>CM064864.1:62241402-63574542 GCA_032719365.1 Prinsepia uniflora
AGCCTAAACAATTAAAACAACTACAATTTAAATGAAATAAAGAATTTCAGTAGAGTATGGAATCACTCATATTTTTCTTTGTGAATTCTTCGTCAAAATGGCTTTATGAACAATTAGATTTATTTAACCTTGAAAATTTTCATGTACACATTTTTTTTGTGATTTTTTTTTTAATTATGAAAATAAAAATTTCTATTAATTGAAAATTGTATCAAGTACATCTTTGGTGAAGATAGATTCCAACCAAAGTGGATATTCCTCAGGTCAAACAACATCAACGACATCAGCAATAGCCTAAACAACTAAAACAACTACTATTGAAATGAAATAAAGAATTTCGGTAGAGTACGAAATCGAAACACGGATAACAGGAAGGGCAATAGTGCCAAATCTTCCCCACCATAATCATTTTCCCAGAGCAAAAAACCAAAATTTCTGAACACACTACACCCACAAAAGGGCTACACATCAAACTCAATGAGTTGCTAGAATATTTAGGGAAAACCCAAACTAAAATTAAAGCATACTTAAAAAATAAACTACCTAAGCCAAAAACAACCTTGCCCAACCAGAAATTGCGCCCTCTACCAAAGAACCGACCACCATAACCCCAAGGAAGGGAGCACCACGAAGCCCAACGAAGCAAACGAACGAAAGCTGCGGCAGATCAAAACCCAGGCATGAGAATACCTCTGATAACGACGACATGGAGACTGCAGAATCGACCCCCACATGAGTCATAAAGAAGGAAGTACCACCAAAACCTAACAAGGCACAACACAAGATGGCGGCTGACGAGCAAAGATTAGGCGAGAGAAGCACCACCCATATTGATAGGAAGGAGACTCGAGCGAGCAAAGAAAGACAGGTGCAGAAGGGGAGGGATATGGAAGGGGGAAAGAGACATAGGGGAATAGATTTAGCTCATATCTACCACCAATAATTGGAGATCAAGGAAAAACCTCCACCCCAGATCTAGGGTCGGCTGGGGGTGGAGTTTTTAGAGAGAGAGGAGAGAAAAGTTTTTAGAGAGAAGGAACTGCAGTGTGAATTCTCCGTTAAATTGTCCTTATGAACAATTTAGATTTTTTTAACCTCAAAAATTTTCAAATAAACATTGTGGATCATAAATTATTTTAATATTGTAGAGTTGTCACGTAGTCCATAATTCCCATGATGTCGCTATTATCCATAGTACAAACGATGACGACGACATTTCACGGTCTCCGCATTACTTTAATACATATACCAGTTGAATATATTAATTAATTAAATCAATGTTGGTAATAAATAACCTCCCCATGAGTTATTTATTTATATAATTAATGATAAGTGATTTTTCTCAGTACAATAACCTATTTAGCATTATCTCCTTCTACCAAGTATACGTTCCAGTTATTCTCAAAGCTTCAGGGCCTCACCTCACTTCTAGAGATAATTGAAAATCCATACAAACACTCTATCGATTTATTCTCTCAGGAATTAACTTACGCATTGAAGCGTTCTCGGTTGAACTACCCCCCCCCCCCCCCCCTCCCCCCCCCCACCCCACCCACCCGCAGGCTTCAACCATAACCCTGGTTATTTCTTATTATTGTCTATAGGGATCGAGAAGGAATTCTACAAGTTTGGTCGATTTATGCATCAATAACTGGTGCTTTCATTAAGATCCGATTTGAGAAATACTCAAAGAATGATCCCTAGTTTTTTCCTCGAAAAACTCCATTTTACTTTCATCACTCACCGCTCACCGTTCTTCCTATGGTCAGAACACGCGAATCAGTAAGGTCCTCCGAGGCTACCACCTTTGTCACTGTAGTTGCTACCATGAATGGACCACTTCCCAAAATTCTGGAAGAACCATTTACTCACTCTTCAAGTGGGCCACAATATGCGTCAAATCACGTTTCATTTAGAAATCCAGAAAGGATGCTTACTGTCAGCTTTGGAACCTTCTCTATACCTACTGCTATTATAGACCTTAATGAAAGGACCCGTCCCGAAGAGCCTTTGATAACCATTATTGGTCCTTCTCCCGTTTGACAAGTCAACTAAAGTTCCAAAAACACCTCAGCACCTGTTAGGCAAGGGATAACTGTACTGACTTCCACTCATGCCTCCGCCTCTCGATCAACCCCAATTTGCGTGCCACGACCTAGAGGGTCATCAAAACATAAAAATTGTGAGTGGACAAAAATAGCAACGTTCGAAAATACATTTCAAAACAAACTATTTTCCCCCTCTAGTTATAAAACATGCATGCATAGAGTAAAACATATGAACAATCGACTCTCAAGCCAAATCACATAGAAAACCGTGGGACACACAATTTATCAAACCCATGGCCAACATTTCTCGAAATCCATTTCATTAAATCATGTAAAACATATGGACACAACCATCAACGATCCCGACCTAACCGTCTCACGGTTAAAATTCTAGAGTACTATTACGTTCATTCTTCGGTAGGGTCCCACACTGCCAACACGACAGAACTATGGCAACCCCAAGCATCAAGTGCCGAACCAAGATGATCCACGATTCAATCCTACTAACTATCGTACCAGCATTCTAACTATCAGGTTGATAACGAACTGTATCCCATAGAGACATCACATCATCGACCTGCGCGCACCTTAAGAGCAAACCTTCTCTGATACCACTTGACACGACCCGTGTTAATCCCCCCGGGATTAACACGGGATGTGCCATGCTCCCGTTTGACACGAAATGTCAGACAAGGGATAAATTAAAATCATCAGCTCGACCAGCTTCCAAAGCGCGCCAGGATCCGGTGGAGGAGTGTGATATCTCGGTCTCTGCTACAATCTGCAATCGTAATCAACCTGAAGGGCATTGAAAAACAGAAAAGACTGTGAGTGAACGAAAAGCAATAGTTTAATAAAACACATTTCATAAAAGACCTTTGTTGAAGTGTTAAATGTTCCAATTGTCGAGTACTCGTTGCCCAATCACCAAATGACGCGTGTCCCTCTTGTGACCTGTCAACTCAAGTGGATCGCGGGTCTCCGTTAGTACGGGCACCGGTGTGGTGCCGGCCTAAGGCTCTCCGACGATCAAGTCAGTTACTTTGTTCGTAAGAGGAAGCAGTAAATGGTAAGTTCGGTAGAGTAATTGTAATAGTAAAACTTAGTTACCTTTATTGGGAAATGTGTACCTTTTATGTATAGGTAGGTGGGATGTTCAATTCCCAAAGTTCCGATGTGGGACGAATGCTTCTTGATTTACGTGCGGACACGTGTTACGTAAATCGAGGGTGGATATGCTTCCACGTGGCATCCCGCATTGGGCCCGGTGTTAGGGCTGTCGCAAGTATGGTGTTCTTGGGCCTTGAGCGTTGTCAGGGCTTTAAGTATACGGCCCAGTGGGTCTGGTCAGATATGGTGTCAACAGAAGTCCCCCAAGTCGTTGACTGAGGTGGAATTTCTCGGTCGGGGACTTGTCTCATTCTCCCAGACCCTGGTGGGAAGTATACCTGTAGTCCCCCAAGTCCCCTGGTGGGATAGTCCGCCGAGACAGTCTCGGTCATGGAGAGGAAGGAGCTAGTAGGCAGTCGGTGAGAAAGAGCCCTCGGCGGAAAAGTGGCTCAGTCGGTCGCGGTTGTGCGCAGTCGGCCGGTGGTGACGTCATGGTTGGTGATAGGAGCCAAATGACGCGTTGGAGCTGCGGAGACCGAGCGGTGTACATGGGTCGGTGGGGGAGGACCAGCGTCCGTACGGGAGGTGAGAACACCGAGCGGTGTATACGAGTCGGTGAACAGAGCCAAAACCCGCCCACGGATGAGAGCACCGAGCGGTGTACATGGGTCGGTGGGAGGACCAGCGTCTGTTAAGCAGTCCCAGACACCGAGCGGTGTACGGAAGTCGGTGTAGACCTGTAGGAAGACGGTTGGGTTTCCTCGGGCAGATGGTTGACACGTGTCCGGTCAGAATGCCTGGTTGCAACACGTGTCTGTCACTGAGGGGAGTGACGCTTCGTAGTCTGTGCATCAATTTCTATAAATATGGGGAGCTCTTCACCGATTTCCTCACTTGTGTTTTTGAGAAAAGTTGAGAAACTCTGTCCAAACAAAGAGGCGATTTCCGACTAGCATTTGACGGCGGTGCGTACGGTGTTTGCGATTTCCGACCGACGGTCCCCCGTGAAAAAACAAGGTAAGCACCTGTCCAAGTTTAGTTTTGCGATTAAAGTAGGAGGGTGTGAAGAACTGGTCATGAACGTGGTGAAGGTTGTGGTCAGATCTTCATAGGAACGAGTCGGTCGGCTGAGTTTGGTTTTTCTGTTTTCTTTTGTAGATGTCGGTCCAGAGTGACTCGGTATCGGAGGGTAAATGCTACGACTCACAGGGCGGTGAGTCGTCGGGTAGTAGTGTACAGGTGCCCATTCCCACCTCCGGGAGTGAGGGCGAGGCCCACTCGTTCGAGGCACAAAAGAGAGTAGGGGCGGTGCACAGCACGGCCGAGTCGTCCGGTAGGACCACGGACATCGGTCCGGGGGCTGGGCCGACGGGCAGGTCGGGTAGTGGGAATCTGCTGGGAGACGCCGAGACGATAGTAAAGGTGGGGGTGCACAGAGCGTTGAAGCTGACCCATGGCCGTGACAAGGGCATAGTGCGGCTGAACAAAGGGAAAACAAACGGGGACGAGTCGGTCCCGGTAGCCGTGCCGATTGAGCGGGCGGCCTTCACCGTGGATGAAATGGTGAACAAGGAGACCGAGAAGGGCCTGATGAAGATGAGGATTGAGTTTGGCGTTCCCGACTCGGTGACAACAAGGTTACCCACAAGAGAGGAAAGACCGAGCAACCCCCCGCCCGGTATGGCACTGTTCTATACCGAGCTGATGCACCACGGGGTAAGGCTGCCCCTTCACCCTTGGCTGCGTAGGATGGTGAAGAAGATGGGGGTGGCACTCGGTCAGCTCAATCCAAACGTATGGATTGTGCTCTGCTCGCTCTACACGGCCTTCAGGTGGGCCGAGCAACCGGAGCCGACCTATGCTCAACTGATGTACCTGTACGAGTTCGGCTTCCAGCAGTAGAGTACCGGGTGGGTCTTCGTCCGCCACCGCAAGAAGAGCAAACGTGGGGAGTTCATTCTGGACATACCGACCTCCCAAAAGTCGTACAAGACGAAGTTCTGCCTGGTCGGTGGGGACTGGGAGGGGAACACCGAGGGACCCCCGATACCGTCCAAATTCCAGACCCAAGGTTGATAGTTGTAGCATAGGTCGCCCCTTAATGTAAATGTTGATAGGTTTATATGCTAAGTATTAGTGTTGTAGCTGATCATTTCTCGGTGTGCAGGTTTGTTCCCAGAAGAAGAAATAACGCCAGAGGAGAAAGCGGTCGTCCACCGAGTAAGGGAGATCTTGGACGAGTTGGAGCGGAACCGACGAATACTTCAGCGACCTGGGTTTCAGTACAAGGCCGGCCTCATCGACACCGACGAGGGTAAGTCTGTTTCTGTTGGTGGTTTGCTATTTGTTTTCTTATATCTGACCTGTGTCTCGGTGTTGTAGTCCCCTACCACCTCGGCAGCCGGATTTACAAGGATTGTGAGCAACTGAGAATGAAGGCAGACAAAGGCTCCGGAGAATCTGCGTCCCTGACGAAGGCTGCCGAGCGACTGGAGCTCATTCTCAAGAAGAAAAAGGAGAGAGCCGAGAGAGGTCAGTCGGAGCGGTCCGACCGGTTAAAGCAGGGCCAAACTTCCAAACCGAGGCCACCGAGTCCGCGACCTAGGTCTCCCAAGAGGAAACAGAGCGCAATGGACGGAGACCGAGTGCGCTCTCCCGAACCAAGGCGGATGAAGGCGAGGATGGAGGCCGAGACGATCATGTCGGCACAGGAGGCCATTGGGGGCAAGAGGACCATGGCGGCCCCAGAATTCAATCCTCCACCGTCCCCCCCTCGGCTGGATGCGAGGATCCTAGAGATGCTCCAGAGGAGAGGAGATGTGAATCTCGGTGTGTTCACCGACGGGGAGGCGATCAGCGAGGGATCCAGTGCCGAGACAACCCTCTGCTGCCCGAGGCAAATGGTGCCGTTGCTGAATGGGGTCTGTCAGGGGGCTTCGACGCCCTTGGAAGAGCTGGCCGAGGTGCAATGCCGGTCGGCTGATCAGAGGATGGAGAAGGCCCTGCTGCTACTGAGCAATGTAAGTTATCCTATGTTGCAAGTGTGGTATGTTAGGCCGAGTGAGTGACTAACGGTTGTCATGTGTAGGCTCTCGGTGAGGTGTACCTCCAGTTTGGGAACAGCCAGAGGAGGGTAGCGTCTGCTCGGCGGGAGAAGGAGCGGCTGAAGCAGAAACAGGAAGAGCTCACCCCCAAGCTTCAGGAGGCCGAGAGGGAAATGAAGGAGGCAGCCGACCTCACTCGAAAGTTGGAAGCCGAGAGGTGGAAGACTCAGGAGGCTCTTGCTTCCAGGGACCAGATGAAGGCCGACCGGAGGCAAAGGAGAAAGACCGCCTGAAACACTGGAAAGAGCTGTGTCGGGTGAAGTCTGCGAGGGAGGCCGACTTGCAAAGGGCGAAGGAGGAGGCGGTGGCCGAGTTCATGGCGTCGGAGGAGCTCGATAAACTCAAGAACGAGTATGCTGCTGAGTGCGAGCAAGAGTTCTTCCGCAACCTCTTCCTGCACAACCCTTGCTTGGCTGTGAAGACCCCCTGGCTCGGCCAGGATATAACCGCCGAGATGTTTGAGGACGAGTTGGGGGAGGAGGATGAGGAGGGTGCCCAGCCGAGTGACCGGCCGGAAGCCGACCAGGGTGAGCCGCAAAAGGAGCCGGAGCCGGAGGTGGAGGGGATAGTGCAAGCCGAGCAGCCGATGGAGGAGTTAGTGTAGGACACTTGTAAATCTTCCTTTATTTAGAAATAGTTGAGGCGGCCGAGAGGTCGAATTTTGTAAGGCTCCTGCAGGCCGAGCAAAATAGGTCTGCACATTTTGAAATGAAATAGAACTTTCTTCGAGCATAAATTGTATACCGAGTTATCCTTTCGATATGTCTGTTTGTTAAAGTGTGTTGGTGTAGGCCGAGTGAGGCTGTATACCGACTCTAATGTTCGAGTCAAAATAGCAAGTGTTGGGGTGTAGGCCGAGTAAGACCGAACCCCGACTCGTGTGTTTGAGTCGTAGTGGTGGTGCAAGCCGAGTAGGGCTGTACACCGACTCTAATGTTTGAGTCAAAATAGCAAGTGTTGGGGTGTAGGCCGAGTAAGACCGAACCCCGACTCGCATGTTTGAGTCGCAGTGGTGGTGCAAGCCGAGTAGGGCTGTACACCGACTCTAATGTTTGAGTCAAAATAGCAAGTGTTGGGGTGTAGGCCGAGTAAGACCGAACCCCGACTCGTATGTTTGAGTCGTAGTGGTGGTGCAAGCCGAGTAGGGCTGTACACCGACTCTAATGTTTGAGTCAAAATAGCAAGTGTTGGGGTGTAGGTCGAGTAAGACCGAACCCCGACTCGTATGTTTGAGTCGTAGTGGTGGTGCAAGCCGAGTAGGGCTGTACACCGACTCAAATGTTCGAGTCAAAATAGCAAGTGTTGGGGTGTAGGCCGAGTAAGACCGAACCCCGACTCGTATGTTTGAGTCGTAGTGGTGGTGCAAGCCGAGTAGGGCTGTACACCGACTCAAATGTTCGAGTCAAAATAGCAAGTGTTGGGGTGTAGGCCGAGTAAGACCGAACCCCGACTCGTATGTTTGAGTCGAAATGTTATGTTACAAAGGCTAGATAAATGGAAGAGTTTATAAATAACCGGTGCAAAAAAGGGTAAAGTACAGCAAGTCATAAGAAGGAAAAAATACAGTCTTAAATGTAGTACTTCTTCAAATGATCGGCATTCCATGGGTGGCCCAGTCTTCGCCCATCTGGGTCTTCCAGTTCGTAAGTTCCGGGCCGGCAAATTCTGGTAACCCGATATGGACCCTCCCAGTTGGGGCCGAGAGTCCCTGCTGAGCTATCCTTGGTGGCAAGGCTGACCTTTCGGAGGACCCAGTCGCCCTCCTGAAAACCGCAATGTTTGACTCTGGCGTTATGGTAGTTGCAAAGCCGCTGCTTGCAGGCGATGTTTCTGAGGTTGGCCTGCTCCCTGTGTTCCTCGATGAGGTCGAGACTGAGTGCGAGCTGACGGTTGTTTTGTTCAGGCTCATAGGACGACACTCGGTAAGAAGTTTCGCTTAGTTCGGCGGGAATGACTGCTTCCGTTCCGAAAGTGAGCGAGAAGGGGGTTTCATTCGTAGATGTGCGGTAGGATGTCCGATATGACCAGAGTGCGTTGGGGAGAATTTCAGACCACTTTCCCTTGGCCTCGTCCAGCTGCGTTTTCAGTGTATGCTTGATGATCTTGTTTATGGCCTCAACTTGGCCGTTGGACTGAGGGTGAGCTGGTGAGGCGAAGCAAAGGCGGATGTTGTGTCTGTCACAAAAGGCACGGAAGCGTGCGTTGTCGAATTGCTTCCCATTGTCCGTGACGATTGTGTGGGGGAGACTGAAACGGCAGATAATGTTCTGGAAGACGAACGTTTCGATCTGGGCCGTGGTGATAGAAGCCAAAGCTTTCGCCTCAACCCACTTTGTGAAGTAATCCACCGCTACCACTGCATACTCTGTCTTGCCCTTTCCTGCCGGCATTTTCCCGATCAAATCAAGTCCCCATTGCGAGAAGGGCCAGGGGCTGACCATTGGTGTGAGGTTTTCTGGAGGTAGGTGGAAGAGAGGGGCGAATCGTTGACACTTATCGCACCGCTTGGTCAGCTCGGCCGCGTCTCCGTGCATGGTTGGCCAATAGAAACCTTGCCGAAAAGCCTTGTGGGCTAACGACCGTGGTCCAGAATGATTTCCGCAAATACCGGCGTGGATTTCCCCGAGAACGGCTCTGCCTGCCTCCGGGACGAGACACTTCAAGAGGGGCAAAGTGAAACCCCGTTTGTAAAGTTGGTCGTTGATGAGTGTATAGCGGGCTGCCCGTCTTCGGACCTTTTTGGCCTCGATTTTGTCAGAAGGAAGAGTTCCATCTGCGAGGAATCTAATCAGTGGGGCCATCCACGTGCCATTAGTGTTGATGGCGTAGACCGCCGAGCATTGTGTACTGGGTTGATCCAGAATTTCGATCAGTACGCTTCGACTCTGCTTCTCATCGAGGGAGGATGCGAGCCGGGCCAGGGCGTCGGCATGGCTGTTTTCGGAGCGTGGAATCCGAGTGATAGCGTAGCTGCGGAAACTACATAGAAGGGTCTTCGCCAGTGCCCTGTATGCTGCCATGGAAGAGTCTTTCGCCTCATAGGCGTTGTTGATCTGGTTGACGATGAGCTGTGAATCGCTGAAGATCTTGACCTGTTCTGCCTCCATGGTTTTAGCGAGGCGGAGCCCTGCAAGGAGGGCCTCATACTCGGCGGCATTGTTGGAGGCCTTGAATTGGAAACGAAGGGCATACTCCATTCGGACCTTGTCCGGTGTGGTAAGGACAAGTCCGGCTCCCGACCCGTTTTGGCAAGCCGACCCGTCGACATAAAGGAGCCAGGTTGGTCGAGTGGGGTCGAGATGGGGGTTCTCTCCGTCCAAAGTATGTGTTATGGACAGAGGGGGAGATGGTGGCATCTCAGCTGTGGTCGCTGCCGGGACGTAGGAGAACTCAGAGATAAAGTCCGCCATGGCCTGTCCTTTCTCGGCAGTGCGGGGAATGAACGTGATGTCGAACTCGCTGAGTTCGATTGCCCATTTCAGTAGGCGGCCCGAAGTTTCGGGCTTCTGAAGCACTTGCCGGAGTGGTCTGTCGGTTAAGACGACAATGGAATGAGCCTGGAAGTATGGCCTGAGCTTCCGGGCGGACATGATGAGGGCGAAAGCGAGCTTCTCTAAGTCAGAGTATCTTGTCTCGGCGTCCTGCAGAGCCTTGCTGACGTAATACACCGGATGTTCGGCGCCGTCCCTACGCTTGACCAAAACTGAACTTGTGGCGGAAGCGGAGACAGATAGATACATGTAAAGGGTTTCTCCGGTGTCTGGTCTTGCCAGCAGCGGCGCTTTTCCCATGTATTCCTTAAGTTCAGTGAAGGCCTTGGTGCATTCCTGGGTCCAGGTGATGTGTTTGGACCTGCCCTTTAGGGCCTTGAAGAAAGGCACGCACCTGTCCGTGGCCTTGGAGATGAAGCGTGTAAGGGCTGCGACTCGGCCCGTTAAGCTTTGCACTTCTTTCTGGGTTCGTGGAGGCTCCATATCGACCAGGGCCTTGATTTTTTCCGGGTTGGCCTCGATGCCCCTCTGGCTAATCATGAAACCCAAAAATTTCCCAGAGCTGACTCCGAACACGCACTTCGCCGGATTTAACCTCATTCGATACCGTTTGAGGACGTCGAACATTCGCGAGAGATTGGGGATGTGGAGGTCAGCCGATTTACTCTTGACGAGCATGTCGTCGACGTAAACCTCCATGGTTTTCCCAATCTGGTCGGCGAACATGAAGTTCACTAGGCGCTGGTAAGTGGCCCCGGCGTTTTTGAATCCGAAAGGCATGACATTGTAACAGTATAACCCTTGATCTGTCCGGAAGGTTGTGTGGATCTGATCTGCCGGATGCATAAAGATTTGGTTGTAGCCCGAGTATGCATCCATAAAACTCAGGAGCCCGTGTCCTGCCGTGGCGTCGACCAGTTGGTCAATCTTGGGCAAAGGAAAACTGTCCTTGGGGCAGGCCTTGTTAAGGTCAGTGAAATCAATGCACATTCGCCACGCCCCCGAGGGTTTCTTGACGAGCACGACATTGGAAACCCAGGCAGCATAGACGGCCTTCCGGACAAAGTGGATGGTGCTGAGCTTGATGATCTCTGCCTTCATAGCCTCGGTCCTCTCAGCATCGTAGAGGCGGCGTTTCTGTTCGACAGGTTTGTAGGTAGGGTCGATATTGAGCCGGTGGCAGATCACGTCGGTGGAGATGCCGGGCTTGTCGTTCTGCCGCCCAGCCTGCCCTGACCGCTCGGCGCTCCTTCGGCGGGTTGGTTCAGGGGGAGGAGGGTGCGGGAGGCCGAGGTGGGTTGACCGCTCGGTGTCGCCGCGAGGGGACCTCGATGTTTGCCTCCCCCTGACCGAGCGGTTGGTTCTGGTGCCGAGATGCCGAGCGGATTTGGCCGTGCTCTCAGCCTCCATGGACGAGTCGGTGATGGGGACAGGATCTCCGGTCATGAAGGTCCCATGGCTGATATTGGGGCGGGACCACCGAGCGGTTATGTTTCCTCGATGGTGGTCTCCTTTGCCCACCTCCGACCGAGGGTCAGGTCGGCGTGAAGGTTGTTCGTTGACCGATCGGTTCCGTCCTCCCTCGCTGAGGGCGTCTCGGGCGTTCCGGTAGATCCTGGTGTCACCGGGTTGACTGCCGGGGATGATTAACATCCGAGCCGGTTTCTTGCTCGTCTCGGTGTCCCCATACCTTCCCTTCCGTGGCTCGGCGACTGCATGTTCCTTTCCTTTTTCCGCCAGTCGGCGATTCTTCTCGGCACGCTCCGCGCATTCGGCCACCACCTTGTCGGCCTCAGCGCTACCGACGCGTGCTCGGTGGGCAGCGAGTTCTGCCTGTGCGACCCGTAGCTGTTCGGCCACCTCAGTGTACCGATCGTCGAGCACCTGACACCTCGACTAGGCCTGGGTGCCCTTAGCTTTCACCTCGGCCATGTCGCTCTGGAGTTTCTCGATTATCTGCAAGAAGTTGGGAGAGGGTTCTCCCCTTGTTCTGGGGCCTTGCCCGGGTGTGATTTCACCGAGGTCGTGTTCACCCTGCATGTTTGGTGACGAAGAGCTGACTCTCGGTATAACTTGTGGATGAGTCGTAACTCGGTCTGGTTGAGCGTGGGCAACCTTAGTCAGAGTTCCCACAGACGGCGCCAAACTGTTGAAGCGTTAAATGTTCCAACTGTCGAGTACTCGTTGCCCAATCACCAAATGACGCGTGTCCCTCTTGTGACCTGTCAACTCAAGTGGATCGCGGGTCTCCGTTAGTACGGGCACCGGTGTGGTGCCGGCCTAAGGCTCTCCGACGATCAAGTCAGTTACTTTGTTCGTAAGAGGAAGCAGTAAATGGTAAGTTCGGTAGAGTAATTGTAATAGTAAAACTTAGTTACCTTTATTGGGAAATGTGTACCTTTTATGTATAGGTAGGTGGGATGTTCAATTCCCAAAGTTCCGATGTGGGACGAATGCTTCTCGATTTACGTGCGGACACGTGTTACGTAAATCGAGGGTGGATATGCTTCCACGTGGCATCCCGCATTGGGCCCGGTGTTAGGGCTGTCGCAAGTATGGTGTTCTTGGGCCTTGAGCGTTGTCAGGGCTTTAAGTATACGGCCCAGTGGGTCTGGTCAGATATGGTGTCAACAACCTTTATGCCCTTCACTAAAAAGCATGCATGCATAGGAAAAACATTTATCAAACCACATATGTTTCAATAACCATTAATAGGGTCTCTGTCAGGACCCACCCCGGTTCCACCCCAAAAACCGAGGTCAATCCTGCTCCCGTCTGACACCCCGACACGCAACTAAATTAAACGCACGTAAACCGCCAAAATACACAGTCAGACGCAGGAGAAACTTTAAACATCCTGAAGTCAAAATTTTACAGAGCATAGTACCAAATACAAAAGAAAAGAAAAACCGATACAGAAGGTTCAACGCACAACGGAAAATTCTAAAGCACTCCGGATTCGATCTCGCGTACGCTATGCCTCCGACGTTGCCTTGACTTCAAAACCCCGCGCTAGCTCCACGACCTGGAAGGCAATTTAAAACCAGAAAGTGTGAGTGTACCATAAAGCATAAAAGTTTCAAAACCATTTTATAACAAAACACGGTTTGGCCCTCCGTTTTGAAAACACACATGCATAACCCAGTTACCAAAAACAGTTATAAATCACATAAAGATCGTCATAAAAACGTTTACAGAATCATCATAAAAACAGTTATAGAAATCATATCATAAGCATCATAAAAACGTATCATAAAACATAAGTCTCAACCAACCATTATCCGATCAAACCTGCTGGACCTATCCGAGTCTTTAAACTCCCGAGTCTTTAAACTCAATCAGGCCTCAATAATATCCGAGTCTTTAAACTCCCGAGTCTTTAAACTCAACAGGCCTACGGGGGAAATATCAATATATCCGAGTCTTTCAACTCTCGAGTCTTTAAACTCAATCCGGGACCGTCCCCTGTCAATCAGAATCCGGGTCTTTAAACCTAATATCCAGATCCAACAAATCCAATCCAAAACCATTTGAAACCATTTCTAAATCCGTTTCCAAACCCGAATCCGAAATCACTGGTCTGATGCCCTTTCCAGCATCCAAAACCGTCAATCCGAACCTAAATCCAGAAATCCACTTTCCAACTTTAAAATCAAATTCCGCTTTCCGAAATCCGATTTCAAAATCGAAAACCTTGATCATCGAAATCATGTTCCAAAACCCCTTTATAGTCATTAGAAATCATTTATCATTTGGAATCCCGAAACTATAACATCATAATCAGAAATCAACCTTTTATCGTAAAACGTACTGAAAACTGGACTTTCTCGAAAAACGTGCCTTTAGGTAAAACCAACATATAACCGTATGAGAAGCATAAAAACATACCTAATAGCGTCAAACATAAATAAAAGTAGTTATGCATGCTCGAGTTTAGAGAAAGGGTTCACCCACAGTCACAGGCACGTCACTTGCGCCCCGTACGTCCCGTACGTTCCTCAGCTTCCTTAGGAATTCCCGATCCTGCCACAAGTCATCAAAGTACGTTACTAACACATCTACGAAGGTCCACCAAATTTTCCCCAAAACTCCCCGGGTCCTACACGTAACGAACCGGAACCCTAAATCTTCAACCTCACGGAACTAATCTCAAACGACGTCCGAACAACCCGAAACCAATTCTAATAGATTCGTTACAACTTCTAGACCAAAAACTATGTTGACCGTTTCCCCAAACACCGCCGCAAGCGCCCCCACGCGCCGTCCAAAGTGGCTGCGCGTGGGCCTCACACGCTTGCATCAGAGTACTGTTCACCATCGTCTACCTTGGGCAAACCAGTATGAACCGGCGTTCCCGGTTCTCCGCCGTCCGTCCACCAATTCGACTCCTCTTTTCACCATCCTCACCGTCCAGTCCTAAGCAACCCATTCCCCTTACTCTAACACCTCGACACAGTCCCTAGATCATCGTCCCCAAACTCGAAACCAAACCCGAACCATCCCTTGTTTCACACTCCGGCCACCCAAGTCCTCCCCCGTCACAGTGGCTATCCTAAACGCTTCCTAGGACCTCCCTGAGCCTCACACCACTCACCAAAATCGTCGACTCAACCCCAGACTACACGACTTCCCGTTTGAACATCACGGCAAAACAGAGTACATACACGGGGAAAAGAATTACTTGCATGTCGATCACTGCCGTGCTCACCGCCGCACTCCCTGGAGTCCACAGAGCCGCCCCAGCTTCCCTTCGAGTCCAATTGAACCAACACACGGTCACACCACCACCACAACCTCTCACCTCTTCTATGTTTTTCTGGTTTTCCCCGTGAGCTCTCACACTCCTCACACACAAACACGACACCTCCCAACCTCCTCACCTCACTCACTATCTCTCTCACAATCTCTAGTCACTCACTCCCTCACCAGGACACACAAACACCCACGGCCACCGTCCAATTTTCCCAATCTCTCAGTCTCTGTTTCTCTTTGGTTCGAACACACCCACGGACACACACCTGCACGACTTTGAACACACCTGTGCACTCCCTAGAAACCTCTAGCCAAACCCCACGTGTCACAATCCTCTCAACCCACTCACAAAAATCTCCTCTCTGCCCTGGACACTTGTCCAAATCCGGCTGCACCAAGTCCCATTCAAAAGACCAAAATGCCCATCTTTTAAATAAAAAATTACCGTTTTGCCCTTACCATTTTAGACCCGTAACTTACTCATCCTAGATCCGATGAACACGTGTCGTCTGTCATTGAATTCAGGATGACGAGATCTACCTAACGGTCCTAGGTCAACGTGTCAAAACCCCGATCGTACGAAAAGTCAACTTCTCCCCCTATTTTACCCAAATTATGGTAATGCCCTCAACCTTCCGAACATCATAACTTCCTCCTCGGATGTAGGAATCGGACGTGCCACCTGTCTACGGATTCGTGGCGTCCCAAACTACGCCACGGTCACTGGTTAATACCCAATTGGCCTCCCGAACTAAAAGCCAACTATTTGCCTAGACCAGGGCAAAATCGTCATTTTACCCTAACCGACCAAAAGTAACCAACTAAACACCAATTAAACTCACTAATCCTTCACTAATCACCATCTTAACCCTAATTTCAGAGACGGGTCGTTACAGTCTCAGCCACAAGTTCCGTAAATTCAAGTCATACGGGCCCCTACCCAAATCCATTTACACAAATCCATAATCATATCAAACATATGAGGGAACTCAACCCAAATCCATTTATTATTCACGAAACGCAATTTCGAAAATCCAAGAAATCATGTTTATAATATATCATATAACCAATCCTGTCATGGTTTCTAAAGCTACGCGCGTGCTACCTAGGGTCTCAAATCCTAAGTCTTCCCGGGGTCCACTCAGGTCAATGTCCGTAGATCAATGACCCTCCCTAGGGGTTATAATCCATAAGCCTTCCTGAGAGTAAGGTACCCAACGGGGGCGACTCCACTCAGTTAGTGCTCCGTGACTACTCTAGGGTCCACCCAGGCCAACGACCCTCCCCGGAGTAGACAATCCCTAAATATACAAGGATGGTATATGAAAAACCATTTTGAAATCATTCTCAAAACCTTTTCGAAGGTTCATGCCCGGTCCCCATAAACCTTCATGAAACCAGAAATCCATTTATGGGTCCCCGACCCGAAATCACAATTGTAAACTATAACTAGGCCCCAAGCCCGAATTCGTAAACTAACTGGGTCTCACGCCCGATTATGTAAACTAACTGGACCTCAGGCCCGATTCGTAAACCAACTGGGCCTCGTGCCCGATTTCGTAAACTAAATGGGCCTCGGGCCCGATTTCGTAAACCAAATAGGCCTCGTGCCCTATTTCGTAAACTAACTGGGCGTCGATCCCGATATGCAAATCAACTGGGCTTCGAGCCCGATACGTAAACCAACTAGGCCTCTAGCCCAATTCCTTGTTAAATCAAATGAAGTTCAAGTCCGAGAGTTTGTAAATCAAATGGGTCTTATGCCCGATTCCATATTTTCAAATCCGAAATCAATTCACGAACCAATTGGGCCTCCGACCTGATAACGTAACTAAATGGACTTCACGTCCGAGGGTTTCCAAAAAAAATGGGTCGTATGCCCGAGTTTACCTTTTCAAATCCAAAACCATTTCATTAAACCATTTTTGAAACCATAAGCACGTATAATCAGTGAAAAACCGTATAAACCATATAAAACATTTATGCATGCATCACAGTTTCGAAACCATATGTTGTCGCCTCGATTTGCGTACTGTAAGCCTCCCTGGGCTAATCACCGTCACCGGGACTCCCAAACCTGTCCAAATCAATCTAGAGGGTTACTAACTACCATATTAACCTCTCATTGAAACCCCGTAATTTTCCTGAATTTTTAAGTATTTTTAAACTCGATCTTAAACCTTCGGACGTCCCGAATAATATCGAGACGGTGTCCGATTGACACGAAACTAGTCCCAAAAGGTTCGTTACATCGAATAGATTAATTCACATGTTGAAGTCATCCCGAAAAGACCCCCCACGCTCCCTCACGCGCCGCCCAAAGGGGCTGCGCGTGAAGCCCACGCGCCAGCACTATTCACTATCCCCAAATCATAAATTTTGGGATGAGTGACAAGTGTCACTCATCCATGGGTCCCACTTAAATATCTGCCCAATCAGATATTGCCACATCATCCTCGCCTCGTAATGCGTGCATAGTGCAATCGAACTTCCCGTGACCATAAATTTCACGTCTGACGTCCGATTTTGGCGTGCCGCCTATTTAAGGATTCGTATCCACCCGATCTACTTAACGGTCCTTGGCCCTCGGCCATCGAACCTCTCAGGTCAAAAGTCAACATTTTACCCACGACTAGGGGTAAAACGATCATTTTACACTGTTCGGTCGATTTCGCTCAACTAATCACCGATTAACCTCACTAATCCTTCATTAGTCATTAATCTAAGCCCAGAATTCGGGACGGGTCGTTACAGTTAATTTCATAAACACATCGGTACTATGCATAGGCCATAACAATAATAACCCCGAGCGTCAGCTGTCTGGGAACACCTCGAGCTTCGGCTGCCTAGAAGCACACATATACCCCGAGCATTATCCGTCTGGGAAATACCCTGAGCTTTGGCCGACTGGGAAACACATACATCACTCCAAGCATCAGCTGCCTGGGAAACACCCCGAACTTTGGCTTCCTAGGAAACAATCACCCCAAGCTTCGGTCGTTTGGGAAACCCCTTAGCTTCGACCTTCAGGGAACTCATCACAATCACAATGCAAACTGTCTGGGGATTACATCCCAAAACCTTTCAACTCAATCTTTGACTTAAAAACCAAGTCAAAACCATTTCCAACAGGGTCTTAAGCCCGAAACATCTTTTCCAACAGGGTCTTAAGCCCGAAATACTATTTTCAAGAAAATTCGTAAAAATATGTCGAGAAATCATTAAGTCATCCATAAATCATGCATGACTCAAATTCCAAGTCAAATACCATTTTCAAACACGGGCCTACGCCCAAAACATCGTTTTCACCATTCTCGTAAAATGTGCCCACAATACCGATTAAATAATCCATTAAATAACTAATTCATCATATCAAATCATCATGCAATCATTGAAACTCAAATCATGAAATATATCATTTAAAACATTTAACTATGCATGCATATTAGTTTACAAAATAAACGTCCACTCACACACCGTCCCCGCTGCTCGATTCTAAGCTGCACACTTTTTCATAAATTCTAGGAGTCACCAATCCTGTCAAAAATCATCATCGAGGGTCATTATCACCTCAAATAGTCTTACATTAAAATCCCCCAATTTTTTTGGATTTTAATACGTATTTAAAATGTAACATAACACTTCGGACCCTCAAAACTATATTGAAACAGTGTTCGATCGACTCGAAACCTGCGCCAAAATGTTCATTACATCGATTACATGAAAAATCATGTTGATCGTACCTCGAAAAGCCCACTCAAGCGCCCCACGCATCGTAGCAAGTGACTGCGTGTGAAAAACACGCGCCTGCCACTGTTCAGTACTGTTCATCATATCTTTGACCCGTTTGTTTGTAAAATGGGTATTCAACCCGCGTGTTCGATTCGGTCCAATCTCATTCAAGCGTTTCAACAAAGCCTTCCTGCAACCAATTCTTTATGTTTAACACTGAACTTGACTCGTCAAAGACCAAAGAACACAATTCTCAGCTCAATTTCAACAATCGAAGCCCAGAATTCAACATTCAATTTCTCAATTTTCCAATTTCCAATTTCGGGTTTTCTGGGTTTTTTCCGAGTTTTGGGTTCAATCCCCCTCCTGGTTTCCTGTACATTTTCTCACTTCTCCTCTCTATTTTAGCCTAAGTCCTCTCTGTCTCTCCAAGTTCTCTCCATTGCTAGAACGAGATCAAATCCAATTCTTGTTTTCCGTTTTGGTTCTATGTCGAACAAACGCACACACTACATCGTTCAAAACACCCAGCACCAGCATACACTGCCCACGTGATGCCAGAAACTTGCTGTTTCTTCTGACAGATGTCACCAAACCGAAAAAACGCAGTGACTCTGAAAAATTAGGAAAAAGACCATTTTTCCCTTCCTTACATACATTACCAAAATTCCCATGACCTTTCTAGACCCATAACTATTCAATCCGAACTCAGATTTCGACATGCCACTTGTCTACGGACTCAGCATCTTGAGACCTACGTAACGGTCTTCACGAAAAGTCCATAAAGTGTTTCAAACAAAAAGTCAACTTTTGCATTATAAACCAGGGGTAAAATCGTCATTTTTTTTCTAAAATTTCCAAAATTCCCTTTTTCAAATTTCCGGGTCGTCACACTTCATCAGCAACGGAAGTGAGGACGAAAATTTTCTAACAAACAGATGTGCTACTGGTGGCAAAAATATTTCACAGAGTCTCAAATCAACTTCATATTGGCACAAACCTACGAAGGCACATGGACGACCTGCATGACGCACGAGTAAATACTCGGGCGCATAGGGGCGAGGCTCATCACATCAATCTGAAGGCATGCAACGCGCGCCCCGACTTGCTATATGTAATGAGCGGATGTCTCAAAGCTCCCCTTCCTCGAGTTGAATAGGTGAGCAACTAAGTACAAATCCAATCGAAGCTCTTACAACAACATTTGGGAGACTTGAAACATCAAGAGCTACTTGGAGATGCAGAACACCTCGTGAAGTACATAGGAACATTCCAAAGCGTGCCAAACCAGACAATGTCTAGCGGCACGTCGCTAAGTGATTCTAAAGAGGAAAGTTGTACTTGCGGAGCGAGAAGCCAATACCACCGAAGACCTTCAGCTTATAAACGACTTGGAGGACGCGATGGAGCACTTTCACGCATTAGATACCCATGGAAAAGCTGACAATAACATGCAACCTCTCATATTGAACACAATAGCTCAGATGGACAAGTTGTAACGACCCAAAAATTCCAAGAAAAAAAATAAAATAAAAATGATGATTTTTCCCGTAAAAGTTTAAAGGTCGACTTTTTATCAGAACGCTTTGTTAACATTTCGTGATGGCTGTTGCGAAGGTCTCGAACCCTTGAATACGAAGACAAGAAATACGCTGAAGAAGGGGTTCAGATAAGTTCGTTATGGGTTAAAATGGATTAAGGGAAAAAATGGAAATTTTCACTTGAAGGGCATTTTGGTAATTTTTCTGGAGTAATCTAGGGTAGTCTAGAACATTCTTTCAATTTCCCTCCCTTATCTATTTGCTCCACCGACTTAGCCTTGTGCTAGGATATATATATATATATATATATATATATATATATGTATGTGTGTGTGTGTTGGTGTGATATGTGTGTTCAGATGGTGATGGCCGACAAGAAGAAAAATGAGGAAAAAGAAAGGAAATGAGGAAATGAGAGAGAGAAGAGAAGTAAAGGGAAACAGAGAAGGGATGAGAGAGAACCAGAGAAAAAAATAAGAGTTTTGGGGATGAGGAAATATAACGGCATTGAGAGGAGGAGATACCTCAATAACTTGAGAAGTTAACTAACAGGATCCATCCTGATCCCCGTGGGACCCCACGGGAATGTGCCCTGCTCCCGTCTGACACAATCCCATAGAAATATGTTACATATGATTGATGTGAATTTCTTAGGAATTTTTATGAACATTTAAGAAATATGTTAATGACGCGTTTTGCGAGGAAATTGAGTTTATTATACTCTTGATCTTTACAGAGTTTTGGAAAATAGTTTATACTTGTTATATCATGTTTATATGATTTTGATGTTGTTGATTGGATATTTGAATTTGGTTTGGATTATGGAAATGGAGTTGATGCAGAATATGGTTATTTGATTCTGGATACATGTGGTATGATCTGATTACTGGATTACGCCTAGATTTTGTATCCCTAGGTGGCCATTCGGATGTTGTTTTCCCGAATGGTTATGGTATGTAGTTGACGTCCATATGTTGTATCCCTGGACGGCTACTCGGACGTTGTATCCCTGAGTGGTTGAGATGCACAGTTGGCACCTGGATGCTGTATCTCTGGGTGGCCACTTAGACACAGAGCTAGGCTCCGTAGTACTCGTGTGGTTATGTGATATGATGTGTGGTTGGACACCCGGATGCTGTATCCCTGGGCGGGCCCTGAGATGTTGTATCCCCAAGTGGCTTTGTGAATTGATGATTCTGTTTGTAGACATTGAGGATGGTTAGTCGATATGATGGTCGGCTCAATATGATCATCTGGTACAATGTGATGGGTTTTGTGTGACTGGTATAGTTGTGCATAGGTTGATTCATCTTGGTTGTTATGCTTATGCTCGATTTAAACGTATGTGCATTGGTTTTGATATGGGTTTACATTTGACTAGTTTTTTGGAATTGTTATATTTTCGTATACTGCACGTATTCCAAGATTGTTGTTTTATTGATAAATTTTCTGCATGCATAGTTTTATTAAACAGAGGGAATTGGTATATTTTTTAACTTTGTTTTTACAACTTTTATTTTTGTCCACTCACACTTTTTATTGGTTTTAACACCCTTCAGGTTGATCGCAGACGCGGGTTGTGTGAAGGTTGAGGCATCACGGTGAGTGAGTACTCTGATCATGTATCCATGGTCTGACATATTTGTAGAATGTTCACTTAATCTTGAGGATAATATGTTCATTTTACAAGGTCGCTTCAGATGGGAACAGGTCCTCCCACACTAATCGTGGGGGGATTATGGAGAGGGTCCTTTCAACTTGGTATCAAAGCACTAAGTTTCTCTCTTTGGGAATTGTACACTGGGTGTGTATAGTAGTTTCGTTATAGACGTGATGCTTCCACGACGACAACCTCGTCATCTGCTTGGTAGCGATAGGAAAACGAGAAAAGTTAAATGGGAAATGACCTCACATTGGTTCTGTTAGGCATTGGATGCCATGTTTCAGCGGGGTTGGACCCCGAGGAGGACCAGTTCTGTGTGGGCCTAGCGACTTGGAGCTGTGCACTTACTGGTTGATTGGATCTAAGTATGGTGACTATGCAGGTATTGTGATCGTTGGTCGGTCATGATAGAGGTATTACTGGGAGCATCAGGGGTTGTTGATGACCCTCGGCATCAGTTGGAAACATTCGATCGCTGTTGAGATTTTGTCAAACTCATCTCCCTCAGAGATGCCACATCTACCAGAGTCCGGAATATGGTAAGTCATCCTGCTAGCACCATCGCTCGAGCCTTACTCCAAAGACCCGACATAACCCAACGAAGCCTCATTGCCTTAATCGTCTTTGTACCCAGTGTAAACCGAGCCAAATCCAGAAATCTCTGCTCATACGGAGCAACCAGCCAGATACCTTTGCACCAAATACATGAACTCTACCTCTCAGGCTTCTCAATAAAATTGGGGGTGAATATGATGTCTGAAACGTTCCTTGAACGTCGCCCAAGTCTCGGAAGTCACATCCAAATCCATAAATAACAATGTCTAACACCAACCCTGTGCAGACTAATCCGAGATGCACACTGCTATCAGTACCATATGCTCACAAAGGCAACCAATCACCCGTACACTCTGTTCAAGCGTGAGATCCACTTATCGGTCCCCCGGATCCGATCACCAGTAAACGTCCCTGGTTATTTTTTTCAAGACATCTCAATCAGGACTACCAAATACATGAGTAAACCAGGTCATCTCAAGACATCTGTTTTTCGGTATTCCACACATGCCCTCGCACTCCTTGAACTCGTCAAGATATTTTCCAAAATGATCCCGAAGACTCGGTGCATCAAGTCCATCAATGTCCTATAACACTAAGTACCCTCTGTTCCTTAACGCTTTCCAATTTGGCTCACAACCTAGGTGTTAGATCCTTAAACGACCATCAAAAACAAAAGAAAAGCCGGGAAGTTACTACATAATAGCTGTTAAGAATATTGGACTTGTGTTATGGTGTCCCCGGATAACGCATTGAGCATGGGGAGATATCGATTATGTGATAGTCTCTGGATGCATTATCGGGTGATTTACGTGGTTTCCACCTCATGAGGGGGTTACAGGTACTCAATCCATTTTGAAACCATCGCGTCGGATGGTATCGACAAAGTTATGAGAATTGAGGGTTCAGCAGCAGGATTTAGCAGAGCTGGGGTTCGTTTGACTTATGATGGATCAAGGTTCATTGCATAGATCTCGGGATGGTGAGTACGTAGATAGGTAGCACATCGATTTTGGACGTCAGGAGGTTATTTTACAGGTCAAGGATTATTTTAATCTGTTTTTGCAGTACACCTACTTTGAGGAAGTAGAGTTTGGTTGTTTATCTGTTGTGGGATCCAAAATAGCTGGTTGAGAACCAGAGGATGAGTGACACATTGACCCTCATCTTTTATCAGACCACACTTCTTTCTCAAATTGCAAACACACATACACGGCCACAATCGTACCCCCTCCTCATGCTACCATCTTTTTCTCCATTTTCTTGTTTTGTGAGGAGCCAGAGTGAGGCTGAGGAATTATGAGAGACGGTAGAAGACGGCTGAGCCATGGTGGCTGCTTGGAAACCCAGAAAGAAAAGGTAAACACGTGACCCTTGAGCTTGAATTTATGGACTTTCATTTTATGACATTGTAACCCTAAACTAAGGCCCTATGTGTCTTCTTTGTGGTTGTGCGACTCGAATGAGCCAAGAAACATGAAGGATGGGTGCGAGTCGAATGAGCCAAGAAACATGAATGATGGGTGCTGGAATCGTCCTGGGGACGATTTCGAAAGGAACCCATGAAGGATCAAGCTAGGCAGGTGAATTCCAGGTGCTATATCTTAATTTTAAGGTCATAGATTGATTCCTGGTTGGATCGGGTCACGATACGAGTCGAACGACCCATTACAGTAAATTAGGTCAACCCATCAGGCCACGTGGCAAATCAAGTGATGCCACATGGCAACTCTTCAGGTGGTTGTTAGTGCCGACGTTGTAAAGGCTAACATCAGCATGACGTCATAGTGACATCAATAGGGACATGTGGCACCTATCAGATGGAGATACATGGCACCTGTCGGGTGGTGCCACGTAGCAGTTTATCAGAAGTTGTCATATGTCAGGCTGACATCAGCAGGTGACATCAACAATGACGTCAACATTGACGTCAGCGTTGACTGGTGTTGACCACCGTTAATCAAACTTTGACCAGTGCATGTAGGCGCGTGGGCACGAATTTCGGAGCCAAATTGATCTTGTTCAAAAGGTTTTGACATCCTAAATCCAATGGTGGTGGTTTCAAGTCGATCAGAGATTGTTTGGTTGGTGTTTTGGAGGCTTTTCTCCTTGGAAAGCGTGTTCGGGACGCGTTTCTGGTTCCGCAATTTGTGAGGGTTTATTGTATGGACTTATATGGATTTTTAGTAACCTTCGAGTATGACTTTGACATGTCCGGATGTGTTGGAGTCATCAGATTGGCTTACAGCTCATGTTTTGAGTAAATGGGGGTACGTGTGAGTGGACTTTTGTTTTCCTAACTCTATGCATGCATTTTATATGGTTTTTATTGATTTATAATGAGATTTTCTTATTGATTGGGTATTTGAATTTGGTTTGGATTCTGGAAATGGAGTTCATGCAGAATATGAGTATCAGATTCTGGATACATGTGGTATGATTGGATTGCTGGATTACGCCTAGAAGATGTATCCCTAGGCAGCCATTCAGATGATGTATCCCCCGAATGGTTATGGTATATGGTTGACGTCCAAATATTGTATCCCTGGACGACCACTTGGACGCTACATCCTTGAGTGGTTGAGATGCACGGTTGGCACTTAGATGCTGTATCCTTGGGTGGCCACTTGGACATTGAGTTGGGCTCCGTAGTTCCCGAGTGATTATGTGATATGATGTGTGGTTGGACACCCGGATACTGTATCCCTTAGTGGGACCTCAGATGTTGTATCTCGAGTGGTTTTGTGATTTGATGATTCTGTTTGTAGACATCGATGATGGTTAGTGGATATGATGGTTGGCTCAGTATGCTCAGCTGGTACGGTGTGATGGGTTCTGTGTGACTAGTATAGTTGTGCATAGGTTGATTCATCGTGGTTGTTATGCTTATGCTCGGCTTAAACGTATGTGCATTGGTTTTGATGTGGGTTTACATATGACAGGTTTTCTGGAACTGTTGGATTTTCTTATACTGCACGTATTTCAAGATTATCGCTTTATTGATAAATTTGATGCATGCATAGTTTTATTAAACGGAGCGAATTGGTATATTTTGGAACTACGTTTTTACAATCTTTATTTTTGTCCACTCACACTTTTTATTTGTTTAGGCACCTTTCAGGTTAATCGCGGAGGCGAGATGTGTGAAGGCCGAGACATCATGGTGAGTGTGTACTCTGATCATGTATCCCTGATCTAACAAGTGTGTAGAATGTTCACTTAATCTGAGGGGAATGTGGTCATTTTATAAGGTCGTGTCAAACGGGAGCAATTCCTTCCACACTAATCATGGGGGGATTACGGAGAGGGTCATTTCATTACACATATGCAGCCCATTAATAATCATCTCGGCCAGATTCGTCTCGACCGACTCATCATCCACCTCAGATGGAATTTCCTCCAACTAACCGCTCGGCTCCATTTCATCCACCTCTACTGCGTGGACCACTATTGTTCTAGCTAGGGTCAGCTTGGATGCATCTCTATAAAAAGATGGTTGAGAAATCTAATGATTTTTTTGTTGCTCCTCCTTTAAAAGACCTTCATATCGGTCGACCCTTAAAAGGAGATCGTATATGTCACAAAATTCTATTCCCTCAAACTTTTTCCAAAGGTTAAGTAAAAGTCCTCCCTGAGCCAGCTTGACAAACTCATGTCCTAGCATGGAGACCATACACTTGGTCCTTACCACCTTGAACCTAGCCAAGAATTCTTGGGCCGACTCATTATTATTTTGCCTCATTTTGGGCAGGTCAGTCATAAACATGTTTGGCTCAGGTCGATAATACTACTCATGAAAAACTTGCTCCATGGTCGACCAATTTGAGATGGAATTCTGTGGTAGATTCACATACCAAGTGAATGCAATCCCTATGAGAGTGCTAGGGAAGAGCCTTAGCATAAGGCCTTCACAGTGAGCTATTTTCGTGCATTAAGTCATGAATCAGCCTACATTTTCCACTGTTGACTGAAGTCCATCACCCGAGAAAAGGGAGAAGTCAGGAACTCTGAACCCACATGGAAATTCTTCCATGTTGAAATGTTACGGATACGACCTCATGTACATTAGTCGGCCAACTCTTCTAGCTAAAATAACTATATACTGGATTAGTTGCTCGACCACACCTCGATTGAGAGCCCTTTTTTGGTCTAGTTCATTGTCATGGACATTCAGATGATTCCTTCCATGGTTTCCCCAACCACTTAGGCCTGCAATCTGATTTATGTATGAGCTAGAAAAATTACCCCAAGATCCTATGACATGACCCATCCTAATCCCCCCGGGATTAAGCGGGATGTGCCATGCTTTCGTCTAAGCCATATGCGACATGAATGCTAGACACCCGTCTAACCCCCATGTAACGCGAAAGCCAGACAAGGGATAACTCGAACCAACAGCCCATTCGGGCCTCCAGAGTGCGCCCAGATCAGTGGCAGGGTGTGGTGTCTCAGTCACCACCCTGCCACAGCCCGCACCGCGATCAACCTGAAGGGCATTAAAAACAATAAAAGCTATGAGTGGACGAAAATAAATCATTTAACAAAACCTCATTTTCTAAAAGACATTTATGCCCTTCACTTAAAAATCATGCATGCATCTGAATTCAGTTAATTAAATATAATAAAACGTTTATAAAACCAAAGACATTTCTTTCCTCAAATAATTAGGGCCTTAGCCCAAAACCATAAAATCAACCAAGTGTGGGAACTCAACCCAAAACAGTAAAATACCGAAATCCGTAAATCCAAATCCATGTGGGCCACTACCCAAATCCATTTATCAAACACAGAAACACCATTACATACATCCAATAAATCATGTTTACCAAATACTCATCCTCGGCATCCCAGATGCCTAGCGTCCTAGACTCTTGAAGTCCCAGACGTCATATCACGGTCTACGCAACTCGTGCTACCCAGGGTCTCTCCGGGTCAATCTCTGACATCCCAGATGTCTGACGTCCTAGACGTCTAATCATAGCAATTCTGCTCCTGAGTCTCTATACGGTCCAGTCGCTCCATGCAATGACCCCTCGCAGGCAATGCTCCGTGACTTCCCCAGTGTCACAGACATCTGGAGGAGACCATCCACATATCCTCATATAAGGATGGTATATGGAAAACATCTTATACAATCATTTCAAAACACCTCAAAAGGGCTATCCCGGAATTTCCATAAAACCATCATAAGTCCATAAATCCAAGTACTAAAATCCAAATCCGTTTTAGGGTCTCCGAATCCAAAATCATATTTTATAAACCACAATTGGGACTCACGCCCGATATCATAATCAACTGGGCCTCTAGCCCGATCATGTAAACCAAATGGGCCTCCAACCCAATATCTCGTTAAATCAAATGGACTCCAAGTCCGATAGTTTCCAAATCAAATGGGTCTCATTCCCGATTTCATATTTCCAAATCCAAAACCATTCCATTAAACCATCATCAAAAATCCAAGCACATATCAACACAATATAAAAACATAAACCTCGAAATACGTGCAAATACGTAAATCATAAATACCACAATCATAATCATAGAAATCACATATATAAAACATATAAAACAGTTATGCATGCATCATATTTCGAAAACAAAAGTCCACTCGCAGACCGTTCTAGTTGCCGCTTCGATGCGTGCGCCATAAGCCTCCCGGAGGCTAATCCGCCATCTCTGAGACTTCCAGACCTGTCCAAATCATATCTAAAGGTCACTAACTATCTACATACGTCCATAGGATAAAACCCCAAAACTCTCTAAAAATTCAACATGTCTCAAACATGTTTCTCAAGGTGAAAAATCTCAATTTGACCAACCTAACAATCTTCGATCGACCTGAAACTATCTCTATTGGATCCGGATCATCGAAATCCTTCTAATGAAACTAGTCCCACCTTGAAATTCTCACTGAAGCGCCCCCACTCGGGTGATCAACACACGGTCAACGCTGTCAAAAAGTCAATGATGTTGACATCAGCAAAGTCAACGTTGACGTTAGAAAAGTCAACGTTGACGTCAGAGGTCAACGGCTAACGTCAGCACTGACAAGTCTGACAGCTGTCAGATCTGATAGTGCCACGTGTCAGCTTGTCATTGGTCCACGTCATTTACATGTCAGTGACACTTGTCAACTTATGATTGGGCCAGGTCACTAACATGTTCGTGCTGACTAGGCACTGACATGTGACTCATGTCAAGCCCTCATTGGTCCACCTCTGATAGTTGTCAGATGATGACGTCACTCGTTGTTGTCATCATCATCTTCAACCTCCATTCGGATCTGTAATTCAGGTCGTGCAAACCCGCGGACCCGACCCAGCCACCGTTTCACCATTTCTCAACCTTTTTCATCCATGTTTCTTCATATAGCTTCGTATAAGTCTACCCTATCGATCTATGGATTCAAAATCGTGAAATCAGGCTTAGATTTTACCTGCGAACCTTTGAACAGTATGTCCAAACTTCCTCCGTCGATTTCTCTCCGTTCTGGCCACTGTTTCCTGCGATTCGAAGCTCCCTGAGCTTGTCTCACTCCCCAGTACCTCATCCAATCCACCAAATTGATCAATACCAGCTCAAACAAAACTTTCCATTTTTGAACTTAAACAGGTCTTTTGGGTTTCGGTTTCCTTACCTCGCCGTTTCGATCGTTGCTGTGGCCACCATCACGATCGTCTCCCCTCACTCTCTCTTTTTCATTCACACACCATCGGCATCAGAAGAGGATTGAAGGGGGGTTTGTGTGGGTTTGGGTTACACGGGATATGGGTTTCACGGGGTGGATGGACAAAATGAAGATGATGGCTGATGAAGATGGAGATAAACCCAAAATATTGAGTTCTAGGGAAATCAGATGGGTGACACTTGTCACTCATCTGGTGGGTCCTCCCCAAATATTTCCCAATCCAAACATGCCATGTGTCGTCCTTTCTCGATTTGTATGAATAGTGCCAATTTCCATTTTAGACCCTTAATTTCCCGGTCAAACATCTGATTTCGACGTACCACTTATCTACGGACTCATGACGTCCCGATCTACGTCACGGTCATCGGTCAAAATCCATTTGACCCCCCGGTTTAAAAGTCAACTTTTTACCCAGCTCCAGGAGTAAAACGGTTATTTCACATTGTTCGTTCGTGATTTCTCGTCTAATCCTTAATCAGTCACACTAATTCTCAAATTAATCACTAATCAAATACCGAAATTCGGGACGAGTTGTTACATGCTAGGTTGGCCTGTGGTCGAGCTTGGTGAAAAGCTATATATGGGTTCGGCCCAAAATAATAATTCCAACTTGGGGACTTATTATGATTTGGGATATTCACACCCTTGTTATTACCCACTGGATTGTTACCAAGTTGCTCGTTGGCTCCAAAATTCCCGGCTTGAGCACCCACTTAACCCCCGGTCGCTGAGTGTCCATTTTGAACAAGCTGTTGGTCGACATTGGGAATGTTACAGCCATATTCCTTCTCCTCCGTTTGACTATTAAATTAGGCGGTTGAATTTCTTGGTCGTTTCTAGGATTCCCCCTAGTGCAAATTACCATGCAATATCAAAACCTAGTGAGTCCCACCGGGCGTGCCAAAATATATTTCCCTTTATTTGACTTACCAAGACAATATAAGGAATTTTTGTCCTTCTTCTGTGTAGGCATGGCACCACTCGACTACCAAATGGCTTGAATTGAATTGTAGATGTTGGGTTCGTCCTTAAGACTAACTTCTGACCTGACGATTGTGCGACCAAACAAGGAACCTCTTCTTTGTTTGGGTTCTTTCACTCCCTCGGGGTCAAGAGTGTTTAGGTTTTGAACTTATATATATATATATATATATACATATATTAGGTTATGTAAATGGAATGCAAGTGCAATAATTAAATCGAGTAAGAAAATTAATTATGTTTAAGAAAATAAACTTAACCGTAAACGTAATAAATAAATACTTGAAAGAAAATTAATAATTAAGTTTAAAGACGAATAATAAACTAAGATTAGTAAAGTGATTAAGTAAAGCTATTGAAAAAACGCTAATAAACGAACTTGAATCGAAATAAAGATTGAATAAAAAAACTTGAATTTTGTTAAAAGTAAAAGTAATTAAAGTTGTTTTGAAAAATAAACTTACTCTGGAAAAATGAAGAACTTGGCTACACTAGAATTTGATTTTAAAAATCTAGGCTAAGAATTGAAGAGGTGCAAGGTAAGAGTAAGTTTGTGTGTTGATGTTGATGTTGATGTCTCTTTCTCCTCCTCGCCTTAGCTATTTATAGGGTTTACCCAACCCACGAATTGGTCATGCTTGGCCTTCACTCTTCTGACTTAAAAACTTCTTTGTAAAGCCCTTCTGAATCTTTTCAAGTTGAGCCACCCAAAAACTTTCCATCTCAAGCCACCCAAAATCTTTCCAAGTCGAGCTACCCAAATCTTTCCAAGTCAGACCACCCAAATCTTTCCAAGTTGGATTGGAAAAAAAAAATTGCATCGTTAAGCTGACTTGATTAAGGTCGGATTGATACCAAAATGATTGATTGAAATTCGTCAAAACCTCCTATTTTTGGGAAGATTCTAGTTTGACATAATCTTGGCTTGATTTATTTCTTATTTTGACCGTTTGAAAATCAAGGTCGGGTATGGGTTGATGAGAACTCGGCCGACATCCATCTTATTTTTTTCAAACTTGGGTTGGGTCGAAAAATTAGATTTAGCAAAACAAAGGCCCAACCCCAATTTGATTGAGTGTCATTAGGTCATACTATTTTATTTCTTGGTCTAAAGACCATTAAAATGAGCCGTGTCCATACAATTGGCCAACATAAGTATAACACAAGTATGAAGTGTTACCATAACTGGCCAACTATTTTTTGGAATTATAAAAGTCATCCGACCTGGCCAAGAATTCGTGACTTTCCCCTTCTTTTCAGCCAACATATAGCCAATGTGAGATTTGCATAACAGAACTTTAAGGCCTTACCTCTCTTTCACTTGTCGATTTATACATATTGAAGCTAGAAAAATAGCTACCAAGATATAGCCAACATACACCCATGCATGGAAGCTAGAAAAATAGCTACCAACAAACTCTTGCACTTAACCTTTCTCATATCATAACTTGTCAAAGCCATAAGGCCAAAAGGTCAAAAGATCTTTGCTTCCAAGTTACATAAAACTTCCTCCAATCAATCAATTGTCAACCCACCCAATTCATATATATATATATATATATATATATATATGTTTTGTGCTCAAACGTTTTGGGCATCATGGAAAATGTTTGGCCATTTTTCCTTGGTCCTGATGCAACAACTATGCAAATATGTATATAATATATACATATATTTATGTGATGGATGTATTTGAACCACATTTCTCTCTCCACGCTCCCTTTCCAGTCGTACCCTACCAAAACTACCATATTACAAATATATATATGGTGGAACACAGAAGCTGCCCCATGGAAAAAATCCAACCAACCCTCTTAAAATCCAACCAAACCAGACAATAACCCAGTCGACATATACGCCAAAACCCAGCCAAAATATACTCAAAACCCAGCCAAAATACATCCACAAACCCAGTCAAAATACACACCAAAACCCTGCCAAAAAAACACCCAAAAATTATTTGCTTCATATATTGAGTGAGTGGGGATTTTCACACCACCTCCAAACACAAGGTAATAGAATTTTTTCCCCAGATTAACAATGTTTCTAGGGGACAATCCACTCCTTCGTCTTCTAAGTAGCAACCAACAATGGTTCAAGATCTCGACATTTACAAAGTGCCCCTTTTCACCTAAAGAATGGTAACAAGACGACAATGTCTCCCTCATACAACTTGACGAGCAGTTCCTTGAAAGACATGCACACATTGGAATACATTTAAACCTCGAAGAAAAAGAAGAGATCATCACATTCCTACGTGAGCACAAATGAGAAGAACGATGAACAATCCCACATCGCTTGGGGAGAGAAAGGTGAAGTGTCTTGTATCTGTGGGCACGTATCTATCTAGCACGAGACCTTTTGGGAGCTCACTGGCTTGAGGCTTGGTTGGAACTCCAAAGTTAAGTGAGTTTGAGATAGAGCAATCCTATGATAAGTGACTCACTGGGAAGTTGTGCGTGAGTTCCCAGAAACAACGCCGTGAGGGCTAGGCCCAAAGCGGGAGGACAGTTTCGTGCTAGGGGAGAGGAGTTGTGGCAACAAAGATGTATTTTCTTGGTCACCATCGGACATCCCGAGTTATAGGACAATCAAGCAAAAAACGTGCAACTTTTCCCCTGAGAAACTTGTCATCATCTAAGCTGAAATTGACAAGCTACTTGGAGCTAGTTTCATTGAAGAATTTTTGTACTCGGAATGGCTACCAAATGACGGACTCGTCGAGAAGAAAGAATATGAGTTATAAAGAATCTGTGTTGACTACATAGACTTCAATCTTGCATGCCCAAAAGAAAATTATCCCCTGCAAAGATTGATCTCCTAGTGAAGTCCACAACAGGTAGCAAACTCCTTAGATTTCTTGATGCATACTCAGGGTACAATCAAGCCTTCATCTTCAAGAGAGGATTATATTGCTATAAGGTCATGCCTTTTGGCCTCAAGAATATAAGTGCTACCTATCAACGACTTTTTAATTAAATCTTCAAGAACCTTATTGGGAAAACTATGAGGTCTATCTAGACGATCTCATGATTAAGGGAGAGAAGCGTGGCGATCACATTGCCAACTATTTAAGACTTTTGATTTGCTAAGGAAGTATAAGATGAAGTTCAACCCCCTCAATTGCACCTTCGTAGTGGCTATTGGAAAATTCCTGGCTACCTTGTAACTCAACATGGAATCAAATCCAACCCAAAGAAAATCAAAGTAATCTTTGATATGAAGTTACCATTAAGTCTGAAGGAAATATAGGCTCACCAGGTGTGTAGCAGCCCTTAATCAATTTTTTTCCAAGGCAGCAGATCAATGCCGACCTTTCTTCCTAGTGGTAAAGAAAGCATCCAAAGAGAAACGAGATGAAAAGTGCAAGAAAGCTTTCCATGGCCTCCAAAATTATCTGATGTTGCAACCACTACTATCGAAGCTGAGAGGCGAAGAGGACTTCTACTTTGGGATTTTTGTTGCGGCAGTAAGCTTCGTGCTAGTAAGGGAAGAAACTGGAGTGCATCATCCCATGTTCTACACATCAAAATCTCTTCTAGATGCCGAGATACGATGTCTGAAGCTCAAAAAAAATAATCTTAGCATTATTGGTTTCCACAAAAAAAAACTAAGACCTTATTTCCAAGCTCACCGGGTAATCGTCATGATGGAGTATCTACTATGATCACTCCTTCACACTCCCAACGCATCAACAAGAGTAATGAAGTGGGCAATAGAGTTAAGCCAGCATGACATGCTTTACTACCCTAGGACTACAATCAAAGGACAAGCCTTAGTATATTTCATTATAGAGTTCACGTCAACATCACTAGAAAAAAATCAGGACAAGGAACTGATAAGGGCCTCCCAAACAGCCAACTTTCCTTCACAACAAATGCGAACTCTTGGACAATCTTCCATGAAACCTTCAACGTCCAACCCATTTGGGAAACTCTACGTGGATGGCTTATCAAATCAACGTTGTGTAGGAGCATGCATAGTCCTTATAACTCCGGATGACTCAATGATGGATCAAGCAGTCCAATTCGGATTTAAGGCCTCTTAGAATGAATTGAAGTATGAAGCATTGATCTGCGGCCTAGTACTTGCCAAATAAACTAGGAGTAAAAAAGATCGCCATACACTCTAACTCGCAACTGATCACCAACCAATCCATCAAGAGTATGCGACAATAGCTGCAAGGATGCTTCAGTACAAAAACAAGGTCCATAAGCTACTCACATTCTTCACAGTCTTCACCCTACACTAGCTTTCTCAAGCTGAAAATGCACAAGTTGACTCACTTGCAAACTTGGAATCATCACTGGATTATCGCTTCAAAGCTCAATCCTAATTGAGTATTTAGAGCAGCGCAGCATCAACGTAAAGGAAGTTGAAGTAAGAGAAGTAGACCTCGCATCAAGTTGGAAAGACCCTATTTTTGACTACCTCTTGTTGACTACCTAGCAAATAAAAATCTTCTTGAAAGTCGCATGATACTACATCGATAGAGGACAACTTTTAAATCAAATCTTCACGGGGATATACCTGTAATGCGTAAGCCACTCTGAGACATTGAAGGTGTTGGTTGAGATTCAGGAGGGGCAATGTAGAAATCACTCCGGAAGAAGATCGCTTGTACAAAAGAAACTCAGTGTGTGATTTTACTGGGAACATTAAACCAAGACACATTCAAGTATACCCAGACATGCAATAAGTGTCAAAGGTAAAAATCCAACAAATTGGTGCCCTCGAAAGAGTTGGATGCCTTAATTTTCCCCAGGACATTCATGCAATAGGGCATTAACATTTTTGGACCATTTCCAAGTACACCATCACCAAATAAGAAGTACATGATTATCTCCACCGATTACTTCACCAAGTGGGTGGGAGCCAAGGTATTGGCCACCATTACTCAATTGGACGTACAAAAATTTTCTTGGAGCCAAATCATTTGTTGATCCTGGCTACCAAAGGTTATACTAACTGACAATGGAATGCAGTTCACAGGAGCTGCAATCAAGGAGTTCTTTGAGTCATGGAAGATAAAGCACTTTTCCTCCACCACATATTATCCTCAAGAAAACGACTAGGTCAAGACATCAAATACAACCATTCTATATTTCTTTAAGAAAAGGCTTGACGACAGAAGGGTCTATGGGAAAAGGAGCTGGATGGCAAATTTTGGGCTTATTGCATAACCCCACGATGAGCAACATATGAGTTTATGTTCATCCTTGCATTCAAAACCAATGATGTCATCCTACCACACATAGTCATCACAATACCATTCTCAGAGCTTGATGATCCCATTGTCAACTCCGTAGCCCTGAAAACTTCTCTTGACCTTAGCAAGGAACTGAAAGAACAAGTCATTAAAAGCATATCCAATTACCAACAACAAGTTCAAGGCTTTTACAACAAGAAGGCAAGGATTTGATACTTCTTTGTCGGCAACCTTGTCCTCAAGAAGAAGTTTGCAACATCAAATCGGCCCAAGTCCCAAAAACTCAAATCCCCTTGGGAAAACCCTTACCACATCTATCAAGTAGGCGATAAAGGGAGTTACACTTTGGAGACCATGAACAAAAAGTTGGTAAATGGATCGTTGAACGCCCATCATAAATTCATAAATCCAATTCCATTTAGGGTCTTCAAACCCGAAATCACATTTTATAAACCACAAATGGGACTCATGCCTGCTATCATAATCAACAGGGCCTCTAGCCCGATAATACAAACCAAATGGGCCTCCAACCCGATATCTCGTTAAATCAAATGGACTTCAAGTTCGATAGTTTCCAAATCAAATGGGTCTCATGCTCGATTCCATATTTCCAAATTCAAACCATTATTAAACACAAGCACGTATAAACACAGTATAAAACCATAACCTTGAAATACGTGCAAATACGTAAATACTAAATACCATAATCATATTCATAGAAATAACATATATAAAGCATATAAAACAGTTATGCATGCATCATATTTAGAAAACAAATGTCCACTCACAGACCGTCCTAGTTTCCACCACAATACGCATTCCATATGCCTCCTTGAGGCTAATCCAACCTCTTCGGGCCATCCAGACCCAACCAAAACACACTCAAAGGCTACTACCAACCTAGACCAGTCCTAATCAAGAACCCCCAACATTCCTGGAAAAGTCAACGTGTCTCGGACACGCTTCCCTAGACTTTAAACCTCAATTTGACCTACCTAACGATCTATGATTGTCTCGAAACCACTACCATTGGATTCGTATTGTCGAAACCTTTAATGACAGGACCCATCCCAATCCCCCCGGGATTAGTGCGGGATGACCCTGCTCCCGTCTGACACGGAGTGTCAGACAAGGGATAATTTCGACCCTTACCCTCCCCGGGCTATCAGAGTACGCCAGGATCCGGAGGAGGCATGTGATATCTCGGTCTCTGCTACAGCCCACATCCGATGTCAACCTGAAGGGCAGTCAAAACATTAAAAACTGTGAGTGGACAAAACAAAAGTTTATAAAAACATTTAATAAGGAAGACATTTGTACCCTCCACTAAAAAGCATGCATGCATTCGAAAACCATTTATCCAAAACAAACCATATGTGGGACGAAGCCCAAAGCAGATATAAACTAAGGTCGAAAGGACCACAATAAAAACGACCATACGGGCCACTGCCCAAATCCTGTGCACACCTGTACACACCACATATCATATATCATATATCCATCACATACATATATATAAGTCACACAACCAATCCTGTCACGGTATCCAAAGCCACGCGCGCGCTACCCGGGTCTCAATCCGAGTCATCTCAAAGTCAAGGTCAATGTCCGCAGACCACTGACCCTACCCGAGGTAATAGTAACCATAGCCTTCCTGAGAGTAAGGAACCCAACTGGGGGGTGACTCCACTCAGTCGGTGCTCCGTGACTACTCCGGGGTCCACCCAGGCCAACGACCCTCCCCGGAGGAGATAGTAGAACATGTAAAGGAAGGTAGACGAACATATATATACATAACATAAACATTCATGACCGGTTCCCCTGAACCGTCATGAATCCATAATACCCATAAGCAGGTAACATGCCGGTTCCCATAAACCGTCATGTACCGTAATAACCAACAAGGGTTCATGCAGGTTCCCATAAACCGTCATGAACCATAATACCATAACAAGGGTTCATGCCGGTTCCCATAAACCGTCATGAACCTGGGAATCCATTTAAGGTTCCCTGACCTGAAATTAAAACCGTAAAGTGACTGGGTCTCGTACCCGAACATAAGACATCAGTTGGGCACCGTGCCCGATATCTGAGGTCATATGCCCGAGACAAAACCAAATGGGTCTCATACCCGAGTTTATCATTTTGAAATCCAAATCCAGTTCATTAAGTCAATACAGAAATACAGACCCGTATAAGCACCGTATAAGGCCGAAACCTCGAAATACGTGCTTATACGTAACCACATAGAATTGCACCCATGGCATCATCAAACAAGTAATAAAACATATAATAAACATTTATGCATGCACCAATTTAGAAAACAAAGTCCACTCACAGACCGTCCGAGCTGCCGCCTCGATTTGCGTGCCATTCGGCTCCCCGAGCCGATCACCATTACCGGGACTCCCAAACCTGTCCAAATTTTAATAGAAGGTTAATAACTACTTAATTAACCTCCCATCAAAGCCCCGTAATTTTCCCGAACTTTTAACTATTTTTAAGCCGACCCTAAACCTTCCGACACCCCGAAAACTATCGAAACGATGTCCGATTGACGCGAGACCAGTCCCAAAATCTTCGTTACATCGAATAGAAGATTTCCCGTGTTGGACACTTTCCCAAATTACTGTTCACGCGCCCTCACGCGCCCCAAGAAGGTCGAAAATACTGTTCATCGGCTCCAACCTCCAGCAGACCGGTTTTACTGTTCATGGCCGGTTCACCTGGTTTGGCCGGTCCAACTGGACCGGCGTGACCGGTTCACAGCCCTAGACACCCCATTTGTCATCCTAGTTCTTCCTTTTCGATTCCTTTCTTCCTATTTTGATGTTTTCCATCCATTTCAATCCCTAAAACTACCTAAAAACACCTAAATCCTAAGGTTTGATTTTGAACCAAATGGTTCAAAATTCTCAAAATGCAGCCATGGCTTCACAGCAGTCCCTAGCTTCCTAAAACCTTCCTAACATGTCCCTAGCAACTCAATGGACTCATTAAAATCATTAGAAATGAACCATAACATCAAAAATGTAAAAATGGATCAAAAGGGCCTCACCGTGAACCTCACGGGTTCTTGTCCCTCTCGCCGCCGTGGATGGCGGTTCTGGCCGCCCAGCCACCTCCTCAGTCCCCTCTTCCATCCCTGGTTGCTTGAATGAAGGATGGATGGGTTTTGGGTTGCACAGATGGAAGGATGGTGGATGTGAGATCGGGTAGTTTTGTGTGTGTGTGTTTGAAATGAGGAAGAATGGAATGCACGGTGCATGAAGGAAAAGAGAGGGCATGTGGATGGGTGACACTTGTCACTCATCCATAGGGCAGGTATTAAATATCTGGGCCCCCACTAAGTCCAAAAGTTAACTCGTTTCGTAATTCGTGCAATAGTGCACTTGAACTTCCGTGAACCGTAACTTTGCCGTCGAACGTCCGAATTCGACGTGCCGCCTGTCTATGGATTCATATCGTCCTTATCTACGTAACGGTCCTCGGCCCTCGGCCATTGGACCTCCCGGTCAAAAAGTCAACTTTTGACCTCCTATTCACCCAAATTACCAAAATGCCCTTGGGCTTCCGAACGTCATAACTTCTTCTACGAACGTCGGAATTGAACGTGCCACCTGTCTATGATCTCGTGACGTCACGAACTACGTCACGGTCATCGGTCAAAGTCCCTTTGACCGCCCGATCGAAAAGTCAACGTTTTGCCACCACCAGGGGCAAAACGGTCATTTCGCATCGTTCGTCCAATCTCGCTCTACTAATCACGGATTAGCCTCACTAATCGTGATTAGTCACTAATCTAATCATGGAATTTGGGACGGGTCGTTACAACCTTCCCTCCTTAATTAATTTCGTCCTCGAAATTCCAACCGACCTAATCTAACCGTGCTTCCCTCCTTAATTTAGTTTCATTCTCGAAACTCCAATTATCCTGATTCCATATCCAGCTCGTGGAAAGTAGAATCAACCTCGCAACACGTGTACACTCGTACACCATCTAACCAGAGTAATACGTACTCGTCCGCACCCAGACGTACCCCTAACACTCACGTCGTATCGACTACACTCGACCACTTCGAATGACTGTAGCCATATGCTTCGAATCGACACCACTTGTCAACTCGATGATTCCTTTCTCAAACGCTAATCTATCCTAGCGTCTACTCCCACTGGGAGTCATCAGACCTCACTCAACGATCCACGCTGACACCTCCGACAGACCGTCACCACTTGACAGTCGTCAGTCGAAAATTAACACTATACTCCCTTGTGGTTATACTAACCACCAACTCACTCAACCGGAGTATATGCATACTAACAAAACACTCGACCTGTGTGTAACCAAGCCCATCAGAACTACTATGACCCAATGCACAGTATCCAATGTCCAGTCCACGACCTCAACTAATCCGATGGTATCAGAACCAATCCGACTACCAATATGCTCTCCAACGCACCACCGGTATCTCCTATATACTGTCACCAGGCACGACAAGTCTGCCTAGTATCGTACCTTGAACAACGTACAAAGTACGTACATCTACCCATCAATTAGCCTACAACCACCTAGGTTGTAGTCAATCACGTTTCAATTATGGAGTCCATCTGTCCGATCTAGACAAATCGAAACTCCAACCCATTATCTATTTCCAAATCCGAATCCGAATCCGCAATTTCGTAAGAAATCCCGAATCCAAACCCAGAAATCATATCCATAATCATGTCCAAATTCAAATCCGAAATCATCATTCCGTAAACTAGTATTAGGAATAACCATTCCGAACCCAAATCCATAAAAAGAAAATCTACAGTCAAGCTCTAGAATCAAATCCTGAATCGTCACCCAGAATCCGATTCCAAAACCCAAATCTAGAAATCCTTTTTCAAGTTCCAAAATCAAATCCTGAATCGTCATCCAGAAATCTGATTCCAAAACCTGAAATATCTCGTTCTCGTCTACCAAGACGCACCATATCCGAACCTATCGGATACCTGTTCAAATGATTACCACAATACGATCGATTGACTTCATAGGGAAGTCAATCCCAACATCAACACAACACTAGGTCAGACAAAATCCGACCTCGTCAGACACCTACTCATCGGACAACTACTCAGGCGAGTAATAAGCCATATGGGATTTACCTCGAAAAGAAGTTCAGTCCCATCATGCTTCACTCAACATCCAAGTATGAGCGATAAACTCTCCACCTTTCTGGATCATCAAGACCACGATCCAGATCCATAACGATACCCAAAGTCCTAAACCAATTCCCACATCTAAACAGATTAGTCAGCGACGAGACACGCCGAGACTGTGGGTTCTCACTGATTACCTCGTATTGATCCTTATCATTCCACCGAGGAAAAACCAAGAATGATACAAGATAATGACAACAAAATTCATCTTACGTGAATGCAAACAACACTCGCTGCACTCACCACGTCATGTAACCTAACATCATCTGCCACCAAGTAGAAAATGAGAAATCTCAGTCATTTAACTTCGATATACTCATCTCCTCCTGATGATTCAGAACAAATCCCGGGTCCACCAACCAATACACAATCAGTGTACTAGTGGCAACCAACAACATCTATAACATCTACCTCATCTACCACCATCAATTATGGTAGAACCTGAGAAGTCACCCAAAATGACTTCGACATACCCATTACCAATGCGGAAAACCCGCATTCCACTCGTCACTTCAATCGCAACCTCTCGCGATTTCGAAGTTCCAACAAGATTGGAAACAACATACCCGGACATCAACCACGTGTCCCCTAACCAGTTTAACTCTATCTGAGTTCCACTCCTGAACCACAGATACCGAACATATGCCCATTACGACGGAGTCACACCCCGATCCGTAACTCACCGTCATCACAATCACCCGCACCGACACCAGCACTAGCACTAGCACGAGTACCAGCACCATCACTACCACCTGTCAGCATCAGCACACAAGCATCCTCACTAGCATCAGTACTGACGCTAGCACACCGTGTGCAACACTGACATCCTGGATCTCCGCTCATACCAAGCGACGATCGCGTACCTCTGCTCGTATAGGAGAAACTCTGTCTCCCTCGTACCTGACAACTCTGGGTACAGTCACCCTGACAACTCATGCGAGAAAAGGAAAACGTTCCCCGAACGTCCCCGATCCCCAACAATCGTAACTATAACCACTCTCGGTAGTAGCGCCTGCCCCACACTCGTGCAGACCTAACTACCAGACATCGCTATATCCAGACTCCGTATCCAACGGAATCAATCGCCCGTACCAACTACTCTGTATCCCACTCAGGGATTCCATCGACAAGTACCAACCCTGGTAACCTGTCCAACCCAACTCTAACCATTCGTAACTCGACTAAACCAATGTCGTCTACTAGGTCGCCCATGACCTTAGCTGCGCCAAACCACAACTGAGTAGCACGACAACCCACTAGGTTTAACTGGTAAGTACAGCCCCGACTGCGAAGTGCAGTCCCAACACAAGCTGACATGATTAGACCGACTAACGAACCCCAAATCCGAATAGTCGTCCAAGTCAAACCACTCGTCAACTCCCATTTCCGAACCATACACATACGGTAGGGTTCCACGATCACACCTAGAGTTCCTTTGAACCCACCTGCGAAAGCAGTAAAATCAACAATCTGACCGACCCTGCGGTCCGACATCGTAAAGACGTCAACCCAATCCTACCAACAATCCAACTCGGATTCCTCGAATCCGGTTGCTAACTGCCAACTGCAGTAAATCCATTTAACTCAACATAATCTGACCATCTAATGGCCACAACTCCTAACCAGTCGTCGGAATCGATCCTACGACATCTTGAAGGCGATCCCAACTAATCGTCTCACGATCCAAAACTCTAACGTAATACTACGTTAAGCCTTCCGTAGGGTTCCACACTGCCAACCCTGACAGAACCATGGAAACCCCGGCATCGAGTGCCGAACCAAGGCTTGCCAATCCTACCAACTATCGTACCGGCACCCCGACAATCAGGTTGACCACGAACTGTAGCCCATTGAGATATCACATCCTCGACCTGCGTACATACTCCAAGAGCTACACGGTTGCACGAATAGAGACAACCCCGCTCTGATACCACGTTGACAGGACCCATCCCAATCCCCCCGGGATTAGTGCGGGATGACCCTGCTCCCGTCTGACACGGAGTGTCAGACAAGGGATAATTTCGACCCTTGCCCTCCCCGGGCTATCAGAGTACGCCAGGATCCGGAGGAGGCATGTGATATCTCGGTCTCTGCTACAGCCCACATCCGATGTCAACCTGAAGGGCAGTCAAAACATTAAAAACTGTGAGTGGACAAAACAAAAGTTTATAAAAACATTTAATAAGGAAGACATTTGTACCCTCCACTAAAAAGCATGCATGCATTCGAAAACCATTTATCCAAAACAAACCATATGTGGGACGAAGCCCAAAGCAGATATAAACTAAGGTCGAAAGGACCACAATAAAAACGACCATACGGGCCACTGCCCAAATCCTGTGCACACCTGTACACACCACATATCATATATCATATATCATTACTTAGGGTCACTAAGGACTCAATTTACATCATACTAATTTCTCGTAATTTTCCGGGAATTTAATATTAATTTAATACGTAACATAAACCTTCGGACCCTCGAAACATTATCGAGACGGCATCCGATCAACTCGCAACCAACACAAAAAATGTTCGTTACATCAATTAGGATAAGTTTCATGTTGAACTCACCTCGGGATTCCCCCTCACGTGCCCCCACGCGCCGCCGTGAGTGGCTGCGCGTGGTTGCCACCCGCCTGCTACAGTACAGTGAACAGTAATCGTTCCAACCCGTTTCTCTGATAAACGGAGCCTACGACCCGCGAGGTAACCCGGTTCGATTGCCATCAATTCGACATCAATTTCTACAATTCAACCATCCATTAGCATCGTCATAGTCTCAATTGAAGTTATGTACAATCAATTAGGTGTTAACTTACCTCAATCCATTCGACTCAAACTCGATTTGCGAAGAACACCGAAGCACTGTTCATCAGCCAATTGTCCAAAATTATCACTGGTTTCCTTCAATTGATGCATCAAGAAGCATTGTTGGGTCCTTATAAACATATTCCCCCGATCAATTTCGTGGTTCCATGGCCTCAAATCCACGACTCAAGCTCGAAAATTCGAAGTTATCCCCCTCTCTGTTCTAAGGCCAAACGACCCCAATTTCCTTCGTTCTTGATCCAGTTCGACTCGTCTCACTCCCAGAAGGCTAAAACAAAGGTCAATTTCACTTAATAACGTCCATAAGTTCGAATTCGATCCTAAGGTGTTCATCCAAGGTTTCGGGTTTTTCTGGGTTTTCAACTGGGTTTCAACAGGTTTATAATGCCCTTCATTCTTCTCTATCATTCCTCATGAAATCACGTTCAATGATACCAATTTCTCATGTTTTGGTTGCTGGACAGAATCAATGAAAATGAGATCAATGTCTCTGTTTTTGTGTTGTGTTTAGCTATAAACCATTTGTTAATTTTGAACAATCCGCATCATCACCCTCCACTAATCTCACAAACATGGTGACAAGTGTCACCACCTGCCCAATCCACATCCAAATTAGTTGACTCACCAGATTAATCACACACTTATCCATACTGCAACAAATTACCATTTTACCCTTACTAGCATAAATTACCAAAATACCCCTCATTGTTCTAGACCCATAACTTTTTCGTTCGGACTTCGATTGACGCATGCCGCCTGTCTACGGATTCAGCGTCCCGAGACCTATCCAACGATCTTCCCGGAAAGTCCAAACCATGTCCTGATCAAAAAGTTAACTTTCGGCCCTTATGACCGATTTACCAAATTACCCTCCAACTTCCACATGTCATAACTTTTTCCTCGAATGTCGGAATCGGGCGTGCCACCTGTCTATGAACTCGTGACGTCCCGAACTACGTCACGGTCATCGGTCAAAGCCCGTTTGACCGCTCGAATAAAAAGTCAACCGTTCGCCCAATTCCAGGGGCAAAATCGTCATTTTCCCCAAAGTTTCGAAATTTTCCTTTTTCAAATTTCCGGGTCATTACAGTCCAATCCCCAAGAATACATCCCCCTAATAAAAACTAAGAAAATCGATCGAAATCTCGCCTGTTTATGGATGAACAGTAGCTCCGAAATTCCTCCTCTATTTCTAGCCGTCTCAGGCCACCAACACCTTCGAAACTGACTCCCATGGGCTCGTCTCATTCCCTAGGACACTTTAGGATCAATCCCATCCTTCAACACACACTCAAATTTCAATTTCAATTTTTGAAATAAACATGGTTTACGGGTTTCGGTTTACCTTCCTCGGCTGTGGTCTCCACCGTCCCTCAGCCATCTGTCTGTCTCAGTCCCTCACTCTCAGTCACTCAGTCCAGCATAGGTGAGGGGGAAGGATTGGGATTGTAGGTTTGTGGGGTGTCGGTTTGTGTCCAATGAAAAAGAAATGATAATTAAGGGCGGGGGTATGCATGTATGTATGTTTAGGGATCAATGGATGAGTGACAAGTAGTGACACTTGTCACTCATCTATTGGGTCTACACAAAATATCTAGGGCCCACACTAAAAGAAAAATGGCTATTTTACCCCACAAAACATGCCACCATAAATAGTACCCAAAAAAGATCATGGCCCGTAACTTTTTTGTCTAACATCTGAATTCGACGTGCCGTCTGTCTACGGACTCATATCGACTCGATCTATGTAACGATCCTCGGTCCTTGCGCATAGGATCTCCCGGGTCAAAAGTCAACTTTTTACCCTCGTCTAGGGGAAAAATCGAAATTTCACCTCGAACGTCCGATAATCCTTACCTAAGTCCCGATTAACCTTGCTAATCCTCAATTAATCCTTACTAAATCCCAAAATTTTGGACGGGTTGTTACAGCGAAGCGTTCTAAGCCTTCACTATGCGAAGCACTCTAAGCCTTCTCATACGAAGCATCTAGGCCTTCACTCTATGAAGCACTTAAAGCATTCTCACAAGAAACATCAACGTCTCCGCCCACCAAGGCCCCAACGCCTTCACTCGAGAAGCATTAACACCCTTAGTCTGCGAAGCACTCAAAGCCTATCCCTAAACGGTAGAGTATAGCCTTCACCTAAAAGAACTAAATCATTACCTCAAGCAACAAAGAAAAAGTCTACTTGATGACTAAGTTCAATGCAGTTAACCAATAGTGAGGCACATAATATTCAAGAACATCGCCAAGGATTCATGACTCATACCCAAAAAATGAACTTGTTGGAATTGGAAAAACTACTGAGGATAGCTTCCCAACTCCACCAACGGGAGCAATAATGGAGTCATGACAAATCTTAGGCAAGTACTTTGGTAGGCAAGGGTCATTTGTAAGTTTCAAAATGTAAGTTTGAGATTTATCCGATCTTACCAAGTTCAATTTTTACCTCCTTGGAACAAGCTCGGTGGCACCAAAAAAGTATGGAAGTCAGCTTTCCAACCCTATTGACGACACTCAATTCGGAGTGGTGATGAGTTATCAGCAAGTGTTTTCATACACGAGGGTCAACTGCACATTTCAGAACGTAAGTTTGAGATTCATTGAATCCAAGTGTAGTGCCAAAAAGGTATGGAAGTCATCTTTTCAACACCACTAATGGCACTCAATTCCGAGTCATAATGCGTTCCTAACAAGTGTTTTCATATGCAAGAGTCAACTACACGCTTTGGAACACAAGTTCGAGATTCCCTCAAACTCACCAAGCTCAATTTTTATCTCCATGGAACAAGCATAATAGGGCAGAAAAGGTGTGGAAGCCAGCTTTCCAACCCCACCAACAACACTCATTTCCCATTTGAAATTAAGATAGGAGATAGAACTAAGCATATGAAGGTCAAAGCTATGCAGAATCCAAAACAAAACAAAACAAAGAACGACATGAATTGCCAACAAAAGTAAGAGTTAGCAAGTCACATGTCTACTGATCAATAGCTTTTTCAATACAAAAAACTTAGCAAAACATAAACCTACACTACGATCCAAGAAAAGTCTAATAGTACATCTTCTAGACCCATCGAATGTTGAAACTGAGCCCAATCTTCACATGATATCTCAGGAATCCCATCTTAGAAATGATCAGCAACATTAGGAATATGGTCATCACTTAGTTGCTCTTGGAGATTCAACAACCCAGGTTCTAGCTTATCAGGAGGAATCACCTCACGACAGAATTCACAAATTTTTCTACATTTTGGTGCAAGGGATAGGGAGCACGGAGAGTCAAGTACGACTCAGACTTCAAATTTTCAATATCAATACGTGCTCGCCCCACTTCAGCCTCTAGAAGTCTAATCTTCTCCTCAGAATCTTGCAAATGACTCCACATGTCAGATTTGTCAAGGGCGACATCTCGTTCATTCTCCACCAACAGCGTCTCAACTTGAACACTTTCCAGGCCACTCAAAGTGGATTCTAGTAAGCATTCTTCTTTGCCAAGACTTCATTATTTTTTTGTTAAAGATGATCGTGAGAATCTAGAATAGGATGCACTCAGACTTGGAACTTTTTGAAATTTGTCTCAATACTAGTACGATGTTGTAGTGTGTCTGCTCGCTTATGAGCCCCCACCTTTGCAATCACAACTAATGATCATAGGATGAAACTAAATCCACTGGAGAAGAATTGCATTTTTGCATCTAGAGATAGCTCCTTTTGGAATCTTCACGGCAGCACATGCTTTGCCACGTCTTCAAGAAAGCATCCTTATGAAAACTCTTCCAGCTCCCAAAGTCTTTAAGTCTGAATAATTCAGTTTGTGTCTTGACAAACAGATGCCTGCTGCGTGAGTCTCTGCACTCCCACACTTGTAGTTTCCTTGACTTCACTTCTTGCTTTTCTCTTGACATCCTAAAGCAACTGTCGTAGGGATTAAGCATGTCACTTGAATCAATGTGATCGGAAACTTTGAACTTCTAAAATGTTTGAAAGCAACAAGACTGAAAAGGAAACAAACTTTGTTAGTTCCTGAAAAAGAAATAAAACATATATATTGCTAAAAACTAACTAAGTCAAACTATGAGTATTTAAGTAAAAAATACCTACTACTTATTACAAACAAGGTAAATGTATACTTTATATTTAGTATACATTTATATACATTACATCTATAGACTTTACAAACATGGAAGTCAAAAAGTCAGCAGAAAAAAAGATAAAGCTGGAGCCAAGTCGAGTCGCAACTGCCGAAGCCACAGTGCGAAGCCACCGCCAAGCCTCTGATGTCTATACGACATATCTGCCACGAGGATCCCACCTACCTCACCTTATCCACCACACTCACGCTAGCACATGCATAACACGCATGCCCCAACAATGGCCAGATCATAAAGACCCACCGATGTCGCCTGGCGTCAGCTCTGTGAGCCACTCCTACTGTGTGGGACTCTACTTTCCCATCTACTGGTCATGTTAGGTGCACAAGAAGGACACGCCCGAAGGGGCCTTTCCTCCACTATCTTGTTAGCCATATAAGACCTGCCACTTTCTGCCTATAATCTCTCTTTTGGTCGCAAAAGACATTCACTGTGTTCACAGACTCTCTTTCACCTTGCGGTATGGACTACGCGTCTAAATTTAGTTGGAAATCCCACCACATTATTTTTTTTTCTCTTGGGACTTCAATTACACGGGCAAGAAGTCGATAGCATGCTCTCAACCTGTAAAAATCAAGAACAACAAGAAGAAATGAACAGTGAAAAGTTTCTACCTCTTCACACAACGGTTCGATCCTTTCAACCTCCGCTACAATAGCTTCATAACGATCAATCCCTCTACACCAACAGTGGACCAAAATTAGGGTTTAATTTTCTTCATTAAAAATGAAGTTCACATGCCTTCATTTAAATAAAAATAAATAAATAAGCACTAATTACTTTTTGGGCTAGAAAAGTTCACTTAGGCAATAAGGATCCAAGCCCAAAGCTTTTTACTTCCAATCGGAGCAGCATGCAAAGCATATTAGGACTTAAAATTACATGAATAAATGTTCATAGTGGAGTCCTACTCCACCAAAAAACAAAAATAGTTTAACGGGACTCTGAAGAATTAACATCCCTTAGGATTCCCTGAATTCCTAAGTATTGTGGGGGCATTTCTGGAACCATAAATTATCTTAATATTATGGAGTTGCCACAGGGCTCATAATTCTCATGATGTTGATATTATCCCTAGTACAAACCACGATGGCATCTCACGATCTTTGCAATAATTTAATATATTTACCAATTGAATATATTTATTCATCATATCAATGTCAATAATAAATAATCTCCCAATGAGTTCTTTATTATTATTTATACAATTAATAATCAGTGATTTCTCTCAGCAGAATCACCTACTTAACAATATCTCTTTCAACCAATCAGATGATCCGGTGATCCTCAAAACATCACTATAAATACAGGGTCTCACCTCACTTCTAGAGATAATTGAAAATTCATAGAAACACCCTGTCATTTTATTGGCTCAGGAACTAACTTAGACATTGGAGCATTATCGGTTGAACCACCCATCGGGCTTCAACTTTGACCCCGCTTATTTCTTGTTATTGTGTGTAGGGACCGATGAGAGATTCTACAAGTTTGAATGAGTTTTGCATCCACACACATATTATAATACAAATCGTTTATTATTTTCCTTTCTCAAATTCTCGGTTATCTTTTTGTCAATTCTTCGTTTCTTTTGGTATTTTTTAAATTGGCCTTTGAACAATTTAGTTTTTTTTTTAACTCGAAAATTTGTATATACACATATTATGATACAAATTGTTTATTATTTTTCTTTTGCAAATTCTCGGTTATCTTTTTATCATTTCTTCATTTCTTTTGATATTTTTCGGTTAAAATGTCCTTATCAATAATTTAAATTGATCTTATTATTTTTTTTATACACATATCAGAATCTAAACCGGTTTTTCTACCTCTCCCAAGTGGATAAAATTTGATGAGTATTGTTTCGCTAGGTTGACATGTTTGTTTATTCTACCTCGTTGACATGTTTGTTTATTTTACCTCCCAAGTGGATTTTTTTTAGCTAAAAAAAATTATATTTTTATTAGTAGCTTTCTTCGATTTACTCTATTTATTACGTGTATACTCAAGCTCAAATGATGATCAAGGGGCATGCTACCTATAATCAACGGTCAATTAATTTTTGAGAGTTTGCTTCATCGTGTTTAAAAATTATATCTTTTGATGTTAAATTTTTTTTGCGAAGTATTCTATTTGTTATGCAATTATAATCAACATTAATATTGTCGACTTAGTTATACATCACAATTCAAACCCAATTGACATAGACTGTTATGCCTTCCACTGGAAGTTTCGCATTAGGAACACATCACCACCCAAAAAATTCCTTGTTAAAAACAAATTATTAGAAAATTGCTAAGTCTTTTCCTTGCTACTGAAGATTGCTACTTTGCTACTCCTCCAAATCATTATATAACACCCTCACTCGCTCAACTTCTCCATCTCCCAATTGACCATCAATTCATCTGGTCCAAGAGTTGACCAAAATGTTGAATCTCAAAGATGCACCCACCACAGCCTCTACCCTCTTCTCCGCCCATGCCTCCTTTGCCGCCACCATGATGTTGGCCTGATCTATGGCCAACGAGCTTGTCCCCCGCCAGCTCCACTTCTACATCCACTCAACTGTAACGACCCGAACTTTCGTAATTCTTATTTTATTGTAAAATGACCGTTTTACCCCTGAGGGGGGAAAAAAGTTTACTTTTACCTCGGGAAGTATTTAGGACTTTGACACGTGACCGTGACGTAGTTTAGGACGTCACGAGTTCATAGGCAGGTGGCACGTTCGATTCCGACGTTCGAGGAAGAAGTTGTGACGTTCGGAAGTCGAGGGGCATTTTGGTAATTTGGCCATTTGGGGGCCAAATGTTGACTTTTGACCCGGGAAGTCCAACGGACGAGGGCCAATGACCGTTACGTAGGTCTCGTTGATACGAATCCGTAGACAGGCGGCACGCCGATATCGGACTTACGACGAAAAAGTTATGGTCAAGAACGTAACCGAACTAACCGAGACTCGGAACTTAAAATAATAATAAAATATTAGAATCTGATTTACTTTAACCCAATCAATCTGGACCCTTGATGAGTGACACATGTCACTCATCTACCTCATCCACATCAACCCCAACAATCTGGATCTATGTCTGCCTTTAGATTAATTAATTAATTTAATTTCCTTAAATCCTCACCTTTCATCCTTATGTCAGACTCAATCCTAGCCGTTGGTTTCTAATGCCTATTCTGTTTTAAACTCATCAAACCATACTCCCACATTTTCATTCTCTTAACCGTGCACCCTCTCATCCTTCGAACAATCACTCCAGCAGCTCACCACCCAACCTCCCTCACCAGGCAGCACCAGGCAACCACCAGCAACCTCCAGACGGCCATCACCACCACCACGGCCACCCTGCACGGCCGGGCAACCCACAAACCCGAGAAGGAAACCAAACCACCCGAAACTGTCCAATCAACCAAACCATGACTTCTGGGCTCGAACAAACGTAGGGTTAGGATCAGTGTGACCTCTGGACGACTCAGGACCGGACTGGGCAGCCCACGGCGGCGGTAAGCCTGCAAACCCGAGAGACACCGATTTCCTTCCCTGTTTCGAAACTTCTGTTTTTAACGTTAGAATTGTTTGGTTGCTTTTGAGACATAACCTAGGGGACTAGACGAGCATTTTGGACCAGAGTTTGTGGCTGGAAGCTTGACGGCTCGCCGGAGAAGACGAACCAGAGCCGGCAGCCAGTTTCCCGTCGATTTTCAGGTGGTACCTTCAACTTAAAAACCTGTTTTAATTACACAGAGCCATAGAACATGTTCAGACGAGTTCATAGGAACAAATCCCATCGATTTTGGTGGTCGGGTTGATGAGAACTGGTCGGGTCGAACCGTGGGTCTGCGGTGACCCGGTTCTCAGACCCGGTTACTGTAGCTGATGACGTCATCATGCTGACGTCAGCAGTGACGTCATGATGACGTCATCATGTCAGAATATTGTCAGACCAGGGACCAATGGGCTGTTGACACGTGTCCTCTGACACTGTCAGTGATGACGTCATGCTGACGTCAGCATCACTGTAGCACTGTTGACCAGAGGGTTGACCGGCGCGTGGGGGGCGCGTGTGAAGAGTATTTTGTGTGGGACCAGTGCCATTTTCAAGGTTTCGACGATACGGATCCAATGGCATTGGTTTCGTGTCGATCGGAGATCGTTAAGTTGGTCAAATTAGGGTTTGACGCCTTGGGAAGCGTGTTCGGACGGCTTTCCTGGACCGGTTTCAGTCTAGGGTTTCTTAGTTGTTTAGTAGGGACTTAAAGTGACCTTTACGTATGTTTTGGGCATGACAGGAATTGTACTTTAACCCTTGGACGGGGCTTTACGCTCGGGATTGCAGCGGGATTGTACTGTGAGTGGGCCTTTGATTTCACTAAACTTCGACATGCATAACTGTTTTACTTTCTACTATATCTATATGTGATTCAAGTAAAAGTATCTGTTTATCTTGTGTATGATTTATGGCACGTATTATGATGTTTGGGCATGAGACCCGTCTGGTTGTTTATGAATGGTTTGGAGTCTTATATATGTATAATGGATCTCGATATTATCTGTGGTACTGCACTGTATAGATCTACCCTAGGATTCTATCTCCTCCGGATGTAGGTACACCGGAGTGGTCACGGCGCATTGCCTGTGAGGAGTCATTCTACGGAGGGACCGGACCGTAGAATGACTCAGGAGCAGGATTGCTACTATTGGACGTCTGGGACGTCAGGCATCTAGAATGCCATGCTCGGACTAGGTTCGGGATTTGGACTCGGGATTGAGACCCCAGGTGGCACGCGTAGCCTTGAGACTGTGACCTTATTGGGCGTCTGGGACGTCGGGCATCTGGGATGTCAGGGTTGGGATGTATAGTGCAGTGACTAAGATTATATTATGTTGATATTATTCTGCTTATGACTATATGGTTTTGTGGTTTATGATACTATGCATGTCTTTTCGGAAAACGGAGGGGAAAAGCTATATGTTTTCGAAATGGTAAACTACTTTGTAAACCTTGAGTTTCGGCCCACTCACCTTTGTTGTTTTACTACCCCTCCAGAGAGTGCTATCGAGGAGGAGGATCCCGAGGAGGAGGAAGAGGAGGATCCCGAGGAGGAAGAGGCATAGGTTTACGTTGCGTACCTGAACCCTACTGCTGGGTAGGTTGGCACGTAGTGTGTCTAGAGTCGTGCTCAATAAACTGTATTCGGGAACTATCCCTTGTCTGACACTATTTGTATTCGAGTATTTGTGTGGCGTGCTATGTATGACTTAACTTTGGTTTTTCTTTATGCATTTTATCTTCAATAAGGGTATTTTTGGTATTTTAATGTCGGGTGTCAGACGGGAGCAGGGCACGTCCCGGGTGGTCCCAGGGGGATCGGGGCGGGTCCTGTCATCAACCATCACCTACCTTTTTACCCCTCTCTCCTCCCACCTTACTCTCATCATCGACGAGCATTCCGGCATGACACAAAGCCAAGCCTACAAAGCCTCGGAGCTTTACCTCCGAACCAAGATCAGTCCTTTGACAAAGCACCTCCGAGCAACCAAAACACCAAGAAAGAAAAACCTAACCCTTTCCATTGACCAAGGTGAACAACTCAACGACACATTGGATCAAGTCAACCTCAAATGGAGATCTGTTTGCACGAATCAACAGTCCGAATCAAACAACTACAACTACACCGGTAACAACAACAGAGAAAAACGTTGCTTTGAGCTGACATTTCACAAGAAACACAAAGTCAAAGTGATTGATTTTTACTTGTCTTATGTTTTTGAAAGGCTAAGGAAATTAAAGAGCAAGAAAAATTTATCAAGCTTTATATCAGAGACTCCAGCATTTATGATGGTGATGATGGCAAGGGATCGAGCATTTGGTGCTCAATTAATCTTGAGCATCCGGCTACGTTAGAAACAATGGCGATGGAGCCGGAGCTCAAGAGAATGATTGTAGAGGATATGGACATGTTTTTGAGGAGGAGGGAGTTTTATAAGAAGGTTGGAAATGTTGGAACAATTGAGTATAAATGAGTAACTTACACGACAAGTAACAAGCTTGAAAACTAATAAAGTCCATAATCAATTAGGAATCTATTGGAAATCCTTGTTGAACGAGGTTTAAGCTATTTGGGGAACTTAAACCTAATTGGTACCCTATTGGAAGTCATCTAGAATTCCTACTTATTATGTGATAGGAATAGAATAGGAATCTAGATGTATATAAATATTAGTCTCTACTCTCACAGATACTATGCATAATACCAGTGCCAAAACCTATCTAAAAGCTAAGGCCTTCTGATCTGAAAGAGAGTAGAAGATCAATATTCTAAGTCTTGTTCATCAAGATGTTGAAATCAGGTTTCTTCTTAAACTATAAATTCTCATTGCCATGTTAATTGTTCTTCAATTATATATTGTGTGACCTTTGTAGCATGTTTGAAGTTAAGTATGTATGAATTAGTTTACATGTAGGATCAGAGCTTCAATCACGCTCTTAGGTCCATATTAAATTATATGATTGATGATTATTTTGTTAGGAGAAAAATTTAATGGATCCGAATTTTGCTTGATGATTATTGTGATTGCTGATTAATGATCCTGTTAAAAAAAAATAGAGGAAGGATTTAGTCGTGTTATCTCAAAATCAAGGACTTATGTTTTTCCCTTAATAAAACATATATATTGCTAAAAAAATAACTAAGTCAAACTACGAGTATTTAAGTAACAAATACCTATTACTTATGACAAACAAGGTAAATGTATACTTTATATTTAGTATACATTTATATACACTACATCTATAGACTTTACAAACATGGAAGTCAAAAAGTCAGCAGAAAAAAAAAAGATAAAGCTGGATCAAGTCGAGTCGCAACTGCGGAAGCCACAGAGCGACGTCACCGACAAGCCTCTGATGTCTATCCGACATATCTGCCACAAGGATCCCACCTACCTCACCTTAGCCACCACACTCACGCTAGCACATGCATAACGCGCATGCGCCAACAATGGCCAGATCATAAAGACCCACTGATGTCACCTGGCGTTAGCTCTGCGGGCCACTCCTGCTGCATGGGACTCTACTTTCCCATCTACTGGTCATGTTAGGTGCACAAGAATGACACGCCCGAAGGGGCCTTTCCTCCACTATCTTGTTAGCCATATAAGACCTGCCACTTTCTGCCTATAATCTCTCTTTTGGTTGCTGATGACATTCACTGTGTTCACAGATTCTCTTTCACCTTGTGGTATGGACTACGCGTCTAAATTTAATTGGAAATCCCACCACTTTATTTTTCTCTTGGGACTTCAATTACAGGGCAAGAAGTCGATAGCATGCTCTCAACCTGAAAAAATCAAGAACAACAAGAAGAAATGAACAGTGAAAAGTTTCTACCTCTTCACACAACGGTTCGATCCTTTCAACCTCCGCTACAATAGCTTCATAACAATCAATCCCTATACACCAACAGTAGACCAAAATTAGGGTTTAATTTTCTTCATTAAAAATGAAGTTCACATGCCTTCATTTAAATAAAAATAAATAAACAAGCTCTAATTACTTTTTGGGCTAGAAAAGTTCACTTAGGCAATAAGGATCCAAGCCCAAAGCTTTTTACTTCCAATCGGAGCAGCATGCAAAGCATATTAAGACTCAAACTTACATGAATAAATATTCATAGTGGAGTCCTACTCCAACAAAAAAAAATAGTTTAACGGGACTCTGAAGAATTAACATCCCTTTGGATTCCCTGAATTCCTAAGTATTGTGGGGGCATTTCTGGAACCATAAATTATCTTAATATTATGGAGTTGCCACATGGCTCATAATTCTCATGATGTCGATATTATCCCTAGTACAGACGACGATGGCATCCCACGATCTTTGCAATAATTTAATATATTTACCAATTGAATATATTAATTCATCATATCAATGTCGATAATAAATAATCTCCCTATGAGTTCTTTATTATTATTTATACAATTAATAATCAGTGATTCCTCTCAGCAGAATCACCTACTTAACAATATCTCTTTCAACCAATCAGACGATCCGGTGATCCTCAAAACATCACTATAAATATAGGGCCTCACCTCACTTCTAGAGATAATTGAAAATTCATAGAAACACTCTATCAGTTTATTGGCTCAGGAACTAACTTAGACATTGGAGCATTCTCGGTTGAACCACCCATCGGCCTTCAACTTTGACCCCGGTTATTTCTTGTTATTGTGTGTAGGGATCGATGAGAGATTCTACAAGTTTGAATGATTTTTGCATCAACACACATATTATAATACAAATCGTTTATTATTTTCCTTTCTCAAATTCTCGGTTATCTTTTTGTCAATTCTTCGTTTCTTTTGGTATTTTTTAAATTGGCCTTTGAACAATTTAGTTTTTTTTTAACTCGAAAATTTGCATATACACATATTATGATACAAATTGTTTATTATTTTTCTTTCGCAAATTCTCGGTTATCTTTTTATCATTTCTTCATTTCTTTTGATATTTTTTGGTTAAAATGGCCTTATCAATAATTTAAACTGATCTTATTATTTTTTATATACACATATCAGAATCTAAACCGGTTTTTCTACCTCTCCCAAGTGGATAAAATTTGATGAGTATTGTTTCACTAGGTTGACATGTTTGTTTATTCTACCTCGTTGACATGTTTGTTTATTCTACCTCGTTGACATGTTTGTTTATTTTACCTCCCAAGTGGATTTTTTTAGCCAAAAAAAAAATTATATTTTTTAGCAAAAAAAAAATTCTATTTTTATTAGAAGCTTTCTACGATTTACTCTATCTATTACGTGTTTACTCAAGCTCAAATGATGATCAAGGGGCATGCTACCTATAATCAGCAGTCAATTAATTTTTGAGAGTTTGCTTCATCATGTTTAAAAATTATATCTTTTGATGTTAACTTTTTTTGCGAAGTATTCTCTTTGTTATGCAATTATAATCAACATTAATATTGTCGACTTAGTTATACATCACAATTCAAACCCAATTGACATAGACTGTTATGCCTTCCACTGGAAGTTTCGCATTACGAACACATCACCACCCAACAAATTCCTAGTTAAAAACAAATTATTAGAAAATTGCTAAGTCTTTTCCTTGCTACTGAAGATTACTACTTTGCTACTCCTCCAAATCATTATATAACACCCTCACTCGCTCAACTTCTCCATCTCCCAACTCACCATCAATTCATCTAGTCCAAGAGTTGACCAAAATGTTGAATCTCAAAGATGCACCCACCACAACCTCTTCCCTCTTCTCCGCCCATGCCTCCTTTGCCGCCACCATGATGTTGGTCTGATCGATGGCCAACGAGCTTGTCCCTCGCCAGCTCCACTCCTACCTCCACTAAACCATCACCTACCTTTTTGCCCCTCTCTCCTCCCACCTCACTCTCATCATCGACGAGCATTTCGGCATGACACGATGCCAAGTCTACAAAGCCTCGGAGCTTTACCTCCGAACCAAGATCAGCCCTTCGACAAAGCACCTCCGAGCAACCAAAACACCAAGAAAGAAAAACATAACCCTTGCCATTGACCAAGGTGAACAAGTCAACGACACATTGGATCAAGTCAACCTCAAATGGCGATCTGTTTGCACGAATCAACTGTCCGAATCAAACAACTACAACTACACCGGTAACAACAACAGAGAAAAACGTTGCTTTGAGCTGACATTTCACAAGAAACACAAAGTCAAAGTGATTGATTTTTACTTGTCTTATGTTTTTGAAAGGCTAAGGAAATTAAAGAGCAAGACAAATTTATCAAGCTTTATACCAGAGACTCCAGCATTTATGATGGTGATGATGGCAAGGGATCGAGCATTTGGTGCTCAATTAATCTTGAGCATCCGGCTACGTTAGAAACAATGGCGATGGAGCCGGAGCTCAAGAGAATGATTGTAGAGGATATGGACATGTTTTTTAGGAGGAGGGAGTTTTATAAGAAGGTTGGCAATGTTGGAACAATTGAGTATAAATGAGTAACTTACACGACAAGTAACAAGCTTGAAAACTAATAAAGTCCATAATCAATTAGGAATCTATTGGAAATCCTTGTTGAACGCGGTTTAAGCTATTTGAGGAACTTAAACCTAATTGGTACCCTATTGGAAGTCATCTAGGATTCCTACTTATTATGTGATAGGAATAGAATAGGAATCTAGATGCATATAAATATTAGTCTCTACTCTCACAGATACTATGCCTAATACCAGTGCCAAAACCTATCAAAAAGCTAAGGCCTTCTGATCTGAAAGAGAGTAGAAGATCAATATTCTAAGTCTTGTTCATCAAGATGTTGAAATCAGGTTTCTTCTTAAATTATAAATTCTGATTGCTATGTTAATTGTTCTTCAATTATATATTGTGTGACCTTTATAGCATGTTTGAAGTTAAGTATGTATGAACTAGTTTACATGTGGTATCAGAGCCCCAATCACGCTCTTTGGTCCATATTAAATTATATGATTGATGATTATTTTGTTAGGAGAAAAATTTAATGGATCCGAATTTTGCTTGATAATTATTGTGATTGCTGATTAATGATCCTGTTAAAAAAAATAGAGGAAGGATTTAATCGTGTTCTTTCAAAATCAAGGACTTATGTTTTTCCCTTAACAAAACATGACATGTCGTTTGCCTTCAAAAATTATTGTATCCGTTGGAACTCAATGAAAATCCATCTTTTCCTAAAATTCTCCCAAAACCAGAAAAACACTCAAGTCGATCCTTACTCTCTGTTGTGATTAACCTATGTTCTCAATCAATAAATCAAGTAAGAACTTGATTTTCCTTCTCTTGATTAAATCCTTAAAAATCGAAAGCTCTAAAAACCTTTAAAACCCGAATTGTGACCTAATGCTTTCGATGGACTTCTAAGATAAGAATGCGAACAAGGTAAGTAGTGTTTTTTTTCACAAATGGATTCGACTTTGTGGTAATTTTTGATTCATCAAATTCACTGTTGTTATACCTGCATTATATCTTATGTAATCACTTCATGATTTGTCTGTTAAGATGATTAGATGCATGGTTTTGAATTTGTAAAAATGAACTGTTGACTGCTGTTTTCTGAATTAAATCAAAACTCATACCTTGTGTTTCACATCAAGTATTCCAACTGCTTTTGTTCTCATATTGGAAAAATAAGGACTCATAGATGAGTCATGTCAATTCCTTGCAAATTGACAGAATTCACATGTTAGGACCGATTGGTTGCCACCATAGTGGTGTCCAATCGTGTTTTAACCTATGACTGAGTAATGAATGGCTGAATCCTGTCATGTTCCTTATTCTCCACAAAGAATTAAGGAAAGATTCGCCTTGTGGTTTTTTTAGAGCTTAGGAGTCGTGTAGGGCCATCATACACATATAGTTGTTTCCTAAACGGTTCCTAACTCCACAATCAGCCACTGTGAGATGACTATAACACCCACAAGAGTCATCATTTGCCTCACACTAATATAGTGTAACACTAAGAGTACATCAGTACCTATTGAAACTAAAACATTGCTGTCAAACCTCTATTTACTGAGAGATCAGGAGGATTGACAACCAACTTCAATGAGATAGAGACACTTACTGGGAACAACTATAGCAAGTGGAGATCAGACCTGGAATTCCACTTAGGATATGCAGGGCTGGACTTGGCATTATTGGAGCCAAAAACCAGCAAAACTCATAGCAACAAGTACTAAGGAAGAAAGAGACTATTTCAAGGAATGGAATCACTCCAATCGACTGTCCCTTCTGTGCATAAGGAAATCTATGTAGGACAGTGTTAGGGGAGCAATTCATGTGGAAAGCAACCTTGCTAAGGACTTTTTGGAAGTCGTGGCTGCAAAATATCAGACTTCAGATAAGGCAAATGCAAACACTCACCTTACTGAATTGGTGAGTATGAAGTTTGATGGGAGTGGCAGCATTCATGACCATCTGATGAAAATGGTTGAGAGATCCTCCAAACTAGCTGACCTGAAAATCCCCATCAATGAGCAATTTCTTGTCCAGTTAGCCTTGAATTTCCTACCACCCGAATATGGTACCCTCAATGTGACTTACAACTTGTAGAAGGACAAATGGTGAGTTAATGAGCTCATCACTCAATGTGTTCAAGAAGAACTGCGACAGAAGAAAGAGAAGTTAGCAATGGTGAATTTCATTCACTCTTCCAAGGGCAAACAACTTGTTGTCTCGGGTAAGAAGTTCAAACCCTCTTATAAAGCTAGTAAACTTGCCATGAAACCTCATGACCCCCTTAAGACATCTGCAACTCACAATACTGAAAAAGGAAAACAAGAGTTCAAATGTTATTTTTGTAGAAAACCTGGTCATACCAGGAAGGACTGTGCTGATTTCAAAGCCTGGATGCTAAAGAAAGGTGATTACTTTTTAACTTCACATGTTTTTGTTTGTTTTAAATCCAATTTAGTTTTTACTCCACAAAATTCTTGGTGGTTTGACACTGGCTGTACTGTTCATATCACCAACTCTTTGCAGGGTTTCATAAAAATGACACATCCAAGTAGACAGATTTACAAAGTTTATGTTGGAAATGGATCTAAAGTTGAAGTTGAATCTGTTGAGAGTGTCAAGCTTGTGTTCTCATCTAGTTTTGTTTTAGACTTAAAAGAAGTTCTTTATATAACTTCTATGAGAATGAATTTAATTTCAGCATCCAAACTTGTTAAGGATGGCTATTGTTTTATTGGGAATTCAAACTCAATTTCGTTTTTTAAATTCAATAAAATGGATGAGTTACTTGGCACTGCTACTTAAACTGGTGATATGTGGCAATTATATTGTTATGTTATGAATGAATGCTATTCCATTAGTCATGTTGGATCTATACGAATGCTCCTTGATGAATCATCTCTTATGTTGTGGCATAAAAGACTAGGGCATATCTCTAAAGACAGGATCATAAGACTAATGAAATCTGGTCCCATTCCCAAATTGTCCCCAACAAACTTAACTCATTGTGTTGATTGCATTAACGGAAAAACCACAAACCCGAAAAAGAAATATGCATCTAGAAGTCATGCTCTACTAGAAATCATTCATACTGATGTTTGTGGGCCATTTCCCTATAAAACTATATGTGGAAATCTTTATTTTGTGACATTCATTGATGATTTCTCTCGTTTTACTTATGTCTACTTGATACCTGAAAAGTCTGTTTTTTTAAAGTGTTTTGAAATCTTTAAAACTGATGTTGAAAATCAATTAAATAAAATCATAAAGATTGTGAGATCAGATAGGGGTGGTGAGTACTATGGCAGGTTTACTGAATCAGGACAGCAAAAGGGTCCTTTTGCCCTTTACTTACAAAAACATGGGATAGTGGCTTAGCATACAACCCCATACACACCTCAGTAGAATGGAGTAGCAAAAAGGAAAAATAGGACCCTGATCAACATGGTAAGAAGCATAAGTGTAGGGCATGCCTACCTAATTTCCTATGGGGAGAAGCACTGAAGACAGCAAATTATGTGATGAACCGTGTACCAAGTAAGGTAGTCCCTAGGACACCTTTTGAGCTTTGGAATGTTGGAAGCCTAGTCTCAACCATTTGCAAGTTTGGGGATGCAAAGCTAAAGCCAGACTGCATAAACCAAGTGAGAACAAGCTGGACAGTAGAACTGAATCATGCTACTTCACTGGATATCCTGAAAAATCCAAAGGTTTCAAATTCTATTGCCCTCACTTACACACACGGATCCAAGAAACTCACAATGCCAAGTTTTTGGAAGATTTTGGGTCAGATTACTTCGCAGTCGACAATTCAGACTTTGATGAACTACAGACCATTGATGAGACTCTAGAAGCAGTTTCTGGAAACACTACAAGGTTACATCAGGTTCCTGCAATTGTAAGTGAACCTCATGCTCAGCCTCACTCCCGTTCAATCCTTGTACACACTACTTCAGTTCCAACTATCCCATCTCATTCCCCTATAAACCCAGAACCTCTTCCATTTCCTACAACACAAGTGGTTGAGGATTCACTTGCACTCAGAAGATCCACGCGACGAAGGAAGTAAGCTATTCCACCTGACTACATGGTGTACTTACAGGAGACTGAGTATGACACTAGAACAGAGGATCCACTCACTTATCAAGCTGCCATGGCAAGTCCCAATGCGGTTTTGTGGCAAAAAGCAATGGATAAGGAGTTGCACTCCATGGAACAAAATCAAGTATGGACATTAGTTGAGCAACCAGACAATGTACGGGAATAACTATTCTGAACAGAAGGAGGGCAATAAAACCAAAAGAAACTCACAGAGACAAATTGAAAGGTACAAAGCTAGGTTGGTAGCAAAATGCTTCACTCAGAGGGAGGGCATTAACTATTCTGATACGTTTTCACCAGTTTCATCCAAATATTCCTTGAGAGTAATTATGGCCTTAACTGCCCACTTTGACCTTGAGCTTCATCAGATGGATGTCAAAACTACTTTCCTTAATGGGGTTTTGACTGAACAGATCTTCATGCAACAACCTCCTTGATTTATTGAAAGAGCGAAAGAGTTTATGGTATGCAAGCTGTAAAAGTCCATTTACGGACTCAAACAAGCCTCACGGTAGTGGTACTTGAAATTTGATCAAGTAGTAACCAGTTTTGGCTTCAAAGAGAACAAACTTGACGATTTCATCTACCTTAAGGTTAGTGGAGCACAATTCATCTTCTTGATTCTATATGTTGATGATATCCTCCTAGCTAGTTCTGACATGAGATTGTTATAAGACACTAAAGGCTTGTTATCTACCAGTTTTGAAATGAAAGATCTAGGTAATGCCCATTTTGTACTGGGGATTGAGATAGTAAGAGATAGAGGTAGTAGACTTCTAGGATTATCTTAGAGAAACTACATAGAACGAGTATTAAAACGATTCAAAATGGATAAATGCTCAAATGGTGATGTTCCAATAAAAAAAAGGTGATAAATTACATACAGATCAGTGTCTTCAAACTGAACTTGACAAAGCTAAGATGCGTGACAAACCCTATGCCTCCTTAGTAGGGAGTATCATGTATGCACAAGTGTGCACCAGACCAAATTTGGCTTTTGCTGTTAGCTTGTTAGGCAGATTTCAATCAAATCCAGGTGAAGCTCACTGGATTGCTAGAAAAAAGTGCTTCGTTATTTGCAGAAAACCAAGCAACACATGATGGTCTATGGTGGCTCAAACACATTGGAATTAGTAGCTTACTCTGATTCAGATATGACTGGTTGTTCATTAGATAGGAAGTCCATAGGAGGGTACATCTTCATGATGACAGGTGGGGCAGTGTCCTGGAAAACTGCTAAGCAAACTACCATAGCCACATCCACAATGCAGGCTGAATTCATTGCTGTTTATGAGGCAACTAAGCAGGTTATGTGACTTAAGAACTTCATGAGTGAACTTTTGGTCATTGATTCTATCTAGAGACCTATTACACTTTACTCTGACAACACCTCAGCTGTCTTCTTCTCTAAGAACAACAGAAGGACATCTGCTACACGTTTGATGGAGGTCAAGTACTTGCTGGTACAAGAAAAGGTTAAGGATGGTGTCATAGACGTGGTATACCTGAACACCAAGTTGATGCTTGCGGATCCATTGATAAAGGCCTTGCATGTGAAGGAATTTCAAGTCCATGTGGTAAACATGGGACTCACGGATAGTTTTGAATCACTTCATCAGTGGGAGTGATGCAGGTCTGTTTTAATTAAGTTGTTTTGTCTCATGATAAGGATTCTCATAACTGTGTTGATGTTTTCAGAACTCTTACTTGTTTTTCCAGTCTTAACTACAGTATTGAGCTTACAAACTTCAAAGAAATGTTTTGTACATATGTAATTATGTATTTTGCTCAATTCAAACTTAATGTGGTTATTGCACCATTTGGAACCTTTGTTGCCATTCTGAAATGTGATATGACTATTCTCACTTTAGTGTTCTACATTTCGATTAAGTAGAAGTTGTGATGGAGTTTATGTTTATCACATTGATGTGACCAAAATGTGAGAGTGACCTTCGAGGAACTCACTGGTTTCTTGTGTGGAAAAGCCAAATTTTATAGCATTGTGTTGCTGCTTTGGTGTCATATGTGATTATAAGGCAATGGTACAAAAGTTGTATCGGCTGTCTTATAGTCCTGTGGTTCAAAACAGCAGCGACTGATGTGTTAGTTCTTAAGATTTTGGGGACTTAGTGATCACTTTTAGTTTCTAAGTTATGTTGAACTTGCTGATTTTTTCTTTTATACTCAAGTGGGAGAATGTTGGAACAATTGAGTATAAATGAGTAACTTACACGACAAGTAACAAGCTTGAAAACTAATAAAGTCCATAATCAATTAGAAATCTATTGGAAATCCTTGTTGAACGAGGTTTAAGCTATTTGAGGAACTTAAACCTAATTGGTACCCTATTGGAAGTCATCTAGGATTCCTACTTATTATGTGATAGGAATAGAATAGGAATCTAGATGCATATAAATATTGGTCTCTACTCTCACAGATACTATGCCTAATGCCAGTGCTAAAACCTATCTAAAAGCTAAGGCCTTCTAATCTGAAAGAGAGGAGAAGATCGATATTCTAAGTCTTGTTCATCAAGATGTTGAAATCAGGTTTCTTCTTAAACTATAAATTCTCATTGCCATGTTAATTGTTCTTCAATTATATATTGTGTGACCTTTGTAGCATGTTTGAAGTTAAGTATGTATGAATTAGTTTGTAGAGGATATGGACAGGTTTTTGAGGAGGGGGGAGTTTTATAAGAAGGTTGGCAAGGCTTGGAAGAGAGGTTACTTGTTGTATGGTCTACCGGCACCGGAAAATCGAGCTTGATTGCAGCCATGACTAATTATCTCAAATTCGATGTGTATGATTTGGAGCTCACTAGCATTTATAGCAACTCTGAACCACGGCTCAAAACGATGGCCGCTTAGTCCGCCTAGGTGTTCGAAGGTAGGAAACCGTCCTGCCTAATGACTAGGCACCTAGATGAATTTGCGTGTACATCCTTATACATATTTAGTTATATAACTTCTTATATATATTTAGTTATATAAGTTATTTTATTTATTAAATACTTTGTTAATAATATAAGTATTAATTAAAATAAAGAAAATAAATTAAAAAATATAGAATGTTGTATAATAAAATTAATAAAAAAAACTTACATTTTTAACATTTATGATTCTCAACTCAATTTATTTATCTAGATAATTAATTTTTGTTATAAAATTATGGGATAGTGTTCATTATATTATTAATTTGTTGAATTTTGTCTAAAAAAAAACTGCCTAAGCGCGAGGCCCCTATCGACCGCCCTAAGAGCGTCTAGCGCCGTTTTGAACCTTGCTCTGAACTAAGGAGGATCTTGTTGTCTACTTCGAATAGTTCGATTTTGGAGATTGAGGACATCGATTGCAGCTTGGAAATGCAATCCCGGTGATCTGGAGCAGAGTCCGCCGTTTATGTATGAACAGCCTAACAACACAGTGAACAGCCTAACAACACGGTCAGTACTCATAATTTTCGATCTTAATGACAACCTAAATCGATAAATTCTTTCTTATTTTGTTTGAGTCGACATCATTTGGACTCTTGAGGTCAAATTGAGCAGCCTTCAGTTCTTATCTTTAGGTAACCTTTCAATCAATTGAGCAGCTTTCAGTTCTTATCTTGAGTAACATTTCAGCCAAACCAAAGCTTATTAATTAACTATTGTTTAACTAAATCTTTAAACCAATCGTTAAGTAAAGATGATTAGTTTCTTTGTTTCTTTGTTACCACTTCGGTTTCTTGCCGGCCAAGAAAATTGACTCATTTTCTGGACTCATTTTCTTTTTATAGAATTATTGACAAACTCTCTCTCTCTCTCTCTCTCTCTCTCTCTCTCTCTCTCTCTCTCTCTCTCTCTCTCTCTCTCTATATATATATATATATATATATATATATATATATATAGCAGTTGACACTTTCGGGTCTTCTGAACTTCATCGACGGTTTGTGGTCGAGGATTATCGTGTTCACCACCAACGACAAGGATCGGCTCGACCCGGCATTGCTGCGTCCAGGTCGAATGCACATGCACGTTCACATGTCCCATTGCACCCCGGGAGGGTTCCACATCTTGGCCTCTAACTATCTTGCCATTCAAGACATCAATTGTCACCCCCTTTCCGGAGAAATTGAGGAGTTGATGGAAAGCAGAGACGTGACCCCCGCGGAGGTTGCTGAAGAGCTCATGAAGAGCGATGATGCTGATGTCACTCTTGATGGGCTCGTCAAGTTCCTCAAACGTAAGAAGGTTGAGAAATATGAGATGGAGGATGAGGGGACTGATAAAACCGAAATTCAAACAGAAAAGAGGCAGAAAATGGACAAAATGAATGGAAACAAAATTAGAATTGTTGGTGGAAGAGGACCAAAAATGTAAAAAAATCCCCCTCTTTTGTCTCACAAAATAAAGACCAAACAGAAACTCCTCTATCAAATTCTTCAAATATGCTGTGTGTTTGTATCAAATAATTCAAGTTTGTATTAAATTTCGGAAACATGGAAACTTTACACACCTAAAAGAAAACATCGCAATGATCCTTCAGTTTTATTCTTAACACGTTTCAAGATCCAAGTTATCTTCCATTCTTTTCGAAAGCCAGACTAATGACCTCAAAATGCAAATTTCATCGACATCTCCGTTATCCTATATGTTTCAGCAACATAGAAGTAAGAGAAGAAAAGGCTTAAAGAGAAAAGTAGTGTATACCTAGAAATATGATCTTGTGTGCATAGGGCGATTATCCTTCATAGATTACTAATCAAACATCTGTTGACAGTACAAGTGAGATTAAGATCAAATTAGTCATACAACCACTTCGCAGATTACGGAAGTATATATATTACATATTTACATGTAACACCTACCAGTTTCTTGGCATTCAGAGAGCCACAAGTCCATGTGTTCTACAATTTTTTGCCTCACTTTGTTGACTGCATCACGGTTGCTACAGTTTTGGGAATTGCCTGAAACGGAAGTCATGAACTCTAATAAATATATCGTCAAGAACACAAAAGTTATCAACAATCACAGTTGTCCATGACAACCACGTTCGGGTTGAAAGGATTTAGATGCTTTTTCAGAGAAGGTAATTATGTGTCACTAAGGTTTGGGGACAAACTTCAAATTGAGTAATTCCTTGTCTAGAGGATATATTCCAAACCTAGGTATTTTTTCCATTTCCGTACTTTCGGAACAACAAAACTAAAGCAATGTAGTGTGCATGCTTCTCATCAGTAAAATTATGGAAGAAGTCAATATAGATCAGCTAAAAAAAAAAAATTAAAGAGTATCTAATCCTTATTGGCCCCAAATGGAAATTCTAGCCCTTTAATTTATAATAAGTAGATATTGTGTTGGCATTTTCATTATCATATACTAATTAAAAGTTAAAAAGGATACATAATACATACCTTCAAGGGATAAAGGAGACTGAGGACACCCTCTCATATCAGTTCCATGACCACAATTGTGGCATGAGATGATGTAGGAAGGCACTGAAAATTTATTAAAAAGAAGAGAGTTAATAAATGAGAATTCAGAAAGATCTAAAAGATATGGGAATTAAGTAAAATTCTATCAAGATCTTACACCGTACAATAGAAAGTGATTTTGCAAAATTACTAACACCGTGCATATCATTAGAATAAGTTCAAACATGCAATGTCACTATATATATAACTTAACTACCGTAAACTCATCAACTGAAAATTCCTACTAGTAAAACAGATATTTGGGTTTATTATAAAGCAGGAAACAAATACAATTCAAATATTTCACATCAACGCACAGGATGCCAATTAGAGAGACTTCATAAGAAGCAATGAGCTACTCACTATCAGGAGATGAAGTCTGTTTGGATGCATGACGCCAGGGATCCTGTGAGCCATTTGCAAAAACTATTTTGGAACCTGCAGATTCATTTTTAATTAGCTCATGTGACCAATGATAAATTTACAGATGATTTATTATAAGCAAAAAATTAAAATCATGAAAATGAATAAATGATGCCACATCTGCTAGTAAACTGCAAAAGTAAAGCTCTCAAGAGCTATTGGTCATGCTTGGTGGGTCGAATCGTACTACATTGGATCACTCATCAAATTCAATGTACTTTGAACTTTGGAAGGAAGAAGTGAATTTTTTTCTTTGTGGGTGATTAGGGGGATTAGACATAGAAGGAAACTTATTAATTCTATGTCTAATCTTATTATTTTGAGGGGATTGTATTGGATAAGTTTCCTTCTATGTCTAATCCCCTTACAATGAAAAAGCATTCACTTCCAATCTCAAAATACATTGAACTTGATGAGTTATCCAAATCAATCCTATACGACCTACCAAACGTAACCACTAGGGGTTATTGTAGTGGGCAGCAATGCCCAAGGTTAAAAGCGAATATAAAATAGTAGATAGAAACTAAGCTACTTAATTATTAGTATACATCTACCAGGAAAAGAGAAACATATAGATAGGCTAAGACAGATCACAATGTTTTGACCTGCAATTTTCGTGCCTCCATAGTATATATTTGTCGCAACGACATCAGGATAGATGCCCTCTCCAAAAACATTCTTGCAAAGGTCTAAATGGTATCTATAACAATAACAAACTATCCATCAGAGATGCACACAAGATCTCCACAATTGAACATTCTATAGACATGCGGAAAAATAGAATGTAAAAACTATAAACCAAATGGTAGTTAGAATAAAAGAAATTTTCAGAAATGTACCTAGTGTCAACTTTTGAAGATCGGATGCTATCATTGGCTGGTGCTACTTGAAAATATGCAACTTCAGTACAAACTTGGAACCACCACAACCGAGCAGAACTGTCCTCACTAACATTCTTCAAGTATTTCTAGCTATATGTTTCTACACCTCCGAGATAATTATCTTTAACATATTTGGCATAAGCTACCTGCAAGAAGATTATTGTTTTTTCCATTAGAAGCATTAGATAACTAAAGAAATTTGACACATGAATCTTCATGAAGCATAAGCCTAAGAACCACAACCATTGGCATTGCTTACAAGTTAAAGAAATCCTTTTTTTGTTCTTATCCACAACTATTGGCACTACATAAACTATGATAAACAGTTGAACTGCGCATGAGAAATTTCATACGAAAGCTAGATTTGAAATTGGAGATGTGACACAATGGTTCATTTATTTGGGAACTGTACAATTATAATAAACAGTTGGCTATAAGGCAAGCAAGGTAACTGTGAGCAAATTATATAACATGACTAAGATAATTTACATAAAGAGAAAAGTGGACCAAGATTGCTTCAATTAAAGAACCAAATGGAATGGAAAGAAGAGGAACATACCACCAAATCATCACCATTGTCCTTTGCTTGAACAAGAGGAGAGCATGGTTCATCTGGATTTCCATATTGAAACTGAAAATTTCCGAACAAAAATCAATCCTAATTTGAGAAAATGAAAAATAGAGGAAAACTATGAAATAAAATAAATTTTACCGCTGTAACAGCAGCATCCGCCAGAAAGTACAGGAAGTCGCCATCAATATCAAGCTGCAAAAGACTTAAGGTCAAGATGCACGGCAGGAAATGAAAAAGAAATCCGATCGGCATGAAATTGGACTAATGCTTGGTAGTATATCACGATGATTCACAAAATGGGGAATGGAATGGATGAAAATCGAACCTGGGTTGCACCAAACAATGCCCTTAATTCTTTCCCGTTAGCGGCAAGCCTTTGATCAATGAGACGAGTAATTTCTTGCAATACAGCTTTACATTGTGGACCTGCAGACTCACCGATCTGCATTAGGAGAGGATTGAAATTAGAGACTACAAAACCACGATCTCATTATCATGTCAAAGGAGAAAAGGCCACATAGTGAGCACCTGCCGGTCAAATTCAGTGAAGTCCTGCACAGCAAGAACAACTGCAGAACTTGCAAGACTTCCACATGTTAAATGGGGAAATTTAAGCCGAAACCATGCACTCAGAGCTCCTGAGTAGGAGATACCGAATACGAACCAGGGATGTTCACCCTTGGCTTTATTCACCTTCAAATTTAACGAATCCTAGGGATGATCATAAAAATTAAATACAGTAAATTACATGCTCAATTTGGCAAAATTCCTAACTGAAGACAAAAAAAATAAAAAAATGCGCTTGCCTGATAAAACTGACGGAAAACAGCCAAATCGAAAAGCGCTTGCTTTGATGATAAGTACCTCAAGTTCTCTGTTGTGCATAATTTGAATGGAGTACTTTTTCCATAATATCGATGCTCAAGCGAAACCACAGCTGCCCCAAACTTCTTAGCTAAAACCTGCACAGTGGGACTTCAACAATATTTAAAAATTCCCATTTCTCCCAATTTAAAAACTTTTCGAGGAAAGAAAATCAAAACTCACACTTAAATAATCATTAGCTATTCCGTTGCAGGCAGATTCTCCACAAATTTTGAGGAAAACGGGTCCGTCTGAAGGTCTGAAGTAGTCGCGAAATTCATAGTACCGCTGGGAGAATCTCCGGTGGTCGTAAGGAGAGAAGTGATCGAGGGTCTGATCAAACCATAGCTCCTCCTTCGTCAAGTAATCGCCGCTTCCGGCCAAGTTATCAAGCTAAAGAAAAGTTCGAGGGCTCACAAAGGCATAAGAGACCGTCCACAGCATCATCGTTAACAAGAACGAAAGCGAGAACGGAAACGAGGTTGTGGTCGGAAGTCGCCTCATCGTCGTCGTGGTGAGCTATAAACGTAAAAAGCTGAAACAAAGTAATCTTCCCGTTGGTCCCCTAACTTGGAGTGAAGTCTCCAAATGAATCCCGAATATAATTCTCAACTAAGTTGCCCTGAATACGTTTTTAGTTTCAAAATGCCCCCTGTCATCAAATTTCACGATGTTCCGTTATTTGTAGTGACATAATTGTCCTGACCAAAAAGTACTTGCAAGTCTCAAAATGGGATAATTGAACGGGCATAATTAAACGGGCAGAGTAGAGAGGAAAACGGGCGGGCGAGGTCTTCCTCAAAATGGGATAATGCCCCCTGTTGAACCTCCTCATCATGTACAATATCTTTCTCTTTCTTAGACGAATTTTGGGACGAAAAATTAGATGCAACTCTACTCTTATCATCAACTTGGTAGCCTGGGGTAAACAGTCCTTCATCTATAAGATCTGCAGGCTTCGATTGATTTTTCGCAAGAAATCAGAAGACACAAAACTGCTAGCATGCGAAGAGAGCTAAGGAGTTTCTACTTCTTTGGATTATGACAGTGAAAGATTATGCAAAGAAACACTCACTGAAGATGTTACTCCGCTAGATGAACCTTGTATGTCATCAGTGATAATTTCACAATTGCTTACCGTGTTGATGAATAATTCTTCATTAGACAACTTATTATCACCACTCATTCGGATTGCCATGCTACATCCTACTTCAGGGGGGGAAAGACATAGGTGTTAACAACTTTCTGAGAATCCATAAGGTTCATTTGCTTCACAAGCTCACAATTTCCTAGCAATTGATGAAAAATTTCATATGAAAATCAATTTGGACCTTCACACCTCCCAAAATCAGAACCAGTTAAGAGATCTTCTAGAGTATTCATGTTCCTCAAAGATGGGGGAGAACTCTTAGTGGGATTAGAATTCAGGAGAAATTGATTGTAACGCCCCGAAAATTCGGAAAATGTAATATTGTAAAGTATTGAATAAAATGACGTTTTTACCCCTGTGATTCGTTTGGTCAATTTGTTGACTTTTTTATTTGAGAGTCGGAAGGACTCTGAACGATGACCGTAACGTAGTTCGGGACGTCACGAGTTCATAGACAGGTGGCACGTCCGATTCGGACGAACAGGGTGGAAGTTATGACGTTCGGAAGTTCAGGGGCATTATCGTAATTTGGACGTTATAAGGGAAAAAGTTAACTTTTTGTTTGACAAATCGTTTTCACACGACTCGAAGACCGTTAGATTCGTCTCGAAGCCCCAAGTACAACGACAGGCGGCACGCGTGAAACGGACATCGGACGACCGAGTTACGGGTCACGGAAGTTGGAGGGCATTTTGGTAATTATTGCACTGAGGGGTATTTTGGTCTTTTTGCACGGAGGTTACTGTAGCACCACCGTGAAAAACAGAGTGCACGGCCATGCCGTGGTGTTTTGTGCGTGCAATTGTTTATGGCCTTAGTGGATCGAACAGATGAATTGTTTAAGCCATTTGAGGTAGTGGGAATCAAAGCTGGTGGACTGAAACCACACAGAGCACGGCTGGGATTAAAAATTGGGCATGGTTTCTGTGTTTGCGGGAAACCATTTTCAGAGACCTCAGTTGGTCTCCCACGAGTTGCTGACCGTTTGAATCGATTATCTGATTGCTATTGGGTTGTGATGACTCATTTGCATCATTCTGCCGTTGAGAAACCGAGAGAGATTGAGAGAAACCGTGAAGAACTATTTCGGATTTTTGGGGGGAAAAAATTCAAAGGTCGAGTTTTGAGGTGAGTCGAGCCAAACCGTGAGTTGGATTAGCATTCTGAGACCATTACAAACATCCCTGTGCAAGAATTGAGGAGGTTTGATCAAGGATTGCTCAGGAACTCAAGTTCCAGTTCAAAGAAAAACCAGTTTGGAGGGAAAATCGAAGATCAATTTGTGGGGCCTTTTGAGCGAAACCAAGGTCCTATTAGTCTTCTGGGAGCAAAAGGAAACCGACCACATCGATTTCGAAGGACATCACTCACGAATTGGCCAAGAACTGAGGCCCCTGGTTCTGAGAATTGTCGAGCTTGAGGACAACGACTTCCAGGTGAGTTCTGGTCAAATTGGTTGTGCAATTGTGTTCGTCTAAGTTCCCTTAATCTACTGGTGAAGTTAATTTTGAAATGGGGCTAGGTTGGGTGAGTTCCAGACGTCGACCTGTTCGACTGTTCGAGTCTGGGTTTGATCGATCTAGGGACAGTCGAGGTTAATCATCAATACAGACCTAAAATTAATGGATTAGAGAAGAAGTTAGGATAAAAAACGAAAGGAATTGATGTAGAATTGAGGGTTAGCTGGTAGGGTAGAGTCGCGGGTAACAGACCCGTTTAATAAGCTATTCGGGTGAGGGAGAAGACACTGTAGCAGGCGCGTGGCCTTCACACGCAGCCACTTTGGGTGGCGCGTGACGGCGCGTGTGAGGTCATTTCCGATCACGGTCAACTGAGGTTTTCTTCCTTTTAATGTTTTTAACATTTTATCTTTAGGGTCCGAGTTGATCGGGAGTTGTTCGGGATAATTTCGAGGGTTCGGAAGTTTAGGTCCTTAAGTTTAATTACGCGGGAAAATCCGGAAAAATTAGAGAAAATCATACGAGTTATTTGGGGATGATTGTAACCCTCCTTGTACGTTTTTACAGGCCCGAACATTTCCGAAGCTACTGAGGAGCGCACGGGGCGCGATTGACGCGTCCTAAAACTGTGACTGGACTTTTGATTTCCAAATTGTGCATGCATGACTATTTTACTCATCTATCTTGTGTTTCGGCTTATGATCTTGTGTTGATAAATATGCTATTTCGGTTTTACGTGATTTCACGCTTTTCGAGATAAATATCGTATTTCACGCATTTCGAGGTTACGATTTTCGCCTATGCATGAATGATGTTTTGATGAAGTATTTGGATATGATTATGCATGTTACGTATTTATGATGTTTTGATTATATTTGTGAAGTGACTTTCGGGAATTGCATGTTTTGGAATTTGCATCTGAATTCGGACATAAGTCCTATTATGAGAAGATATAATTTCGAAATGATTTTTGGAAAACGGATCGTGTGGAATCCTGGCTTATTGTGTTTATAAATGGTTTTGGGTTTAAAGACCCGGTTGATTGTTGGATGTGATTTTGGGTTTAAAGACCCGGTTGATTGATGACGAGGGCGGGCCGGTAAATTGGGTTTAAAGACTCGTGAGTTTAAAGACTCGGTTATTTCGATACCCCCGAGGCATATTGATTATGTTTTGAGTTTAAAGACTCGTTGATATCCCGGGAAGGCCTGATATTGAGTTTAAAGACTCGGATGGATCCAACAGTTTGATTGTGATTATTGATTCACTTTTTACTTGATTTGCGTAATTGATGTTTCAAAATGACGGATTCTAGATTTTGGTAATATTATATTATTTTACACGAGTTGTGATGGTTTTCTGTAACGTTTTACATGTGTTTCGGGAAAAGAGATTTCGAATGTTTAATACGCGGTTTTCGAATATCTGGTTATGCATGCGTGTTATAAAACTGGATGGCGAACCCCGATTTCATTAAACTGTTTGCTGCAAACTTTTGTTTCGGTCCACTCACACTTTGTTGTTTTAACTACCCTCCAGGTCGTGGTACAAGTTCGGGGGCTAGTGCCGAGGTAGAGGCGGAGGCATAAAGTTTTCTGTTGCGGAGTAGTTAGTTCACAGAGTAGGATTTGTTCTTTAACTTGTTTTGTAATATTATGCTCTGTGAAACTAAGGATGAGGTCCAGTCGGTTGTATTTGTTTAATCTCCCTGGTCTGACAATGGGTGTGATGTAATATTATTTGGTTTTCCGGTCTTTTGGATTCGATTGTCAGACGGAAGCAGGATGCTTCCCGATTATCGAGGCGATAATCGGGGTGGGTCCTGTCATTGATCCTCCACACTAGTGAATGCACCATAATAATCAATATAGGACTCATTAGGAGTAAAATCAATATGTTGTGTAGGTGCAAGGCCATTCTGTTTACTTAGTTTCTTATTACCATATAGGACATCAATCAAGCAATTGTCTGTCATTGAACAAGAATCCATCATTCTCGCCCTTTCTTCCATTGCATGCTCAGAAAAACCATAAAAATGCCTCCATGAATTCGGATGAAATACTCTCATAGGCTGCCCCTGTTTTGCAATGTTCAAATTCGGCCTAGGGCCCATGTAGCATTTCCTTACTGAAACTCTATGCTTTGTCCGATGGTTCCCCATTTCAGCTATGTTAGTCTCATGATGGTTGTGCAAATGGTATGGTACGTATAAATAACACCGGTGATTTCTACCATCATTCACACCAAATCAATGGTTGCGGATACTGCTATTGAAGCCACCACACAACCTACCACCGGCCGCATTTCCAGCCAAGAGATCATCAGAAGAATGACAATCAGAACCATTCTTCAAAGAATTCAAATTGGCTTTCCAAGGCATAACGTTATCTCTATTTGTATAACTGGTCCGAGACATTGTAGTGTTTCCCAAATGCTGGTTGCCATCGCAACAACCATTACAAGCAGGGGATGATTTCGCACACTATGTTGCTGAAACGGATTGGCTAGATACACCAACCACATCGCACAAAACCCCATCTGACTCCCTAAACAACACTGCCTATAACACTTGGTTTCCACACGCAAATTCCCATCTCTGGGATTCAATGAATTGGGATGCGACACTATAAACTGAGCTAGATTATTAACACAATTACTCCCTACCCTGTTTCCCAACAAATCTCTATTATCTTGAGGGACTAAATCTATAATTGGAGGTTAAAAAGATTCATCCTTTTGGTTCTCACCAATGCAACCCATTTCAGTATCACTCTCATTAGCACCAAAACCACGAGCTACAACCGACTGCTTTGCTCGCAATTGTTGTTTCAACACCTTTTTTCTCAGCTAATCATAACCACACCGTACAACCCCAAATCTTTTAACTACCACCTTATCATCCACCTGAGCTCTGCAAAAATGATAGGTCTCAATATTTGGGCTCTCAGACTTAACCCCACTATTAGATTTCAATCATTTGACGCAATTAACATTAGACCTGCAAGTGCTCTTTGGTTAGGATAATTATGCCCCTGCAAATAACGAACTAGCGTGAAATTTGACGACCAGGGGGCATTTTGAAACTGAAAACGTGTTCAGGGGGCAACTTAGGTCAGAATCATGTTCAGTGTCAGGACCCACCCCGGTTTCACCCCGAAAACCGAGGTAAATCCTACTCCCGTCTGACACCCCGACACAACACCACCGTAAACTACTAAAGTAACACAGTCAGACGCAGGAGAAACTATATGAAACATCCCGAAGTCAAAAGTCTACAGAGCATAGTACTAAATACAAAAGAAAGAAAACCGGTAAACTAGATACATGCACACGGAAACTTTAAAACACTCCGGGGTCGCTCTCGTAACTTATATGCCTTCGACGCTGCCTCGACGTCACAACCCCGCGCTAGCTCCACGACCTGGAGGGCAATTTAAAACAGAAGGTGTGAGTGGACCATAAATCATAAAATACTTTCCAAAAACCATTTCATAATAAAACCAGGGTTTTAGCCCTCCGTTTTGAAATCACACATGCATAACCCATTTACTGAAGAGTTTTCCTTTAGGACTTTGTAGATTTACCCGACAAGTGGTCGAAGTAGCAGTCGAGGGAGTGAGCCAGTAGGTAGGAGTTCCTGTTTGGACTAGATTGTTCTAGGTTAGGAATCGAGTTGGGTTCCGGAAAGTGAGGTGGTAGTACGAGAGGATGTACTCTATGAATTCTGTTGGGTACTCTATATGAGGTATTTTAAAATACCTTTGTTTTCTGTTCATAGAGTTTCCCTTGCTTACACCATAAAGTTTTCGTGGGACTGAGGAAGGGTTAGACGTGGTAAACTGGTAGTTGGGGATGGTGTGAAATACCCAAGGTGGAGATGATAGACAGGAAACCCAGGAGTGGCTGTTGTTAAGCTAGTATTGATTACCGGGTAGGAGACCCTGGGTATCGAGAAATAGTTGTGGAATTTCGGGGACAAAATTCTTTTTAGGAGGGTAGGTTGTAACGACCCGTCCCGGGAATTAGGGTTAAGACGGTGATTAGTGAAGGATTAGTGAGCTTAATCGATGGTTAGTTGGTCTCGATAGGGTCATTAGCGTAGAATGACGATTTTGCCCCTAGGTTGGGCAAAATGTTGACTTTTAGTTTGGGAGGTCAAATGGACTTTGACCAATGACTGTGACGTAGTTTAGGACGTCACGAATCCGTAGACAGGTGGCACGCCCGATTCCGACATCCGAGGAGGAAGTTATGATGTTCGGAAGGTTGAGGGCACGTTCGTAATTTGGTTAAATTAGGGGGAAAAGTTGACTTTTTGTACGACCGGGTTTTGACACATTGACCTAGGATAGTTAGGTAGATCTTGTTGTCCTGAGTTTAACGACAGGCGGCACGTATTCATCGGAGTTAGGATATGGGAGTTACGGGTCTAGAAAGGTAGTGGAAAATGGTAATTTTGGGTTCAAAGAAGGGCATTTTGGTCTTTTGGTTGTCTGGGGATTTGTACAACAAAGAGGGACAAATGGATGGCTGAGATTGAGACACTTGTGAGAGGGGTTTTAGGATTGTGACACGTGTAAGAGGGCTAGAGGGTTCTAGGGAACACGGTCCAATTATTTGGGCATTGTGATCGTGTATACCCGTGTGTGAGTGTTCGAAGAAGAGAAAACAGAGAGGAAGCTCGAGAGAAAATTGAGAGGTGCTGGTGAGTGTTGGTGTGTTCTGGTGAGTGAGGAGTGACCAGAGGGTGAAAGAGAGCTAGGGAGAAGGTTGGGAGGTGCAGTGGTTGTGTGTGTGTGAAGTGGGAGTTCACGGGAAAACCAGAGAAAACAGAGAGGAGGTGAGAGCTCGTGGTGGTGGTGTGGCCGTGTACGGTTCAATTGAACTCGAAGGGAAGCTGGGGAGGACTCTGTGACCTCCAAGGAGTGCGGCGGTGAGCACGGCGGCGGTTGACGACGGGTAATTTCTTATCCCCGTGATTTACTTTGTTTTGGGTGTGAGTCGAGGATTTCTGTGTGTTGGGTGAGACTTAGGAAGGTCCTAGGAAGAGTTTAAGATAGACACCGTAACGGGGGAAGGCCCGGATTATATTTGACGGGAAACGGGCCCGGATTGGGTTTAAAGACCCGGATTGAGTTTAAAGACTCGGGAGTTTAAAGACTCGGATATTATTGAGGCCTGGATTGAGTTTAAAGACTCGAGAGTTTAAAGAATCGGATAGGTCCAGCAGGTTTGATCAGATAATGATTGGTTGAAACTTATGTTTTATGACGTGGTTTTTATGATGCTTATGACATGATTTTTATAATTGTTTTTAAGATGATTCTGCAAATGTTTTTATGACAATCTTTATGTGATTTATACTGATTACTCCGATGAATACATGCCGCCTGTCGTTAAACTTAGGACGACAAGATCTACCTAACTATCCTAGGTCAATGTGTCAAAACCCGGTCGTACAAAAAGTCAACTTTTCCCCCTAATTTAACCAAATTACGAACGTGCCCTCAACCTTCCGAACATCATAACTTCCTCCTCGGAGGTCGGAATCGGGCGTGCCACCTGTCTATGGATTCGTGACGTCCTAAACTACGTCACGGTCATTGGTCAAAGTCCATTTAACCTCCCGAGCTAAAAGTCAACATTTTGCCCAACCTATGGGCAAAATCGTCATTCTACGCTAACGACCCTATCGAGACCAACTAACCACCGATTAAGCTCACTAATCCTTCACTAATCACCGTCTTAACCCTAATTCCCGGGACGGGTCGTTACATTCAGGGTGCATTTTAAGGCTACGTTTAATGTTCAGGGGGCATTTAGAGTAAAAAGCCAAAAAAGAATAATACGCACCCTCTAAATTGACTATATTTAATGATCATGTTGATGTGGCAATCAATAAATGGTATTATTTTAATAAATGATATTATTTTAATAAATGGTATTATTTTAATAAATGAAATTATTCTATATTTATATTAGACCATTCATTGATTGCCACATCAACATGGTCACTAAATGTGGTCAATTTAGAGGGTCCAAATAGCATTTCCCATAAAAAAAACAAAAGGCAAATTACACGTTACTACTTTACCCGTTATAACATATTTATATCTGAACTTTTAGATGTATGAATTTACACCTTAAACTCATCAAAATGTTACAACTTAAAACCGCCGATAAAAAATCTGTTTAATTATCGTTATATACTTATGTGTCATCAAGTGGGTCCCATTTTTAATACATTATAAAGAGCAGATATGTCAATTGGTTATATACATTAGGGTTCCAAGAAAATTCCTATGCTAAAAAATCTGAAGACCTTGAAGCAGCTGCTTCATAGCTTTAATCGAAGGGAAAAATATATGTGAAGGCCTTGATCGAAGGGACCACTCTATGCACATCGAAGTTGTAGCTGCTGCATCTGAAAAAAGAAAAAAAAAAGGTCTCGAGTTCACTAAGAAAGTTCATTAGAAGAAGTTATAGCCACCTCATTTGAAAAAAAAAATGGGGTTGAACCGCACATCATATCTTGAAAAACAAGAAGAAATCCCTTGAAGCTTCGATCGAATCCGTAGACTTGTCATCCTTTGCATCCAAGTGGTCTCCTAGCCATTAATTTTCTCACATTGTGTCATCGTCTTAAGGTATGCGGTGGTTTTGTCAGGACCCATCCCAAATCCCCCGGGATTAATGTGGAACGTGCCTGCTCCCGTCTGATACGAAGTGTCAGACCAGGGATAATTCCGTCTCTAATCCTCATCGGGGCTTCCAGAGTACGCAAGTATCATAGGAGGAGGAGTGTGATGTATCGATCTCTGTTACAACCCGCATCGCGATCAACCTGAAGGGCATTAAAACCACGAAAACTGTGAGTGGATGAAACAAACATTTCATTAAAAACATTTTCACAAAATATACTTTATGCCCTTCATTGAAAAACATGCATGCATTCAAAAATAATTTACCAAAACGTTCATAAAACCATTTGAAAACATTCTCAAAATCTTTCAAGGGTTCATGCCCGGTCCCCATAAACCGTGATGAACCATAAAAAAACCATTTATGGGTCCCCGACCCGAAATCACAATCTTAAAACATGGAACACGGGGTCTCCGCCCCAAATCACTTTCCGTGTAACGACCCGTCCCAAATTCCTAGATTAGATTAGTGACTAATCACGATTAGTGAGGCTAATCCATGATTAGTTGAGCAAAATGACCGTTTTGCCCCTAGTCGTGGCAAAATGTTGACTATTCATTCGGGAGGTCAAATGGACTTTGACAGATGACCGTGACATAGTTCGTGACGTCACGAGTTCATAAACAGCCGTAAAGGGCCGAGAACGGCGGGAGAAAGTCACGGCCGCCATGGCCAAGCTCGAAGGTATGGTTTTCGGTGTTTTCCTTCAATTCTAATGTCATAGAACCTTAGGTTAGGATTAAAGGATGAAAATGGGACAAACAGGAGGCATTTTGGTGGTCGGACGGTGGAGAACCGACCGGGTCAACCCGCGGGTCACGGCGACCTGGTTGCAAACCCGGTGAGAGGACAGGGATGACTGATGACGTCATCATGTCAGGGATGACGTCAGCATTGTCAGGTCTGACAATGTCAGCTGACATGTCAGACAGAGGGCCAATGGGAGCGTGACACCTGTCACTGTCAGAGGTTGTTAGTGATGACGTCATGCTGACGTCATCGTTGACCTTTGCATTGACCAGCGCGTGGGGGCACGTGTAAACAGTGTTTTGAGTGGGCCAGTGTCATTTTAAAGGTTTCGACGATCCGGATCCAATGGCGGTAGTTTCTGGTTAATCGGAAATCGTTAGGTTGGTCAAATTGAGGTTTTTCACCTCAGGAAACGTGTACGGGACACGTTGACTTTTTCGGGAAAGTTTAGGGTTCTTAATATGGACTTGTATAGGTTAGCAGTAACCTTTGTATATGATTTGGACAGGTTTAAGAATCCCGGTGATAGTGATTGGCTCGGGAGGGCCTATGGCACGCAAATCGAGGCGGTAGCTCGGACGGTCGGTGAGTGGACCTTGTTTTCTAAATTGGTGCATGCATAAATGTTTATTATATGTTTTAAATACTTTTTTGTGATGCCATGAGTGCATTTGGATGTGTGGTTACGTATAGGCACGTATTTCGAGGTTTCGGCCCTATACGGGTATGTATTTCTTTATTGGTCTAAATGAAAAGGTTTTGGATTTCTAAAAGGATAAACTTGGGTATGAGACCCATTTGGTTTGGTCTCGGGCATATGACTCTAGTTACGATCTCCGGGTCTAAATCGTGGTCGCGATGGGTGCTATGTGCACGGCGATCGACGATACGACGCTCGCCTCCGGATTGGGATGTGTTCCTTCCGGAGAGGTCACGATGCACGATTCGTGGTCGGGCAGCCTGGGGAGGCTCGACTTCGGAGTGCTGACGGTTCAAGATATCGATCGGTGATGAGTGCACCATGATCTTGTGGTGGTCGCGTCGTTTGATACGTTCACGGCGACATACCAGGATTAAGGGCGGTCCTGGATGGATAGTTGCACGCATCACTATGATCGGAGTCGAGACTGACCCTTAGATATCGGGCACGGTGCCCCATTGAGTCATATGTTCGGGCACGAGACCCAGTTGTTTTTCACTGATGATTTTGGGTCAGGGACCCTAGATGGATTTCCAAGTTCATGGCGGTTTATGGGAACCGGCATGAACTCTAGAAAGGTCATTGTGGTTCATGACGGTTTATAGGAACCGGCATGAACCTTTGTCAGGTCATTTTGGTTCATGACTGTTTGTGGGAACCGGCATGAACCTTGGTTAATGGATGTTATGGATCATGACGGTTCAGGGGAACCGGGTATGAATGTTTATTTTATATATATATATATATATGTTCATATACCTTCCTTTACTTGTTCTATTATCTCCTCCGGGGAGGGTCGTTGGCCTGGGTGGACCTCGGAGTAGTCACGGAGCACCGACTGAGTGTAATCACCCCCTAGTTGGGTTCCTTACTCTCAGGAAGGCTTGTACTATAACCTCATGGCGGGTCATTGGTCTTCGGACATTGACTTGGTACCTGAAAGACATAGGTTTGAGACCCCGGGTAGCACGCGCGTAGCTTTGGAAACCGTGACAGGCTTGGTTATGTGAATTATATGTGTATATGATATAGATATGATATATATGATATGTGATATGTGGTGTGCACAGGTTGTGAGCAGTGGCTCGTGTACTTGGTTTACTTCTGGTTTGGGCTGAGTCCCTTATGGATTTGGGCAGTGGCCCGTATGGTCATTTTCATTATGGTTCTTTCAATCTTGGATTTGGGCTTAGTTCCCATATATGGTTTCTTTGGTTAAATGGTTTTCAAATGCATGCATGCTTTTTAGTGAAGGGTACAAATGTCTTCTCTTATGAAATGTTTTTATGAACTTTTGTTTTGTCGACTCACAGCTTTTAATGTTTTGACTGCCCTTCAGGTTGACATCGGATTTGGACTGTAGAAGAGACCGAGATATCACATGCCTACTCCGGATCCTGGCGTACTCTGATAGCCCGGGAGGGCAAAGGTCGGAAATATCCCTTGTCTGACACTTCGTGTCAGACGGGAGCAGGGTTATCCCGCACTAATCCCGGGGGGATTGGGTTGGGTCCTGTCAGCGTGGTATCAGAGCATAGGATTGCTTATCAAAATAGGTTTGCTCTTGGAGTATGTACGCAGGTCGAGGATGTGATATCTCAATGGGCTACAGTCCGTTATCAACCTGATAGTGGGATGTCGGTATGATAGTTAGTAGGATGGAATCGTGGTATGTCTTGGTTCGACACTGGATGCCGGGGTTGCCATAGTTCTGTTGTGGATGACAGTGTGGACCCTACGAATGGTGAACGTAGTATTACGTTAAAGTTCAGGGGACGTTTCCTTTTTCTCGTATGAGTTGTCAGGGTGACTGTACCCAGAGGAGTTGGGTACGTGGGATGCAGAGTTTCTCCAATACGAGTTGAGGTACGTGATCGTCGTTCGGTATGAGCGGAGATCCAGGGTTGTATGTTTTGCACACGGTGTGCTAATGTTAGTGTATGGGCTGGTGGTGTACTGATACTGATGTCTGTGTGCCGATGCTGATACTGATGGTGATGTTAGCATGCTATTACTAGTGTGGATGCCTGTGTGCTGATACTAGTGCAGGTGATAATGCGTTGGTGCTGGTGCTGGCGTTAGTGCTGGTGCCGGTGACTGTGATGACGGTGAGTCACGAGTCGGGATGTGACTCCACCGAGTTACGTATATGTTCAGTATCTGTGGTTCGGGAGTGGATCTCAGATAGAGTTAAATTGGTTAGGGGATGTAACGACCCGTCCCGGAATTCGGGATTAGATTAGTAACTAATCATGATTAACGGGGTTAATCGTTGATTAGTTGGGTGAAATCGGACGAACGATACAAAATGACTATTTTGCCCCTAGTCGTGGGTAAAACATTGAATTTTTATTCGGAAGGTCAAATGGACTTTGACCGATGACCGTGACGTAGTTTGGGACATCACGAGTTCATAGACAGGTGGCACGTTCGATTCCGACATTCGTGGTGAAAGTTATGACGTTCGGAAGCCCAAGGGCATTTTCGTAATTTGGACGAAAAGGGGGAAAATGTTGACTTTTTTACTAGGAGTTCTGATGGCCGAGGACCACGGACCGTTAGGATGGTCTCGATGCCCTGAGTCCGTAGACGGGCGGCACACGTTAATCGGAGTTCGGGTGACCAAGTTACAGGTCTATAGGCGTGAGGGGCATTTTAGTAATTTTTGAACTGAAGGGCAAAATGGTAATTTTTGCTGGGGAACTGTTTGATTATCGTGGAAATAGGGTCTGAATGCCCATGTCCCGAGTGACTTGTTCCATCGATTGTTTAAGCCTAATCTACAAATTGTTTAATCAATTAGTGAATTTGGGGGGAGTAGTTTAATCTGCAAAGGCCAAGGGAGAGTGTGCTGTTGGGGAAATGAGGAATCGAACGGTGTGGGTGCTGGTGTTTTTGAGTAAACTCAGGGACCATGCTGATGAGTGTTCAGTGTGTGTGAGTGCTGGGTGGAATTTGAAGCCACGGGTGAGTTGTTTAGTGCCTTGAGTGGAGCAGTGCACAGTGTGCAATGGTGGGGTTGGGGGCAGGTGCTGCTGGGGCTTCTGAAAATGGGAAGAAAACAGAGGCTGCTTCCCACGCTTGATCGACTTCCCAAGACCAATTTGAGGGGGAATGTGCACTGAAACGGAATGATGTGAGGGAACAGAGACAGTGGGAGAGCACGGGTTTGTTTCAGTGTGTGAGTGTGGGTCAATTGGGACTTGAAAACTGGGATGTGGTCTTGAAATGGAAAACAGAGGACAGACCACCAATTGAGAGTGACCGACCTCCCCAACGGTCTGTTGAGAGTTGGAAACCTTTTAGAAAGGGGGAAGGGAGCATGGAGAGACAAAATTAGAGAGGAGAAACGGGGGGCTGAGTGAATTCACACAGAGAAACCCGAAACCTGTTTTTGTGTGAATTCAAATTCGAACCTGAATTTTAGGCCAGCCCAAACCAAATTGAGACTCGAATAATCCTTCTGGAACCTTGAGTTGTCGATCCACATTGATAATTGCAAGCTTCGAAGCCCTTGAAGCCATGAACGGACGTCGTGGGTGGCCGGGAAATCGAGTAGTGTGTTCGTGCATTTGGAGGTTAGTTTTCGTGAAATTGTATCCTAAATTATCCTTACCATAAGGCTATGATGCTAGACTACCCGCTAATTGAATACTTCCTTGGTTATTAGACAACTCAGACGAGGAACTCGTTTTTGAAACTTGGGTTGAGTCGAGATAGTTCGAGGTTATGACGACTGCAACGGACATTACAGATCCCTAATTCAATTGGTGGCGAAGCTAATGATGTGTTCAATCGTTCAAAATAATGTCAAATTGATGGGATGCTAATCGGGTCCTCACGCGGGTTGAACGGCCCGTATGACAGATTGCTGGGTAGGGACGATGAACTGTGCATGGGTACTGTAGCTGGTGCGTGGACTCACGCGCAGCCACTCACGGCGGCGCGTGAGGGCGCGTGGGTCCGATTTTCAAGGTAAGTCCAACATGACTTTTGTCCTATACAATGTAACGAACATTTTAACGTTGGTTTCGAATTTATCGGACACCGTTTCTATGTTGTTGCGAGGGTCCGAAGGTCTATGATACGTTTTTAATTACCGATTAATTCCCGGAAAATTTTGGGAAATTAGTATGTTGTTATTTGGGACCTTAGTGACCCTAGAATGTGTTTTCGGACAGGATTCGAGTTTTCTGAAAAATGCCGGATATTACAGGAACGCTTGCGGCGCGAAACCGGGCCTTAAGAACGGTGTGTGAGTGGACGTTGCTTTCAAAATTTAATGCATGCATAAATATTTCTATGATTTTTATGACCACGATTATGATCATGATTTTTGGTGATTTCGATTTCCGTATTTTTACGTATTTTTAATATGCTATGCGAGATTGCACGTATTTTGAGACTGGTTTCTCGTGTGTTTTGGATGATGGGTTAAGGACTGAATTTACAAGAAATGTGCGTATGATGATTTAAGAATGTTGTTTATGATTGTGAGTGTTATTCACGGTATAAACACGGTTTTTGAGATTTCTGCGGTTTTGCACGTTTTACGAGATTTTGAGTATAGGGTTGACCACTGTTTGATGTTTGAATTTGGAATTTGAAATGAGATTTGTGATTTTGAGGATTTTAAAATGGATTTTTAAAAAAGGCGATTTCGGGCTTGGTGCTCGGGGCATAAAAGTAATTTTGATGAACGAGATTTCAGTTTTCGGAAGTTTGAAAACGAATTCTTGGTTTGGGTTCGGGATGATGTTTCCGGATGCCGGTTTACGGAATCATTGTTGCGAATTCGAATCCGGGAATAAAAGAGGATATACTAAAGTGATTCGGTATTAGTATACATGCCTCGTGTTTTAAATGATTTGATTATGTTTTTGTGAAGTAAGATTTGGTGATTTGAATATGGAAATTCGGACCAAGAGTCCTGTTATGACAAAAATGTGTTTTCGGATTGGATTGGATTTTGGATCACGATGGATCCCGAGTTGTTGTGATTTACAAATTTTTTGGATTTAAAGACCCGTTGAAAACTGTTTGGGGTTTAAAGACCCGGGTGCTATTGCTGGAGCACGTTTTGAGTATAAAGACTCGGTTAATAGATGACGGGGGAGGGCCCTTAATGAGTTTAAAGACTCGTGAGTTTAAAGACTCGGTTATTATGATACCCCTGAGGCCTATTGATTATGTTTTGAGTTTAAAGACTCGTTGAAAACCCGGGAAGGCCTAATTATGCGCATGGTTTTGAGTTTAAAGACTCGGACGCACTTGATATCCAGCAAAATGTTTGACTTGTGATTTATTGGTAGTTTCTGATGTTTCGGATGTGTGGGGCAGTGGCCCAGTTTTATGGTTGATGGTTTTGGATTATGTTGTGTTCTTGAGTTTGATTCGTGGTTTTGGGCTGAGGCCCGGTGTTTATGATTGCGGGCTAAGACCCGATGGTTGAGAAAGGAAAAAAGGATTTTGAGTTTCATACGAGTTTTCCATGTGTGGGAATTTGATACACGATTTTTCTTATGTTGAAATTGTAACCGATTGCGAAAAGATTTTTGTATGCATGCATTGGTTTTACGTGGAGGGTAAAAACATCTTTCTGTAACTGTTTTTATAAACTGATTTATTTTTGTCCACTCACACCTTTTGGTTTTTATTGACCCTCCAGGTCGTGGCGCGTTGTTCGAGGCTGATGACGAGGCGGAGGCATGAGTAAGTACGCGTGTGGCTATCCCTGGTTTGGCAAGCACTGAGGGTTAGTTGGGGATTTCAGTCGACTTGCCAGACAGGAGCAGGACTGGGCACGATTTCTAATGTCCCTTTAGGGGCGGTCCTGTCAATTTGGTATCAGAGCACTAGGTTGCTGATTCTGTTGCCACCAAGTGCCTCCGGAGCGTCAGCCTCGTGCGCGACCTAGTAGCGAGACGGGTATACGAGTTTGTGTGAGACCTCGTGATAGATCTTGGATGAGATGGACCCTGGGTTGAGGGTCAGATGTCATGTAGAATACACTGTGACCTCTTGTATGTTAGACGTAAAATTGTGTGGGTCGCAGAGACGAACGAGCCTAGTGACTAGATATGGTTGAGCATTGGAAATTGCTCGGGGACTGGATTTTTCAGGGATGACACGAGTGATTGATATGAGATTGGACTCAGGAGGAGTCGAGATGGGTACGAGACTCAAAACGGGTCCAGATATGGGTTAGAATTGTGAGATGAGTCATGATAAGGTGTCAAGACTCGAGAAGAGCCGGAAAGGCTGAGTGAGGAACGTTTGGCACTCGGGATGCCAAGGACCGGTTTATGGTCAGGTGTTAAAGAGTTAGGAAATTATGGCTTGGTTTTGTGGGACGGTGGTCTTGTGGCGATAGCTGATTGTCGAGGGTACTTGGTGTAGTGGTAGTAGTTGAGAATCAGGGAGCTTTCAGGGAACGTTCATTATCCTGATGTGGATTGTCAGAATGGTGGTACCCCTAGTTGTGGAGTGCGAGTAGTGATGCGGGATCGTCGCTCGATATGAGCGGAGATCCAGGGCTACCAACCTTACACCCTGTGTGCTTGTGTGGATATTGTATGTTGGTGCTGGTACTAGCGCTGGTGTCGTTGATTTTGATGACAATGAGCCACGATTTGGGATGTGACTCTATCATGATGGACACATGTTCGGTATTGGAGATTCAGTAGTGGTTGAGTCATGGGCTGGATGGAATCCAGCGGAGATTGTGATGTGTTGGGATAAGTCCCAATAGTGATGAGGTGATAAGAGATTAGTGGATAAACGGTATGTTTGAGACATGAGGAATCTTGGGACGACGTTCCCTATGTCACGAGAGTTGGAGGATTTGGGGAGTTGTTGTCAACTCCGAGATTGGTGTGGCCGTGCGTTCCTTATATACCCAGAAAGTACAAGGAAATTGCTGAAATTGGAAAAGACGAGGAAAATCATTAGTGGTACGAATGTGGGATTTTGTGACTGTGAAAAACATGGAAACTCGGGGGTTGAACCGTAAAGGTTGAGATGTGAGACGAAGGTAGTATTGTATGCACATTCAAAAAGGGTTGAGTAAATTCCCAAGCGGAATCGGTGTAAGTGCATAAATAGTGATTAACGGACATGAGGTCTGAGTCTTGGTTTGATTACGGACACGTGGTTGTCCAAGTGAGTTGAGAATGTGGGAAGTCCCGTGGTTGGATTTGACACCTCATTGGGAGCGTGTCTGTTCCCAACACGGTTGGAACTTTGGTTTCGAGGAGAGTTGTGATTGGGGGACGAGAAGGGTGCTCGTTTCCACATTGGTGATAGGTATTCTGAAGTCATTGGGGTTGACTTCTCACCTTCTGCCCTGGCAGACGTTGATTGTGGTTGCTAGTACGTTGAACGTGTATTAGTTGGTGGGCCCATGTGTGTTTTGGGGTCATCATGAGGAGTTGCGTATTTCGAAGTTAGGTAAACGAGATTTCTCATTTTCTGTTGGGTGGCAGACGATGCTGGTTTACATGGCGTGGTGAGTGCAGCGAGTCTTATTTGCATCCACGTAGGATGAGTTTTGGCGTCATCGTTTTTGGATCATCCTTGGTTTTCCTAGGTGGAATGACAAGGATCGATATGAGGTATCTAGAGGAACCCGCAGTTTTGATGTGTTTCATTGGTTAATGAATGATTGGATGGGGAAATAAGTGAGAGGTGTTGACCAAGGATTCAGGAGGGTGCAGACCCTACGATCAGGTTCCGGGTAGATTGCTAGCTGTGAGCGTGTGTGGATCTGGATTATGATGTTGTGGGCCTTGGACGTGGCGACGATCTAAGAACGTGATGTTACCAGTCGAGTGACGTGGTAACGAATTTGAATTGTGATCGCCTTAGGTGAAGAGCTTATCGCTATGTCCTAAATGTTTAGATAAGGGAATAGTGGGACTGAACTTCTTTTCGAAGTTAATCCGTACTTGGGCGAGTTGGAATGTTTATATTTGACTCGAGGGTTTGACTCGTGAATGAGGGGATTGGCTTCCTTTCGAATTCGATCGAATGTGACGGGGTAATCGTTGAGCGAGTGTCCGATAGGTTCGGAGTCGGTACGCCTCGGTAGATGTGAGTGAGGTTAGATGCCCTTATTGGTATGACTGCACACGCCTTGGTGAGCGTGCTTGGCTCGGTACATTTTGGATGACGTGTTCGGGAGTAGATGTTGCGTCACTGGTCGGTGACCATGGAATTCAGGATGGATGATGAGATTGGAATGAGTGATTTGCCTAGTGTGGGATTGGATAGAGGAACCCCAGTATCGGACTATGTTTGATAGTGAACCTTGTAGTAGACTTGTTGGAGGATGGATGTACGGGAATCGGTACTGGACAGGCCGAGTGGTACCTGGTGACGGTACTTGGGAGGTACCAGGGATGTGTGGCTGTAAGTGTCGGTAATTGGCTTATTTCCGACCCCATTGGTTTTGGTTGCGAGCTTGACTGGACATTGAGCCTGATATATGTCGCAGGATTTGGCTTGCCTTGCGAGGTGAGGTCATGTTGTTGATCTTACACTACATTGAGTGAGTTGTAGTACGAGGTGATGACACCGATTGGCTGATGATTGGAGCTTTACTAGGGTGGTAAAGCTTAATGGTGGCAGTTGGCTGGTAGCGTCCGCATGGACTGACGAGTGAGATTTGGTGACTCCCGGTGGGAGCAGACGACAGGTGATCAATTTCACTCGAGGTGGTCGAGTGTGGTTGGTACGACTGTGATGGGACCTCTGAGTACAGATGAGTTTAACTGGTGTACGAGTGTACCCGTATTGCGAGGTCGAAATGTTTCCCACGAGGTGGATGTGAAATAGGTATAATTGGGAATTTCGAGGATGAAATTCTTTAAGGGGGGAAGATTGTAACGACCCGTCCAGGAATTCGGGATTAGATTAGTAACTAATCATGATTAACGGGGTTAATCGGTGATTAGTTGGGCGAAATCGGACGAACGATGCAAAATGACTATTTTGCCCCTAGTCGTGGGTAAAACGTTGACTTTTTATTCGGACGGTCAAATGGACTTTGACCGATGACCGTGACGTAGTTTGGGACGTCACGAGTTCATAGACAGGTGGCACGCTCAATTCCGACATTCGTGGTGAAAGTTATGACGTTCGGAAGCACAAGGCATTTTCGTAATTTGGACGAAAAGGGGGAAAATGTTGACTTTTTGACTGGGAGTTCCGATGGTCAAGGACCAAGGATCGTTAGGATGGTCTCGATTCCCTAAGTCTGTAGACGGGCGGCACGCGTTAATCGGTGTTCGAGTGACCAAGTTACAAGTCTATAGGCGTGAGGGGCATTTTAGTAATTTTTGAACTGAAGGGCAAAATGGTAATTTTTGCTGGGGAACTGTTTGATTATCGTGGAAATAGGGTCTGAATGCCCATGCCGTGAGTGACCTGTTCCATCGATTTTTAAGCCTAATCTACAAATTGTTTAATCAATTAGTGACTTTGGGGGGAGTAGTTTAATCTGCAAAGGCCAAGGGAGAGTGTGTTGTTGGGGAAATGGGGAATCGAACGGTGTGGGTGCTGGTGTTTTTGAGGAAACTCAGGGACCGTGCTGATGAGTGTTCAGTGTGTGTGAGTGCTGGGTGGAATTTGAAGCCACGGGTGAGTTGTTTAGTGCCTTGAGTGGAGCAGTGTACGGTGTGCAATGGTGGGGTTGGGGAGCAGGTGCTGCTGGGGCTTCTGAAAATGGGAAGAAAACAGAGGCTGCTTCCCACGCTTGATCGACTTCCCAAGACCAATTTGAGGGGGAATGTGCACTGAAACGGAATGATGTGAGGGAACAGAGACAGTGGGAGAGCGCGGGTCTGTTTCAATGTGTGAGTATGGGTCAATTGGGACTTGAAAACTGGGATGTGGTCTTGAAATGGAAAACAGAGGACAGACCACCAATTGAGAGTGACCGACATCCCCAACGGTCTGTTGAGAGTTGGAAAACTTTCAGAAAGGGGGAAGGGAGCATGGAGAGACAAAATTAGAGAGGAGAAACGGGGGGCTGGGTGAATTCACACAGAGAAACCCGAAACCTGTTTTTGTGTGAATTCAAATTCGAACCTGAATTTTAGGCCAGCCCAAACCAAATTGAGACTCGAATAAGCCTTCTGGAACCTTGAGTAGTCGATCGACATTGATAATTGCAAGCTTCGAAGCCCTTGAAGCCATGAACGGACGTCGTGGGTGGCCGGGAAATCGAGGAGTGTATTCGTGCATTAGGAGGTTAGTTTTCGTGAAATTGAATCCTAAATTATCCTTACCATAAGGCTATGATGATAGACTACCCGCTAATTGAATACTTCCTTGGTTATTAGACAACTCAGACGAGGAACTCGTTTTTGAAACTTGGGTTGAGTCGAGATAGTTCGAGGTTATGACGACTGCAACGGACATTACAGATCCCTAATTCAATTGGTGGCGAAGCTAATGATGTGTTCAATCGTTCAAAATAATGTCGAATTGATGGGATGCTAATCGGGTCCTCACGCGGGTTGAACGGCCCGTATGACAGATTGCCGGGTAGTGACGATGAACTGTGCAGGGGTACTGTGGACTCACGCGCAGCCACTCACGGCGGCGCGTGAGGGCGCGTGGGTTCGACTTTCAAGGTAACTCCAACATGACTTTTGTCCTATACAATGTAACAAACATTTTAACGTTGGTTTCGAATTTATCGGACACCGTTTCGATGTTGTTTAGAGGGTCCGAAGGTCTATGTTACGTTTTTAATTACCGATTATTTCCCAGAAAATTTTGGTAAATTAGTATGTTGTTATTTGGGACCTTAGTGGCCCTGGAATGTGTTTTCGGACATGATTCGAGTTTTCTGAAAAATGTCGGATATTACGGGAACGCTTGCAGCACGAAACCGGGCCTTAAGAACGGTGTGTGAGTGGACGTTGCTTTCAAAATTTAATGCATGCATAAATATTTCTATGATTTTTATGACCACGATTATGATCGTGATTTGTGGTGATTTCGATTTCCGTATTTTTACGTATTTTTAATATGCTATGCGAGATTGCACGTATTCTGAGACTGGTTTCTCGTGTGTTTTGGATGATGGGTTAACGACTGAATTTACAAGAAAAGTGCGTATGATGTTTTAATAATGTTTTTTATGATTGTGAGTGTGATTCACGGTATTGACACGGTTTTCGAGATTTCTGCGGTTTTGCACTTTTTACGAGATTTTGAGTATAGGGTGATTTGACCACTGTTTGATGTTTTAATTTAGAATTTGAAATGAGATTTGTGATTTTGAGGATTTTAAAATGGATTTTGAAAAAAGGCGATTTCGGGCTTGGTGCTCGGGGCATAAAAGTAATTTTGATGAACGAGATTTCGGTTTTCGGAAGTTAGAAAACGAATTCTTAGTTTGGGTTCGGGATGATGTTTCCGGATGACGGCTTACGGAATCATTGTTGCGAATTCGAATCCGAGAATAAAAGAGGATTTACTAAAGTGATTCGGTATGAGTTTACATGCCCCGTGTTTTAAATGATTTGATTATGTTTTTGTGAAGTAAGATTTGGTGATTTGAATGTGGAAATTCGGACCATGAGTCCTGTTATGACAAAAATGTGTTTTCGGATTGGATTGGATTTTGGATCACGATGGATCCCGAGTTGTTGTGATTTACAAATGTTTTGGGTTTAAAGACCCGTTGAAAACTGTTTGGGGTTTAAAGACCTGGGTGCTATTGCTGAAGCACGTTTTGAGTTTAAAGACGGGGGAGGGCCCTTAATGAGTTTAAAGACTCGTGAGTTTAAAGACTCGGTTATTGTGATACCCCCGAGGCCTATTGATTATGTTTTGAGTTTAAAGACTCGTTGAAATCCCGGGAAGGCCTGATTATGCGCATGGTTTTGAGTTTAAAGACTCGGGCGCACTTGATATCCAGCAAAATGTTTGACTTGTGATTTATTGGTAGTTTCTGATGTTTCGGATGTGTGGGGCAGTGGCCTGGTTTTATGGTCGATGGTTTTGGATTATGTTGTGTTCTTGGGTTTGATTCGTGGTTTTGGGCTGAGGCCCGGTGTTTAAGATTGCGGGCTAAGACCCGATGGTTGAGAAAGGAAAAAAGGATTTTGAGTTTCATATGAGTTTTCATTGTGTGGGAATTTGATACACTATTTTTCTTATGTTGAAAATGTAACCGATTGCGAAAAGATTTTTGTATGCATGCATTGGTTTTACGTGGAGGGTAAAAACGTCTTTCTGTAACTGTTTTTATAAACTGAATTATTTTTGTTCACTCACACCTTTTGGTTTTTATTGACCCTCCAGGTCGTGGCGCATTGTTCGAGGCTGATGGCGAGGCGGAGGCATGAGTAAGTATGCGTGTGGCTATCCCTAGTTTGGCAAGCACTGAGGGTTAGTTGGGGATTTCAGTCGACTTGCCAGACAGGAGCAGGACCGGGCACAATTTTTAATGTCCCTTTGCGGGCGGTCCTGTCAGGGGACACGTGGTTGATGTCCGGGAATGTTGTTTCCAATCTTGTTGGAACTTCGGAATCGCGAGAGGTTGTGATTGAGGTGACGAGTGGAATGCGGGTTTTCCGCATTGACAATGAATACATCAAAGTCTGGTGACTGAGATTTCTCATTTCTGCTGGGTAGCAGACGATGTTGGATTACGTGGTGTGATGAATTTTGATGTCATAGTCTTGTATCATCCTTGATTTTTCTCTGTGGAATGCCAAGGATCGATACGAGGTAATCAGTGAGAACCCACAGTCTCGACGTATCTCGTCGTTGACTAATCTGTTTAGATGTGGGACTTGGTTTAGGACTTTGGGTATCGTTATGGATCTGGATCGTGATCTTGATGATCTAGATAGGTGGAGAGTTTATCTCTCTTACTAGGATGTTTGAGTTGAGGATGTTGGGACTGAACTTCTTTTCGAGGTAAATCTCGTATGGTATATTGCTCAGGCTAGTAGTTTTCCAATGAGGTCGGATTTTTGTCAGCCTGAGATGTGTTGATATTGTGATTGGCTTCCCTATCAATTTAATCGAATGTATTGAGTAGGTATCCGATAGGTTCGAAATCTGGTGCGTCTCCGTAGACGTGAACGATATTTCAGGTTTTGGAATCAGATTTCTGGATGACGATTCAGGATTTGATTTTGGAACTTGAAAGAGGATTTCTGTATTTGGGTTTTGAAATCGAATTCTGGGTGACGATTTAGGATTTGATTCTGGAGCTTGACAGTAGATTTTCTTTTATGGATTTGGGTTCGGAATGGTCATTCCTAATGCCAGTTTACGGAATAATGTTTCAGATTAGAATTTGGACCTGATTATGGATATGATTTCTGGGTTTGAATTCGGGATTTCTTACGAAATTGCGGATTCGGATTCGGAATTGGAAATGGATGTTGGGTTGGAGTTTCGATTTGTCTAATGCTGGATTGGACAGATGGACTCCATTATATAAATGTGATTGCCTACAACCTAGGTTGTCATGGTTGTTGTGGTTGTAAGTTGATTGATGGGTAGATGTACGTACCATGTACGTTGTCCGGGGTACGATACTGGGCAGACTTGTCATGCCCGGTGACGTTATATAGGTTATACCATGGGTACGTTGGTGAGCGTGATGGTAGTCGGCTTAGTTCTGATACCATCGGATTAGTACTGGACAATGGATACTGTGTGTTGGATCATAGTATTTTTGATGGGTCCAATTACACACAGATCGAGTGTTTGTTGGTATACGTATACTCGAGTTGAGTGTGTTGGTGGTTAGTGTAACCACAAGTAGGCATCATGTTAGTTTTGACTGATGACTGCCAAGTGGTGACGGTTTGTAGGAGGTGTCAGCGTGGATCGTTGTGTGAGGTCTGATGACTCCCAGTGGGAGCAGACGTCAGGATAGTTAGTGGTTGTGCAAGGAACCGTCGAGTTGATTGTGTCAACGAAATGGTAGATTTGACAAGTGGTGTCAATTCGTAACGGGTGGTTTCTGTCATTCGATGTGGTCGAATGTTGTCGATACGACGTGAGTGTTAGTGGTACGTCTGGCTGCAGACGAGTAAGTATTGTTCTAGTTAGTTGGTGTTCGAGTGTACACGTGTTTCGAGGTCGATTCTACTTTCCACGAGATGGATGTGGAATCAGGATAGTTGAAGTTTCAAGAACGAAACTAAATTAAAGAGGGAAAACGGTTAGATTAGGTCGGTTGGAATTTCGAGGACGAAATTAATTAAGGAGGGAAGGTTGTAACTACCCGTCCCAAATTCCTAGATTAGATTAGTGACTAATCACGATTAGTGAGGCTAATCCGTGATTAGTTGAGCGAAATCGGACAAACGATGCGAAATGACCGTTTTGCCCCTAGTCGTGGAAAAACTTTGACTTTTCATTCGGGCGGTCAAATGGACTTTGACCGATGACCGTGACGTAGTTCGTGACGTCACGAGCTCATAGACAGGTGGCACGTTCAATTCCGACGTTCGAGGAGGAAGTTATGATGTTCGGAAGTTTAGGGGCATTTTGGTAATTTTGGTTACAAAGAGGTCAAATGTTAACTTTGTGACCTAGAGGTCCAATGGCCGAGGGCCGAGGACCGTTACGTAGATCGGGACGATACGAATCCATAGACAGGCGGTATGCTGAAATCGGACTTCAAACGGGGAAGTTATAGGTCACGGAAGTTCGATTTCACTATGCACGTACTTCGAGCGGTGATGATTTGGCAAAATCTGATTGGGCTAGATATTTTAGGTGGGTCCCATGGATGAGTGGCAAGTGTCACTCATCCCATTGGCTAGATCCCTTAAATTGTGGATCTAAGTAATTAAATATTATTATATCTATTATTATATAATTAATCCTAACCACACTAAATCCTATCCATCCATTTCACTTAATCCCTTAAATCCTAGCCATTCAATTAATCCTCTCTTCTCTCATCAGCCATCATTCTTCTTCTTTGTTTCTTCACACCCGAAACCCCATAACCCATATTACCTTCATTCTTCATTTTTCTTCAAACACACAACAAACCCACATATCACCATTTCCATCATTCATCTGGTGTGTGACCGTGAGGAATGAGAGTGAAAGGAGAGACCAAGATAGCGGCTCACGGCTGGGGACGACGGAGGACATGGCGAGGGTGAGTACCAGTGAAGCCTTTTAAATTTCAAAATTCGAAAATGAGTTTAAAGGGACGGTTTTGGGTTTCTGTGGATCCTAACACATTCTAGGGACTTAGGGGAGTCGAGAGGGATTGGTTTCGAGGCTTGGGACGGCCGGGAAGGGCCGTGAACGGCAGGAGAAAGTCACGGCCGCCATGGCCAAGCTCGAAGGTATGGTTCTCGGTGTTTTCCTTCAATTCTAATGTCATAGAACCTTATGTTAGGATTAAAGGATGAAAATGGGGCAAACGGGAGGAATTTTGGTGGTCGGACGGTGGAGAACCGACCGGGTCAACCCGCGAGTCACGGCGACCCGGCGAGAGGACAGGGATGACTGATGACGTCATCATGTCAGGGATGACGTCAGCATTGTCAGGTCTAACAATGTCAGCTAACATGTCAGACCAAGGGCTAATGGGATCGTGACACGTGTCACTGTCAGAGGCTGTCAGTGTTGACGTCATGATGACGTCAGCGTTGACTTTTGCGTTAACCAACATGTGGGGGCGTACGTGAACAGTGTTTTGAGTGGGCCCAGTGTCATTTTAAAGGTTTCGACGATCCGGATCCAATGTCGATAGTTTCGGGTCGATCGGAGATCGTTAGGTTAGTCAAATTGAGGTTTTTTACCTCGGGAAATGTGTACATTGACTTTTCCGGGAAAGTTTAGGGTTCTTAATATGGACTTGTATAGGTTAGTAGTAACCTTTGGATATGATTTGGACAGGTTTGGGAGTCCGGGTGATAGCGATTGGCTCGGGAAGGCCTATGGCACGCTAATCGAGACGGCAGCTCGGACGGTCTGTGAGTGGACCTTGTTTTCTAAATTGGTGCATGTATAAATGTTTATTATATGTTTTAAATACTTGTTTGTGATGCCATGAGTGCATTTGGATGTGTGGTTACGTATAGGCACGTATTTCGAGGTTTCGGCCCTATATGGTGCCTATACGGGTATGTATTTCTTTATTGATCTAAATGAAAAGGTTTTGGATTACTAAAAGGATAAACTCGGGTATGAGACCCATTTGGTTTGGTCTCGGGCATATGACTCTAGTTACGACCTCCGGGTCTAAATCGTGGTCGTGACGGGTGCTATGTGCACGGCGATCGACGATACGACGCTCGCCTCTAGATTGGGATGTGCTCCTTACGGAGAGGTCGTGATGCACGGTTCGTGGTCGGGCAGCCTGGGGAGGCTCGACTCCGGAGTGCTGACGGTTCAGGATATCGATCGGCGATGAGTGCACCATGATCTTGTGGTGGTCGCATCGGTTGATATGTTCACGGCGACATACCAGGATTGAGGGCGGTCCTGGATGGATGGTTGCATGCATCACTATGATCGGAGTCGTGACTAACCCTTAGATATCGGGCACGGTGCCCCGTTGAGTCATATGTTCGGGCACGAGACCCAGTTGTTTTACACTGATGATTTCGGGTCAGGGACCCTAGATGGATTTCCAAGTTCATGGCGGTTTATGGGAACCGGCATGAACCTTTGTCAGGTCATTCTAGTTCATGACGGTTTATGGGAACCGACATGAACCCTGGTTAATGGATGTTATGGATCATGATGGTTCAGGGGAACCGGGCGTGAATGTTTATGTTATGTATATATATGTTCATATACCTTCCTTTACTTGTTTTATTATCTCCTCCGGGGAGGGCCGTTGGCCTGGGTGGACCTCAGAGTAGCCACGGAGCTCCGACTAAGTGGAGTCACCCCCCAGTTGGGTTCCTTACTCTCAGGAAGGCTTGTACTATAACCTCAGGGCGGGTCATTGGTCTTCGGACATTGACTTGGTACCTGAAAGACTTGGGTTTGAGACCCCGGGTAGCACGTGCGTAGCTTTGGAAACCGTGACAGGATTGGTTGTGTGAATTATATATGTATATGATATAGATATGATATATATGATATGTGATATGTGGTGTGCACAGGTTGTGAGCAGTGGCTCTTGTACTTGGTTTACTTCTGGTTTGGGCTGAGTCCCTTATGGATTTGGGCAGTGGCCCGTATGGTCATTTTCATTATGGTTCTTTCAACCTTGGTTTTGGGATTAGTTCCCACATATGGTTTCTTTGGTTAAATGGTTTTTGAATGCATGCATGCTTTTTAGTGAAGGGTACAAATGTCTTCTCTTATGAAATGTTTTTATGAACTTTTGTTTTGTCCACTCACAGCTTTTAATGTTTTGACTGCCCTTCAAGTTGACATCGGATGTGGACTGTAGCAGAGACCAAGATATCACATGCCTCCTCCGGATCCTGGCGTACTCTGATATCCCGGGAGGGCAAAGGTCAGAAATATCCCTTGTCTGACACTTCGTGTCAGACGGGAGCAGGGTCATCCCTCACTAATCTCGGGGGGATTGAGATGGGTCCTGTCAGCGTGGTATCAGAGCATAGGATTGCTTATCATAGCAGGTTTGCTCTTGGAGTATGTACGCAGGTCGAGGATGTGACATCTTAATGGGCTACAGTTCGTTATCAACCTGATAGTGGGATGCCGGTATGATAGTTAGTAGGATGGCATCGTGGTTTGTCTTGGTTCGGCACTGGATGCAGGGGTTTCCATAGTTTTGTCGTGGATGACTGTGTGGAACCCTACGAATGGTGAATGTAGTATTACGTTAGAGTTTTGGATCGTGAGACGGTTATTCGGGACCGTCTTCACGATGTCGTAGGATCGATTTGACATGTTTCGAAATAGTGACTATCCGATGATCGGATTTTGTTGAGTTAAATGGATGTACTGTGGTCGGCAGTTAGTAGTCGGATTCGTGGAATCCTAGTTGGATTGACGGTAGGATTAGATTGACGTCCTTACGGTGTCAAGACCGCGGAGTCGGTCAGATTGTTGATTTTACTGGTTTTCACAGTTGGGTTCAGGGGAACCCTAGAGTGTGATTATGGAACCCTACCTTAGGTGTATGGTTCAGAAATGTGAGTTAACGAGTACTTTGACTTGGATGACTATTCGGATTTGGATTCGTTAGTCGGTCTATTCATGTCAGCTTGTGTTGGGACTGCACTTCGCAGTCGGGGTTGTACTTATCGGTTAGACCGAGTTGGTTGTTGTGCTACTTCAGTTGTGATGGACTGTTGGTGCAGCTAAGGTCTTGGGCGACCTGGTAGACGACATTTGGTTTAGTCGAGTTACGACAGGTTAGAGATTGTTGGACAAGTTACCAGGGTTGGTACTTGTTGATGGAATCCCAGGTTTGGGATACGGGATAGTTTGTACGGTCGATGGATTCCGTTGGATGTGGAGCCTGGATATCAAGATGTCTGGAAGTTAGGTCTGCACGAGGTTGTGGCAGATGCTACTATCGATGGATGCAGTCGAGTCTTATCAGGTCGGGTAGACTCAGGTTGCCGTGACGATTGTGACGATGGGATTGTCAGTCGTGATGTTGATACAGGGTGTGTGAGTAACGCATATGTACAAACAGTGATTCTGGATTCGACTCGGTTACAGCTTAGTGCGATCGCAGAATGAGACGGAGACGTTCAGGGGATGTTTCCTTTTTCTCGTATGAGTTGTCAGGGTGACTGTACCCAGAGGTGTTGGGTATGCGGGAGGCAGAGTTTCTCCAATATGAGTTGAGGTACTGGATCGTCGTTCGGTATGAGCGGAGATCCAGGGTTGCATGTTTTGCACACGGTGTGCTAATGTTAGTGTATGGGTTGGTGGTGTACTGATACTGATGTCTGTGTGCCGATGCTGATACTGATGCTGATGTTAGCATGCTGCTACTAGTGTGGATGCATGTGTGCTTATTCTAGTGCAAGTGATAATGCGTTGGTGCTCGTGCTGGCTTTAGTGCTGGTGCCGGTGATTGTGATGACGGTGAGTCACGAGTCGGGATGTGACTCCATCGAGTTACGTATATGTTTGGTATCTGTGGTTCGGGAGTGGGTCTCAGATAGAGTTAAATTGGTTAAGGGACACGTGGTTGATGTCCGGGTATGTCGTTTCCAATATTGTTGGAACTTCGGAATCGCGAGAGGTTGCGATTGAGGTGACGAGTGGAATTCGGGTTTTCCGCATTGACAATGAGTACATCGAAGTTTGGTGACTGAGATTTCTCATTTTTTTCTGGGTAGCAGACGATGTTGGATTACGTGGTGTGATGAATTTTGATGTCATAGTCTTGTATCATCCTTGATTTTTCTAGGTGGAATGCCAAGGATCGATACGAGGTAATCAGTGAGAACCCACAATCTCGACGTATCTCGTCGTTGACTAATCTGTTTAGATGTGGGACTTGGTTTAGGACTTTGGGTATCGTTATGGATCTGGATCTTGATCTTGATGATCCAGATAGGTGGAGAGTTTATCACTCTTACTAGGATGTTTGAGTTGAGGATGTTGGGACTGAACTTCTTTTCGAGGTAAATCCCGTATGGTATATTGCTCAGGCGAGTAGTTTTCCGATGAGGTCGGATTTTTTTTCAGCCTGAGATGTGTTGATATTGTGACTGGCTTCCCTATGAAGTCAATCGAATGTATTGAGCAGGTATCCGATAGGTTCGGAATCTGGTGCGTCTCGGTAGACGTGAACGATATTTCAGGTTTTGGAATCAGATTTCTGGATGACGATTCAGGATTTGATTTTGGAACTTGAAAGAGGATTTCTATATTTGGGTTTTGGAATCGGATTCTGGGTGACGATTCAGGATTTGATTCTGGAGCTTGACAGTAGATTTTCTTTTATGGATTTAGGTTCGGAATGGTCATTCCTAATGCCGGTTTACGGAATGATTATTTCGGATTTGAATATGGACCTGATTATGGATATGATTTCTGGGTTTGAATTCGGGATTTCTTACGAAATTGCGGATTCGGATTCGGAATTGGAAATGGATTTTGGGTTGGAGTTTCGATTTGTCTAATGCTGGATTGGACAGATGGACTCCATTATAGAAACGCGATTGCCTACAACCTAGGTTGTCGTGGTTGTTGTGGTTGTAAGTTGATTGATGGACAGATGTACGTACCACGTACGTTGTCCGGGGTACGATACTGGGCAGACTTGTCGTGCCCGGTGACGTTATATAGGGTATACCATGGGTACGTTGGTGAGCGTGATGGTAGTCGGCTTAGCTCCGATACCATCGGATTAGTACTGGACATTGGATACTGTGTGTTGGATCATAGTATTTTTGATGGGTCCAGTTACACATAGATCGAGTGTTTGATGGTATACGTATACTCGAGTTGAGTGTGTTGGTGGTTAGTGTTACTACAAGTGGGCAACGTGTTAGTTTTTACTGACGACTGCCAAGTGGTGACGGTTTGTAGGAGGTGTCAGCGTGGATCGTTGTGTGAGGTCTGATGACTCCCAGTGGGAGCAGACGTCAGGATAGTTAGTGGTTGAGCAAGGAACCGTCGAGTTGATTGTGTCAACGAAATGGTAGATTTGACAGGTGGTGTCAATTCGTAATAAGTGGTTTCTGTCATTCGATGTGGTCGAATGTTGTCGATACGACGTGAGTGTTAGTGGTACGTCTGGCTGCAGACGAGTAAGTATTGTTCTAGTTAGTTGGTGTACGAGTGTACACGTTTTTCGAGGTCAATTCTACTTTCCACGAGATGGATGTGGAATCAGGATAGTTGAAGTTTCAAGAACGAAACTAAATTAAGGAGGGAAGAACGGTAAGATTAGGTCGGTTAGAATTTCGAGGACGAAATTAATTAAGGAGGGAAGGTTGTAACGACCCGTCCCAAATTCCTAGATTATATTAGTGACTAATCACGATTAGTGAGGCTAATCCGTGATTAGTTGAGCGAAATCGGACGAACGATACGAAATGACTGTTTTGCCCCTAGTCGTGGCAAAACGTTGACTTTTCATTCGGGTGGTCAAATGGACTTTGACCGATGACCGTGACGTAGTTCGTGACGTCACGAGTTCATAGACAGGTGGCACGTTCAATTCCGACGTTCAAGGAGGAATTTATGATGTTCGAAAGTTTAGGGGCATTTTGGTAATTTTGGTTAAAAAGAGGTCAAATGTTAACTTTGTGACCTAGAGGTCCAATGGCCGAAGGCCAAGGACCGTTACTTAGATCGGGACGATACGAATCCATAAATAGGCGGCATGCTGAAATCTAACTTCAAACGGGGAAGTTATAGGTCACGGAAGTTCGATTTCACTATGCACGTACTTCGAGACGGTGATGATTTGGCAAAATCTGATTGGGCTAGATATTTTAGGTGGGTCCCATGGATGAGTGGCAAGTGTCACTCATCCCATTGGCTAGATCCCTTAAATTGTGGATCTAAGTAATTAAATATTATTATATCTATTATTATATAATTAATCCTAACCACACTAAATCATATCCATCCATTTCACTTAATCCCTTAAATCCTAGCTATTCAATTAATCCTCTCTTCTCTCATCAGCCATCATTCTTCTTCTTTGTTTCTTCACACCCGAAACCCCATAACCCATATTACCTTCATTCTTCATTTTTCTTCAAACACACAACAAACCCACATATCACCACTTCCATCATTCATCTGGTGTGTGACCGTGAGGAATGAGAGTGAAAGGAGAGACCAAGATGGAGGCTCACGGCTGGGGACGACGGAGGACACGGCGAGGGTGAGTATCTGTGAACCCTTTTAAATTTCAAAATTCGAAAATGAGTTTAAAGGGGCGGTTTTGGGTTTATGTGGATCCTAACACATTCTAGGGACTTAGGGGAGTCAAGAGGGATTGGTTTCGAGGCTTGGGATAGCCGGGAAGGGCCGTGAACGGCGGGAGAAAGTCACGGCCGCCATGGCCAAGCTCGAAGGTATGGTTCTCGGTGTTTTCCTTCAATTCTAATGTCAAAGAACCTTAGGTTAGGATTAAAGGATGAAAATGGGACAAACGGGAGGCATTGTGGTGGTCAGACGGTGGAGAACCGACCGGGTTAACCCGCGGGTCACGGCGACCCGGTTGCAGACCCGGCGAGAGGACAGGGATGACTGAAGGGATGACGTCAGCATTGTCATGTTTGACAATGTCAGTTGACATGTCAGACAAAGGGCCAATGGGAGCGTGACACGTGTCACTGTCAGAGGCTGTTAGTGATGACATCATGCTGACGTCAGCGTTGACTTTTTCAATGCGTTGACCAGCGCGTGGGGGAGCGTGTGAACAGTGTTTTGAGTGGGTCCAGTGTCATTTTAAAGGTTTCGATGATCTGAATCCAATGGCGGTAGTTTCGGGTCGATCGGAGATCGTTAGGTTGGTCAAATTGAGGTTTTTCACCTCATGAAACGTGTACGGGACACGTTGACTTTTCCAGGAAAGTTTAGAGTTCTTAATATGGACTTGTATAGGTTAGTAGTAACCTTTGGATATGATTTGGACAGGTTTAGGAGTCCCGGTGATAGCGATTGGCTCGGGAGGGCCTATGGCACGCAAATCGAGGCGGCAGCTCGGACGGTCTTTGAGTGGACCTTATTTTCTAAATTGGTGCATGCATAAATGTTTATTATATGTTTTAAATACTTGTTTGTGATGCCATGAGTGGATTTGGATGTGTGGTTACGTATAGGCACGTATTTCAAGGTTTCGGACCTATACGGTGCCTATACGGGTATGTATTTCTTTATTGGTCTAAATGAAAAAGTTTTGGATTTCTAAAAGGATAAACTCGGGTATGAAACCCATTTGGATTGGTCTTGGGCATATGACTCTAGTTACGACCTCCGGGTTTAAATCGTGGTCGCGACGGGTGTTATGTGCACGGCGATCGACGATACGACGCTCGCCTCCGGATTGGGATGTGTTCCTTCCGGAGAGGTCACGATGCACGATTTGTGGTCGTGCAACCTGGGGAGGCTCGACTTCGGAGTGCTGGTGGTTCAGGATATCGATCGGTGATGAGTGCACCATGATCTTGTGGTGGTCACGTCGGTTGATACGTTCACGGCGACATACCAGAATTGAGGGCGGTCCTGGATGGATGGTTGCACGCATCACTATGATCGGAGTCGTGACTGACCCTTAGATATCAGGCACGGTGCCCCGTTGAGTCATATGTTCGGGCACGAGACCCAGTTGTTTTACACTGATGATTTCGGGTCAGGGACCCTAGATGGATTTCCAAGTTCATGGCGGTTTATGGGAACCGGCATGAACTCTGGAAAGGTCATTGTGGTTCATGACGGTTTATGGGAACCGGCATGAACCTTTGTCAGGTCATTCTGGTTCATGACGGTTTATGGGAACCAGCATGAACCCTGGTTAATGGATGTTATGGATCATGACGGTTCAGGCGAACCGGGCATGAATGTTTATGTTATGTATATATATATATATATGTTCATATACTTTCCTTTACTTGTTCTATTATCTCCTCCGGGGAGGGTCGTTGGCCTGGGTGGAGCCCGGAGTATTCACGGAGCACCGACTGAGTGGAGTCACCCCTCAGTTTGGTTCCTTACTCTCTGGAAGGCTTGTACTATAACCTCAGGGCGGGTCATTGGTCTTCGAACATTGACTTGGTACCTGAAAGACTTGGGTTTGAGACCCTAGGTAGCACGCGCGTAGCTTTGGAAACCGTGACAGGATTGGTTGTGTGAATTATATGTGTATATGATATAGATAGGATATATATGATATGTGATATGTGGTGTGCACAGGTTGTGAGCAGTGGCTCGTGTACTTGGTTTACTTCTGGTTTGGGCTGAGTCCCTTATGGATTTGGGCAGTGGCCCGTATGGTCATTTTCATTATGGTTTTTTCAATCTTGGTTTTGGGCTTAGTTCCCACATATGGTTTCTTTGGTTAAATGGTTTTCGAATGCATGCATGCTTTTTAGTGAAGGGTACAAATGTCTTCTCTTATGAAATGTTTTTATGAACTTTTTTTTTGTCCACTCACAGCTTTTAATGTTTTGACTGCCCTTCAGGTTGACATCGGATGCGGACTGTAGCAGAGGCCGAGATATCACATGCCTCCTCCGGATCCTGGCGTACTCTGATAGCCCGGGAGGGCAAAGGTCAGAAATATCCCTTGTCTGACACTTCGTGTCAAACGGGAGCAGGGTCATCCCGCACTAATCCCGGGGGGATTGGGATGGGTCCTGTCATTCCATAGGAACCTCTTACGTATACTTATACGTATAACCCATCTGCGACACTTTCGAGAAGATGTCAACTCGGGGCACACAGCCCCTAGGGAACACATCCCCGATATATGTCACGATTCATCTCTATACTAGTGTGCACAGTACTCGGGGTCTCACTCAGAGTCTTCCCCCATGAATTCTCCATCTGGGAGGCTCTATCTTCAGACCTAGTCCGATCATCTCTCCGGAATCTGGTCCGGAACCACATGATAACTTCCACTCCTGGAACGGGATCCCTATGGGGATACCCATTCTGGCATGTGGATCGTGACTCTTCAGGTTGACGTCTGGAGGAGACCATATAAATCATATGGAGGGTATAATACATTTTCAAAACTCTATCTTTCTCAAAGCATATTTCAACTGGGTCTCATACTTGATTCATCTCAATAGGATTCCTCGAATCTGATTCAAATTTACTTTCACAGGCCTCAGCCTAAATCCACAGTTCAACAGGGTCTTATGCCCGAATTCTCATTTCATAAACCGAATTGGGACTCAAGCCCGATTTGACAATCAACTGGGCCTCTTGCCCGATATCATGAATAACTGGGCTCTAAGCCCGAAATCATAACTCAACGGGGCCTTAAGCCCGATTTCACAACCAAAGGGGCCCTAAGCCTGATATTATAACCAACTGGGACTCAGGCCCGATATCATAGTTCAAATAGGCCTCAAGCCTGAATCGTAAACCAACGGGGCCCTCGGCCCGATCGTATACTCAAATGGGCTCCAGCCCGATTTCTCGTCAAATCTAATGGACTCCAAGTCCAAGGGTTTATAAATGAAATAGGTCTCATGCCCAAGTTCATCTTTCCAAATCAAAAATTCGTTCATTAAATCATCATTGAAAACGCAGTACGCAAAGGTACGACATAAAGCCGAAAACATCGAAAAACGTGCAAATATGTCAATCATAAGCTACCATAAACAAATGCACTCATGGCATCACAAAAAATGTTCTAAAACAAGTATAAAAAATTTATGCATGCATCAATTTCGAAAGAAAGTTCCACTCACAGACCGTTCGAAGCTGTGCCTCAATACGCGCGCCATAAGCCTCTCTCCGACCAATTGTCACCTTCGGGGTTCCTAAACCAGTCCAAATTAATTTAGAGGGTTACTAACTATTTAAATAAACCCTCACTAAAGCCCCATAATTTTCTAGAATTTTTAACTATTTTTAAAGTTGGTCTGAAACCTTCGGACAGCTCGAACTATATCGATACGATGTCCGATCGAATCGAAACCAGTCCCAAAATGTTCATGACATCGAATAGATGATTTGACATGTTGGAACCTTCCCCAGAAATTGGGCCACACGCCCACACGCCCCGGCAACAGCCCCTACGCGTGGGAGCCACGCGCCGCTGTACTGTGCATCTCCTTCCTCGGTCAGGCTGGTCCGAACCGGCCGGTTTGGTTCATCCCTGCAACTGGACCGGCGTGACCAGTCTAGGGCTATCCTCTCCTCATTTTTCATCCAATCTCTTCCTAATTGATTCCATTGTTCCTATCTACCCTATTTAGATGACCAAAACAAAGAAAAACATGAAAAATCCAATGGTTTGATTTCTTCCCTCACGGTTCACATACCCAGATTTTCCCCAGGGTTCTTCAGTCGTGAACCACCCTCCAAACACTCCTCTATACCTTCCTAACAACCCATTTAACACTATCCAAACATCCAAAACCGTCCATAACGCCCTAATCGAAATCTTGAATCCAAAAATCAAAACTGAGCTCTTACCTTCTCTCCACCGTGCACGGCGGCTCGGTCACCTCCACACCATCCTCAACTCATTAGTCCACCCTCTGTCTCCCTCTTGGATTGAATCATGTGAGGGAAAGGATTGGGGTGATGGTTTGATGGGGAAGGGATGAGATCGGGTTTTGGTTTTGGACGAACAAAGAATGGGGTGATATGCATGAATGAAAGTGGGGTGGACAATGGATGGATGACAAGTGTCATTCATCCATTGGGCCTGCCCCAAAATATCTGGGCCCACATAATTCCAAAAAGGCATTCGTTTCGTAATTCGTGCAATAGTACATTCGAACTTCCGTGAACCGTAACTTTCCCGTCGAACGTCCGATTTCGACGTGCTGCCTGTCTACAGATTCGTATCGCCTCAATCTACATAAAGGTCCTCATTCCTCGATAATCGGATCTCCTGGATCAAAAGTCAATTGTTTGCCCCTTTTCAACCAAATTACCAAAGTACCCCCGAACTTCCGAACGTCATAACTTCTTCCTCGAACATTGGAATCGGGCGTTCCACGTGTCTATGAACTCATGACATCCTGAACTACATCACAGTCATTGGCCAAAGTTCATTTGACAGCCTGAACGAAGAGTCAACGTTTCGCCCATTCTAGGGGCAAAATCGTCATTTCACCCTGCTCGTCCGTTAATCCTGGTCTAATCCCCGATTAGCGAGGCTAATCCGTCATTAATTCTTAATTAATCCCAATAATTCGAGATGGATCGTTACAGGTTTTGTTTGAATGATACTATCTAGTTGTTTACCGAGAAATTGAGGAATACAATGAAAGAAAAATTGGACAGTTTTATATAAAGATTGAAATTTTGTGTCGTCTGCTATTAACAAGAAAGAAGACTCTAGGGAATTCATAAAGTTAATGACGCATGCTATTAGTGGTTGATGGATTTTGATTGAAGATCACATTTATATTACTATTATATATCATGAACTCGACTTACTTTCTTGTTTTACTCATGTCATTTGCAGCAATTTGGTGGATATATATGTTGGCATTGGCGTTCCATGGATGATAGACACGACATAAAATTTCATTGTTTATAAAGAACCACTAGGGATTGAGAATGCTTCGGGTATTAGCTTCTCTCTGCCTGTATTTTTCACAACTTTTGTAAGCTGCATTGCTATTTTGGTAATTAGGCGTCTAATATTGGGTGCTGAGCTTAGAGGACCAAGGCTTTGGGCATCTAATTTTTGTTGTGCTACTTTCTCTCAAGGTTTATAGCATCATATGAGGCTAATTTGTTTTTTTAGCCCTGGTGTGATTTTGAGTTTGTTTCCTTGCCCTACATATACCAATATGATTGAGTGTATCTACTATGTAGAATGTACCAATCTCTACTTTCTTGATACAGCAACTAAATTGTGTTTACATGAAACTACTCATTCTTGCTATTTTATAGGATTGAGGATTAGGATTTGTGAAAAAAATCATAGCCATAATAGTGGTTGATCATCAATATCGATAGTCCCGACCTTAATATGGATGTCTGGCTCCATCAAGCAAACAACAATGACCTTGCTAAAAAATAGATGAAAATAACCATAGCCATAATATTTTTTGGAAATTCTTACGTGAGTGAAAGATAAATTAATTCAATGTGCAGAAATTCTATATTTCTTTTGTAAATATGTGTTCTGATCAACACATTTTTCAATGGGTACAAACATAAGATAAGAAAACAAAACCATAAGAAGTTCTATTCACAAGAGAACATAGAAGAAATGGGGCAAATCTCCATATCCAACCATCTTATTTGGAAAATGATAACGAAGTAAATTGAGGACCTCTTTAACATGACCTCATATACAACATCTACTGCCACATCTTGGAAAATTAACAGAGAGATGACAATAAGCTACATCTTAACATTTCCTCATCCAATTTAAATTCTTCACTAAGAAAGGGCACCCTTACAAGCCGTGGCTAGCACTTCCTCAAGCCGTCTCTTAGCAGAGTTGTATTTCTTGGTGATAAATCTGTAGATGATTAAACAAACAAATTAGCATGATACTATCATAGAGAATGTGTAAGATAGGGAATGAAAAACATTTTTAATGCGATCTAAGCTTGATGATCTGTCTATTTACCTGAAGAAATCCCTCCACAACAAGTTATACATCAACATGTTGATTTCATTGCTTCCATCTTTGCTCCCCTTGGGTGGTAGTATTTGGCACTCATCTGCAAATGTTTTAAGCCTCTGAACTACTTCAGCTTCCCCTCCCACTAGAATCTAGTTCGATCAACAACAAAAACGAAGCGTGAGACACCAATTTTGAATTGAGTTTTGAGACTTTGAGTACATGAATTAGAAGTCCTCTTGTCTAAAATCAAAACTAAAAAAGTGAACAACACTAAAATTAAAAAGATAAACAACACTAAAACTAAAAAGATGTATGAATTCATAAGCCAAATATAATAGCAGGGCATAAATAAATCTCTGAAATAATCTAAAAATGTTCATTACCATAAGCACACAATTTCAAATATAGACCAATTAACCATCTGCTAAACTAAATAGGTGCATGTATGATACACATATTGCTTAGTTTTAAATTTAAATTAAGTAATTCAGTTAAACTTTTTGAAGTAGGCAATACAAACTGAAAATGCTTAGGTGTGACTTCTTAAATCAAATGTATCTAATATTAAACTACTGAAATATCCTAAACCTGAGATTAACCTATCACAAACTAATCAAACAGAATTTGAAGACATGCATGTAAGTGCCCAATATTAAACTCACGATTCTAGCAACCAATTAAATCCAAAGAAAACAATACATCAGAGGATGATAAAGCTGCTCAGTAACTTAAGTCATGCATAACTCACGTAAGTATGAAAAAAAAAGGAGAATACAAAACTTACGGCATCTAAAGGGAAAATATTTTAACGAAGAGACTCCAAAAGGGTTGCAGGACATTTTTATAAGTGTAAGAGTGATCCAAACCACTGTACTTGCATTTATGCAATGCAGCCACGCCATGTGCCCCAATATACAATGATCAGTCCAGTGAGTACTAGCCCCCCTCCCCCTTTCACAACCCAAACATTAAACAGTCCCTCACAACAATAATTCCCCAAATCCAAACAACAATTCCCCCCAGTCAAGCCATGAACAACAACCACCCCCTCTCTCACAACCCTAACATTAAACAACCATCAAACCCTAATACTAACTAGCCTTACCGTATCTCGGAGAAATTTCACCATTACCTCGATGAAGCCTAGCATAGAGAAGCCTCCACGCAAGAAGCTTGGTAGAGAGAAGCCTTCACGTGAGACAGAGGTTGAATGTCTTCCCCCTTCATGAGAGGATGAAGTTAGAGGTGAGAAAAGGTATTAGGGACAATTAGGTAATTTGACTTTTCAATTTAACCTTTTAACGTCATTTGAACAGATTTTTAACGGAGGTTTTGAATTATAACATTTTAAAGAGTTTAGGGTGTAAATTGACACATTTAAAAGTTCAGGTATGAATCTGTTATAAGATATAAAGTATACAGTGATAAAGTGTAATTTACCCAAAAAAGGTTCCTGTGCTGACAAGCTGTCTTTTTTCTTCCTTTACTTCGGTGGGGCCAGTTTTTACAAATATGGAGGGTGATAGTTCAACCCAAAATTTGGTAGCCTTACGGTGGAATCTGAATGGTTGATGTGCACTTTCCTTGTTATTCTTTTTTTTTTTGGTATCTTTTTTTTTTCATTTGTATCTTTTTTGGGGCTTTTTACCTAGAATGCACCCTGAATTGACATATTTGTCTCAAAATGTACCTCAAATCTGTTTTTGTGTCAAAATGCACCATGAACTCTCATTATCCTTCCAATTTGGTCTTTTTCCGTTTGAAGGGTTAAAAGAAGGGTTAAAATGGTCATTTTATACAGCTAAGCTTCTCAAATTTAAAAAAAATTGGAGGTGGTCTGCACATCATCAGCTGATGTGGCATGTTAAGCCCCAAATCCCCAACCCCCCGTGAAGAAACTACAGCGGCCGACGAGCATCATATGTGCAGTGAAGAAAAAAATAAAAAATAAAAGAACTCGAGCAATGAAGAAACCGCAAGGAGACCGTCTGAAGAAACCACGAGCGATGACGACAACGGCAGGCCAGCGAGCAATCGACTACAACCCCGCGAGCAGACGACGGCAACCGAGCTAGCAGAGGACGACAACTCCGCAAGCAAACAACGGCAACCCCGCGAGCAGACGACGGCCAGCCACGCGAGTCCAAATATGTGAGCTTTGAGAGGCTGCCAATGGAGATATAGTCTTATAGACACTGGAGCTCCGTTAAGTTGCCTATCTCAACAGGAATTTCTTGATCAATGTAGTTACAGATCAAGTAAAAATATGTGAGCTTTGAGAGGTTGCAAATGGTAGATGGTATAGGCCCTGTAAATTGGTTACCATAGATGCTGAATTGCGTGAGATTGAGAAACAGGGTGAAGGTGAAGTGGGTCAATGTTGCACTGGTGTTTAAGTTGGAGAGGTCTATTTTGGAAACTGTTTTATTGTTTTTGTCACAAACAATTGCAGTCCATCTACAGATGTTGTTTAGGTTGGCGAGAAACCATGAATCGAGATTATCAGGTGGTGATAAATAATGAAATGTGTTCTTCCAGCTTATCAGAGCTTCTGTTTGTGTTGTTGGTGTTGTTGATATGGTGTTCTTCAATGGGAGCAAACAGATATGAAGAAGGAGAAGAAAAATTGAAGAGGTTTCTCAACTACTTTCATGATGTTCATGAGGCTGTTTAGTGTTCACATTGAGGCTTATGTTGGATCGAAGCTCAAGGAATATATAAAAAAGGTGGGGCGAATGGTAGTTTTGACATTTTTGCGATCTCAAATTTGCATAAGTCTTCCCATGGCCGAGCCAATATTTGTGCAAATCGATTAATGTCTAGTCGTATGTATCCAGGACTTAAATTAAATGTCTTTTTCAGCTAGAAGGTTAATGACAGCGATGTGAATCGAATTTCAAAACCAAGTTGGTCTTGTAGTTGGAGGACTCCTAGTAATTTCCTTTGTTGTTCCAATGATAAAATACTAGCTTGTGTCTCAAGGAAGTAAGCTAGAATTTGTTCAGTTAGATTTTTCTTTCAAATATGCCCATAAATTACGAAACATATACAACATGCAATTATACAAATTATTGATCATATACGGTTCTTGTTGATAATCGTACAAAACTTATGGTGCAAGGAAAGCTTATTACACATTAATGGTTTACCTTTGAAGTTACTAGCTAGGAAGATGTCTCTAAGAATAAGATAGTGGGATTTCAAAACTTGAGTTGAGAATGAAAGGCAATTTGTATGGGAAAGCAGGGGGATCAGAGTATTTTCCAGTGAGTATCTTTCCGGTGACTAAAGCCTCTGTGTAGTGGATTCCATCCCAGAAGATATACTTAGAACTATCCCTGCATGCTTTGGCTGTCAGAGTAGTTCCATTCACGGTCTTCGGCTTTCCACATAAAATCTTATCATCAAAGTTCAATGGTTGTCCCCCCGTACCCACAACAAACCCTAATAGATTGTTTAAGCCCTGCAGATTACAAATATGTGATGATTAAACAAAAAACAACTTGTTCAAACCAAAAAATTAAGGCATATATATATTATACATACTCAAATGTACTTACCAAATTTAGCATAATTTGTCCATTCCGGGTTCGCAACTTCTCTCTCTCGCGGTGGGTTCCTTCAACTCGCAGGGAGCTTCAACTTTTCTCTACTGAAGCGTCTTCTCTGCTGCTCGTAGGAAGCTTCTCGTCTGCAACCTTCTGGTCTTCACGTCACGACCGCTGGTGTTCGTCGTTTGCAACCTTCTCGTCTTTTCTGTTTTTTTCTATTTTTGAGGGTCGAGCGGCGTCTTACTCATTCTGGTCTTCTCGGGGGGATTTGGGGTTTAACCACATCATTAGCTAATGTGGAGGCTGATGTGGAGGCCAATTTGTTCACTTTTTAATTTCAAATGGTTTGCTATATAAAATTACCAATTTACCCCTGTTTTTAACCCCTAAAACGGAAAAAGATCATATTGGGAAGGAGTGCATTTTAACACAAAAACAAATTTATGGTGTATTTTAAGAAAACAATAATAATCTATGGTGCATTTTGGATAAAAAAAAACCCTTAAAAAAAAAAACTGATTCTGCACTTAATTTTTTACGGTGCATTCCACTTTTTCTTTAAAATAATAAAAAATACAGCAAATAAAATGTAAAAGTTGAAAATCAACGAAAAAAAACTCCATTTTTAAGAACAGGCTTATTACCTTAATTGCCTTTGAACTCATCAAAGATTCTTAATTTTCCCTTGGAACTTGTTTTCGTCTCAAAAAACTTAACGAACATGCATTTTGTTCAAAAGGTTATTCTGTTTCGTCAAAAACTTTCAAACCGCGTTATAATTTTCTTATGTGCACCTATATAAAGGATCTTGTACTTGCACAACATATAGAATTTCGCCACATGGCAAATCAATCTCCAGACCATCACCTATAATTAAATTAGATGAGAGTGTCTCAAATACCCTCCCCTTCTCTCATTTTCTTCTACTATTTACCCTCCCTGCAAGAACACAAGCCCGGAAAACATTGGAATTTTGGTCCTATGCATCCTGCTGGGAACAAAATTAAGAGACAAGAACACCCGGAGCAACTTAAATTTACCCGCCAGATCCCCTACTACAATACACACAGAGACCCACGCTCAGAAAAAAGAAACCACATTCGCGGTCAAGAGAAAGAAAAGAACACCAAAATCAAAAAAGAAGGTTAATAAGAAAAAAGGAGGGGAAAATGAAACAATGTTCAAAGGGGTTGTTGGCTCTTGCGGTCCGTACGACAAAAACGCGTTTAAACCAGGACGATTTTTACAGGGAAGAGCCGATTGAACGGCCGATCAGTGACTTTCTTTTTGGAACGACTCGTCGTTGAGGTCGAATTGGGTCGAATATGAGCGGATGGAATCGGTCCTCTAGACCGAGGCTGGGTCTTCGCCGTTGGAGCGCTCGTCAACGACTAGGACGGTTCGACTCGGAAGGGTCCAGCCCCAAGCGCCGGGTCACCGAGCAATGATCGTGAGGCTAATCTCCCAGTCAGATTTACGGTTGGTGACTTGCTATTTTTGGTGCTTCTGTGTCCGTTATCGTATTTTTTGTTACTCCCTTTTGTTTGGTTGCTGAGAAATGTTGGGTGAAAATTTCTGATATTTCCTCATTGGACATCCGGGAGAATTTGAACTTCACTGACTTAGTTTTGTACATCCATTTTTCCTGATTTCCTTTTTTTCTTCAAGCAAAATAGTGAGAGCATTAAGATTGATTTTTGGTCGTTAAGAGGGGTGAGGCTTATTCTCTTGTAAGGATGATAACGAATTAGTTGTGGTTATCATTCAGGTTGTCGTGGATAGTGTGATGTTGAAAATTTTGGTTGCTATGTTGTTTATGCTAAGTGAAGCTTACTCGTGGTTTAAGGAATGGGTAAAATTCTTGAAAGCACAATACTATTTTCAGTGGGCAATGTTCTTGAAAGCGCAATACTGTTTGCAGAGTACACTTAATCTGCTCCGGGTGTTCTTATTTCTTAATTTTGTTCCCAGCAAGATGCATAGGAAACCAGAATTCCAGTGTTTGCAGGGAGGGTAAATGGTAGAAGAAGATGAGAGAAGGTGAAAGTATTTGAGACATTCACATCTAATTTAATTCTAGGTGATGGTGTGGAAATTGATTTGTCAGTTGGCAAAATTCTATAGATTGTGCAGTACAAGATCCTTCACGTAGGTGCCATGTGAGAAAGTTATAACACTGTTTGAAATTTTTTGACAAAACGGATAATCTTTTCGACCAAATAAATATCTTATGAGTCTTTTTAAGATGAAAATAAGTTTGAGAAAAAAAAAACTGAGAATAGCGAGTTCAAAGGGCAATCGAGGTAATAAGCCTTAAAAAAACAACAATATTTTACTATGGAAATTTGAGCTCAAATCATTTCGTTAGATAACTTTGATTACAATACTATCTGGAAGTACATTAATGGTTTCTCTCTTGGCATGAGAAATACTACACGCACAATCATTTGAAATCCATTGCTTTCCTCATTTGAGTTTTATAAACCCGCGTCGGGAAAGCAAATCGTTTTCCAATTATTGTTAATTCAACAGTTACTGCAAGAAACAAAACAGAAAAAAGATCTCAAATTTTGGTGCCATTACACGAAAGTTCCTCGCTTCTGCATATGTGCACTGTAGTTTGCAAAAAATCCAAAACAATCAAACCCAAATACAATGACATTAGACTTGAGTTGCACTAAATAATGACAGTTTGTTTCTGTATCCTGCAAAACTAAACTACATACAGAGGAACACTCACATGCCCATTTTGAAAAGTTCTACATGAAGCAACAACCGCAAATGTGTAAGCAATATACCCTTTTGCCCCATTTGCCTATGCTTCCAGTCCACATCGTATTAGTCCTGATAAAGAACAAAAACATGTTTGTTGCTTAAGTAGTTAAATGCAATGCTTGGAATCATGAGTAGCTTACATACGCTTTGAAATACAAAAATCCAGCAAGCTATGCACAAGATTGCACAATTCCAATCTTTCAGTTCAACATCAAAGCAGGAAGAAAAAAACACAACAATAATAACATGAAATGCATGCATTTAATCGTATAAGCACCACCAAAACATATGTATATGGACTTGAAGGATTCGATTTCTTAGCATACAAATGAATGAGAGTTGTTTTGTTAGTCCGATTGCACAAAAAGGATAGTTTTTTTTTTTTTTTTACCTCTCTATTTGAAGCTTGTTCGTGCATCCGATGAGGCTTCATGTTCAAATCAATCAATTTATTATCCATCTTTACATGGCCATCATCATTGGTATCCGAGATTCGAATAGGAGACACCATGTGGTTTTGCTGGTTTGGATCTCCTATTGTCATTCTAGGTGGCTGATGATGTGCTCTTCTGTTTTCGCACAGATCAATCGGTTGGGAAGCTGGATCCTCAATATTACCAGGTTTATCTCCTGGAAACTATAGAAAGCAAACAAAATTGTAACACATTAAGTCACATATAGTAGCTAGAAACACAAAAGATTCGACAAATAAAAAAATAAAAATTCAGTTCTTCCTAAGGATTAACAAACCTCGACTCTCTGCCTCAGTACAAGATATCTTCCATGCGTTCTTTTTCCCCCAACATGAACAGCCATATCACATTGCAAGCAAAGAGAACTTCCATCTCTCTCGCAGTAAAAGAAAGCTACAGAATTTGCAGATTCCGAGAAAATAGAATAAGTTCACTTCCTTTAAATTTCATAAAACATAATGACATCTCGAAAGGATGGAGCCTGCATTGCATACCTGGTGCATTTTCGCAAATATCACAGCGGGGAACTTCACTGGGAGTTGCAAGACCAACCCGAACATGGCGGCTAGCAAGCTTATTGCACATGTGGACCTGTCATCGCCATTTGAACAACAGTTTAAAGCATTACTAATAGATAGAACCAAAAATAAATAAATAAAACTAGAAATCATCTGTGATTTTGGCCAAGCAAGCAAATTGAGTGTCTTCGGGAAATTATGTAACCATTTTCACTTTCTTAGTCACTAGACTATTTCCAAACGTATTTTCTTCCGAAAAGGATAGGCAATGTGGGAAAGACAAAGAAGCAACTAAATTTTCGTCATGACGATCGAATAATATTCCTCACCACTTGTGAAGTTTTAGGTCCGATTTTGCGTGATTGATGAGATACCTCAAAGGTTTCAGTTTCAATTCTCATGAACGACCAACATATATAAGTGTGGAGCTGAGAAGCTAGTGGTTGGACTGAGTCCAAGCCCCCCAATAGTGTTTTATTCATAAACAAGTCATCCAGAAAGTGAAGGAGATACACAAATATAAACCCAAGTGAGCATATCAAGTTATTAACAACCCATATCACACATGGTTCAATTTGCAACTAGACAACAAGAAAATATGAAAATAAACACTTTCTTTTCCGCAATTAAATGGTATCGAAAAAGAGAAAAGAAAATAGAAGGCAGATAGATGGTGAAGAAGCAAGTATACCTTCTCATCACAGGCACGGCAGAGGGCAGCTTCATCCGCAGCGCAAAAGACGATTGCAGCTGCGCTTTCACAAGAGTCACAAAGTGTTCGCATAATTTTTGTTCCTCCTCCCTTCTTCCACCACTCTCATATTTCTATTCAACTAACAAACATAACATTCCAGATACCCAGTACCCAAACATAAAAATAAGATTCACAAAAATTAACGAATTACCCAGTTCACAGATTCCCCAAAGAGCTTGGTCAGTAGTGAGGTCAATAATAATGCAGGCAAGGAGAAAGAGTGAGAAAGACTTGGCACAAGAGAAGGATAAAACAGGGATAAAATTTGACCCCCAAAAAAAAATGAAAAGTGAGTTACAGAAGTTGGGTTTGGGTTGGTTTTGTTGGGGGAGGTTCCAGAAGCCTACAATAATAATATTATAAGCAAACAACTATATAGTTTGACATTAACCATTATATTATATATAAAATTCGTTCTTTGAAGTTTTAATAAAAGTATAAAATCAAACAATATAATATCGAAATTACGTTTTCAATTACGCTGGGGTTTGTCAACTTTGTTGGCTGAAACTGGAACTCTCCAAATTCAAAGGCACTCTCTGTGAAACTTTGAAGGTCGGCCACAAATTTGAAAGGCAGAGAGTGGGGCTGAGATTCGAGTGTGGCAGCTGGGGAAATATGAACCACCAGCTGCATATCTGAAATAGGGCCCATCTGAATTTTGATCAATATTGTTGATTGTTAATTGATGGCTTTTAGTTTGCTCCCCTTGCAGCTTTAACAACGCCCTGCCGTCCACAAAGCATCTTTGGGCCGGTAGGCCCCTCATTCGTGTTGTATCTATTTGTGTGGTTGGGAAAGGCCCGACACCGCCAAATCTTACTAATATTATAGCCACTAATTTTTGCCTTCGACATCTCCTACTCCCAACTGACTTTTCTAAATACTGTACTAATGTGTAATTTTAATGGTTTTTGTAATTTCTACTGTACTTTTGTATAGCCTCATAGTTATGGTAAGTTTGTAGGCATGAGTACATTACGGTATAATTCGGTATTAGGTGATATTAAAATTGTACTATTTCATTTTAACTAGTTTGGTATTTTATAATATGAAATTGATACTAGATTATATCTTACTTATTGAGTTCAGTTAGATTTGAGTCTTGAACCAAAATAATTACATACGTCCACAAAAATATCAGACGAATGAAGTGGTTACATTAGGATATCAGAGTCCAGAGCATAGGACTGAAATGAGCAAAATAACTTCAGCAACAGAAATCTGCAAGGCTAGGGAAACAATACTGAGCATCAAACTTTATCAAAATTGTATGACCAAATTTAGCAGCCCAGAATCTCACCATCTCTTGCAAAATGTCAGTTGAACCATTCATGTCAACTCTCACCAAATGATTTTGTTGATGCAAGAAATGATCAACTTAGTGTTGCATCGTTGATTTCCTTCGTTACTCCTCTCGGGATATTATGGCCTGCACAGGAAGAGGGTGAATGCAAAGGGACACCGGTGTGGTGTCGGCCTAACAGTCTCCGATGCTAAAGTCAGTTTAAGTGGGAAGATTACTGTAGCAATTTAGGCAGCGTGAGGGCAAGATTTTCATTACCTTTTGGAGGGGGATGCCCTTGTATTTATAGTAGCATTAAATGTGGTTGTTGGTATTTGTCAATGTGGGATAAATGATGTTGTCTTTAGGAGCCGCCAAGTGTCTTGTGGTGGTCCTGGGCAGCATTTATGACTTGTCAGTGGGTCCGGCCGACCAAATCTGTTCTTCTTAGGTCGCCCTGAGCTTGTTGGCATGATCTGAGCCTTGCTTGGGGGCTGGCCTACCAGATATGGGGCAGGTTAGTTTGGACCCTAATCAGCCTGACCAGTTTGGGTATGAATAGAAGTCCCCCAAGTTGTTGACTGAGGTGGATTGCCTCGGTTGAGGGCTTGTATAGTGATTGTCGGCTTGTCCTGGTGTACAGTATGCCAGTCCTCAATCCCCTAAGCCCTTAAAGGGGGGGAAAAGCCGAGGGAGAACGGAGTTAAATTTGGTTTTGGACAGATCACAAGTAGGTGGCCGATCAGTCTGGGAGATGTCCTCAGGCCGATCATGTGATACTTGGATGTCAAGGTGAGCGATAATCGTCTTGGTCGGTCAGCTTGCGCGGACCCTCGCACGACGAGGTGGCCGATCAACCTGGGAGATTTCATCAGGCCAAACACATGCCACTTAGATGGCAAAGTGAGTGGGTGTCGCCTTGGTCGGTCAGCTTGCGCGGACCCTCACACGATGAGGTGGCCGATCGGCCTAGGAGATGTCCTCAAGCCGATCACATGCCACTTGGATGCCAAGGTGAGTGGTCGTCACCTTGATTGGTCAGTTTGCACGGACCCTCGCACGATGATATTCCGATCAGCCTAGGAGGTATCCTTATGCCGATCATATGCCACTTGGTTCCAAGGTTAGTGGATGTCACCTTGGTCGGCCAGCTTGCGCAGACCCTCGCACAATGAGGTGGCCGATCGGCCTAGGAGGTGTCCTTAAGCCGATCATATACCACTTGGTTCCAAGGTGAGGTGGATGTCACCTTGGTCGGCTAGCTTGCGCGGACCCTCGCACGATGAGGTGGCCGATCGACCTAGAAGGTGTCCTTAGGCCGATCATATGCCAGAACATGATTACAAAAAAAGGTGGTCGTGGACCATGCATGTAACGACCAGTCCCGAATTCCGGGATTAGATAAGTAACTAATCATGATTAGTGGGGTTGATCGGTGACTAGTTGGGCGAAATCGGACGAACGATGCAAAATGACCGTTTTGCCCCTAATCGTGGGCAAAATGACCGTTTTGCCCCTGATCGTGGGCAAAATGTTGACTTTTTGATCGAGCTGTCAAACGGACTTTGACCGATGACCGTGACATAGTTCAAGACGTCACGAGTTCATAGACAGGTGGCACGTTCGATTCCGACATTCGAGGAAGAAGTTATAACGTTCGGAAGTCGAGGGGTATTTTGGTAATTTGGCAGAAAAGGGGCCAAATGTTGACTTTTGACCCGGGAGGTCCAATGGATGAGGGCCAAGGACCGTTACGTAGAGCAAATCGATACGAATCCGTAGACAGGCAGCATGCCGAACAAACAGGGATTTCGATTAAAATATTATTTTATTATGAATAGTGACCGTTGATGGTGAATGCTTGGATGAGTGACAAGTGTCACCCATCCCATGATTTGAGGCCAAGAATCTGCTCCATGTTTCCCTCCCAACATCATCATTCCTACATCATCATCACCATTAGCCTTAATTAATCACCATTACGCCTTCTCTGTGTTCTTCATTGAACCGTGAACAAACAGAGGGCAAATTTGTCAGGACCCACCCCTAATCCCCCGGGATTAAGGGCTAAATCCCGATCCCGTCTAACTTACGCATGGCACGAAGGCTAAACTGACGTCCAACCTTCATGTGACACGTAAGTCAGACAAGGGGTTCTCGATCCAACCGGCCAAAAGTTTCTGAACTTCCCAGAGTGCGCAAAGTCTACTGTGGATAGTACGTGTGATGTCTCCGTCATTCTCGATCAACAGCCCGTGCCGCAACAACCTGGAGGGTATCGAAAACACGAAAAGACTGTGAGTGGACAAAAATAAAGTTTAAGTTTAAAAACATTTCATAAAACAATGACATTTATACCCTCCGTTTCAAAAACCAATGCATGCATATCAACGTCATGTCATAAAACCATTCAATATTCAGGTTAAACAAACCATCTAAGAAAAACCGAACACAAGTTCCTTTTTCTAATTCCAAGGCATCAGCCCAAAACCATTAAAAACCATTTCATCCGGACCATTGCCCAAAACATTGGAAAACCTGGTTGAAAACCATCTCATTTTTCCATTCACCGAACCTGCTGGATCTATACGAATCTTTAAACTCCTGAGTCTTTAAACTCAATCCAGGCCTCAATATAATCTGAGTCTTTAAACTCCCGAGTCTTTAAACTCAACAGGCCTACGGGGGAAAATATCAATATCCGAATCTTTAAACTCCCGAGTCTTTAAACTCAATCCGGGTCTTTAAACCCAATCCGGGCCCGTCCCCCGTCAAGCATAATTCGGGTCTTTAAACCCAATAATCAGATCCAGCAAATCCAATCCAAAACCATTTGAAAATCTTTTTCCATTCCCGAATCCGAATCCGCAATCTCATCAGGATCCCGAATCCAAACCCAGAACTCATATCCATCTCCTTTCCAGATCCGAGTCCGCAACCATCATTCCGTAAGACGGCATCCGGAATAACCATTCCGAACTCAAACCCGGAAATCCACTTTCAAGTTCCAAACCGAATTCTGAATCGTCATTCGAAAATCCGATTCCAAAACCCGAAATCACGATTCTTAAAAACCACTTTTCTGAACTGGGCTTCAGGCCCGAAAACCCTTTTCCGAAATCCTTTTACTTTCTTTGAAATCAAATTGTATTTCAAATCCTGAAATCAATTCATTAAAACCAGGTTCAAATCACAATATCCGTCAAATCTCGGAAAACGTGAAATACCGTCATTTCCTCGAAAAACATGCAAAATCGTAAACCATCACAATCATAAATCAAATCATAGAATCAAGTATAGAAAACATATAAAAACATATATGCATGCATCAAGAGTTAGAAAGCAAAGTCCACTCACAGACCATTCCGACGTCGCCTCGATAGGCGCGCACTTACGCCGTTCCCGGCCATTCCGCTATCCTCGGTTTTCCTAAACCAGTCCAAAGCCCACAACGAGGTTACTAACTACTTCACAAAAGTCCTACTCAAATCCCATAACTTTCCCGCACTTCTAAGCGTACTTTAAAAGGAACCCTAAACCTTTGATCCCACAGAACTAACCCGAAACAACGTCCGATCGTCCCGAAACCTATCCCAAAAGATTCGTTACAACAATTAGACTCAAAACCATGTTGGAAGTTCCCCCAGAAAATCCACCACGCGCCCCCATGCGCCACCCAAAGTGGCTGCGCGTGGGCCTCACGCGCCTGCACTGTTCATCTTCTTCAACCTTCTGCTCAGCCGGTTCAGACCGGTCCAGGTGAACTGAACCAGTGTGATCGGTTTCCCATCAAATCTAGTCTGTTTTTTATCCTTCCAACACCATTAGGATCGTCCTACTCCTAGCAACCTATTCCACTAACTAAAAACACGAATTAGAAACCAAAACCTCACCTGTCAAGCTCGAACCAGAAACCCAGAAAAACCAGTTTTCCGATTCTAGCCACCCACCCTCCTTCCAGCCACGTCTCAGTTTCCCAAAGCTCATTTACAACCTCCTTAAGCTGCCAGGATCACCAAAACAAGCCAACAATCGTCCAAAAGTCATGACTTTTGATTCAAACCAAAACTGAAAAACAGGGGAACCAGAGCTTACCCGTGTCTCTACTCACCGTCGTGAGCTCCACCGTGGTCTCAGGGTCCCCCAAACTTCTTCTCTAGTCCTCCTCCGTCCTTAGAACACCACCACAAACCACAATTGATCAAAACACGGCAGCAGCACCTCCCAACTCCCTCTCTGTTTCTCTGGTCTGCTACTCACCTCACACACACAGTCACTCTCCAAGCCTCACAACACGATCACACACTCTTCCTGACTCTCATTCAAACACCATAAAACCTCACAACACTCACACACTCACTCAATTGGATCAATTCCTCCTTACTGTCTCTAGTCTCTGTTCTTCTCTCCCTTGCACGACTCAATTACACGGCTCAAATTAAATTGCACCGTGAAACCTTGTAGAAGCCTCTAGCCAACTGCCACCTGTCACAATCCTATGGTGTAACAACCCGTCCTGAGAATCGGGATTAGGGGTGGGCCCTGACAATTGGTATCAGAGCGAGGTTTTGAGGGTTCTGCGAGAGGTTTGGCTTCCAGCGTCGTTGGTTTGGCGACTGGGGTGGTGTAGAACTACTGTGGATGTGATGTCTCGAGGTGGAACAGCCCGTCAGCAACCTGGATACGATAGCGATAGCAGCGTTTGAGGGTGTTAGCCGCTCGGTACGCGATGCGAGGTAAGACGTACGTCGATTTAAGACCGGAACGTTGGTGTGTTGGCACTGGTAGAAGTAACCTGGAAAGTAGCCGGTGAGCTACGGATGAGTAGGCTGGTCGGCCTGAGGGGCCCGATAGTAGCTTGTGGATTTCGTGAGATACTGGGCCAAGGAGGCCGATTATGGGTGACCGGTTGGGTTAGGTGGTTTTGGCTTGGTGACCTTTGATCAGTAAGGTTGAGTGGTCCTTGTGGTTTGGGCGATTTACGGCCAGATTGGATATGGTGCTGCTAGGTGCAGCCGAGGTGGTGGATGTTTGGGTAGGATGTCGTTGATTGATTAGAGTAGAGCCTAGGCTTCCTAATGATTTGGGTTAGACTGGTATGGACAGGTTGACCATCGGTGGGATTAAGGTCGCAGGGATGGTCAGGGACCCTCGTGAGTTCCGTGGAAGGATGACGGAAGGAATTGGAAATGAGTGACTATAACTGATCGATATGAGGATATGGAAGGAGAGAACCCACAAGCTAGAGATTGCCTTTAGGACTTTGTAAATTTACTCCGATAGTGGTCGAACTGAGGTGCGTAAGGAGTAAACCGATGGGTAGGCTTCCCTCTGGACTAGATTGGATGTGGGTTGGTTCCGAAAAAGGGTAGGTGGTGGTATGTAAGGATGTATTCTTTGAACTCTCTACCCTACCTTTGTTTCTTTAAGTTCCTATAATTTCTTGGTGTACAGATAGTGGGGACTGGTGTGAAATACCCAAGGTGGAGATGATAGACAGAAAACCCAGGAGAGGTTCTTGTTGACCTAGGTGTCGGGAACTAGCTGTGGAATTTCGGGGACGAAATTCTTTTAAGGAGGGTGGATTGTAACAACCCGTCCTGAGAATCGGGATTAGGGGTGGGCCCTGACATATGGTCCCAAACTCAAAAAGATCCAATATTTGCTGTACACTTGTCCCCATCTGAATTGCACAATTCCCAATGTGCAAAAGACCAAAATACCCCTTATGAGTCAAAATTACCATTTTTCCCTTCATCGTTCTAGACCCGTATCTCGCCCGTCCGACGTCCGATGAAAACATGTCGCCTGTCGTTGAACTCAGGATGACGAGATCTACCTAACGGTCCTAGGTCTACGTGTAAAAACCTTGTCGTGTGAAAAGTCAACTTTTCCCCCTATTTTAACCAATTTACGGTAATACCCCCAACCTTCTAAACATCATAACTTCCTCCTCGGATGTCGGAATCGGGCGTGCCACCTGTCTACGGACTCGTGACGTCCGGAACTACGTCACGGTCATCGGTCAATGCCCACTTGACCGCCCGAACTAAAAGTTAACATTTTACCCAAACTAAGGGCAAAATCGTCATTCTACGCCCAAGGTCCAACAGTAACCAACTAACCCCCCGATTAACTCAGCTAATCCGGTCACTAATCACTTCCCTAATCCCGACTTCCGGAACGGGTCGTTACAAAATTCCCTTCTCACCATCATTCCCCTCCACAACTGAGCTTGAGAATGGAAAATTGAGGGAATTAAGGATTGAATTTAGCTGAGAGAAACACGAGGGACTGTAAGGGTAGCTGTGACTGAGAAATTGAAATTTTGGAACATTGAAGGGAAATTTCGAAATTCAAGCCTTGGGCTCTGAGGATCAAAATGGAGCTCACTTTGGAGTGCCACGATCAGAATCATGGAAAGAAGGAAGCAAATTGGTGCCCAATTGACTATCAACGGACAAAATGACAGTAAGCCTGTGTTGAAGCTGAGTCGTGATCATTGAGTGATCAAACGATGCAATTGATATGGGGAAACAGTTTCTCATGGTCCATTGATACTTCTGGGTGAATCAATTGAAAGAAATCAGAAGGGATTGACGAATTTCGAAGAAGGAACAGTGACATGTGTTCTTCGACGTTCGTCTTCGAATCGTGGGATTTCAGGTAAGGATTGATGTATTTATGGTTACAGGCCTTTAATTAGACTTAAGACGAATCTATTTGAATGATCAATTGAAGTAATTAAGGTTGATTTGATGGACATTAAACCGGGTCGTCACGGGGGTTGTAGGATCCGTTTCACAGTGAAACGGGTGAGGACGACGACACTGTAGCAGGCGCGTGGGTTTCACGCGCAGCCACTCACGGCGGCGCGTGACGGTGCGTGGGCACGAATCTCAAGGTGAGGTCAACATGACTTCTGTCCTATTTAATGTAACGAATATTTTGGGATTTTTTTCGTGTCGATCGGACACCGTTTCGATATTGTTCGCGACGTCCGAAGGTTTTTAATCGAGTTTAAAAATAGTTAAAAATTTGGGAAAATTACGGGACTTTAATAGGAGGTTAATGATGAGGTTAGTGACCCTCAAATGTGATTTGGATAGGATTGGGAGTCCCAGTGATAGTGGTGTGGCCCGGGAGGGCCTATGGCACACATATCGAGGCGTATCGTTGAACGGTCTGTGAGTGGACTTTGGTTTTATAAATCTTATGCATGCATAACTGTTTTATATGGATTATGATTGTGATTATATGATGATTGATTTGGAAATTGTTGAATTATATGTTTCATGCATTTCGAGGCGATTTACGTGCATGCACGTAAATCGAGGTTTTCGATGTTACTCTGATTTTCCGTACTTATGGTTTTAGAAATAGTTGAATGAAATGGTTTTGGAACTAGAATGATGAACTCGGGCATGAGGCCCAACTGTTTTGGAAACCTCGGACTTGGAGTCCATTTGAGTTATGAAATCGGGCCGTGGGCCCAGTTGGGTTACGAAGTTGGGCGTGATGCCTAGTTGGTTTATAAATGTGATTTCGGGTCGAGACCCTAAATGGATTTGAATAAATGGTTTTGGATTTGAGAAATCAGATGTTTGGACTTGTGATGGTTTTATGGAAATTCCAGGCGGGGCCCTTATGATGTATTGAAATGAATTAATAAAATATTTTCCATAAACCATCTTGATACGAGGATTATGTGATGGTCTCCTCCAGGTGTATGGGACAATGGGGAAGTCACGGTGCATTGCCTGCGAGGGGTCATTATACGGAGCTACCGGACCGTATGATGACTCAGGAGCAGGATTGTTATGATTCGACGTCTAGGACGTCACACATCTGGTATGTCAGAGATATTGACCCAGAGAGACCCCGGGCAGCACGCCTTGCTTATTATACCGTGAGATATGACGTCTGGGACGCTAGGTATCTGGGATGCCGGAGATGGTAATGTGGTAAATTTGGACTAATGGATCTATGAAATGGTTTTTTGGTTGAATTTATGTTTATGGTTTTTGGGCGGTGGCTCACATGGTTTTGTATGTATGGATATGGTATTCCATGGTTTTGGGCTAAGTTCCCACACTTGGTTTTGAGTTACGGTTTTTGGGCTAAGGCCCTAATGGCTTGGTTGAGCAAACGTTTTGGTTACTGGTTTTCGTGGCATGAATACGTTTTTATTGGAGGGCATAAATGTCTTATAAATGTGTTTAATGAATTTGTTCATTTTCGTCCACTCACAGCTTTTATTGGTTTTAATGCCCTTTAGGTTGATCACGGATGCGACTGCAACAGAGACTGGACATCGCACGCCTCCTCCATCGATCCTTGTGCACTCTGGAAGCCCCGTTTGGGCAGTGACTTTTGGTTATCCCTTATCTGACACCTCTTTTTGGACGGGAACATGGCACATCCCACGGTAATCCCAGGGGGATTGGGATGGGTCGTGTCAATGCACCTTGTGGTGTTTTATAATAATTCATCTGTAGTAGTACTTGAGGTGGTCCACATTCCAGGGATGTGGAAATGTCTTCCCCGCAAAAGTTTGAAGCTCATATGTTCCCTTTCGGTATACTCTTGATACAGTGTATGGTCATTCCCAGTTTGGGGAGAAAGTCCTTGTTGCTTTGTCTCTAGTGCCAAGGTTGACCTTGCGGAGAACCAAGTTGTAACACCACGGACATTCGGGGATTTTAATATTTCAATTTAATGTGTGAATTGACGTTTTTACCCTTGTGATTGGTATGGCCAAATGGTTGACTTTTTGATTGATGAGTTAAATGGACTTTGACCAATGACCGTGACGTAGTACGGGACGTCACGAGTTCATAGACAGGTGGCACGTCCATTTCGGACGATCAGGGAAAAAGTTATGACTATCGAAAGTTCAGGGGCATTACCGTAAGTTGGACTTCACGGGCGAAAATGTTGACTTTTCGTTTAACAATTAAGTTTCACACGACTCCAGAACCGTTGGGTAGGTCTCGACGTCCTGAGTCCGTAGACAGGCGGCACGCCAAAATCGGACTTCGTATGGCTGAGTTACGGGTCTAGGAAGTGAGGGGTATTTTGGTAATTATTGAACCAGGGGCATTTTGGTCTTTTTGCCCTGGTTACTGTAGCAGACCGCGGGGGAAATGGGCGGCACCACCATGTGCGGTGGTTCTATCGTGCAATTGATTATGCTATCATGTGCTGGAATGTCTGGGTTGTCTTTTGCTTTTGAACGTGGCCTGAGCCGTCCAGCCTGCACGATCAATTGATTAATTCAAGATCGAAGCTTTTCGGGGAACATTTTTCAGTGGACAATTGGACACCCACGAGCCTCTGGGACGACTTGAAATTGTTTAAAACCAATTAGAACGTGCTTGAGCATCACTCTGATGCTGTTATAACTAAGAACGGGTGAGGAAACTAGAGAAGCCATTTCTGGAAAAATTGGAGGGAAAATCGGGTTTTGATTTCTGGTGAGTGTTGGACCAAACCAAGGCCTGGTTAGGTCTTCTGGGAGTGTTTGGAACTCAACCACATCGAAATTGAAGGCTAACAGTCACGGTTGAGCTAGGACGGAGGCTGCTGTTTTCAGGGAAGTTGCAGAGCTTGGGACGACAACCTACAGGTACTTTCAGACACAATTGATTGTTCATTTTGGTTCGTTTTGATCCTGTTATGCTTCCTGTGAAGTTAATTGGACAATGGGTTTGAAACCAGGAAGTTCTGGTGATTGACCCGATTGGTTGATCGCGGGTCGATGGGTCGTTTGGGGATGTGTCAAGGTTGATTTTTGTCACAGAACCTAAATTGGATAGTTAATGAACATGTTAGGATCAAATTGGATTGAAATCGAGTAAGAATTGTTGGGTATTCAACCGGGTCAAGCCGCGGGTGGCAGACCCGTATTACAGACAAACGGGTGAAGGAGGTGACACTGTAGCTACAGTGTCAGGCGCGTGACTTTCACGCGCAGCCACTTTGGGCGGCGCGTGAGGGCGCGTTGGACCTTATCTCCGATCACGATCAACATGACTTTTGTTCCTCTCATCATTCTGAACATTTTTGGTGATTTAACCATGTTGATCTGAGATAAGTTTTGATGGGTCAGTTTAGGGCCGGTTGCCTCGGGAAACGTGTTGTACGGTTTCCCCGGGCCGGTTTCTATTTCGGACTTTGTGGTTAAACGTTTAAGACTTGTAGTGACCCTTACATGTGATTTGAACTGACAGGAATTGTACGATAATCTCGGTACAGGTCCGTACGCGCAGATTCGCAGCGGAATCGTATAGTGAGTGGGCCCATTTTCATTAAACCCTTGCATGCTTAAATGTTTTCTGATTTACTTATATGTTCACATGCTGGAATCTATAAATGGTTTTGATGATATTGAGATTTCGGTTATGGCACGTTTCACGGTATTTGGGCATGAGACCCGTTTGATGAAACGTAACAATCGGTTCAGATTTTACCTATGTATACATATATGTTGCATGTGGATATCAATAAAATGTATTTGGTGCTGCACTGTATAGATCCTTCCATATTATATTGTCTCCTCCGGATGAGGTACCCCGGAGAGGTCACGGACGTCTAGAACGTCCAGCGTCTATGACGCTAAGCATCGGGGATGCTGTAACCGAACAGGGTTCGGGGATTGAACTCGGAATTGAGACCCGAGTGGCACGCGTAGCCTTGTGATTGTGACCTTATTGGACGTCAGGGACGTCAGACATCAGGGATGTCGGATTGGAGTGTATAGTGCAGTGGCTAAAATTATGGTTATGGTTTTATTACATGCCTTATGATTCATATTATATTAATTATGATTTTAAATGATGCTGCATGCATGTTTGGAAAAAGGAGGGGTAAATTATATGTTTTACTTATCAAATGATTTTATAAACTTGAGTTCGGTCCACTCACCCTTAATGTTTTGGTAACCCCTCCAGGTCGTGATACTGAGGTAGTGGAGGAACCCGAGGCTGAGGCATAGATCTACTTATGCGTACCTGAACCCCTGCTGGGTGGTGTACCCGCAGGGTATTGTTAGAGTCGTGCTCGCAACTTGTAATTTCGGATTTCATCCCTTGTCTGACATCTGTTTAATTCGGATTTGTTGTATGACTTTAATTTGGATTATTTATGCATTTGAGGTTTTGAGGTCAAAATTGGTATGAATTATTGGGTGTCAGACGGGAGCAGGGCACGCCCCCATATGGTTCCAGAGAGGATCGGGGCGGGTCCTGTCAGCTTGGTATCAGAGCACTAGGTTATGGTCAGTACTAGGTTATGGTCAGCATGCTAGACTAGCGATTGGTACTAGTTACTTTTCGACTTTTAAGAATATTGTTATCTGATCTATGCCTCTTGATAGTTGGTTATGCCTCCTAGGAGAATTCCTCATACACGAACTGACGAGGATCTGGAAAGGGAGATGGAATGCGCGAGCATTGAAAGGGCTCAACGTTTGGGAGCCACTCCTTTCTGCGGGGGATCAAACCCCGAGGATGCTCATGATTGGATCACCAAGTGGGAGAGGATCTTCTCGGTGATGCACTGCCCTCTGGGCGAACGGGTAACCTTGGCGGCCTTCTTGCTGGAAGGAGGAGCCTACCAGTGGTGGCACGGACTCGAAATGTCTGGGTGGTCTGTCCATACCACTACTTGGGAAGCTTTCCGTTCTAGATTTCTGGACCAATACTACCCGCGATCGTTCCGCGCGGCAAGGGAGGCTGAGTTCCTGCGGCTGGAGCAGGGTGATATGTCCGTTGCAGACTACGAGCAAACTTTCGGGAAACTTTCCCGGTTCGCTGCATCATTCGTGAGCACGGAGGAGGACAAATGCCAAAGGTTCGAGCTTGGACTCCGAGGGGAGATCCGGGCAAGTGTGACTGCTACTACTCATGCTTCTCTAAGAGATATGGTCGACGCAGCGGTGCGTGTCGAGGCCAGTCTGGCGGCACACCAGACAAGACAACCTTCGGGCGAGGGGCGACGTCAGGATCGCCCACATCGTGGACCATCGGTCCATAAGAACAATAAGGGAGGGGGCTACAGGGGAGCACCCTCATCCTTCAAGGGTCGTGGCTGGTCAGGTCGACGTGGAGGCTCTTAGGGCAGAGGATCTGGATACAACTATGGGCAGCGCTCATCTTGGAGCGGTGCTTCTGGCGGGCATTCGGACAGGCCGAGGCCAGTAATTTGTTTTGCTTGCGGAGAGGAGGGCCACTATGCCAGTGATTGCCCGCAGTTGTCCAAGAACAACGACGCTGGGGGCTCTAGTGTGGTGCAGAGCACGGCTTACCACACTAATGGAGGTCGCGATCAAGGAGGTGACCGTGGTGCTGGGCGTGGCGCGCGCGGGCGCGGACGGAACGGAGGGCCGAGGGCCCAAGTATTTGCAATGACCCAGCAGCAGGCGAGGACTGCCCCAGGCGTGGTCACAGGTACACTACATATCTTAAACCTTCTTGTGTATTGATGGATGCGGGGGCTACACATTCTTTTATTTCGAAGAGTTGTGCTGGTATGCTTGATTGTGTGGTATCAGCTTTAGATTGCGAAATGGGTGTTGGCACCCCGATGGGCATCGTGTACCTTGTGAATCAGGTGATTCGGAGGTGCCCGGTAAGAATTGAGGATGTGGATTTACCAGCAGACTTAATTATTCTGGATATCCACGACTTCGATATAATCCTAGGGATGGATTGGCTATCGGAGCACGGATCACTCATCGATTGCTGTAGCAAGCAAGTGATTCTGCGAAGCCCGGGTTTGCCGGAGGTTTTCTTCCAGGGGGAACGTGACGGTTCGCCTCCTGAAGTGATCTCTTCACTTACTGCTACCAAACTTCTACGGAAGGGATGCCAGTGTTATCTGGCGCATGTCGTGTCGGATCAGGTTGATACTCCGGGTATCGACGAGATACCGGTGGTGCGTGAGTTTCCGGATGTGTTCCCGGAAGACTTACCTGGATTGCCACCATCGCGGGAGATCGAGTTTACATTGAACTACTCCCGGGTACCCGACCTATATCCCAGGCACCATACCGGATGGCGCCGGCCGAGTTACGAGAACTCAAGACTCAATTGCAGGAGTTAGTGGATTTGGGATATGTCCGACCAAGTACTTCACCGTGGGGAGCACCGGTGTTGTTCGTAAAGAAGAAGGAGGGAAGTCTCCGTTTGTGTATTGACTATCGACAACTCAACAAGGTGACGCTGAGGAACCAGTATCCTCTACCCAGGATTGATGACCTTTTTGACCAGTTGCGGGGAGCTCAGTGCTTCTCGAAAATTGATTTGCGGTCTGGGTATCACCAACTGAGGATTTCGGAGGAGGATATTCCGAAAACTGCTTTTCGAACCCGTTATGGACACTACGAGTTCCTGGTTATGCCTTTTGGCTTGACGAATGCTCCAGCAGCATTCATGGATCTGATGAACCGGGTCTTCCGACCCTACCTGGATAAGTTCGTGATTGTGTTCATCGATGATATTTTGGTGTACTCGAGGAGTGCCCGTGCACATGAGGAACATCTACGGTTGGTCTTGGAGAGGCTGAGACAAGAACAATTGTACGCCAAGCTGAGCAAGTGTCAGTTTTGGCTGAGCAGTATTGGTTTTCTGGGACACGTGATATCGACGGATGGGATTTGCGTGGATCCCCAGAAAACAGAAGTGGTAACCAACTGGGCTAGACCGACAACAGTGACCGAGGTGCGGAGTTTCCTCGGATTGGCAGGTTACTACCGGAGATTCGTGGAGGGTTTCTCCAAAATTGCTGCACCATTGACTCGTTTGACTCGGAAGGGAGTAAAGTTTATCTGGGACGAGCAGTGCGATCGGAGCTTTCAAGAGTTGAAGGATCGATTGACCACTGCACCTGTCCTTGCATTGCCGGATGACAGTGGAGAGTTTGTGGTCTTCAGTGACGCTTCACTGCAAGGTTTGGGCTGCGTGTTGATGCAAACAGGCAAGGTTATCGCCTATGCATCCCGGCAGCTGAAGACTCATGAGTTGAACTACCCTACCCATGATTTGGAGTTGGCGGCGGTGGTTCACGTTCTAAAGATCTGGAGACATTTTCTATTTGGCGCAACGTGTCGGATATACACCGACCACCAGAGTCTTAAATACTTATTCACTCAGAAGGAGCTTAACATGAGGCAACAGAGATGGTTGGAGCTGCTGAAGGACTATGACTGTACGATCGAGTACCATCCGGGTAAGGCCAATGTGGTGGCTGATGCACTCAGCAGGAAGTCAGCAGGATCCGTTGCACACCTAGGGATGGTGTATCTTCCTTTGCTAGTGGAACTCCGGAAGGCGGGAGTTATTTTGAGTACGGATGCGCATGGAGCTTTGTTGGCCAGCTTCCATGTACGACCTGTACTGATTGATCGGATTATCGAAGCACAACTTCAGGATCCGATACTCTGTATTTACAGAATTGAGGTCGATGCGGATGGGAGACAGGATTTTACCATCCGGGACGATGGGGCACTTGTGAAATTGGGCCGTTTGTGTGTACCTGCAGTGGCAGAGTTGCGGGCCGAGATTCTCGAGGAGGCCCATAGTTCGGCCTATGCTATGCATCCGGGAGGAACAAAGATGTACCGTACCCTCCGGAACCATTATTGGTGGCCAGGAATGAAGAAGGATATTGCCGAGTTCGTAAGCAAATGCTTAACCTGTCAGCAGGTTAAGGCGGAACGGAAGAGACCGTAAGGGGCTATGCAGCCACTTCCGATTCTCGAGTGGAAGTGGGATCACGTCACCATGGACTTCATCTTTAAGTTACCGAGAACTCAGAGCGGAGTGGACGGAGTATGGGTGATCGTGGATCGGTTAACCAAATCAGCCCATTTTCTGCCAGTTCAGGAGACCTATAAACCTAATCGACTGGCTCAGTTGTTTGTGAAGGAAATCATACGATTGCATGGTACGCCGGAATCGATCGTGTCCGATCGTGATCCGCGTTTCACTTCCAGGTTCTGGCGGAGTTTGCAAGCTACTCTGGGAACAACCCTACGTTTCAGTACTGCTTTCCATCCACAGACCGATGGACAGTCTGAAAGAACCATTCAGACCCTAGAGGACATGATGAGGTCATGTGTACTACAGTTTCAGGACTCTTGGGATACTCATTTGCCATTAATGGAATTCGCTTACAACAACAGCTATCAGGCAAGCATCGGGATGGCACCTTATGAGGCACTGTATGGTCGACAGTGCAGGACACCTATCTGCTGGACGGAGATAGGAGAGCGAACGGCTGTAGGGCCGGAATTGATGGACTTGACCTTGGAAACTGTTCGTGTTATCAAGGAAAGATTGAAGGCGGCACAGGATCGCCCGAAGAGTTATGCCGATCGACGGATTCGAGACTTGGAATTTGAAGTGGGAGATTTCGTCTTCCTGAAGTTATCACCGTGGAAGGGGATTATCCGATTCGGTCGACGGGGGAAACTGAGTCCGCGTTTCATCGGACCATATGAGATCGTGGAGAGAATCGGCAGAGTTGCTTACAGATTGGCACTACCTCCAGAACTATCTAGAGTTCACAATGTTTTCCACATATCGATGCTGCGGAAGTACGTACGTGATGCTTCTCATGTACTTGGGGAACAACCTGTCGAACTACGGGGGGATTTGAGCTTTGAGGAACAACCAGTACAGATCTTGGATCGGAAGGACAAGGTACTACGTCGGAAGACGATCCCTCTCGTGAAGATTCTCTGGAGAAACCAGAATGTGGAAGAAGCCACATGGGAGCCTGAGGCTCAGATGCGAGAACAATTTCCTCATTTGTTCCTTTGAAATTTCGGGACGAAATTTCTTAAGGGGGGAAGGTTGTAACACCCCGGACATTCGGGGATTTTAATATTTCAATTTAATGTGTGAATTGACGCTTTTACCCTTGTGATTGGTATGGCCAAATGGTTGACTTTTTGATTGATGAGTTAAATGGACTTTGACCAATGACCGTGACGTAGTACGGGGCGTCACGAGTTCATAGACAGGTGGCACGTCCATTTCGGACGATCAGGGAAAAAGTTATGACTATCGGAAGTTCAGGGGCATTACCGTAAGTTGGACTTCACGGGCGAAAATGTTGACTTTTCGTTTAACAATTAAGTTTCACACGACTCCAGAACCGTTGGGTAGGTCTCGACGTCCTGAGTCCGTAGACAGGCGGCACGCCAAAATCGGACTTCGTATGGCTGAGTTACGGGTCTAGGAAGTGAGGGGTATTTTGGTAATTATTGAACCAGGGGCATTTTGGTCTTTTTGCCCTGGTTACTGTAGCAGACCGCGGGGGAAATGGGCGGCACCACCATGTGCGGTGGTTCTATCGTGCAATTGATTATGCTATCATGTGCTGGAATGTCTGGGTTGTCTTTTGCTTTTGAACGTGGCCTGAGCCGTCCAGCCTGCACGATCAATTGATTAATTCAAGATCGAAGCTTTTCGGGGAACATTTTTCAGTGGACAATTGGACACCCACGAGCCTCTGGGACGGCTTGAAATTGTTTAAAACCAATTAGAACGTGCTTGAGCATCACTCTGATGCTGTTATAACTAAGAACGGGTCAGGAAACCAGAGAAGCCATTTCTGGAAAAATTGGAGGGAAAATCGGGTTTTGATTTCTGGTGAGTGTTGGACCAAACCAAGGCCTGGTTAGGTCTTCTGGGAGTGTTTGGAACTCAACCACATCGAAATTGAAGGCTAACAGTCACGGTTGAGCTAGGACGGAGGCTGCTGTTTTCAGGGAAGTTGCAGAGCTTGGGACGACAACCTACAGGTACTTTCAGACACAATTGATTGTTCATTTTGGTTCGTTTTGATCCTGTTATGCTTCCTGTGAAGTTAATTGGACAATGGGTTTGAAACCAGGAAGTTCTGGTGATTGACCCGATTGGTTGATCGCGGGTCGATGGGTCGTTTGGGGATGTGTCAAGGTTGATTTTTGTCACAGAACCTAAATTGGATAGTTAATGAACATGTTAGGATCAAATTGGATTGAAATCGAGTAAGAATTGTTGGGTATTCAACCGGGTCAAGCCGCGGGTGGCAGACCCGTATTACAGACAAACGGGTGAAGGAGGTGACACTGTAGCTACAGTGTCAGGCGCGTGACTTTCACGCGCAGCCACTTTGGGCGGCGCGTGAGGGCGCGTTGGACCTTATCTCCGATCACGATCAACATGACTTTTGTTCCTCTCATCATTCTGAACATTTTTGGTGATTTAACCATGTTGATCTGAGATAAGTTTTGATGGGTCAGTTTAGGGCCGGTTGCCTCGGGAAACGTGTTGTACGGTTTCCCCGGGCCGGTTTCTATTTCGGACTTTGTGGTTAAACGTTTAAGACTTGTAGTGACCCTTACATGTGATTTGAATTGACAGGAATTGTACGATAATCTTGGTACAGGTCCGTACGCGCAGATTCGCAGCGGAATCGTACAGTGAGTGGGCCCGTTTTCATTAAACCCTTGCATGCTTAAATGTTTTCTGATTTACTTATATGTTCACATGCTGGAATCTATAAATGGTTTTGATGATATTGAGATTTCGGTTATGGCACGTTTCACGGTATTTGGGCATGAGACCCGTTTGATGAAACGTAACAATCGGTTCAGATTTTACCTATGTATACATATATGTTGCATGTGGATATCAATAAAATGTATTTGGTGCTGCACTGTATAGATCCTTCCATATTATATTGTCTCCTCCGGATGAGGTACCCCGGAGAGGTCACGGACGTCTAGAACGTCCAGCGTCTATGACGCTAAGCATCGGGGATGCTGTAACCGAACAGGGTTCGGGGATTGAACTCGGAATTGAGACCCGAGTGGCACGCGTAGCCTTGTGATTGTGACCTTATTGGACGTCAGGGACGTCAGACATCAGGGGTGTCGGATTGGAGTGTATAGTGCAGTGGCTAAAATTATGGTTATGGTTTTATTACATGCCTTATGATTCATATTATATTAATTATGATTTTAAATGATGCTGCATGCATGTTTGGAAAAAGGAGGGGTAAATTATATGTTTTACTTATCAAATGATTTTATAAACTTGAGTTCGGTCCACTCACCCTTAATGTTTTGGTAACCCCTCCAGGTCGTGATACTGAGGTAGTGGAGGAACCCGAGGCTGAGGCATAGATCTACTTCTGCGTACCTGAACCCCTGCTGGGTGGTGTACCCGCAGGGTATTGTTAGAGTCGTGCTCGCAACTTGTAATTTTGGATTTCATCCCTTGTCTGACATCTGTTTAATTCGGATTTGTTGTATGACTTTAATTTGGATTATTTATGCATTTGAGGTTTTGAGGTCAAAATTGGTATGAATTATTGGGTGTCAGACGGGAGCAGGGCACGCCCCCATATGGTTCCAGAGAGGATCGGGGCGGGTCCTGTCACAAGTCCCTTACTCTGAAACTTCTGTGTTGAACCCTGGAATCGTAGTATCTTGCCACCCTTTGCTTGTAAGCCACATACCTCATGTTGGCTTGATCACGCCTTTCTTCCAGAAGATCGAGGTTGAGTGCAATCTGCTGGTTATTGGTGTCTGGGTCGTACGAGATGACACGGTATGATGTCACTTCGACTTCCACGAGGACCACGGTTTCAGTTCCGAAAGCTAGGGCGAAAGGTGTCTCGTTTGTGGCCGTCTTGTACGAGGTACAATGAGACTAGAGGACGTCACTGATGATGTCTGCCCATTTGCCCTTGTCTTCATCTAGGAACTTTTTGAGATGGTACTTGATGTTTTTGTTCACGGCCTCCACTTGGCCATTGGACTGAGGGTGTGCAGGTGATGCAAAGAGGAGCTTGATGTCGTATTTTTGGTAGAATTCCCTGAAGCGATTGCAGTCAAATTACTTCCCATTATCGGTCACGATAGTGTGGAGAATCCCAAGCCGGCAAATAATGTTCTGGTAAACGAATGACTCGATCTGAGCTGCTGTAATTGATGCAAGGGGTTTTGCCTCGGCCCATTTGGTGAAATAGTCCACTGCCACCATGACAAAGTTTACTTTCCCCTTGCCCGTAAGCATCTGTCTGATCAGGTCGAGTCTCCACTATGAAAAAGGGTCATGGGCTTATCATGGAAATGAGGTATTCGGCTGGTATGTGAGGAATCTGGGAATGCCGCTGACACTTGTCGCATTTTTGCGTGAGAGTAGTGGCATCAGCGAGTATGGTTGGCCAAAAGTAGCTCTGACGGAATGCCTTGTGTGCCAAAATGTGTGCGCCCGAATAGTCTCCGCATATGCCTTCGTGTATTTCTCTGAGAACGTAGTCTCCCAGTTCTAACGTAAGACACTTTAAGAGCGAGGTGGTAAACCCTCGCTTGTAGAGGTGGTCGTGCTGAATTGTGTAGTAGGTAGCTTGCCTTCTAATTTTCTTGGCCCCCAGCTTGTTTTCAGGGAGAGAACCATCCTGCAAGTAGGCCTTGATGGGGTCCATCCAGGTTGGGCTGGTGTTGATGGTGTATACAGGGTTTGGTCTGGTGCTAGGCATGTGCTGGACTTTGACCAAAACTCGTCTTCCTTCCTTATCGTCCAAAGATGACGCGAGTCGAGCAAGGGCATCAGCATGGCTGTTCTCGGACCGCGGGATTTTCGCAACTTCAAAATTTGTGAATGGCCGAAGGAGTTGTTTGGCGAGGGCCAGGTAGAGAGGCATGGACTCATCTTTGGCCTCGAAGTCGTCGTTGATATGACTGACGACTAGCTAGGAGTCCCTGAAGATGCGCAGCTGCTTGGCTTCCATGTCTTCACGGGGTTGAGGCGCATTTTGCAGTCTTTTAAGACCTTGAACATTCTGGCCAAGTTGGGGATATGTTCGTCTGCCGTTCTGCTTTTGACAAGCATGTCATCCACGTAAACCTCCATGGTTTTGCCAATCTGGTTGACAAACATGAAATTGACGAGGCGTTGGTAGGTTGCTCCCGTGAATTTTAGGCAAAAGGGCATGGCGTTGTAGCAGTAGATACCCGGATTGGTCCGAAAGCTGGTGTGAATCTGGTCCACCGAATTCATGAGGATCTGATTATAGCCAGAATAGGCGTCCATGAAGCTGAGCAGTTCGTGCCCTGCTGTGGCGTCCACAAGCATGTCAATTTTGGGAAGGGGAAAATTGTCCCTCGGGCAAGCTTTGTTCAAATCCATAAAGTTAATACACATTCGCCATAATCCCGTAGGTTTCTTGACGAGGACCACGTTAGCGACCCACGCGGCGTAGATAGCCTTTCGGATGAAGTGGATTGTGCTGAGCTTCGTAATTTTGGCCTGCATGGCCAGTTGTCTCTCTGCATCGTAGCTTCGCTGATTCTGCGTGATCGGCTTGAAGGAGGGGTCGATGGTGAGCCGATGGCAGATCATGTCGGTGAAGATGCCAGGCATATCTGCGTAGGACCATATGAACACTTCGGCATTATCCTGGAGGAACTTGATGAGGACAAAGAGGATGACGGGCTTCAGCTTTGAGCCTATTCGAACCTGGCGGTCTTTGTGTTCATGGGAAAGAGGGATTGTCTATGTCTCTTCCACAGGCTTTTCTTGGGGCATATGGGTCAAGTCGTGAGGGTCTTCCGGTGGGCTGCCCCGGAGTTCTTCCATGTACTTGGGGTCCACGGGGTCGTCTCTGAGTGCCGACTCTATGACCGAGAGCGTCTCCGTTCGTCTCGGCAAGTACTGGTTTGTTTTGGTGAGTGAGGTTGCATAACATGTCTGGGCGGAGAGCTGGTCTCCTTGCACCTGGCCCGTTCCAGAAGATGTTGGGAATTTCATCAAAAGGAGATGTGTTGATACGATGGCTCGCATCTGGTTAAGTAAGCCCCGACCGAGGATCGCGTTGTAAGCTGTCGGGCAATCGACCACGAGGAATGTGGTTAGTGTGGTGGCACTTTGACGTTCGGTGCCCATGGTGATCGGCAGAGTGATGATACCCTTGGGCAGAACAAAATCACCTGAAAAACTAAGAAAGGGCAAGACATTGCGATCTAACTCATTCTTTCGTCCAAGCCCATCCTTAGGAAAGCATCCCAAAAAAGTACATTGACCGAACTGTCGGTGTCGACAAGGATGCGGCCTACGTCGCAGTTTAATAATAACGCTCAGACAATTAGAGGGTCATCGTGTTGGAACACAATTCCGCTTTCTTCTTCCTCAGAAAAGCTGATAGTTTACCATCCGGTCTTAGCAAATTTGTCAGGTCGGTTGGCGCTGATACTAAGTATCTGTTGGCTTGATTGAAAAGCTCTATGGAAGTCCTTTTTTGCTCGGTTGGAGGTGATGGGGGAGGATAGAGTTGGTCCTCCGCTGATGGTGTTGATTTGAAGGTGTGTCGGGGTAGCCTGCGCTCGGGGAAGAAATTGATCGAGCCTGCCTTCGCGGACTAGTTGCTCAACGATGTCCTTGAAGGCGATGCATTCTTCAATGGTATGACCATTGTACTTGTGGTACTGGCAAAAGGCTTCCTTGTTGACGATAGGCTGGTAGTTGGGGTTCCTTGGCTTGGCCTTCGGTATCATCTCCTCCACGTTCAACAAGACATTATCGAGGGTGGTATTCAGAACTGTGTAAGTCTCAAAGCGACATTTGGGACCTGCTCATTCTCCTACTAATCCCCTACCCTCATGGGGTTTCCCACGACGATAGTCTCGGTCATTGAGACCAGACCGTCCTCTCTTGTCCTGATTTTGGGAGTCGAAGTGAAGCTTCCTCTTACTCGTCTCGGTGCGATTGCCACCTTGATTGTGGTTGGCGCTTTGTTGAGTCCTCCCCAGATATGTGGATGAGGGTATGGTTTGGATGATCCTGCTCTCTTTTGGAGGAGTATGGAAGAATTCGGCCTTAGCGTGGATGCTGGCTCTACACATAAGGTCGGTGTAGCTGCCCCAGTCCTCAGTGTGGGCTGCATACTTGAAGGGAGACTCCTCGAGGCCGCTCCGGAAGGGGTTGAACGCAGAGCTTGGAAAGGTAAGATCGGTGAACGATCCCACATCGCTCGGGGAGGGAAAGGTAAAATACCTTATATGTGTGGGCACGTATCTATCTAACACAAGGCCTTTTGGGAGCTCAGTGGCTTTGGGGTGGATTGGAACCCCAAAGTTAAGCGAGTTAAGGCTGGTGCAATCCCATGATGGGTGACCTACTGGGAAGTTGCACGTGAGCTCCCGAAAACAAAACTGTGAGGGCTGGGCCCAAAGCGGACAATATTGTGTTAGATGGGCCGGGTCGTGACAAGTACTCTAGACTAAATCTTGCGGCATACTTTTAGAGTGTTTCATCTTCCTTCTGCCTGATGGAGAAGAGGTCGTCCGTGGACACGAGCCTGATGGTTTGGATCATGAACTGGCTTAAGAAGGTGGAATGCAGATCCTCGAGGGAATCGATCGTGCCTGGCGGCAGACAATAGAACCCGTTCAAGTCCGCATCTGTGAGGGTAGAGCTGAAGATGGGGCATTGTTCGTCCTCTGAGGTGTCTCGGTATGCTAGAGTAGAGGTGTAATTGTTCCAGTGGGTGTTGAGGTCTCCTTTCCCCGTGTACAAGGTGATCTTCAGGGGCTTGACCCCGGTTCCGTGTCGAGAGCGGAGGAGTCTTTCTGAGAAAGGGACAGGGTTGGCTTTCTTCAAGGATGGCGCCTTGCTCCTATCTTGTTTTTTCTCTAGGGCACGTACCCTTCTCAAGAGGGCTTCGATCTCTGCGTTCTGATTGGTAGGCAGATTGGTGGTAGTTTCGGTTGGCCTTCGGCTCCTGTCCTGGCGGACTTTTGTTTCTCGACCATGGGAATAGTTTCCTGATGTCAAGTTTCTCTCGTCGTCATAGTGGTGCTCTCGCGGGTGGACCTCGCCCTTCCGGGTTGTCTGGCAACCCCTATTGGTTGCCCCATGGTCTGAGTTGTCGACGGCAACCTGGAGGTCATTTGAACTAGTGTGTCGTGGCTCTGAAGTCTTCCCATCCGAAGTTTCATAGGTGAGCTTAGCCGGCACGACTTGGCATTCTTCCAACAACTACCTGGCATCTCTGTAGATCTTGATTGCTGAGGGTCCTGCCTTGGTTGGCTGGATGAGGAGTCATCCAGAAGAGGCGAGGTTCGTCCTTTGTTGTTGCCTTCTTGGTTGGTTTGATGACGACCTCTCGAGCACAATGTGCGCAGCACGTGGCCTGCAGGCCTGATGGTGCTCGGCCAGACATTTATCTGCCAGTTCTTTTCCCGGTTGGCCTTCTCGTGGGGACATCCTTGCAAGGGCAAGCGTGCTTGCGTATTTTTCCATCAGAAGCTGGTTCTTTGCATGGATTTTTGCATTGTGGGCCTTCAGCGCGGCCACTTTACGCATCAAGTCGTCTAGTGTCTTCCGGTAGGCATTAGGGACGCTTCCGGTTTTGTTCCCCCGAGGAAAGGGGGTGTGATTGAGCTCTCCTTTGTCTCGTTCGTCCAACATGGCGCTGGGCAGAATTCGAAACGGCTGATCTGGTGGATGAGAGCGTGGGTTGTCGTTTCAGATTCCCACAGACGGCGCCAATCTGTTGATGCAAGAAATGATCAACTTAGTCTTGTCTAGCTGATCTCCTTCGTTACTCCTCTCAGGATATTGTGACCTGCACAAGAAGAGGGTGAATGCAAAGGGACACCGGTGTGGTGCCGGCCTAACAGTCTCTGATGCTTAAGTCAGTTTAAGCGGGAAGATTACTATAGCAATTTAGGTAGCGTGAGGGCAAGATTGTCATTACCTTTTGGAGGTGGATGCCCTTGTATTTATAATAGCATTGAATGTATTTGTTGGTGTTTGTCAATGTTGGATAAATGTTGCTGTCTTTAGTAGCCGCCATGTGTCTTATGGTGGTCCTGGCAGCATTTATGACTTGTCAGTGGGTCCGGCCGACCAAATCTGTTCTTCTTAGGTCGCCCTGGGCTTGTTGGCATGATCTGAGCCTTGCTTGGGGCTGGCCGACCAGATATGGGGCAGGTCAGTTTGGACCCTAATCAGGCCGACCAATTTGGGTATGAACAGATTCCTATCTTCCTCTGACCAAATGATTCCCACTTGCTAATGGTTGTCTGCCCTCTGATAGGTCGTCAATTAAGTATTATTTTATATTATTTTATACCCTTTATACTTAACTTTTAATATTAAAATAATAAATAATTAGATAAAATAATATATTTTGTGATATTTTTGTATAAATAAATAAAACTTGTAATTTGGAGCGTTTTGACGAAAGAATCGTCTCGATCGGAATTATAACGAATAAATTATAGACGAGTTTAGACGAAATTATATAAATTAATTTTTAAAATTGAATTTGCAGAAGCCCAAGTCATTTGTGCTGCAGCCCACTTGTTTGCAGCACAAGACCAAATTAGAACCGGCCCAAGATCAAGCCCAGCGACGCTCCAGTCCACACGCGCGACCCATCTCCCATCACGTCGACAGGCGCCTGCCGAGCTCCCATTCAGCAGCCTTCGGCGCGCGCATACCGAACTGGAGTGTCAGCCTCAGCGCGCGTGCGCTGACTTACCGTACGCTTGTCAGCTGCCTGCCACCGTCTCTCACCTGCTTCCTATTGCTACAGTCCACCGAAATCAACCTTTAATTTTCTGCAGCTTCTCACCAACTCCTCAACTGCTCCCTTTGCAGCAATTTTCCAGCATGCTTTTCAGATTTCCTTGTAATTCCAGCACATTTTTAGTCATCTTTTCAACTCAAACCATGCCTAATTTCATCATTATTCATCATTTTATTTTTATATTTTATTTTTGTATTTTTTATCTGGATTTTTGGCACTCACTCTATAAATAAAGAGGTCATTCCATGTAACAAGGGTCCCCATTTTGGTTCTCTTTTTAGTAGTTTAGGTTCTAATTTTTCTCCTTTTTTCACTCTTCATTTAAGTTCATCTTCTTTCTTTTTGTTTTTTATTTTTGGAGACCATTTTAACTTCTTGTAGATTTTTTTATTAATTAGTTTTCTTTTAATTATTGTTCTTAATTTATGTTATTTCTTAATTTCATTTCTTCTTTACTTTGTTCTTGTGATTTTTCTTTGAGATCTCTTAAACATATTTTTATGTTTTCCTTAAGAAATATCTAGGCCTAGTATTTCCGAAATAATTCTAGAATTTAAGTCTGAATTCTTATATTTTATCCTCCATCTTCATAAGGTTTCTTCTGTTGTTCAGAGAATTTTATGAATAACATTTCATTGTTTCCATCCACTTTCGGAATCACAAGCTGTTCTTAGGTTCTGAAAGTGTAACTTTATTCCCTTTACTTAAATTCTTGTTATTGTTTCGGATTACTTATAATTTAATACATGTGATAGTATTTTCTTTCTAAATTTTTGTAAGTATGAATGCAATTTTCATGTGTTTTACTTTCTGAATTTCTTTTACTTCATATATTTTAGTGCTTAAACTTCAATTCGAAGCTAAATGTTGATCCGCTGTTCGAGGTATTTAGAATAGAGGTGAAGAGATTTAATGTTTGACCGCTGTTCGGCGCATTAAATCACAAACTTAAAATGAATCATATTGTAGGTAATAATCCGATGTTCGGTGCATTTATAATATGAAAAATGTATGCATGTATTTGAGATGATTAAGATAGGATTTCGTGATTGGTTCAATACGAGCATGATGTTAAAGTGTTGGTAAAAATATGTATTTGAAGAAAGTTCACTTGTACAAAAGTTAAAGTAGAAGTAGAATTAAGTTCTTAATTATTTTTACTTGTTTTCTTTATTCTATGGTTACAATCTTTTCAAACCCCCCTCATTTAATTCTTTATTCTTTTATTGTTTTATTGTTTTATTCTTTATTCTTTAATTCTTTAATTCATTAATTCTCTTATTCATTAATTCATTAATTTATTTATTCATTAATTCATTTATTAATTTATTAATCAATTATTTTATTATTTTATTCTTTTATTCATTATTTTTTTCTCACTAACAAATTATTAATGTTCCCTAATTTCCCCGGTTAAGAACGATCTCTATTTACCAATACTACATTTACAAAAAAAGGGTTTAAATTGCATAATACTCGAATTACGTATTTAATTTAATGCGTAGTTTAAGCGTTATCACTCTCAACAAGACTGACTACAAAACAAATTGTAATGTGTTGAGTAAAAAAGATAATAAAGAAGATCAAAGTTAAAACAACTTAAATGATCTTAGTGTTCTACTAAAAGCATATCAAAGGGTACCATACCTCTTTGATGAGATAACTGAATGCAGCAATACCCAAACAATCGATAGCAGTGTATACCAAATATGACTTCCTCTCTTTTAATTTCCTAAATGCCTCCAACACAGACCCGTAAAAAGAAAAAAAATCAAAACAAATGTCAAAACCAACAACACAGCTTGAATTTCCATTTTAAATATATATATATATAAATAATTAACTCAGTTTGGTATCGGTATGATATGGTTTTTCAAAATCTTGGAACTGAAACTATACCGATTTGAATCGGTACCAATTTGGTACCGTACCAATCATCGCTTCGGTTATACTATTTAGTATTTTTTTTCGATTTGGTCTGATTTGAAAGAGTATGGTTTCGGGTTTTCGATTTTATATGCCTAGCCCTATAAGTTTGTATCTATTTACTGGTTGTACACTATAATGGAGTTATAACGGTGAATTATTACACTAATTTGAATTTTTAACTAACTGAGGTGAGTTCAAAGTAGTTCTTATTTGAAGAATTCACACTAATTTTTTTTTTTAATATACTCTTGCTTGTCAAATTGAAAAAATCAAAATAAAATTAATGAATAGAAAAAACAAAACAGATATAAAGGAAAAGCCGAAAGTAAAAATCACTTCCCAAATAAAAATTCCATCTAATGGACATAATTTTATGGTACAAATTGATTTATTTGTTGTAGAAGTCGTGGGGCTAACCATCCGAGTTTTACTCTATTTCAACACTCCGGTATACTTCACAAAAAAAATTGATTTTAATTATTTATAACTTTTTCATATAATCATAATCTTAAAAAATTACGCATTGAGTATCGGTCCATTTGAAAAAAAGGGACTATATATATATATATATTAGTTTTTTAAATATTAGTTTTTCTTTATAAGAGTGAAAGACGAAGCTTTCCAATGAAAATGAATACAATTAAATTAAAAATGTATTTTTTTTTTTTCCATTCTATGAGCATTAGTTTACAAGAATGTATTTGTTAGAGTGATATTTCTCCTCACCATGTAATGTATGATCTTATATTTAATTACAGCAAAGAACGAAGTATCTCAATGTGTAAATCTTTCCAACATCGTTGTATATGAAACAGGTCATGCAAGGCTAATTTCAAAGGAAAAAAAAATATGGCATTTAAATATTATTTTAATTAAAAAAATCGAAAAACAAAATTTAAAAGAAAGTGAAACGGGCTTGATAAAAAGGCAAAACGGGCTCCATTCCTACTTGGCATCAAGCTGGCCCATTTAAGGCCCGACACTAGTTAAAATGGGGGTAGTCGTTAAAAACGGCGGCCCCCATTAACAGTTAGAAATCTCTCTCAGAAACTCTACAGAAATGGCCGTTTTCCCTTCCACAGAGAACCACCAGGCTACAAACAAGCGCATACCCTAAATTTTAAATTTCATTTTTTTGCCTATTCATTTCAAGTGGTTACTGCCATTAGACAATGCTGAAGCTCTTCTCGTCCTCCTCATCATTCGCCCAGGCCCAAGTCCAGATTCAGGGGCATCGTCGAACCTGCATCAAACTCTGTTCCTCAATTTCCGGACAGAGCCCAAGCTCACAGTCTTTCAAACTTCCGGTCATTTCCGAGCTCATAGAAAAGCAGCACTGGTCAGAGCTCAAAATCCATCTCAAAGACTCGAACTTTCTCACAGTTGCTCACCAACTGTTCGATGCAGGAGCTGACCCAATGCTAATACTCAGGTACTTTAGTTGGTCCCAAAATAATATTAATGCCGCTCACCCCCTTGAGCTCACTTGTAGACTTTTGCACTCCCTAGCAAACGCAAAAAATTACTCAAATATGAGAGCTTTCTTAGATGAGTTTGTTAGAAACAATGAAAAGAATTCAGTTTCTTCAATTTTTCACATGCTTTCAATGTGTAGCAACCAGTTTTGTGCAAATTCTATTATAATTGATATGTTGCTTTTGGCATATGTGAAAAACATGAAGACCCGTCTGGGCTTTGAGGCATTTCAAAGAGCTGGTGATTATGGGTTTAAGTTGTCAGTTTTGTCTTGTAACCCTTTGTTGAGTGCTTTAGTGAAGGAAAATAAATTTGGCTGTGTTGAATACGTGTACAAAGAGGTTTTTAGGAGGCGGATAGAGGCTAATTTGTTCACTTTTAATATTGTGATTAATGGGTTATGTAAAGTTGGAAAATTGAACAAAGCAAAGGATGCTGTAAATGACATGAAGGCTTGGGGAATTTCACCAAATGTGGTTACTTATAATACTCTTATTGATGGGTATTGCAAAATGGGTGGGCTGGGGAAGATGCACAAAGCTGATGCCATTTTGAAGGAGATGGTGGCGAATAATATATGCCCAAATGAGATCACTTTTAATATTTTGATCGATGGGTTCTGTAAAGATGAAAATGTGGCATCTGCCATTAAGGTGTTCGAGGAAATGAAAAAGGGTTCAAAGCCGAATGTGGTAACATATAATTCACTGATAAATGGGTTGTGCTATAATGGGAAGCTTGACAAGGCTTGTGGTTTGCGGGATGAAATGCTTGCCTTGGGTTTGAAGCCAAATGTTGTGACCTATAATGCACTCATAAATGGGTTCTGCAAGACAAAAATGATGAAGGAAGCTAGAGAGTTGTTTGATGACGTTATGGACCAAGGCCTAGTGCCCAATGTCATAACATATAATATGCTAATTGATGCGTACTGTAAGAATGGGATGATGGAGGAAGCATATGCGTTGCTTAGTTCAATGCCAAATAGAGGGGTTTTCCCAAACACTTCGACTTTTAACTGCTGGATTGCTGCCTTCTGTAGGCAGGGAAACATGGAAACAGCCAGGAAGTTCTTACATGAAATGAAGGTTAAGGGCTTGAAAGCTGATTTCATAACATATAATATTTTAATAGATGCAATGTGCAAAGAAGGAGAGTCAAGAAAGGGAGAGAGACTCTTGAATGAGATGTTCAAGAATGGGTTGAGTCCAAACCACGTAACATACAATATTTTGATGGATGGCTACTGCAGGGAAGGAAACCTGAAGGCAGCTTTGAATGTGAGGACACGGATGGAGAAAGAAGGGAAGCGGGCAAATATAGTAACATACAATGTGTTGATCAAGGGACAATGTATGAATGGAAAGCTTGAAGTTGCAAATAAACTTCTTAATGAGTTGTTGGAGAAAGGTTTGATACCAAATCGAACTACTTATGAAATAGTGAAGGAAGAAATGATGGAGAAAGGTTTCATTCCGGATATAGATGGGCACCTGTATAATATCTCTACCTCTTAACCATTGAAATGATAAATTGAAATGGTTTCAGCCTCACCATGACCTAAGTGTTTCTGTGATAATTGATGTAAAGGGGCCATATGTGTAAGGCGATCAGTATGTGATGAATGAGAAATCAAGTAAAGCATCTTCACACTGCTGATTGGAATAAACATGCACTCTCATCCCTTCTTCCATTTCTTCAAGGTCTATGACCCTTTTCCAAGTGTTGATCGTACTAAAAGCGCACTGAACTTATGCGGCCACAAACATTCATTCCTTATTCATTCTTTTGATCTGATTATATTAAAGCTTCTTATATTTGGAGAATTCCTCGTTTCCTTGCGTGTATAGTAAGGAATGAATAAGATCAAAAAGATACGTAATCAATATGTATCTAACTAGAATAGTAAAGATGACTAAAATCAATAAGATATGTATTTAACTCCATGTAGCCAAAGATATAGAACTATCAGGAGTTCTTTCTTCAATAATATAAGCTTATTCACATGGCACATATTGGCTTCGAGGATCAAATATATGTATACATACAGTACAATTCAATCTTCCTTTCAATTCCTTATTACAAGCAGCAGAAAATCAATACACAACTTGTCTTCAAACCAAGGCACAATACATATATAGACACTGTAGTACACTTGTAAGCTGTAACCTCTTTCTTGCAGTATACAAAAAAGGTGAGAATTTTCACTCTTTCTCAATCTTAAAATGAAAAGTTCATCATGTCCAGGCTCAAGCTCTCCATCATCACAGTTTCCATGAATCCGCAACTAGTGGGTGCCTTCTTGAAACTGCTACCTCTGGGCTTGAAGGCACAAGCAGAGATGGGAATGATTGGGATGTTCTCACAGTTGCAGAGCTCGATCATATATCCATCCGGATCATGGAAGAACACCTGGTTGACCTTGATCCCATCATCATCTACCACAGCTGTCACGTACCTCATCCCCATATCTTGCAGCCTCCTCTTAACAAGTCCAACATCAGTGCACTGCATGTTCATAACCATAGTATAGTTGTTATATATGACCACAATTGATAATACAGGTTCTACAAGTACTGGTGCAGCTCTTACTTGGAAGGAGATGTGGTTGTCCTTGGGATTGATTGGTCGCGATTCATAGTCATCCAGTGCTGGACTTTCGATCAAGTGTATCCCAATCCCGTAGTTATACAGCCTACACAAGGTCAGACAGATGGATTTCTTACTTTTTTTAGCACAAAACTACTTATATGCATTCATATGAAAAACTAGCCTATAGTACGAGCCTTATTTTTATTAAATTTGATTTTTGGAACTGTAAAAAGCATGTTGAGACAGAGATAATACTAACCAGGCACCATTGAAATTGAAAGAAGAGGGGCGTTTGATGAGAACAAAGCCCAAAACTTCTTCATAGAACCTCATAGATGTCCACACTGATCTACACAACAAGGACACATGGTTAAGAGACAGCAAAGGCAGTGCCTCGCAGCTGCTTACTTCCTCAATCTCCATTTCACTCTTTCTAAAACACTCACTTTACACTTGATCTCTCTTTAGTTTCTTTCTTGTATGCCTGCATCACAAGACTAGGTGGGCGTGGCTTTTATAAATCCACGCTTTAGTGTATCTTTGGAGTTCAATTCAAATTTTTGCACATTATTCACGTTCTTGTGAGGAACTTTCCTAGCAGATTCTCACAAATCATATCAGACAAGTTAAACCTAGTCATCCTTATAATGACTTCCCAGCTTGATACATTGGGAGGGGTGTGATACATCGACTGTGTTACAGTAGAGGGTGTCCTTTTGTTTAGGAATGGGCGATGAAGATTCAAATTTGGGGCATCTCTTAATTGTGGCGAGATAAATAACATTAGGTTAAGAGATGATCATTACTGTAAAGTATAAACATTCCATACTTACCATTTTCTAGACGCTGTCTAGTTCAACGGGTTACACAGTTTACTTCACTTGTCTAAACATTAAACAACAAAATATGAAAAAGTGGAAAGTGAAGGTAAATATAGAGATATTCGAATTTTTACTCAACCTTAGGGGAGTTTTGAAATTGGCCTTAATTTAGTTCTTTGAAGCTTGTGGAAGCAGGGAAACTACAAGGTGCCAAGTTTTGAGAAGTTTCTGTGATGCTTCCTCTTCCCACATGGCATTATCATTCTTCTGATTTTATAAAACCCAACAATCCAAATGACAAAGATAACCCAACAATCCAAATGACAAAGATAGAACGAGATACTCACAGAAGCTTGATTAATTTTATCATATCACATTATCATTCACTCACAGTTTGTTGATTTGTTTGGTTCGACCAGCAGATTGATCTGCCTTTTTTGGCAGGTTTCTAACTGTGGTGAATGAAAACAGAAAACTTTTTTGAATGAATTTCTCATTCTGGCTTAGAACATACGGCATGTCCTCTACTTGAGGATTTTCTGATAATGTATGTGAAAGTGATGGAAAGTAACGTCATGAATATATTTTAATCCTCCATATATTTTGGCCTCTTCTATGCTTTGTTTATGCATGTTGGATATTTCTAGGATACTGCTTGGCTCCTTCCTCTCAAATTACAGTTAGACACCTTCGAAATATTTCATCTACAACACAGAAAAATCTTTGCGTATACCAAACTGTGATCGGTTCATCTAAAACACACAAAAATCTTTGCATATATCAAATTGTGATCTTGAAAGGAAGGGGCGTACTGCTTTCATCTGGTGATCAATGCTTTCGTATTATGGAAGAAGTGTACAAGTCAATTGGGCCTTTAACTCTGTTTATATGAGTTTCGTTCCATTATAGTTGGACTTTAGACCACAATCAACTGTGTTCTGGGGCTGCGTCTTGACAATCAGGTCAGTTAGGTCGGTTAATACATGGAGGACCAGCTATCCACCATTTCACATTTTATCTTTGGGAATTCCAACTCACTGATATTATCAATAAAATTCTGCTTTAAACTTTTTTTTGAGTTATTAATACGCAATATCTCAAAATTGACAACCAATGATTAATCTGCATTGGGAAAAATTCACATGCGCGTTACAACGTAACCCTAATCACAATCAAGGTATAAAACCCAAAGACTTACACAAACTCACACGCCACAATAACCAATGATTAATCTACTGAGAAGACTCACACACAATAATAACTAAAGATTAATCTATACTAGGGGCTGGGAAGAGTCAATACGCATTGCAACGTAACTCTAGTCACAATTAGGATAAAAAAAACTTAGAGGGAATCAAGTTAAGGACTAACCGGGAGCATACCAGGCTTGAGAACTCCCTAATTATATCAATTCTAACTCATTTTATGCATTACATTTACTAAGTACAACATTTGCCATTTTAGTAGCTAACTACATTATTTAATAATTAAATTAAGAATTAAATAAATAAAATTAATTGTCCACTAAGTAATTTTGTAGCTATAGCCCAAGAAAATTAAAATTCCTATATGTGCAGCCCAAATCAGCCCAGCATCCTAGCCCAAAATTGCGACCCAGTCACTCACCAACTGCCAGCTCTCCAGCCCGAATCATGAGAAGCAGCCCGGCCCAGATCACTCACGCTAACCCAGCCCAGCGCGTCTCCATCCCAGCCCGCGAGAACTTCGACGCGCGGCCACCGAACGGGTCATAATCCCCTAGGTGCGCGCTTCCCGAAGTCCTATGTTGCTCCACAGCACTCGTACGCCGACCTTCTTCCCTCTATCAGCGCTCCAGCTGCTGAATTCTTCTGCTCCTATCAGCATCTACCTACCGAACTTAGTCTTTTCTTTTCAGCTACTCTCTGCCAAATTCAGCAACCCATTTCTTGCACCAAAATTGCTTCAACTGATCCACCTTTTGCGGTTTTTCCTGCACAAATCAACCATTTTTCAGCCCAAACCATCCCCAATTTCATCATTAATCATTATTGTTCATCATTTCATTTTTTTTTTATTTTTGTATTTTTGTATTTTTATTTGAATATTTGTGGCACTCCCTCTATAAATATGGAGACCATTTTCATTGTGAGGGGTCCCAATTTTAGTTCCCATTTTTTCATGTTAGTTTCATTTAGTAGTTCATTTTCCTCTTTTTTTAGTTCATTTTCTTTCTATTTTTTTCTTTATTTTGGGACCATTTGTAACTTCATATAATTTTCTTCTTATATTTTCTTTTAATTTTTGTTCTTAGATTCCTTTTAACTTCTTTGACTTCTCTTTTAGATATAATTTTATGCCTTCTAAATGTTTGAGAATATGAATCTAATCTACATATGTTTTTCTTTCTAAATTTCATTTATTTCATAAGCTTTAGTGCTTCATACTTCAATTTGATGCTAAGTGTTGGCCGCTGTCGGTGTACTTAGCATTTGATTGAAGAGATTTTAATGTCGACCGTTGTCGGTGCATTTAATCACAAACTTAAGGTAAATCATATAGTAAGTGTTTGATGCATATTAATGTTTGACGCACATTAATGGTTGATGCAATTATAATAATGAAAAATGTATGCATGTACTTGAGATGATGAAGGTAAAATTTCGTGATTGGTTCAATATGAGCAAAATGAAAAGTGTTGGTAAAAATTGTGTTTGAAACAAGTTTATTTTAGGAGTAGTTTAATTAATGTGATTGTTAATTTTAATTTAATTATTAGTTAAAATGTAGTTTAGATTACAAATCTTTTCAAATCCTCCTTTAATTCTTTACTCTTTTATTCTTTGATTCTTTTATTCTTTGATTCTTTGATTCATTTATTCTTTAATTCATTTATTCAATTATTCTTTTATTCATTATTCTTTTATTCATTATTTTTTCTCACTAACACATTATTAATATTTCATAATTTTCCCGGTTAAGAACGATCCCTATTTACCAATACTACATTTACACAAAAAGAGTTTAAATTGCATAATACTCGAATTACGTATTTAATTTAATGCGTAGTTTGAGCCATAATTAGCCACATGGTGAACCAGGTGGTGGTGCCACGTGCTAACATGTCAGAGATGTCAGAGTGACATGGCAGGTGACGTGGAAGTGATGACGTCAGCAGTGATGTCAGAATGACATCATCATATGGCACGTGGCACGTGTTAGAGGATGCCATGTGGTACTAGTCAAAGGGTGACATGTGGTAGAATGTCAGAAGTTGTCAGATGTCAAGCTGATGTCAGTTGTCAGATGTCAAGCTGACGTCAGCAGTGACGTCAGCTAATGATGACGTCAGCAGTGATGTCAACTAAGGATGACGTCAGCATTGACCAAACTTTGACTAGCACGTGGGCACGAATTTCAAGGTCAAACTGGTCTGGTTTGAAAGGTTTCGATGTTCAGAATCCAATGGTGGTGGTTTTAGGTCGATCATAGATTTTTTAGTTAGTGTTTTGGAGATTTTTCTCCTCGAGAAGCATGTTCAGATCACGTTTACTATACTGGGGTTTAGGGGGTGCTTACATACAGACTTATATAGATTGTTAGTGACCCCTGAGTGTGACTTTGACAGGTCAAGTGATTCTGGAAGCTTCAGATTGGCTTACAGCGCCGATTTTGAGCTCGCAGTGTGGACCATGTGTGAGTGGACATTTATTTTATAAATATGGTGCATGCATAAATGTTTTAAATGTCTTATGATCATGGTTTGAAATGCCATGATTACATAATTATTTGAGTATGATTGTTGATCATTTTTGTGGAAAATGTTATTGTGCCTGACAGGACCCATCCCAACCCCCCGGGGATTAGTGCGGGATGACCCTGCTCCCGTCTGACACGAAGTGTCAGACAAGGGATATTTCCGACCTTTGCCCTTCCGGGCTATTAGAGTACGCCAGGATCCAGAGGAGGCATGTGATATCTCGGTCTCTGCTACAGCCCACATCCGATGTCAACCTGAAGGGCAGTCAAAACATTAAAAATTGTGAGTGGACAAAACAAGAGTTTATAAAAACATTTAATAAGGAAGACATTTGTACCCTCCACTAAAAAGCATGCATGCATTCGAAAACCATTTATCCAAAACAAACCATATGTGGGACTAAGCCCAAGCAGATATAAACCAAGGTCGAAAGGACCACAATGAAAACGACCATACGGGCCACTGCCCAAATCCTGTGCACACCTGTACACACCACATATCATATATCATATATCCATCACATACATATATATAAGTCACACAACCAATCCTGTCACGGTATCCAAAGCCACGCGCGTGCTACCCAGGTCTCAATCCGAGTCTTCTCAAAGTCAAGATCAATGTCCGCAGACCACTGACCCTACCCGAGGTAATAGTAATCATAGCCTTCCTGAGAGTAAGGAACCCAACTGGGGGGTGACTCCACTCAGTCGGTGCTCCGTGACTACTCCGGGGTCCACCCAGGCCAACGACCCTCCCCGGAGGAGATAATAGAAGTAAAGGAAGGTAGACGAACATATATATACATAACATAAACATTCATGACCGGTTCCCCTGAACCGTCATGATCCATAATATCCATAATCAGGTAACATGCCGGTTCCCATAAACCGTCATGTACCGTAATAACATAACCAGGTAACATGCCGGTTCCCATAAACCGTCATGTACCGTAATAACCAACAAGGGTTCATGCCGGTTCCCATAAACCGTCATGACCCATGATACCATAACAAGGGTTCATGCCGGTTCCCATAAACCGTCATGAACCTGGGAATCCATTTAAGGTTCCCTGACCTGAAATCAAACCGTAACGTGACTGGGTCTCGTACCCGAACATAGGACACCAACTGGGCACCGTGCCCGGAATCTGAGGTCATATGCCCGAGACAAAACCAAATGGGTCTCATACCCGAGTTTATCATTTTGAAATCCAAATTTAGTTCATTTAAATCAATAAAGGAATACAGACCCGTATAAGCACCGTATAAGGCCGAAACCTCAAAATACGTGCTTATACGTAACCACATACAATTGCACCCATGACATCATCAAACAAGTAATAAAACATATAATAAACATTTATGCATGCACCAATTTAGAAAACAAGGTCCACTCACAGACCGTCCGAGCTGCCGCCTCGATTTGCGTGCCATACGGCTCCCCGAGCCGATCACCGTCACCGGGACTCCCAAACCTGTCCAAATCGTAATAGAAGGTTACTAACTACTTAATTAACCTCCTACCAAATCCCCGTAATTTTCCCGTATTTTTAACTATTTTTAATCCCGAACCTAAACCTTCCGATGCCCCGAAACATCTCGAGACGGTGTCCGATCGACACGAAACCAGTCCCAAAATGTTCGTTACATCGAATAGATGATTTCGTATGTTGGAACCTTCCCCATATTCCCTGCCACGCGCCCTCACGCGCCGCCTGAAGTGGCTGCGCGTGGGCTTCACGCGCCTGCTACAGTACCTGCTGACGTCATCGCTGACGTCAGCATGATGTCATCACTGACAGCCCCTGACAGTGACACGTGTCACGCTCCCATTGGCCCACTGTCTGACATGTCAGCTGACATTGTCAGATCTGACAATGCTGACGTCATCGCTGACATGATGACGTCAGCATGATGACGTCACCTGTCATCTCTGTCCTCCCGCGGGTCGACCCGAATACCAGTAACCGGGTCGTCGTGACCCGCGGCTTGACCCGGCCGGTTCTCCCTGCTCCGGCCACCATTTTTCCTCCCGTTTGTCCCATTCTACTCCTCTCAACCTAACCTAGAGTTCTATGGGTTTAAAAACTAGAAAACGGGTCGAGGTATTTACCTGTGATGCCGAGAACAGTCGCCCAGCTTTCGGCCGTCCGTCTGGGCTGCACCGCCGTCCTCAGCCGTTCCTTTTGATCCCATTAGCCTCCTCGAGTCCCCAAAAACCCAACCAAATCATTAGTTTCGATCCAAGACCCATAAAACCCAAGTTTTGAATTTCAAACCCCTAACCTACCTTTTCGGGTTTCCTCCCGCCGTGAGCCGCCGTGGCTCTGGCCGCCTCCGTCCTGTCCTTCCTCGTCTCACTCACACTATCACCCTGGTCTCAGTCACTGGTGGTGAGGGGATGTGTGTTGTGTGTGTTGAAGAAAATGGAGAATATAGGTTAATGGGGTTTTTCGGGTTTGTGGGGAAAAAGAAGAAAATGAATGAAAATGATGGTGGTGCCGTGGAAGAGAAGAGAGAAGGAGATGTGATCAGATGAGAGAAGAGAGAATTGATGGTGAGGATTAAAAGGTAGGGTTGAAATGGATGGTTAGGATTAATAGTTGTTAGGTTTAATTATATAATAATTAAAATAATAATATTTAATTATTTAGATCCACATTTTGGGGGATCAAATCAATGGGATGAGTGACATTTGTCACTCATCCATGGGGCCCACCAAAATATCCACCCAATCAGATTTCGTCGAAACGTCCCCGTCTCGAAGTTCGTGCATAGTGAAATCGAACTTCCGTGACCCATAACTCTCCCGTTCGAAGTTCGATTTCAGTGTGCCGCCTGCCTATGGATTCGTATCATCCTCATCTACGTAACGGTCTTCGGCCCTCAGCCATCGGACCTCCCGGTCAAAAAGTCAACATTTGACCCCATTTAACCAAAATTACCAAAATGCCCCTAAACTTCCGAACGTTATAACTTCCTCCACGAACGTCGGAATTGAACGTGCCACCTGTCTATGAACTCGTGACGTCACGAACTACGTCACGGTCATCGGTCAAAGTCCATTTGACCGCCCGATTAAAACGTCAACGTTTTGCCACCATCAGGGGCAAAACGGTCATTTCGCATCGTTCGTCCGATCTCGCTCTACTAATCACGGATTAGCCTCGCTAATCGTGATTAGTCACTAATCTAATCATGGAATTTGGGACGGGTCGTTACAGTGCCCGTATTTCGAGATTTATGCTTTGTGTTTTACTTTGGGCTTGGGCTGAGTTTTCTACGTGCTTTGAGATTTCACTAAAGGTGATTTGAATGATGATTCGATTTGAATGAAAAGATTTTGGTATTTGTGAAATGATGTTTTGGGCTTGAGACCCTGTTGGAAAAATGTTTGACTCCGAGTGTGAGTCCATGTGAATTTGAAAGAAATGTTGTGATTTATGAAATGAGTGTTGGATACTGTTTTTATGAGATTTGATGGAAACTATGTTTTGGGCTAAGACCCTACGTGAAACGATTGATTTGATTTGAAATACAATTTTTATGAAAATGTATTTCAACTATTTTCACTGAGACTATTATCTTGAGATTTATGTGACTCCGGTTGTGAATGGATTTCCCCGGAGAGGGACTCCGGTTGTGAATGGATTTCCCCGGAGAGGGACTCCTCTTGTGAATGTGTTTCTCCAGAGCGGTCCCTAGGATATATTGCTCGCCTCCGGAATGCGTTGTGTCCCCCTATAGAGGTCACGATGCACTGCTTGTTGACTAGCAGCCATGGCAGGCTCGTTTCAGGAGTGCTTATGTATGACATCGATCGTTTATTTATTCACGAAGATATGAACGTCGGTCGTAGATTTGTTCACGAGGACATGATTGGACGTGAGTTGTCCTAGAGCTTATTTGCATGTTGCACGGATATTGTGACTGATGATGATATGAGGTGAAACATGTCAGGACCCACCCTTAATCCCCCGGGATTAAGGACTAAATCCCGATCCCGTCTAACTTACGCATGACACGTAGGCTAAACTGACGTCCAACCTTCATGTGACACGTAAGTCGGACAAGGGATTCTCGATCCAACCATCCAAAGGTAACCAGACTTCCCAGAGTGTACCGAACTACTGTGGATTGCGGGTGTGATGTCTCCGTCTCTCTCGACCAACAACCCGCACCGCAATAACCTGAAGGGTATCGAAAACACGAAAAGACTGTGAGTGGACAAAAATAAAGCATAAGTTCAAAAACATTTCATAAAACAATAGTATTTATACCCTCCGTTTCAAAAACCAATGCATGCATATTAATTTCATGTCATAAAACCATGTACGAAAACCAAACACATTTTATTTTTTCTCAAATCCCGGGCCTCAGCCCAAAACACATTGAACCACATTTCCATCCATCGAACCTGCTGGATCTATCCGAATCTTTAAACTCCCGAGTCTTTAAACTCAATCCAGGCCTCAATATAATCCGAGTCTTTAAACTCCCGAGTCTTTAAACTTAACAGGCCTACGGGGGGAAAATATCAATATCAGAGTCTTTAAACTCCCGAGTCTTTAAACTTAATCCTGGTTTTTAAACCCAATCTGGGCCCGTCCCCCGTCAATCATAATTCGGGTCTTTAAACCCAATAACCAGATCCAGCAAATCTAATCCAAAACCATTTGAAAACTAGTTTCCATTTCCGAATCTGAATCCGCAATCTCATCAAGATCCCGAAATCCAAACCCAGATCTCATATCCATCTCCTTTCCAGATCCGGGTTCGCAACCATCATTCCGTAAGCTAGCATCCGGAATAACCATTCCGAACCCAAACCTGAAATTCCATTTCAAGTTCCAAACCGAATTCCGAATCGTCATCTGGAAATCCGATTCCTCTTTTCCTAAAACACTTTTCCGAAATCCTTTTAAATCATTGATATTACTTAATATTTCAAATCCCGAAACTAAATCCTTAAAACCAAGTTCAAATCACAATATTCCTTGAAATTCAGTAAAACTTGAAATTCCGTAATTTCCTCGAAAAATGTGCAAAATCCGTAACTATCACAATCATAAATAAAATCATAGAATCACGTATAAAAACATATAAAAACATATATGCATGCATCAAGAGTTAGAAAGCAAAGTCCACTCACAGACCATTCCGACGTCGCCTCGACACACGCGCACTTACGCCGTCCCCGGCCATTCCGCTATCCTCGGCTTTTCCGAACCTATCCAAAGCCCATAACGAGGTTACTAACTACTTCACAAAAGTCCTACTCAAATCCCATAATTTTCCCGAACTTCTAAGCGTACTTTAAACGGAATCCTAAACCTTTGATCCCGCATAACTAACCCCAAACAACGTCCGATCGTCCCGAACCTTGTCCCAACAGATTCGTTACAACCATTAGATCAAAAACCTAGTTGGACACTTCCCCAGAAACCGCCCCATGCGCCCCCACGCGCCGCCCAATGTGGCTGCACGTGGGCCTCACGCGCTTGCTACAGGGTTGTCTTTAACCTCTGGTCAGCCAGTTCAACTGTACCGAACTGGCGTGACCGGTTCTCCCTCGTTTCCTTCTCAAATCCAGTCCTTTCAATCCCATTAGGTTCGTCCCTTTCCCAGTAACCATTTCCAATCCTAAAAGCTAGACATTAAAGCCTCTAACCCCTCGTCCCCAAGCTCGAACAAAAACTGTCCGCCACCTCTGTTTCGGTTCCCTGCCAACCATGCAATCCTTCTGCACAGCTTCGAGGTTAAACAACTCCTAGGGACCTACTGAGTCTCCTAGAACTCACAGAAGCCCTCGACTCAGCCCCAAAAGCCACGACTTTCGAATTTAATAAAACGGGAAAAACAGGGGAAATAGGGCTTACCGTCTATCTCACCTCCGCCGTGCTCCTCTGCGTCCACAGAGTGGTCCTCAGCCGTCCTAGCCTCCCGTCAAACTGGTTTGGATCAATTCGATCGTCTGTGGTTACACCACAACCTCAACCCTCTCTGTTTTCCTGAGAACTCAAACATCACACCACCCTGATTTCTTTCACAGTCCTCACTCACAAGCCACTCACCAATTTCTCCTAACTCTCCTTCGACCCTCACAACACTCACACACTCACTTAGTCTCTGCAATTTGATCAATTCCTCTCACTGTCTCACCCTCTATTTTCCCCCTTCGAACAAACACGATGCACACACACTTTAATTGCACCGTGCACAAACACTAGAACCCACTACACACACCCCACGTGTCCACCATCCCATGGTCCAAACTCAAAAATATCCAATCCCCCTGTACACTTGTCCTCATCTCTGTTGCACAAATCCCAATGTGCAAAAAGACCAAAATGCCCTTGTGAGTCAAAATTACCATTTTGCCCTTCGCCGTTCTAAACCTATATCTTAATCGTTCAACGTCCGATGAAAGTCTGTCGCCTGTCGTTGAACTCAGGACGACGAGACCTACCTAACCGTCATTGGTCTACGTGTAAAAACCCTGTCGTGCTAAAAGTCAACTTTTCCCCCTATTTTAACCAAATTACGGTAATGCCCCCAACCTTCCGAACATCATAACTTCCTCCTCAAATGTCGGAATCAGGCGTGCCACCTGTCTACGGACTCGTGACATCCCGAACTACGTCACGGTCACTGGTCAATGCCCAATTGACCTCCCGAACTCAAAGTCAACATTTTGCCCAAACTAGGGGCAAAATCGTCATTCTGCACTTAATGTCCAAAGTAACCAACTAACCACCGATTAACTCAGTTAATCCGTCGCTAATCACTTCACTAATCCCGACTCCTGAGACGTGTTGTTACAAAACAGATGTGGGATATGAGGATTGGTTATGTTTTCAATTATTGCTTTATGTCCAGATATTTTCACATGTTTTTGTTTTGAAAAGAAATATAACTTGTTTGAGAAAGCATTTAAGATTACATGTTTTCTGATGCATGCATACTTTTGATTGGAGGGTATAAATGTATTTTCCCGAAATTTATTTGAAATGCTTATTTTTTTCCACTCACAGTTTTAATAGTTTTGATACCCTTCAGGTTGATCGCGGATGCGGGCTATAGTAGAGACTGATGCATCACATGAAGCTGCGTACTCTGGAAACCTTGTTTTGGTCACGGTATTATCCCTTGTCTGACACGTGGTGTCAGACGGGAGCAGGTCCTCCCACGTTAATACAGGGGGATTGTGGATGGGTCTTGTCACTCTCGATTGGCGTGGGAGGACCTGCTCCTGTCTAACACGACCTTGTAAAAAGACCTTATTACCCTCGTGATTAAATCAACATCCTAATCATGTGTCAGACTAAGGATACTACCACATACTAACCAGAATAATCAGAGTATGCACTCACCGTGATGCATCAGCCTTCATACAGCCCACCTCCGCTGTCAACTTGGAGAGTGCCAAAACCAATAAAAAGTGTGAGTGGACAAAAACAAAGGTTTGAAAAAAAAACTATTTTCCAAAATCAATTATTAAACCCTCTGTTTAATAAAGTTAAGCATGCATTGAATTTACAAATAAAACATCAATCTCAAAATACATGCAATACGTGCAATAACTAGAAAATCAGAAATTTCAAAACCTGCATTAAGTCAAACCATATCAACGGACCCATCATCGATGTCTGCAAGTTGTATTGTCATGTAAATGTGCACTACCAGTAGGTGAATATCACTCGGGAATGATGGAATCCCAGACTCGACGTCCGAGTGTGGACCGACTCAGGAGCTAACGGAGTCCCGGACTCGACATCTGAGTCATGGCCCTAGTCTCAGGAACTAACGGAGCTCCTGGCTCGACGTTTGAGACATGTCTCGGGAATGACGGAGCCCAGCTCAACATTCGAGACTATGCATCACAATATCTATCTCAGGAAAGACGGAGCCCAACTCGACGTCCGAGACAATCTCAAGGAGGGTCATCAATCACATCACATCATATCATAGTCACATCATCATAATCATTACATATCATCTCAATATCACAATCATCACAAATGTCGAAGAACCACATATCTATATCAATAACAATTCAAACCATAATTCCATATCTCGGGGCCTAAGCCCAAAACCACAGTTCAATCAAATCTCATAAAATAAGCCATTAAAACTAGTAATAAATCATGTCAAATCCCATCTGGAGTAAAAGAAACCTAATTTTTGTAATATCAACGAAACTCCTATAAAATCATACAAAGTCACGTTTAAAAAATTACCCAAGCAAATCATTTCTTAAATCATTAAAAAAAACCTTATAAAAATGCATGCATAGAGTTAGGAAAACAAAATTCTACTCACCGTACCGTCGCTCGCTCAAAACACGTGCCGTAAGCCAATCCGAAGCCTCCGGGACATTCGGGCCTGTAAAAGTCATACCCGAGGATCACTAACCATCCATATAAGTCCATACAATAAACCCTCAAAAACCCCGGAACCGAAAACGCGTCCTGAACATGCTTCTCGAGGAGAAAAACCTCCAAAACACAAATCAAACGAACTCCGATCAACTTGAAGCTACCATCATTGGATTCAGAACGTCGAAACCTTTCGAACAAGATCGATTTGACCTCAAAATTCATGCCCACGCGTCCACAAGCACCAATCAAAGTTTGGTCAACGCAGTCAACGTTGACATCAGCGCTGACGTCACATGCTGACATCAACCCTAATTGACGTCATCTAACAACTTGACAGTTGCCACATGGCACCTCTTGACTAGTGCCACTTGTCACCCTTTGACACATGCCATGTGTTCATGCTGACGTCGTACTGACGTCAACCCTAGCTGACGTCATCTAACAACCTGACAGTTGCCACATGGCACCTCTTGACTAGTACCACTTGTCACCCTTTGACACATGCCACGTGTTCATGCTGATGTCGTGATGACGTCAGCCTCTGCCACGTTACTTCTGACAGCTCTAATAAGATACCATGTGTCACCAACTAGACCAAACCACGTGTTCATGCTGATGTCTCGGGCATAAAGGTCTTTTTATGAAAATACTTTTTATCATTGCCTCACCGGTTCGATTCCTCCCTCACGGTTCAAGTTTCCCAGTTTCCTCCCTAGGTTGTTCAGTCGTTAACCACCACCCAAAATCATCCTAAAACCTTCCTAAAAACCTAACAAACCTATCCTAATCAACTAAAACTGTCCATAACGTCCAAAATCAAAATTAAGGAAAATCGGGCAAAACCGAGCTTACAGTGCACGAGGTTCCTCCGCTGTCCACGGAGGCGTCGTTCTGGGCCAGCCACCATCCTCACGGCCTCACTTTACTCTCTTGGCCTCACACATGATACCATTCGATCTATCCCCCTTGGGAACTCAGAGAGGACAATGACCGACTAATCTGGCCACACTGCAAGACTGGTGAGTATAGCGTGAAGTCTGGGTATTTCTGGATTCGGACCATTCCTCCACCTCCTAGCTCACTTGCACGTTCCAAGCCCTCCTATTCAGCTATGTTCCCATTGGGCCTATGGAAGTTTATTTGGAAGCTGAAAGCTCATCCGCGAGCAATCAATTTCATGTGGAAGACTCTCCGGGATGCCTCCCCACCCGGGAAAACCTCTTTCGTCGACACTTGAGTCACTATCAGATATGCCCTATCTGTGAGGAGTATCCTGAATCCATTGAGCACCTTTTACTACTGTGCCCCGGTGTGACTTGCATTTGGTTTGGGGGTCTCCTAAACTACCATATTGATATCTCCCAAGTGACGTCCTTTGCAACTTGGCTCAACACTGTCTTGTCTCACTCCATGGATATGGGCGGGAATCATGGTTGGACTGCGTCTATTGTTACCTTCACCTGCTAGGAAATCTGGAAATACCCCTACAAGCTGCTTTTTGAAGGTCGCCCGTTCAATCCTTCTCTCATCATTCAGGCCATATCCAGGTACTTCTCTGAGTTCTGGAGCTCCCTTGTTCCATTGGGGTGCCCCCCGCGGTCGATTCACAATTCTCAGGTTACCGATGGTTCTTGGTGCCCTCCATTGGCCTCTGTCGTGAAGATCAATTATGACGCCTCCTGGTTAAACTCGGAGGTTCCTGACGGATTTGGGGCCATCATTCGAAACTCGGAGGGAGCCTTTTGTGGGGCTATTTGCGAAGCTAGAAGGACAAAGAATGTGCTAATTGCTGAAGCTTGGGCTGCCCTTACCGGGGTGGAATTTGCTAGATCACAGGGCTACCGTGATGTGATCTTGGAATCAGACTCCCAGGCTCTGATGAAGTGCACTTTTGGAAGCATTGCTAGTGGTAACTGGGAAATTTTCCCCATTCTCTCCCAGCTCCGAGCTCATCGTCCCTATTTTGAGCGAATTCGTTTTCGTTGGACCCCTTGGAGCTTTAACAAGGTAGCTGATATCTTAGCTACTCAAGCACGGCGAAGTATGTGCAGGGAAGTCTGGATTGACCGTCCTCCATCTTTCTTAGTGTTTGTTTTAAACAATGATGGGCTCACATGCCTCCTGTGCTAAGCTATTTTTCTTTTGGGCCTAGTAGTGGACGTTTTATGGTATGTTATGCGTCTTTACTCCGAATCCCTTCTTATTTTGCTTTCCTGTGTTTTTTCGTTTCCCTTCCTGTACTGTTTTCCAGTTTTGTTTTTGAATGAATTTCCCATGTTTCATATCAAAATCATTATGAATGATTGGGATGATGATGGAATTACAGTATCTTGGATACATTTAGTAGTCTGTTAACATGTCGTATAGCTCCAACCCTCCAACCATTAATCTTGTGAAGTTATTGGGTTAGCAAAATGATTAAGTGTTGATGGAATTTGTTGGCTGTTCGATCTCAACCATGGTCAGATTAATTTCATAACCACTGAAAAGTGAAAAGTAGGATGGATTTCTTGCTTAATCATATATCTCAATTCTCAACTATCTAGTCTATTAGAGTACTCGAGTACTGGAGTACTGGTGATTATGAGGTCTTGGGGTAATCAGTTAAATTGTCTATTAATTTGTTTCAATCATGGCTCTTGGTGGAACTTGCAAGGCATGTAAATGGTCGTCCACGTCTTCTCTAGCCCACTTTGTTGACATTAGCTCTAAATCTAATAGCATCTTGAAATTACTTTTTTATTTAAAAAAATCATAGAATTTAATTCCTTGCAATGAATGGTGTTTAATAGCTATAATTTTCTTCCTAGTAATTGTTATGAAATAAGTGAATCGAATTGTTGACTTAATCCAATTTTTATTCACTCTTCATTTATTTTGAAGGCATGCACGTATAATTTAAGTGGGACATAATCCATTGGATGTATAATTTAAGAAGACAATCTCTTAGTAAGATTTTAAGTTTTCCACCAATAGATTGAGATAGATCTTAATATTATCATTTCATGTGTTACAATATTAATGAATTACATGATTGCTATATGTTGATGCAAGAAATGAACCAGCTTAGACTCGCCTTGTTGGACACCTTTTGATGTTCCTCTCGTGGATAGGAAGACTTGTGTAGAAAGAAGTAAGGGCAAAAGAACACCGGTGTGGTGCTTGCCTAATAGTCTTCGACGCTTAAATAAGATTAAGTGTGGAGGATACTGTAACAATTTAGGCAGCGTATGAATAAGATTGTTATTACCTTTTAGAGGAGATACCCTCATATTTATAGTAGTCAGTGTTTGAAATATCGACCAATAGGGGGGGTAAGGAAAATCTTCTAGGAAAATCGGCGAAAATCGGAGAATATCTCCAATTTTGGTCGATATCAACGGTTTTCCCCCTAATCGGTCGATTGTCACCGAAAACCAAACGCAAAATTCAAACTGAAAAAAAATGAGATCCGTGTCGTGGATGAAGATGAACAAAAAAGGGAATGATTCAATCCTATAAATTACAATTATTCAAACCTACAATGAATTATTCAAACCTACAAAGGCTACAATCAATTATTCAAGTTCGTTCACGGGTGAAAAAAAATTTGGGGCAAACCTCCCTCGACCGACCTCGAAGCACAACTGCAAGCCTCCCTCCTCGAATCTTCTGTTGAAGGATGAACCGCACAAAGCACAACACCCCTTGACCCTCGACGACGGCTCCTCCTCGACGCTCGATTGACAGCATGCCGCCTCGACCCTTCGCTTCTCTCAGCCTCTTCCGCGACCCTCGACGACGACGGCTCCACCCCGCCCGCTAGTCGTCTCTACTCTCCCAGGCTCCACCCCGCCCGCTATTCGTCTCTACTCTCCCAGGCTCCACCCCGCCTCTCACCGGCGTACCCACCTGTCAGGGCCCACCCCTAATCCCCCAGGATTAGGGAGTAAACCCTGCTCCCGTCTGACTTACGCATGACACGAAGGCTAAACCAATGTCCAACCTTCGTGCGACACGTAAGTCGAATAAGGGAGTCTTGTTCCAACCATCCGAAAAGGTAACCAGTCTTCCCAGAGTATGTCGAACTACTGTGGATCGCGGGTGTGATGTCTCCGTCTCTCTCGACCAACAGCCCGCACCGCAACAACCTGGAGGGTATCAAAAACACTAAAAGACTATGAGTGGACAAAAATAAAGAAGAAGTTTAAAACAGTTAACAGAAAACACAATTACATTTATACCCTCCGTTTCAAAAACCAATGCATGCATATCAAAGTCATGTTATAAAACCATGTACGAAAACCAAATACATTTTCCTTTTTCTCAAATCCCGGCCTCAGTCCAAAACCATCGAAAACCATTTCATCCGGACATAGCCCAAAACATCGGAAAATCATTATTGAAAACCATATCATATTTCCATTCACCGAACCTGCTGGATCTATCCGAGTCTTTAACTCAATCCAGGCCTCAATATAATCCGAGTCTTTAAACTCCCGAGTCTTTAAACTCAATAGGCCTACGGGGGAAAATCAATATCCGAGTCTTTAAACTCCCGAGTCTTTAAACTCAATTCGGGTCTTTAAAACCAATCCGGGACCGTCCCCCGTCAAACATAATCCGGGTCTTTAAACCCAATAACCAGATCCAGCAAATCCAATCCAAAACCATTTGAAAACATTTTTCCATTTCCAAATTTGAATCCGCAATCTCATCAGGATCCCGAATCCAAACCCAGAACTCATATCCATCTCCTTTCTAGATCCGAGTCCGCAACCATCATTCCGTAAGCTAGCATCTGGAATAACCATTCCGAACCCAAACCCGGAATCCACTTTCAAGTCCCGAATCGAATCCCGAATCGTCATCCGGAAATCCGATTCAAAAACCTAAAATCACGTTTCTCAAAACCACTTTTCAGAACTGGGCTTCAAGCCCGAAAACACTTTTCAAAATCCTTTTACTTCCTTTGAAATCCAATCGTATTTCAAATCCCGAAATCAAAGCATTAAAACCAGGTTCAAATCGCAATATCCACCAAAATCTTGTAAAACGTGAAATACCGTCATTTCCTCGAAAAACGTGCAAAATTGTAAACCATCACAACCATAAATCAAATCATAGAATCAAGTATAGAAAACATATAAAAACATATATGCATGCATCAATAGTTAGAAAACAAAGTCCACTCACAGACCATTCCGACGTCGCCTCAATACGCGCGCACTTACGCCGTCCCCGGTCATTCCGCTATCCTCAGCTTTCCCGAACCTGTCCAAAGCCCATAACGAGGTTACTCACTACGTCACAAAAGTCCTACTCAAGTCCCATAATTTTTCCCGAACTTAAAACGTAACTAAACGGAACCCTAAACCTTCGACCACTTAAAACTAACCCGAGACAACGTCCGATCGTCCCGAAATTAGTCTCAAAAGATTCGTTAAAACGATTAGACCAAAAACCTAGTTGACCACTTCCCCGGAAACCACCAAACGCGCCCCCACGCGCCGCCCAAAATGGCTGCGCGTGGGCCTCACGCTCCTGCACACAGAACACTGTTCATCTTCTTCCTCGAGACCGTGCACTGTTCTGGCCGGCGTGGCCGGTTCTTCGCCGTCCTGCAACCATTTCTGTCCCTCTTTCCACCAATAGCTTCGTCCTCATCCTAGAAATCCATTCCTCTCAACCAAACATAGCATCACCACCTAAATCTCATCCACCCAACTCAAAACAGAAACCACCCAAAAACTCTGTTCTTGCTCCCGGCCACCCGTGCAATCCCCTGTCACGGTTTCACAACCAGACGGTTCCTAGATACCTACTTAGTCGACTAGCACTCACCAAACACCTCGACTTATACCCAAAAGCCACGAATTACCGTTTGAATCAAAACTGGAAAAATAGAGCAATCAGAGGGAATTCAAGAAATTACCTGTTCTCCGACCACCACCGTAAGCTTTGCTGGGTCTGTTCGACTCTCCTCAGTCCTCTCAACGCCACCACGGGTTCAATTTGACGGTTTGGTCACTGGAAGTGCACAACCGTGCACGGTGGTCCTCGACTCTGTGTCTTTTGGTTCCTCCTCCCTTCTCACACACACCGTCACGCCTAAACCTCACAACCACGATGACTCACTCTCCTAACTCTCCTTCGACCCTCATAACACTCACACACTCACTCAGTCTCTGCAATTTGATCAATTCCTCTCACTGTCTCACCCTCTGTTTTTCCCTCTTCGAACAAACACGATGCACACACACACTTAATTGCACCGTGCACAAACACTAGAACCCACTACACACACCCCACGTGTCCACCATCCCATGCCCAAACTCAAAAATATCCAATCGCTCCTGTACACTTGTCCCAATATGGTTTGCACAATTCCCAATGTGCAAAAAGACCAAAATGCCCCTTGTGAGTCAAAATTACCATTTTGACCTTCACCGTTCTAGACCTATATCTTAACCGTTCGATGTCCGATGAAAGCATGCCGCCTGTCATTGAACTCAGGACGATGAGATCTACCTAACGGTCCTCAATCTAGCGTAAAAATCTCATCGTACAAAAAGTCAACTTTTCCCCCTATTATAACCAAATTATGAAAGTGCCCCTAACCTTCCGAACATCAAAACTTCCTCCTCGGATGTCGGAATCGGGCGTGCCACCTGTCTACGGATTCGTGACGTCCCAAACTACGTCACAGTCATCGGTCAATGCCCAATTGACATTCCGAACTAAAAGTCAACAATTTGCCAAAAGTAGGGGCAAAATCGACATTCTGCGCCCAAAGTCCAACAGTAACCAAATAACCACCGATTAAGCTCACTAATCTGTCACGAAAAACTTACTAATCCCGAATCTCGGGACGGGTCGTTACAATCTACCCTCCTTAAAAGAATTTCATCCCCGAAATTCCGCACCTCGTACCTCACACCTGGGGTCTCCTACTCGGTAGTCAACTCTTACCCAACAACTATGCCGGCCAGTTCCCAACCTATCATCTCCACCTTGGGTACGTCACAACACCTCTACTACCTGTTTGGCACTTCTGACACGCTCAAGTCGAATGTACCTCCGTCCGGTACTACTCACTAGAACTTCATGGTGTACGCCAGGGAAACTCGATGAAAAGAAACAAAGATATTTGAAAATACCTCATTTAGAGTACCCAATAGATTTCATAGAGTACGTCCTCACGTACCACCACCTATACCTTCAGGTCTCTCAACTACTTCGACCACCCTGTCGGAATAAATCAACAAAGTCCTACAGGCACTTCTAGATTGTGGGTTCTCTTCAATAACCTCATATCGATTAGTTATAGTCACTCATTTCTCAAGCCCTTCCGTTATACGTGGACAAGTCTCCGATTCTCAACCGATTTCCAAGCACCAAAAACCAACCTCAGCATTTCTAACACATAAGGATGAGTCCACGAAATGAATCCCACTGATGGTCAAACCTGTCCATACCAGCCTAGCCCAATCGAACACGAATCCTAGGTTCATCGAGCGTCAGCTGCTCTACTCTAATCAACCAACGGCATCCTGACCAGGCACCCACTACCTCGGCTGCACCTAGCAGCACCATCTTCAATCCGGCCGTAAGTCGGCCTAAACCACAAGGACTACGATCCAGTAATCCCACGGGGTACCTCAAATCATCCCCGTCGTCCAGTTTATCTAAACCTGCAATTACCTCGGGTTCACTATAGACTTATCACTCGGGACGTCACACCCGACTAAGACCATTCCTTCTCGTGACTCTACTCACCAACACCAACATGTATCCATCACTAGGGGGAACAATCTCTCGAGTCTCACAGTAGTTCCTAGACCCTGCCATCAAGGCATCCGGCTACTCGTAGCCGCACAATTCCAAACTCAACCCAACTAACCAAAGGTCACCAATTCATCCGATCAACATCCAAACGCCATTCGGCCCAACCGACCACCATCAATCGGCCTCCTCGGCCTATGTATCTCACTAACTCAACGAGCTACTCTCAGGCCCCTCAGGCCGACCAACCTACTCATCCGTAGCTCACCGGCTACCTTCCAGGTTACGTCTGCTAGCGTATCTCCGACCCTATGGTCCATCCATCAAGTAACACCAACACCAGCGCCAACGCACTAACCATTCCTGCCTTAAGTAGACATACGTCTTACCTCGCACCGCGTATCGAGCGACTAGCACCCTTAAACGCTGCTATCTAACCACCTCAAACGTACTAGCACTATCGTATCCAGGTTGCTATCGAGCTGTTCTGCGTCGAGACATCACATCCACAGTAGCATCATACCACCCAAGTCGACTAACGAACGATTCTGGGAACCAAACCTAGCGCAGAACACCCGAAACCTCGCTCTGATACCAATTGTCAAGGCCCACCCCTAATCCCCCAGGATTAGGGACTAAACCCTACTCCCGTCTGACTTACGCATGGCACGAATGCTAAACCAACGTCCAACCTTTGTGCGACACGTAAGTCGGACAAGAGAGTCTCGATCCAACCATCTGAAAAGGTAACCAGTCTTCCCAGAGTATGTCGAACTACTGTGGATCCCGGGTGTGATGTCTCTGTCTCTCTCGACCAACAGCCCGCACCGCAACAACCTGGAGGGTATCGAAAACACGAAAAGACTGTGAGTGGACAAAAATAAAGAATAAGTTTAAAACAGTTAACAGAAAACACAATTACATTTATACCCTCCGTTTCAAAAACCAATGCATGCATATCAAAGTCATGTTATAAAACCATGTACGAAAACCAAATACATTTTCCTTTTTCTCAAATCCCGGGCCTCAGCCCAAAACCATCAAAAACCATTTCATCCGGGCATAGTCCAAAACATCGGAAAAGCATTATTGAAAACCAAAAATTAATATGCATATTATAACTATGGTTCAAAACGGCGGCTACCTAGTCCTCCTAGGAGGCGCATAGGCTCTCGAAGATGAGAAACCACCTCGAATAATGACTGAGTGCCAAGATAGATTTGCGTGTACATTCTTATATATATTTAGTTATAAAAGTGCTTATATATTTAGTTATATAAGTTATTTTATTTATTAAATACTTAGTAAATAATATAAGAATTAATTAAAACAAAGATAATAAATTAAAAAATATAGAATATTGTATAATAAAATTAATAGAAAAACATACATTTTCAACATTTATAATTCCCAATTAAATTTATTTATCTAGATAATTAATTTTTTTTTCTGAAATTATTTGATAGTATTTATTATATTATTAGTTTGTTGAATTTTGACTTAAAAAAAACCGCCTAAAGGGGCCTAGATCTCACCTAACTGCCTAGACGTTAGACCCCTATTCACCGCCCTAGGAATGCCTAATGCTGTTTTGAACCTCGATTATGGCATGAGTAATAATACCCATAAAAACATTAGACGGAGCTATGATAAATTTGAACGCGGGAGGGACCAAAAACCATAAAGGACATTTGTAAAAGTCAATATAGACATTAAAACCACAGCTTTAAATGAGGAAAGTAATGAAACTTTTAAGTAAAGTTGTCAAATTGCACATTTTAGGAGATTAAATATTTTAAGCATTATAATGTGTTGACAAGATGTGTAACATCTAATATATGAAATGCACTTAAAATTTATTCAAGATCGAGAATTGTAATATCTAATATTTCGGACACATTTAAAACTTACTCAAAATCGATAAATGAGGGCGAGTAGCTCAATTTGAAGCAACATATATAGGAAGGAAAAGAGGGATTAGAAAGAAGAGGTCTAAATTTCTAAATACAAGAGATGGAGATAGCTTGGTGTATAATTGTATTGGATGGCCAAATAGATCATTTTAAAAATGTTGAGAGAGGTTTAGTTTTGGGGTAATTATAAAAAGGTCCTAATTTAGAGTCGAATTTATAAGTTAATTTACTATAGTAAATAGAGACAGTAAATAAGAAATAACTTTTGTTTTTATTTTTATTCAAAATACATCATTATTTTTAGTCCTTTTTTTTAAAGAATTATAAGTGTACCATTACATATCATATTTATCTTGAGAGTGCATACAAAATTTCATCATTCTAGAGTGTCAGAAAACTTAAAAAAAAAAACAAAATCATAAAAAGAATACAGTAACAATTTTGATAATACAGTAAATAGACTATTTTATATGTTAAATTAACTAATTTATATGTTAGGTTTAAAAAATGACTAATTTATAATAATTTCTTTAATTTTCTATAATATAACCTAACTACTCCATTTAGCTTATTCATTTAGCAATCATTAATTTTAGGCAATATATGGTATAAAAATAATAATAATAATAATAATTTATTATTATTATTATTATAGGTTCAAATTTTTTTATCATCGTCAGAGAACTGGAACATGCTCGCTAACGGCATAAATGTCTTGTATTACATGGAATCGTCACATACATACAATTGATGAATGCAAAGAATTTTATGACAAACAAAAATATAGCTGAAATTAGCTAGCTATTTTTTTTTTCCTCAATGACTACTTAGATATTTCTCTAACTTTTATCTACAAAATGCTCTTAGTTTATAAGTTTCGAATTTCTACTCGTTAGATCAGAAAATTCATCTTCTAAAAATAATATATTGCCAATTTACACTACATTTATGATTGTTATTTAGGATTTCGACTCTCAACCAAAAAAAGAAGAGTAAAACAAAACACATACATGTAATTACTCTAAAATAAATTGATAGATACATATATATATATATCTAATTGAATAAATAAAGGGCAATTAACTCATAGGTTCCTATTAACATGTAAATTTATTCAAAAATTTGCATATAGAAAAATTAAACTCATAGGTCATTTGACTAATCAAATGACTATACAATTTAAAATAGACCATAGTTTTTATATAAATTACAACTAATGTCATCTAATTGTAAACTAATCCAACAACAATCTAAAAATCACTTACCAAAATTTATCATGATTTCAACATTACTTTTTATTTTTTTATTATAAGATTATATTGAGGATTATTAAAATATTACTCCTATTTATATATTTTTTTTCACTTGAGCATTTTAAAAGTAATATGAATATCTAATCTAACTTAAAGTAAGATAATTAAAAGCAGTAATTCTTCAAAAATACTTTTAAATTTAAAAATTCTTTATCTTCCGATATTAAATAATTTGATTAATTTCGTATAGTTTAGGGTTTAATTCTTGAATTTTGTACCAAAATTCAATAATTAAACCCTATGTCGTACGAGTTTTCACCACCATCTCCACACCACCAACACCCCCCCCCCCCCCCCCCCCCAAAAAAAAAAAAATTCTATACCCTACCGTTGAACCCCAGATAATACGGATTTTATTTTATTTTTTCTAGAAAAAAAATTCAATCGTAACTATATACAATATATATATATATATAAAATATTTATTATATGTATAATATAATAAAGGCTCCAAGAGGTCAAAAAAATCAAACACTAAGGGGCACATGGGGTAAAAAGGACAAAAAAAGACAAAAAAAAGGGCACATGTGGAATTTCTTACTTATAATTTCTGTTTAGGGGCTTTTGAATAAAAAAAATTTGAAGTAATGTCTTATTTTGTTTAATATACAAGTATTAAAGGTTTTAAATAAAACTAAAAGTTATTAAGGATGTAACAATAATTTACTCATAAATAAATATAGAGCCAAAAAAAAATAAAAAATGGTTGGTGCCAGCACATGCATATATGTATTTTTAGGGGAATGGATTTGCACGCATATTATGTAGTACTACATCTCATCATAGATATTATTCGGATTCCATAATTATAATTTGGTATATTCATTAGCGAAGCCCTTTTTTTTTTCATGAAGTTCTCTTTCTTTTCTACGTTTTTTTTCCAAATAAAATAAAATAAAAATCATCATGCACTCTCCCTAACTTATTTTTTATTAATTATTAAAAAAGTCAGAAAATTGATGGTAGTCTTCATTGATTGATTAAGATTGTCATAATATATATCTGAATTCACTTTAAAAAAAATTATGATCCGTTTATTTAAATAATCGATAATAGATATATAACTGAACAAATTTAGCTAATTTTAATTTGCATAGACCCTTTTTAAAATGATATTTTATTAAATCAAATAAGAGTCCAAAATAAAAAGTAAAGAATAGAAGGTGCAAATATAATCATGAATGAGGGAGGGAGCGAGTAATGGTTTTAAGGCGGTCTTTTTTCTTCTTCTTGTCTATGGATTTTTCAGTATTATCTCATGCTTCCACATGTGGTGTTCTTCTTTTTATGGTCAAAGGGGGGGAGCGGTCCCTACCGGTCGGCGGTGGCCATACTCTTCCTTTTGCAGCTTTTTCTTTGCATCGCCATTTGCGGCAATATTATATATATATATATATATATATATATATATAAAACTCCATCCAATAGCACAATAGTTGACTTCTTTATTTTCTAAATAAATTAAAAAATTAAAAACAACCTGCATGGCTTGCATGCCACAGACAAAAATATAAGCTGCTTTTCATTTTGACCCTCATTTTGCTTTACGAAGCAAAAAAAAAAAAAATCTGAGCAAGGAAAGTTAAAAAATTAGATTAAAAAAATTATAATAACAGAATTGAAATATTTTTCTAGATATTTTAAATTGTTTTTGAATTCTGCGTTCAATTTTTTTTTATGGTTTATATACAAATAAAGTCTTTTAGTAAATGTGGGTACGATGAAATTTAATATGAATATTACTTAAAATTCAAATAGTCAAACTTTTAATGATTCGGTAATGTTTAGATTTTTTAAAATTAGAAATTAAACTGTTTCGATTCAAACCGTCACTAACGATTCAGTTTGGATTAAAACGGTTTGAAATTGTTTAGGCGTCATAAAAAAAGTAAAGATATTTTAAAAAATACAAAAAATAGTAAAATAATAAATACTCAAAATATGTATATTAAGCTTGCGGAGGGTAAATTTTCAAATATTAGCACTATATTAAGATTTATCAAACAAATATTGTCACTTAATAATCTTTTATTATACTCTTAGCTGTGTTGAGATGTGAGGAAAATGTCTCACATGGGAAAAACACAACTACAATTTGTACCTTATATGATCTTAAGTTTTTCCCTCCATTGCCAATTGGTTTTGAAATAGAACCTCAACTTCTTACATAGTATCAGAGCGGAGTTATCTAACTTAATAGGCTTAATCGTTACACGTGTCACACGTACCCATTAAAATTGTCACGTGAGTTTTTTTGTAGGGTATGAGTAAATCCTTACCCTATATAGGTACAAATGAGTTTTTAACCCATATAAACCCATTTTTAATTTTTAAGGAATGTCCCACATCAGAAAAATATAACTACAATTTGTGCCTTATATGATCTTGAGCTACTCCTCCCATTGTCAATTGGTTTTGGGATGAAACCTCAACTTTTTATAATCCAGATATACATATATTTAAAAGCTATAGTTTTCATTTTTTTCTCCTCTTATTCATAAAGAAAAAAGCAAATTAATGGGCAGGAGGGAGAAGATCCTCTCAACTATTTTTTCTCTTTTTCTTTTTGTGTTAGTAATAAGAGACCATTTGTGGTGACTGTATGATGTGAACCATATTTAGATTTGAGTTTACTATCATGTTATTTTGCTATTTTTTCAATCTGTCCTCTTATCCAACATTTTCCTTAAAGTTTTTTTTCCCTAAATCTTATTCTAACTTCTTGTGGAAAAAGTTTGCACAATATCTCTCATTAGTTTTGCATAGTAGTTAGATTATGATTCTTTGCACAATTGGATCGTTAGAAAGCAAGCCTTCCTCATAACCACCATGCTCTACAAGTTTTTTGAAACTAAATGTGATAAGTTTGATGACGATGATTATTTCTTTTAGTAAATTTAGTTTTTTTTTAAGGTTATACATGCAATTAGGATTTTGGCTGTTTTGGATTTTATGGGCTTGATTTATATTTTGCATAATTTAAATGTTATGAGTTCGTTAGCTGTTAGTACAACTCCGTTTTTGTTAGTGTTGTCATATTCACTGTAAGTCTTGTTGTCATAGCTTTGTTATCATAGTTTAAGTTTTTACGATATAATTGTATCTATTCTTTATGACATACAATGAATTCATTTTTTATTAAAAAAAAAAACAAAACAAATCGAGTCACTACAAAGAACAAATAAAAATCCATTATCACATAAAATATGACCCATAAAAAGAATTAGATAATACATTAATTTTGATAAATCGTTCGATTACAGTACATTTTTATTATGATCCACCAAACGTGGCCTATAACCATACATTCAACTAAGGGAGTTGATTTCCACATTTTATATATTAGTTTATGCAGTACACTCTCTCTTCGAATATTTCTTCGAAATAAAATGCAACATGTGAAAATCAGTTCGCTTAGCTAATTCCATCCTTTCTTCTTCCTCTCACTTATAACCAAAAAGTATTAAGACCTAGAGTTAAGGTTAAGGCACTTTAATTTGAATAGTAATGGGTTGTGTGAGGATTTTTATCTTTTTAAATTTTATTCTTGTGGGAATACATGTGGGTGAGATGATAATATGATAAGCACATTACTAAATAATCAGATGATAATCTCATAAGCATATTGTTATAAATTAGTAACCTTTTTATTGGCAAAAAAAATTTTCGTTTTTTCTTATTCTGGTTATTTAAATAGTTCCAATAACCAAACAACTTCCCTCCAAATAAAAAAAAAAGTATTGAAAAAAAAACGTCAAACATGAGTACTTTTCAAGTCAATTGTTATAATTTTAATGCAATTGCCGGTTTCTTACAAAACTTTTACTGGAGAAATGCTTAGTGGTGGATCCAACTTTTGTACTTGTTTATTTATGAAGGTTTAATATCGTAATAATATCGATTTTATATATTTAACAGAATTTTATAAAATAAATTTTATCAATAAGTTGATATTTTTATGGCAATTTTTATTTAGCCAATTATAGTTTAAAAAAATTGAACCTATCATCAACAAATATGTTTCCTTTTTTTACTTCTTAATTTTCAGGTTATTTTGGTAAATTCCTAATTTTCAGGTTTCTTTTGGTAAATTCTTAATTTTCAGATTGAAAAAAATATATATTTTTCATTTAAAAGTGAAATTATATGATTTTTGGAGACGATTGACGGGGACGGTGGAAAGGCCTTTGCCAGTTTATATCTGAAAGTGTCAAGCGTCATGTGCTGCACCGAAATCACAGCGAGAGGGATTATTCAATTTCAATGCGTCGTCAGCCGTGGTTGCCACGCAAATTAGGTGCAATGTCATGGGTATATCCGTCATTCCGACACCGCGCCATGGGTAACCACTCGTTCGAGAGTTAGCGCGGTAGTTTTATTCAAAGGCCAGTAATGATTTCCCATAGCAGCTGCGAAAGCAACTAACAATTAACACAGAAGTCGACGCCGTAACCACTCTCCTCGTAAACCCCCTTCCTCCTCTATCACCACCCAAGTGCCAAACTCCAAACCAAAGCAATCATCTTCAACCGCTGACTTTTCAAGCAATGGCTGGCTTTGATTGCATTTTGAGGTGAGAGAATTTCAACATTTTCGAATTTCGCTGTTCAATTTTTAGAATGCAGATGGATTCTTAGATTTCTGTTCTTTTTTGTTTTTTCTCAGGCTATGTTTGGTTATGGCCAATGTGATTTCACTGGAATTTAATTTTGAATTTTTTATGGAGGTCTGCGACTGCGAGTAATGCAATTTGAGAGTTCTGTGAGTCTGTCGACGTATTTGTGACAGCGTTCTCAGTTAAATTTTGGAACTTCCAAATTTGGATTTGGATAATCTAACATGATGAGTTTTGGCTCAAATCTGTTGGCATTTGGTGGTAATTTCTGAAATATTGAGGGATTTTTCGGTATAGATATTTTTGTTCTAATTTTGGGAAATGTGATTCGTCCTATTTGGATTTCTCTGTACAGAGATAAATTTAGAAAGACTGAAGCATCCAAAACCAAGAGTTTCGTCAGGAAATCAAATCCTACTCACAATTCACACCACCACCATTAACTCTCTCTCTCCATCTCGCATTCTTTGCATAGGGAGCTGGGGAAAGTCTTCTGGAGGTCACAAAAACATTCCTTGAAAGTGACTGAATTCTCAACCCCAGGTTTAAGATAAGAAAAAAAAAAAAACTTCGGTTTTTTCCTCTGTCTTCTCTTTGTTTCTTTGAAGAGCATTTTTATAATCATAGTTGTTTTATTAGAATAAAACTTTTGACAGCCTGGGTTCGAGTGCCATCTTAGAAAGATCCAAAATTTCCAGTATAATAGAGAGGCCACCGTCTGTTTGTGACTGGGTATGTTTCACATTTCTGAATTAAAAAGGATTATATTAGAAATTGAGTTTCATGCTCGTGACAAGACTTCGAAAAATTTGTGGGTGAATCGACGCTGACAAATGATTGGTCTGTTGATGCAGATTATGATTGTGGGTGTGCAGTTTGTGTGGCCATTGTGTTCTGTACAACACCAGCAACACATTTGCTTTATTGAGCATTTGGGAACATAAAGCATTCAACGTTGAATGGCAAGAAAAAGTCTTTGGGAGCTGAACAGAAGAGTCAATGATTAAAGGTTTTTAGTGGAACGTGTCGGACTTTCAATAGATAATCTTGTTCTTGGAGGTGGGTTTTGGAAGAGGACAGGGTAAGAGTGCAAGTGTGCAACATGGTGGCCATTGCTGGCGAGGAGCCAATGCAAGAGCCTGGTGGCCACGGGGATAGAATATTTGTTTCAGTCCGGCTACGGCCTTTGAACGAGAAGGAGACTTCTAGAAACGATGTGTCAGATTGGGAATGCATTAATGACACCACTATCATATACAGGAACAACCTTTCACTTTCTGAGCGCTCCATGTACCCAACTGCCTACTCATTTGGTAAGGAGGTGCTTACATTGTTGTTTATAAAATTACATTTTCTTGGGTAATGCAGGTTGTTTTTCTGTCAATATCCATCAAGTTATGGAGATTTTGATATTGGAAGACATACCAGTATGGCCAGGCCTCCAATTTCCATAACTAGGAGTTTCAGAATTCTTTGTGATTTCAAATTTTCAGAACTTTATATTCACTTTGAACTATGGGACTCTAGAAATTTCTAATTTTCAATACTCTATATTCACTCTGAACTACGTGGCTCTAGAATTCTTTGCATAGCTTATATTATTATTATTATTATTGTATCACATAGATTTTGATTTATAATGTGTTGACTCTTCGAATCTGTATATTTTCCCTTATTTGATACAAGACAGAGTATTTGGGACAGATTGCTCCACAAAGAGGGTGTATGAAGAAGGAGCCAAGAGTGTTGCTCTTTCAGTTGTGAGCGGTATAAACTGTAAGTAAAGTATAATTTAATTTCCTTTATATATCATTTTTCTTATTTGGTAAACTTTCTTTTAACTGACACACTATACAACACCCCTTCTTTGGTTATCTGCTTTCAGCAAGTATTTTTGCATATGGACAAACAAGCAGTGGAAAGACGTACACCATGAGTGGAATTACTGGATACACTGTTGCAGATATATTTGACTACATAGAGAAGGTAATTTACAGAACATTTGATAATCTTTCTTTCTTTTATTTCTGCATTTCGTTATGTTCTTTCTTCTCTATCTTTGATGATGTAACCTATATTATCTGTAGCACACTGAGAGAGAATTCAATCTAAAGTTTTCTGCCATGGAGATCTACAACGAATCTGTCAGGGACCTCCTTAGTGCAGATGCCACTCCACTTAGACTTCTAGACGACCCCGAGGTAGATATCATTTTTTATATGTGGAAGAACTTGTACATGCAAGTTCCTTGTACTAATCGTTTGCCGTTTAATAGAGAGGCACAATTGTTGAGAGACTCACAGAGGAAACTCTGAGGGATTGGGAGCATTTTAATGAGCTTCTATCTGTCTGTGAAGGTAAGCCTGTTTTAAGCTAGTATTTCTTCCAACGGATGACTAAGGTTGCAAATTCAAACAATATCTTAATGCTTTTTCGCAGCTGAAAGACAGATAGGGGAAACGGCTCTAAATGAAGCAAGCTCCAGATCTCATCAGATTCTAAGATTGGTATGGCCAGTTGGCCTTTGTTAACATGTTGAAATTGTACTTATTAATTTATTTTTCTTTGGCTAAGCAGTATGTGTTTGCATAACAATTTTGTTCAATTACCTTGGTCAATATGTTGTGGTTTTATCAGGTAATAGAAAGTTCAGCACGTGAGTTTCTTGGCTATGACAAATCAAGCTCCCTCAGTGCTGTTGTCGTAAGCATGACTATTTTTAAAAGGCGAAAATGAATATAAGAAGTATGGCAAGGAAATATTAGATAGCAACACAATGATAAACCTCTCTTTTATTTTAACAGAACTTTGTCGATCTAGCCGGAAGTGAGCGTGCATCCCAGACATTATCAGCTGGAACAAGGTTGAAAGAGGGTTGCCACATAAATCGCAGTTTACTAACTCTTGGCACTGTTATCCGTAAGCTTAGGTCAGCTTGTTTCCATTTTTCGTCTTCTCACTTATGGTCTTTTCCAAAAGCTATTAATACTATGGCCTTCCGTTTTTATTTCCTTTGAATTCTTTGTATTAGTTTCTGTAAAATTTAAGATCTAGCATAAGAAGAATAATATCTGATGCTAAATTCTTCAAAATATGCAGCAAGGGAAGAAATGGGCATGTTCCTTTCAGAGATTCAAAGCTAACCCGCATACTGCAGTCCTCCTTGGGAGGAAATGCTAGAACTGCCATCATCTGTACGATGAGTCCTGCACACAGCCATGTTGAGCAATCAAGAAATACACTCTTGTTTGCAAGCTGTGCTAAAGAAGTGTCAACAAATGCACAGGTTAATGTAGTCATGTCAGATAAGGCATTGGTGAAGCATTTAAAAAAAGAATTAAACAGACTAGAGAACGAGTTGAGAGGTTCAGAACCAAGGGTTGTTCCGGCTGATTCATCGACGTTACTAAGAGAAAAGGACCTTCAAATTGAAAAGGTAATTAATATGCTTCTTGTATGATATATCCAATCCTCAAAATTTCATTTGACCCATCCTCTGCATCTTTATTCATTTATCTAGCACGGAAAGCTATCACACTTTATCTCGAATTAGAAAAAATATCATCTTAGTCTTTTTTAGGTAAGTTCAGTGAATGTTTATCTATGTATATAAGTTATCAATAAGGGTCCTGCTTATCTAAACGGGGGGAAAAGGAGCACAAAACAGTGGCCAACAGCTATGCAGACCGCTTAAAAGTTCACCAAAGTATTTAGAAGACAGGATAACAATATAAATTCCAACAATGGAAAGCCAAAGTGAAATTTACTCTTTAATGTGCAAATACCTCCAAGTGTTTTCTTTTTAGTCTTTCTACAATTTGATCAAGCTTACTTCTGTCTCATGATTCTAGACTCCTTTCAAGTGGCAATCTCTGACCATCTTCATTGTGCTTACGTTGTTAGAAACCATGAAAATTTAATTTTCTTCTGTTTCATTGCTCTCATATATAAGAGGACAGAGTATATTTTTTCTATTCGCGATTCAGGTAACATCCGTTTTCTTTTGTGAAACCTTTGGTTTTGTTGATTCACTATGCAGCTCAAGAAAGAAGTTTTAGAGCTGGTTCTGCAACGAGACCTTGCTCAGTGTCAGGTCAAGGATCTGGTACGAGTGCTTGGAGATGATAAACCATCAGCAGTATGTGTCAAACATAAACTGAAGAATCTAATTTTACTTCAACATGCCCTGCCTGTGCTAAGTTCAATTTATTGTCCTATAACTGCAGGCAGATCTGGATCATTACTACCCTAAATTGCGAGTGCGAAATACATGGGACATTGAAACTCAAACATTAGGGGCACCTGTTCTGGCTGCTTCTCATGGCCGAACCAACAGTGTTAGATCTTTTGGTAAGTCTCTGTATTCAGATGGAGACAGTAGGACCAGTTCCGAAGAGACATTACTGCAACTTCCTGACTTTGAAGAGAATTTCCTGCAAACTGACTCTCGGCAGTTTTCAGTTGACATTCCTAATTTTATTGATAACAATCTGCATCAAGAGGAGAGCAAAGAACAGTCTGATGGAAATTCGGAGGATCTTTGCAAGGAAGTTCGGTGCATAGAAATGGAAGTGTCAAGAAGAAACAGATATATAGTGTCGAATGAATCAGATTCGAGTGCAAGTAGATACCAAAACTCAAATATTTTGTCTCCTGCAGCAAACATAGCTACATCAGGATTGACAGTTGAGAATGGAGTAAGAAAAAATCAAGAACATGAGTCACCCCTATTGAACCGAAAAGGTTTTGTATTTCCTACTTCTGAAAAGATTCCTCCGTGGTTGCCCGAGAAAGAAATGCTTAGCCCCTTGGTGTTCAAGTTAAGGAGGAGCAGAAGTAGCAAAGCAAGGCTTGTGACTAGTTCATCTCGATGTTGGTTTGAAATGGCAGAGAAATATGAGAGCACACCTACGGTTGAGTTTGAGAAAGGTTATATAGGAAGGCGCGAGGGTTTCCAAAAGAAACTTCCTTCACTTAGTTATGGTGCTGAGATTGAAAGGCTATCAAATGGTTCTCAGGCTTCTGAAAGAATTACCGCTGCTGATGAGTGTAAAGCACTGGAAGCAAAATCTACAGATGATGAGTGTAAACCACAGGAAACAAAGTCCATAAATGATCAGTGTAAACCACCAGAAGAAAAATCCATGAATGATGAGTGCCAAGCACTGGACACAAAATCCACGAATGACGAGTACCAATCACAGGAAACAAAATCTACAAATGAAGAGTGTCAAGCGCAGGAAACAGAACTTACAAATGAAGAGTGCCAATCACTGGAAACAATATCCACAAATGAAGAGTGTCAAGCACAGGAATCTAAATCCACAAATGGCAAGTGTCAGGGATGGGAACCAAAATCCACAACCGAAAGGACTTCTTTTGTTGAAGAAACGGAGGAAATGGCTGATACCCAGTTCAATCAATTTTCTGATTCTATGGTGAGTGAGCTTCATGTTGTCATCACTTTTTTTTTCTTTCAAAATAGGCCAAAAAACCATTAGTATTGGTTGTTATACTAGGATCAATATGATGAACTGCGTATTGGGTAATAATGGACAAGCACGGCTCTCCTTTTGGTCTTATTAGTAGCGTTAGCGTTTAAAAAAGAATATGAAGGGCCATTAGTAAGATGTGCAACTAGTTGAAAGAAAGGGAATTTGGGGAGGCCCTTCACTTTACACTTTGAGGGTAAACTGATATCTATGCAGCGTATTCTGTAATGGACAACTGTAGCAGGAGTTATAGGGATGTAAACGTATTTTTTTTTTCTTGCTTTAAATTTCGTCTTTGATACATAATGAATTATAAGATTCACTGTTTGTAACAAGGGTTGTCTCGTTGCAGGTACCAGAGGCAGATTTAAAGCCCATACATTTTGCAAGGGATGTAAAAGATGTTGGCTTGGATCCAATTCCTATGGACGAGGAGAGCCCTTCAAGGTGGTCTTCAAAATTCAACAAGCTGCAATGGGAGATCATTGAACTGTGGGACACCTGCAACGTGTCATTGGTTCACAGGACGTACTTCTTTCTCCTATTTAAAGGTGATCCGAGCGATTCAATTTACATGGAGGTTGAGCTGAGGAGAATGTCCTTCCTCAAAAACACATTTTCTCGGGGCAATCAGACTTTGGAAGATGGTGAAACTCTCACACCTGCTTCAAGGTATCCTCATTTTAATCACATCTGATCTACAAAATAGCGAGTTGCAGATATTTTTAACAAGTAAAAACACGTAACCTTTTGTATAAAACATGTAATGTTCTGCAAACAGCTTGAAGGCTTTGACTAGTGAGAGACACATGCTGAGCAAGCAAATGAAAAGGCGGCTATCGGAGGATGAAAGAAACAACCTTTACCTAAAGTGGGGCATTAGCCTACATTCAAAGCATAGGAGGTTGCAACTAGCAAACCTCCTCTGGAGTGACGGAAGAAACATGGACCATATCATGGACAGTGCCACCGTTGTGTCAAAGCTGGTGAGCAAAGTAGAGCCTGAGCAAGCGTTCAAGGAGATGTTCGGACTCAGATTTGCACCCCGTGACAGTCTTTCTCGTCGGAGATCTCACTTTTGGTCAGATAGTTTCAAGTCCCTTGTTTAAGCTTGCAGGGTCACCATGCTGGTATTGCTTGACAAATATTCGATTCGATATCTCTCTTCTGTTTGTATATTTTTGTTCTTTCTTGATCAGCTGTTCTGATTGTAATTTTCGTTTGTTTTGTTTAGGGTTAAATTTCTTTCTGATTGTAATTGACTGTAAGGAAGATTGTAGATTTGGTCAAGCTAGATTTTTTTTTTTTTTTTTTTCAGAGGTCAAGGTAGAATTGGCTTCCGTAGTTTTATCGTAAAGTAATTAATTACGATACCGATAATCAGGTGAGAAATCACTAGATCTGAGGTGTAAGATGTAACCATATACGAGTGTTCTATACAGATTTTTACCATTCAATGACAGTTCTTGCCTATTTTCGTTGTTGTAGCATGAACATTACACACAATATTAGCACCATTTTGGTCAATTTACACTTTTCAGTCTCATTTATGGCAAAAAATTAGCTTTTACAGTAATTAAAAAAAGGCTTAAATAGTTGAAATCATCTTTGAACTTTACCATAATTGCAACAACCGTACCTAAATTTTACTATTAATATTCTCTATCTCTGAATTTTACCCTAATATTTCTATTAAAGTGTGTTTGGCTTTAGGAAAAAAAAAACATATCATTTAGGGTGAGCACACGATTTGATGAGCGGAAATTCCAATTTCCTTTGTTTGGGAAAGTTAGTCAGTATTTGGTGAATTTGGGGAGGAAATTTTAGGGGGATTTGAGACCCCTCAAATGACCGGTTGAAATCCTATCTCAATAGATAGAATATTCCAATTCAGAGTAAGAAGGGATTCTGTAATTCTACGAGGGAAAAAATTATGAGCGCTAATCTTCCAAGCTGTCCGCAAAAATCAACCTATAAAGACCTATCTTATGTTGAAGAGTTTTGTTCCCGAACTGAGCAGCAATCTTCCAGGCTGTTGCATTGCCCTTACTTGGGTCAATTTCCAAGCTTCCTGCGTTGCCCTTACTTGGGTCAATCCACAAAAATTGAAATCAAAGGTAAGACTTACAATCTCCGGTCCTATTTTATTCTGTTTCTTTGCATCTAAACACGTGTTTGGTTTTTTCAATTTCTGATTCAGTCTTTTTTTTTTCCATAATGATTTAATTGGTTTAATGTTCTAAGTTTCTCTTCCCTTGATGTTTGCTGTGTTGCTTTAGATTTGATAAATAAATGGGTTTTATGGTTTAAGTGTAACGACCCGTCCCGGAAGTCGGGATTAGATTAGTGGTTAACGATGGATTAGCGAAGATAGTTGGTGATTAGTTGGATACTTTTGGACGGACGGTGCAGAATGACGATTTTGGCCTTGGAATGGGCAAAATGTTGACTTTTAGTTCGGGTGGTCAAATAGACTTTGACTGATGACTGTGACGTAGTTCAGGACGTCACGAGTCCGTAGACAGGTGGCACGTCCGATTCGGACATCCGAGGAGGAAGTTGTGATGTTCGGAAGGTCGAGGGCAGTTTCGTAAATTGGTTGAAAAAGGGGAAATTGTTGACTTTTTACGTGGCAAACATTCTTCACGCAATTCAAGGACCGTTAGGTAGGTCTCGACGTCCTGAGTACAACGACAGGCGACACGCCGTTATCGAACGTCGGACAGTTGAGTTATGGGTCTAGAAAGTGAAGAGTAAAATGGTAATTTGGACTTTTAGGGGCAAATCAGTCTTTTAGCACCTTGGGATTCGTGTAACCAGATAAGGACACCTGGGCTGAGATAATTGGATATTTGTGAGAGTTGAACCACAGGATGGAGGACACCTGGTCTAATTCTAGTGAATTCTAGCCAAGTCGGCCGTGCATTTTACAATTTTAAAATGTTTGGGTTTATCGTTCAAATGAGAGAAAAACAGAGACTGAGACAGGGAGCTAATCGATCAGTTTTCAGGGTGTGTGAGTCCTGTGAGTTTTGTGGTAGAGTGTGAGTGTTCAGAGAAGAGTGAGGAGTCTGGTGAGTGATTCTTGGTGAGAGTTGAGCGAGGAAAGGACTGTGAGAAGGTGAGATTACCCAGAAAACAGAGACGACCACCGTGCACGGCTGAGAGTTCGATTGATCAAACCAGTCAAGTCTGGTCTGTGGTGGTGATCAGAGGACTGAGGAGTGACTTGGGGATGTTTAAGACTGTGGTGGAGGTCACGACAGAAGGCTGGTAACAGGTAAGGTCTCTGGGTCCCCTGTTTTTCCAGGAATGTTCAAACCAAAAGTCGTGAGTTTTAGGGATTGGTTGAGTGAGTTTGTTGACTCTGGCAGCTGTAGGAAGTCACTGCCAAGCCCAGGGACTCGAAACCGTGACTGGAAGGGCGACTGGTGGCCAGAATCCGAAGGTCGAAGTTCTGAGTTTTTGGTTCGAATTTGGGAGGTAAGAAATAGAACTTCGTTTCATGTTTTTATTAAGTGAATCAATCCAAAATTCAAGGATGAAACTAAGGGTTTAGAAAGGACTGAAAATGGCCTGAAAATGGGTGAAAACCGGCCTCGCGCGGCTCGGTTGGACCAGACCGGTCTGGATCGGTCTGAACCGGGTTGGCTGGAGGTTGACGATGACACTGTAGCAGCGCGTGGCTCCCACGCACAACCCCTTAGGGCGGAGCGTGAGGGCGCATGGGGATTCTTTTGGGGAAACATTCAACACGGGTTTCACTCTAATCGATGTAACGAACATTTTAGGACAAGTTTCGAGTCGATCATACACCGTATCGGGGTAGTTTTGAGTGTTCGAAGGTTTAGGGGTTCGTTTAATTACGTTTAAAAATCCTGAAAAATTGGGGAAATTAGGGTAAGCTTAAATGAAGTGTTTGTGACCCGGAATGGTGACTTTTGATAGGTCGGGATATTCCTGAGACAGCCGAGGAGCGTACGGGACGCGATTGACGCGTTCGGACCTAGTGAGTGGACTTTTTGTTTTCAAACTAATCATGCATAACTGTTTTTACTTATTTATTTATGTTTCGATATATGATTTTATGCTTTCGATATATTCTTTTATGCTTATGATTTCTATATTCTTGCTTTACTTGATTGCACGTTTTTTAATATGAGTTATCAGATTTGCACGTACTTTGAGACTATGATTTCTATTATGCTTTTGAGTATGGTTTCAGATGGATAATTTATGTTTATACACATTCTATTTTACTAAAGATTTGTGGATATGATTTGAGATTTGGAAGTGAAGTTCGGGCGGAAGTCCCATTTCGATCAAATGTGATTTCGGTTTTCGAAGATTTTCAGTTTGGTTTTGGTTTTCGGATTTCGATGGATTTTCTTATGCTTGAAAAATGGTTTTGGGTTTAAATACCCGGAAGAAAAGAAAACCCCGTTGGATATGATTTTGAGTTTAAAGACTCGGATTGATTGACGGGGGGAGGGCCCTGGATTGAGATGTTTTGAGTTTAAAGACTCGGTATATGTTTTGAGTTTAAAGACTCGGTGATTGTGATACCCCCCGAGGCCTGTGATTGTGTTTTGATTTTAAAGACTTGTTGATATCCCTGGAAGGCCTGTTTATTGCGCATGGTTTTGAGTTTAAAGACTCGGGCGCACTTGAGATCCAGTAAACTTGTATGATTGATAGTTTTTACTGGGTTTTCACTGGTTTTCAAATGTTTTGGGCTGTGACCCGAATAACTTGGTTCTTATGGATGCCTGAACTTTGGTTTTGATTTCTGACGATTTCCGCACTTATTTTCATATCGTACATATGGTTGTTTTAAGATACTTGGTTATGCATGCATGTTTTCAAACGGATGGTGAATCCTGGTTTATTTCACAAACGGTTTTATAAGTCTTATTTTTAGTCCACTCAAGCTTTTAATGTTTTTAACACCCTCCAGGTCGTGGTACTAGCGCCGGGGCTAACGTTGAGGCAGAGGCGGAGGCATAGAGTTTTCCCGTTGCGCGTGTAGTCAGCTCTTAGTAGGATTTTTGTCTTATCTTGTACTGTTACTATGCTCTGTGCTACTGTTGACTAGTTGTAGTATAACTTCTCCCTGGTCTGGCAATGTATGTTTCGTGGTTCTTTTGTGGTTATTTTGGTCTTTTGAGTGTGATTATCAGACGGGAGTAGGGTTCGTCCCGGTTATCGGGGTGATAATCAGGGTGGGTCCTGTCATTAAGGATCTTTCTCTTCCATTGATGTTAGCAAGCAAATTGATGAGCTAGAGATTGAAAAAGTGATGAACTTGCCCGTATGTGATGAACTAGAAATTGATGTTAGCAAAAAATTGATGAATTTGCCTAGAATCGATTTGCAGCATAAAGATAAATCTGGATTGGGATTGAAAAAGTGATGGTTCTTAACTTGTTGTGTATTCTCTATGGACTAATTTAGAGGAATTGGATTTATATGTCTCAATGTATTATTTGCACATTGTCACACAAGTACATATAATTAAACAGGTATGGCTAGTGAGGATGTAGATAAATTTTTTACGGGCTTAACCTGCAAGCATTCTAGAGAGTAAGAAGAAACTAAGAAGAGAATGATAATTATTGTTGGTATGCTTACCACTATAATTTCCATAGTGGTATCTTGGTATAATGAACATTATTTAATCAGATAGCCAGCTCGTGATTGGGATGAAGAAAGGCAATGTAAATTGAATTGTTTGTACAATGGGCGGGAGGTTGATTGTATTGAACAATTGCGAGTTAGTTAGAGTGCATTTAGGAGGTTATGTGCCATTTTGTGTGAAAGAGGTGGATTGGTGACAAGACCCGTCCCAAAAGGACTTTAATAATCGTTCTCAGTCCTGCTTCCGTCTGACAAGTCAACTGAAGTTCCAAAAACACCCTCAGCACTTGCCAAACAAAGGATAGTCACACTGATTCCCACTTATGCCTCTGCCTCTTTATTAGCCCCGATCTTCGTACCACGATATAGAGGGTCATAAAAAACATAAAAGGTGTGTGGACAAAAATAATATTGTTTGAAAACACATTTCAAAAACAAATCATTTTCCCCTCCAGTTATAAAACATGCATGCATATGGTAAAACACATGAACGACTTCAAGAAAAATCACATATGGACCATCAGGACACAACCATCAAGTATTATTTGCACATTGTCACACAAGTACATATAATTAAACAAGTATGGCTAGTGAGGATGTAGATAACTTTTTTACGCGCTTAACCTGCAAGCATTCTAAAGAGTAAGAAGAAACGAAGAAGAGAATGATAATTATTGTTGGTATGCTTATCACTATAATTTCCATAGTGGTATCTTGGTATAATGAACATTATTTAGTCAGATAGCCAGCTCGTGATTGGGATGAAGAAAGGCAATGCAAATTGAATTGTTTGTACAATGGGTGGGAGGTTGATTGTATTGAACAATTGTGAGTTAGTTAGAGTGCATTTAGGAGGTTATGTGCCATTTTGTGTGAAAAGGGTGGATTGGTGACAAGACCCGTCCCAAATGGACTTTAATAATCGTTCTCAGTCCTGCTTCCGTCTGACAAGTCAACTGAAGTTCCAAAAACACCCTTAGCACTTACCAAACAAGGGATAGTCACGCTGATTCCCACTCATGCCTCCGCCTCTCGATCAGCCCCGATCTTCATACCACGGCCTAGAGGGTCATCAAAAACATAAAAGGTGTGTGGAAAAAAATAATATCGTTTGAAAACACATTTCAAAAAACGAATCATTTTCCCCTCCAGTTATAAAACATGCATGCATATAGTAAAACACATGAACGACTTCAAGCTAAATCATATAAGGATCATCAACACATAACCATCAACATCAAACCCGTCACAATGACTATCATCAATAGTACTCATCACCAGTACTCACATATCAAGCAAAATAGTCAAACAATACTACTCACAAGTGCACAATCAATCACACAATCACATCCGCACTACGCGTAGGCATCCATCAAGCCACATTCTCGAGATCAGACACATCTGGGCTCAACCCTCGGGCTCAGTCACATCTGGGCGAACACATCCCCAGGATCAGACGTATCTGGGTGGTACATCCAGGCTCAGTCGCATCTGAGAAGACATCACACCATGACAACTCCAGGATTAGACGCATCTGAACGGAACTCCCGGGGTCAGTCACATCTGGGCGAACACATCCCCAGGGTAAGACGTATCCGAGCAGTCCCCTCAGGCTTAGTCGCATCTGAAGCGTAAAAACAACTCACAAAGTCAACCACTAGGCTTTCATAAAATCTTTGGCTCAAAACCAAGTCAAACCATCTCAAACAGGGTCTCAAGCCCGAAACATTATTTCCATGAAATCATTTCATAAATCTGAAAAATCATCAATTTAATCGTATAATCACATTTAACTCCAAATACAAGTCAAAATCATTTGTTAAACAGGGTCCGAGCCCGAAAGACCATTTTTCACACAAATTCGTACAATCATATCCAGAAAGCAATAAAAATCCATAGAATCGTCCTTAATCATAATCCAAGGTAAATACCATTTCGAAATCCAGAGCCTATGCCCAAAACATCTTTTTCACCATTTATCGTAAAGCGTGCCCAAAACAGATTAAATAGTCCATAAAATCAACACGTAATCACATCGAATCATTATGCAATCCACTGCAACTCAAATCATGTAATCAATCATGTAAAACATTTAACTATGCATGCATAACAGTTTATAAAACAAACGTCCACTCACACACCGTCCAAGCTGCTCAATTCCGAGCTGCGCATTTTTTCGTAAATTCCAGGAATCACAAATCCTGTCAAAAACCACCACTAAGGGTCACTAACACATCAAATAATGTCACATTAAAATTCCCCAATTTTTTGGGATTTAAATACGTATTAAAAACGTAACATAACACTTCAGACCCTCGAAACTATATTGAAACAGTGTCTGATTACCTCGAAACCTATGCCAAAATGTTCGTTACATCGAGTACATTAAAAGTCGTGTTGACCGTACCTTGAAAAACTCCTCCACGCGCCCCCACACACTGCTACAGTACCCCCTGTAACTGTCAGGACCCGTCCCAAATCCCCCGGGATTAACGTTGGATGTTTTTGATCCCGTATGACACAAAGTGTCAGACCAGGGAAAATTTCATCTCTAGCCCTCGCCGGGGCTATCAGAGTACGTCAGGATTGTAGGAGGAGCAGAGTGATGTCTCGTCTCTGCTACAGCTCGCATCAGCGATCAACCTGAAGGGCAATAAAACATTAAAATTCGCGAGTGGACAAAATAATATTTTATTTAAAAATATTTCCGCATAAAGACATTTATGCCCTTCAGGTTGATCGCAGATGCGGACTGTAGCAGAGACGAGACATCACTCCCCTCCTCCTACGATCCTGACGTACTCTGATAGCCCCAGCGAGGGCTAGAGATGGAATTTTCCCTGGTCTGACACTTTGTGTAAGACGGGATCAGGCGCGTCCCACGTTAATTCCGGGGGATTTGGGACGGGTCCTGACAAAGTGGTATCAGAGCAGGTTGGCTGATTTGATACTCATGGTACTCTGATACCAAAGTGGTATCAGAGCATGGAGTACGCGCAGGTCAAGGATGTGATGTCTCTGAAGTCGTAACAGCCCGTCATCAACCTGATAGTTAGGGTATTAGTACGAGGATTTGATAGAATCGAACCTTAGTTAGATGATGTTTGGCACGTGATACAATAATTTGAGGTTCGATTGGCATTAGAGGCCACGTGTTACGAGGTTGTATCCCGAGTAGGATCAGTATTTTTGTGAATCCGACGGCTTAGAGTCGCAGTGTTACTGGAAATAGGATCCAATGGATTAGTAGAGACTGTATGACGACTTGAGAGTCATGACCGCTCGACGGTAGGGTCGTGTCGGTTAGAGGATGTACGGATTAATACCAGTGGTGGTAAGAGGTCAGGGTCGCCCAATTTACGATGACCCTGTACGACTACAGTCACAACGGTTGGGAATAGGAACGTGTGATTCTATTCGGGGTGATGAACCTTGTTTCGATGTGTCGAATTCCGGTGTGATGTCAACTGGCAGGAGATGTCAGAGTAGTTGTGGTGTGACGCGATAGGATGTGGTTGCGACGTGTAGCCGTTGTGCAGTGTTAGGCACAAAGTATGGCCAAGTTCTTGCCGAGGCCAGCGGCTGTGAGCTGTAGAGTTACGAGAGGATGAGATCCTCAGAGTGTAGTTATTGGCTGGTTTGGCACCAGTATCGGAGTACGACGATCCTTTGGAGTCAAGGCGAGGGATCAGTCAGGCTAGTTGTGCTGCAGCGAGCAGCCGGGTTGTGGTAACCCTAGTTAGCGATTAATTGGACAAGTTACCAGGAGTGTAGTACTTGGGATCGGATCCAGAGGTGGACCGATCGGTGGATGTTGTGCGTTGAGAGATTGGTCTACACGGGGTTGTGGCAGACGCTGTTATTGATGGACGTAGTCGAGTCTTATCGAGGTGGATAGGCTCAAGTTTCCGTGATGATTGTGACGATGGGATTCGTCAGTCGTGACGATGATACGAGGTGCGTGAGTGACGCACAGTACGGGCATAGATTCTGGATTCGACTCGATTACGACTAAGTGCGATCGTAGAATGAGACGCTGACGTTGGGTGTTGGCACACTTGCCACGTTACCTTTGTGAGGTGACTGTGAAGAGTAGGATATACCTAGATGAGTGACAGGTGCCCTAGATATCCTTTGATGGATTGCACGAGTGTGAGTACTAGAGTTGATCCCGTAGAGTTGGGACGTGCGAACAGGTATGCAGACAGAATAGTGGATGTGCCAGAGTGGCGAACATGTGAGTTTGGTGGGCACTGAGTGAGACATAGAGGATCCCGAGTGGCTCAATGCGAGGCATCATGAGTACTTGGCTTGGTGACCAATTCTTTGATGATACAAGACTTGGGGCGTGAGTGTGTGCCCAAAAGTAGTGACGTTAAAGGTTGAAATGCCTAGGTGGCATTCGAATGAAAAGGTATAAATGGATGATGTAAGTGACGTCTTATGACGTATGGGTTGGTTTGTCAGATACGGTAGTAATCAGAGATTTGGCTTCAGATCACGACAGAAGTTGCGATCTGTTTAGCCTACCGACCGATGTCACTGGATTCCGACCAATTCTATGAGTCAGAGTTGGATCAGGATGATTAAAGGTACGAGATGCGGGTGTTAGAGGTCGTTTATACACATCCGTAAATAGTAGACAAGATTTAAGCTTGAGTTGCGTGAATTCCACTCGGAATGAGTGTACCTACATAAACAGTATTCACGGGCGCGTGGATGGTGTTCAGTTGAGTTGAGGACTTGAGAGTCCACTGTGGATTAGTGTTGGTTGACTACGGTTGACCATACCTCCTGAGTTGGGGATTTGGAAATTGATTGTCTATAGGACGCGGGAATGCTCGCGTAGTGAGTGAGCACAGTAATTGGAAAAGAGACATGGTTCCAACGTGATTGGGACTTCGGAATCAGGAGGAGTTGTTATTGAGACGTTGAGAAGATTGCTTGATTTTGCATTGGTGATGATAATTCCGAGATCTGTGAGTGTGACGCTGTAGCAAATAGTGTTGAGTACTGGAGGATGACATTGGATGAACTTTGATGTCATCATCTTGGATTCGTCCCTAGGTAGGATGACGAGCAGTGTTGTGACAGCTAGGAGTTCAAGAGGGTGTAAGAACCGAACACCTAGGTTGTGAGTCAAATTTGATTGACTTGACGAGTAGATGGTGCTTAGCATCACAGGATGTGACGAGTGAGTGTCCGAGGTGGTGGATTTGATGTTTGCCTGGTGACGGACGGTTGGGGTCCACACCATGATTGATGTGCGGACAGTAGTATGTGGGTTGACATTGCCGGAGTACAGTCATTGAGTAGGTCGGGTGGCACCCCGATATGAAGTGATATGGATGCACCAGTGTGTTTTGCACGTTGAACGATGGCATTGATCACGGTCAATCGAGATGTCGGGTTGAGAGTGGCCGAGAGTATGGGTATGTTGTAGTTTGGATAGAGTCCTGGATGGACATGAGTGGTGATCAGATTAGATCTGATAGTGACAATTGGAGACTCGAGGTGAGTCTAGATGTCATCGGAGATCGCAGAGTGATGCGAGATACGATACGAGGACTCGAAGACGAGTCGAGATCAGAGTAGAGCAGAGAAGCGCAGTGGAGCCGGAAGTTTTCGGCTGGTTACGAAGTCATGAAATATCGTGGTAATGGATTGATAGGTATCCGATGAGTTCGGATTGGTATGGATTGATGGGACTCTCCTTAGAGTCAGTTTTGAGTATAGGAATTTGAAAGAGTTGATTCGTGCGAGTATCGAGAGTCAGTATGGACATAGGTTTGAGGATGACCTATGAGATGGGATTCGTGCCATGGTGATGGCAGGATCTAAAGGATGTTGCCAGATAGGATGCTGAGAAGGATGCTAGCTTGGATGTGGTAGCCCTTAGTGGAAATGCGTATTTCACCCTGACGACTACAGGATGGAACGTGTTAGAGTGGCAGACTGAAAGTCGTTTGGATGTCAGATTGGTATTGCTGACCTGTCAAAGTGAGTGACAGGCGAGATCGACGAGTGTCGATGTTCTGTCTCGAGTGAGACATACGAACTAACGTGTAGTTCTCGGAAATCAATTGAAGCTTTGGAGGCTCCGGTGACGGTACGTACCGACGAGTACGAAATGTGGGTCGGATGAGTACTGTTACTCAGGTATTCTTGTGTGTGGGTGCAGCGATCCAAATCGAGGGATATGATTGGATTCCATAATTTAGCTGTGGAATCGTGTCAATTTGAATTTCGAGGACGAAATTCTATAGGGGGAAGATTGTGACGACCCGTCCTGAATTAGCGGAATTAATTAAGGATTAATGACGGATTAGCGAGACTAATCAGGGATTAGATGAGGATTAGCGGACGCTCGGGCGAAATGACGATTTTGCCCCTAGAATGGGCAAATCGTTGATTTTCGTTCAGGCAGTCAAATGGAATTTAGCCGATGACTGTGACGTATTTCAGGACGTCACGAGTTCATAGACAGGTGGCACGCTTGATTTCGACGTTCGAGGAAAAACTTATGATGTTCGGAAGTTCGGGGGCATTTTGGTAATTTAGTTGAAATAGAGTAAAAAGTTGACTTTTGACCCCGGAGGTCTGATGGACGAGGGCCGACGACCGTTACGTAGATCGAGATGATATGAATCCATAGATAGACAGCACGTCGAATGCGGACGTTCAACGGAGAAGTTACGATTCACGGAAATACAAAAGTACTATTGCACGAAACGGATGCTTTTTGGAATTAAGTGGGGCGCAGATATTTTTCATAGGACCAATGGATGAGTGACAAGTGTCACCCATCCACTGGCCATTCCTTTTCCTTCATGCATATCACATTTTCCCTTCATCGATCATTTTCCATCCCCTAGACCCGATCTCACCCACTTTGAATCAATCCAAACCTTCACCCCATATGACCATGCCTGGAGCACCATGAGAGTGAGAGGAGGCTGAGGATGCTGAGGAAGCTGGCAGGAGGTGGCTGGGCCGCCGTGCACGGCTGAGAAATGGTAAGTACTCGGTTTTGCCATTTTCCCCTTTTAATTTGATTTGTACGTTATGGTTGGCTTAGGATGATTAGAGGGTGTTTATTAGGTTGCTAGGACGGTTCTAAGGTGGTTTTGGACTGTGGTTGACGGCTGTGAAGCCCAGGGGGGATTTTGAAAGATTGAACCGTGAAGGGGAGTTGGACATAGGTCGGTTTAAGGGGTTTTGCTTAGTTTGGATGATTGGAAATGGTAGGAAATGAGAAAATAGGAAGAATGGGATTGAAAAGGAGAAGATTGGATGAAAATTGAGGGAGTAGGGTGGTCGGACCGGTTATATAGAGTGAACCAGCCAGACCGGTTCAACGCATGGAGAAGAAGATGAATAGTCCTGGCGTGTGAGGCTCACGCGCAGGACCATTCTTCGGCTCGTGAGGGCGTGTGAGCCTTCCTTTGGGTAAGTGTTCAACATGTGAAATCATCTATTCGATGTAACGAACATTTTGGGACTGGTTTCGTGTCAATCAGACATCGTTTCGATATAGTTCGGGACGTCCGAAGGTTTAGGTTCGCGTTTAAAAATAGTTAGAAAATTGGGAAAATTATGGGACTTCAATGAGAGGTTAATGAGGCTATTAGTAACCTTCTATTATGATTTGGACAGGTTCGGGAATTCCGGAGGTGACGTTTGTCCCAAGAGGACGTTATGGCACGCGTATTGAGGCGCGACTTCGAACGATCTGTGAGTGGACCTTTCTTTCGAACTTGATGCATGCATAAATGTTTTATAAGTGTTTTAATATATGTTTTGTGATGCCATGAGTGCATTTGATTATGGTAGCTTAGGATCGACATATTTTTCATGTTTTTCGAGGTTTCAGCTTTATGTCGTACCTTTGCATACTGCGTTTTCAATGAGGGTTTCATGAATTGGTTTTAGATTTGGAAATATGAAATTGGGCACGAGACCCATTTGATTTACGAACTCTCGGACTTGAAGTCCATTTGATTTGAGGAGGAATCGGACCGAGGGTCCATTTGAGTTATACGATCGGACCGAGGGTCCCGTTGGTTTACGAGTTCGGGCTTGAGGCCCATTTGACTGTAGTATCAGGCTTGAGGCCCTATTGGTTGTGAAATCGGGCTTGAGGTCCCGTTGCTCTATGGTTCAGGCTTGAGGCCCAGTTAACTGTGGTATCGGGCTTGAGACCCTGTTGAAATGAATCAGGTATGAGACCCAGTTGAGAAATGAGTTTTGAGAAAGAAAGAGAAAAAGAAAGAAAGTATTTGAAATGAATGAACCCTCCATATTGATTATATGGTCTCCTCCAGACGTCGACCTGGAGAGTCACAATCCACAGACCAGAGTGGGTATCCCCATAGGGATCCCGTTCCAGGAGTGGGGGTTACGTATTATGTTGTGGTCCCAAACCAGATTCCGGAGAGATATGTGGACTAGATCCAGAGAGAGAGCTCGGACTAGATCCAGAATTTGAGCCTCCCAGATGGAGATTCCTGGGAGAAGACTCGGAGTGAGACCCCGAGTAGTGTGCACACTAGATAGATATGATATCGTGACATTTATCGGGGATGTGCTCCCTAGGGGCTGTGTGTTAGGATCCACCCCTAATTCCCCGGGATTAAGGGCTAAATCCTGATCCCGTCTAACTTACGCATGACACGAAGGCTAAACTGACGTCCAACCTTCGTGTGACACGTAAGTCAGACAAGGGATTCTAGATCCAACCATCCCAAAAGTAACTGGACTTCCCATGTTGGGTCCTGACACTGTGTGCCCCGAGTTGGCATCTTCTCGGAAGTGCCTCGGCTGGGTTATACGTATGTTGATACGTATGTGATTCTGATGGAAAGTGATTTGGGGGCTGAGACCCCGTGTTCCTTGCTTTTAGAAATGATTTGGGGCAGAGACCCCGTATTATTCACCAAGAACGTTTTGGGCTGAGACCCATGTGACATGATTTGGGTTGAGTTCCCATGATTTGATTTATGGTTGTAAGAGTGTGATTTCGGGTCAGGGAACCAATTGGATTTATGGGTCATGACGGTTTATGGGGCCGAGCATGAACCCTTGAAAGATTTTGAGAATGTTTTCAAATGGTTTTATGAACGTGTTTGATAAATGGTTTTTGGAATGCATGCGTATGTTTTTATGAAGGGCATAAATGACTTTATGCGGAAATGTTTTTAAATAAAATATTATTTTGTCCACTCACGACTTTTAATGTTTTAATGCCCTTCAAGTTGATCGCGGATGCGGGCTGTAGTAGAGAAGAGACATCACTCTCCTCTTCCTACGATCCTGACGTACTCTGATAGCCCCGGCGAGAGCTAAAGATGGAATTTTCCCTGGTCTGACACTTTGTGTCAGACAGGATCAAGCGCATCCCACGTTAATCCCATGGGATTTGGGACGGGTCCTGACAGTAACTGTTCATCTTCTCGACCTGGTTTTTCTGCAAAACGGGTCACGTGACTCGGTTTCACAATCCGGTTGTAATTCTTCAATTTCATTATGTTTTTTCACAATTCAAGCCAACAATCTACTCGGAATTACCTCAAACACATGTATTTGAACTTAATTTCATAAAATTCCTTACCAAGTTCCTCGAATTCAAACAAGCTCTATACGCCAAAATTTTGAACACTTTCGCGAGCTCATCCCTGAGTAATTTTCTTCGAATTTTCGATGGCCCTACTCGGGATGATCCCAGACGGAGATTTCTAATGTCAATTCCAACAATCAAGATCGAAAGTTTTGATTTCAAGCTTCACGTCCAAGAATTTATGAGTTTACCCTCAAGGCTGTTATTCATTCTTGGCCAATAACCGTTCGTTTTCTTACTATTTCCCTCACTCTAATCTCTAGTTCAGTCATTCCCTCTCTGGTTTCTTCCATCAGCAACTTTTCCTCATAGTTTTATTCAAACAAGCACAACACACACCAATTCACACACAGTGTGCCACAAATCCAGGCCTCATGGTGATAGATGTCACAAATCCATCAACCACCTGTACCGACTCATCAAAAGTCAATCAATTTACCATTTTCCCCTTCCTTATAAAATTACCAAATTACCCCTAGACCTTTTCAGACCCATAATTAATCCGTTCGAACTTCGATTTTTGCGTGCCACTTGTCTACATACTCAGCGTCTCGAGACCTACGCAACGATCCTTACAGAAAATCCAAAAAGTCAACATTTGACCACAATAATTACAGGGGCAAAAATGTTATTTTACATTCCAACTTTCAAATTTACATTTCTCGAATTTCTGGGGCGTCACAATTGGTCCGAATAAGATATGTTTCTATTGAAGAATCTGTGGCAATTTTTTTAAATATACTTACTCATAATTTGAAGTATAGAGTCATTGGGGTTAACTATTATCGATCCAAGGAAACTATTAGTCGGCAATTCAATAATGTGTTTTATGCAATGATAAGAATTAGTGAAGATTATTTGAAACTTCAGCCATGTGTTATTGGTAGCTTCGACAGAGACAAATGGAAGTGGTTTGAGGTAAATTTATAACTAGAAAAACAGTGTCTTATTTTATCTTAGGATTCTCACTTACATTCATGATGTAATTGTTTTTATGTCATTAGAATTGTATTGGGGCACTTGATGGAACTCACATACCAGTAACATTGTTTGTCGAGGATAAACCAAGATACCAAAATAGGAAAGGTGATGTTTCCACCAATGTCTTAGGAGTCTATGCACCAGATTTAAAATTCATTTATGTACTAGCTGGATGGGAGGACTCTACTTCTGATGCTCAAGTTTTGCGAGATGCTTTACGTAGACATAATTCGTTTCAAGTCCTAAGTGGTAATTTATATATTAATTGTTAATACCGACAAAATTTATGACTAAATGACTAAGTTAATTTATTTTTTATTTTATTTTTAGTTGTAGATAAATACTATCTTGTACATGCCAGATATGCTAATGGACCAGGTTTTCTAGTCTATCTAATTCGGGCTGCCTGTCTACTCTATCTAATTTGCTGTTGCCTTTTTAGTCTAAGTAACAATCGGATTATCTACTTTGATTTACAGGTGCTTAATAATCAGATTATCTACTTTGATTTACAGGTTCTTAGTAATGAGATTACCTATTTTGATTCACAAGTTCTTACTAATCAAATTTCAGGTTCTTATAGCTTCTTAATGACTTTGTTTTCAGGGTTTGTTTGATTTACATGTTTTTTTTTTGTCTTGATAGTGTACAGAGTATGTTGACTAATGTTGCTACCTTTCTAGTATAAGTAGAAAATTATTAGCATTCTCATATTTTTTTCCTTTCCTTATTCATACAAAGATGATAGAGAAGCCAACAAAATTAAAGGCAAGGAAAAAAACTCAGGCAAAATATGGACGATCATTTTCGCTAGAATTCACAAATAAATAGTTCATTAGGTGATATTTTGAGACAAGAATGCCAACTAGGTAACAAAGGAGAGGCAAGTTGGAAACTAGTTGCTTACAATGACGATGCAGGTATAATTTTCACACAGTTTGGTATTCATGTTATTGCTGATAACATACGAAATCGTGTAAAGACGTGGAGAAAGCACTATGGAATACTGAGTGACATATTAAGTCAAAGTGGATTCAATTGGGATGAAACAAAGAAGATGATCACAGTTAATCAAGAAAGTGTTTGGACAGAATATGTGAAGGTAATTCAATGCATACACACTCTTGTTTGATTAATTTTCTTGCCGACTTCAGCAATAAAAATTAACCATGAATATAGATTTAGTTTATTTTTGTTAACAGTAAATATAGATTGATCAAATGCATACACTCTTGTTTGATTGATTTATTTTCCTTTTTCACCGCAAATATAGATTAGTTTACTTGTGTTCTTTGTTTTATAGTCACATGATGATACTAAAACTTACCAGTGGAAAGTGAGTACCAATTGGGATGATTTAGCGAACTTATGTAGCAAAGACAGAGCTTATAGAGAGGGTGATGAAACATGTGCAGAAGCTGCTAATGCTATGAACCAAGAGAGTTCTCCTACCGATGCCATTGATTTGGATGCTGATATTGAAGACTTTGAAAATTCTCACATTGATGATGTTTCACCCACTTATGTTCATCCAAAGAGAAGCAATCAAATGCCTGCTAGTTTTCTCCCATTAAAGAGAAGATGTACGCCTAATGTCCTTGCAGATTCAATAGCTAAAATGGTTTCATCTTTTGATCAACTTATTGCTACAACAACACTAAGCCTTGATCCTGCAGAATTACATGGCGAACTTACTGCAATTCTTGATCTTTGTAGAAATAATCGATTGAAGGCATACTCTTGGTTTGTAGAAAATCCGAAACACTTTCCTATGTTCAAGGAGCTTCCAGTTGAGGAAAAACATAGCATGATGTTGATGTTTCTTTTAGCAACAAAATAGAATATGTTTTTACTTTGTTAGGATCTTTCGTGTTTATTCATATATGTTGGAACATTTTATTTGTTAGTTATTCTTATATTTACTTTAGAGTTTATTTGAAGATGAGATATTTTGAACATTAATCACATTTTATACTTGTTCTAAAAGTGAGTTTTGATTTGTTGCACTATTTTAGGAGAGTTGATTTTCAATGCTTATTGTTTAGCAGATTTAGTTGGAATTTTAATTTGATTTCCGAAATTAAATTAGAGAGAGTGATAGATAAGAAGGGTTTTTGGAGTTTTTAGCTTTTGCATAATGTGTTTGAGTTCTTTGTATTCAATTTTGATGTTTGTGTATTGTTTTTGTGTAAAAATGAAACTTTCATTTTCATATGTTTAAATCTGATGATTATCCAAACATGTGAAATTGTAATTTCCATAATTTTTTAAAATTCTACATCATGATATCCAAACACTAGAATTTGTAATTGTGGAAATTGTAAATACGGAATTACAAATCATGAAATTTGTAAATTCTCATTAAATTAGAAATCCTCAATTCAAACACACTCTTGGTTATTTGTCTATTTTTCAAATGAATTCCATTAAAAAAAAGGGCAAATATGTCAATTCAAGTGCGTTTCACATGATTTTTTTTAAACATAATTAGTTTGAGAAATAGACTGAAAGATTAAGGGAAATTTTAGGATAAAATTCAAGGACGGGGGACCCTAATATTGAAGTATATGGACAGTTGCTAGAATTATGGTAAAACCTAGAGACGGTTGCAACTATTTTTTCAATAAAAAAAATGAGAAAAGAAGAGTTGAAAGGGCCTTGGTTTCTCCAATGACACCATAAATAAACAGTAGGCCTTTCTCATTGAGAAATGTTTCTTTTAGCTTGTTTTGCATTTGAGGACTCATCTTCTCTCTAAAAACGCTCTACCTTCTCTCTAAAAACCAAAAACCAAATTCCTAACTCTAGCCAATCCCCTTTTGGGGGTTGGCAGGAGTCCACATTCTCCTTCTCCTCCCCTTTCCTTTATTCTATTCTTCCTTTTCGTTTCTTCCCTTCTTTTATCTTCTCCCTCGATCTTCGCTCTGCCGACCTTGCTTTGTATCTGACGGTTGTTGGACTTTGTTGTAACGACCCATCCCGGAATTCGGGATTAGGTTAGAAACTAATCATGATTAATGAGGGTTAATCGGTGGTTAGTTGGGTGGAATCGGACGAACGATGCAAAATGACCGTTTTGCCCCTAGTCGTGGGCAAAACGTTGACTTTTTATTCGGACGGTCAAATGGACTTTGACCGGTGACCGTGACGTAGTTTGGGACGTCACGAGATCATAGACAGGTGGCACGTTCGATTCCGACGTTCGAGGTGATAGTTATGACGTTCGGAAGCCCAAGGGCATTATTGTAATTTGGACGAAATAAGGGAAAATGTTGAATTTTTGATCGGGAGGTCCGATGGCCGAGGACCGAGGACCGTTAGGTTCGTCTCGAAGCCCTGAGTACAACGACAGGCGGCACGCGTCAATTGGACATCGGGTGACCAAGTTACGGGTCACGGATGGTGAGGGGCATTTTGGTAATTATTGCCCTGAGGGCATTTTGGTCATTTGCACGGGTTACTGTTCAATCAACCGTGAAAGCAGAGCCTGCACGCCGTGCTGGGTCGTGCTCTGATCGGGTTATTTTTTTTTAACGGCTTAGTGGACTGAACATGAAATTGTTTAAGTATTTTGAGGTATTGGACGGCATGGTGGCATGGGCTGAGACAAACCAGTGCACGGGTATTCATTGTCCATGGCTCCGGGTTCTGTTTGTGGGAAACAACCTTCAGTGGAATCAGATGGATTCCCACGAGCTGTTGGCCACGCCGTTCGATTATCTGGGTGCTGAGTGTGCTTCTGAGCGTCATTTGGAACAAGGGGAGGCTGAGCGCTGAGAGAACCAGCTCTGGGAGAAAAATCGAAAAATTGAGGGAAAAATCAGAATTTGAATTGTGTGAGGAATTCGACGACACCAGGGACAGTAATCGTCTTCTGGGACCATTTGGAGATCAACCGTAGCTATTGGCAAGGGATTCGATCACTGTTTGGCCATGCTCACTGGTTCCTGTTTCAGTGTTGTGCAGGGACTGTGGACGATCACTTCCAGGTTAAGTCTTGTCCAATTGATCGTGTATTTCAGTTCCTTTTATGTCTAGAATCCTCACTGTGAAGTTAATTTGAGTTTGGTTGAGGAAACACAGAGTTTGGGCGATCGACCCATTTGGACGATCACGGGTCGTGGGGCTGATTTTGGGGCTGTTATGATGAATCAGGAACATAGAACCTTAATTGGATAGCTGAGGAATGTGTTAGGATCAAGGAAGGATGCAATCAGGGTCGAATTGAAGGTCATCTGACCGGGTTGGACTCGCGGGTCGTAGGCCCGTTTTGCAGGGAAAACGGGTGAAGAAGACGTACTGTAGCGGGAACTGTAGCAGACGCGTGGCCTCACGCGCAGCCGCTTACGGCGGCGCGTGACGGCGCGTGGATCCGAATTTCAAGGTGAGTTCAACACGACTTTTGTCCTATACAATGTAACGAACATTTTAGCGTTGGTTTCGAAATTATCGGGCACCGTTTCGATGTGGTTCCGAGGGTCCGAAGATTTCTATTACGTTTGTAATTAATGATTAATTCCCGAAAAATTATGGGGAATTAGTATGCTGTTATGTAAGCCCTTAGTGACACTAAAGTATGTTTTCGAACAGGATTTGGAATTTCTGGAAAATATCGGAAATTACGGAACCGCGTGCGGCGTAAAACCGAGCCCTATTGAACGGTGTGTGAGTGGACGTTGCTTTTAAATTTAATGCATGCATAAATTATTTCTATGATTTTATGATTATAATTTTAGGTTGTGATTGATTTTGATTTCCGTATTTATAGTATTCGATTCCCGTATTTATACGTATTTTTACTATACATGTGAAATTCCACGTATTTCGAGACTATGGTCACTCGTATGCTTAATGATGGTTTAATGGAAGAAGTTATATGAAATGAGTGTAAAATGATTTAAGAAGGTTGTTTATGATTTGCGAGTGTGACTTACGATTTTGACACGTTTTTCGAGAAAGTTCCGGATTTGTACGTTTTACGAGATTTTGAGTTATTGTGATTTGATCACTGTTGATGTTTGAATTGGGGAATTAAAATGAGACTTGTGATTTGAGGATTTTAAATGTGGGTTTTGAGTATGTTTTGCTTGGATTGTGATTTTGGTAATTATGATTGTGGTCTTGATGTTTTGATAATGAAATTTTAACGAACGAGGTTTCGGTTTTCGGAAATTTAAAGTGGATTCTTGGTTTGGGTTCGGGATGATGCTTCCGGATGCCAGCTGACGGAATCATTATTGCGAATTCGAATTCGGGAATGAAAAAGGATTTAATAAAGTGATTTGGTCTGTTTTTGCATGCCCCGTGTTTCATGATGATTTGATTATGTTTGTAAAGTATGATTTGGGGAAAATGAATGTGGAAATTTCGGACCATGGGTCCTGTTGTGAAAAATGTGATTTTGGGATGGATCCCACGTGGTCGTGATTGATGAACTGTTTTGGGGTTTAAAGACCCGCTAGAAACTGCTTTGGGTTTGAAGACCCGTTGTTGTGTTTGAAAACTGTTTTGGGTTTAAAAACCCGGTGCTATTGCTGGAGCACGTTTTGAGTTTAAAGACTCGGTTAATTGATGACGGGGGAGGGCCCTTATTGAGTTTAAAGACTCGTGAGTTTAAAGACTCGATTATTGTGATACCCCCGAGGCCTATTGATTCTGTTTTGAGTTTAAAGACTCGTTGAAATCCCGGGAAGGCCTGATAATGCGCATGGTTTTGAGTTTAAAGACTCGGGCGCACTTGATATCCAGCAAACTGAATGATTATGATTCATTGATATTCTCGGATGATTGGGTGTGTTGGGCAGTGGCCCGGTTTATATGGTTGATGGATTGGTTGATGTCGTATACTTGGGTTTGGATTTTGTGGTTTTGGGCTGTGGCCCTGTGTTTATAACTGCGGGCTATGACCCGAAGATTTAGAAAAAGGAAAATGATTTTGATTCTCATAACTGATTTCTTATGTTGAAATGTTAACCGATTGCGAAATGATTTTTGTATGCATGCATTGGTTTTACGCGGAGGGTAAAAACGTTTGTTGTAACTGTTTTGCTAAACTAATTTATTTTTGTCCACTCACACCCTTTTGGTTTTTATTGACCCTCCAGGTCGTGGCGCGTTGTTCGAGGCTGTACGTGGGGCGGAGGCATGAGTAAATACGTGTGGCTATCCCTGGTTTGGCAAGCACTGAGGGTAACTTGGGGTTTTTTCAGTCTTCTTGCCAGACGGGAGCAGGACCGGGCACGGTTATCGATGCCCCTTTCGGGGGCGATCCTGTCATGTGTCATGAGTACCTTTTGTTTGGTCGGTTGAGGTGGAAGTGCAGATTTGATTGTGGGCTTTGAGGACAGCGAGTTTGAGTTGCGACAACGATTCGTTCCACACGAGCTATCCCATTAGAAGATGTGTTAGTAGCCACACCGCGCTGGAAGATGTGCCTATCTACGACAAAGGCAATGTGAGGAGTTTACAATGGTAGAGGTGACGCTTTGGTGGATCGGTGTTGCTGTGGCTGCGATGAGATGTGTGGCTGTGCCGCTACAATTGCGACGAATCATGGGGCGGCGTTGTTGCGGCTACAATGGTGCTCTCTCTGACATGTTGTGATTGTTGTAAGTGCTTTAGTGACCTCTTTTCTCAAATCTTCTTGCTCCAAATATTACGGCTATGGCTACTCCGGACTACAACGGTGACGGCTACTATGGTGTTGCCCACAACTGTAGCTCCGGTGATGACTGCAACATTGATATTAGGCTTGAGTGGTTTTAGTTCTTTAGTGTGTTGATGCATGTGGTGGAGGCTTGATGTCTTTATCAGCTCTATGGCTTTTCTGGACTTTGGTCTGGCTATTAGTCTAGTCATTTAGGTTGGACCTTAGTTTTTGTTTTTTTCTCTAGCCTAGTTTGGTTGAGATTTGAGTTAGATTAGTCTAGTTTTGAGCTGAGTTTTTGTTTAGTTTAGGGTCTAGATGGACTTTGAATTATTTTTGGATTAATGTTTGTTTTGATTCAATTTTAAGTTTTGAGCTTGTGTTTTAAGATTAATTATGGGTGTAATCTAAGATTCTTGTTTTTTCTTGGGAATGTCCCTTATTAATTTTTAGTATTAATTTTTTTAAATGAAACTTTTTGACCTATGAAAAAATGTTTATTTTTAGAGTTAATTTTTTTTTTGGGGCAAGTTGGGGATATTTATTTTGGTGACCTGAAAATATCAGTAACCACAGCAAGGAAAGGAGACAGCATAAAAGCAAAATTAACAGAAATTACAATTGAGATCATAAATTGGAATAACAACGAAGTAATTAATCCAAAATTTGCAATTACTGTCATTGATTGTAGCCATCAATATTTTCACACAAAAAAGGTGTAGTTTCCTCTCCTCTCTTATTTCCCTCATTCTCACTCAACAATCAACATTGATTATTTTTAGAGTAAATCATTGTTACACCCTTAATAACTTTTATTTTTATTTAAAATCTTTAATGCTTGTATATTAAACAAAATAAGACCTTATCTCAAATTTTTTTTGTTCAAAAATCCCTAAACAGAATTTGTAAACAAAAAATTTCACATCTACCCTTTTATATCTCAATAAAGAGGATGCGTTTTTGAATTATTGAGAATTCCTTTAAACAATTAAAAATAACATTATTTTTTTTATCCTCTTTACCCCATGTGCCCCTTAGTGTTTGATTTATTTGGCCTCTTGGACCCTTTATTATATTATGCATATAATAAATATTATATATGTATAATATATATTGTATACAGTTACAATTGAATTTTTTACATAAAATAAAAAATAAAGTCCGTATTCTTTGAGATTCAACGGTAGGATATAGATTTATTTTTGGGAGGGGGGGGGGGGGGGGAGGGGGGAGAGATGGTGGTGGAAAATCGTACGATGTAGGGTATAGATTAGATACTCATATTACTTTTAACATGAGCAAGTGAAAACAAAATTATAAATAGGAGTAATGTTTTTATAATTCTCAATATAATCTTATAATAATAATTAAAAAAAATAATGTTGAAATCATGATAGATTTTGGTAAGTACCTTTTAGATGGTTGACTAGTTTACAATTAAATGATATTAGTTGTAATTTATATAAAAACTATAGTTTATTTTAAATTGTATAGTTGACTAGTCAAATGATTTATAATTTTAATTTTTCTAAATGGAAGTTTTTGAATAAATTTATATTTTAGTAAGGACTTATGATTTGATTGCCCTTATTTTTATAAAGATGATGCCTTTGGGCCAGGTATTAAAGCACTCTATTATGACACCCCTAACTCAAAATGCTCCATTTCTTGTTTTTATTATGGATGATATTAGGATCTATTTCATTCAACTAAATTCTAATAATTAAAATTAAAAATGGTTTAGCCCTATATCTGGAAATTTACAATAAATATTTCGAGCTTAGCAATCCAAGTGTATCTTATTGGATTTGATAGCTATAGTGTGCATATGTACCCTAATTATTTCTTGATAGGAAGGACCCCTTTTTAGTTGGCTTAATGTGGCCCTTCATGAAGTTGTAAAGTAAGAGATCAAATCAACTTTGGCTCACATAATGTACTTCAAATCTCTCATCTAAATTTTGGTCTTTGATCACCTATCAACATGGTGCAGCTCCCTTGGCAAAAGGTGAGATTTTGACAAAAGCAATTGATAGACATTTTGATGGAGGAAAAGAATCAAACCCCGGACGAATGCTTTTGTTTTTATTCATAGGCATTTTGATGGAGGAATCTAATCCAAGGTGAATGCTTTTGTCCTTAGATTTAAATATGTTTCCCGTGATCAATTGGTAGGTTAAAAAATGTGTGAATTGCTAGATAGATTTAACTCAAAACACATTCATTATAACTCGTCAGACACTAACAAAGCTGGAGTTACACAATTATTCATTCACTAGTAATTTATCTTGGCATATTACATGTTTATGATTAGATATTATTTGATTGTATCTTACGTTTATCATAAGAAATTGTCATATTATGCAGGGATATCCTTGTTTATAATTAGAAGTTGTTTTAATAGGCCGGATATATATTACTTTTCTATTAGAAGATGCCATATTCTCCAACACTGGTGTAGTGAGAAGTCTCATACACTCGTGAAGAATGAGGCTAATACCCGGTTTATGTCTCCCTTTCCTAATACCAAAGCGTCGTATTATGTTAGGTGCATCTTTACTATTAGTTTTAAAAATTGTCGTATTATGTCAAAGTTAATTATGAGAAATAGGCATATTATGTTATACGCATCTCATTCTTTTATTAGAAGTTGTCATAAGAACATAGAAATTAAGACTGGGTTTCCTGGATTGGTGCCAATTTCGTATCTATGACTGAATGCTTTTATAAGATACATTCAAAAAGTACTGCCAATTATGTTAGTGATTTCTGATCTTTTTGGCCGATTGGCCTTAATTTTACTTTGCTCATATGAGCATCAATCAACCTTTATGTACTTCTTAATTTTACTTTGCTAATTCAATAGAAACATGCCATGATAAATTGATAATCTCCATCACCAATCCCTTTCAACTTTCACCTTTCACCTTTCACCTTTCACCCTTCATGTTTTGGGGCTTGACCATTCAACTCAACAACGTGCTTCAAAACAAAATCCCAGGTGCCACTGCCAGTGACAAAGGTGAAGTTTCCATCCCAAAAAGCAACAAGTTACTACTTACTAGAGTTGGGTTTAAAGTTTAAAGCCCTAGAGAGGAAAGTAAAGGGGGAAAATATGTCAAACAAGAGGAAGCCGGTGTTGAGGGTCATAGATCAGTAAATTTAAGTATGGTTAGTTGTTTTTTTTTTTTTTTTTTCGAGTATACTCGTTTTTATCCCTTCTTATACGATGCAAGATTTTCATTATTGAAGCGCATCCAATGTTGTACGTCCGTTTTATCCCTTCTTATATGGTGAACTCTCCATACGATGCAAAATTTTCATTCTTGAAGCGCATCCGATGTTGTTCGTCTTATGTATGCTTCTCTAACTAACAAAAAACTTTGTGAGGTCCGTAGACAGCTTGCTTAAAATCATGAAGAGTCTGGAGTTTTTGTATGGATTAATCGGATCACGTTAACAATATAATTATTTTTAAATTAATAGTATAATTATTTTTACGTTAACAATATAATTTTTTTGTACATCAGTTTTAATATAGAAGAAATTTATCATAATAATATTCTTAAATTTAAAAAAATATTTTTATTTTAGTCCGTCGTAATTAAATTCAGATTTATAATGGTTAGTTTTTTTTTCCGAGTATACTTGTTTTATCCCTTCTTATCTGGTGAATTATCCATATGATGCAAGATTTTCATTCTTGAAGCGCATCCAATGTTGTGCGTCTTATGTATGCTTCTCTAACTAACAAAAAACTTTGTGAGGTCCTTAGACAGCCTGCTTAAAATCATGAAGAGTCTAGAGTTTTTGTATGAATTAATTAGATCACGTTAACAATATAATTATTTTTATGTTAACAGTATAATTATTTTTTGTACATCAATTTTAATATAGAAGAGATTTATCATAATAATATTCTTAAATTTAAAAGAAATATTTAAATTTTAGTCTATCATAATTAAATTTAGATTTAGATATACTATATAATACTAAATTAGTATAGTCTTCCACATTGGCTAAAATAAAATAAGCAACAAAGGTAAAGATTTCATTACACATACTCACATAGTCACATACATAACATCACACACAAGGCTCAATGATTAAACCAACATCATGTCGTATGAGGTTGAAAAAAATGAAAAGTGATACCCTTCTTCTCCCCCACCGGCCACCACACCACATCGACCCACTCGCCATTTTGAAAAGTGCTTATTCAAAAAGTGCTTTTGTGAACAGACCCACACCAAAACCCCCCCTTCAAATTTTCAATGTCAGTGTGCTTGAGCTTTTGTGTGGGTCTTTTGGAGTCTGACCACAAATATACACTCTGCCCCAACAAATGGCGACACCTATCCCTTCCACAGCCCGCGGGCCTCCGCTAACTTACGAACCCGCCGCGCACTCTCTTATCCTCAACCCCGGCCCACACTCACCCTCTGTCTCATGAACTAAGGACGAAACCGAAACTAATTTCATTCATTTCCGCATATGGCAGCGGCTGCGTTTTTCTTCTTCCTCGTGGTGCTATGCGCACCTCCCTTGTTATCGTACGCCCAGCGCAGCGCCGAAACGCTGGCCGAGATCGAAGCTTTAATGTCCTTCAAGCTCAACCTCCACGATCCCAAAGGTGCATTGAACGGCTGGGATTCCACCGCGCCGCTGGCTCCGTGCGACTGGCGAGGAGTCGGTTGTACTGACAAACGAGTCACCGAGCTCCGCTTGCCTCGTCTTGAACTCGGTGGACGACTCAGTGACCGCCTCGGGAACCTGCGCATGTTGCGCAAGCTCAGCTTCCGGTCAAACTCATTCAACGGCACAGTTCCGGCCTCGCTCTCCCAATGCACGCTCCTACGCGCCGTCTTCTTGCAGAACAACTCGCTCTCCGGCAAGCTACCACCGGAGATTGGAAACCTGACCAATCTCGAGATTTTCAATGTTGCTGGTAACCACATCTCCGGCGAAATCTCTGGCGAGCTACCTCCCGGGCTCAGGTACCTCGATCTCTCCTCGAACTCATTCTCTGGGGAGATTCCCAAAAGCATCATCAACCTGACTGACCTTCAGCTCATCAACCTCTCGTACAACCAGTTTTCCGGTCAAGTCCCGGCGAGCTTGGGCGAGCTCCAGTTACTCGAGTTCCTCTGGCTCGACCACAACCTTTTATCAGGACCACTTCCCTCGGCGTTAGCCAATTGCTCGGCGCTTGTGCATTTTAGCGTTGAAGGCAATGCGCTCGAAGGCGTGATACCGGCGGCCATTGGAGCTTTACCGAAGCTTCAGGTGCTCTCGCTTTCGCAGAATGGTCTCTCTGGTACCGTCCCGTCATCAACGTTCTGCAACGTTTCGTTTTATCCGCCGTCGCTTCGAATCGTCCAGCTTGGGTTTAATGCTTTCACGGACATCGTGAAGCCCCAGACAGCGCCTTGTTTCAGTGCTCTGCAAGTTTTGGATCTTCAACACAATCAGATCCACGGCGATTTTCCATGGTGGTTAACACAGGTATCATCAAACTTAACCAGACTGGATGTTTCTAGTAACTTATTTTCTGGTGTTTTGCCTCCAGAAATTGGAAACTTGTCTAAGTTAGAGGAGCTTAAATTGGCCAATAATTCATTCAGTGGTCCAATTCCCCCAGAGATTAAGGAATGTAGCTTACTCCGGGTGCTCGATCTCCAAGGAAATCGATTTTCGGGTGAAATTCCTGTGTATTTTGGTGATTTAAGTGGTTTGAAGGTGTTATCTCTGGGAGAAAATCAGTTCTCGGGTTCAATTCCTGCCAGTTTTCGCAACTTTTCGGGGCTTGAGACATTGAGCTTGAGGGTGAACCAGCTGACTGGAACCTTCCCAAAGGAGGTATTAATAGGGTTGGGAAATTTGATCACATTGGACCTCAGCGGGAACAAGTTTTCTGGTGAAGTTGCCATCACTAGTGGGAGTTTGAGTCAGCTAATGGTCCTAAACTTGAGTGGCAATGGCTTTTCTGGGAGAGTTCCTGATACCTTGGGTAGTCTTTTCAGGCTTACAACTATTGATTTGAGTAACCAGAACCTCTCTGGTGAGCTTCCTTTTGAGATTTCTGGTTTGCCCAATCTGCAAGTTATTGCATTGCAAGAGAACAAGTTGTCTGGAGATGTTCCTGAAGGTTTTAGTAGTTTGATGGGTCTGCAGTATTTGAATCTCAGTTCCAATCAATTTTCTGGTCACATTCCGGAGAATTATGGGTTTCTACGGTCACTAGTTGTTCTGTCATTGTCTACCAATCACATTTCCAGTGTGATCCCACCGGAGCTTGGAAACTGCTCTGATCTTCAAGTTCTAGAGCTGCATTCAAATTCTTTGACAGGGGATATTCCAGCCGATATCTCTCGCCTCTCATTGTTACATGAGCTTAATTTGGGTAACAACAATTTAACAGGTGAAATTCCAGAGGAAATTTCAAAGTGCTCATCATTAAGCGCTTTGTTGTTGGAGTCCAATCATCTTTCAGGTGGTATACCGGTCTCATTGTGCCAGCTATCAAACCTAACTACTCTTGATCTCTCTAACAACAACTTGAGTGGGGAAATTCCTGGAAATCTGACATTAATTCCTGGCCTGGTGAACTTCAATGTCTCAAGGAACGACCTTCACGGTAAGATTCCAGATATGCTCGGCTCTCGGATCAACAATCCATCCGCATTTGCAGGGAATCAAAACTTATGCGGGCGGCCATTGGATCTGAAATGTGAGGAGGCTGCAGGCACCAAGAGCAACAGTACGAAGAGGCTAATTCTGATGATTGTTATTATTGCCATTGGAGCTTGCCTATTAGCTCTATGTTGCTGTTTCTACATTTTCAGCCTCTTGAGGTGGCGAAAGAAGCTCATCCAAGGGGCATCAGGTGAGAAGAATAGGAGTCCAGCAAGGGCAAGCTCAGGAGCAAGTGGTGGCCGGGGAAGCTCCGACAGCGGAGGACCAAAGCTTGTTATGTTCAACAACAAAATCACACTTGCAGAGACCATTGAAGCCACCAGACAATTCGACGAAGAAAATGTCCTCAGCAGAACAAGATATGGGCTACTTTTCAAGGCATGTTACATGGATGGTATGGTGTTATCCGTCCGTCGCCTCCCGAACGGAGCACTCGATGAAAACTTGTTCCGAAAAGAAGCTGAAGCATTAGGCAGAGTAAAGCACAGAAACCTAACAGTTCTTCGAGGCTACTACGCCGGGCCGCCGGACCTCAGGCTCCTTGTCTGCGACTACATGCCCAACGGGAACCTCGCAACCCTTTTGCAAGAAGCATCACACCAAGACGGCCATGTCCTCAATTGGCCAATGCGCCATCTCATTGCACTTGGAATTGCTCGTGGCCTGGCCTTCCTACATAGCTCCACACTAGTCCACGGCGATGTCAAGCCCCAAAGCGTACTATTTGATGCGGATTTCGAAGCCCATTTGTCCGATTTCGGGCTAGACAAGCTCACATTGGCACCCTCAGCTGAAGCTTCGAGTTCAACCACAGTTGGGACATTAGGCTACGTGTCTCCAGAAGCAATTCTAACTGGGGCAGTCACAAAGGAATCAGATGTTTACAGCTATGGGATCGTGTTGCTTGAGCTGTTGACGGGGAAGAGGCCGGTGATGTTTACGGAAGATGAAGACATTGTGAAATGGGTGAAGAAGCAGCTGCAAAGAGGCCAAATCACTGAGTTGCTAGAGCCAGGGTTGCTTGAACTTGACCCGGAGTCAACAGAGTGGGAAGAGTTCTTGCTTGGAGTCAAAGTCGGGCTGCTTTGCACCGCACCTGACCCGCTTGACAGACCCGCCATGTCTGATATTGTTTTCATGCTTGAAGGCTGCCGGGTCGGACCCGATATCCCCTCGTCCGCTGACCCAACATCTCAACCGTCTCCGGCGTAATCCTAATTAATTTTTTTATTAATTTTTCATTAACTGTAGTCGACTCTTGTCTATTTTAGTTTGGACCTTTTTAGTTTGGCTTTTTCTATTTTACGTTTTTGCCCTTCTTGCAAGATCGGCTGTGCCGGCCGGGTCCCGCCGGCGGGATTGAGTAAAATCGGACATTTGAGTCAACGATTGGGACGGGCGCAAGCAGTTAATTAAAAGCCAAAAGAGGGCCCACCATTCTACCCGCCAAACACTAACCGACAAGCTACTGTTATCGTCTAGCGGGGTCCATGTGGAAATGCGGCCGTAAGAGTGTGGGGTCTGAGGCACGTATCTTCAACGTGATTCCAATTTAATAGGCTGCCACGTGGCGTCATGCTGCCCTTGGTTTGTTTCTTGGGTAGTGGACTGCAGTAGAGGAGGAAGTCTTACGTCGGACAAGGACGTTAATTTCCGGTCCCACTGGATCAGGACTAGGCGGGGAATGGGGGAAGAGAGAGAGATGGGTGGCCCTACCAACTCAACAACTCTTCAAGTACTTGGAGAACTTGATTCCTTGAAACTTTTTGTGGGTCACGACGTATTTGGATTGAATTGAATTATCCCTAGAATTATTGTGTGTCGTTTCATGTTCAAAACTGCAGTTGTCTATACACTTAAAAGCTGGTCCGTTTGCTAATTAACTGAGTATTATGTGTAATTTTTTATATATATTTAGTTATATAAATTTATATATATATATATATTTAATTATATAAATTATTTTATTTATTAAATATTTAATTAATAATATAAATATTAAATAAAATAAATTAATAAATATAGAATATTATATAATTAAATTAATAAAAAAAATTATATTTTCAACATTTATAATTCCAATTCAATTTATTTATTTAGATAATTAATTTTTATCTTGATAGTATTCATTATATTACTAATTTTTTGATTTTTTTTTTTTAAATCGCATAGGCCCCCGCTTAGGTGTTAGGCCCCTATCGACTGTCTTAGGAGCACCTAGCGCCGTTTTGAACCTTGTTCATATGTCAACAACTATAGAAATTGAAACAATTTTTTTAATTACATTTCTGCTTTATTTTTTTCAACTCCATTAATTTTCTATAGGACTAGTGACAAGATCCGTCTCAATCCCCTTGGATTATTGTGGGACGTGCCTGCTCCCGTCTAACACCGCATGTCAGACTAGGGATAAACTCGTCACCTGCTCGGGGTCCATCAGAGTACACTAGGATCGGTGATGACATGTGATGTCTCGATCTCTGCTACAGCCCGCATCTGTAATCAATCTGAAGAGTATTAAAACATGAAAGCTGTGAGTGGACAAAAATAACAGTTTTATAAAAATCATTTGTATCGAAAAAACATTTATACCCTTCACGTAAAAGCATGCATGCATCATAAAAGCAATTCATTTCAAATACTTTCTGAAAGCAAGACATAATGTTTTTCAAACCAAACACAGTGAAAACTGCATCTCAATCAAAATCATTAACTTAGTAGGGTCTCAGCCCAAAATTAATGTCAAAAATCATAAAACACGGGGTCCCAGCCCCACACCAATCTCGGTGAAACATCACATGCATATATATATATATATATATATATATATAACCCATCCTTGACATCCCTGATGTCTAATCAAAACCCGTCATGATTTCTATAAAGTATGCATACTACTCGGGTCTTAACTCCGAGTCTACCCCCAGGATCTACGACGTCTGGGAGGACCTGTCTCCGGACCCTGTCCGAGACTATATCATATCTCTCACTCTTGGGCATGTGCTCCCTCTCGGAGTCACTCATCCCAGGTAGTGGATCGTGACACTCTAGGATCATCGACGTCTAGAGGAGACAAATCCGCTCATAGGAGGGTATATACATATTCATATACTTTCTTTCAAATGATAGTTCAACTGGGTCTTATGCCCGAATCAAATAATAGGGAATCAGCCTATATTCACATCTCAATAGGGCCTTAAACCTGAATTCTCATTTCATAACCACAACTGGGACTCAAGCCTGATACCACAACTCAACTGGACTTTAAACCCGATATCACAATCAACTGGGTCTTAAACCCGATACCATAAATCAACTGGGCCTCAAGCCCGATATTACAAAACAACTAGGACACAAGCCCGGTACCATCAGTCAACTGGGCTTCAAGCCCGATCATATAAGCCAAATGGGCCCCCACCCGATATCTCATGAAATCAAATGGACTCCAAGTCCGACAGTTTCCAAATCCAAATGGGTCTCAAGCCCGACACTATCAATAAACTGGGCATCAAGCTCGAGTTCATACTTTCAAATCCGAAATCCTTTCATCAATCAAATCATTTGATAACACAAGCACGTGTAAAACCCGACCTAAACCCAAGGTATCACATTAAACAGGAAATCTCAAAATACGTGCAATAACACATTTTCCTCCGAAGAGGGCAACAATTCATATCAAATCACATGCACTCATGGCATCTCAAATCATGTTCATAAACTCATATAAAACATTTATGCATGAATCAAATTCATAAAACAAAATCCACTCACCAACTGTCCAAGCTGCGCCTCGATACACTCACCATAAGCTTCTCCGGGCTAATCACAATCACTAGGACTCCCAAACCTGTCCAAATCATACTAGAGGGTTACTAACTACTTCAATAACCTCTCATTAAAGCCCCCTAATTTTCCGGGTTTTTTTAAACGTATTTTACATAGGCTTTAAACTTTCGAACACCCAAAACTACCCCGAAATAGTGTACGATCGACTCGAAACTTGTTCCAAAATGTTCATTAAATCAAAAGGATGATTTCATGTGTTGACCTCATCCCCAAACATTGCCCCACGCGGCCCTACGCGCCGTCCAAAGGCGCTGTGCGTGGAGCTCACACGCCGACTACAGTTTTCTTCTTCCTCGTGCAGATCAGTCCAAACCGGTCCAACTGTAACGTCGGTCCAGCCGAACTGGCGTAACCGGTTCACCCCTATTTCTTGGTTCGTTTTCTTCCTTCTTTCCACCAATCTTCTCTAATCTATCCTAAGAGTTGTTCTATGCAATCAAATTGAAGAAAACTAACCTAAAACTGCTTTGTTCATTAAACCATTTAAAGCCCAAAATTCCATTCCATGTTCTGTGCACATCTAAGGACCAAAACTTCATTCTAATGATCCCATTTAGTTCCTAAGGTACTTAAAAACATGTTTGGAGGTTTGATTCGAGCTTACTTGACTGGAAACCGAATTCGGTGGCTAGCCACTGAAAATTCCTCACGGCCGTTCCACCGCCGTGCTTGCATCACCGCGGCCACCATCAGCCCTATTTCAACCTCCCCTCACACTTTTCTGTGTACACCATCAATAAAGGATGAAGGTTCGTGCGGTTTGGGTTGTGTTGTGGTGTGATGTTCTATGTTTCGGGTTCAATGAAACAGACGAGGGAGAATGGGTGGATGCATGTATATGTGTTTGTGGGCAATGGATGAGTGGCACTTGTCACACATCCATTGGGTCTGGAGAAAATATCTGGGCCTACATGAGGACAAATTTCAACTCGTCTCGTAATTCGTGCAATAGTTCCTCGAACTTCCGTGACCCTTAACTTTCCCGTCTAACGTCCGATTTCGACGTGCCACCTATCTACGGACTCGTATCGACTCAATTTACGTAACTATCCTCGGTCCATAGGCATTGGACCTCTTGGGCCAAAAGTTAACTTTTTACCCTCGTTTAGAGGGAAAATCGTAATTTCGCCCTAAACGTCTTATAATCTTCGGCTAATCCCCGATTAGCCTCGCTAATCCCCAATTAGCCTCGCTAATCCTTAATTCATTCTTAATTAATCCCAATAATTTGGGACAGGTCATTACAAACTTCCCTCAAAGAATTTCGTCCTCGAAATTCAAATTGATCCCATTCCACAACTAAATCGCGAAAATCCAATCATGCCTCCAACTCGGGGCACTCTCGTGTAACTGTACACGTCCGACATAACCATCGTACACGTCGGTACTCACTGCCACCTGGGCTCCCAAAGCTCCAATTTACTCCTTAGAAGTCACTCGTCGGCGCATAAGTCTCCCTCGAGATAGATTGTCTGTAATGACCCGTTCTGAATTCCATGAATAGATTAGTGACTAATGGAGGATTAGTGAGTTTAATCAGAGATTAGCTGAGCAAAATTGGACGGACAATGTAAAATGACCGTCTTGCCCCTGATCTTGGGTAAAAGGTTGACTTTTGTTTCCGGGAGTCAAACGTAGGATGACCGATGACCGTGACGTATATCGGGACGTCACGAGTTTGTAGACAAGACGTGATGACCCGTCCTGAATTAGCAGGATTAATTAAGAATTAATGACGAATTAGCGAGACTAATCAGGGATTAGACAAGGATTATCGGATGAGCAGGGCGAAATGATGATTTTACCCCTAGAATGGGTGAACCGTTGATTTTTCATTCAGGCAGTCAAATGGACTTTGGCCATTGACTGTGACGTAGTTCGGGACATCACGAGTTCATAGACAGGTGGCATGTTCGATTCCGACGTTCGAGAAAGAAGTTATGATTTTCAGAAGTTCAGAGGTAATTTGGTAATTTGGTTGAATATGAGCAAATAGTTAACTTTTGACCCGGGAGGTCCGATAGCCGAGGGCCAAGGACCGTTACGTAGATGGGGATGATACAAATTCGTAGACAGGCGGCACGTCGAATTCGGACGTTCGACAGAGAAATTATGGTTCACGGAAGTTTCGTGGTACTATTGCATGAAGTTCGAGGCGGATTGACTTTTGTCCTAAGTGGGGCCCAGATATTTGTCACTGGCCCAATGGATGAGTGTCAAGTGTCACTCATCCATTGTACACTCAAACATACTCATGCATATCCACCCATAACCGTGTTCGACCTTTTTCCCATTTCCAAACAAACCCGATCAACATCCAACCCCAAATCCAAACCCTTAACCCATATGATCATGTCTGAGGAACCAAGAGAGTGAGAGGAGGCTGATGAAGCTGAGGACAGTGGCAAGAGGCGGCTGGGCCACCGTGCATGGTGGAGAGAGGAGGTAAGCTCGGTTTTGCCTTTTTTCCTTTTTATTTCGATTTTGCAAGTTATGGATGGTTTTGAATGTTTAGGGTGAACTTATTGGGATGTTAGGAAGATAATAGGATGAGTTTGGTGGCGGTTCATGGCTGAGGAAGCCTGGGGAATAACTGGGCAAGTTTGAACCGTGAGGAGGAAAATGAACCCGTGGGTTTTTATGGGTTTTAGGTGGATTTGGTTGCACAAACAAGTTTCTAGGATAAAATTAGGAAGTTTAGGATTGAAAAGGAGGAGATTGGATGAAAAATAAGGAGTGGAGAGCCCTGGACCGGTCACGCTGGTCCAGTAAGACTGGCTGTACAAGGTTGGACCGGACCGGCCGGTTCGACTAAGGTTGAAGAAAACTATTCCCGGCGCGTGAGGCCCATGCGCAGGGCAGTCTCAGGGCGCGTGACGGCGTGTGGAAGGGAATCTGGGGAAGTTTAAAACATGTAATTTCATCTATTTGATGTAACGAACATTCTAGGACTGGTTTCGTGTCGATCGGACATCGTTTCGATATAGTTCGGGACGTCCGAAGGTTTAGGTTCATGTTTAAAAATAGTTAGAAATTCTGGAAAATTACGGGGCTTTAGTGAGGGGTTATTTAAGTAATTAGTAACCTTCTAAATTAATTTGGACAGGTTCGGGAATCCCGGAGGCGACGATTGGCCCGGGAGAGGCGTATGGCACGCGTATCGAGGTGCGCTTCGGACGGTATGTGAGTGGACCTTTCTTTCGAAATTGATGCATGCATAAATGTTTTATAATTGTTTTAGAATATGTTTTGAGATGCCATGAGTGCATTTGTTTGTGGTAGCCTAGGATTTACATATTTGCATGAATTTCGAGATTTCTGGTTTTATATGATGCTTATACGTGCTAGGTTTTCAATGAGGGTTTAATGAATTGGTTTTGGATTTGGAAATATGAACTCGGGCATGAGACCCATTTAATTTACAAACTATCGGACTTGGAGTCCATTTGATTCTACGAGGAATCGGACCGAGGGTCCATTTGAGTATACGATCGGGCCGACGGCCCCGTTGGTTTACGAATCCGAGCTTGAAGCCCTATTGGTTGTGAAATTGGGCTTGATGCCCCGTTGAGTTATGGTTTCAGGCTTAGGGCCCAGTTAGTTGTGATATCGGGCTAGAGGCCCAGTTGATTGTAACATCGGGCTTGAGTCCCAGTTCGGTTTGTGAAATGAGAATTCGGGCATGAGACCCTATTGAACTGTGGATTTAGGCAGAGGCCAGTGAAATTGATTTGAATTGGATTCGAGGAATCCTGTTGAGATGAATCGGGTATGAGACCCAGTTGAAATATTTTTTGAGAAAGAAAGAAAGTATTTCAAATGTATAGAAACCCTCCATATGATTTATATGGTCTCCTCCAGACGTCGACTTGGAGAATCACGATCCACAAACCAGAATGGGTATCCCCATAGGGATCCCGTTCCAGGAGTGAAAGTTATGATGTGGTTCTGGACCAGATTCCAGAGAGATGTGCGGACTAGATCCAGAGATAGAGCTCGGACTAGATCCAAAGATAGAGCCTCCTAAATAGAGAATTCCTGGGGAAAGACTTGGAGTGAGACCCCGAGTGGTGTGCATACTAGTATAGAGACTAATCATGACATATATCGAGGATGTGTTCCCTAGGGGCTGTGTGCCCCGAGTTGGCATCTTCTCGGAAGTGTCGCGGATGGGTTATACGTATATTGATACGTATGAGGTTTTATGGAAAGTGATTTGGGGCGGAGACCCCGTATTCGATGTCTTGGAAATGGTTTCGGGCGGAGACCCCGTATTCGATGTTTTGGAATTTCACTGAGAATGGCTTTGGGCTGAGTCCCACTTGTGTTTGATTTGGGCTGAGTTCCCATGTATTGACTTACGTGTTTTTTGATTTCGGGTCGGGGACCCATAAATGGATTTATGGTTCATGACAGTTTATGGGGACCGGGCATGAACCCTTGAAAGGTTTTGAAAATGTTTTCAAATGGTTTTATGAATGTTTGATAAATGGTTTTCGAATGCATGCATATGCTTTTAGCGAAGGGCATAAATGTATTTATGTGAAAATATTTTTATAAATATTTATTTTGTCCACTCACGACTTTTGATGTTTTAATGCCCTTCAGGTTGATCGCGGATGCGGGCTGTAGTAGAGTTCGAGACATCACACTCCTCCTCCTACGATCCTAGCGTACTCTGGAAGCTCCGGTGAGGGCTATAGACAGAATTTTCCCTGGTTTGACACTTCATGTCAGACAGGATCAAGCGCGTCTCACGTTAATCCCGTGGGATTTGGGATGGGTCCTGACGCAAGCAGCACGTCAAATTCGGACGTTCGACGGGAAAGTTACGGTTCACGGAAGTTGCGAGGAACTATTGCACGATTTATGTGACGGATGAACTTTTGTCACCCATACATGCACCTACCATTTTCCTTCGTCCATTCGAACCAAATTGAAACCCTCTTCCCCATGTCATCCATCTCCTTGCTCCTGGACTGAGGGTGAGAGGTAGAGTGAGGGAGAGGCTGATGGTGGCTGGGTGATGACAGGACCGCCGTGGACAGCTACGATGGCCCAGGAAACAGGTAAACCCGAACCCTTTTTCATTTTCAAATTCTAATTTGTGTTTTGGACGTTAGGGAGGTTGTCTAGGGATTAGAGGATGGTTGTGGGGGTTGTACGAGTCGTATGGAATAGGAAACGGGGGCTGAGGACGGCTGCGCAATCCAGAACGGCGACATTTTCAGTGGCTTCCCACCAAAATTATTTTCTGGCAAAGTAAACCAAATCGAACCTCCAAACACGTCTTTAGGGACCTTAGGAACTAAATGGGATCATTAGGATGAAGTTTTGGCCCCTATAAGTGCCTAGAACATGGAATGGAGTTTTGGGTTCAAAATGGTTTTCGAAACTAATGGGTTTTAGGATTGTTTTCTTGGATTTAATCACAAAGATAGGCTGGAATTGAGGAGAGGAAGCTATATGATTTGGAATGGATGAAAAAGGATGAAAAATGAGGGAGTTAGAGGACTGAACCGGTCATGCCGGTCTAGTTGGACTAGCCGGACCGGTCTGTCGCGAGGTTGAAGATGACTGGGTCTCTTTGGGCGGCGAGTGAGGGCGTATGGGCTGTCTTTTGGGGAAGTTTCCAACATGTAATTTCATCTATTCAATGTAACAAACATTTTTGGTACAGGTTTCGAGTCGATCGGACATTGTTTCGATATAATTCGGGATGTCCGAAGGTTTAGGATCGAATTTTAAAATAATTAAAAATTTGGGAAAATTATGGGGCTTTAATGAGAGGTTAATGAGGTAGTTAGTAACCCTCTAGTGTGATTTGGACAGGTTTAGGAGTCCCAGTGACGATGATTAGCCCAGGAAGGCGTATGGCACGCATATCGGGGCGACAGCTCGGATGGACTGTGAGTGCACCTTGTTTTCTAAATTGATGCATGCATAAATGTTTTATATGAGTTTAAATACATGTTTTGAGATTCCTTGAGTGCATTTGGTTGTGGTAGTTAGTATTTACGTTTTTGCACGTATTTCGAGGTTTTCGGTTTATACGGTGCTTACACGTGCCTATGATTTCGGTGATGGCTTAATGAAATAGATTTGAAAATATGGAATCGAGCATGAGACCCATTTGTTTTGGAAACCCTCGGACTCAAAGTCCATTTTAGTACATTGTCGGGTCAAGGGCCCAATTGGTTCGTGGATTGCTTTCAGATTTGAAAATATGGAATCGGGCATGAGACCCATTTGATTTACAAACTCTCGCACTTGGAGTCCATTTGATTTAATAAGGCATCGGGCCTTAGGCTCAGTTGGTTTACATGATCGGGCTTGAGACCCAGTTGGTTTACATGATCGGGCTTGAGACCCAGTTGGTTTACATGATCAGGCTTGAGGCCCAATTGGTTTACATGATCGGGCTTGAGGCCCAATTGATTTTGGTATCGAGCATTAGGCCTAGTTATGGTATATGATTGTGATTTCGGGTCGGGGACCCATAAATAGATTTTAGGATTCTTGATTGTTTTATGGGAAACCGGGCATGAATCCTTTGAATGGTTTGAAAGGATTTAAGAATGATTATGAAATGGTTTTTCATATACCATCCTTCATTTATGGATTGTCTCCTCCAGGGAGGGTCGTTGGCCTGGGTGGACCTCAGAGTAGTCACGGAGCACTAACTGAGTGGAGTCGCCCTTGTGGGGTACCTTACTCTTAGGAAGGCATATACGAATTATAAACCCCAGGGAGGGTCATTGATCTGCAGACATTAACCTGGGTGACCCTGGGGAGACTTGGGATTTGAGACCCCAGGTAGCACGCACGTAGCTTTGGAAACCATGACAGGATTGGTTATATGATAGTTGGTAAACACGATTTCTTAGATTTGATGAAATGGTGTTTTATGAATAGTAAAGGGATTTGGGCAATGACCCACATACTCAGACTTATGGTTTTGGACTGAGTTCTCATATATGGTTGATAAATGGTTTTCTTACGCATGCATGCTTTTTAGTGAAGGGCATAAATATCTTTATGAAATGTGTTTTTATGAACTTATTGATTTTCGTCCACTCACAGCTTTTCATGGTTTTTAATGCCCTTCAGGCTGTTCACGGATGCGCACTGTAGGAGAGACTGAGACCTCATACTACTCCACCGGATCCTGGCGTGCTCTAGAAGCCGGTCGGGTTGAAGGTTTTGAATTATCCCTTATCTGACACTTCGTGTAAGACCCGTGTCCTGGAGGGAACGGTGAACAATCCCACATTCCTGCGAGGGGGGAATGGTCTGGGAAGGGAATGGTGATGTGCCTTAAAGGTGTAGGCACACACCTATCTAGCATGAAGCCTTTTGGGAGCTCAGTGGCTTTGGGGGGGATTGGAACCTCAAAGTTAAGAGAGTTGAGGCTGGTGCAATTCCATGATGGGTGACCCACTGGGAAGTTGCACCGTGAGCTCCCAGGAACAAAACCTTGCGGGCGCAGGTGTGCCCAAAGAGGACAATATAGGGTTAGATAGAGGGTGCCGCTGCGCAACTCTGATCTTAACTCAGCTGGTGCCATCCGATAAGGTGTCAAGGAAATAGGTCGTGTACGAGGAATTAGTTCAATAGTGAACTCAATCTCCCGAGAAGGTGGTAATCCTGGTAAATCCTCAGGGAATACATCTGGGAATTCACACACTACTGGGATATCCTCGGCCTTGGCTGGTACATCCCGTACATCAACAACATAAGCTAAATAATCCTGGCAGCCCTTCCTCAAAAATCTATCTGCCGAGAGGGCTGATATGACTCTAGGGGGTAACACCCTCCGATCTCGCTGAAATATCACTTCAGGTAATCCAGGGCTCCGAAGTACCACCCTCTTATCGAAACACTCGATAGAGGCATGATGGGTTGTCAGACAATCCATCCCAAGGATAACATCAAAGTCACACAAGTCTAGGAGTATCAAATCAACCTCTAGATGCACATCCCCTATCACAATAGGGTATCCTCGTACCACCTGGTCTACTACATACAACTCTCCAGTCGGTGTACCGACTCCCATCTCACACCCGATCGCAAAAATCTCTCTATATGCTAACAGTGCATACTCCCGAGAAACAAAAGAGTGGGTAGCTCCCGGGTCTTACGTGCATGATGACCAAAAATAATAAGCATACCTGTCACCAACGCCGGGGCTGCCCGGGCCTCCTGTTGAGTCACTGCATAGACTCGAGCATGTGGTCCCGAAGTTCGGCCACGTCCTCGTGATCCACCAGATCCACCACGAGTTCTGCCACCTCCTCTCCCACTTGTAGCATTTGAAGCCAATGTGGTACTAGGGCCCTGCTCAGTAGTGCCCCAACCAGCACCACTACCTCCAGATCAATAGGGGCATTCCCTTATGATGTGTCCAGGCTCTCCACAAAAATAACAAGTTATTGTACCAGCCCAGCTAGGTCTACCACTCTGGCTACCAGTAAACCCCACAGATGTTCCGCTAGCTTGTGATGTCGCCTGGGGTCTGTAACCATATCTATGTGTACTCCCACAACCAAAGCTCGGACGAGTGCCACGAGAAGATCCAGAGCCATAATTACCTCTCTTGGAGGACCTCTGGTTCGAAGATCCCTGATACTGACGGTCCTAGCGTCGACCAGAGCCTGAGGACTACTGTGGCACTAGCAAGGTCACCTCAACTCGAGCGGCTGCATCAGACAACTCTCGCAGCGTGGCATAAGATCCTACAGTCACGGCGCCCCGGATTTCATTCCTCAGTCCTTGCTCAAACCTTCGGCACTTGTCCTCCTCGTTGGCTACGTACAGAGGAAAAAAACTGGACAGGTTCAGGAATTTCTGCTCATAGTCTGCCACTGACAAGTCCCCCTGATGTAGTTGTAGAAATTCAACCTCCCTAGCATTACGAAAAGAGCGGGGATAGAACTGATCCAGGAAACGATGGCGGAAGTCCTCCCAACTCAGGGTGCGGGCATCCATCCCTGTCAGCTGCAATGCACGCCACCATCGGTAAGCTTGGCTACTCAGCATAAATGTGGCTAGTGGAACCATATCTCCTGGTGGACATTGCATAATCTCGAAGAACCGCTCAAATTGAGTGATCCACTCATAGGACTCTTCTGGGTCAGTCAGGCCAGTGAATCCAATGGCCCCTAAACGTTGAGCTCTCTCTACGTCTGGACCCCCAAACTCATCACCAGCCTGGGTACGGGGCTCGCGTCTCGGAGGCATATTGTGATGTTCTGTAGAGAAACATATCAGTGTCACAACTCGTGCATACTAATGTGCAAGACTCAGACCGTAACCTAAAGCTCTGATACCAATTTGACAAGACCCATCCCAACTATCCCTCGATAATCGTGATGAATCCTGCTCCCGTCTGACAATAACTAGAAGTACCAAAAGTAACCAAACTTATATACATACACCACACAACAAATCCCAAAAACATTGTCAGACAAGGGATAGTTAAGTTTTACAGACCAATGACGTCACAAGTTTGACTAGTCAAAGACAATACAGAGCATAGGTACTATTACAGATAGGGATCAAATTCCTACTCTATAGAGTGTCTGAGTGCGCAACGGTCTACTTATTCTTTTGCCTTGCTTGCCTCGTTTCTAGCCCCCATACCTGTGCACTGGCCCGGAGGGTGCATAAAACAATAAAGGTGTGAGTGGACAAAAATAAACTTTTCTAAATACATTTACTGAAACTCAAGTTTCCCCTCCAGTTTTCACAAACGTCCATGCATAACATAAAACATGAGTAATAGTATGAAATCAGTTCATGACATAAAGCATCATTTTTTAATGTATCTGGACACAAATATCAATAAATCATAATACCACCAATCCTCAATATCCAATCACATTATCCATATAACCCGTCACGGTATCAATGCAACGCGTGCAAACTCGGTGTCTCACGTCCGAGTACATCCCCCAGGATCTACGACGTCTAGGGGGATATCAACTCTAGGATTAACGACGTCTAGAGGATATCATCATAATCCCACGCTCCTGCGAGTGAGCGTCCCTCGGAGCTACTCATCTCCAGGCAGTGGTTCGTGACTACTCCAGGATCTACGACGTCCGGAGGAGACTATCAAATCACAGAGGATGGTATATGTGGAACAGGTCACCAAATCCAGTAATCTCATTTTAAAATCATTTATGTCTCAAATCAAGTCAAAAACATTTCAATGGGGCCTATGCCCAAGACATAGCTTTCACAAATCAAGTTCCACAAAACCATCATAAAACAGTGTCCAGAATTCACTTTATAAATCAAAATCATCAATTTAATCATATTCACATGTGACTCCAAATTCGAGTCAGAATCACTATTCACTTGGGTCTCAAGCCCAAAATATCATTTTTACGAAAATTCGTGCAACCGTAAACACGAGTTGCCACGATCACGTAAATCCATAAAATCAATCACTGACTCATATTCCGAGTCCAAATATCATTTTCAATCCGGGCCTAGCCCAAAAACATCAATTTCATCATTTCTCGAAAATCGTGCCAAAATATAATATAATAATCATAAAACCGATAAATCACCGGATTGAAACATAAATCATATTAAATCATAACAAATCATATGATAAGGCATTTACAAACATATATGCATGCATCACGGTTAGAAAACCAAAAGTCCACTCACACACACTGTCCGGATTGCTCAGCCTCGAGCTGTTTGTTTTCTTCTGACGTCCCGGGAATATTCCAGCTTGTCAAACAAAGTGTTTTAAGGTTACTTGACCATCATATAATCCTCATATAAGAATCCCTTAATCGTCGGAATTTTATAATATTATTTAATTATAAATTAAACGCGTCAGGTACTCAAAACTACTCCGAAACCATATCCGATTGACCCGAAACCAACGCGGATAGGTTCGTATCATTGAGAACATCAAGTTTCATGTTGATCACTTCACCGGATTCCCATCCACGCGCCGTCACGCGCCGCCGCAAGCAGGTGTGCGTGAAAGCCACGCGCTTAGCACAGTACTGCTACAGTGCTTCGTTCTCACCCGAATGTCTGATAAACTAGTTGGAAAACCCGCGATAGAACCCGACTCAATTTCAGTCAATTCGACCTCAAATCGATCCATGCTTTCAACTGATCCCATCTAATCCAACTCCATTTAAGTTCTGTAAGTTCAATTACCTCAATTAAGGTCTAAAACTTCACGACTCACTATTGAACTTCGACGGGTCTCCTATTCGGGTTTCTCGATTTCGTCCCTGATTTTCCAATTAATTCATTCAGTTAGTCTCGTGAGAGTGTAAGGAACGTTTTTACAAGATCAATTTGAGAATTCCTTACCTCCAACTGGTAGAACTCAAGCTCGATTTTCAGCAGCCATGGAAGCTTCTGTTCTTCTCCAATTCGACAGCAATTCTCTTCGTTTTTGATGCAGGGAGCTTCGTTTTGATTCCAGAAGCTTAACTCAATCCTCAATTTCCCTTCTCCTAGCTCACAAATTCAAATTTCCCCCTAATTTCAAGAATTTTCGAACTCTGAATACCCCCAATTCTCTTAGTCCCTCAAGTTCCTCTCTCTCAAATCCGTTCCATGAGTTCTTAACTGCACAATGACGAGAGACAGTGGGATATCACGGTTCAATTTGGACAAATTGGACAAAATGATTACACTACCCTTAATTAAGGGATAATTGTCAAAAGTTAGCCCCAAAACCGGTTTCCATGTTCTCTGGGGCAAGAAGAAGACAAAGGACAGGTGTCATTGTCTGATCAAGGTTAAAAGACCATTTTGCCCCTGGTTGGACAAATTACCATTTTGCCCCTAAGCTTCTATGACCCTTAACGTTCGTATCTGAACTCCGATTTCGACGTGCCGCCTGTTGTTGTACTCAGGGCATCGAGACCTACCTAACGGTCTTCGAATCGTGTGAACATTAGTTTTCAAACAAAAAGTCAACATTTTCCCCCTTTTCGTCCAAATTACGAAAATGCCCTCGAACTTCCGAACGTCATAACTTTTTCCATGATCGTCGGAATTGGGCGTGCCACCTGTCTATGGACTCGTGACGTCCCAAACTACGTCACGGTCATCGGTTAACATCCGTTTGATTCTCCAATCAAAAAGTCAACAAATTGACTATACTATTCACAAGGGTAAAAACGTCATTTATTCATATTTTACAAAATTACATTTTTCGAATTTCCGGGGCGTTACACGAGGAGGGTCGGGTCCTGACACTTCGTGTCAGACGGGAGCATGGCATATCCCGTGTTAATCCCGGGGGATTAGGATGGGTCGTGTCAAGTGGTATTAGAGCAGGTTTGTTCTTGAGCTATGGGCAGGTCGAGGATGTGATGTCTCTATGGGCTGCAGTTCATTTTCAACCTGATAGTTAGGATGCTGGTATGATAGTTAATGGAATTGAAGCGTGGATAGTTGGTTCGACATTTGATGCCTGAGTATGCAATAGTTCTGTCGTGGTTTGGCTATATGAGACCCTACTGAGGGATGAATGTAAAAGTACTTTAGAGTTTTGACCGTGGGACGGTTATGTCGGGATCGTCTATCACGATGTTGCAGGGTTGGATATGACGATAGTATGGAGTTGTGACCATTAGATGGTCAGGTCATTCTGAGTTGTGAATTGTGTTGCGAGGAGTAGCTGGGTTCGGGGAATTCCAGTTGAGTTGACGGTAGGTGTAATGACCCGTCCCGAATTCAAAGATTAGATTGGTGACTAATCAAGGATTAGTGGGGTTAAACGGTGATTAGTTGAGTTAAATCGGACAGACGGTGTAAAATGACCGTTTTGCCCCTAGGTTGGGCAAAACGTTGACTTTTGGCTTGGGGAGTCAAACATACGAAGACCGATGATTGTGATGTAGATTGGGACGTCACGAGTCCGTAGACAGGCGGCACGTCGAAATCGGAGGCCCGACGTATGAACCGAGGGTTTAATTAAAATAATATTATAATATTGTAATTTGAATCCAAAACTGAAATTAATCTGGACCTTTAGATAATTGACAAGTGTCACTCATCCCCACACTTACTTTTCCTAATTCATGGATATTGTCCCTATTGGCTAATTATTTTATAATTAATTCCTCTCATGAAACTTCAGCTGTCCATCTCATTTTAAGGATTGTATCTGCACCATCTGTTCCATCTTATTTTTCCTATTATTCTGATCAGCCATTTCTCTTTCTCTCATACTTTCTTTTGCTATTTCGAACAAACACCCAAATAACCATAACCCTCACTGTTTTGCTCCTCTCCAGCTACATATCGAACAAGCACGACCTCACCACCCTTTATCTTCATACTCCCTCTCCAAAACCCGAGCACCATTTATTTGTCACCCTCAAAACATGCGATACAACACACCACCCCACCACCGTGTTGGAATCTCTGTTTTTTGTGTGAAATACTAGTGAGAGACTGAGAGTTACGAGGACGACGCGACAGTGAGGCTGAGCACGGCGGGGACTCGACGGCGGTGACTAAAACTCGAAAACTCGATAAGCCTTTTTATGCCCATTTTTGAAACTTCCCTTTTTATCATGTATGGACCGATTTAATGTTTTAGGTTTGGTTCTAGGGTAAAAAACAAGTGGTATGGATGTGGTTTCGAGGATGGAGACGACCAGAATCGGTGGCAGAACTTAGTTGCAGGGACTGTCGACATTGATGGATCAAGGAGGTACTTTCTCATATGTTTCTTGGTCCTTTGAGATTATAAAATGATTAGAAATGATTAGACAAAACTTTAGGAATTAAAAGAATTGAAAACAGCCGAAAATGGAAAAAAACCAGGAGCGCCTATTCGGTTGGACCGAACCGGTCTAAACCGGGCTGAACCAGCTTAGCTGAGGAAGACGATGAACAGTACCCCGTGTGTGGGGCACTTTTGGGACACGTGTTCAACATGATTTTTAATCTATTCGATGTAACGAACATTTTGGGACTGGTTTCGTGTCAATCGGATACCGTTTCGATTTGTTTCGGGGTGTCCAAAGGTTTTGAATCGAATTTAAAAATAGTTAAAAATTTGGAACAATTACCGGGATTTAATAGAAGGTTAATGAAAATTTTAGTAACCCTCTAGTGTGGTTTGAATAGGTTTGGAAGTCCCGGTGATAGTGATGGGGCCCGGGAGGGCTTATGGCACGCATATCGAGACGGCAGCGTAGGACGGTCTGTGAGTGGACTTCGTTTTCTAAACTGTGATGCATGCATAACTATTTTATATGTTTTACATACGCGATTTCTATGATGATGATTGTGGCACTGGTGGTTTACATGATGGCACGTATTTCGAGGTCATCCCATATTTACACGCTTTTCGAGGATTTGTTTATGCTATGGCTATGTGATTGTGAGTCCAATTATGGTTCTATGACATGCTTTCGGTTTTGGAAAGATGAATTCGGGCATGAGACCCATTTGAATTATGCAATCGGGCCAGGGGACCAGTTGGTTTACGAAATCGGGCTGAGACCCTTTTTAGTCTTGTGATCGGGCTGGGGGCTCAGTGGTTTACAAAATCGGGTATGAGGCCCAGTTGAGTTTTATAAATGTGATTTCGGGTCTGGGACCCTATGTTTCATAAATTTGATTTCAGGTCGGGGACCCTAAATGGATTTGTGATGCTTTATGGAGATTTCGGGTAGGGCCCATTGAGATGTTTTGAAATGATTTTGTAAAACTGTTTTCCATATACCATCTTGATACGAGGATATGTGATGGTCTCCTCCAGGTGTCTAGGACACTGAGGAAGTCACGGTGCATTGCCTGTGAGGGGTCATTATACGGAGCTACCGGACCGTATTGTGACTCAGAAGCAGGAATGCTATGATTAGACGTCTGGGAAGTCAGACATCTGGGATGTCAGAGATATTGACCCAAAAAGACCCCGGGTAGCACGCGTTGCTTATTATCGTGAGATATGAAATCTGGGACGTCAAGCGCTTGGACGCTAGGCATCTGGGACGCCGGAGATGGTTATGTGGTAAATATGAACTATTGGATCTATGATGACAGGACCGCCCCCGGAAGGGGCATCGATAGCCGTGCCCGGTCCTGCTCCCGTCTGGCAAGATGACTGAAAATCCCAAGTTACCCCCAGTACTTGCCAAACCAGGGATAGCCACACGTACTTACTCATGCCTTCGCCCCTCGTACAGCCTCGAATAACACGCCACGACCTGGAGGGTCAATAAAAACCAAAAGGTGTGAGTGGACAAAAATAAATCAGTTTAGCAAAACAGTTACAACAAACGTTTTTACCCTCCGCGTAAAAACGAATGCATGCATACAAAAATCATTTCGCAATCGGTTACGATTTTCCACATAAGAAAACTGTGTATCAAATTTCAACATAAGGAAAAACTCGTATGAACCTCAAAATCATTTTTCTTTCTCAACCATCGGGTCTTAGCCCGCAATCATAAACACCGGGCCTTAGTCCAAAACCACGAACCAAAACCAAATGCACAACATGATCCAAAACCAACAACCATATATCGGGCCACTGCCCAACTCAACCGAAACATCAGAAATCATCAATAAAACACAAGTCAATCATTTTGCTGGATATCAAGTGCGCCCGAGTCTTTAAACTCAAAACCATGCGCATAAACAGGCCTTCCCGGGATATCAACGAGTCTGTAAACTCAGAACATAATCAATAGGCCTCGGGGGTATCACAGTAACCGAGTCTTTAAACTCACGAGTCTTTAAACTCATTAAGGGCCCTCCCCCGTCATCAATTAACTGAGTCTTTAAACTCAAAACGTGCTCCAGCAATAGCACCCGGGTCTTTAAACCCAAAACAGTTTTCAACGGGTCTTTAAACCCCAAAACATTTATCATTCACGACAACGTGGGATCCATCCCAAAATCACATTTTTCACAACAGGTCCCATGGTCCGAGTTTCCACATTCAAATTCCCAAACCTTACTTCACAAAACATGTTCAAATCATCATTAAACACGGGGCATGCACAATCATAGCAAATCACTTTATTAAATCCTTTTTCATTCCCGAATTCGAATTCGCAACAATGATTCCGTAAGCCGGCATCCGGAAGCATCATCCCGAACCCAAACCAAGAATCCACTTTATTATTTCCGAAAATCGAAATCCCGTAAATCAAAGTTACTTTTGTGCCCCGAGCATCAAGCCCGAAATCACCTTTTTCAAATCCATTTTAATTCTTAGAAATCACTTCTTTCTCAAATCTCATTTTCAACACATCAACCCACAATCATAATCACCAAAATCACGACCCAATCAAAACATACTCAAAACCCCTTTTTAAAATCCTCAAAACCACAAGTCTCATTTCAATTCCCAGTTTCAAACATCAACAGTGATCAAATCACAATAACTCGAAATCTCGTAAAACGTGCAAATTCGGAACGTTCTCGAAAAACATGTCAAAATCGTAAGTCACACTCGCAAATCATAAACAACCTTCTTAAATTATTTTACACCCATTTCATATAACTTCTTTCATTAAACCATCATTAAGCACACGAGTGACCATAGTCTCGAAATACGTGTAATTTCACATGTATAGTAAAAATACGTATAAATACGGGAATCGAATACGTAAAAAATATGAAAATCGAAATCAATCACAACTTATAATCATAATCATAAAATCATAGAAATAATTTATGCATGCATTAAATTTTGAAAGCAACGTCCACTCACACACCAATTTTAAGGCTCGATTTCGCGCCGTACGCGTTCCCGTAATTTCCGGAATTTTCCAGAAACTCGAATCCTGTCCGAAAACACATTCCCGGGTCATTAAGGTCTCAAATAACATCATACTAATTCCCCATAATTTTCCGGGAATTAATCGTTAATTAAAAATGTAACCTAAACCTTCGTACCCTCGGAATAACATCGAGACAGTGTCCGAAAATTTCGAAACCAACGCTAAAATGTTCGTTACATTGTGTAGGCCAAAAGTCGTTTTGAACTTACCTTGAGAAACCGTCCCACGCGCCGTCACGCGCCGCCGTGGGTGGCTGCGCGTGACACCCACGCGCCAGCTACAGTGCCAGGTACAGTCGTCGTCCCAACCCGACTGTATGGTAAATGGATCCGATTGGCCCGCGGCGTGACCCAAAGGAAATTCATCAATTTCGACCTATAAGCATCAATCCAAACGTTCAATAGAATCGCGAAGCATCTAATTTGGGTCCTGTGACCTCTAATCAGTGACATCATACCTGAATCCAGACGATTAGAAGTCGAACTTGAAGAACAGGTGGGTACTGTTCAATCATCAAACTCGACCAACCTCGATTGTTTACTTGAAATTGGGCCACCCAGAAGCTTCGTAGTGTTCGTATGAACTTGTTTCTCCTGCCAATTGATCCTCTAAACTCCTCCAAAATCATAACTCAAGCTCGATTTTCTTCCCGGTCAGCAGGTCCCTTCAGAGTCGAAAACGGCATCAAATCTCTTCCCACTAGTATGCGATCGACTTGAATTAATCCCAGAGGACTCATGGAAGCCTTAATTTTCCATGGGCTGGCCTACAATTTGAGTTGAAATTTTGAATTTGTTTGAACAAGAGCTTCGGGTTTCCAGAGCATTTCCTCACCCAGTCCGCTCGTTTCTCCTCTCTACCCATCACTCTGGTTCTCTCTAATTCTGCGTCTCCCTTTAATTGTCCCCGGAATGGATTGAACAAATTAATTCCTCCCACACGCCCAGTGTTCTGTTCTGCAAAATGAAGGCTCGTGCTCCGCAATTCACCAGCACAGACAATTTCCTTCAGCCCTCAGTCACGTGAATGAATCCCTCTCACTCCCAACACTCTCAGTTAGCTGCAATGCGACCCAACACCCGTGGGGAACTCTCTCAGACTTACTGAGTCTCTATTTCCCGCAAAACAGACCCAAAGCCATTTTTAAAACCTGCCTGTGCCCCCCTTCTCCGTCCAAACGTGCCTCCATGCTCCCATTATCCTCAATTTCCTTAAACAATTCTTGTTTCAGAGAATTCCTAAGAAATTTCCTTCATCAGAGGTCCAACTTAAACAATTACATCGCACTAACCCAAAGCTGTTCAAACTGGGCTTGGCAAATTACCATTTTGCCCTTCTACTCAAAATTACCAAAATGCCCCTCACCATCCGTGACCCGTAACTTGATTACCCGATGTCCATTTCCGGCGTGCCGCCTGTCATTGTACTCGGGGCATCGAGACCTTCCTAACGGTCCTTGGCCCTTGGCCATCGGACCTCCCGATCAAAAAGTCAACATTTTCCCTTATTTCGTCCAAATTACGGAAATGACCCTGAACTTCCGAACGTCAAAACTTTCACCTCGAACGTCGGAATCGAACGTGCCACCTGTCTATGAACTCGTGACGTCCCAACCTACGTCATGGTCATCGGGCAAGGTCCATTTGACCGCCCGAATAAAAAGTCAACGTTTTACCCACGACTAGGGGCAAAACGGTCATCTTGCCACGTTCGTCCGATTCCACCCAACTAATCACCGATTAACCCCCATTAATCATGGTTAGTTACTAATCTAATCCCGAATTCCAGGACGGGTCGTTACATATGAAATGGTTTTTCGGTTGGATTTGAGTTTATGGATTTGGGTAGTGGCCCACTTGGTTTTGGATTTATGGTTTTTGGGCTAAGGCCCTAATGGCTTATTTAAGTAAATGTTTTGATTACTGATTTTCGATGCGTGCATACTTTTTAGTGAAGGGCATAAATATCTTTATGAAATGTGTTTTTATGAACTTGTTGATTTTTGTCCACTAACCGTTCTGAATGGTTTTATTGCCCTTCAAGTTGATCACGGATGCGGACTGTAGCAGAGACCGAAACTTCACACTCCTCTACCGAATCTTGGCGCGCTCTGTAAGCCGGTTGGGCTAAAGGTTTTGAATTATCCCTTGTCTGACACTTCGTGTCAGACGGGAGCATGGCACATCTGTGTTAATCTCGGGGGGTTTGGGACTGATCGTTTCAGTAGAACACAATTGACATTCATACGATGCCAGGACTACGTGGTTGGTCAGATTGTGGATTATTAACGCAGAGGGCAGTTGGGTTCAGAGGAACCCTAGGGTGTGATTATGAAACCCTAAATCATGATGGATGGTTTGGAAAAGTGAACCCTAGTGGCGATTGATGAGTTAGAGTATAGAAGTACAACGAAGTTAGTTGATGACCTTGGTACGAAACCCTAGTGTATGATGTTGGTTCGAAAATGTGAGTAGAGTTTAGACTAGTTAGAGATTGGTTAGACAGGTCACCAGGGTTAGTACTTGTTGATGGAATCCCGGAGTGGGGATATAGAGTAGTGAGTACAGGCGGTTGATTCTGTTGGATGTGGAGTCTCGATAGCAATGTATGGTGGTTGGGTCTGCACGAGTTCGTTTCAGGCACTACTATCGAGAATGGTTGCAGTTGTGGTTGTTGAGAATCGATGGACGTTTAGGGAATGTTTCCTTTTCTTGTATGAGTTGTCAGGGTGACTGTACCTAGAGTTGTTGGGTACGAGGGAGGCGTTTCTCCAACTTAAGCAGAGGTACGGGGTCGTTGGTCGGTATGAGCAAAGATCCAGGGTTGTCTGATTCGCACACAGTGTGTTGATACTGGTGCTGGTTGTAACGACTCGTCCCGAATTTCGGGATTAGATTAGTGACTAATGAAAGATTAGTGAGGTTAATCGGTGATTAGTCAAGCGAAATCGGACGGACGATGCAAAATGACCGTTTTATCCCTGGTCGTGGGTAAAATGTTGACTTTTGACCCGGGAGGTCCGATGGCTGAGGGTCAAGGATTGTTACGTAAATCGGGTCGATACGAATCTGTAGACAGGCGGCACGCCGAAATCGGACATCGGACGGAAAAGTTATGGTTCACGAAAATTTGATTTAACTATGCACCCATTACGAGGCGAAGACACATGGCTAAATCTGATTGGTTGACTTAATTAGGTGGGACCCATGGATGAGTGACAAGTGTCACTCATCCCATTAGTGACTTCCCAAAAAAGTGGATCTATCTTTAATTAAATAATATTATCCTAATTACTTTATACTTAATCCCACCCATCTTCCATCTCCACCATTCATCTCAACCTTTCCCTCTCATCTCCACCCTCCATTTTCCCCTCATTTGACCATCAGCTATCATCTTCCTTCATTCTTCATTTCCAAACCCGATCACCATTTTTCCCACACAAACAAACGCACTGTACAACCATACTCACGATGACAGGACCCGTCCCAATCCCACTGGGACCACCCGGGGACGTGCCCCGCTCCCGTCTGACAATGACTCTAAACATACCAAAATTACCCTTCAATAGAAACCGAATACTTAAATAGATAGATAACGTACAACAACAGTGTTTAAAGCGATACTGTCAGACAAGGGAAAGTAAAATACAACACGTGAGCACAATAGTCAGAGTACATTTATTCGGTGCTCAACCTACCCACAAGTGGGTGTACAGGTGCACAGCTAAGCAAACTAAACCTCTGCCTCCTCTTCCGGGTCCTCCTCCTCTATTTCCGTGTCAGGGTCTGGAGGGGTCAGTAAAACAAGGGTGAGTGGGCTAAAAATAACAGTTTATAAATTAATTTAATAATAAAATAATCATAAGATTTTACCCCTCCGTTTTCCAAATCTTGCAAACAGTGAAAACATAATGTCATAATGAAATCATAACCATAAAACCACAAGAATAATCGAAAGGAGAAACTAACATATCAGTGCACTGTAAAACCCAACCCAAATGATGTCACGGTTCTAAGGCTACGCGTTGCCACTCAGGGTCTCACACCCGAGGCTCTCTAGGTACATCAGCTCCCGGTATCCCGGTCACTGCCCGAGGTATATGAACATGCCTTCTTGAGAGTAAGCAGCCCAACGGGGTCAACTCCACTCAGTCAGGGCCCCGTGACTACTCCAGGGTCCACCCAGGCCAACGACCCTCCCTGGAGGAGACAATATACACAGGTAGGAAAGTACAGTAAAATAACAGTATAGTTTACCCTATGTCCCCCCCCCCCCCACCCCCCCCGCGGACATCCCAAACAAAATCCACATATAATCCAGACGGGTCTCATGCCCAAAACATTGTAATTGCATATATAAACAGTTCATCTAAGACTCATCGAAATCATAAGTGGAAATAGTAAAATAGTTTATGCATGCAAGCCTTTTATAAATCAAACAGCCTACTCACACTCGATCCTTGCTGCTCAACGATCTCTAAAACCTGTATTATTATACCTGAGGGTTACTTAAGGACCCTATAACATCAATACCAAGACCCTAGAACAGATCCGCCTCAAAATCGCATTCTGGGCACTATTCCCGGTGCTTCAAACCCCATTTTGACTAATCTAACGATCTCCGATCGTCACGAAACCACCTCCATTGGATCCGTATCGTCGAAACCTTGAAAATGGTACCTGCCCCACCAAAATCACTGTTCACACGCGCTCCCACGCGCCTGGTCAACGCGTGGGTCAACGCTGCTACAGTACTGCTGACGTCAGCAGTAATCTAACGATCTCCGATCGACATGAAACCACCTCCATTGGATCCGTATCGTCGAAACCTTGAAAATGGTACCTGCCCCACCAAAATCACTGTTCACACGCGCTCCCACGCGCCTAGTCAACGCGTGGGTCAACGCTGCTACAGTACTGCTGACGTCAGTAGTGACGTCATGATGACGTCAACATGACGTCATCACTGACACTTGTCAGGTGACACGTGGCATGTTCTGATTGGTCCATGGTCTGACAACATCTGACAGGATGATGTCATCATGACGTCAGAAGTGATGTCAGCATGATGATGTCATCATGCTACAGTACCGGGCCAGCCCGTTTGACTGGAACCGGGTCGTCGTCGACCCACGGCTTGACCCGATTCCACCGTACGATTCTGGCCACCATTTTCGACGGGGTTAATTCCTATAGGGTCGTCTAGGTCTGTTCTATGGTTCTACAACCTCAAAATAGAAAGAAAACGAGAAGAAACTCACCAGTCCTTGCTGAACTTCACGGCCAGGAATCCGGTCGTCGTCCCCGGCGATCCACGCCGTCTCAGTCGTCCAAGACAGTCCCAAACAGCTCGTCTCTAGCCCTAGGACATGTCCATAACCAAAAGATCGATTTCTAGGCATTACAACGGGTTGGTTCGAAACAGGAAAGAAAAACGGGGTTCTCGGGTTTTAGGCCTTACCGCCGCCGTGTCGCCGCCGCAGCCTTCGCCGTCGTCCAGCTATGCTCCTGGGGTCCTCACGGTGTAGACTGGAGCTTCCCTTGCGTCGAGGTGGTGTGGATGTCGAGGTTTGCTTCTTGGACCCGATTCCTCTGTGTTTCAGGTCTGAGTTTTTCACGGCAGTTCAGGCGGGGGAAATGGGGGTGGTGGTCGCCGGTGATGCACGGTGATGATGAGCAGATGATGGTGGTGCTGTTGGTGGTCGTCTGGTGGTGTGAGGGCTGCTGGTTTGTGTGTTTGGCTCGAGAGAAAATGGAAGGAAAATGCACGGGTTAGGGGGGATGGATGTGTGTGTTTGTGAGAAAAAGGAAAGGAAGAAGAAAAAGCAGAGGAAATGGAAGGCTGAGATGCATTTGGGCAGAGATCCAAGGGCTAGGAATTGTGGAGGGAAAATTAAATTGTTATAATATAGTTAAATAGTGATAAGGTTGCTTTATTGGAATAGTATGGGCTTGGATGAGTGACACTTGTCACTCATCCACTGGTTTGATTTAAATATTAGTTTGGCACGGATTCCCATAATAAATTAATATTTTATTCCGTTGTTCTTGGTTCGTAAATTCCGCTAAACGCTTCCTTGACCATAACTTCTTCATACGAACTCCGATTTCGGCGTGCCGCCTGTCTACGGATTCGTGACGTCCCGACCTACGTCATAGTCATGGGTCAAAGTCCAAATTATTTCTCGGTCAAAAGTCAAAGTTTCCCCCCCTTCAGGGGCAAAATAGTCTTTTTACATTAAAATATTATTATTCTCGGTTCGGGTCGTTACACACGACCCTCAAACTTCATCTTTTGCTTATGAAACCGGATTGAAACTTAGAGGGGAGATCGAGGCTAGTAGACTAGTAGCCACGTGTCGAGCCGTCGTGGACGGCGGTGGACGGTGGTTGGTTTCAGTGGCTAGGGACTGAAATGGTTCCAAAGGTCCTAATTCGGGTTTGGGAGGCTGTTGGGCGTGTTGGTTGGACCCAATGAGTTCCAAGGGCTGAAACAAACCTAGGGGAGGCCACGACCGTGCACAGCGGCGGCCGCAAGCCGAATTTCCCGAAAATGGTTGGTTTTGAGCCATTAATGGCGTATATTATTTTAAGGGTTGATAATTGTTTTGCTTCATTGCAAACTGCTTTTGAGGTTACAAGGAGTCAAGTTGGTTTGGAAAAGGAGGCTGAGGTGGCCGGAGACGACTGCGGTGGACAGTGCAAGTTGGCCGTGAGTTTCCTTGTTTGGGAAGGTGAGATTTGCAACCCTTTTTCATGTTATAATTGGCTAGATGCATAGGAAAATGTTAGAGGAACCTATAGGGATTAAAATGGAGGAAAATGGGTTGAAAAAAGGTAAGGAATGGTCGTGAACCGTGACCGGCGATTCTGTTGGATCGGACCGATCTAAACCGGTTTGAACCGACCAGTCCTCAGAGGTTAGGGGTAATGAACAGTAGGCGCGTGGCTTTCACGTGCAACTTCTTTAGGCGGCTCGTGAGGGAGCGTGGAGGGTCCTTTGGGGATGACTTCAACATGACTTTTAATTTGTTCGATGTAACGAACATTTTGGGACTGGTTTCGTGTCGATCGGACACCGCCTTGATATTGTTCGAGACGTCCGAAGGTTTAGGATTGAATTTAAAAATAGTTAAAAATTCGGGAAAATTACGAGGCTTCAATGAGAGGTTAATAAGGTAGTTAGTAACCCTCTAGATTGATTTGGACAGGTTTGGGAGTCCCGGTGACGGCGATTAGCCAGGGGAGGCTTACGGCACGCAAATCTAGGTGGCAGCTTAGGGCGGTCTGTGAGTGGACCTTGTTTTCCTAAACTGTGATGCATGCATAAATGTTTTATATGGTTTATAGATGTGATTCTATGATGATGATCTGGATGTTAGTGATTTATATGATTTTACGCGTTTCGATGTGATTTACATGTTTACACGCAAATCGAGGTTTACAGTTTTGCAGTGATTATACGTGCTTATGGTTTTGGAAATAGTTTAATGAAATAGTTTTGGATTTGAAAAGGTAAACTCGGGCACGAGACCCATTTTTTTTTTTGGGAAACTCTCGGACTCGAAGTCCCTTTTAGTCACGTTATCGGGCCAGGGGCCCAATTGGTTCTTGAATCGGTTTCGAATTTGGAAATATGAATCGGGCACGAAACCCATTTGATTTACGAACTCTCGGACTTAAAGTCCATTTGATTTGACAAGGTCGCCAGAGGCCCAAATGATTTTATCGGGCCAGAGGTCCAGTTGATTTGCGTATCAGGTTGGAGGTCCATTTGATTTACAAACCGGGCTCGAGGCCTATTTGGTTCATGATATCAAGCATGAGGTCCATTTGGTTTACGAAATCGAGCACGAGGCCCATTTGGTTACGAATCGGGCTAGGGGCCCAGTTGGTATATGATTTCGGGCTTAGGGCTCAGTTATGATTTAAGACTGTGATTTCGGGTCGGGGGCCCATAAATGGATTTTTGGTTCATGACGGTTTATGGGGATCGGGCATGAACCCTCGAAAGGTTTTGAGAATGATTTCGAAAAGGTTTTTCATATACCATCCTTTATATATATGGATTTTCTCCTCTTGGGAGGGTCGTTGGCCTGGGTGGACACCGAAGTAGTCACGGAGCACTAATTGAGTGGAGTCGTCCCCGTTGGGTTCCTTACTCTCAAGAAAGCTATTATGGATTATAACCCTCAGGGAGGGTCATTGATCTGCGGACATTGACCTGAGTGGACCATGGGTAGACTTGGGATTTGAGGCCCCGAGTAGTACGCGCGTAGGTTTAGATACCGTGACAGGATTGGTTATATGATATTTATGATAAAATTGATTTCTTGGATCTGCGAAATTGTGTTTTATGGATAATAAATGGATTTGGGCTGAGTTCCCACATATGTTTGATACGATTACGTATTTTTGTAAATGGATTTGGGCAGAGGCCCGTATGATTTGAATTTACGGAATTTGGGGCTGAGGCCCTATAAATGGTTATTGAAACGTATGTGGTGTGATAAATGGTTTTCCTATGCATACATGATTTTTAGTGAAGGGAATAAAAATCTTTTATAAAATGTGTTTTATGAACTATTGATTTTCGTCCACTCACAGTCTTGTTGGTTTTTCAATGCCCTTCAGGTTGATTACAGATGCAGACTGTAGCAGAGACCGAGACATCACACTCATCCACTGGATCCTGTCGCTCTCTGGTATCCAGTCGGGCTAAAGGTTTAAATTTTCCCTTGTCTGACACTCCGTGTCAGACGGGATCATGACACATCCCTTGTTAATTCCTAAGGGATTGGGGTGAGTTGTGTCCCTAGTGCTGGTGCAGGTGCTGGTGCTAGTGCCGGTGATTGTAATGACAATGAGCCATGAGTCGGGATGTGACTCCGTCATGATGGGCATATGTATGGTATCTGTGATTCGGTAGTGGATCTCTCAGATTGAGGTCGACTGGATGGGATCCAGCAGGGGTTGAGACGTGAAAATCAAGTACTAATGGAATGTATCCTTTTGGATGTACATAAACGGTATAAGTCGATAGGCGAACTTGGTAGTGATTTAGACTGGTTACAGACACGTGGTTGATGTCCGAGTAGGATGGTTCGAAATTTGGGTGGAACTTCGGAATCAAGAGAGTTGGTGATTGAGGCGACGAGTGGAGTGCTTGATTCCACATTGGTTATGGGTATTCCGCAGTCACTGAGGGTGATTTCTCATTTTCTGCCCATGGTAGATGATGGTTGTGTCACCAGCACGTTGATCGTGTATTAGTGGGTGGACCCGCGATTTGTTTTGGGTCATCAGGATGAGTTTGGTATTTCGAAGTTAGGTGAATGAGAATTCTAGTTTTCTGCTTGGTGGCAGACGATGTTGGGATACACGGTCTGGTGAGTGTAGTGGATTTGTGCTCGCACTCACGTAGGATGAATTTTGATCTCATCGTCTTAGGTCATCTTTAATTTTTCGCAGGTGGAATGACAATGATCGATATGAGGTAATTGGAGAGAATTGGCTGATATGAGTACTGAGGTTGTTAGATGCCACAGGTTGGTGTATGGCCTACGAGATGGGATTCGTACCATTGTGATTGCTATAGTGGGAGTACGTACTTTCAGCCTGACGGTGGTAGTTTGGAACGTGTCAGAGTGATAGACTGATAAGGATCTGACGTCAACTTAGTATCACTGACATGTCAGAGTGGGTGACAGAAGAGACATCGATATCGTGTCTCGAGTGAGACTTACAAGTCGAAGTGTGGTTATATTGGCCTTGTACAATTACACGAGAGTGCCCGAGTAGTGGAACATGATTGGATTTCCACAGTTGGTTGTGGAATTGGGACGGTTGGAAATTCGAGGACAAAATTATTTAAGGGGGAAAGGTTGTGACGACCCGTCCCGAATTTAGGGACTAATGGAGGATTTTTGAGTTTAATCGGAGATTAGTTGAGAAAATTGGATGGACGGTGTAAAATGACCATTTTTCCCCAGGTCTTACGTAAAATGTTGACTTTTGACTCGGGGAGTTAAACATACGAGGATCGATGACTGTGAGGTAGATCGGGACGTCACAAGTCCGTAGACAGGCGGCACGTCGAATTCGGACGTTCGACGGGAAAGTTACGGTTCACGGAAGTTCCAAGGAACTATTGCATGATTTACGCGATGGATGAACTTTTGTCCTGAGTGGGCCCAGATATTTTGAAACAGGCCCAATGGATGAGCGACAAGTGTCACTTATCCATTGTTCACAAACACCCATACATGCACCTACCATTTTCCTTCGTCCATTCAAACCAACACGAAACCCCTTCCCCATGTCATCCATCTCCCTGCTCCTCGACTGAGGGTGAGAGGCAGAGTGAGGAAGAGGCTGATGGGGGTTGTGTAACGACCCGTCCCGAATTTCCGGGATTAGATAAGTGACTAATCTTGATTAGTGAGGTTGAACGGTGGTTAGTAGGGCGGAATCGGACAAATGTGCAAAATGACCGTTTTGCCCCTAGTCGTGGGCAAAATGTTGACTTTTTGATCGGGAGGTCAAATGGACTTTGATCGATGACCGTGACGTAGTTCGGGACGTCACGAGTTCATAGACAGGTGGCACGTTCGATTCCGACATTCGTAGAGAAAGTTACGATGTTCGGAAGTCGAGGGGCATTTTGGTAATTTGGCATGTTTAGGGCCAAATGTTGACTTTTTGACCGAGAGGTCCGAAGGACGATGGCCAAGGACCGTTACGTAGGTGTCATCGATACGAATCCAATGACTGGCGGCATACCGAAATCGGAGATTCGACGACGAAGTTATGGTCAAGGAAACGAACTAACGAACCGAGGCCCCGATTAAAATAATATTATAATATTGAATAGTACCCGTTGACTCTGCACACCTAGATGAGTGACAAGTCCGTTGAAACCAGAATCCTTGTCTTAGGGGAAACATCATTATGATGTTTTAATAATTGTTAATTAATTATTAATTAATCTAAAATCCATTAAACCTCCATTTTCTCTACTGTGTTTTCTCTTAGCCGTGTACAACCAAAATCAAAATTCCTCCCATCCTTAATCTTCTCCCTATCCACTAAACTTGTGAACGGAAATTGGAGAGAATTCAGAAACTAACTCGGCTGGGCAATCACGAAGGACAGAGAGAGGCTGGGAACTGAGAATTTGTAAATTTGGATTTTGGGGGGGAAGATCGGATTTTAAACTTGGGGCCGTGAGGATCGAATTGGAGGTTACATTCAGCTTTCTGGGAATGCCACGATCAGTATCGTCGAAAGAACGAAGGAAATTGGCAACGTTTTGGCTCTGAACCCACTTGGTGACAGAGGAGGAATTTCGGGGTTGAGTCGTGATCGTGGAGTGTTCGAACGGTGCAATTGATGTGGGGATTGTGTTCTTGAGGATCCCACGATGCTTCTGGAAGGATCAATTGAAGGAAAACGACTGAGATCGATGAAGGTCCATGGTTGCACAGTGGACGGTGTTCGAGCTTGAGTCGCGACCATTTAGTGATCCAACGACGAAATTGATGTGGGGGAATTGTTCCTCATGGTCCACTGATGCTTCTAGTTGATTCAATTTTAGGAAATCAATTGGAATTGAAGGAATTCCATGAACGAACAGTAACCGGAGTGTGCTTGGTGTTCATCATCGAATCGTGGAATTGTAGGTAAGGATTTGTGTAATTGAGTTTACAGAACTTAAATTAGACTTAAAACGAAACTAACTAAATGATCAATTGAAGGAATTAGGATCGAATTGATGGACATTGAACCGGGTCGTGTCGCGGACAATTTGGACCCGTTTACCAGAGATACGGGTTGGGCTGGTGACACTGTTCACAGCGCGTGGATTTCATGCGCAGCCACTCACGGCGGCGCGTGACGGTGCATGGGCACGAATCTCGAGGTGAGGTCAACATGACTTTTAATCTATTCGATGTATCGGACATTTTGGGATTGGTTTCGTGTCGATCGGACACCGTCTCGATATTGTTCGGGATGTCCGAAGGTTTTAAATTAAGTTTAAAAATAAGTAAAAATTCGGGAAAATTATGGGACTTTGATAGGATGTTAATGATGAGGTTAGTAACCCTCTAATGTGATTTGGACAGGATTGGGAGTCCCGATGATAGTGGTGTGGCCCGGGAGGGCCGGTGGCACGCGTATCGAGGCATACCGTTAAAACGGTCTGTGAGTGGACTTTGGTTTTATAAATCCTATGCATGCTTAAATGTGTTATATGGTTTATATACATGATTTCTATGATGGTATTTGTGAGTATTGATTTCGGGTATGTTGCACGTATTTCGAGGTGTTTTCTGTATTTCACGTATATCGGGATTAACGGTTTATTTGTGGTTTTGCATGCTTGTGGTTAAAAAAATAATATGATAAAATGGTTTTTATATTGGAAAGATGAATTCGGGCTTGAGGCCCACTTGTTTTGGAAATCTCGGACTTGGAGTCCATTTGAGTACGTAATCTGGCTGCGGGCCCAGTTGGTTTATAAGTCGGGGCTGCGGGCCCAGTTGGTTTATAAATCGGGCCGTGGGGCCCAGTGGTTCATAAAGTCGGGCATGAGGCCCAGTTGGATTAAAATGATGATTTCGGGTCAGGGGCCCTATATTTAATAAATGTGGTTTCGGGTCAGGGACCCTAAATGGAAATGTGTTGTTTTATGGAAAATTCGGGCAGGGCCCATTGTGATGTTGTGAAATGAATTAATAAAAACTGTTTTCCATATACCATCTTGATACAAGGATATATGATGGTCTCCTCCAGATGTCTAGGACACTGGGGAAGTCACGGTGCATTGCCTGCGAAGGGTCACCATACGGAGCAGCCGGACCGTATGATGACTCAGGAGCAGGATTGCTATTATTGACGTCTGTGACGTCAGACATCAGGGATGTCAGAAATATGGACCCGGAGAGACCCCGGGCAGCACGCGTAGCTTATAAAACCGTAAGATATGACGTCAGGGACGTCTAGCATCAGGGATGCTGGTGATGGTAATGGTAAAATACGAATTAATGAAATGGCTTTCCGGGTGGATTTGTGATTATATGATTTTAATGGATTGATGTTCATTTATGGTTTTGGGTGGTGACCCACATGGTTGTTTATGTATAGTTGTGGTATTTCACAGTTTTGGGCTGAGTTCCCACACTTGGTATTTGGTTACTGGTTTTTGTGGCATGCATACGTTTTTATTGGAGGGCATAAATGTCTTATAAATGTGTTTAATAAACTTATTGGTTTTGTCCACTCACAGCTTTTGGTTTTAATGCCCTTCAGGTTGATCACGGATGCGATTGCAGCAGAGACTGGGACATTGCACACCTCCTCCATCGATCCTTGCGCACTCTGGATGCCCCGTTTGGGCAGTGGCTCTTGGTCATCCCTTGTCTGACACCCCTGGTTGGACGGGAGCAGGGCACATTCCATGGTAATCCCGGGGGGATTGGGATGGGTCTTGTCAGGTTGGGTGATGACAGGACCCCCGTGGACGACGACGATGGCCCAGGAAATAGGTAAACCCGAACCCCTTTTCATTTTCAAATTCGAATTTGTGTTTTGGACGTTAGGGAGGTTGTCTAGGGATTAGAGGATGGTTGTGGGGGTTGTACGAGTCGTGTGGAATAGGAAACGGGGGCTAAGGACGGCTGCGCAACCCGGAACGGTGGCATTTTCGGTGGCTGCCCACCGAAATCATTTTTCGGCCAAGTAAACCCAAATTGAACCTCCAAACACGTCTTTAGGGACCTTAGGAACTAGATGGGATCATTAGGATGAAGTTTTGGCCCCTAGAAGTGCCCAGAACATGGAATGGAGTTTCGGGTTCAAAATGGTTTTCAGAACCAGAATTGTTTTCTTGGATTTAATCACATAGATAGGTTGGAATTGAGGAGAGGAAGCTATAGGATTTGAAAGGGATGAAAAAGGATGAAAATGAGGGAGTTAGATGACCGAACCGGTCACGCCGGTCCAGTTGGACTAGCTGAACTAACGAACCGACTTGACCAGTTTGTGGCGAGGTTGAAGATGACTGGGTGCAAGCGCATGGGCTTCAAGCGCAGCCCCTTTGGGCGGCGCGTGAGGGCACGTGGGCTGTCATTTGGGGAAGTTTCCAACATGTAATTTCATCTATTTGATGTAACAAACATTTTGGGACAGGTTTCGAGTCGAACGGACATCGTTTCGATATAGTTCGGGATGTCCGAAGGTTTAGGATCGAGTTTAAAAATAGTTAAAACTTTGGAAAAATTACGGGGCTTTAATGTGAGGTTAATAAGGTAGTTAGTAACCCTCTAGTGTGATTTGGACACGTTTGGGAGTCCCAATGTCGGTGATTTTCTCGGGAAAGGGTATGACACGCATATCGAGGCGGCAGCTCTGACGTTCTGTGAGTGGACCTTGTTTTCTAAATTGATGCATGCATAAATGTTTTATATGAGTTTAAATACATGCTTTGAGATGCCTTGAGTGCATTTTGTTTTGGTAGTTAATATTTACGTATTTGCACGTATTTCGAAGTTTTAGTTTATACAGTGCTTATATGTGCCTGTGATTTCAGTGATGGCTTACTGAAATAGATTTGGAAAGATGGAATCGGGCATGAGACCCATTTGTTTTGGAAACCCTCGAACTCGAAATCCATTTTAGTACATTGTCGGGTCAGGGGCCCAATTGGTTCGTGGATTGCATTCGGATTTGAAAATATGGAATTGGGCATGAGACCCATTTGATTTACGAACTCTCGGCCTTGGAGTACATTTGATTTAATAAGGCATCGGGCTGGAGGCCCAATTGGTTTACATGATCGGGCTTGAGGCCCGGTTGGTTTACATGATCGGGCTTGAGGCCCAGTTGATTTTGGTATCGGGCATGAGGCCCAGTTATTGTTTATGATTGTGATTTCGGGTCGGCACCCATAAATGGATTTCTAGATTCTTGATGGTTTTATGGGAATGGGGCATGAATCTTTTGAAAGGTTTGAAAGGTTTTAAGAATGATTACGAAATGGTTTTTCATATATCATCCTTTATTTATGGATTGTCTCCTCCGGGGAGGGTTGTTGGCCTGGGTGGACCTCGGAGTAGTCACGAAGTACTAACTGAGTGAAGTTTGTCCCCGTGGGGTACCTTACTCTCAGGAAGGCATATATGGATTATAATCCCTAGGGAGGGTCATTGATCTGCGGACATTGACCTGGGTGGACCCTAGGGAGACTTGAGATTTGAGACCCCGGGTAGCACGCCCATAAATTTGGAAATCGTGACAGGATTGGTTATATGATATTTGGAAAACATGATTTCTTGGATTTGATGAAATGGTGTTTTGTGAATAGTAAATGGATTTGGGCAATGACCTACATACTCGGACTTACGGTTTTGGGCTGAGTTCCCATATATGGTTGATAAATGGTTTTCGTAAGCATGCATGCTTTTTAGTGAAGGCCATAAATATCTTTATGAAATCTGTTTTTATGAACTTATTGATTTTCGTGCACTCGCAACTTTTCGTGGTTTTTCATGCCCTTTAGGTTGATCACGGATGCGGACTGTAGGAGAGACCGAAACCTCACACTCCTCCACTGGATCCATTCGATCGGGTTGAAGGTTTTCGTGTCAGACGGGAGAATGGCACATCCCGTGTTAATCCCGAGTGGGATTGGGATGGGTCGTGTCAATGTCGGTGTCTCACCTGTCACCCACTCTGACAGGTCAAATATACTAAGTTGTCATCCAAACGGCTTTCCAGCCTAATGGTTCTTCTCAGTTCACAACCTAAGTTGACATCGTAATCAGTTTTTTCAGTCTACCACTCTGAAATTTTCCAACTTCGAGTCATCAAGTCGGCATTTAGCCTGACGACCCTTCTCATCCGATAACTGGAGATGACACGAATCTCACCTCGCAGCTCATACTCAATTCTTCAGAATTTAACGACCTCGGTACTCACACGAGTCAACTTTTATTTTCTCATACTCATACTGACTCTCGTTAGAGTTGATAGGACGTTAAATAAGCATTATTTTATATTATTTTATACCCTTTATACTTGAATTTTAATATTAAAATATTAAATAAATTGATAAAATAAATTATTTTGTGATTTTATGTTTAGATAAATAAAGTTTGTAATTTGGAGCATTTTGGCGAAAGAATCGTCCCGATCGGAATTATAACGAACAAATTATGGACGAAATTCAGTGGGAATTATTAATTTAGTTATTAATTAATTAATTAATTATGTGCAGCCCGGCCCAGTGGATCAGTGCAGCCCAGCGAAAAGAAAAGAAAAAAAGAGGCCCGCCAGCCCAGCGAAGAAGTCCAGCAGCCGATTTCTGTTCGGCCCCAGCCCGCATAGCAGCGGCCCAAACTGGCGCAGCCCGCACCCTCAAGCCTTTCCCAGCCGCGGCAGTCCTGTACCGAACGCGCAGACAAACATCCGGCGCGCGCCTGCCGAATCGCAGGTCCTCTCTTCAGCGACCGCCTGCCGAGCGCCAGCTTCCCATTTCAGCAGCCAGCCACCGAAAATTCCTGCCCTATTTTCCAGCAGATTCCACTCAATTTCCAGCCACCTTCCAACAACTTTCCAACCCAATTTTACAACTTTACAACTCAAACCACCTCTAAACATCATCACAAATCTTTATTACTCATCATTCCATTATTCCATTTTTTTTATTGTATTTTTATATTATTTTTGGTAGCTTTCTCCACCTATAAATAGGAGTTGATTTCACTTGTTGAAATCACTTCCAAGTAGCACAAAATTGAGCTTCTTTTAGGAGAAATCTTGGCAAAATAGTTCCAATACAATTTTGAGAGTTCAAGTCCGAATTTCCTTGTTTAATCTTCTTCCATCTTCATAAGGTTCCAGCCGCTGTTCGGTGTTCCTTGTGAAAAACAATCCATTGTTCTCATCCAATCTGAAAAGTGTAACATTTGCTCTCCATTCTCTTAAACTCTCTTATTTGTTATTGGTTCTAATTATAATGCAATATATGTATTGGTTTCTCCTTCCTATCTTTTGTGAAAATTGAGTATAATCTCCATGTGTTTTACTTTCTAAAAATCATTTACTTCTTACATTTTAGAGCTTAAACTTCATTTCGAAACTAAATGTTGATCCGCTGTTCGGGGCATTTAGAGTAGATTTGGAGAGATTTAATGTATGACCGCTGTTCGGCGCATTAAATCACAAACTTAAGGTAATTATATTATAAGTAAAAATCCGCTGTTCGGTGCATTTATAATATGATTAATGTATGAGGAAATATGAGTTTGTGAAGGTATAATTTCGTGATTAATTCAAATATTTGCAATTGTAGTATGTTGTTGAAGTTTGTGTTTACGGGAAGTCTACTTTGTGCATAAGTTAGAATAGAAATAGAATGAGTTTATCTATGCTTTTACTTATTTACATAATTACAAACCTCTTCAAAACCCCCCTTGTTTATTCTTTATTCTTTTATTCTTTATTCTTTTATTCTTTGATGCCTTTATTCTTTCATTCCTTTATTATTTAATTTATTGATTCTTTGATTAATTAATTCCTTTATTCTTTGATTAACTAAGTCCTTTATTCTTCTATTATTTCATTCTTTAATTCGTTAACTTATTAATTCTTTGTAATTCATTAATTTATTATTATCTTGTTCATCTATTCTTTAATTTATTAATTCTTTGATTGTTTAATTCTTTTATTATTTAATTCTCTAATTCATTATTCTTTTATTCATAATCCACTAACATATTATTAATGTTCCCTAATTTCCCCGGTTAAGAACGATCCTATTTATCAATACTACATCTACACAAAAAGGGTTTAAATTGCATAACACTCGAATTACATGTTTAAATTAATGCGTAGTTTGGGCGTAGTCAATTTTGGCGCCGTTGCCGGGGAAATTGAAAATCATTTTTAATTTGTTAGTGTATGTATATAAATTGTGCATATTATACTTGTTTATAAATTTTACTTTTGTTAATATTATATTTATCCATCTTATTATTGTTCTTATTATTTTTGTTTATAATGCTCATACTTTACTTATTCTTAATTTCTAATTTATACTTGTTCATAAATGTTCATAATTTTTTTTTTGTATTTGTTCATATTAAAATTGATACTTGTTCATAATTTAATTTCATTTGTTTACTTTTACTTTTACTTGTTCATATTAAAATTGATACTTGTCATAAATGTATATTGTACATATTCACTTTTCCTTACTTTTAATTTTTTTTTTTCTTTACACTTTCTAACTTTTTCTTTAATCCATTAACTTTAATTTTATTCCAAAACTTTTCTTTAGTCCTTTAACTTTAAATTTATTCATTAACTTTTTATTCCACTAACTTTTTATTCCATTAACTTTTTATTCCATTAACTTTTATTTCATTAACTTTATTCCATTAACCTTTTATTCCACTAACTTTTTATTCCATTAACTTTTTATTCCATTAACTTTTTATTTCATTAACTTTTTATTCCATTAATTTTATTCCATTAACTTTTTATTCCACTAACATATTATTAATGTTCCCTAATTTCCCCGGTTAAGAACGATCCCTATTTATCAATACTACATCTACACAAAAAGGGTTTAAATTGCATAACACTCGAATTACATGTTTAAATTAATGCGTAGTTTGGGCGTAGTCAATTTTTGGTGTTAATTTTCAATTGTTTATTTCTTATTTGTGTTAATTTTCAATTGTTTTATTTCTTTCTCCTAAAAAAAAAAAAAAAAAAAAAAAAAAAAAAAAAAAAAAAAAAAAAAAAAAAATTTTGAGTCTTTTTGTTTTAACGTAGCGTTTTTACGAGTCATCAAGTTGCCCTTTAACTTGTCAATGATATAAGTGAATGGAAATGATTATGTTATGGCCATAAAGATAATCACTACAACTTGAATTTGTTTGTTAATATTTTGTAATTAAGTGTTATAACTTAAAGATAATGCATGTAAATTGGTACATAAATAAGCATGATATGATAAGTATGAATCATTTGAACCTTATGTGAGCTTTAGAACTTATATACATCTTTGATGAGTGATTCATAAGTTCTTTGTTTAAATTGATATACATATGCCTCATAACTGCTTGCCATAGCTTTTAATGAACTCTAGAGCACTAGAACTTATTCTATGTGATTTTCAAAGCTTTTAAGTCAATAAATTCTCTGATTTTGGAAATGATTAAGGCATTAGGGTTAACACCACAACTTCAAAACATCCATGTTCCCTATTTTGTGCGCACAAGTTGCGACCCCCTTAGTTTTACCCCTTTTGAGCCCACATTAAGCCTTTCTTTCCTCACCATGATTATCTAAACACGCTTAGTATAGACATCTTTTACCTTTGTTCCAAGGACTCGGTTGAAGACATAATGATTATGTAAAGAGAAAATGATGATTTTGAAAGACTTTTATGTGTATTTTGTGGATTTACTTACTCAAACATTGTTGTATTTTTGACACATGTTATTACCTTGATATATGAGGAAAAAAAAAATGAAAAAAAAAAAAAAAAAAAAAAATCGAAAAAAAAAAGAGAAGAAAAAAAAAAAAAAGAAAGAAAGATATATTTATCAAGGTAATAAGGTTTGATTATGAATGTTCGAGTTAAGTCCTTTACATTTGTAAATCCGGCACAAAGAATGAATTCGAGGCCCAACAAGATGAAATTAGGCCTATGTTCGAAGGGATGGATTACTGACATCATTGCACTAAGGTTGGGAAGTTATGATACGTTTTGGGAGTCTATTGAGTCTTGGAACGAATTGAGCACCACTTGTCCTATATTCTCCTTGCCTCTAAACTTTGCCCCATTACAACCTTTATAAAGACCTTATGATCCTTAAGATGGTAAATTTTGATTAGTTGAGTCAATCACTTGAGTAAGCTTATGGTTTTGGTTCATTTGTGCAAGTATGTTTTGTTTTTATCTTGAGGTGTTTGTTTGAAATTTTGCAAAAGTACTTCATTTCGATTATGTGAGTATTTCTCACATACTTTGAGTGCAAACACAAACCCTCACAAATTGAGTGAATTTATGAGTGCATATCCTTGTGAGTTGATTCATACTTGTCTTATTCGTGCAGAACTCCATTTCACCATATTTACTCATTATCTTACTTGTTGAACATTTTGTTACCATATATTAACTTTTGAATTCCATTTGCTTAAATGTTTTAAGTGAAAATCTTTTATACCATGATTATAACAATGAAATTTGAGACAAATGGTTAAGGGTCTACTTGTTTTGAATTCGTAGTTTGATTTTAGTTTTTGCTAGGGACTAGCAAAGTTTAAGTGTGGGGGTATTTGATAGGACGTTAAATAAGCATTATTTTATATTATTTTATACCCTTTATACTTGAATTTTAATATTAAAATATTAAATAAATTGATAAAATAAATTATTTTGTGATTTTATGTTTAGATAAATAAAGTTTGTAATTTGGAGCATTTTGGCGAAAGAATCGTCCCGATCGGAATTATAACGAACAAATTATGGACGAAATTCAGTGGGAATTATTAATTTAGTTATTAATTAATTAATTAATTATGTGCAGCCCGGCCCAGTGGATCAGTGCAGCCCAGCGAAAAGAAAAGAAAAAAAGAGGCCCGCCAGCCCAGCGAAGAAGTCCAGCAGCCGATTTCTGTTCGGCCCAGCCCGCATAGCAGCGGCCCAAACTGGCGCAGCCCGCACCCTCAAGCCTTTCCCAGCCGCGGCAGTCCTGTACCGAACGCGCAGACAAACATCCGGCGCGCGCCTGCCGAATCGCAGGTCCTCTCTTCAGCGACCGCCTGCCGAGCGCCAGCTTCCCATTTCAGCAGCCAGCCACCGAAAATTCCTGCCCTATTTTCCAGCAGATTCCACTCAATTTCCAGCCACCTTCCAACAACTTTCCAACCCAATTTTACAACTTTACAACTCAAACCACCTCTAAACATCATCACAAATCTTTATTACTCATCATTCCATTATTCCATTTTTTTTATTGTATTTTTATATTATTTTTGGTAGCTTTCTCCACCTATAAATAGGAGTTGATTTCACTTGTTGAAATCACTTCCAAGTAGCACAAAATTGAGCTTCTTTTAGGAGAAATCTTGGCAAAATAGTTCCAATACAATTTTGAGAGTTCAAGTCCGAATTTCCTTGTTTAATCTTCTTCCATCTTCATAAGGTTCCAGCCGCTGTTCGGTGTTCCTTGTGAAAAACAATCCATTGTTCTCATCCAATCTGAAAAGTGTAACATTTGCTCTCCATTCTCTTAAACTCTCTTATTTGTTATTGGTTCTAATTATAATGCAATATATGTATTGGTTTCTCCTTCCTATCTTTTGTGAAAATTGAGTATAATCTCCATGTGTTTTACTTTCTAAAAATCATTTACTTCTTACATTTTAGAGCTTAAACTTCATTTCGAAACTAAATGTTGATCCGCTGTTCGGGGCATTTAGAGTAGATTTGGAGAGATTTAATGTATGACCGCTGTTCGGCGCATTAAATCACAAACTTAAGGTAATTATATTATAAGTAAAAATCCGCTGTTCGGTGCATTTATAATATGATTAATGTATGAGGAAATATGAGTTTGTGAAGGTATAATTTCGTGATTAATTCAAATATTTGCAATTGTAGTATGTTGTTGAAGTTTGTGTTTACGGGAAGTCTACTTTGTGCATAAGTTAGAATAGAAATAGAATGAGTTTATCTATGCTTTTACTTATTTACATAATTACAAACCTCTTCAAAACCCCCCTTGTTTATTCTTTATTCTTTTATTCTTTATTCTTTTATTCTTTGATGCCTTTATTCTTTCATTCCTTTATTATTTAATTTATTGATTCTTTGATTAATTAATTCCTTTATTCTTTGATTAACTAAGTCCTTTATTCTTCTATTATTTCATTCTTTAATTCGTTAACTTATTAATTCTTTGTAATTCATTAATTTATTATTATCTTGTTCATCTATTCTTTAATTTATTAATTCTTTGATTGTTTAATTCTTTTATTATTTAATTCTCTAATTCATTATTCTTTTATTCATAATCCACTAACATATTATTAATGTTCCCTAATTTCCCCGGTTAAGAACGATCCCTATTTATCAATACTACATCTACACAAAAAGGGTTTAAATTGCATAACACTCGAATTACATGTTTAAATTAATGCGTAGTTTGGGCGTAGTCAATTTTTGAGCCTAGACAGAGATGCAAGTTAGTTAGTCAGAGATGTACGCTAGTCAAGAATGCAAATTAGATATGCAAATTGAAGTTAATGATGCAATTTGAGTTAAAGATGTAAGTTAGAGGAAGAGTGCAATGCAAGTTAAACTACATATGCAAGTTAAGTGAAAATGCAAGTTAAATGAAAGATGAAATGCAAGTTAGAATGAAAGATGAAATGCAAGTTAGAATGAAAGATGCAAGTTAGTTACACTAAAGATGCAATTTAATATTGTCATGACAAATAATGTAAATTAAGATATAAACAATATTTAAATGTCGGGGGAAGTCAAAGATATATATGGTTCACATAGGTTCAAAGTTTAGATGGAGACTTATACGTCCGTGCGGCCCAAGTAAATATCTTGGATTAATTTAACTGTTTGGGCAAGTTCAAAGGTGACTAGGTTAGAAAGAATACACATAAGAGGCAGAGCTAATTTCAAGACGTCCCGAGGCTTAAACTCCATTGATGTCCCTTTCTTAGACCCAAAACCCGTTATGAGTACCGTCTCTTGTCCTAGACATCACCCTCAAAAATTTCTTACTCCAGAGGAATTAAGATGACTCAAGTGTTAACAATCACCGTGAGTGAGAGTTAACAAAAGAGTCTTCGCCGATAAAGATCAAAATCTAAATTTCAAAACACAAGTGATCTACATATAGCCGAGACTGATGCATGAATGCAATAACTATTTACAAGTATGTTTTTATGCACAATTTACAAATATAACATGACAATTACATATGAACAATTTATACAAGTATGAACAATTTATTTACAAGTATGGTTTCATTCACAAGTAATGATATTTACAAAACAAATTCTCATTAACAAACTAACATAAGTATAAGATTTATTTAACAATTGAGATTTACACTAACACAAAGTGAAGATAAGAAAGTTTTTTTTTAATTAATTAATTTTTTTTTCGGAATTTAAAAATTAAATAAATGAAGAAAAAGAAATTTTTTATTTTTTTTATTTTTTTTACGAATTTTATGTTTTTTTTTATATTCTTTATGTTTACACTTATTTTATTTTTATGTAATCAATTATTTGTTTATGTCTTGTTAAACTTTAAATCTGAAATGAAAAAAAGAAAATTCGGAATAAATAAAAAAAAATTTTAAAAAAAATTTTAAAAAAAAAAAAAATTTAAAGAAAAATTAAAAAAAAAAAATTAAAAAAAAAAAAAAAAATTTCCTATTAATTGTTTTAGAGTTGCATGAATCTCTTAGTCCCTTTTTCTTCAAAATCTTACTTTCGGGAACAGGTAGTGCCCCTCTTATTTACTTTCTCCTTAACCCTTCATGATGTGTGGATTTCATCACCACATACCATAGACTCGAATCTATGGACATGAGGTTGGGGCGGAGTTTGTAAACACTAGGGTTTGGTAATTCTCTACGTCATCATTTGGATTAATTATGGTGTCTAGGAGAGTTATGACTGGTGACAAGTTTTGGATTAAGAAAGGGAACACCAATGGAGTATATGCCAAGCTAGCCTCGGGGTGCTCTTAAAATTATCCTTGCTTCTCGCGTTACATCTATCTCAACTGGCCATGATTAATGTTGAATGGTGGAATGGTGGTTATCAGTACGCGCAGGCCGTACGCCCAGGAAAGTACTATGAGAAGCGGAAGGGGAAAGTTATTCATGACACTCTAAAACTCTACTTATTGCATTATTAGTTTGCATTTGAAACTTGTGTATTTTCTTTCCAGTAACGTAACTTTTTGGTAATTCTGGTTTCTATTTATGTGCTATTTTATGCAAATCTCTACTATCTTACACTTATTATCTTTTCTTGTGTATACTTGCCTTCTAACTTAGAGTTTTGTTTTCATAGAGGTACGAACTTATGAATGCGTGCTCATCAATCTAAGCTTGATCGGCTGAGAAGACAACTTGACATCTCACCAAGCAACGCCACATTCAGAGACGCACTTAAGCAAACCAGTTCGTTCGAACCTCCATCCCCAATATTCGGTGAGTCCAAAAGCGAGAAGAGTAATTCAGAAGAAGAACAGATTTTCGGAACACCGATAACCATGGCACGAAACCTGAGTATCCGGGAGCAGACATGTGCAAACACAAATGGCACTACAGACTTCTGCATCCAGTATCCCGAGCCTCGAACCAACAAGAAAGATATTGAGCTTAAGAGTGGAGTTCTTCATCAACTACCCAAGTTCCGTGGAATCAGAAATGAAGATCCACACAAACACTTAACAGAGTTCCAATTCATCATTAGTAGTATGTGTCCGGATGATGCGGACTTGGAAATCATGAAGCTGAAAGCTTTCCCATTGTCCTTGGAAGAAAGAGCACGGGTATGGCTTTTAAGTCTCCCACCCAATCATATTGACTCTTGGGAGAAGTTGGTTCAGGAGTTTCTTACCAAGTACTTCCCTGCCTCAAAGATTACGGTCTTAAGAAAAGAGATCACTGGAATCAAGCAGAAAGAACATGATGAGAATTTCAGCCAGTACTATGAGAGGTTTAAGGAACTTTGTGCTTCATGCCCTACTCACGGGATCACAGAAGGCTATCTTTTAACCTACTTTTATGAAGGACTCAAAGGTTGGGATAGAGGACTGCTCGATGCTGCAGCTAATGGAAGTTTCTTAGCTCGGAGCCTAGTAGATGGTCGTGCACTACTTGAAAGCCGTGCACTCAATGATGCACAATACGAAGGTGCCGATCCCATTTCTAGAAAGGTACATGAGGTAAGTTCCCATGCTATAAATGATTCAAAGTTAGATAAAATCACCTCTATGCTTTCGAATATGCTTGAGCTAAAGAAACAGGTAGCTCCAGTTTGTTCCATATGCTCTCAAGGCCATCTTGAGGAACAATGTCCCTACACTGCAAGGGAGGAAGACTCCGGAACTGAAATGGCACACGCCATTGGAGGCTATCAAGGAGGGCCAAGGACCCAAGGTTACAGTTGGAGAGATCCGAACAATGTCCTAAACCCTCAGCACATGTCGACCGGGCCAAACCGTGTCCCAGACCAGTTCCCAAGGCCCACATGGCAACCAAGGCCCACATGGCAACCAAGGCCCCCAGTCCCATTTTCTAACTTTTCTCATAATCATGCAAATAATCATACTTCCTCATCTTCTAATCCTGATTATGATAAAATGCTGGCTGCTCTTTCCCAAGGGCAGCAAACACTAATGGCTTCAACTCAGGCTCTTGTCACAGGTCAGCAAAATCAACAAAAAGACATCGCTGATCTCAAGGACCAAATGGGCAAAGTCGTGGACTTCATGGGTAAGATCCAAGCTAGCGGGGTGCTTCCACCTCAACCTACGCCCAACCCAAATGTAAGACCTGAAGCCAATGCAATCACCACTCGAAGTGGTAAAGTGCTCGGAGAAATAGAACCAGATCCAGCCGTTTCTGAGGCTGAAAAGCACAAGGTGGCAACTAAGACCACCACGACACAACCGCCAGTTCAACCTACCCACACACAAGGTAATAACCCAATCCCTTCAAGTTCGGTTGTTACTAATTCCCCGTTTGTGCATGCACCATTTCCAAGTAGGCTTGCCAAATCTAAGAAGAATGAATCCGATGAGGAAATCTTGGAGATCTTCAAAAGGGTGCAAATCAACATGCCCTTGATCGAGTGCATCAAACAAGTGCCGAAATACGCAAAATTTCTGAAAGAGTTATGCACTCCAAGGCGCCAGACGAGGGAGAAGGAGGTTGTGATGGTGAGTGAAACAGTTTCTGCTGTAATCCAGCGTCGGCTACCCCCAAAGTTGAAGGATCCAGGGAGTTTTTCTGTTCCCTGCGTGATTGGTAACAAGTCATTTGATAAAGTCATGCTAGACTTAGGCGCATCCATTAATGTTATGCCATATTCACTATATGTTGCCCTAGGTCTAGGTAAATTACAGCATGACGATGTTATCATTCAGTTAGCCGATCGCTCTAATGTGTATCCTAAGGGATACATAGAAGATGTTCTTGTGCAGGTTAACCAGCTCATCTTCCCAGCTGACTTTTATGTCCTAGACATGGAGGATTCCCCTACGAATCAAGCTCCACTAATGCTGTTGGGAAGACCATTCATGAGAACTGCCAAGACAAAGATTGATGTGTTCAATGGAACATTAACTATGGAAGTAGACGGAGAGGAGATTGGCTTCAACATCTTTGATGCCATGAGGTACCCTAGTTCCGCAACTCATACTACTTTTTCTGTTGACGTGTGCACTTCTCTCGCAGAGAAACATTTTGATTCAATTCGAGAAGACACACTCAACATGATAATCCAGAAAGGAGTTGGCCTAACGCAATCAGGGGACGCCTTGGTTGAGGATACGGATTACGAACTAGAACCTCGAATTTGGGATGAAGTCATGACCCTAAATGAGACCCCCAGAATGATGAATCATCAGGTACCCTCGTCATTTCCAATCAGTACTAATGCCACTCCCCCTTCAGTGATTCAGGCCCCAGTTCTCGAGCTCAAAGTTTTGCCTGACCACCTGAAGTATGCCTATCTTGGCTCGGACGACACTCTGCCCGTCATAGTGTCTTCTGCACTAACCGAGTCACAGGAAGATAGACTGGTACAGGTCTTGACAAAGTACAAGACAGCCATTGGATGGACTCTGTCAGATATCAAGGGAATCAGCCCTACAACTTGTGTGCATCGAATCTTACTGGAAGATGATGCAAAACCCTCTCGCGAAGCCCAACGTCGCCTCCATCCTCCGATGATGGAAGTTGTGAAACAAGAGGTCATCAAACTCTTGGACTGTGGTGTCATCTACCCAATTTCAGACAGCAAATGGGTCTCACCAGTCCAAGTAGTCCCAAAGAAAAGTGGAGTCACAGTTGTTGCGAACAGTGAAGGAGAGCTAGTGCCCCAGCGAACAGTGACCGGATACAGAGTCTGCATCGACTATCGACGCCTGAACAAAGCAACTAGGAAGGATCACTTCCCTTTGCCCTTCATTGATCAAATGCTTGAAAGGTTAGCAGGTCACTCCTATTATTGCTTTCTTGATGGTTATTCCGGGTACAATCAAATCTGTATCGCTCAAAATGACCAAGATAAAACGACTTTCACTTGTCCTTTTGGCACTTTTGCCTACCGAAGAATGCCTTTCGGTTTATGTAACGCCCCAGGTACTTTCCAAAGATGCATGCTTTCTATTTTCTCTGAATACGTCGAAAAAATAATTGAAGTATTTATGGACGATTTTAGTGTCTTTGGGGATAGTTTTGATGCATGCTTAGAACACTTAGCACTTATCTTACAAAGGTGTGTCGAAACTAATCTGGTACTTAACTGGGAGAAATGTCATTTCATGGTTAGACAAGGGATAGTCTTGGGCCATATTGTCTCTGAAAGAGGAATTGAAGTCGATAAATCTAAAGTTGATACTGTGCGCCACTTACCCTCTCCCACTTCGGTGAGAGGAATCCGTTCATTTCTTGGTCACGCAGGATTTTACAGAAGATTTATCCAAGACTTCTCCCACATTGCAAGGCCCTTGTGCCGACTGCTTCAGAAGGAGACACCCTTCGTCTTTGATGCAGACTGTCAGGAAGCTTTTGAAAAGCTTAAAAATCTCTTAACTACTGCCCCCATTCTTTGTGCCCCTGATTGGTCCTTACCCTTTGAACTAATGTGCGATGCCTCTGATTATGCAGTTGGAGCCGTACTCGGACAAAGGCGGGATAAGAAGCCCTGCGCCATCTACTATGCATCCAGAACCTTAAATGATGCCCAGATGAACTACACCACTACAGAAAAGGAGTTGCTTGCTGTTGTATTTGCTTTAGATAAATTTCGTTCTTATCTACTTCGAACTAAAGTCATTATTTACACTGATCATGCAGCACTGAAGTATCTCCTAGCCAAGAAGGAAGCGAAACCAAGACTGATCCGATGGATTCTTCTTCTTCAAGAGTTTGACATCGAGATTAAAGATAAGAAAGGCGTAGAGAACGTGGTGGCGGATCATTTGAGTCGCATTGCACATGAGCGAGATCCTGTGGCGATTCAAGAGATGTTTCCAGACGAACAACTCTTCAGAATCGAGGGAGGTACTCCTTGGTATGCTGATATTGTCAATTATTTAGTCACCAAGCAGTTGCCCACCACCCTCTCCCGTGCACAAAAAGATAAACTTAAGAAGCATGCTAGGCACTATATTTGGGATGAACCTTATTTGTGGAAACACTGTGCAGATTTATTGATTAGGAGATGTGTCCCTGATATTGAACATAGGTCAGTCCTAGAGTTCTGCCATAGCCATGCTTGTGGAGGCCACTTTGGATCTAGAAAAACTGCACTCAAAATCTTAGAATCTGGACTATATTGGCCCACACTTTTTAAAGATGCACATTCATTTTGCTTAGCCTGTGATAAATGTCAGAGATCAGGAAACTTAGGACGCAGGGATGAAATGCCACAACATTATGTTCTTACTGTTGAAATATTTGATGTTTGGGGTATCGATTTTATGGGTCCGTTTCCTCAATCTAATGGCTATCTCTATATCTTACTTGCCGTTGATTATGTATCAAAATGGGTGGAAGCTAAGGCCACCAGGACTAATGACTCTAAAACTGTTGCAGATTTCCTCAGAACTAACATTCTTTCCAGGTTTGGGATCCCGCGGGTCCTAATAAGTGATGGAGGAAGTCATTTCTGCAACAAGACCATTGAAGCTTTACTGAAACGGTATGGTGTCACTCATCGAGTATCTACACCTTACCATCCTCAAACGAGTGGAATGGCGGAAGTCAGTAATAGAGAGATCAAGAAGATACTAGAGCGAACTGTGGGTCCTAATCGAAAGGATTGGAGCCAACGGTTGGATGATGCACTTTGGGCATACAGGACGGCCTACAAAACACCTATAGGAATGTCTCCCTATAGGTTGGTGTACGGAAAAGCATGTCACCTTCCGGTGGAACTAGAGCATAAAGCATGGTGGGCCGTCAAAACGTTCAACATCAAGCTAGATGACGCCGGTCTGCATCGGAAGCTCCAGCTGAGTGAGCTTGAGGAAATAAGAAATGATGCATTTGAAAGCACTCTGATCTACAAGGAAAAGGCAAAGGCATTTCATGACAAACAGATCAGGAGTAAAGCATTTGGCATTGGCCAGAAAGTTTTGCTTTTCAACTCTCGGCTCAGACTCTTTCCTGGTAAGTTATGTTCTAGATGGGTAGGACCTTTTGTTATCACTAATATTTTTGCCCATGGAGCCATACAGATAAAACACGTTGGAACTGGAAAAGAGTTCAAGGTCAATGGCCATAGATTGAAGCCTTATATCGAGGCAATTGGCGAGCACGATGTGGAGTCAGAAAGAGTGCTACGACGTCCCATCAGATAAACTAAATTTGGTCTAGGCTGGATGGACGTTAAACTTCAAGCGCTTGTTGGGAGGCAACCCAATGTGTTCGCGAGTGTGAAGGAGTCATCAACACAGATTTGCTTTCTTTCAACCCTTCACTCTCTTTTATGTTTTTCTTTCTTATTTCATTTTCTTAAATCATCTTCCTTACTTTGATTCTATGTTTAAATTACTTCGTATTTTCCTACATTGAGGACAATGTAGAATTTAAGTGTGGGGGAATGGTTTACAAATTTATTTGTGTTAATTTTCAATTGTTTATTTCTTATTTGTGTTAATTTTCAATTGTTTTATTTCTTTCTCCTAAAAAAAAAAAAAAAAAAAAAAAAAAAAAAAAAAAAAAAAAAAAAAAAAAAAAAAAAAATTTTGAGTCTTTTTGTTTTAACGTAGCGTTTTTACGAGTCATCAAGTTGCCCTTTAACTTGTCAATGATATAAGTGAATGGAAATGATTATGTTATGGCCATAAAGATAATCACTACAACTTGAATTTGTTTGTTAATATTTTGTAATTAAGTGTTATAACTTAAAGATAATGCATGTAAATTGGTACATAAATAAGCATGATATGATAAGTATGAATCATTTGAACCTTATGTGAGCTTTAGAACTTATATACATCTTTGATGAGTGATTCATAAGTTCTTTGTTTAAATTGATATACATATGCCTCATAACTGCTTGCCATAGCTTTTAATGAACTCTAGAGCACTAGAACTTATTCTATGTGATTTTCAAAGCTTTTAAGTCAATAAATTCTCTGATTTTGGAAATGATTAAGGCATTAGGGTTAACACCACAACTTCAAAACATCCATGTTCCCTATTTTGTGCGCACAAGTTGCGACCCCCTTAGTTTTACCCCTTTTGAGCCCACATTAAGCCTTTCTTTCCTCACCATGATTATCTAAACACGCTTAGTATAGACATCTTTTACCTTTGTTCCAAGGACTCGGTTGAAGACATAATGATTATGTAAAGAGAAAATGATGATTTTGAAAGACTTTTATGTGTATTTTGTGGATTTACTTACTCAAACATTGTTGTATTTTTGACACATGTTATTACCTTGATATATGAGGAAAAAAAAAATGAAAAAAAAAAAAAAAAAAAAAAAATCGAAAAAAAAAAGAGAAGAAAAAAAAAAAAAAAAGAAAGAAAGATATATTTATCAAGGTAATAAGGTTTGATTATGAATGTTCGAGTTAAGTCCTTTACATTTGTAAATCCGGCACAAAGAATGAATTCGAGGCCCAACAAGATGAAATTAGGCCTATGTTCGAAGGGATGGATTACTGACATCATTGCACTAAGGTTGGGAAGTTATGATACGTTTTGGGAGTCTATTGAGTCTTGGAACGAATTGAGCACCACTTGTCCTATATTCTCCTTGCCTCTAAACTTTGCCCCATTACAACCTTTATAAAGACCTTATGATCCTTAAGATGGTAAATTTTGATTAGTTGAGTCAATCACTTGAGTAAGCTTATGGTTTTGGTTCATTTGTGCAAGTATGTTTTGTTTTTATCTTGAGGTGTTTGTTTGAAATTTTGCAAAAGTACTTCATTTCGATTATGTGAGTATTTCTCACATACTTTGAGTGCAAACACAAACCCTCACAAATTGAGTGAATTTATGAGTGCATATCCTTGTGAGTTGATTCATACTTGTCTTATTCGTGCAGAACTCCATTTCACCATATTTACTCATTATCTTACTTGTTGAACATTTTGTTACCATATATTAACTTTTGAATTCCATTTGCTTAAATGTTTTAAGTGAAAATCTTTTATACCATGATTATAACAATGAAATTTGAGACAAATGGTTAAGGGTCTACTTGTTTTGAATTCGTAGTTTGATTTTAGTTTTTGCTAGGGACTAGCAAAGTTTAAGTGTGGGGGTATTTGATAGGACGTTAAATAAGCATTATTTTATATTATTTTATACCCTTTATACTTGAATTTTAATATTAAAATATTAAATAAATTGATAAAATAAATTATTTTGTGATTTTATGTTTAGATAAATAAAGTTTGTAATTTGGAGCATTTTGGCGAAAGAATCGTCCCGATCGGAATTATAACGAACAAATTATGGACGAAATTCAGTGGGAATTATTAATTTAGTTATTAATTAATTAATTAATTATGTGCAGCCCGGCCCAGTGGATCAGTGCAGCCCAGCGAAAAGAAAAGAAAAAAAGAGGCCCGCCAGCCCAGCGAAGAAGTCCAGCAGCCGATTTCTGTTCGGCCCAGCCCGCATAGCAGCGGCCCAAACTGGCGCAGCCCGCACCCTCAAGCCTTTCCCAGCCGCGGCAGTCCTGTACCGAACGCGCAGACAAACATCCGGCGCGCGCCTGCCGAATCGCAGGTCCTCTCTTCAGCGACCGCCTGCCGAGCGCCAGCTTCCCATTTCAGCAGCCAGCCACCGAAAATTCCTGCCCTATTTTCCAGCAGATTCCACTCAATTTCCAGCCACCTTCCAACAACTTTCCAACCCAATTTTACAACTTTACAACTCAAACCACCTCTAAACATCATCACAAATCTTTATTACTCATCATTCCATTATTCCATTTTTTTTATTGTATTTTTATATTATTTTTGGTAGCTTTCTCCACCTATAAATAGGAGTTGATTTCACTTGTTGAAATCACTTCCAAGTAGCACAAAATTGAGCTTCTTTTAGGAGAAATCTTGGCAAAATAGTTCCAATACAATTTTGAGAGTTCAAGTCCGAATTTCCTTGTTTAATCTTCTTCCATCTTCATAAGGTTCCAGCCGCTGTTCGGTGTTCCTTGTGAAAAACAATCCATTGTTCTCATCCAATCTGAAAAGTGTAACATTTGCTCTCCATTCTCTTAAACTCTCTTATTTGTTATTGGTTCTAATTATAATGCAATATATGTATTGGTTTCTCCTTCCTATCTTTTGTGAAAATTGAGTATAATCTCCATGTGTTTTACTTTCTAAAAATCATTTACTTCTTACATTTTAGAGCTTAAACTTCATTTCGAAACTAAATGTTGATCCGCTGTTCGGGGCATTTAGAGTAGATTTGGAGAGATTTAATGTATGACCGCTGTTCGGCGCATTAAATCACAAACTTAAGGTAATTATATTATAAGTAAAAATCCGCTGTTCGGTGCATTTATAATATGATTAATGTATGAGGAAATATGAGTTTGTGAAGGTATAATTTCGTGATTAATTCAAATATTTGCAATTGTAGTATGTTGTTGAAGTTTGTGTTTACGGGAAGTCTACTTTGTGCATAAGTTAGAATAGAAATAGAATGAGTTTATCTATGCTTTTACTTATTTACATAATTACAAACCTCTTCAAAACCCCCCTTGTTTATTCTTTATTCTTTTATTCTTTATTCTTTTATTCTTTGATGCCTTTATTCTTTCATTCCTTTATTATTTAATTTATTGATTCTTTGATTAATTAATTCCTTTATTCTTTGATTAACTAAGTCCTTTATTCTTCTATTATTTCATTCTTTAATTCGTTAACTTATTAATTCTTTGTAATTCATTAATTTATTATTATCTTGTTCATCTATTCTTTAATTTATTAATTCTTTGATTGTTTAATTCTTTTATTATTTAATTCTCTAATTCATTATTCTTTTATTCATAATCCACTAACATATTATTAATGTTCCCTAATTTCCCCGGTTAAGAACGATCCCTATTTATCAATACTACATCTACACAAAAAGGGTTTAAATTGCATAACACTCGAATTACATGTTTAAATTAATGCGTAGTTTGGGCGTAGTCAAGAGTCCCATCAATACACACCCGAAATGTAAGACCTGTGTCTTGGAGGGAACGGTGAACGATCCCACATTCCGGCGAGGAGGGAATGGTGGTGTGCCTTAAAGGTGTAGGCACACACCTATCTAGCGCGAGACCTTCTAGGAGCTCACTGGCTTTGGATTCCTGGGGAACTCCAAAGTTAAACGAGTGGAGGCTGGTGCAATCCCATGATAGGTGACGCACTGGGAAGTTGCATCGTGAGCTCCCGAAAACAAAACTGTGAGGGCAAGAGCAAGGAGGCCCAAAGCGGACAATATCGTGCTAGATGAGTCGGGTCTTGACCGAGGAGGGTCGGGTCCTGACAGAATGGTATCAATGCCAGACCCCGAACGGGAAGTGTGCCAGCGAGGAAGCTGGGCCCTAAGGGGGGTGGATTGTAAGACCCGTGTCCTAGAAGGAACGGTGAACGATCCCACATTCCTGCGAGAGGGGAAAGGTCTAGGAGAGGAATGGTGGTGTGCCTTAAAGGTGTAGGCACACACCTATCTAGAGTGAGGCCTTCTAGGAGCTCACTGGCTTTGGATTCCTGGGGAGCTCCAAAGTTAAGTGAGTGGAGGCTGGTGCAATCCCATGATGGGTGACCCACTAGGAAGTTGCACCGTGAGCTTCCGAAAACAAAATCGTGAGGGTAAGGGCAAGGTGGCCCAAAACGGACAATATCATGCTAGATGAGTCATGTCTTGACCAAGGAGGGTCGGGTCCTGACACAAAACGGTCGGATACCGATCCATCCCATTACCATAACATGCCAGATTAACTTCGTAGGGAAGCCAATCCCATCGACAACTATCATGACCAACTGGCAACTCCCGGCTCCACTGCGCTCTCATTGCGTTACTCTGATCTCGACTCACTTTCGATTCCCCGTATCGTATCTCATGTCACTCAACAACTTCTGCTGAAATCTTAACTCATCTTGAGTCTCAAACTGTCATTTCACGTATCCTGTCAAAACACATTCGACATTTCACCGATCCTAGGTGTATTTGGACCCCATCGAATACTTGCTAGCAGAGTTAACCACACAAATAAAATCACTAGGGTTCCTCTGGCCCACAGGGCCCTGAGCTCTCAGCTCACATAATCTATGAACCCTCTCAATCCATTCTGCACTAGCACAGTATTCAACGTCCAGTCACCATCTTAATATGTCGGGACGCATCTGATCATAATCCTCATCGAACTGTCACCATCGGATCCAATCCAATCACTATCTGATGTCCAACTAGGACTCTATACATTCGGTACACATTCATCCCTTTTGGTAACTCTTAACTTGACATACTAATTGACCGTGGTCAATCCCATCGTCCAACGTGCACTCACACCGGTGCATCCCCATCATATCAATCATCAAGGCACTACCCCGTCCTGCTCAAGGACTATACTCTGGCTACGTCCATCCACATACTATTGTTCACGCTCCAATCATTTGTCTTGGCCAGACCTCATTATACTCAACATCCTCTCGGAGTCATTGGGTCATCTGACCAACTTTAGAGATAGTCCAACCAGTTCACTAATTAATCTCATTCCTTGGTTCAGTCCAAAGGTCAATTGACTCACGTCATTAAGACGCACCAACAACACATCGGGAAACTCCAGCACTACCCAAAACTCATTCCAAGCTCGCTGAGCTAATTGGGGGCATCACACACGTGTCCCCCGTCCCTCACGACCGTTCAGTTGTACTCTCCTGGCCTCCAAGCCATCACTCATGTGGACATCAACCACGTGTCCGTAACTATCAACCTTAATATCTAACTCACCTGTCCGTTCATTCCATTTATGTGGGTACATTCTTTCCGATTGGAATTTACTCAACTCAAGGATAACCCTCGTGTGTCCCCCGTATACTGTTTATGGATGTCGTCCATCACTACCTGATTCTCACATTTCCACCTTAATATTTACAACCTCTGAGCACACCCTCGTGTCTCAAGTCTCGCATCAAGTTGAAGGCCAAGCAAACGGAAAAAGAGAAGTCACCTTCTCCGACTCAGAGTATTCTCTGATAATTACTGTAATGCTTAATCCTGCTTTTCAAACTAAACGCTTACAATGATTCACTTTGGCTTCCTACATTTCCATCCCCGTTGGTGTACTAGTCCTTATGTCCCAAGTCTATGGGATCAATTCCCACACCCAATACTCATGCCATCCGTCCACAACGAGCTAGGGTACCTGTCACAAACCTAGGTATACCCCATGCCTCGCATCGAGCCACTCGAGATCCTCTATGTCCCGCTTAGTGCCCACCGAACTCACATGTTTGCCACTCTATGCACATCTACCATCTCGGTCATAATCCAAGCCCTCTTGGCACTACATCACTTAGACACACGCAGTGTCTTTTAGAACTATCTGATCACTATTGGATTCCATCCAACACATCTACGTCATCTCTCGCTCATCTTTGTCACCTATACTGAGGTAGCGTGGAACACTCGCCAACACCCAAAGCTCATCTCCTTCTGTGATCGTACTTAGTCGTAACGGAGTTGAACCCAAAAATCACTGCTCGTATTGTACGTCACTCACGCATCTCCGTATCCTCGTCATGACTGACGTATCCCATCGTCTCAATCGTCACGGTAACACGAGCTTGTCCACTTGATAAAACTCGGCTACGTCCATCGATAGCAGTGTCTACCACACCCGCGTGCAGACCAATCCCAGAAACACTCCGCTATCGACACGCCATATCCATGCGGTCAACTCACCACAGATACCAACCGCTCAACACGTAGTATCCACCGATCGGTCCACCTCAGGAACCAGTCCGCAAGTACCACTTTCTTGGTTATTGTTCAATCAATCTCAAACTAGGGTTATCACAAACTCGACTACTCACTGCAGCACATCCATCTTGAGCGATCCATCGCTCTTGACTCCGAAAATTCGTCATACGGGGTAACTGGTATACAACCAACCAGTAATCACTATTTATAGACCTCGTCCACTAGTAACTCTATGGCTTCCAGCTACTGGGTCCACAAGAACTCTGTATTACTCAGTGTTTCACACTGCCCATCTGCTACATGCCACAATCACGGCCCATCATGCCACACAACATCTATACTGTGGTCGATCAGGGTCATCGTGCACATGACTGCTCCCAGCAGCATAATCTCCCATTTTGCAATTTTATCGTGGTCGACCATTACATCTGACCTCCACTGACTCCACTTTTCCCCAATCCATATCCGGCATGATCGCTCAACGGTTCTGAATCTCAGGTCATCATACTATGTCTACTGGTCCACTAGATCCTATCCACTAGTAACACTAAGGCTCTAAGCCGTTGGATCCCCATGCAGATCACCCCAACTCGATATCAAATCTCACTACCATGCGGCATCCCATGCCAATTGAACCCCAAACCATTGCACCACGTTCCAACATAACCTACCCAGGGTTCGATTCCACTGAATCCTCACACTCTTACCCTAACTATCAGGTTGATGACGGGCTGTTACCACTGGAGAGATATCACATCCAGCACCTGCGCGTCACTCTGAGAGCAACCTGTCTCTGATAAAACTTTGATAGGACCTGTCCCAATCCCCTTGGATTATCATGGGACGTGCCTACTCCCGTCTAACTTCGCGTGTCAGATCAGGGATAAACTAGTAACCCGCTCGGGGTCCATCAGAGTACACCAGGATCGGTGATGGGATGTGATGTCTCGATCTCTGCTATAGCCCGCATCCGCAATCAACCTGAAGCGTATTAAAACCATGAAAGCTGTGAGTGGACAAAAATAACAGTTTTATAAAAATCATTAGTATCGAAAAGACATTTATACCCTTCACGTAAAAGATTGCATGCATCATAAAAACAGTTCATTTCAAATACTTTCCGAAAGCAAGACATACTGCTTTTCAAACAAAACACAGTGAAAAATGCTTCTCATACGAAGCCATTAACTCAGTAGGGACTCAGCCGAAAATCAATGTCCCAAATCAAAACACACGGGGTCCCAGCCTTACACCAATCTAGGTGAAACATCACAAACATATATATATATATATATAACCCATCCTTGACATCCCCGATGTCTAATCAAAACCCGTCACGATTTCTATAAAGTATGCATACTACTCGAGCCTCATCTCTGAGTCTACCCTTAGGATTTATGACGTTTGGGAGAACCTATCTCCGGACCCTATCAGAGACTATATCATATCTCTCACTCCTGGGCATGTGCCCCCTCTCGGAGTCACTCATCCCAGGTAGTGGATTGTGACACTCCAGGATCATCGATGTCTGGTGGAGACAAATCCGCTCATACGAGGGTATATACATATTCATATACTTTCTTTCAAATCATAGTTCAACTGGGTCACATGCCCGAATCAAATCATAGGGACTCAGCCCACATTCACATCTCAGTAGGGTCTTAAACCCGAATTCTCATTTCATAATCACAACAGGGAATTAAGCCCGATACCACAACTCAACTAGGCCTTAAGCCCGATATCATAATCAACTAGGTCTCAAACCTGATACCTTAAATCAACTAGGCCTCAAGCCTGATACTACAAATCAATTGGGACTCAAGCCCGATACCTTAAACCAATTGGGTCTCAAGCCCAAGTTTATACTTTCAAATCCGAAATCCTTTCATCAATCAAATCATTTGATAACACAAGCACGTATAAAACCTGGCCTAAGCCCAAGGTATCACATAAAATATGAAATCTCAAAATACGTGCAATAACACATTTTCCTCCGAAGAGGCCAAAAATTCATATGAAATCACATGCACTAATGGCATCTCAAATCATGTTCTTAAACTCATATAAAACATTTATGCATGCATCGAATTCATAAAACAAAGTCCACTCACAAACTGTCTAAGCTGCGCCTCGATACACACACCATAAGCCACTCTGGGCTGATCACCATCACCGGGACTCCCAAACCTATCCAAATCATACTAGAGGGTTACTAACTACTTCAATAACCTCTCATTAAAGTCCCCTAATTTTTCGGGATTTTTAAACGTATTTTACATAGACTTTAAACCTTTGGACACCCAAAACTACTCAAAAACTGTCCAACTGCCCCAAATCACTAACCCAAAACTATCCCCAAACACTGCCCCACGCACCCACATGCGCTGCCCAAAGGCGCTGCGCGTGGAGCTCACGCTCCTGCTACAATTCTCTTCTTCCTCACGCAGACCGATCCAAACTGGTCCAACTGTAACGACGGTCCAGCCAAACCGACGTAACCGGTTCATCCCTATTTCTTGATCCGTTTTCTTCTTTCTTTCCACCAATCTTCTCTAATTTATCATAGGAGTTGTTCTATGCAATCAAATTGAAGAAAACTAGCCTAAAACTACTTTGTTCATTTAACCATTTAATGCCCAAAATTCCATTCCACGTTTTGGGCACATCTAGGGACAAAAACTTCATCCTAATGATCCCATTTAGTTCCTAAGGTACTTAAAAGCATGTTTGGAAGTTTGATTCGAGCGTACCTGGCCGGAAATTGAATTCGATGGCTAGCCACCGAAAATTCCTCACGGCTGTTCCACTGTCGTGCTTGCATCACCAGGGCCACCATCAGCCCTATTTCAACCTCCCCTCACACTTTTCTGTGTACACCATCAACAGAGGATGAATGTTCGTGGGGGTTGGGATGGGTTGTGGTATGGTGTTCTGTGTTTCGGGTTTAATGAAACAGACGAGGGAGAATGGGTGGATGCATGTATATGTGTTTGTGGGCAATGGATGAGTGACACTTGTCACTCATCCATTGGGTCTGGGGAAAATATATGGGCCCACATGTTCCTCAAACTTCTGTGACCCGTAACTTTCCCGTCGATTTTTCGATTTTGACGTGCCGCCTATCTACGGACTCATATCGACTCGATCTACGTAACACTCCTCGGTCCACGGGCATTGGACCTCCCAGGTCAAAAGTCAACTTTTTACCCTCGTTTAGGGGCAAAATTGTAATTTCGCCCTGAACGTCCTATAATCTTCGGCCAATCCGTAATTAATCCCAAGAATTTGGGACGGGTCGTTACAACTAGACACGGTTCAGTATGGTACAATATTCATTGATATTAGAATCATACCATTTAACTTTAATCAGTTCAGTATAGTTCGATATTTCACAATTTCAAATTGAATCCGGATCATACTGTTTTGAATAAGTTCGGTATGATTTCGGTACGGTTTATGTTTTGAGTAGAGGTGGACATTTCGTCCCGAAATACCGAAACTATCCTGTTTTGTATCATACCAAATCGAAAAAAAAAACTGAATAGTAAAATCGAATGGATGATCGGTACAGTACCAATAGCGTACCAGTTTAAATTGGTACGTGATCTATTTTGATGTTAGGCAATACCGTCCTATACCAAAATCGAACCAGTTTAAATTTTTTTAATTAATTAAAAATTAAATTAAAATAAAAAAACCCAAATAGTTTAATACCCTAATAAGCTAATAACTAATGATGGATTTAATTGTATGTTAATTTTGGTTGATAGATTTAATTGTATGATAGGATTTTTAAGTTGATGCATTTAATTATATGTTAATTTTAGTTGATGAATTTAATTTTATGTTAAGGTTTTTTAGTTGATGAAGTTAATTTTAGTTGATGTATTGAGATTGATTGGTTTCCTTATGAATTTCTATACATTTTGAGCAATATTTGTTACCCACCAAGAGGCCTAATTTATCAACTTCATAAAAAATTTACTAATCAAGTAATCCATAAATGAAATTATGAATTTAGAATCAAAACTGAAACTGTACCGAACATAATTGATACTATACGGTATGGTATCAATTTCATATTTTGAAATACCGTACCATATTAAACCAGTTAAAATTATTTGGTATAGTTCCAGTATCACCTTCATACTGAACTATACCGTACCGAACCATGCCCAGGACTAGTTTTGAGCCAAAATTCTATAGAATTGTGAAATATCATTTCAATCTTCTTATCTACCAATCTGCTTTCTATATATAAATATATATATATATATATATATATACATATTATATAAAACATAAATGATGCTCCACTTCTTCCCACTTCATGTGCTTTTAAGCATAAATTATATTTCAACAAATAGAGAGTAAGAAAATAAGTTCTAAGCAGTTTGTCTCCAACATTAGAGCCATTTAGCTTGTTAGTAGCAGCAGTTGCAGATTCCTCATCTTACATTGTTATAACATTCATAAGACTAAGAAAGCCTCATATTACGTTGTAATATGTAACGACCCGGATTTTCTGTATTATTAAAAATTGGAAACTTTCATGTAAAATGACCATTTTTCCCTTGGGCAGGGCAAATTTTTTACTTTTGACTCGAGACACTTTTTGGATACGGACTTTAGACCATTACGTAGATCACATCACCAATAGTCCATGGATGGGCGGCATTCCGAAATTGGAGGTTCGATGCGGAAGTTACGGGTCACGGAGTATGAGGACCACTATTACGATTTTCGAGGTTTCGGGCCAAGTGGCATTATTAGATTGGTCAACTAGGTTATTAGACTAATCAGATGAGTGACAAGTGTCACTCAACTAACTGGCCCATTTACCTAAAAGTTTGGATGCATGTAATTGCTCTTTCTCCCTTTCGATTCTTATTCAAACCGTGAACCCAAGTTCTGCAAACACACACACCCAACCATCGATCCTCTTCCCTAAAACCTCTGTTTCCATTAGTAAACTTGAGAAGTGACTGAAAGGGGGCGTTGGACGACGACATCAGGCTGAGAGCGGTGGTGCACGGCGGAGAGACAAGTCCTAGGTAAAAATCTGAAACCCTCATAATTGTATCACGTTTGGGTTGGGTTTTTGGGTCTTTGTTGGGTGAGTTTGAGGACCCAGACAGGAAAACGGACCTCCATTGTTGCTTGAGCTAAGGTACGATTTCCGCTGCGTTTTAGCCAAGTTTGAACCGACAGATCCAACCTAGGCACCTAGACGATCAAAGTGGTTGCAACCATTTTTGAAATGGTTCGAAAACAGGCGAGATACAGCTTGGTCGGGTCGCGGGTCTGCGAGACCCGAATAGCAGGCCTGTCGAAGGACAGGGACTATGACGTCAGCTGATGATGTCATCCACCTGTTAGGCTGTCAGACACGTGGGCCAGTAAGGACATGACACGTGTCATATGTTAGTGATGAATGTGCACTAACGTGTCAGTGACGTGGCTCAATCAGTGGCTGCCACGTTTCACTGACATGTCAGTGACATGGACCAAACAGCAACTGACACGTGGCATTGTCAGGACCTGACATGTGTCAGTGACGTGGACCAATTCTAGAATGACGCTTGACACGTGTCAGTCTGACCGTTGACTTTCGACCAGACGCGTTGATCGGTGCATGGGGCACATGGGTGCGCATTTCAAGGTGGGATCAACACCATTTTCAAGGTTTTGTTGTTCCGGATCCAATGGTGGTGGTTTCGTGTCGATCAGAGATCGTTAGGTTTTTCAAATTAAGGGTACTATCCTCGGGAAGCGTGTTTAGGATGCGTTCCCACGCCGGTTTTGTTCTAGGGTTGGATGTTAGACCTAGTTTGGTCAATTAGTGACCTTTGGATGTGTTTGGACAGGTTTAAGCGGTTTGTTGAGGAGTAAGGACCGTGTGTGAGTGGGCTGTTAATTTCAAATTGATTGCATGCATAACTATTTTCACTGTTTGACGTCATGATTGTGGTTAGATGAGTCTTGATACGTTATTATGGGGTTCTATACGTATTATGATGTTTTGGGAATGAGACCCGTCTAGATATATGTACGATTTGGTTTTCGAAGTAAGTCGGGGAGTTCTGTAGAATATGATACTATTGCACTGTGTATGCCTACCTTATGATTACTGTCTCCTCCAGACATCCCGTGGTATCCTAGAGTAGTCACGTGCGCTGCCTGAGAGGGGTTGACCCGAGGGGTGACTCACAATCAGGAGCGCATATATGGATGATACCCCCAAGGAGGGTCATTGATCTGCATGTCATTGACCTGGATGAACCCTGGGGAGACTTAGGATTTGAGACCCCGGGTGGCACGCTTAGCCTTAGGACTGTGACATTATTAGGCATCGGGGATGCTAGACATCAGGGATGTCGGGGTTAGGTTGTACAGTGCACTATTATTATGATTGTTTCCTTATGCTGGATATATGGTTTAATGATACTACTATGACTACCTATGTTTTGACTAAATGCACGCAAGTTAAAAAACGGAGGGGTAAAACCTAATGGTTATTATATTATTAAACTCGCTTTGGAACCATTGTTTATTTTTGGCCCACTCACTCTTTATTGGTCTATTAACCCCTCCAGGCTGTGCACTCGAGTTAGAGGAGGAGGACCCGGAGTCCGAGGCATAGATTCCTTGTTGCGCACCTGTACACCCTGTTTGGGTAGGTTGAGAACCATTTTGTAACCCGACATTGTGCTCGCATTTGTATTCGTACTATCCCTAGTCTGATAGTGTAGAACTCTAGGGTTGTATGTTTAACCTTATTTATTTAATTCGAAAGACTTTAAGCCTGTTAAGGGTATTTCTGGTATCTTAGAGTCAATGTCAGATGGGAGTAGGGCACATCCCTAGTTGGTCCCATGGGGGATCGGGATGGGTCTTGTCAAAATGGTATCAGAGCATTAGGATAGTGGTCAGGGTACTAGATTAGCGGTCTGTACTTTGTACATTGACGCTTGAGATATTATTTAACTAGTCAAAGCCTCTTAAAAGTTGGTTATGCCTCCGAGACATGAGCCTCGAGCACGAGCTGAGGAGGAGCTCGAGAGAGGGATGGAGAGCTCAAGTATTGAGCGAGCCTAGCGATTGGAGGCTACGTCGTTCAGCGGGGATCAGACCCCGGGGAGGCTCAAGAATGGATAGAGCGTTGGGAGCGAATCTTCGCATTGATGCATTGCCCGCCTAAGACGCGTGTTCTGTTAGCTACCTTACTACTCGACGGCGGTGCATACCGGTGGTGGCACGGATTAGTGATGACTGGCTGGATCGTTCACAATGTCCTAGGCCAGTACTATCCTAGATCTTTTCGCACAGCCCGAGAGAGGGAGTTCCTACAGCTCCAACATGGGAGCTAGACTGTAGCGGAGTACGAGCAGTCCTTCTTGTCACTGTCTCGTTTTGCTGATGCTTTTGTGAGCACGGAGGAAGATAAATGTCGTCGCTTTGAGAAAGGACTCAAGGGGGACATACAGGCGATTGTGACGGCCATAGCCTATACTACTCTGCAGGACTTGACGAATGCTGCCACCCGAGTGGAGACCAGTTTATCGGTACAACGACAGCAGACTTCCGGTGAGACTCGGCGTCGGGATCGACCATACCTCAGGACTTCAGGCCGTTGGGGCTCGAAGGGAGGACACTATGGAGGAGTTTCATCCGGTGCCCGTGGGCGGTCGAGCCGCTATGGAAGCCCACAGTGATCGGGATCGAGGTCTGGTCCCAGGCAGCGGCAGACATCAGGTGGTGGTTCGTCCGGTGGATATTCCGACCAGCCGAGAACGTTGACTTGTTTCGCTTGTGGAGGATCAGTTCATTATGCTTTAGAGTGCCCATCCATGAATAGAGATAACAGTACCGTATAGAGTTCGGCCTCCAACACTCGTAGTGGCCGAGGACATAGTGGACCTCGTGGTGGTGATAGAAGAGAATGAGGATAGGGCCGTCAGACTGAAACCATATCTCGTGTTTATGCAATCACCCAACATCAAGTCAGGGCAGCTCCAGGTGTCACGACAAGTACTCTTACTATATCTGGTATTAATTTTCGTGCTTTGATGGAATCCGTAGAGACGCATTCATTTATTTTACGGAATTGTGTGAGTTTGTTGGGACGCGAGGTGACGACGCTTGAGGAGGAGTTGGGTGTCGGTACACCGATGGGAGTCGTCTATAGAGTGAACAAAATTGTGAATGATTGTCCAGTGGAAGTGGAAGGAGTGGAATTTCCAGCCAATCTGATTGTCATGTATTTACATGACTTTGACATCATACTAGGAGATGATTAGTTGTCGAACCACTATAATATTATGGATTGTTGCAACAAATGAGTGACTTTACGGAGGCCGGGTTTACTAGATGTGATCTTCCAGGGGGAGCGGGGAGTCTCGCCACCTGAGGTAATTTCCGCACTCACAGCTACTAAATTATTACAGAAGGGTTGTCTGGGTTATCTGGCCTATGTTGTTGAGACACGTGATGATTCTTTACGAGTTGTGGATATTCCGGTAGCGCGAGAATTTCCAGATGTGTTCTCAGGAGACTTTCCTAGGTTACCGCCACAGCGTGAGGTTGAATTCACGATTGAATTACTTCTGGGGACACGACCGATATCACAAGCGCCGTATCATATGGCACCAGCAGAGTTACGAGAGTTGAAATCCCAACTACAGAAGTTGGTGGATCTGAGATTAATCCGGCCCATTACTTCTCCATGGGGAGCGGCTGTACTATTTGTAAAGAAAAAGGAGGGTAGTCTACGGTTGTGTGTGGACTACCAGCAGCTTAATAAAGTGACGATAAGGAACAAATACCCCTTACCTAGGATCGATGATCTGTTTGATCAGCTGCGGGGAGTAAAGTATTTCTCTAAGATTGACATGCGATCAGGTTACCACCAGCTGAGGATTTCGGAGGATGATGTTCCGAAGACAGCTTTTTGAACGAAGTACGGGCATTACGAGTTCCTGGTAATGTCGTTCGGATTGAAGAATGTGCACCAACCACATTCATGGACCTGATGAACCGAGTGTTTAAATCGTATCTAGAAAAGTTAGTAATTGTGTTCATCGACGACATCCTGGTCTATTCGAAGATTACCAGAGTGCACGAGAAAAATTTGCGGTTAGTGCTAGACCAACTGAGGCAGAGACAGTTGTACGCTAAACTTAGCAAATGTCAGTTTTAGCTAAGTAGTATTGGCTTTTTGGGTCATATCATCTCATCCGAGGGGATTAGTATGGACCCCCAGAAAACAGAAGCCGTGCCTAACTAGGAGTGAACAGGAACGGTTACGAAGGTACGGAGCTTCGTAGGCTTGGCTAGCTACTACCGGCAGTTTGTGCAGGGTTTCTCTGCTATCGCAGCTCCTTTGACCCGACTGACCCGGAAAGGGGTTAAGTCGGTGGGAGACGATTGGTGTGAACAGAGTTTTCAGGAGTTGAAACATTCTTTGACCACTGCACCAGTTCTCGCACTTCTATATGATAGTGGAGAGATCGAGATTTACCTTGACGCATCACTACATAGACTGGGTTGCATACTGATGCAGCATGGGAGAGTCATTACTTACACCTCATGGAAACTGAAACACCATGAGTTGAACTACCCCACTCATGACCTTGAATTGGCGGTAGTAGTTCATGCCCTGAAGATCTGGAGACACTACTTGTACGGGGAGACGTGTAGGATTTTTAACGACCATCAGAGTTTAAAGTTCATCTTCACTCAGAAGGAGTTGAATCTGAGACAGAGGTGATGGATGGAATTAATTAAGGACTATGATTGCACTATCGAGTACCACCCCAGAAAGGCAAATGTAGTGGCTTATGCATTGAGCAGGAAGACGGTTGGTTTGGTTTCCCATTTGCATTTGGTTTATCTGTCATTTCTAGTAGAACTCTGAAGGACTGGAGTTAGGCTTGGGATGGATGACGACGGAACCCTATTGACAAGTTAACACGTGAGACCCTTATTGCTCGACCGGATTGTTGATGCCCAACTAAAGGATCCTACCTTGTATTTGTAATGGTTGGAAGTTGAAGCTGGGGGAAGACAGGATTTCACCGTTAGAGCCGACGGCTCAATTTTGAAACAGGGTCGACTATGCATACCGGTGGATGCTAGCTTGAGGGCAGAGTTACTTGAGGAGGCACACAGTTCAGCGTATGCCATGCATCTTGGAGGAAACAAAATGCACTGGACGCTCAGGGAATACTATTGGTAGGCAGGCATGAAAAAAGACATCGCGGAGTTTGTGAGTAAATGCCTGATTTGTAAACAGGTGAAGGCCGAGAGACAGTGACCGTATGGACCCTTACAGCCCCTTCCGATCCCTGAGTGGAAATGGGATCATTTGACTATGGACTTCGTGTTCAAAATCCCAACTACACGGAGCGGATTTGACGGAGCATATTTGACGGTGTTTGGGTGATCGTGGACTGACTTACAAAGTCAACGCACTTCCGAGCCATGCGCAAAACTTTTAAACCCAACGAACTGGCAAAATTGTTCGTGAATGAGATTGTCAGACTGCGTGGAACACCAGAATCAATTGTGTCAAATAGTGACCCACAATTTACCTCGAGGTTTTGGCAGAGTTTACACAGAGCCCTTGGTACGACATTGCATTTTAGCACTGCGTTTCATCCCCAGACTGACGGGAAATCAGAGAGAACCATCCAGATTCTGGAGGACATGATGAGGGCATGTGTACTACAGTCCCAGGGTGCTTGGGATACCCTTCTACCCTTGATGGAATTCGCCTATAATAACAGTTACCAGGCAAGTATTGGAATGACACCATTTGAGGTACTATATGGTGGACAGTGTAGGACACCCATATGATGGACCAAGATAGGCGAGAGGGTGCTGTTGACACCAGAACTGTTAGATGTAACCCAAGAAAAAGTCAGGATCATCAGAGAAAGATTAAAGACGGCCCAGGATCGTCAAAAGAGCTACGCTGATCGTAGGATACGGGATCTGGAGTTCGAAGTAGGAGATTGGGTATTTCTGAAACTGTCGTCGTGGAATGGTATTGTTCATTTTGGAAGACGAGAGAAGTTGAGCCCTTGGTATTTCTGTATTATTGAAAATTGGAAATTTTCATGTAAAATGACCATTTTGCCCTTGGTCAATGTTAACTTTTGACTAGAGACACTTTTTGGATATGGACTTTTGACCGTTACGTAGATCACGTCACCACGAGTCTATGGATGGGCGGCATATCGAAATTGGAGGTTCGGTACGGAAGTTACGGGTCACCGAGTACAAGGGCCACTATTACATTTTTCGAGGTTTCAAGATAAGTGGAATTATTGGATTGGTCAACTAGGTTATTGGACCAATCAGATGATTGACAAGTGTCACTCATCTAACTAGCCCATTTACCCAAAAGATTGGATAAGCATGTATCTACTCTCTCACCCTTTTGATTCTCATTCAAACCGTGAACCTAACTTCTGCAAACACACACACGAAGCCATCGATCCTCATCCCTAAAACCTCTGTTCCCATTAGTAAACTTGAGAAGTGACTGAAAGGGGACGTTGGATGACGACGTCGGGCTGAGAGCGGCGGTGCACGTCGGAGAGACAAGTCCCAGGTAAAAACCTGAAACCCTCATAATCGGATCATGTTTGGGTTGGGTTTTTGGGGCTTTGTTGGGTGAGTCTGAGGACCCAGACTTCTCTGTAGGACCAGTACAATTCGATTGAGGCCCAGAACCAGACAAGGCAATGATAGGATCAACGACGAACTGGAAGGGAAAATGGACCTCTATGGTTGCTTGAGCTAAGGTACGATTTCCTCTGCGTTTTTGCTAAGTTTGAACCCACATATCCAACCTAGGCACCTAGACGATCATAGGGGTAGCAACAGTTTTTGAAACGGGTCGAAAACAGGGGAGATACAGCAGGGTCAGGTCGCGGGTCTGTGCAACCCGACTAGCAGACCCATCGAAGGACAAGGACGATGGCGTCAGCTAATGACGTTATCCACCTGCCAGGTTGTTAGACATGTGGGCCAATAGAGACGTGACACATGTCATATGTCAGTGTTGACTGTGCATTGACATGTCAGAGACGTGGCCCATTCAGCAGCAGACACATGGCACTATGAGGACCTGACACGTGTTAGTGATGTGGACCAATCTTGGAATGACATATGGCACTTGTAAGAGTTTGACACATGTCAGTCTGACATTTTCAGATGACGTCATGCTGACGTCAGCACTGTTGACAGTTTACTTTTGACTAGATGATTTGACCCGCACATGGGCGTGAGTTTTGAGGTGGGACCAGCACCATTTTCAAGGTTTTGAGGTTTGGGATCCAATGGTGGTGATTTCGTGTCGATCGGAGATCGTTAGGTTGGTCAAATTGAGGGTTCTAACCTCGGGAAGCGTGTTCGGGATGCGATCCAGGGCAGGTTTTGTTCTAGGGTTGGATGTTAGACCTAGTAGGGTCAATTAGGCGGTTCGTTGAGCAGCAAGGACCGTGTGTGAGTGGGTTCTTGATTTCAAAATGATTTAATGCATAACTATTTTCACAGTTTTACTTCTTGATTGTGATTGGATGAGTCTTGATACTTTATTATGGGGGTTCTATACGTACTATGATGTTTTGGGAATGAGACCCGTCTAGATATATGTACGATTTGGTTTTGGAAGTAAGTCCGGGAGTTCTTTAGAATGTGATACTATTTCACTGTGTATACCTACCTTATGATTACTGTCTCCTCCGGACGTCCTGTAGTATCATAGAGTAGTCACGTTTGCTGCTTGATAGGGGTTGACCCGAGGGGTGACTCACAATCAAGAGCGCATATATGGATGATGCCCCCAGGGAGGGTCATTTATCTGCGGGTCATTGACTTGGGTGGACCCTGGGGAGACTTGGGATTTGAGACCTCGAGTGGCACGCGTAGCCTTAGGACCGTGACATTATTAGGCGTCTGGGATGCCATACACCAGGAATGTCGGGGTTAGGTTGTACAGTGCACTATTATTATGATTGTTTCCTTATGATGGATATATGGTTTTATGATACTACTATGACTACCTATGTTTTGACTAAATGTGTGCAAGTTTAAAAACGGAGGGGTAAACCTAATGATTATTATATTATTAAACTGGCTTTGGAACCATTGTTTATTTTTGGCCCACTCACTCTTTATTGTTTTATTGATCCCTCTAGGCCATGCACTCGAGTTAGAGGAGGAAAACCCGTAGTCCGAGGAATAGATTCCTTCTTTCGCACCTGTAAACCCTGTTTGGGTAGGTTGAGCGACGTTTTGTAACCCGATATTTTGCTCGTATTTTGTATTCGTACTATCTCTGGTCTGATAGTGTATTACTCTAGGGTTTCATGTTTAACCTTATTTATTTAATTCGAAAGACTTTAAGCCCGTTAAGTGTATTTCCGATATTTTAGAGAAAATGTCAGATAGGAGCAGGGCACATCCCCAGTTGGTCCAAGGGGGGGTCGAGACGGGTCCTGTCATAATAACATTCAGAGACTAGTCAGTTTGCTCATTTCTACTCACAAATACTCAAATCAGCCTAAAATGTCCCTCACAATACTCTTTAGAGAAGTAAATACAAATCCTTACAGATGTCAGGACCCATCCCAATCCCCCTGGATTATCGTGGGACGTGCCTGCTCCCGTCTGACACCGTGTGTCAGACCAGGGATAAACTCGACCCCCACTCGGGGTCCATCAGAGTACGCCAGGATCGATGGTGGCATGTGATCTCTCATCTCTGCTACAGCCCGCATCCGCGATCAACCTGAAGGGTATTAAAACCATAAAAGCTGTGAGTGGACGAAATGATCAACTTTATTTAAAAACATTTCAACAAAAGTCATTTATACCCTTCACGTAAAAGCATGCATGCATCGGAAAACAGTTATTTCAAATACTATCTCAGAAGCAAGACGTATTGCTTCCCAAATCAAAACAGAGTGAAAAACGCTTCTCAATCAAAGCTATCATCTCAGTAGGGTCTGAGACATCCCCATGAAATCATCCCTGACTTCATGCTAAGTCAGGGTCTTTCAAATGGGTCTCGCTCCCGAATCTCGATTTCACGCATCCTCGTGAAATCCTCAAAACTGTAAATCAGTTCCTCAGTTTCACGCCTCTCCGTGAAACCTTGAAATCACGTAAAACACAAGAACGGAGCATACTCGACCGAAGCCCAAATGACACGACACATCCCATTCCCCCTAGGATTAATATGGGATGCGTCATGCTCCCGTCTGACACGAAGTGTTAGATAAGGGATAATACGTACCTCAACCCATACGGGGCACCCAGAGCGAGCCATGATCGGTGGAAGAGTGCGATGTTTCGGTCTCTGCTACAACCCGCATCCGTGATCAACCTGAAGGGTAATAACACAATTCAGAACTGTGAGTGGACAAAAATCAATAAATTCATATAAACATATTTATAAAAAGATATTTATGCCCTTCACTAAAAAGTAAGCATGCATCGTAAAATCAGTAATAAAATCATTTACTCAATAAACCATTAGGGCCTTAGCCCAAAAACCTTAACTCAAAACCAAGTGTGGGAACTTAGCCCAAAACTGCAGAATACTAAAATTCGTAAATCCAAAACCAAGTGGGCCACTTCCCAATTCCATAACCACAAATCCACAAAGACCGAAATGCCATTTCATGATTATAATCCATATTTACCATATAACCATCCTTGACATGCCAGATGCCTATAATCCTAGACGCTCGACGTCCCATATGTCATATCTCACGGTAATAAGCAACGCGTGCTACCCGAGGTCTCTCCGGGTCAATATCTATGACATCCCAGATATCTGATGTCCCAGACGTCTAATCATAGCATTCCTGCATCTAAGTCACTATACGGACCAGTAGCTCTGTATAATGACCCTTCACAGGCAATGCACCGTGACTTCCCCAGTGTCTCAAACACCTGGAGGAGACCATCACATATCCTCGTATCAAGATGGTATATGGAAAAATAGTTTTACAAAGTCATTTCAAAATATCTCAACGGGCCCTGCCTGAAATTCACATAAAACATCACAATCCATTTAGGGTCCTTAACCTGAAATCATGTTTATGAAATATAGGGTCCTAGACCCGAAATCACTTTTGTAAAACTTAACTGGGCCTCATGCCCGATTTTGTAAACCACTGGGCCCCCGGCCCAATCACATAACTGAAAAAGGTCTTAGCCCGATTTCGTAAACCAACTGGGCCCCTGGCCCGATCTCATAATTCAAATGGGTCTCATGCCCGAGTTCATCTTTCCAAAACCCAAAATCATGCCATAGAACCATTATTAAACTCATAATCACATAGCCATAGTATAAACTCGAAATCTTCGAAATACGTGTAAACACATAATTACCCCGAAATATGTGCAATCACGTAAACCACCAGTGCCATTATCATCATCATAGAAATCATGTATGTAAAACATATAAAATAGATATGCATGCATCACGGTTTAGAAAAAGAAGTCTACTCACAGACTGTCATATGCTGCCGCCTCGATACGAGTGTCAAAAGCCCTGTCGGACCCATCACTATCACCGAGACATCCAAACCTTTCCAATCCTCACTAAAGGGTTACTAACCTCTTCATTAACCTCCTATTAAAGCCCAGTAATTTTCCCGAATTTTTAACTATTTTTAAACTAGATCCTAGACCTTCGGACGTCCCAAACAATATCGAAACGGTATCTGATCGACACAAAACTAGTCCCAAAATGTTCGTTACATCGAATAGATTAAAAGTCATGTTGAACACATGTCCCAAAAGTGCCCCAAGCGCCCCCACGCGCTGGGGTACTGTTCATCGTCTTCCTCAATTAAACCCGGTTTAGACCGGTTCGGTCTAACCAAACCGGCATTCTTGGTTTTCTCCATTTTCCCACCTATTTTCAATCCCATTTACTCATATAGCTTTTTTGTACTGATTCTAATCCGTTAATGACATCAAAACCTGAAATTAGGGGCTGGAAATTACCTCCCTGATCAACGATTCGAGCTTCCATTTTCCTCCGTTGTCTCCAGCCACTACAGGTCACCTCAGACCCTGAAACCAATCTCGATCGACTCCTAGAAACTCCCAGATGCTCACCTGAGCAACCAATTCGATTAACCAAGACCAATTTGCGATTTGCCATTTTTGAACTCAAGGTCGAATTTTTATGTGGAATGGCTTACAATCGCTTTTATGCACCTCCATGGCCACCACTAACCTCGTCCTATCCCCCATAACCTTAAACAACCACCAAAACCATCCATCAGTAGTAAAACTCGACCCACCATTTTCGAATTCTAAGAAACAGAGCACACGGCTTACCTACTCGCTTCTGCCACCGTACACGGCGGCCCTCCACGGTGGCACCAATACATTCCTCATCATCCACTCATACTTTTCCATTCACACGCCATGGCCAACAGATGAAGTTTCAAGGAATTGAATGGAAGGTTTTTCAAGGTTTAGTAGAAATGGTGTGGGTTCTCGATGATGATGATTAGCTGAGGAAAAATGAATGGTGAGGATAAGAGGATTGAGGGGGAATGAAGGGCTAGGATAAGAGATGTGTGTGTTGGCTTATTTTACAAATGGGCCAATGGGAACAAGATCCACAATTTAGGGGTCTCAAGCCATGGGATGAGTGACACTTGTCACTCATTCAAGGGCCCCAAATAAAAATCTGCCCACTTAATTTTAATTAATATTTTATTCGGATTCCCGAGACGTTAAATCCCCAATTTCGTTTCCGTGACCATAAATTTTTCATCCGTCATCCAATTTCAGTGTGCCGCCTGTCTATGGATTCATATAGACCCGATCTACGTAACGATTCTTGGCCATCAGCCATCGGACCTCCCGGGTCAAAAGTCAACATTTTACCCACGCCTCAGGGGCAAAACGGTCATTTTTCATATTCCGCCTGATTTCTCTCAACTAATTCCCGATCAGTCATTCTAAATCATAATTAATTAATGTTTAATCCCAATACTCGGGACGGGTCGTTACACCAAGCATCATATAAAATATAAATCTCAAACTAAGTGCGATAACACATTTTCCTCCGAAAATGCCCAACAAATCATATTGAAATCACATGCACTCATGGCATCTCAAAATATGTTCATGAACACATATAAAACATTTATGCATGCATCAAATTCATAAAACAAAGTCCACTCACAGACAGTCCAAGATGTGCCTCGATATGCGTGTCATAAGCCTCTCTTAGCCAAATCACCATCACGAGGACTCCCAAACCTATCCAAATCATACTAGAGGGTTACTAACAACTTCTATAACCTCTTATTAAAGGCCCCTAATTTTTTGGGATTTTTAAACGTATTTTACCTAGGACATATACCTTCGGACACTCGAAACTACCTCGAAACAGTGTCTGATCGACTCGAAACTTGTTCTAAAATATTCGTTACATCGAAAGGATGGTTTCACGTTTTGACCTCATCCCCAAACAGTGCCCCACGCGCCCCCACGCTCAGCCCAAAACCCATGTGCATGAGAGCCACGCACCACTGCACAGTTTTCTTCTTCCTAGCGCAAACTGGTCCAGACCAGTCCAACTGTAATGCTAGTCTAGCTGAACCTGCATAACCGGTTCACCCCTATTTTTTGGTTCGTTTTCTTCCTTGTTTCCACCAATCTTCTCTAATCTATCCTAGGAGTTGTTCTTTGCAATCAAATTGAAGAAAACAATCCTAAATCCTAATTGTTCCTTAAACCACTAAAACCCAATATTTCCTCCCACGGTCTGAGCACATCTTAGGGTCAAAACCACCACCTAAGGACTTCATTTAGCTTCTAGAAACCTTAAAATTAGGTTTAGGGGACTAGTTTGGGCTTACCTTGCTGGAAATTGAATTTGGTGACTAGCCACCGAAAATTCCTCACGGCCTTTTCACCACCGTGCTTGCACCACCGTGGCCACCATCGGCAATGTCTCAGCCTCCCCTCTCACTTCTCTGTTTATACTATCAGCAAAAGATGAAGGTTTGTGTGGGTTGGGATGGGTTGTGGTGGTGTGTTTGTGTCTCGAGTTTAGAAGAACGAAGAAGATGAGGAAGGTGACAACAGACCTGCAGGTTGCAGTAACATTCTATTTCGCCCAGAACGTCCAATAATCCTCGACTAATCCCTGATTAGCGAGGCTAATCCTCATTTAATCGTAATTAATCCAAAAAATTTGGGACGGGTCGTTACAACAGACCTGCATGTTGCAGTAACATTCTATTTCAAAATCAGCTGAAACATACAGAGGCATTGCTAACACAATGAGAAAGGTGACATATGTACCTCAGCGAAATAGGCAGCAAAAGCACTACAAAGGAATGTCTACAAGAATGAGATCTCAAATCTGGGGCTGAGATCTGCCATTAGAAAGTGCAAAGCGAGAGCTCAAAGCTAGCGAATTAGGAAATTTGATTAGAAGAGAAGGAATGGCGCTAAGGTTAAAAAAAATGTGGTTAATGAGTAATAGTGAAGGAAATGTACGTGGAAGAAGAAGGCTTTCTTTTAGCTTTAATCTCCATTTGCTTTCTAAGCTTGAGTTTTGCAGTTCTTTGAGTCTTTCTCAGATCTAATTTATTATCTAAGTCTCCACTCTAATCTATTACCCAATCAACGAATAAGAAATAAATTTAATTATTTTTAAAAACATGTTAATTTGGTATTGTATTAGTACGTGACGGTTTTTCAAAATATCGATACCGAAATCATGCCGAACTATATCAATACAGTTTTGGTACCATACCAATTATACATTGCTTTTACTATTCGATTTTTTTGGTATGGTATGATTTGAAACTGTGTGATTTCGTTATTTTGGTTCCATATGACCAGCCCTAATTTTCTGCTAGGTTTACATATATCCAGAGTTTCATTTTCGTCCTTTTTAACTTTTATTTGCTCCCAAAATAGACCTCACATGATGAGACCTGTTGGGGGATCTAGAACCCGCTGAGGGGTGTTCGGACTCGCTGAGGGTGCTGATTGATCTCCTGCTTCTGCTCGGCGGGTAACTTGCAAGGTAGTGAGGAAACACTAGACACTGGTGGGGTGCCCGCCTAAGAAACTCTGATGCTTAAGTCAGTAAGCGTATGGAACACTTGATAGGCAATACATAAGGGCTGCCGAGTAGAGCTTGTGTATGTTTCTAGAGAGAAAAGTGATGAGAGAGTTACCTTTGTGAAAGGTCTAGGGGTATTTATAGTAGCCATACATGTGGTGGTTGAGCACTGTTTGGGAGAAGGTTCCAAGTTGTGACTAGGGATGCAGCCACGTGCCCTACAAACTTGGGCTAAGTGCCAGGTGGCGACCAACCTCCTAGTGTGAGGGGGTTAGTATGTCAAGGAGTTGGTGTTGACAGCTTGAGTGGTCAAACCAGGGGGTGCCGATTACGCCTGCAAAGTCACGTAGGAGTCATGATGCCGAGTGTGGTACACTAGTGCTCCTACCGACTAAAGTCTGGTATTGCCTGTCGAACGGCGTCTTGCACCGCCTGCCAACTAACGTCTTCTTGCTGACTAGCAGTTGTGCTACTTGTGTAACGACCCGTCCCAAATTTTTGGGATTAATTAAAATTAAACTTGGGATTAGTGAGGCTAGTCGGAGATTAGTTGAGGATCATCGGACATTCATGGTGAAATTATGATTTTACCCCTAGACGAGGGCAAAAAGTTTTTTTTAACTCGGGAGGTCCAATGCACGAGGACCAAAAACTATTACGTAGATCGAGTCGATACAAGTCCGTAGACAAGTGGCACGTCGAAATCAGACATTCGACGGAAAAGTTAAGGTCATAGAAGTTTTAGGGTACTATTGCACGTTTTCTGAGACAAGAAACATTTGTCCTATTATGGCCCTAGATATTTGATGCAGGCCCAATGGATGAGTGACAAGTGTCACTCATCCTTTACTCCCTTCTCACACATACATGCATACCATTACCCTTCATTTTCATCATCTTCATTCGACCCAAACCGAAATCCCTTCCCCATTTCAATCCATCCTCATCCCATCATCTTCTTGAGGACCCCTGTGAGACCGAGAGTGAGGCTGAGGGTGAGACGGCGATGACGATGAAGTGGCAGGACCGCTGTGGATGGCGGAGGAACGGTAAACCCAAAACTCCCTTTTTTACTTTGAATTTCGATTTTTAGTTTTGGATGTTGGGAGCTGCTTCTAATGATTGGGTTGTGCTTTGGACGGTTGTACGAGTCATTGGGGATCAGAATCGGGGGTTGAGGATGGCGGAGTAGCCTAGACAGGAAGCTGGAAAACTAGGCGACTATTCTTCTAATTAAAGGTAAGTTTCTAGGCCGTTTTTCAGTGTTTTAATCACATAGATCAATTAGGGTTGATTGGACGATCGTACTGGAAGAAACGGCTACGAAAATGGTGGTCTAAAATGGAAGAACAAACCAGGTCGGGTTCGTGGGACTGCGTGACCCAGTTGCAGAGATTCGGGTCAACCTGGATAGAGGACAGGGATGATGATAACATCAACGATGTCATCAGAAGACGTCATCATGTTACACCTGACATGTCAGCTAATACGTTTCACATGTTAGATGTCAGTGATGACGTTACTACTGACGTCAACGATGACGTCAGCATTGACTTTTACCGTTGATCACTGACGTCAGCGTTGACTTTGCTAACGTCAGTGTTGTCTTTTTGGTCAACATTGACCAGCCACTTTGACTCACGTTTAGAGGCATATGGGCACGTATTTCGAGATGGGTCTAGGACCATTTTAAAGATTTTGACGATACGAATTCAATGGTGGTGGTTTCAAGTCGATAAGAGATCGTTAGGTTGGTCAAATTGAGGTCTAAAGTCTAGAGAAGCATGTCCAGGACACGTTTTCTAGGTTGGTAGTGACCTTTGCGTACGTTTGGATAGGTCTAGATGACCCGAAGAGGTCCGATTAGCCCGGAGAGGCTTTTGGTACACGTATCGAGGTGCAACTTGGACGGTCTGTTAGTGGACTTTGTTTTATGAATATGATGCATGCGTAAATGTTTTATAGGTGTTTATGAACATGTTTTAAGATTCCATGAGTGCATATGATTTAAATATGAATTATTTGGCATTTTCTGAGGAAAATGCATTATTGCACGTAATTCAAGATTTTTGTTTCATATGATGTTTGGGCTTCGACCGAGTGTACTACGTGCTTGTGTTTTATGTGATTCCGAAGGTTTCATAGAGAGGCGTAAAATTGAGGAACTGATTTACAATTTTGGAGGATTTCATGGAGATGCGTGAAATCGAGATTCGAGCTTGAGTCCCAGTTGAACGATGGTTTGAAAGTGTCTTTGAAATGAGAAATGGTTTTTAGATTTTGAAATATCTTCAGGCATATGACCTAGTTGATTTGAGGTTTGACTTAGAGTATAGTCAAACGTGAGATAAGTCGGGCTATGGCTCAGTTATGGGTTTTAAGAAAGATATTTCAGGCATGAGACGCAGTTGTGGATTTTATAGGATTCGAGGAATCCTGAGATATGAAGTGTCGTTGCACACTGGTTTTCGGGATGTGACCTATTTGGTGATTTTTCGGGCTGTGACCCATTTCGTGATGTTTCGTGCTTGAGGCCCTATTGATGATGGTATCTAGGTAAGTCCCGATGATATGACGCTCGCCTCCGGACTACTGATGTGTTCCTTCCGGAGAGGTCACGATGCACTGCCTGTTGTCGAGCAGTTGCGAGAAACAATGGCCGAGGGAGGCTCGACTTAGGAGTGCTAATGGTATCCTTTGAGATCGATCAGCAATGTGTTTGCAATGATCTACAGACAATCGCGGCGAGTGATGTGTTCACGGCGACATGCTAGGATTGTGAGTGGTCTTGAGCTATATGCACATGTGCTAGCATTAGAATCATGACTGACATTGAGGATGGGATGTGTTCCCAAGTGTTCTATGATTTGGGCTGAGGTTCAATATGTGTTTTCTGTTTGGACTGAGATTCGTACTTGTTTTCTATGATCAATTTTTTGGGCTGAGACCCTACTGAGGTACTAGCTTCGATTGAGAAGCATTTTTTACTGAGTTTTGATTTGGGAAGCAATTTGTCTTGCTTCTGAGGAAGTATTTGAAATAACTGTTTTATGATGCATGCATACTTTTACGTGAAGGGTATAAATGTCTTATATATAGATGAGTTTTATAAACTGTTATTTTGTCAACTCACAGCTTTTATGGTTTTAATACCTTCAGGTTGACAGCGGATGCGGGCTGTAGAAGGGATTGAGACATCACATGACACCACCGATCCTGGCGTACTCTGATGGACCACGATAATTCAGGGGGATCAGGATGGGTCCTGTCAACTTGTGTGGGACCTAGTTGGTCGATAGTAATGCCTGGCCATGTAAGATTGTAATAAGTCGGCAGTTTGGGTACCTGGGTGCTGATTAGCTAGGACTTGTTGTTATCCCGATGCCTAGCCAGAAGTCTGTCCCACATGTTCCGATTAACAGTGTCGTGAATTGGCTGCCGAATGGAGTAAGCCATGGCCAAAATTTATGCCCCAGGTGTGCGTCCGATCGGAAATAGTAAGGAGATGACAGGCTTACAGCTTGAATTTTAAAGAAATTTTAAAATTTACAACTAGAATTTATAAATTTTCATTATTCAACCAACAGTTATGAGCTCGATTGGAGATGGAAAATCGATTACAAAAGGTGTATTCTAAAGTTAAGTTTAACCAGGATGTCATCTGTAGAAGAGCTTGAACTGATCGGCATGCCATGGGTATGTTAAAAGGCGGCCGTCAGTAGTTTGTAGTTCATAAGTCCCAGGTCGACATACCTTTGTTACCATGTAGGGGCCTTCCTATTTGGGCCTGAGTGTGCCATCTTCCTGGTCCTTGCTTGCCAGGTTGATCTTTCTAAGGACCCAATCCCTACCTTTGAAGCTCCGAGCCTTAACTTGGGAGTCGTAGTAGCATGCAATGCGTTGTTTGTGAGCCATGTTGCGGAGGTTGGCCTACTCATGACTTTCTTCGAGGAAGTTGAGGCTGAGGATGAGTAGTTCATTGTTCTCTTTGGGATTGTAAAAGAGTACCCGGTAAGAAGTTTCCCCGATTTTCACTGGCACAACGGCTTCTGTACCGAATGCCAAGGCAAATGGTGTCTCGTTAGTAGAAGTCTAATAGGATGTTTGGTAGGACCACAAGACGTCCGACATGATGTCAGACCATTGGCCCTTTGAATTCTCGTTGAGGCAAGTCTTTAAGTTGTACTTGATGAGTTTGCAAACTGTTTCCACTTGGCCGTTGGCCTGTGGATGCACGACATAGGTAAATCAATGTTTGATGTCGTAGACATTGTAAAAGTTGTGGAAGCGAACACAGTCGAATTGCTTACCATTGTTTGTCACAATTGTGTGAGGTATGCCAAAGAGACAAATGATATTTTTGGTAGACAAAGCTTTCAATCTATGCGGCGTCAATGGTCTTGAGTGACTTTACCTCTGCCCATTTTGTGAAATAGTCGACAGCGACGACCTTGTGTTCCACTCCTCCCTTACTCCTTGGCATGGGCCCAATGAGGTCAAGTCCCCATTGAGAGAACGTCTATGGGTTGAGCATAGGATTGAGGCGCTCTGCAGATAGGTGAGTGATTGGTGCGTACTTCTGGCATTGGTAGCGCTCCTTCGTGCTTGGAGTCTCCAGGAGCTTGATTGGGACTTGGCGCCCAACCTTGTTGTTGATTGAGGAAGCGAGTCGAGCTAGAGCATCAGCGTGGCTATTCTCTAAGTGTGGAATTTGGGTTATCTCGTAGGCTTGGAAGTTGCACAGGAGTGTCCGTGCCCCAGCTAAGTAGTGTGCCATAGAGGTGTCTTTGGCGTCGTATAAGTTGTTCACTTGGAGGAAAATGAGCTTGGAGTCATTGAAGATTTGGATTTGCCATGCTTGGAGGTCATTCGCGAGGTGAAGGCGATCGAAGAGTGCCTCGTATTCTACCTCGTTCTTGGAGGCTTTGAAGTCGAAACGAAGTGCGTATTCGAGCTTGGTCTAGTCGGGTGTACTGAGCACAAGGCCCACCCCAGAGCCACTGTGGCATGTAGACCCGTCTACGTAGAGCGTTTAGATGGTCTTCGATTTGACTAGAGGAGATGAGGTGTGGCTTGCCTGGATAGGTGTGTGCATTGTTCTAAGTACTTGATCCTCTAGCATGTACTGGGACGTGCGATCAGTGATTTTAGAAAGAAGGCCGTCGACAGCTTGGTCCTTCTCGACAGAGCGTGGGGCAAATGAGATGTCGAACTCACTGAGCTCGATTGCCCATTTGATTAACCTTCCGAATGTGTGTAGCTTTTGGAAAACCTGCCTCATCTTGTTGGAGAGGTCGGGATATGGTGAGCCTGGAAGTATGGTCGGAGCCGTCTAGCTGTGAAAGCGAACTATACTTTTTCCAGGTCACAGTATTTGGTTTCTAAACCCTAAAATGCTTTGCTTATGTAATATACTGAGAATTCTGCGCCCTACTTGTTCTTGATGAGTACGAAGTTGACTGTAGAGGTGGAGACTAAAAGGTAGAAGGTGTGTTGTTCTCCGGTATATGGGCGAGCGAGCAAGGGTGCTATGCTCATGTATACTTTTAGTGCGTTAAAAGCAGCATCACAGCCAGCATTCTAGTTGATATTCTTGCCATTTGTTTTTAAAGCCTTGAAAAATGGGAGGCACTTGACCGTTGCCCTGGAGATGAACCTGATAAGAGCGGTGACTCTTCCAGTAAGGGTCTAGACTTCCTTGAGCGTGCGTGGTGCCTGTATGTCGAGAATTGCCTTGATATTCTCAAAGTTGGCTTCGATTTCATGCTGGCTGATCATATAGCCGAGGAACTTATCAGACCGTATGCCAAAAACACATTTGGCAGGATTGAGCCGCATTTGATACCACTTGAGTACTTGGACCATTTTGTTGAGATTGGTGACATGAACATTAGCAGTTTTTCTTTTTACCAGCATGTCATCCACATAGACCTCTATAGTTTTCCCGATTTGATCGGAGAACATGAAGTTCACCAAGCGCTGGTAGGTTGCCCCAACGTTCTTCAGTTTGAAAGAAATGACATTGTAGCAGTAGACACCCAAGTTAGTGCAGAAGCTAGTATGAATTTGATCGCCCAGATGCATCTTGATTTGATTGTAGCCTGAATAGGCGTCCATAAAGCTGAGAAACTCACGACCATCGGTTGCGTCCACCAAGAGGTCAATTTTTGGCAGCGGGAAGCTGTCCTTAGGGCATGCCTTGTTGAGGTCGGTGAAATCGATGAACATCCTTCAATATCTTGAGGGTTTCTTCACCAAAACAACGTTGGTCACCCAAGAAGCATAGACGACCTAGCGCACGAAGTGGATTGTGCTGAGCTTGGTAATTTCCTCTTGCATGACAAGCTAGCGCTCGGCGTCGTAAGTTCTTTGTTTTTGTGTGATTGGGTGGAAAGACGTATCGATCGTAAGCCAGTGGCAGATTACATCGGTGGAGATTCTTGGAATGCTTGCATATGACCATGTGAAGACCTCGTTGTTGTCTTTGAGGAATTGGAAGAGCTACTCCCTAATGTCTTGGACGATGGTTGTGCCAATATTCACCTATCGCTTGGGATGTTCAGTGCTAAGGTGATTAGCTCGATCTCTTCCATAGGTTGAGGCTGTGAAGTTTCTGAGAGATCCCACGAGTCCTCGAAAGGACTGGATCAGATTTGTTGAGCAAGCTCGGGGTAAATAAGGTCGACCTCGTATGCTGATTCGGTGACAACCATGGTCTCCTTGCTGGTGAATGGATTAATCTTTGTCAGGACGGATTGGTAGCATGTGCGTGCTGATTTTCGGTTACCTCTAACTTGGCTAGTGCCCATAATGGTCGAAAATTTGATCAGCAGCAAACGGGTAGAAGTTACCGCATTGATCTAGTTCAGGAGCCCTCTTCCTAATATGGCGTTAGGGCACTCGATCGCAAGGAAGGTAGTGAGCGCTGTGGCGACCCATGGTATACTGCCTAGGGATATTGGTAGGGATACGGTGTCGATGGGCATGACTGAATCTCTTAAGAAGCTGAGTAACGTGGAGGCAGTTTGGGTGAGCTCTTTAGAATCAATTCCAAGCTGATTGAAAGCCTCCATGAATAGGACGTTGACCGAGCTGCATGTGTCCATAAGTATTCATCCCAAGTCAAAATTGGCAATTTGTGCTTGGATAATCAGTGGGTCATTGTGAGGGAAGATGACCCCTCGTTCTTCCTCCTCCGAGAAGGTAATAGGTGTCCAGACTGCCCCGTGCGACCTTCATGACCCTTCCATCCTCGATTTTGAAGATCTGGTGGTTGGATTCAGTAGCTCGGAGGAAGTTCTTCCTTTCCCTGTTGGAGGTGCATGAAGAAGAAATGGTTAGACCTCCACTAACTGTGTTGATCTGCAGGATGTTTTGTGCAGGTATTGTGCTCTGCGGGAACTAGTTGATCTTCCCGTCCCTGATAAGGGTCTCTATGATGTCGCGGAATGCCACACACTCATTGATAGTTTGGCCATTAAACTTGTGGTATTGGTAGTAGAGGTTGGATTGGATTCCTGGCGGAGGCCCTAAGCACGTGCCCATGATTTAACAATCATCCCCTCAAAATTCATGAGAACGTTCTCAAATGAAGTATTAAGGATGTAGTAAGTTTCGAACTTGGACGTTGGGCTCGTGTAGGGTTTTTCTTACTGGCGACGATTGTTCAACCTATGCCCTTTGTTGTTGTATTTTTCCTTCTTTCCCTTATAATCATTGTTATAGGAGCCCTTCCTCTTATTGGAGTTAGATTCAGTCATGTGGTCCGTATGGGGGTTGCTGGACTCATGGTGTTGTTTAGCTTGTTGGCTGTCCTGGGGTAGTGAGTAGGCAGGGGTGGCAATCCTCATGGCACTACCTGTGGGGCGTTAAAGTGCTTCACCTTGGCGTGGATCGCCGCTTGCCTCATGAGTTCGTTATAATCATCCCCCCCCCATGTGTTAAGGCATGGTACTTAAAGGTGGATTCCCTCAAGCCGTTACGAAATGTTCGATAGGCCACCTTGGCATCCCTCTCATTGAACTTGGGAGTATTCAAGGCTGAATCTCGCCTCATATTGGCGCAAAGGCTAGCTCTCCCCATGTCATACGGTGCCTAGTTCTTCTGTGGTTAGTAACCGATCCGTCTGGATCATGAACCGGCTGATGAAGATCACGTGCAACTGGTCGAATGAGTCGACTGACTATGAGTCTAACCTGTAGAACCAATTGAGTACAGCTTCCGTAAGGGTGGAGTTGACGATTAAACATTGGACATCGTCAGAGAGGCTTCTGAAAGCCACGATGGAGTTGTAGTTGTTGATGTGAGTGTAGGGGTCTCCTCTTCCGTTGTATAGAGCAATCTTGAGGGGTTTGACCTCCGTCTCGTGCCTACATTGCAAAATGCGATTCGTGAAGGGGCCAATGTTGGCCCTGATCTTCGTGGGGGTCTTAGTCTTGACTTTTTCATTTTCTACCCCACGAACACGCTAGAAAATCTTCTGAACTACGCTATCCGACTGGGGCGGTTTGGACCATGGTCGGAGTTTGTCAGCGACGGGTCAGCGACTCGCATTGCTGGTGCTCTTCCCTGGCTGTTCGGGTAGTTTTGATCTTCTGACATGACAGTTGTTGAATTGATCAATGGAGGTTGGTCTTCTAGCTGCTAGGGTGGTGCCTTCTGATGCTGTGCCCTTCGTAGGGCTAATTAGGATTAGGAGTGTGTTGACACCATATCGACCGACCACCCTAGCACAGGTCCCACCAGGACAGGAAGGCCGCCGACCGACCGCCTGATCGGCACCCTCACGACCCACGGTCCGCCGATCGGCACCATACTGCAGACCCGCCATTCGGCATCTGACAGTGAACAGACAACAGCTGGCTGCGACAGTCACCTAACCAACTCTGCCACACCAACTCCCTGACGGAGGCAAGTTGGGACTCCAGCTGGCGCCTCCTCCGGATGTCCAGGGCTTGTCAGGCGGCTCTCAGCCACAAAGCACCACCTGCTCCCGTAACAGTAGCCCACCTACCGCAGTTATGGCTACTATAAATACCCCGAAACCCTTCACAAAGGTAAGACGCTCGGAACCGATCCAGAGCACTGTATTTACTTGCCGCTCGGCATTCAGATACTAACTTAGGCATCGGAGCCCCTTTGGCCGACACCACACCGGTGTCTAGTTTTGCAGGATCCCTGCCGAACCACAACGCCCCCAGCGGGCCCGAGACACCACGCGGCTGGTCCTAGAACCCCCAGCGGGTCTCATCGAGTTGGTCATTTCAGGATCAAACAATTGGCGCCGTCTGTGGGAAAGAGAGTAAACACCTACTAACTCACATACCCCTGCTCGACCCTCCGCTGACGAACAATGTCTGCCGAACGGGACGAAGGTGAGCTCAACAACACCCCTCAGGGAGATCGCGGCCGAATCCGAGCCAGCCTACCTTCCGATGACATGCTCGAGATGCTGAGGACCCTCCGGTCGGAGGTTGCCAAAATCAAGAAGAGCAACGCTGCCATTGAGAGCAGGAACCACGTATGGGGGGAACAGCATGGAAGCACCCTGGCCATCTTGCAGTCTACACGTGAGGAACTGGAGGAGCAGCGGAGGCAACCAAACGGGCCTTAGCCGCTGTGTCTCGTCGGCCGGAGTTCGATGCCGGTCGGGTCGAGATCGGTGACACCTGCCGACCGGAGGCGTCCGGTCGCCTAGTCTTCCACCAGACCGACATGCCTGGCCCCTCGGGAACACAGATCTACCGTGACGCCCGCGAGCTGCTCGACAGGAGACAGACGCAGACCCCGGCCAACCGTCTGACTTACCCTACCCACGACCCCCGCATTCAGGCACAACCACCTCTGCCCGTCCTATCCCAGGGCGCCCGGTCAAGGTCCGGGTCGGCACGCCGACCTGCACAACTTCCGCGGCTCTCCGTCCAGCCCCCAGGCAGTCCTTCCGCACTGGTCGGCAAGCACCAGCCGGAAGACAACGCCAGCTCAACCACGGCCTCGTCCGGGCGGCGACCGGTGCAACCAACGAAGCCCAGAGGCGGCAGCGCAAACCATCCTATCGACGACCGCCCGATTGGGGCAGATCGACCCGACCAATCAAACGAGGTGGTTCGGGAACTCCTCCAGCGCGTGGGGGAACTGGAGGCCGCCAGACCCAAAGCTGGGACACTACCCCGACCCCGGGCCAACATTGGTCCCTTCACGGACCGCATCATGCGGTACCGCCATGAGACGGAGGTCAAACCCTTGAAGATTGCCTTGTATGACGTACAAGGCGACCCAGACACCCATATCAATAACTACAACTCAGCGCTCGCCTTCAGAAATATCTCCGACGAGGCGCAGTGCCTAATTTTCAGCTCCACCCTCACCGGGGCCGCGCTCAATTGGTTCTATCTCCTGGAACCACAGTCTATCGACTCATTCAACCGCCTACACACGGTCTTCCTGAACCAGTTCATGATCCAGACGGATCGACTGCTCACAACCGAGGACCTGGGAACCCTCCGACAGGGAGATAGCGAGCCCCTACGCCAGTACGCAACTCGTTTCAGCCTGGAGTACTCCAAGTGCCACGACACGGACGACAAGGCCGCCTACCGCGCTTTCCGCAACGGGCTGCGGGAATCCACCTTCAAGTACCATGCCTTCACCCAGGGTTGGGACGATTACAATGAGCTCATGCGGCAAGCGGAAATACACGCCAAGGCGGAGCACTTCAACTCTCCCCAGGTCGCATCTCGACCTGACGTGAATAGCGCGCGCCCTCCGTCTCCCAGCAACCGGCAGGCACGGTCACCTCCGCTGACCAATAACGCGCATACGGATCACCGATCTGCCTCACACTCCGGTAAGCGGAAGGGGACGTACAACAATGACCATCGTGGGAGGGACAAGTACCACAACAAGGGGCAGGGATCAGGCCACCACCAAGCAGGCAAACCCCATACGGGGCCCACCTCAAAGTACGAAACCTATTCAATCCTGAACACCTCCCTCGAGAACATCTTGATGAGCATCGAGGACACAATCCCCAAGCCACGGGCACGACCGCCCGGCCCCCGCTCGGGCATCCAATCTAACTTGTACTGCCAGTACCACAAGTTCAATGGCCATACCATCGACGAGTGCGTGGCCTTCCGCGACATTGTGGAAGCACTCGTAAGGGAGGGGAAGATCAACCAGTTCCTCCAACACGCATGCCCCGGACAGGGACTGCCACAGATCAACACGATCAGTGGGGGCCCTACCATCTCTTCCTCCTGCACCTCCAATCGGGCTAAGAAGAACTTCTTGCGCGCCACGACATCCAACCACCAAATATTCAACATCACGGATGGACGCGCGGCCAAGGTCGCCCGGGCAGGATGGACGCCCATCACTTTCTCCGAGGAAGAAGAGCGGGGAGTTATCTTTCCCCACGATGACCCGTTGATCATCCGCGCTCAGATCGCCAATTTCGATGTTGGGCGGATCTTGGTGGACACTGGTAGCTCTGTGAACGTCCTCTTCATGGACACTTTCAACCAGTTGGGCATCAACTCCACAAGCCTCACCCATGCTGGTTCCCCGCTACTCAGCTTCTCAGGCGATTCTATCATGCCCCTTGGCACCATCTCCCTGCCTATCTCCCTGGGGAGCGCGCCCAAGATCGCAACAGCCATCACCACCTTCCTGGTAGTCGATTGCCCAACTGCTTATAACGTCATTTTGGGGAGGGGACTCCTCAACCAGCTCAGTGCCGTCATCTCCACTCGGGCCCTTCTCATGAAGTTTCCGACCGTCATGGGCACTGACCAAGTCCGCGGTAATCAACAATCCGCCCGCTCCTGCTATCAGACCGCCCTGACAAAGCTCAACCCATGCGACAAGCGAGAGACCATGGCCGTCGCCGAGGTTGCTTACGAGGCCGACCCTGTCGACTCCGAGCTCCTTGAACAAATACGGGCGGGTCCCCCCGAGGACCCGCGCGACCTCTCCGCCGTCTCGCAGCCGCAACCCGTGGAGGATACGGAGCTGATCACCCTTTGCCCGCATAACCCCGAGCGGCAAGTGAAAATTGGAAGCACCCTCGCTCCCGAAATCAGGACACAACTCATCCAATTCCTCCGGGACAACAGCGAGGTCTTTGCTTGGTCCTACGCCGACATGCCTGGCATCTCCACGGATGTCATCTGCCACAGGCTTAACATCAGCCCCTCCTTCAAACCAGTCACCCAGAAGCAGCGGACTTATGACGCAGAGCGACAGCTAGCCATGCAAGAAGAGATCATTCGGCTCAGCACCATCCACTTCGTACGCAAGGCCATTTACGCCACGTGGGTCACGGCCGCCCAGGTTGAGAGCTTCGTCTACCAGAACATCATCTGTCGCTTTGGTATCCCCCACACGATCGTCACGGACAATGGCACTCAGTTCGATTCTGTCCGTTTCCGACACTTTTGCGACATCTATGGTATCCAGCTCTGCTTCGCCTCGGTGGCACATCCACAGGCCAACGGACAGGTGGAAGCCGTAAACAAGCTCATCAAACACAATCTCAAGGCTCGACTTCACGACACCCCGAAGGGCCAATGGTCCGACCTCCTATCTGATGTTCTCTGGTCATATCGGACATCCTATCGAACATCCACACAGGAGACACCCTTTGCCTTGACTTTCGGGACCGAAGCTGTCGTACCCGTGGAAATTGGGGAAACCTCTTATCGAGTACTATCCTATGATCCACAAGAGAACGCGGCGCTCCTCACTCAGAATCTCAACTTCATCGAGGAAACCCGTGAACAGGCCAATCTCCGCAACGTGGCACACAAACAGCGAATCGCTCACTACTACAACTCTCGCGTTCACAGACGCAGTTTCCAGGTCGGTGACTGGGTCCTTCGCAAGGTTAGCCTGGCCACTAGGGAGCGTGCTGATGGGACCCTCGAGCCCACGTGGGAGGGCCCCTACCTGGTCACTCGAATTTGTCGTCCAGGCACTTATGAGCTCCAGACTACGGATGGACGGTCGCTTACCCACTGCGCCCGCTCGGCACGTCGGTTACCGAACTGGACGGTGTTTCCCCGCCAAAAGCTTGAGGGGACCTAACCCCAGATCCACTGTTTGACTCTGACTCTGACATCTACAAATTACCAAAAGAAAAGAAGCTACAACTAAGCACCTACGCTACGGAACACATGCTGAGAAGAGATGCCGAACGGCAGGAATTATACCTTTCAAAAGTTTTCTCGGTCGAATTGGTTCCACGTGCGTCTTCTTCTTGATCGGCAGTCTCCAATTCAGTCGGCACTTGCAATTATTCCACAGATGCTCTGAGTAAAAAGTGAAAAAGTCAAAAAGCTTTCGCCCCTTTTATAGGCCCCTGGCCCGCCTCGAGATACGCGCTTCCGATCTGACGGTCGCCAGGCCGATACGGCCACCTTTCGGCTACGAATACCTTGTATTGTATACCCATCGGTATCGTACATTCTCAACTACATACGTACATACGTACATCGCTACTGTTATGCATCCATACCGCCTGTCGACCGGAGCCTCTCGGCATCTTTCCCGACGGCACGCTTCCTCTCTTCGTCGGCAAGCACACTGCTACCGACGTCTCCCCGCCATTCCCCACGGCCGCCTCTCCACGATCTTTCGGTCTTTACGCTGGGCAGCTTCCAGAACTCGGCAACGGGGACTCTTTTCAAATCGGACATACGGTGCACTTCCTCGCTCCATGACTTGGGGGGCTACTAGGGATACAGGGTGCACCGCCCTGGTCGGTCGACAGGTACCGGCCGTCATATCAAGTCCTCGACCGAGGAACCCCACCTCAGTCAAAGACTTAGGGGACTTATGTTGACACCATATCGACCGACCACCCTAGCACAGGTCCCACCAGGACAGGAAGGCCGCCGACCGACCGCCTGATCGGCACCCTCACGACCCACGGTCCGGCGATCGGCACCATACTGCAGACCCGTCATTCGGCATCTGACAGTGAACAGACAACAGCTGGCTGCGTCAGTCACCTAACCAACTCTGCCACACCAACTCCCTGACGGAGGCAGGTTGGGACTCCAGCTGGCGCCTCCTCCGGATGTCCAGGGCTTGTCAGGCGGCTCTCAGCCACAAAGCACCACCTGCTCCCGTAACAGTAGCCCACCTACCGTAGTTATGGCTACTATAAATACCCCGAAACCCTTCACAAAGGTAAGACACTCGGAACCGATCCAGAGCACTGTATTTACTTGCCGCTCGGCATTCAGATACTAACTTAGGCATCGGAGCCCCTTTGACCGACACCACATCGGTGTCTAGTTTTGCATGATCCCTGCCGAACCACAACGCCCCCGGCGGGCCCGAGACACCACGCGGCTGGTCCTAGAACCCCCAGCGGGTCTCATCGAGTTGGTCATTTCAGGATCAAACAGAGTGGGTCCTCTGTGACAAGAGGGGTATGGGTGGTTGCTTCTGGATCCTGAAATCATTGGCGGGGTAGGTGAGCCGAGCGCCCTGGGTCTGCGTCGACCTCCTATCAAGTAGTTCGCAAGAGTCACAGAAGATCTGCATTCCTAAAGGCCCGGGTAAGTCTGTCTGGTGGAAGAGCATGCGTCTGGAGGCTTCTGGTAGGCAGTTTCCTGTGGCTTCTTGTAGGCAGAAGTCGGCCGCCTGCTGATCGGTAGCGATAGCCAAGGTTCGTTGAGTCACCGCTTGCTGCTCATTTAGTTCTTCACGCGTGGATTGGAGGATACCGAGGGTCCTTCCATGTTGATCTCCCCACATAATTCCTGCTTTCGATAGCGGCATTGCTTTTCCTGAGTTCGACTACCTCCGAACGGAAGGTCCTCAACATCTCGAGCGTGTCCTCGGAAGGTACATTGGTTCTCGTTCTGTTGCGATCTCCTTGAGAAGTGTTGTTGAGCTCACCATCGTCCCACTCGGCAGAAATTTCAATCGACAAGGGATGAAGTAGACGTATATGATCTGGTGGGAGGAACTTAGTCAGAGTTCCCACAGTGGCACCAAATGTTTGATCCCAAAATGAGCCTCACATGATGAGACCCACTGGGGGATGTAAGACCCACTGAGCGGTGTTTGGACCCGTTAAGGGTGCTGATTGATCTTCTGCTTCTGCTCAGGGAGTGACCTGCAAGGTAGAGAGGAAACACTAGACACTGGTGGGGTGCCAACCTAAGAGGCTCCTATGCTTAAATCAGTAAGCGTATGGAACACTTGATAGGCAGTACACAAGGGTTGCTGAGTAGAGCTTGTGTATGCTTCTAGAGAGGGAAGTGATGAGAAAGTTATCTTTGTGAAAGAGTCTGGGGGTATTTATAGCAGCCATAAATGTGGTGGTTGATCACTGTTTGGGAGCAGGTTCCAAGTTGTGGCTCGGGATGCAGCCACGTGCCCTGTAGACCCGAGCTAAGCGCCAGGTGGCGACCAACCTCCTAGTGTTAGGGGGTTGGTATGTTAGAGAGTTGGTGTTGACAACTGGAGTGGTCAGACCAGGGGGTGCCGATTACGCCTACTGAGTGACGAAGAAGTCATGCCTGCCGAGTGTAGTACACTGGTGGTCATGCCGACTAAGGTCTGGTATTGCCTGCTGAATGGCGTCTTGGATCGCCTGCCGACTGACGTCTACTTGCACACTAGCGATTCTGCTACTTGCGTAGGGCCTGATTGGTCGATATGATATCAACAACTTTTAATATTGAATTCCAATGTCTTCAAATTGAACTTGGCATAATATTTGCCGCTAACACTACTACATGATAAAAGTTAAGCCAAATTATACTTTACTACCTTGTGATTTATATTAAGTAATATTTTTATGTCAATGGTGTAATTACCATCCTATGCTCTTAAAAAATTACAATATGAACTATTCATTAACCATTTCGTTAAATTTTCTGATGTATAATGAGATTAACTTTTTAATTTAAAATGTGATATATAAGCCCCCCATGTGACAAAGTTAATAATAAATTAATTTTGAAAACTATTTTATTTATTGAAAAATAAAAAAAAACCTTCATCTTCTTCCGAAGCCGACCCACCAACGTGCCCTTCTCCTCATCTTCTTTAAACCACCACGACGACCATTAGCATCTTCCTCTTCCTCAAAGTCCTCCTCATCCTCTCTTCTTCTTAACAAATGACTTGGTACACGAGGAATATAAATTAATTAAAAACAAAAATAAGAAAACCAACCAAGAACCCAACAGGCCAATAATTAATCCTAAGATTGAGATATAAAACAAACATTCTATCTTTGGATTGTTTGTATAAATCCCATTTATGTTTGCACCTCGGGTTGGTTGCGTTGGAATTCAGATTAGAGCTGGCAGTTTCCCGATCCGAGTCATCCTGATATTCGGTTGGTGGGTCGTGCATGGTTATTGGGAAAAGACAAGTGATGAGTTGCGTTAGTTGGAAAAAATGGCTTCGGTCTCGCCAGCATTTGACAACTCCAGACCGTTCATAGACAATGTGGGGAATTTGAGTTGGGTTGGGTTGGGGAAGGTGGAGAAGAAGAATAAGATAGAAGGTGAGAAGAGTGGGAACGAATTGACTGAGTAGGGAGAGCGAGTTTGAATGGTGGCTGCATTGGTAATTATCATAAGCATAACAATAGTTATTCTGACTCATTGAGTTTTAGATAGAGTAATCTGTAGAAGTATGTGTAGGGTGAACAAGTGGCCGCTAGATGACCGTCATTGGCTCGGCGCTGTCGCTAGAGAATCCATTCAAAGCTGGGATTTCCATTACTTAGGATTAATTGTTGAGTTCTTGGTGGGTTGATTCGGGTTTTGGAAGAAAATCGAAGGGAATTTTTTTCTTCTTCTAAAAAATAAACTAGTTTTTAAAATTAATTTATATTAACTTTGCACATGTCGTTATATGTCACACATTTAAATTAAATAGTGAGTCTCATTTTGTCCACATTAGTATTTATGGAAAATTTGAAAGAATCATTAAGAGAAGGCTCATATTGTAACCTTTTAAACAATATAAAGTAATAATTGTAACGTTTGAAAATATAGACATAAAAGTGTCACTTGGTATAAACTACAAAATAATAGCTCGTATTTACCCTAAAAACTAAATAGAAAGATCTTGTTGTTTGAAATATTTTTTTATTAGAACAAAACAAATAGATATTCTAAATACTTATTAATATCTCGGTTATCTCAATACGTGAGAAACAGATACCGATCCTTACAGATTAACTAATGAGGTACAGTTTGTAAATTCAGCGGGGCATAGTGACATGACCCGTTCCTAAAAGATTTTGATAATCACGTCCGGTCCTGCTCTCATCTAACAAACAATCCAAAATACCGAAACTACCATTGGCCCTTGTTAGGCAAGGGATACTCTAAATGTCTTATTTCTCATACCTCCGTCTTTTGATCTGCCCTGATTTCTGTGCAACGGCCCTAAAGGGTCAATAAGACTATGAAAAATGTGAGTAGACAAAAATTCATATTTCAAAACACATTTTTTAATTTTAAAAAAAATGCATGCATATAATGAAATGTAAATAATTGAAATTGAAATCAATCAATCATATCAATCAACAATATGAATACCAAATAACAAACTAATACTAAGTAACCAACTGATACCAAGTAATCAACAATTCCTCGATAATCAAACTGCATAGGCAACCTCGGGAACTGCACTAAGCACTATCTGAGTCACATCTAAGAGCCCAACACAACAATAATGAACATAATTCATGGATTAAATCACGCAAGCCTCACAACCAGGCACAACCAATCCAATATCATTTTCAAGTACCAGTCACAATAAACAACAACACTACGCGTATGCTAACTCGAGAATTGCACGTAGCACCATCCACGTCAAGTTCGAGAACTACACTAACACTTTCTCCGGACACATTTAGGGACTGCACGTAGCACCATCCAGATTGTACTAGTATCCACTGGGAACTACACAAAGCACCATCCAAGTCATGTTTAAGAACTCATCAAATTTTCAGTCTCACAACCTCATGATTAGTGGAGCCGAGCTCCAAACGTCTGAGCGCTGACCATATCCGAGGATGGCTGACCATGGAAAAACAGTTTTCAACGAAGCAAACTCATTTAACACAATCTTTGACTCAAAACTAAGTCAAAACACATCCAAACCCGGGACTGAACCCAAAACATCATTTCCACAAAATAACCGTAAAATACGTGTCCAAAACCAATCAATAAATCTAAAAAACCGTCAAATAATCATTTGGAAATCATATTCAAATCATTGTCACATAAGTTATGCAATAAAGCAAATAAAACATTTAACTATGCATGCATAGTAATTTATAAGAAGAAAGTCCACTCACACATCGTCCACGTAACCAAATCTCGATCCACATATTCCTCCGAACTTCCAAAAAGTGTATCGTCTATCAAAAATCACCACCAAGGATTACTATTGTCCTAAATAATCTTACATTTAAATCCCCTAATTTTTTTGGATTAAATACGAATTAAAAATCTAAACATAACACTTCAGACACTTAGAACTACCTCGAGACGATGCCTAATCGACTTCAAATCTACACCAATGTGCTCGCAACGTCGAAAGCATTGAAAAAAATTGTTGGCCGAACTTTGAGACAAGGTCGCACATGACCCCACGTGCCACCAACAGCTTCTTACACGAGGGCGTCACGCACCCTGCATAGGTCGTCCCTGTCCTTCAGCTGGGTCGACCGGAGGGTCTGCGTAGGACCCGACCTAGGCGGCCAAAACCCTATTTTCGCGTCCATTTCCTTCCCTTCAACCATCTACCTTCATCTAATCTAGGCTAGGATAAGTACTATGGCCTCAAAACTCAGAAAAACTTACCTTCAAACCTCAACTAGAACTTTGAACATCGGGTGATCATCGTCCCACTATTTCCAAGCCTTCATGTGTACCAAACTTCTAGTTCTCTGGCTCCCTAAGGTCGTGGGAGCTTAAGAAAGGTATTACGAACCTTAGTTTGAAGTTTGGATGCCTCAAAATGGGCATGGTTCACGAGTGAGAGATTTCGGTTTTAAGGGCTCGCATTTTCTTCCCCTTTTTTCCTTCCTCTCTCTCTTTTCCTTCTCCCTTTCTCTTTTCCCTCTCCCTCTTACTGGTTTTGTTCCTCCCCTCTCTATATGGTGGTCTCGAGTGTGAAGGTTTTCCAAAAACAACTCAAACTCTTACCTAAAACACAAAACACATATATTAAAACACACCCATAATCCCTAAGTCGGTGCATCCAAAAGTCAAAATGAAGAGATGATAAGAATGGGACACTTGTCACCATCCTACAAAATCAACAAAATATCTTGCTTGCTAAAGTACCAAAATACCTCTTTATGTCAAAATTACCAAAATTCCCTTGATAAGTCCAGACCCGTAACAAGTTTATCCGACCTCCAATTCCGACATGCCGCATATACTCATAACTCTAAAACCTATGTAACTGTCCTCGCAAAAAGTCCAAAAGATACTCAGAACAAAAAGTCAACCCTTGACCACAAAGGGCAAAATCGTCCATTTCCTTTTTAAATTTCCGAAATTACCCTTTTCGAATTGACGGGTCGTTATAATCTACCCTCCTTAAAGAATTTCTTCCTCAAAATTCAAATCTATTTGTCTGACAATAGGAATTACCAGGCCTGCAACCATGCCTGACCTTTATTTGATATTAGAAATCATAATTGACATTTAAATCTTCCGTCTCCTCCCGAGCCCTAGCTCACAATTCTGACTCCTTCTATGTTCTAATCCAAAATCCTAACTCCATCCGAATCCTAATTTGATATTTCGTAATCCGTGCCACCACCGACATGTCTAATCACAAAGAGAAATAACTCTAACCGAGGAGCTCACTCATCTATCTTATTCGAGCCCAACTCACCCGCAAACTCTACGACTTTAACCTTTAGGCTTTCTCACTATTCTGACCTCCACAATTCCTCCTATACTAGAGTGTAGCATTCATTATCCGACCCAATAATCTAGGGTTCGTTCCACCCCTATGTCTATCTTGAGCTCATATACTCATCCTATTACTAGGCCCCGTATGGGGCACGCGTCGCGGAGGCATGACATTAGAAAGCACAATTTAGTACCAACCTTGCTCTCATACCAAGTTGAGAGGACTCGTTCCTTAAACACTTTGATAATCACATCTGATCGTGCTCTCATATAACAAACAATCCAAAATACCAAAACTACCCTCGTCTCTTGTCAGACAAAGGATGCTCAAAATACCTTATAGCGCATGCCTCTGCCTCTTCACCCGTTCCGATTTCCATGCAATGGTCCTGAAAAAGTGTGAGTGGAGAAAAATTCATATATAAGAACACATTTTCGAAACATAAACCTTTAATCCTCCATTTTTCTTTTAAAAAACATGCATGCATAGAATGAAACTTAAACAATCGAAATCAATCAATCACATCAATCTACCAATCCAATAGCAATACCAAATAATCAACAAATACCAAGTAACTAACCAATTCCAAGTAATCAACCAATATCAAGTAATCAACCAATCCTCGATAATCAAACTGCATAGGCAATTTCAAGAACTGCACTAAGTACTATCTGAGTCACATTCAAGAACCCGACACAACAATAATGAACATAATCCATGGATTAAATCACGCAAGCCTCACAACCAGGCACAAACAATCCAGTATCATGTTAAAGTATCAATCACAATAAACAACAGCACTATGCATAGGCTAACTCGAGAACTGCACGTAGCACTATCTGAGTCAAATCTAGGAACTCCACTAATGCACCATCTAAACACGTCTAGTAACTTCATGTAGCACCATTCAGACTGTAATAGTATCCTCCGGGAACTGCATGAAGCACCATCCGAGTAATGTTTAAGAACTTATCAAATTTTCAACATCACATCCTCAAGATTAGCGGAGCTGAGTTCTGAACGTTTGAACGCTGCCATATTCGAGGATAGTTGACCATGGAAAAACAGTTTACAACCAAGAAAACTCATTTAACACAATCCTTGACTCAACACCAAGTCAAAATACATCCAAACCTAGGTCTGAGCCTAAAACACCATTTTCATAAAATAACTGTAACATACGTGTCCAAAACCAATCAATAAGTCCAGAAAAACCGACAAATAAACATTTGAAAATTATATTCAAACCATTTCCAAATAAGTCATTAAATAAAAAAGATTAAAATATTTAATTATGCATGCATAATAATTTATAAGAAGAAAGTTCACTCATACACCATCTACGTAGATAAATCTTGATCCACGTGTTCCTCAGAAATTTCAGAAATTGTGCCATCTATCAAAAATCACCACAAAGAGTTATTATTTCCTAAATAATCTTACAGTTAACTTCCCTAATTTTTTGTGATTAAATACGAATTAAAATTTTTAACATAACACTTCGGACACCCAGAACTACCCAAAGACGGTATCTGATCAACTCGAAACATACACCAACGTGCTCGTAACGTCGAAAACAATGAAAGATTTGCTAACCCAACTTCGAGACAAGTTAGTACATGCCCCCATGAGCCACCAACAACTCCCCACGCGTGGGCCTCATGTGTCATGTGCATGTCATCCCAATCATCCCACCGGGTTGACTTGGTCTACGCGTAAGACCCGACTCGAGTGGCCCGACCTGGTTCTAAAACCCTATTTTTTCGTCCATTTTCTTTCCTTCAACCGTTTGCCTTCATCTAATCTAGGCTAGGATAAGTTCTGTGACCTCCAAACTCAAAAATGTTTACCTTCAAACCTTAACTCAAACTTCGATCTGCGGTCAATTGTCATCCTACTGTTTCTAGGCCTTCCTGCGTACCAAACTTCTACTTCTCTGGCTCTCTATGTCAGGACTCATCCCAATCCCCTCGAGATCAACGAGGGACACTCCTGATCCAGTTTGACACGGAGTGTATGACCATGGAAAATTTAAACCTTTAGTCTGAACAGCTTCCAGAGTACGCCAGGATCCGGAGGAGGTATGTGATGTCACGGTCTCTACTACAGTCCACACCGTATTCAACCTGAAGGGCATTGAAAACAGAAAGACTATGAGTGGACAAAAAGTAATAGTATGATAAAACACATTTCATAAAAGACCTTTATCCCTTCACTAAAAAGCATGCATGCATAAGAAAATCATTTATCAAACCACATATGTTTAAACAACCATATTTAGGGACTCAGCCCCAAGTTTCGTAAATTCAAACCATACAGGCCCCTGCCCAAAACCATTTACAGAAATCTAGAACATAATAAACATATGTGGGATCTCAGTCCAAATCCATTTATCAATCAGAAAACACAATTTCGCAAATCCAAGAAATCATGTTTATCCAATTCATATAACCAATACTGTCACGGTATCTAGAGCTACGCGCGTGCTACCCGGGGTTTCAAAGCCCAAGTCTCCCATGGTCCACCCAGGTCAATGTCCGTAGATCAATGACTCTCCCTGAGGGTTATAATCCAATAGCCTTTCTGAGAGTAAGGAACCCAACAGGGGCGACTCCACTCAGTTAGTACTCCGTGACTACTCCGGGGTCCACCCAGGCCAACGACCCTCCCCGGAGGAGATAATCCATATATAAAGGATGGTATACGAAAAACCTTTTTGAAATCATTCTCAAAACCTTTCAAATGTTCATGCCCGGTCCCCATAAACCGTCATGAACCATAAAAACCTTTCAAGGGTTCATGTCGACCCCCATAAAACGTCATGAATCATAAATCCATTTATGTGTCCCCGACCCGTAATCACAATCTTAAAACATAACTGGGCCCTAAGCCCGAATCCACATATAAACTAGGCCTCTAGCCAGAATCGTAAATCAACTAGGCCTTGTGCCCGATTTCATAAACTAAATGGGCCTCATGCCCGATTTTGTAAACCAAATGGGCCTCGTGCCCGATACGTAAGTCAACTGGGCCTCTAGCCCGATACGCAAACCAATTGGGCCTCGAGCCCGATACGTAAACCAACTGGGCCTCCAGCCCAATGCCTTGTTAAATCAAATGGACTTCAGGTCCGAGAGTTCGTAAATCAAATGGGTCTCGTTCCCGGTCCATATTTCCAAGCTCCGAAATCGATTCAAGAACCAATTGGGCCTCTGGCACGAAAACGTAACTAAATGGACTTCGAGTTCCAGGGTTTCCAAAAAAAATGGGTCACGAATCCGAGTTTACCTTTTCAAATCCAAAACCATTTCATGAAATCATTTCCAAAACTATAAGCAAGGAAAATCAGTGCAAAACCGTAAACCTCGATTTACGTGCAAGCACGTAAATCGCCTCGAAATGCATGAAACTATGTAAATCACAATCATCCAAATCATCATCATAGAATCATATCTATAAACCATATAAAACATTTATGCATACATCACAATTTAGAAATCAAGGTCCATTCACAGACCCTCATAAACTGCTGCCTCGGTTTGTGTGTCGTAAGCCTCATCGGGCTAATCGTCGTCACCGAGACTCTCAAACCTGTCCAAATCAATCTATATGGTTACTAACTACCTTATTAACCTCTCATTGAAGCCCCGTAATTTTCCCGAATTTTTAACTATTTTTAAACTCGATCCTAAACCTTCGGATGTCCCGAACAATATTGAGAAGGTGTCTGATCGACACGAAACCAGTCTCAAAGTGTTCGTTACATCGAATAGATTAAAAGTCATGTTGAAGTCATCCCCAAAAGATGTTTCACGCGCCCCCACACGCCGCCCAAAGGGGCTGCTCGTGAAGCCCACGCGCCAGCACTGTTCATCGTCTTCTTCCTCCTGCGAACTCGGTTCGCCTGGTTCGAACCGGTCTGGACCGGCGTGGCCGGTTCAGCGTCCAATCTCTCCTATTTTCGATCCAATCTTGTCCATTTTTATTCCTATAGGTTCCTAGCAACAAACCTAATCTATCTAGCTATTAAAAACACAAGAAAACCAAAAGAAATCATACCTTCCAAGCGTCATTTTCCTTCGAAATCGATCCCCAACAAGTTTTCCTCGTCCCTAGGTCATATTAGAATAACAAGGGGCTCAAAACCACGACCAAAACGCAATTTCCAATTTTTGAAACTCACAGGTTCGGTTACCTGGGCTATCGCTGTCGTCCACGGCGGCCGGCCGTCACTGCTGCTCTTGTAGCCTCATGTCCATCTCAGTCTCTCATTATCTCGGTCACTCTCACGGTTATACACACACAACAAAGGTGGTGGGGTGGTGTGTTTTGTGTTCGGGGTTGCTTAGAGGGAAAAGAAGAATGGTGATCGGTTTAGGGGAATAAAAATAAAGATTATATCAGATGATGATCAGATGAGAGAGAGAAGGAAATGGATGGTGAGGATGAGTGATCTGAGGGTGATGGATGGTTGAGATTGAAAGGAAGTGGGTGAAGATATTATAAAATAATCCAAACATAATATTATAATAATAAAGCCACCAATCATGATTAAGATCTACTTTTTGGGATTAAGGGCCAATGGGATGAGTGACACTTGTCACTCATCCATGGGTCCCACTTAAAAAGTCAACCAATCAGACAATGCCACCTCAATATTACCTCGTAATGCGTACATAGTGCAATCGAATTTCCGTGAACCATAACTTTCCCGTTCGACGTTCGATTTCGGCGTGCCGCCTGTCTACAGATTCGTATTGATTCGATCTACATAACGGTTCTTGGCCCTCGGCCATCGGACCTCCCGGGTCAAAAATCAACATTTTACCCACGACTAAGGATAAAAAAGTCATTTTGCATCGTTCGTCCGATTTCGCTCAACTAATCACCGATTAACCTTACTAATTCTTGATTAGTCACTAATCTAATCCTGAAATTCGGGACCGGTAGTTACACTCTAGGACTGTGGGAGCTTAAGGAAACTATTAGGGACCTTAGACTGAAGTATGGATGTCACGAAATGGGCAAGGTTCACGCATGAGAAATTTCGATTTTTCGAGCTCGCAGTTTCTTCCTCATTCTTCCTTCCTCTTTCTTTTTTCTCCATCCCTTACTCTTCCCTCTTTCTCTCTTGATAGTTATGTTCCTCTCCTCTTTATGTAGTGGTTTCGGGTGTAAAGGTTTTCCAAAAACAACTCAAACTCTTACCCAAAACACATATATTAAAACACACCCACAATCCCAAACTCAATGCATCCAAAGGCCAAAATAAGGAGGGGCTAAGGAGGGGATCTGACGGGTGCCTCGACAGACACACGACGGGGACGACTTGGGCGCTCTTCCGGAGGCACAGTGTGAGCTCCATTCCCCCTCTAAGTTGTAAAGGCTGAAACACCATCTTCAGTTGATTGAGCAAATCGACGAACTCTAGCCATGTTGAATCGCGAGAATTTTTTAACGGAAAGTTTTTTGTTGAACGATGAACAACATTCAAGAACTTCGAACAATGTTGATGAACGATGAAAAAGTATGATGAACGATGACCAAAGTCTGAAGAACAATGAACAACGTTAAAGAACGATGAACGATTGTGAGAGCTCCTCTTAAGTATTTATCAATCGGCTCTCAATGAAAGCACCAATTGTTTCAAACAGCAAACAATCTGCTATCGTTGCCTCGATCGACTTGGGGGTTGTTCGACCAAAAACACTCTAATGCTTAAGTTAGCTTTGAGAGAGGAAAAAAAAATACTTCGAAACAAATAAACGAGTTATCTTAAAAGTGAAATGAACATCTCTATTTATAGAGAATCCTTGGGAGACACGAAGCGTTTTGATTGGTCGGTTATTTTTGTAATTAATAATATATTTTTATTTAAATATATTATTTAATAATTATAATAATTTCTCATTATGATGATAATTATGATAATTTAATATTAATAATAATTTTTCATTATTAAGAATAATGACAATTAATTCTCGGAGAAAATATTAATATTATTAAGACTTTAACTCGATTAAATAATATATTTAGCTGAAAATACATTATCTGATGTGTAGATGTTTCTGAGCCATTAATATCATTACCATGGGCAATTTGGACATTATATATGTTATGGGTCACGTGACAACTCCATGATTTTTCGGTAATTTATGGTTCCACAGTAATCCAACAAGAGAAGAGGATGAGGACGTGGTTCGGACGAGAGCTGAGGTATGCCCGAAACTCGTATGGAATGAGATCGTTGCACAAGGAACGGGCCACCAAGGCGTATACGACGTAGGAGGCATAGGTGGAGAACATGGAGGCTGTGGCGGGCATGTCGCCGCCTTTGAGAATGTTGAGAGGAGGAGACATGATTCTTCTGAGAATGTTGAGAGGAGACATGATTGTGGGCTGTGTGTTGGGCTTAGATTTCATTCGAGAACGAAGTGGTTACGTTTTTATGAGGAAACTTAACTTTTGTGGGGTTTAATGGTATTTTGCCTCTTTTAGAATCTGTGGTAGCAAAGAAGTTAGGAGTACCACTTTTAGAGTTTTAATAGAACTAGTTCTCAGGACTAACCTTTTGTAGGGTTTAGGTAATAAAATTTGCATAAAAGTCGCGAGTGAGATGTATTTAACCAAAAAAAAACATTATTGAATAGATTATGATGATCAGAAACATAAAAGTTCTGTCCACAGTGATGTTTTCTACTTTATGTCAACTAATATGTAAAATCAAAAAAAGAAGAAAACAAGGGGAGGCGAAAAACCAGCTAAAAAAGCTTTATTCATAGACAATTCACTCCAAATTCTACAATTGCAAAAAATAATAATAATAATAATAAATAAAAGGATTTTCTTCTCACCTGTGCAAGCAGAAGACTTAACATGACACTGCACACTGCGAATCAGCACCAACGATTCAGGAATCGAGAAGACAACAACATTCACATTGGAAGCTGGCGATCATCAATGCTAGCTTTAATCTGCTCGGGATTGTCCAGATCGGGATGAAAGGATGATACCGACAATGAGACCGTACAAAGCCAAAGCTTCGGCAAAGATGAGGATGAGGATCATACCAACAAAAAGCTTTGGCTGCTGAGCATTCGCCCTGTAGAATAAATCAATTTTGATTAGGAACATAATAAAGAAAACAGATGAAGACTATCAAACAACCACTCGATCAAAGAAAAGAAAATCGATCAATTAAACAGGAAGAAAGCACAGAGCAATCTTAATGAACTGCCTGCAGATAGCGAAGAGCAACACACATTTAATAAATGAATCAAATAAACGCTATCCAATTCAAACCCTGACGAAGCAATATACCTAGCTTTCAAACAAAAGAAAGGAGGCAGTAAAACTATGGTCAAAATATTCCAAACAAAATAAATGATGCAGTAAAACTAGGGTCAAGATATTGTCTTGCAGCTAATATCTGAAGCATGAATCTAACAAACAGTCAGGGAACATCCAATTAGAAACTTGGTGCTGGCCAACCGAAACAAACAGTTGGGGGAACATCCAATTAGAAACTTGGTGTAGGCCAACCGAACACAAAGGATCCATTATCACTTTAACATGGTAAATTGTGTTTCTTCTGTAAGAGTCACTATACCACTAAGAAGGGTAATCAATCTCCTTCCCAGTAACACACTCAGGCATGCAACTACTGCATCAAAACCCAATTAACATTATAGAGTGGTTCACATTTCAATTTGCTTTAATGAACCTACTCTAACACAAAACAAAATTGCCTTACAATGCAGCAGGAAAAAATACTAAGCTCCTCATAGAAAGCATAATTGAACAAAACAGCTGAAATGGAGGAAAACAGATTACCTAACACCGGCATCGCCGACGATTCCAATCGCCATACCGGCGGAAAGTCCGGCAAGGCCGCAAGCTAGACCAGAGGATAGATGAGCATATCCATCGAAAAGGTAGTAAGATTTGGCCTTTGGGTTAATCCCTGTGCTGATAATCACAGCAATGATCAAACCATAGATACCCAACACTCCCGCCATAACAACAGGAACAATCGACTTCATTACCAGCTCAGGCCTCATCACCCCCATCGACGCCACGCCCACACCACTCTTCGCCGTTCCGTACGCCGCTCCCATACCTCAATTTGACCAAAAATCCAACCTCAATTATTCAATTCTTATGCAGAAATTAAGTGTAATTGGAGTTGAGATTTGGAGGGAAAGAACTTACAGGAGAAGACTAGGGCGGCCGCCGCGCCGAGGAAGCCGAAGAAGGGTGCTGTCTCATCGCCGCTGAACGTAGATGAAGCCATATTTGGGTTGCGGATACGTGATTGGCTGAGCTTTCTCAGATTTGGGAATTTTGATCACGTAGTCCTGGAGACAAGGATTTGGAATCACCACTCGTATTTTGTCGCAAACGAGTTACACCATAACGCGCTGGCACTTTCTTTGAAGTTTCAGTAGGCCCCACTGATTGGATTGGAATGAATTGGGCCTAATGACTGAGGAACCCAATTCACAAACGACCCGGCGTATGGCACTATCTTGAAGCCCATATACTATAGCCCCATTGAGGCGCAGCAGCCATCTTTGGGCTCTAATTTTTTTCGTTCTATTCTCTTGGATCTATCATCATTTTTTTTATTCAAAAGAGATACTTCATTAATGAAATAAGAAGAAAAAGAATACATGGTAAGAGTGCACCACAAGCGGTGCATAAGGTCTCATTAAAACCCTCATCATAAAACCCAACTAGCCTGAGAGAAATCCGATAAGGAAAAAAGAGTACCCTCTTAAACAAAACAAAATGGAGAAAACAATTACTTATCAGTATCCTTAGTTAATAAAGATGTTAACCACTGGGGAAACATAGGGCCCCAACTAGTTCGTTCCTGAGTACGTCGTCCCTCCTGCGCCAAGTGATATGCCACACAGTTCACAAGTCTCGGCACACAAATAAGAGACTCCAAGGGGATCTGAAGCACCTGCAACAAAGCTAAAACCTCCTTAAGAAGTCGGCTGACTGGTGTCCAGAGCTATTGGGCGGATTTGATGATGCTAACAGCCTCTACACAATCAGACTCCACCACCATATTATGTAATCCCAACCATTGAACTTGTAACAAACCTCGCAGAATTGCCTCAATCTCGGTTGCAACAATAGATCCACCTAGAGATCCTGGACTGGAAAAACCAGCCATTGGAACACCAATCGAGTCGCGAGTTACCCCACCCACTCCACCCTAAAATGAGTCCTTGCAAACCGCTGCATCATAGTTAAGTTTCAAAGTCCCCTCCACTGGTCTGACCCACCTAAGCACCCGCTGTAAGGAAGCCCCCAAAAGAACTTATGGAAGTTCATTGAATTCCGAAAAGTAAGCCATTGTGGACTCATAAACCCCCTTAGTACCTTTAACCTGCAAATCGTGGGTTGTTTTATTCCGCCAACTCCACACAGTCCAACATATAAAAAAAACTGACATAACTGCTTAAAGGATAAGTATGTGTAAGTATAAGCAAAGATATCAATATAAGCTCCTGAATGAGGGAAACCCGCTAGAGGAAGATCAGACAATCTCCACACTTTTTGACTGTGCTTATAGGCCTATAAAGCATGCAAAGCATCCTCCATAGATTTCCCACAATGGCTACACAACCCAGAAATCAACACTTTCCGGTCAAACAAATTACGAGCTGCAGGTAGAATTTCAGAGCAGGGTTTCCAGCAGAAAATCTTAATCTTATTCAGAACTCTCAACTTCCACAAATGCTTCCAAAAGACCTCACTCTACCCAGAAGAGGAACATTCGCCCCCACCATCCTCATCCACAACCCTTAGCTGAAAAGCAATATGGTAGCCAGACTTAACCATATACTTCCCAGACTTAGAAAAGAACCAGTAATGCCCATCCAAGAAAGAATCTCGGGAGAGAATGGGGATACTGCAGATATCTCTCATATCTTCTTCACAAAAGGAATCCTCCAAAAGCCTCACATTCCAACCACCATTAGAGTGAATGAGAGCCGACACCTTCTCATTCGCCCCCAATCCCAGTTCATAATCAGCTGGAAAGTCTTGGGCCATGGGATCCACCTATCTTGAAACACCTCAATCTAATCCCTTGTACCAACTCGACAAACCAAACCTTGCCTAATTATCTCACGCCCCCAAATGACAGATCGCCAAGTAAACGAAGGCATAGAACCCATTCCAGCCTCCATAAAATCATAATTAGGAAAGTACTGGGTTTTCATCATTCGAGCCACCAGCGAATTAGGGTGTTCCAACAGCCTCCAAGCCTACTTAGCCACTATGGCCTAATTAAAGATGACAGGACCCATCCCAATCCCCCCGGGATTAGTGCAGGATGACCCTGCTCTCGTCTGACACGAAGTGTCAGACAAGGCATATTTCCGACCTTTGCCCTCCCGGGCCATCAGAGTACGCTAGGATCCGGAGGAGGCATGTGATATCTCGGTCTCTGCTACAGTCCACATCCGATGTCAACCAGAAGGGTATTAAAATAGATAGACTGTGAGTGGACAAAAATAAAGAGTTTATAAAAACAGTTTATCGAAGACATTTGTACCCTCCACTAAAAATCATGCATGCATAGTAAAACCCTTTATTCAAACACATATGTTAAAACATCCATAATTAGGGTCACAGCCCCAAATTCGGTAAATACAAGTCACACGGGCTCCTGCCCAAAACCATTTACAGAAAACCATAGTATAGTAAACATACGAGGGATCTCAGCCCAAATCCATTTATAATCATAAAACATAATTTCCCAAACCACTTGAAATCATGTTTATCCATTATATTTCATATCTAGAACCTGTCACGGTAAAATAAAGCTACGTGTGTGCTAACCGGGGTCTCAAACCCAAGTCTCTCCAGGGTCCACCCAGGTCAAAGTCCGTAGATCTATGACCCTCCCTGGAGGTAACGAACCATGCCCATCCTGAGAGTAAGGAACCCAACTGGGGGGCGACACCACTCAGTCAGTGCTCCGTGACTACTCCGGGGTCCACCTAGGCCAACGACCCTCCCCGGAGGAGACAATCATATATAAAGGATGGAATATGAAAAACCTTTTGAAATCATTCTTTAAATCTTTCCAGGATTCATGCACGGCCCCTCATAAGTCGTCATGAACCATAAAACCTTTCATGGGTTCATGCCGGTTCCCATAAACCGTCATGAACCGTAAATCCATTTCAAGGGTTCATGTCGGTTCCCATAAACCGTCATGACCTGTAAAAACCATTTGTAACACATAACTGGGCGCTAGGCCCGAATCCACATAGAAACTGGACCTCTGGTCCGAATCGTAATCCAACTAGGCCTCCGGCCCGATTCCGTAAATCAAATGGGTTTCGAACCCGAGTTTACCTTTTCGAATCCAAAACCATTTCATGAAATCATATCCAAAACCATAAGTATGAAAAATCAGTGTAAAACAGGAAAACCTCGATTTACGTGCAAGCACGTAAATCGCCTCGAAATACATGAAATCATATAAATCACAAGAATCCAAATCAACATCATAAAATCATATTCATAATCCATACAAAACATTTATGCATGCATCACAGTTTAGAAATCAAGGTCCACTCACAGACCGTCCGAAGCCGCGACTCGATACGCGTGCCATAACCGTCTCCCGGGTCAATCGTCACCTCCGGGATTCCCGAACCTGTCCAAATTAATTTAGAGGGTTACTAACTACTTATATAACCCCTCACTAAAACCCCGTAATTTTCCGGAATTTCTAACTATTTTTAAACTCGAACCTAAACCTTCGGACAGCCCGAACTATATCGAAACGATGTCCGATTGACACGAAACTAGTCCCAAAATGTTCGTTACCTCGAATAGATGATTTTGTATGTTGGAACCTCCCCCAAATTCCCCGTCACGCGCCGTCACGCGCCCACGGAAATTTCCTACGCGTGGGCCTCACACGCCGGCTACAGTACCGTCTTCTTCCTCACGCAGCCGGTCTGAACCGACCGGTCTGATTTTTCCTGCAAATCCGGTCCGCCTGGACCGGCGTGACCGGTCCAAGGCCCTCCCATCTTCATTTCTTGTCCGTTTGGTCCCATTTTAATCCTAATATTCCTCTTTTAATGTTTTCAATCAATCCCAATTAACAAAACTATCTAAAACCAACTAAAACCCATGAACCCATTTTGAACCATACGGTTCAAACTTCCCCGATCAACCTCCACGGCGTCCCAGCCGTCTACCACCACCAAAATCCTCTTAAAACCTTCCTAACATCCTAATAATCATTCCCTAATCATTCAAAACCAACCATAATGCTCAAATCGAAAAATAGGAGAAAAAATGGGTTTATCGGGCTTACCGTGCCTTGCCCCTCCGCCGTCCACGGCGGCGCCGTTCCTGGCCGGTCACCAACCACCTCAGCCCTCCTCTCACTCCCTAGTCCTCACAGGCTTGATAAAATGGGGTTTGGATTGGATTGGTTTGAAAGATGAGATCGGGTGGAATGGTTTGAAATGGAAAGAAATGATCGATGATGTAAATGCATGAATGTAGGCTAGTGGCCAGTGGATAAGTGACACTTGTTACTCATCCATTGGTTGCTGAAAAGTAACTGGGCCCACTAAAGACAAACGGTCCTCGTAAAATGTGTCACCATAAATAGTACTTTCGTACTTACGTGACCCGTAACTTTGCCGTCGAACGTCCGAATTCGACGTGCTGCCTGTCTACGGATTCGTATCGTTGTGATCTACGTAACGGTCTTCGACCCTCGGCCATCGGACCTCCCGGTCAAAAAGTCAACTTTTGACCTCCTATTCACCCAAATTACCAAAATGCCCTTGGGCTTCCGAACGTCATAACTCCCTCCTCGGACGTTGGAATTCAACGTGCCACCTGCCTATGAACTCGTGACGTCACGAACTACGTCACGGTCATCGGTCAAAGTCCATTTGACCGCCCGAATGAAAAGTCAACATTTTGCCACCATAAGGGGCAAAACGGTCATTTCGCGTCGTTAGTCCGATTTCGCCCAACTAATCACCGATTAACCTCACTAATCGTGATTAGTCACTAATATAATCTAGGAATTTGGGACGGGTCGTTACAAAAGAGCTCAAAATTATTAAAACCCAAACCCTCATTCCTATTGGGTCTACACAACCTGTCCCAGCTCATCTAGTGAACACTCCTCCTACTTGCATTTCCCCACCAAAATCGTGCAATCCCAGCCGAAAGCTCATGACACATGGATTTAGGAAACTGAAAAACACTCATAGAATATGTAGGCAGAGCTTGAGCAGTAGCTTTGACCAAGATCTCTTTCCCAGCTACAGATAGTAATTTAGAATTCCAAGTAGTCAATCTACCCTAAAGGAATCTCGGACCTTCCCAAACATCAACTTTTTATTTCGACCAGTAACAGTGGGAAGACCTAAATACTTCTCATGGAAATCCACAATTTTAATACCGAACAAAGAGGAAATTAAACATTTCATAACATGATCTGTACTTGGAGCTAAAACAAACAACAGACATGTCAAAATTAATCAATTGACCAGACACCCTCTCATACTCCTACAGAACCTCCAAAAAACTCTAACACTCACCCAACAGAGCATTACAAAAAAGTAAGCTATCATCAGCAAAAAATATATGGGAGATAGAAAGGGCTCCTGATGCCACAAAAACACCATGACGGTTTTGGCCAGGTGAGCCTGGGAGAGTAAAGCTGAAAAACCCTCCGCACAAATGATGAACAAATAAGGGGATAGGGGATCTCCCTGCCAAAGCCCTCTAGTGGGCACAATGTGTAGCCTGACCACGGACCTACACTACATAACTGACTGTAGACACACAATTTAACAACGGCTGAATAAATCTACTCCTGAAACTGAACTTTAGAAACATCCCCTCCAGACAACCCCATTATCATAAGCCTTAGACATGTCAAGTTTCAAAATCATTTTTAACTTACTGGGACCTGGTCTCCTAATCGCATGTATAGATTCAAAAGCAGTCAAAATATTATCAGTAATCAAACGAGAAGCACAAAAGCACTCTGAAAATCTGAGATAACCCAATGCTGACCCTCTTTAACCTTTGACAATGGTTTTGGAGATAATCTTATAAATCACCCTACATAAAGTGATGGTCGGTAATCAGTTACCTTATTAGGTGAGCCCACTTTTGGAATAAACGAAATCGGCATATGGTTGATCGCCTGAACACTCACCCCATCATTAAGCACCGAGAGATAAAAATTAGACACATCATCACCCACCACATCCCAAAATTCTGATAAAACAGGGCAGGAAGGCAATCCACCGAGGGAGCCTTAGTAGGGTACATACCAGCAAGGGTTGCCTCTACCTCCTGGCGACAAAATGCTATTCTCCAACTCTGCATTGTCCTGAGGACTCAACACGGTCTAAAACCCCCCCCCCCCCCCCCCCCCCCCGGGACCTTGGCCAAATCAGCAAACCTTGACGTAGAAATAACCTGTCAAAATATAGCACAAATTCCCACTCCAAATCTTCATCTGTAGACTTCCAAACCCCCCCCCCCCCCCCCCCCCCCCCCCAATCTCCCTCACCCCCACCCACCATCAAATAACCCAGTGATAAAGTTTCGCCGCCCCTCTCTTTAGCACATTGATGGAAAAATTTGGTATTGTTGTGACGACCCGGAAATTCAGAAAAGGGAAAATTTGGAAATTTTGAAGGAAAAGGACGATTATGCCCCTGGGTTATAGGGGTTACATGTTGACTTTTTGTTTGGAGACACTTTTTGGACGTTCCGTAGAGGCCATTGTGTAGGTCTCGAGACAGTAAGTCTGTAGACAAGCGGCACACGAAAATTGGAGTTCGGATGGACTACTTAGGGGTCTGGAATGGTTAGGGGAATTATGGTAATTTTGCAGGAAAGGGCAAAATATTAATTTTGGCTGGATGGCTGGACATTGTGACACGGCCCATCCCAATCCCCTCGAGATTAACGTGGGATGAGCGATGCTCCCCTCTAACACGAAGTGTCAGATAAGGGATAACTCAAATCTTAGCCCAAACGGGGCTTTCAGAGTGCGTCAGGATCGGTGGAGGAGTGTGATGTTTCGGTCTCTGCTGCAGCTCGCATCCACGATCAACCTAAAGGGCATTAAAACCATTGAAAGCTGTGAGTGGACGAAACAAATAATTTATAAAACAAATTTCACGAGGAAGACATTTATGCCTTTCACTGAAAAGTATGCATGCATTTGAAAACTAGTAATCAAACCATTTGTTTAAATAAATCATTAGGGCCTTAGCCCAAAATCGTAAACCAAAGTATGTGGGAACTTAGCCCAAAACCAATCAAACCATGTGGGAACTCAACCCAAAACTAATCATGTGGGAACTCAGCCCAAATCCAATACACGTGGGTCTCAGCCCAAAACTAATCATGTGGGAACTCAGCCCAAAACCAATCCTCGGCATCCCTGATGCTTAACATCCCAGATGTCACAATCAATATCGTCACGGTTCCAAAGCTACGGGTGCTACCCGAGGTCTCAATCCCAAGTCTCCCTAAGGTCCACCTAGGTCAATAACCCGCAGATCAATGACCCTCCTTAGGGGGAGGTTTTAACCTCTAGCAATCCTACTCCTGAATCACTATACAGTCCGGTCGCCCCGTGTATTGACCCCTCGCAGGAAATGCTCTGTGACTACTCTAGGATACTACGAGACGTCTGGAGGAGACAACTAACCACTCCAGGATACTACGAGATGTCTGGAGGGAAACCACTTGTGATGATGGTATATGGAAAACCATTTCATAATTCATGTCAAAACTGTTCAAAGGGCTATGTCGGGGATTTCCATAAAACCATCGTAAATCCATAAATCCAATTCCTCCAATTACAATTCCGTTTTAGGGTCTCCAAACCCGAAATCACATTTTATAAACCACTATGGGATCATGCCCGACATCATAAACCAATTAAGCATCAAGCTCGATATCATAACTCAATTGGGCCTCAAGCCTGATATCATAACCAACTGGGCCTCAAGCCCGATCATGTAAACCAAATGGACCTCCAGCCCGATATCTCATTAAATCAAATGGACTTCAAGTCCGATAGTTTCCAAATCCAAAACCCTTCCATTAAACCATCATAGAATTACCAGCACATATAAGCACAGTATAAAACTATAAATCTCGAAATACGTGAAAATATGTAAATCATAAATACCACAATCATATGCACTAAAGGCATCTCAAATCATCGATATAAAATATATAAAACAGTTATGCATGCATCATATTTAGAAAGAAAATGTCCACTCACAGACCGTCCTAAGCCGTCGCCTCGATATGCATGCCATAAATCTCCTCGGCTAAATCATCATCACCGGAACCTTCGGACCTGTCCAGACCATACACGAGGGTTACTATCTTCTTCAAATAGGCTAACATTGAATCCCCCTATTTTTTTGGGATTTTTAAACTTATTTAAAATAAACCCTAAACCTTCGGACACTCAAAACTACCTCGAAACGATGTCCGATTGACTCGAAATCTGTCCCAAAATATTCGTTACATTTGAAAGGATGAAAACACGTGTTGACCATGACCTCCAACTCTGCCCCACGCGCCCCTATGCGTAGTTTCAAGCGACTGCACGTGAAGTCCACGCGCTTGGAACAGTGTTGTCTTCAACCTCGCGTGAACTCGGTTCACCTGGTTTTTCGGTTCGACCGAACCGACGAACCATCGAGACCGGATCATAACCATTTCCCAACCAAAATCAACGGGGTTTGTTCCTGTAGTTTCATCCTTCCATTTCCTATCGATCTAGCTACTCAAAACCTTAAAACTAAGTCCAGAAGTTACCTTCCCGATCAAAGAACAACCGGCCAACCTTCCACCTTTGTTTCCAGCCACCTCATACCACCTCCAGCCTTGATTCCAAGCCTAATCATCTCGTATGGCCACCAGAAAGTAATCCCAATCATTAGAACCAATCAACAACCCCTAGAAATCGAATTCAAATTTTGAAACCAAAAGCTTACCGTTTCGGGTTTCCAGCCGTCGTCCGTAACGGTCCTCGCTGCTGCCACCGTTCAGTTTGTCTCCTTTCACTCTCTCACTTTCCTTCATGGTCCAATAGCAACAGGTGAGGATTGAGGGTGTGTGATTGGATGTACGAGTTTCAGTTTATCTGGACCCACATAAGGACAAATGTCAACTCGTCTTGTAATTCGTGCAATAGTTTCCTGAACTTTCGTGATCCGTAACTTTCCCGTCGAATGTCCGATTTCGACGTGCCACCTATCTACGGACTCGTATCAACTCGATCTACGTAATGGTCCTCGGTCCTCATGCATTGGACCTCCTGGGGTCAAAAGTTAATTTTTTACCCTCGTCTAGGGGCAAAATCGTAATTTCGCCCTAAACGTCCGACAATCCTCTTCTAATCCTCGATTAGCCTCGCTAATCCTCAAATTAATCTTAATTAATCCCATAAATTTGGGACTGGTCGTTACACATTGGATGATTCAGCCATAGGTGTGATTCATTTAGCTCTCAAAGTGACATATGTCACGTGTAATTGTCACTTTGGTGGCTTGTTGGCCGTGTGTACGTGTGTGTACATGGTGAGGTTTGAATGTTTATTCAAATATTTGATCAAGTGATCAAAAGCTACCAGCCTGTTGTTATTGTGGTTGATCAAATAAGAGAATTGAAGGGAGAAAAACAGGAAGAAGACTAAGAGAGAGAGTATGAGTGATGAGGAACTCGATCTCGAACCCATGGAACCCGAAACCAAACCTCCATTAAATTTCGATTTCAAGCTTTTCAATTTGGACTCCATTTGATCAAATTGAGCTTGGATTAAGTCTTCTGAGATGCTTACGAAATGAATCGACTTAAAAATGAAGGGAATTTATGAAGAACTGGCCAAGAACAGAACCCTCAAGCTTCTCGAATTTTTGAGCTTGAGTTCGAGTAATTGGAGGGATTGAACGATGAAATTGACTTTGAAAGCACGTTTAGAAGGATCCCACGAAGCTTTCTGATGGATTTCCTTGAAGACAACAAGTGAAATTGAGGGAATTTGAATGATGAACACTTATCAATTCATTCAAATTTCGTGTTCGAGTTGGATGGATTGAGGTAAGTCTCTGGGTAATTGAGATTACAGAACCTAAATTAAGGTGAATTCGATGCTATTGGAAGGTTGAATTACTAAAAATGATGCAGAATTGAGGGAGATTGAAACGGGTCGAGACGATGAATCCGTTTATAGAGAAATCGGGCAGAGGAGATTATGAAAATAACCGAGTACAGGATTGGACAGATGGACTCCAGAATTGAAACGTGATTGGCTATGACCTAGATGGTTGTAGTCTAATTGATAGATAGATGTACGTACCTTGTACGTTGTTCGAGGTACGATATTGGGCAGACTTGTGGTGTCCGGTGACGGTATATGAGATATACCATGGGTACGTTGGTGAACGAGTTGGTAGTCGGCTTAGTCCCGATACCATTGGATTAGTCGAGAACGTGGACTGGACGTTGGATACTATGCACTGGGTCATGGTCTTCCTGATGGGTCTAGTTACACACAGGTCGAGTTAGATGTTGGTGATAGGTTGAGTGAGTTGGTGGTTAGTGTAACCACGAGGGAGTATAGTGTCAGTTTTCGACTGACGACTGTCAAGTGTCGGATGTTTCATGGATCGTTAAGTGAGGTCTGATGACTCCCAGTAGGAGCAGACGTCAAGATAGATTGGTGCTTGAGCAAGGAAAACGTCGAGTTGGTTGTGTCAACGAAATGGTAGATTTGACAAGTGGTGTCAATTCGGAACGTATGACTACTGTTATTCGACGTAGTCGAGGGTAATCGATGTAACGAGAGTGTTAGTGGTACGTATGGGTTCAGACGAGTTTTGTTCTGGTTAGTTGGTGTACGAGTGTACACGTGTCGTGAGATCGAATTATTTCCACGAGGTGGATGTGGAATCAGAATAGTTGGAGTTTCGAAAACGGAACTAATTAAGGTGGGAAGAACGGTTGGAATTAGGTCGGTTGGAATTTCGAGGACAAAATTAATTAAGGAGGGAAGGTTGTAACGACCCGTCCCGAATTTCAGGATTAGATTAGTGACTAATCATGATTAGTGAGGTTAATCCGTGATTAGTTGGGCGAAATCGGACGAACGATGCAAAATGGCCGTTTTGCCCCTAGGCGTGGGTAAAATGTTGACTTTTCATTCTGGCGGTCAAATGGACTTTGACAGATGACCGTGATGTAGCTCGTGACGTCACGAGTTCATAGACAGGTGACACGTTCAATTCCGACATTCGAGGAAAAAGTTATGACGTTCGGAAGCTTAAGGGTATTTTGGTACTTTTGGTTAAAAGGGGCAAATAGTTGACTTTTGGACTGGGAGGTCCGATGGTCGAGGGCCGAGGACCACTACGTAGATCGGGACGATATGAATCCGTAGACAGGCGGCACGTTGAATTCGGGCGTTCGACGGCAAAGTTACGGTTCAAGGAAGTTCAAGGGAACTAATGCACGTTTTACGAAACGACTTAACTTTTGGATTCTAGTGGGCCCCAGATATTTAATCCCTGCCCAATGGATGAGTGACAAGTGTCACCCATCCACAGGCCATCCTTATACATTCATGCATCGACCATTTCCTTCTTTGTTTTCAAACCCAAGAACCCGATCTCACCATTTCCTCTCCTCTGTGCAACCCAAACCATTCCCTTGACATGGTTCCACTTGAGGCTGAGACAGAGGATGACTGAGGACTGAGGGGAGGTTGCAGGATGGCCAAAACCACCGTGAACGGCGGCGTGGAGGAGAAACCCTATAGGTACTCGGTTTAGCCTTTTCTCTTTGATTTTCGATTTATGACGTTGGGCTTGGTTTTTAGTGATTGCAATGGGTTTGTTAAGTCACTTAGGAAGTCTAAAGAAGGTTTTAATGGGGTTTAATGGCTGAGACGCCATGGGGGCTGATCGGGAAAAATGGACCGTGATGGGGTGTTTTGAACGGATCGTTTTGAAAGGTTTTCATTCGATTTCTTTGCAAGGTTAAGGTCCTAGAAAGAAGATAGGAAGATTAGGGATGATTAGGGGTTGAATCGGACCAAAATAGGGGAGGAAAAAACCGGTCACGCCGGTCCAGTTTCAGAAGGTGGACCGAACCGGCCGGTTCGAAACTGCTAGAGCTTGACGACAGTGCTACAGTACCCGGAGATTGGGCTCACGAACAGGGACTTCATTGGGCGCGTGGGGGCGCGTATCCCATAATTTGGGGATGTCTTCAACACGTGAAATCTTCTATTCGATGTAACGAACATTTTGGGACCGGTTTCGTGTCGATCGGACACCATTCCGATAATGTTCGGGGCATCGAAAGTTTTAGGTTTGGGATTTAAAATAGTTAAAAATTTTGGAAAATTACGGAGCTTTAGTGGGAGGTTAATTAAGTAGTTAGTAACCTTCTATTACGATTTAGACAGGTTTGGGAGTCCCGGTGATGGTGATTGACTAGGGAGAACCGTATGGCACGCTAACTGAGGCGGCAGCTTAGGACGGTCTGTGAGTGGACCTTGATTTCTAAACTGTGATGCATGTATAAATGTTTTATATGGATTATGAATATGATTCTATGATGTTGATTTGGATGATTGTGAACTATATGATTTCACACATTACGAGGTGATTTACGTGCTTGCACGTAAACCGAGGTTTTTTGGTTTTACACTGATTTTCCGTACTTGTGGTTTTGTATATGATTTCATAAAATGATTTTGGATTTGAAAAGGTAAACTCGGGGTCGAAACCCATTTGATCTACGAACTCTCGGATTTGAGGTCCATTTGATTTAACGAGGCATCGGGCCGGAGGCCCAGTTGGTTTATGATTCGGACCGGAGGTCTAGTTTGTATGTGGATTCGGGCCTAGGGCCCAGTTATGTGTTACGATGGTGATTTCGGGTCAGGGACCCACAAATGGATTTTATGGTTCATGACGGCTTATGAGGGCCTGGCATGAATCCTTGGAAGGTTGAAAGAATGATTTCAAAAGGTTTTTCATATGCAATCATTTATATATGACTATCTCCTTCGGGGAGGGTCGTTAGCCTGGGTGGACCCCGGAGTAGTCACGGAGCACTGACTGAGTGGAGTCGCCCCCTAGTTGGGTTCCTTACTCTCATGAAGGGCATGGTTCGTAACCTCCAAGGAGGGTCATTAATCTACGGACATTGACCTGGGTGGACCCTGGAGAGACTTGGGTTTGAGACCCCGGTTAGTACGCGCGTAGCTCTATAAACCGTGACAGGTTCGGTGATATGAAATATAATGGATAAACATGATTTCAATTGGTTTGAGAAATTGTGTTTTATGATGAATAATGGATTTGGGATGAGATCCCGCATATGTTTACTACGTTGTGGTTTTCTGTAAATGGTTTGGGCAGGAGCCCGTATGATTATGGTTGTTTAAACATATGTGATTGGATAAATGGTTTTACTATGCATGCATGTTTTTTATTGAAGGGTATAAAGGTCTTTATAAAATATGTTTACGAAACTTATTACTTTTTGTCCACTCACAGTCTTTCGGTTTTTAATACCCTTCAGGTTGTATTCGATGCGACTGCAGAAGAGACCGAGATATCACATACCTTCTCCGGATCCTGGCGTACTCTGATGTAGCTCGAAAGGGTTGAGGTTGGAAATTTCCCTTGTCTGACACTTCGTGTCAGAAGGGATCAGGGTCGTTCCTCGTTAATCCTGGGGGGATTGAGGACGGGTCCTGACAGGTGGTATCAGAGCATAGGATTGCTTATCAGAGCTCAGTTAGCTCATATCAGAGTGGGGCTTGTCTCTATTCGAGCAACTGTGGAACTCTTGGAGAAACGCACAGGTCGAGGATGTGATATCTCAATGGGCTACAGTTCGTCATCAACTTGATAGTGGGATACCGGTACGATAGTTAGTGGGATTGAATCGAGAAACATTTTGGTTCGGCACTTGATTCCGGGGTTGCCATAGTTCTGTCAAGGTTGGCAGTGTGGGACCCTACGATGGGAGAACGTAACGGTAATTTAAGAGTTTTGATCATGTGACGGTTAGTTGGGATCGTCTTTCACAATGTTGTATGATCAGTTTGACGACTAGTTTGGTGTGTGTCCATCAGCTGGTCGGATATTGTTGAGTTAGATGGATTTACTGCTGGGAGCCGTCGGGTTCGTGGAACTCTAGTTGGATTGACGGTAGGATTGGATTGACGTCCTTACGATGTCGGGACCGAGTAGTCGGTCAACTCGTGGATTATACTAATTTCCGCAGTTGGGTTCAGGGAGACCCTAGAGTGTGATTATGGAACCCCACCTTAGGGTGTATGATTCGGAAATGTGAGCTGGTGAGTGGTCTCGACTCCGATGAGACCGACCAAGGTCATGTTCGGTCATGTTCTGTCTAGTCATGTCAGCTTAGTGATGGGACTGCACTCCGCAGTCGAGGTTATAGTGATCGGATTGACCTAGTTGGTTGTCATACTACCGTATTTGTGATGGATATTTGGTGCAGCTAAGGTCATGGACGACCTGGTAGACAACATTGGTTAAGTCGAGCTACGACTGGTTAGAGTTGGTTGGACAGGTTATCAGGGTTGGTACTTGTCGATGAAATCCTGGAGTGGGGATACAGAGTAGTTGGTACGTGCGATTGATTCTGTGGGATGCGGAGTCTCGATTGTAATGTCTGGTGGTTAGGTCTGCACGAGTCTGTGGCAGACACTACTACCGAGAGTGGTTATAGTTACGGTTGTTGGGAATCGGGGACGTTCGGGGAACGTTTCCTTTTCTCGTATGCGTTGTTAGGATGACTGTACCCAGAGTTGTTGGGTACGAGGGAGGTAGAGTTTCTCCTATTCGAGTAGAGGTGCAGGATCGTCACTCGCTATGAGCGGAGATCTAGGGTTGTCTGATTCGCACACTCTGTGCTGATGCTGACAGGTAATGTTGGTGATAGTGACAGTGGTGGTACTAGTACTGGTGATAGTGATGATATTGGTGCTGGTACTGGTGCCGATGATTGTGATGACGGTGAGTCCCGAGTCGGGATATGACTCCGTCAAGATGAGCATATGTTCAGTGTCTGTGGTTCGAGAGTGGATCACGGATAGTGATGGACTGGATAGGATCCAGCGGTAGTTGAGAAGTGAGGATTGAGTACTGTCATGGGGGATTAGTGATCGGTTGGTTAGACTCGATCTGTCGTGGGGTTTAGCGACCAGTTGGGCAGTGTTGGCCAGAGTTGGTCAGAATTGGTCAGATACTGCGGTATGCAGAGATTTGACTGTAGATCACAGCAGGAGTCTGTTGTGACTTGTCAGTCGAGCAGTGCATCAGATTATGATGAATTGATATCCTTTTGGATTTACATATACCGTCGAAATCGGATAGGTGAGTTAGACTGATCTCGAACACGTGGATGGTGACCGGATGAGCTGAGGACTTGAGAGTCCATTTCGGATTAGTTATGGTTCACTGCGGTTGACCGTACCTCCTGAGCTTTGGGTAGGCTTATTTGTGGAGGAATTTGATTGTAAGAAATAGAATGGGTTATTATAATAGTTATCGACGTTCGTCGTTGGACGGAAAGGTCGGAGAAGGACTTCTAGCTCAAGAATAGAAACCATTAAACGTGATTCCGACAGGGTTGGAACTTCTGAATCGAGAGAGGTTGTGATTGAGATTCTCATTTTCTGCTTGGTGGCAGACGATGTTGGATTACGTGGCATTGTGAGTGCAATGAGTTTTGGTTGCATTCACGTTGGATGGATTTTGTTGCCATTATCTTGGATCATCCTTGATTTTCCTAGGTGGAAGGACAAGGATCAATACGAAGTAACGGGAGAGAACCCACAGTCTCGGCGTGTCTCGTCGTTGACTGATCTGTTTAAATGTGGGAATTGGTTAAGGAGTGATGTGGCCGACGAAGGATTCAGGAGGGTGTAATACCCTATGATAGGATCTCAGGTGGATTGTTAGCTGAGTGTGCTTGTGGGGATCCTAGGTGGATCGAGATTGTGATGTTGTGAACTTGGGCGTCGTGACGATCAAGGATCGTGACGTCTATAGTCAGTTGACGTAGTGATGGATCTGGATCGAGATCTTGATAATCCAGATAGGTGGAGAGTTTATTACTCTTACTTGGATATTCGAATCCAGGAATGTTGGGATGACTTCCTTTCGAAGTCAATTCGGTGTGAAACGGTAGTTATGTAAATAGAGGTGTCGACGATGTGTCTTGGCTTTTTGGCTATGTAGATGATGGGACTGAACTTCTTTTCGAAGTGAATCCCGTACGGTATATTACTCAGGTGAGTAAGTGTCCGACGAGGTCGGATTCGGTTAGCCTTAATTGTGTGGATATTGTGATTGGCTTCCCTATGAAGTCAATCTATTGTATTGTGGTAATCGTTTGAACAGGTATCCGATAGGTTCGGAATTGGTGCGTCTCGATAGACGAGAATGAGATTTCGGGTTTCGAAATCGAATTTCAGAATGACGATTCAGGATTTGATTTTGGAACTTGAAAGTGGATTTCTGGAATTGGGTTCGGAATGGTTATTCCAAATGCTAGCTTACAGAATGATGATTTCGGATTCGAATTTGAAAATGGATGTTGAGTGGGAGTTGTGATTTGTCTGGTACAGGATTGGACAGATGGACTCCATAATTGAAATGTGATTGGCTATGACCTAGATGGCTGTAGTCTGATTGATGGATAGATGTACATACCTTATACGTTGTTCGAGGTACGACACTGGGCAGACTTGTGGTGTCTGGTGACAGTATATGAGATATACCATGGGTACGTTGGTGAACGTGTTGGTAGTCGGCTTAGTCCCGATACCATTGGATTAGTCGAGAATGTGGACTGGACGTTGAGTACTGTGCACTGGGGCATGGTATTCCTGATGGGTCTAGTTACACACAGGTCGAGTTAGATGTTGGTGATTGTATACTCAGGTTGAGTGAGTTGGTGGTTAGTGTAACCACGAGGGAGTATAGTGTCCATTTTCGACTGACGACTGTCAAGAGGTGACAGTTTGTCGGATGTTTCGTGGATCGTTGAGTGAGGTCTGATAACTCCCAGTGGGAGCAGACGTCAGGATAGATTGGTGCTTGAGCAAGGAAAACGTCGAGTTGGTTGTGTCAACGAAATGGTAGATTTGACAAGTGGTGTCAATTCGGAATGTATAACTACTACTATTCGATGTGGTCGAGGGTAGTCGATGTAACGAGAGTGTTAGTGGTACATCTGGGTGCAGACGAGTTTTGTTCTGGTTAGTTGGTGTACGAGTGTACACGTGTCTTGAGATCGAATTATTTCCACGAGGTGGATGTGGAATCAGAATAGTTGGAGTTTCGAAAACGGAACTAATTAAGGAGGGAAGAACGGTTGGAATTTCGAGGATGAAATTAATTGAGGGAAGGTTGTAACGACCCATCCCGAATTCCAGGATTAGATTAGTGACTAATCATGATTAGTGAGGTTAATCCGTGATTAGTTGGGCGAAATACGACGAACGATGCAAAATGACCGTTTTGCCCCTAGGCGTGAGCAAAACGTTGACTTTTCATTCTGATGGTCAAATGGACTTTGGCAGATGATCATGACGTAGTTCGTGATGTCACGAGTTCATAGACAGGTGGCATGTTCAATTCCGACATTCGAGGAAAAAGTTATGACTTTCGGAAGCTTAAGGGCATTTTGGTAATTTTGGTTAAAAGGGGAAAATAGTTGAATTTTGGACTGGGAGGTCCGAGGACCGTTACGTAGATCAGGAAGATACGAATCCGTAAACAGGCGGCACGTCGAATTCGGACGTTCGACGGCGAAGTTACGGTTCAAGGAAGTTCAAGGGAACTATTGCACGTTTTACGAAACGACTTAACTTTTGGATTCTAGTGGGCCCCAGATATTTAATCCCTGCCCAATGGATGAGTGACAAGTGTCACCCATCCACAGGCCACCCTTATACATTCATGCATCGACCATTTCCTTCTTTGTTTTCAAACCCAAGAACCCGATCTCACCATTTGCTTTCCTCTATGCAACCCAAACCATTCCCTTCACATGGTTCCACTTGAGGCTGAGACAGAGGATGACTGAGGACTGAGGGGAGGTTGCAGGATGGCCAAAACCGCCGTGGAGGGCGGCGTGGAGGAGAAACCCGATAGGTACTCGGTTTAGCCTTTTCTCTTTGATTTTCGATTTATGATGTTGGGCTTGGTTTTTAGTGATTGCAATGGGTTTGTTAAGTCACTTAGGTGGTATAAAGAAGGTTTTAATGGGGTTTAATGGCTGAGACGCCGTGGGGTCTGATCGGGAAAAACGGACCGAGAGGGGGTGTTTTGAACGGACCGTTTTGAAGGGTTTTCATTCGATTTCTTTGCATGGTTAAGGTCCTAGAAAGAAGATAGGAAGATTAGGGATGATTAGGGGTTGAATCGGACCAAAATAGGGGAGGAAAAACCATTGGACCGGTCACGCCGGTCCAGTTTCAGAAGGTGGACCGAACCGACCGGTTCGAATCGGCAGAGCTTGAAGACAGTGCTACAGTACCCGACGCGTGGGCTCACGCGCAGGGACTTCATTGGGCGCATAGGGGCGCGTGTCCCCTAATTTGGGGATGTCTTCAACAAGTGAAATCTTCTATTCGATATAATGAACATTTTGGGACTGGTTTCGTGTCAATTGGACACCGTTTCGATAATGTTTGGGGCATCAGAAGGTTTAGTTTTGGGATTTAAAATAGTTAAAAATGCCGAAAATTTACGGGGCTTTAGTGGGAGGTTAATTAAGTAGTTAGTAACCTTCTATTACGATTTAGACAGGTTTGGGAGTTCCGGTGACGGTGATTGGCTTGGGAGAGCCGTATGGCATGTAAACCGAGGCGGCAGCTTAGGACGGTGGAGCTTGATTTCTAAACTGTGATGCATGCATAAATGTTTTATATGTTTATGAATATGATTCTATGATGTTGATTTGGATGATTGTGAATTATATGGTTTCACACATTAAGAGGCAATTTACGTGCTTGCACGTAAATCGAGTTTTTTTGGTTTTACACTGATTTTCCGTACTTGTGGTTTTGGATATGATTTCATAAAATGATTTTGGATTTGAAAAGGTAAACTCGGATTCGAAACCTATTTGATCTACGAACTCTCGGACTTGAGGTCCATTTGATTTAACGAGGCATCGGGCCGAAGGCCCAGTTGGTTTACGATTCAGATCGGAGGTCCAGTTTGTATGTGGATTCAGGCCTAGGGCCCAGTTATGTGTTACGATGGTGATTTCGGGTCAGGGACCCACAAATGGATTTTATGGTTTATGACGGCTTATGAGGGCCTGGCATGAATCCTTGAACGGTTGAAAGAATGATTTCAAAAGGTTTTTCATATGCCATCCTTTATATATGATTGTCTCCTCCGGGAAGGGTCATTGACCAGGGTGGAACCCGGAGTAGTCACGGAGCACTGACTGAGTGGAGTCACCCCCTAGTTGGGTTCCTTACTCTCAAGAAGGGCATGGTTTGTAACCTCTAGGGAGGGTCATTGATCTACGCACATTGGCCTAGGTGGACCCTGTAGAGACTTGGGTTTGAGACCCCGGTTAGCACGCGCGTAGCTCGATATACCGTGACAGGTTCGGTGATATGAAATATAATGGATAGACATGATTTCAATTGTTTTGGAAAATTGTGTTTTATGATGAATAATGGATTTGGGCTGAGATCCCGCATATGTTTACTACGTTGTGGTTTTCTGTAAATGGTTTGGGTAGGAGCCCGTATGATTATGGTTGTTTAAACATATGTGATTGGATAAATGGTTTTACTATGCATGCATGCTTTTTAGTGAAGGGTATAAAGGTCTTTATAAAATGTGTTTATGAAACTTATTACTTTTTGTCCACTCACAGTCTTTCGGTTTTCAGCACACGTGGGCATCCCAGCCCACACATATTCCAACAAAGAATATTTATTGCTCGAGATGGGGTGACCCCATCACTTCTCAGACTGACTGCCCATCAATTTTCCAAAAGAGGCACCATAGCTCGAAGAACCTGAAATTCCACCCGAAGACCCACCAAATTGGGTTATTAAAATTGACCGAGAGCCCCCCAAGCCTACCTCTAGGCCATCTCCATTTCTCGGCTGTCCCTCCACCAGAATAGCATAAAAAATGGGAGAAATCCGACCATAAAAACCTGTAGAATTGGCAAGGGAAGAAAATTGGTTGCTGGACCAATCATTCGGTGGCATTAGGCTGAAACCCTAGCCAATGGGTCGGCCAGAGCGTCAGGAACCTCTTTGGCGCTCACCGAAACAAGGCAAGACGTGCGAAGGCCTAGCGATCATACCATTATCCTTCGTCAGCAGCGCAGGACTATCCAAAGCAACCTCCACTAGTGGCTTGTCACCGTAGCCCTCAACAAGGCCCAGTTATCGACATTTGACAACCCCAGACCCCACCCTCTCCGTTGCACCGAAACCATAAGATTCCCTTGGATGCCCTGCACCGAAAGCAACCCCAAAACTGCGACCAAAATCTTTCTTTCCCACTGCTCCTTTCTTCGCCTCCACCGCCCCTCTCCCACCATCGTCATCAACTTGCACCCCCTTAGCCTTGCTAGATAAACCAAAGGTCGTCCCTCGAAAACCATTATGCGCCTAGATACTAAAGACTTTTTTTGTAAGAGTCTTCCAACGCCTATAAGGGAGCTCTTCTCCGTCAACCACCCTCGTCGTCGTACAACCGCCTGCAACATGGTTCAAGCGACCACAACGAAAGCAAAAAATGGCAACCTTTCATATTACACTTCATATTTCTTGGCTGGTTCACTAGACAACAACTTCAATGTTACACATCTCCTTAACAGTTCACCTACCTTCAGCGCCACCCGTAGCCTCAAGAAACTACCCATACATTCACTGTTTCTCCAATTCGTTTGGCCAACTGCGGGCTCAGAAACACAGGTGGAATTCGTCTCACCCACATCCAAAATTCTTGTGTATCAAGCGACACCTCCAACGGATAAGCATAGCCATCAGTCTTGGCAACCACAAATAGGGCCCAGTCAAACGTCCATGGCGATCCCAGCACCACCTCAGAACTGTCCCCATCACTCTCAAACGAGACGAGAAAACGACCACTCTTTGCCAACGACACTACCGTGAATTTATCACGTGTAATCTAGATTCACTGCAAGGTACCCACTAAGGCCTCTCTGTTATAACCCTGCCTTGTCAGCAATTTCCCAACTAGCAGAAAACGCGAGGCGACGCCACCACGTCCCCACTAACATCAAGCACACACTCCTCTGCCGGAGAGATCGACAACGAACGACTCAGATCATTGCTTAGGGCGTCCATGACACGTACCCAGCCTGAAAACCACTCTCCTACGAGCTAGACAAACGCCCTCCACACAACCTCGTCTGTCGCTGTCACAAAGAACCAATCGAGGGCAAAGTGTAGCCCTAGCCTTCAACGAAGAGAAACCCTAACCCTAACCGAGAGAGAAAACCAGAAGGGGCTACCTATCATCATTTTTATTTAATGACAAAAATGAATTTATTTTTATTTTGTTTATACAACCATATTTGAAGAATGAATTATACATATACGATATCGAATTAGTTTTTTCAATGGATAAATACGACATTCGCCACTATATAGTATGAGAAATATCACTTTATTTAGTTGAGTTTGAATATCATATATAGTATATAGTATGAGGAATATCGTAATTTGCAATGATAGTGGTAATAATCATAACCGTAGGTATTGGCATGGTCCAGTTTGGATTTCTGCAAATCTGTTTGGATGGGTTTCATGATTCATATTCAAATTAGGTCAGCTCATTTATTTAGTTGAGTTTGACCTAAAAAGAAATAAGAAACGAAAATAAACCACCTATGGTTTGAAATTTGAATTGATTTGATTCAAGATTGCACTAGTGTGAATTGAACGAAACCAAGACAGCGGCCTTATCACAGTTCACATTTCACAACAGTAAAGGTTGATGCAGTCCAGTTTTGGATTGGTGATGAATTGATGTGGTTTGTTTGGATTGATTTCACTTCCAACCCCGGCCCAAGAAAATTTGACTGGTTAGGTTTGAGCTAAAGTGAATGGACAAACCAACTAATTATATGATATGGTCAAATTCTCTCCTGTAAAATGGAACCAAATCAATCAAATTCATTCGGATTGCAATTTTTCATCCACCCTAGCATTTGTACATGTGCGGGTTTCAGTTTGATTACCAGACGAGAAAAGACTTCTAACACTGAGTAAAACCACATCATACACACAAGCTCGACCCTTCAAGTTCTTGCTTCTTCATTACTATCTTCCCTCCGACAACCCAAAAAAAAATAAACAAAAGATAAAAAGAAGAATGCAAAAAAGTCAGTTTAAAGTAAAATAATAATGGCTTAATTGATAGATTAGACAACCCTGAAAATGCTTAACATTGAATGCATATGTGATTATAATTATATGCATTTCAAAAGCCCATCCCTTTTGTTAATTACCAAAAAACTTCACCCATTTTATATTATCAGAGAAATACAGAACTTTTTAAATAAGATTTTTAATATGAATTTATTGTTATTCTAGTATTATAAAAACGGTCTAATTTAATATTAATTTTTAGCCAACCATGACCTGACAACAATATATACAAAATTCATTAGGCAAAGAATCCAATTAGCAACTCTCCAAGCAAACAACCATACCCTAGAAAAAGCCGAGTTTGACCTGCTGTTGTCATTGATTATGCTTATTGAGGAATGTATTATGAAAGGAAGGTGATCATTAATCTCGGATTACTTCCAGAAGATGTTTACAGGTAGAGGAGAGGTGTTGGCCACACGTTGGTTTCAGGCAGACACTCTTTTATGGGGGCCAACCGGCCAAGTCCATGAAATGAAAGAAAAAAAAAATTACGTAAGGGGAAATTTCAAAATTAAATCTCAGTGATATTTCCCAGTGAGGAAGTGAACTGTAATGATTCCATAGCTATGGTGACAAGCCCACTTCTTATGCCATTTGATCACTTCACAATTTTTTTTTTCTACTTGTTTCCCTCTTTGCATTTACAACATTATTAATTAATCTGTAGAACTTAATAATGTGACTGGAAAAGGGGGGGAAAAAGTAAGAATAATCCGAGGCTTTTTGACAAACAAGCACAAACCAAATATGTATAATCAAGGCCAAAATGAATAGAACCAGAAGAGGGTATGTCTGTGCAACACAAGCAAACACAGATCTATCCAGTCAATTCGACGCGTTATCATCACCATCATCGTCACCATCATCACCCTCCATGGATATTCGACTTGGGCCCTCCACTGAAACCTTAGAAAGCTCTCAATTTAATTTGAAACCCTCCACCATCATCATATATATATATATATTTAATATATATATATACACATTTATATATCTCTCTGGTAGCTGATGCTGTTTGAGAGAGAGAGGACCCTCAGCTAACCCCATTGAACATCATACCATCTATTCCAATCCTTTCCCAAACAATGGCCCATCTTACCCCATTCCCATACCTAGAGAATTCATGTTCAAGGCCATGACCATGACCTATAGCTATCAATATCACACGCACACACACGTGAACCAAACTAGCTAATTCAAATATGAAAAGTACTTAGTTCTTTGTTCTTGAAGGAAATGACTTGCAAATCATATGGTTACATCAAGACATATATATTTGGAATTTTATCATAAAAAATCTCAGTTTAAATTGGAAAGGGTAAAAATCCATTTTGAGCCTTGTCAAATTTGCTATAATAACTTGTCAAGATTGCAGTATTGAATTAGCGGCACACTCTTTTCAACACCGATATTGTCACCAATTTCTTCTAATACTATGTCAATATTTCTAAGTCAAGCGAGTGACACAATCCTTCTAATACCAGTTTTGTTCTAGTTTTTTTTCGGAGTCGAGCTAGTGACGCATTCTTCCAATAATGGTTTGCCCCAAACTTGCATTTTAGCACTTCTTTCTGAATCAAGCCAGTGACACACTCATTCCAATATATCCAGTTTTGTCTCAAATTTGCATCGTATCACTTCTTCCAGAGTCGAATAATTAAGTTACACTGCCCTTGTAGTATCGGTTTTGTCTCCAATTTGCACCATTGCACCACTTGTACGTACAGTACGACAAGTTTCAAATTTAATCTCAAAATATATCGATGTTATTAGAAGATCATAGAAACTTATAATTAAGGACTTCTATCATATAGTATCATGTAAATTCTAATTATTTTGTCTAATTTTTTTATATGATTTTTCAATGGTGAATATGACCGAGGATCGCAACCAGCTGCACTGTTTCCCTTCCAGTATAGAACACATAACAGCACATGTGCATATAATACTTCTCATCAATTGTTTCCAATTCAATCTCTCAGACATCATACAAATTTTGTACTCTCATTGCTTTATGCTCTTTTCTTCTGTTCACAGTATGTTTTCAATTTCATTGTTACTTCATTGACACACCATGAGTGCTTTGGGTCGATCTATATAAATAATAATAACAGTGTACCTAATATATTTATATATATATATATATTCAACACTCTCCTTCTCTCTGGTAGTTAATGATATCAATACCAAAACTAACACAAGTACAATATTTCTAAGTTTATTACCATTTTAGAAAGCATTATTCATACCAATCTTCAATCAGTTCCTATAACATTTTTTTTCAAATCCGATATGATCATATATATAATGCCTCTATAATTATCCACAGGATATATCCACTCTAATTTGCATTATGGTCAATCATAACCTCCTACAAGTGACAAAATACATCTAATTTAACCTTTTCCCCATCTCACAAATCTACAAAACGCACAAACAATTCCCATCAATTAGGGTCTAAAAATTGTTTTTTATCAAATCATAAGGAGTCTAGAAAGTAATTCTTTATCTTTTATTTTTGTGAATGAAATTTAGAAGAATTAGTAGCTACAAGCACAAGTGCAATGATCATCCATGTCCCCTGAAACAAGCTTGTGTTTCACACCTTATAGAATAAAGAGGGAGTTATATATATATAAGTTTTTAGTCCAAGGGAGATTTCTAGATCCAATCGTATATCTTTTATCGCATGTTTAAGCCAAATTATATAATTAGTGATGCAATACTTAATATAATAACAAGAAACATGTACACATATGATAATGAATTTAAATAAGTCCAATTTTTGAGTTCAATTTATAAGTTAATCCACTCTGGTAAATAAAGATAATAAAAAACAAATAACTTTTTTTTATTGTTTGTCAAATTATATCATTTTTTCCCATTATTTTTAAACAATTACAGGTTTTCCATTACATATTATATTTATGTATATACCAATATCTTATTCTAGACTTACATGTAAATTAAATAATATTACCTACTTAACTCTCCCGTATAAATAAGAGATATATATATTCTAATTGTATTATAATAGGTATATATTTTTTAATATACCTCTCTAAAAATAAATAAAAGAAACAGGTTCTTATTAATTTACATACGAAAAGTAATAAGATAAATAACACAACTCTCTGACTCTTCAAGAGTCTCACATGTTATCCGATAAAACAAATATAAAATAAATCTTCTGAAATTTAGTTAGAATTATCTTAATTTAATTAATTTTGAAAAATAAATATAAAATAATAATATTTAAAATTTGTAAGTTTCTCATCCGTATCTGAAAAAATGGTATAAATGGTATTTAAAAACTTAAAAAAAAAATCATTAAAAAACACAGTAAAAAATTAAAAAAACAATAAATAAACTATTTTATATGTTAAGTGAACTAATTTATAAGTTAGTCTTAGAAATTGAACTAATTTATAATTAATAGTAATGATAATAATAATAATAGCTACATTATAAATTTCCTTCTACTTTAAATATGTAACTAGCTACTTGTAGTTAATTATTATTAACTGAGAAAATGGGTGGTCAATTTTCTTCACCAACCACCATGAAAACAATATTAAAAAGAAGACATAATTTCCATAAGATAATTTGTAAAGGGTAAGGTGTAATTCTGAGATTGAGATTTGAGAGAGAAAGTTTGGAGGGTGGTCGATGTCAAAAGGGCTATAAGATCCTAATAGGGGCCCCCCATGGATCTCCTTTTCCTGGTTACGCTAACCCTAACAATCACATTCCTTTACACAATTTCTCCATCCACTTGATTTTTTTTTATTAGCGTGGATAAGAGAATTTTTCGAAAATTTTACATATAATGTCATTAAAGTTCGAATTTAAAACTAATTTTTTTGAAGTCAACACTAAAATTAACTCTCATCCATTTGTTTCTATCTACTTTTCTATTAGAAGTACTTTAATTGAATTTAAACTCATAAAATGAGCAATTTAAACTCAAACACATAATAATAGGTACAGCCATTAATTTTAACGGACGTCCGATTATCAAGTTTTGTTTCCTTTGTTTATTTTATATTTTAACTCAATACAACTTATAAATTCAGCTTGCAAGAAAATAAATGTAAGCTAGACATTTTTTAATTAAGCACAAATTATGTTTTCTAAGATGCTAATTGAGAATTAAAATTATGTTAAAGCAGCGTTACATGGCAAATATAAGTATATTAAGGTTGTCAAACAAGCACATATAAATAATTAGTTGTAAAATAAAATTTTAAAATTTGTCTTTTATTCGCAAATTGAGAGTCATTAATACATTGTGATTATTGCAAGAGACAATAGGAAAGCTCCTTATGTTGGGGTGAATGTTCGGCTCACCACACAGCTAGAGCCTATGAGAGGAAAGAGAGTTAAGGGTGGGACCACAAGGAGTCCTCATGGGCTCAATGATGCGGTCCGCCGCATGATTGGAGGCCACGGCCGACCATCACCGTCCTACGTGGACTGCACGTCCATATCACACTCTTCACTATCCTCCACTTCATTTTTCCCAGCACCCACGGCTTCGCAGCTTCACAGCTTTACCCCTCCTATTTTTGTAGTTCCCCTAACTGCCACTTCCTTTCTTCTTTATTTACCCATTTACCCTCTGCCACGTCAAAGAAGTTTGCCACCGTTTCCATGGGATCAGTCAATGTTCATAGTTTGCGATGAAACAGTAATTTTCGTCAATATTTAATGCCTCTGCATTTATACATTCGTAATTTCTGAGAAATAATGCATATTTAGGCTCACAATCTAATCTTTTAGTACAATTTCCTTTTACCATCCAACACTATTCCTATCTATATAATAAACTGAAATGGATCAAAATTAATCCAATACAACGCTTTATAGAGAACCATAGAACAGTATACAACTTCAACACGCAAACCCCGACATGCGGCCTTCGAAGTGAACAGTGCTGCTTTACCGCATGCATGTTATGAAGTTAATATATTGGTCCAATTTCAAATCATCAAATATAGAATTCTTGTAACCTACCGTGGGTGGTCCAAGTGGTAAGAGCATAAATTTGGGGTCTGGATATTCAAGCCTTGAGTTTAATTTCTCTTCGACTACTATTGTGTGGTTTGTTTTCAAGGGCGTTGGTTTGAGAGGAAGACTAAGGCTTATAACTTCAAATGCATATATGATTCACGGTTTGATTCGTTGTTTCGCAAGTTTATGATTAATTAATCACTTCTTGTCTAATAAGGTTTAGGACACGAGGTGAAGTATATGTATTGGGAAAATAAAAAATGCATTCCGATAATTTCCAACCAAATAACTAATCAAATAAAACATAAATACAACTGAAGTAGCTCTTTTTTTTTTCTTTTTTGTAAAGTAGTCCAATTACTTTTACTTATAGGTATGAGAAAGACTTTATCTCACAATGGAAGGGGGGGTTTTACCTAACAATATGTTATTCGAGTTTGAACTTGAAACCAATTGACTTATAAGTCATGACTAAAATCATTTGAATTAGACTTATTTAATATGGCTGAAGCAGCGCAATTATGTTGTTTCATGAAAATGACATCTGTGCCGTCAAGAAAGCTCTTGTAATTATTGAAAAATTATGAGTATATACGAACATGTGTTAGAAGTTGAGGTTCCAGCTCAAAACCAATTGGTCATGGGGGGAGTAGCTCAAGATCTTATAAGGCACAAATTGTAGTTGTGTTTTTCCAATGCGGGACATTTTCCTCACATCTCAACACACCCCTCACGTGTGGCGGATTTTCCAGCCTATCACGTGACGATTTGATTGGGTACGTGTGACACGTGTGACGGTTAAGCCAACACGTGAGATAACCCCGCTCTGATACCATGTTAGAAGTTGAGATTCCAGCCCAAAACCAATTGGCCATGGGGGAGTAGCCCAAGATCTTATAAGGCACAAATTGTAGTTGTGCTTTTCCAATATGGGACATTTTCCTCACATCTCAATAACATACACTGCATTTTTAAAATGTTTGTTACCAGAAATAATTACAGGATCCAGTGGGGGAATGAGATTGCGCGACTCTGTATCAGGAAAAAAAATATCTGTTTGCATGTTGGCACAGATTAAGAATAATCCAGTACTACATAGGGGACCGAAAGAGCTAGGAATGGACGGCCATGATGGATTCTTTTTTATGATAGTTGCTATGCAAAGAATTAACTTAATTAACAAGCTGCGAAGCGAGATCTAATTCTGGTTTGATAAGATTAGGTTGGACTGCAAAATATATATTCTAATCTATTTGAACGTATACTTCGATGTTAATCTTATTAAAGGAGTAGAAGGGAATTAAGGAATTTTTTTTTTCTTTTGGTGTCGATCGCTTCCTTTATGAATTAATATTGAACTTCAGACTTAATTAAGACCTTCAAATATATAGCAGAAAGGAATATCATTAGATGATAATAGAGTTAGTGACAAGAATTAATAAGGAACAAAACATGAAAAAATTAAACTTATCTAATTTGCTGCTACTATATTGATTTAGTGGTATATTCTTGCCCACTTCAATTAATGTGTATAATAAAGGTGAAGTCGACAATCGATGTATGAGCAACAAATCAAGAGATTTATTTTATTTCCATTTTGATTATTTTATTTATTTAAAAATATTTTTTGAGGGATGGAAATATATATTTACTACTTTTTGTTGTTGTTGTTGGAAATATATGGTATATATATATATATATATATACTTTAGATGTTTATAGGAGATTTTGTTGAATAAATAATATTGATTTTTGTTCTTAATTACAAGGGTTCTTTGTGTTCATCCTTTTTCTCATGTATTTGTTTATTGTGAAGTTTGGTTAATGTGGGCGCATCCTCATCCGCATTAGTTTGATCCCGAGGAGATATATAAACCCCACTACTTGTCACTTGTCTTCTAGATGATCACCTCTCTATACAATTCGATCAAATATATAGTACCTAATATATGAAAATTATAGCGAGTAAACATGCATGCATAATTACTAGATGAGGTGGCAGCCAGGACCCCTTAAATTTGTCTCTTTTATTAGGAATTTAGGTGGCACCACAATCCTACCTAGCTCTTTTGTATCTACTGATTTTAACTTCCTAATAATTGATATTCTGGCTCGATCCACCTAAGATTCCATCTAGTTAACTCTTCGTATATAAAAAATTAAAAATTGCTTGCGTTTCATTTTCACCTTCAAATAATTAGTTTACATTTTACATCATATAACAATTGATAGGGGTTACCGCTTGACCGGCCTCAAGTCGATCTGAAACTTTTCCATTGAAGATCTGGTTTTGACTGGCCTTCAAAGTTCTGTTTCCACGCGAGAGGACACGTGTCAATTTCCAAGATATCGACATTTATTCCACATCAAACTATTTCATCAACAACATTCAATACTAATATAAATACAAGGATATCTCCCCTCCAAAAAGTAATGATAATCTTACCCTTATATTGTGTAGATTAGCACTACAATAGCCTCTACATTTAAACTTACTTAAACATTAGAGACTGTTAACTAAGAGGACACCACATCTTGATCCCTTGCCCCTACCAGCCTTATCCTTACATGTGTCACCATTACGAGGAGAGCCACCGAATCAATTCAATGAGGCGAGTCTAAATTAATCCATTTATTACATCAACATTATCAATTTTATAATTCATTTGAATGACTAAATTAACCATATTGATTAACTTAATTTTTTTAATAAAAATGATATTTAAATAAGAATTCAGCATATCAATTTACGATAGATTACGCGATCGAGTACATGTGTTCTTTAAAGAAAATGGTACTTACTTGGCCCAGCCAAAGCGCAGTCGCGGAAGTCACGGTACTGAATAGCAACAAAGGTCTTTATTATGACTCTTTCGTATTAGTAGATATTTATCGACACTCCTACTAATGCATTTTTAACATATTGGTATATTCTACAATGAAACTAGGGATATATATTGTCGAAAAAATGTGCACAGTGCATAAGCTGGTAAATTAGAAACTCGTAGAGAAATTACAATATTGAACAATTAAACTCTTAATTTACAGTTAGTCTCAATTCGATTGCCTATCAACTTCACTACGCTCCACACTGATATACCATGATATTGCCAACAATAGCAAGGGAAGTCAAGTCGGTCTTTGGGGTTGGAAATAATTTATAGCGTGGTTGCTTTGCTTTGTTTATCTTCTACGTAAAGTAGTACAAAAAAAATAAAAATAAGAACTGAAAACTTCACCGCCCACTGACTGTGTCGCACGTTGGCTGCCTCGATTGTTCTCCTCACTATACGTTTGCCCCTTTTTTTTTTTCTCCCTTTTTCTACTCAACTCTTTGTGATAAAAAATACTTACTTGCCATCATTTCTATTTTCTAACCCCTACATCTGGAAGTGCATATCCACTAGGGAGCGGAGGAGTTTTTGGTAAATTCGCGTGGAGCCAGCGTAGCATATAAGTTTCAAGCCATGCGAGCCGGCGCCAATCGAGCCGAGCTCGGGTCGACGGGCCTAAGTCATTTGGCGGCAACACGTGGTCGGAGTTTGTAATTTAGCGCCAACGTGGCAGGTATGCTAGTCGGGGGAATGTTTGAAAGCGAAATTTAAAGCGACTACTCGGGATTGAAGGGAATAAGAATATTATTGAGATGTGTGTAACGACAAATTAAAATATAACATGTATGCTATGAAATCTTTTCTAAAAATAATCAAATTATTGTTATTACACATTATGTGTTGGGTTTCAAATTTATGATTATTATTCTGTTAAAATTATATAAATTAGACTTACTTGATATAAATACTAGCTATTTAATTTAAGTATTATAATCTGAAATATATGGTATTATTATAAATATTTTTTAATTTTCTAAATAATATTTCTTTTTCCAAGTTGAAAAAGGAATAAGGCATTTGATAACAATAATGAAATTCCTTACTTGCAAATTCTTTCTCTTGATCGAAGCGACAAATTATAAAATATATAGCTTATATACTAGAAATTATAAATTAATAAAATAATTTAAAAAATTTCAAGTTAATTAATAATGTGAGAAATCAATTTAAAAACTGACTAGGTAATTAAAAAGAATATTTTTACTTACTATTTTACGTGCTTAAAAAATAAATTTATAACGGGATACTTTAACATATTTATTATAATGAATATTTACTTACAACAACTGAATAAATAGAGTATATGTTATCAGACGAGAATAAGTTGAAGGAAGGCGCGCAGAAGAAAGAGGATGAGAAAAGGAAAAGATAGTTAACATGAAGCTTTCAGGTTGGGTTCCATATGATGATCAGGAAGATAATCGTCACGGCAAATGACGGGACAGTAACAAGACCATGAACCATGATCATGAATTCTTTGCACACATATTAATTAATGCTAATTGCTAATCATTATTTGCACTTCATTACTATCTAGCTTGTGATAACTAAGTTTAATTTTTTTTTTAAAATTAACTAGATTCATAGTTAGTGCTTATGTGCATGAATATATAGTACTATATATACAAATCACCCGAGAAGAACTAATTAATTCGTGAAGTTTTTAGTGCATTTTGTTTTCAAAATAGGGATTTAATATTCCTAAATATAGGGAAAAAATTATATACAATGTTAAAATTTCGTCAACCAAAAATAGGTGTATAAAGATCGTAGATGCACCAATTCACGAATTCTCATAAATATGTAGCCCTACAATAATGATTATTTGTGAACAAAACTGTGTGTATATATGTTGAACCAAATTAAGAAAACTTCTTTCTTTTGACGAGTGGAAAATTGAGACTAACCAATAATATTTTTAAAATTTTCTTTGTGTTGTAAATAGTTTAATGGTTATGTCTATTTATGTAATATGTGCTATGGGTAGTTTTGTCATTTTGTATTCATTAATTATTCTCCCATATATAAGGGATAATTAATGCTTGTAAACCCAAATTCTAATCTCATAATAATCAGACGTCTTATTTTCTTCTCCCTGCTTCTCCATATTCTCTCTGCATTCATCCACCGGATTTCCTTCACAACACGTTATCAGCACGATCGTCTCCGAATCGGTGATCATTCAAGTGGAGGATAAATTCAATCAAGTAGGTTTTCCAAATCCTAGAATTTATTTTATTTTGCATCAAACCTAGAACCCATATTTCTAGAAATTGATTTGCATATTGCTTAGAATTGATAATGATATTGAATCCTAAGATTATGAATTATTTTATTTGATTGATTAATTCAAAACTTGATTTAATTTATTTAATTTGATCAATTGAATTATATGAATTATCGGTTTGTGTTAATATATATGTGTGATTGCATAGGTTTGAATTGAATTAGAAGTTGAAAAAAAAAATCACGGCAACATGCAATAGAAATCCATGAATGTGATAATTTAATTGGAAATTGGCTTGATATGATGACTCTTTTATTGTTTTTTTTTTATATTTGATGAAATTCTAGAATTATAATTAATTTTATTTGATTCTAAATAGCTGATTTTTGTTAAACACTGAATATTGTTGAATATTATTGATGTTGATGATGTTGTTGCATATACATAATTGATAATTATATGATTGTGTTAATAGTAATGAATACTGATAATCATAAATTAATCATGATGATGTTTGGAACCCTTACGGCTGCAAACATGACCTAGTTGAGGAGTCCACACTCCTTAATTTCTTCCCATATTTTCGGCCATTCCCTTTGACTCAATCCAAATTCTTCTCAAATGCCAAGTAATGGCTAAAAGAAAAATAAAGGGAGGAAGAAATATAGATGGGAGCCCAGATGGCTACCCAACAAGCCCGAAAAATCCAGGCCCGGAAGGCCTCCCACAAAAAAAAAAAAAAAAAGTTACTGAGCCCAGAAGGCTAGCCCAAAAATAGAAGAAAAATGGGGGGCTCAATGGCCCGAAAAAATATTTTCTGAGCCCTGAAGGCCCAGCAGAAAACGAAAAAAAAGGCCCGGCCGGCCCAGCCCACTTCGGTCCAGCCCAGAAGGCCTCGGTGCAGGCTTAGCCCACTTCTGTCCAGCCCAGAAGGTCTCGGTGCAGGCTTAGCCCACTTCGGTTCAGCCCAGAAGGCCAGCGTGCAGGCCCAGAGCCAACAGACGGACCGGCTTGGCCCGCCCGGAAGTGGCTCGGCTCCGACGACCAGCTCTGCTCCGGCGACCCGCTCGGCTCCGACGACCAGCTCCGGCGACCGGCTCGGCTCCGACCAAAAAAAAAAAAAAACAGAATCTTCCTTTGTACTCCTTGGGCCTAAAACATAAACTCATGCATACCTGAAGCATTGCCATACTCATAAATCAAGGATCAAAATAACATTTATTTATATTTATGCATATTGTATCTTGTTTCCTTGTATGCTTGCTTATTTAGTTAATTCTTTATATATTATCTATCAATGTCATAGACCACTTGTAAATAAAAGGAACCTGAAGCTTCCTTCATCAATATCTTGAATTATCATACCATGTTATAGAACTTGAAGTTCTCATTAGTTGCTTATGGATGCATTTTTCCCAAAGCACTAATCATATTCATTAATCTTTGTAGAGCATGGCACATCTCAACAAACTGGATTTTGACGCACTAGAAGTTTCCGGAAGAAACTACTACCAGTGGACAGAAGATGTGAAGCTTCATCTCACCGCCAAAAGAATCCGCTCAACCATCCAGGAAGACAATATGGCTTCCGAGCATCAGAAGGCGGATGCGATGATCCTCATTCGGAGGCATATGGATCGCCCACTGCAGCGTGAATACCTGGGTCAAGAGGACCCGAGAGCTTTATGGGTTTCACTGGCTGATCGTTTCGATCACCAGAAGGATATATTCTTGCCTGAAGCAAGACATGATTGGCATAACATTCGTTTTCAGGATTTCAAATCCGTAAACGAATATAACTCCGAGATATGCCGTATCCGGTCTCTTCTCAAGTATTGTGGGGAGGAACTCACTGAAACTGACCTACGTGAGAAGACTTTCTCCACATTTCCGGCCTCGTGTATTGTCCTGCAGCAACAATACCGAGAGCGGAAGTTAACCAGGTTCGCGGAGTTGATCACTACTTTGTTGCTCGCTGAGAAGAACAATATTTTACTAATGAAAAATGATCAATCCCGACCTGTGGGCACTAGTGCAGCACCTTTGCCTGAAGCAAACGCTGTTGCACCTCGCGATGCCAACCGTGGGGGGAGAAACAGGGGACGTGGTAGAGGTGGAGGACGTAATCGTCCAACACATTGTGCACACCCCTATGACCGGGTACATGGTTACCTTGCCCCTCGTGGTCGTGGTAATCGACGCGGTGGACACCCCTATGATCGAGCCCAAGATTACCATGCCCCACGTGGCCGTGGTAACCGTGGGCTCGATCCACGTGGTGGATATCACGCTCATCCTGGTCCGCATGCTCAAAACGAGAGAAACCCTGGCCCGGCCCGTCGCCACCAGAATCAAAACCCACCGGACTTATGCTATAAATGTGGAGGTCGTGATCACTGGTCCCGCACCTGTCGTGCATCAGCTCAAACTATTGCCCAGTACCATGCTAGACGTGATACTCGAGAGGCTAATTTTGCAGCAGGACCAGTCCCCACTAATACCACCCTTGCCATTGCCGATTTCCAGACTGTAGCTGGACATATTGATGATTGAGTTATTTACATACCCATGGATATGATCGCATCTGTGCCATTTTTTTATGCATATTGTTTTTTTTTCTTTCTTCCATTACTATTTCTGGATATTGTTTGGTGTTTCATTTTATTTTGGACTTATTTTGTTATTTGCTCGAATATTATTCAATCTATTTATTCATTTTTTTAATACATGTGATTGTTGATTACTTTAGTTATATTGATGGTTAGGCATGTCAAATGGTGAAGTTTGTTATCTAGCCGACAGTGCTACTACGCACACCATCCTCCGTGATAGGATATTTTTCACAAACTTAATGCCTAACCACACCCCGGTCTTAACTATTTCTGGCAAATCAAACTTGATTGAAGGCTCCGGAAGAGCCCAATTTATGTTATCACATGGTACCGTATTTACCATTGATGAAGCCTTATACTCCCCACGTTCCAGCAGAACGTTATTGAGTTTTAAGGATATTCGAGCTAATAATTATCATGTTGAAACCACAACCGAAAAAAATGTGGAATATCTTTGCATAACATCCAACTTGTATGGCCGGAAGCGTACATTGGAGAAATTAAAATGCCTCAAGAGTGGACTCTACATGACCACTATTAGGACCATTGAGGCAAATCACATAGCTAGCCGGAAGCTACCTAACCCCAGCAACTACTTATTATGGCATGACCGATTGGGACACCCCGGTCAAGGTATGATGCGCCGTATCCTCAATACATCACACGGGCACCCCCTTACAAATAAGGACCTAGTGTTTAGTGACACACTATGCCAAGCTTGCTCAATGGGAAAATTGAACACTAGACCATAATATGCAAAGATCGATAAAGACTCTGTCCCTTTCCTGTACAGAATACAAGGGGATATTTGTGGACCCATCCAACCACCATGTGGACCATTTAAATATTTCATGGTTTTGGTTGATGCATCGACGAGGTGGTCACACGTGACCCTATTGTCCACACGCAATGCTGCGTTCGCTAAACTCCTTGCCCAAATCATTAAATTAAGGGCCCACCATTCGGATTATCCCATAAAGTCCATTAGACTTGATAATGCCGGGGAGTTTACATCGAAATCTTTCGATGATTATTGCATGTCCCTTAGGATTGATGTTGAACATCCAGTTGCACATGTTCACACCCAGAATGGTCTCGCAGAAGCATTCATTAAACATTTACAAATGATTGCACGGACTTTGGTTATGCGCACCAAGCTACCAATTTCTGCGTGGGGCTATGCAATTTTGCATGCAGCTATGTTGGTCCGGTTGAGGCCCACTGCCACCCAACCCTATTCCGCGTTACAGCTGGTAACTGGGTACGAACCTGATGTTTCGCACTTACGCGTGTTTGGGTGCGCCGTTTACGTGCCAATTGCGCCGCCACAACGTACAAAAATGGGACCTCAACGCCGGAGGGGCATATATGTCGGCTATGAATCCCCCTCCATTATACGTTATTTAGAGCCCTTGACAGGCGATCTCTTTACCGCTCGTTTTGCGGATTGTCACTTCAATGAGACAATCTTCCCGCCGTTAGGGGGAGATAAGAACGCTAACGTTCCTGAAGAACGACGTGAATTGACGTGGACTGTCTCCACTATGTCTCATCTTGATCCCCGAACCGCACAAAGTGAGAATGAAGTGCGGAGAATTCTAGATCTATAGAGTGTAGCTAATAATATGCCAGACGCTTTCTCTGATCTAGCTAAAGTGACGAGATCACATATACCTGCTGCAAACGTGCCTACAAGGATAGACGTCCCCGTAGGACGTGTCGTCCCAGATGGACGGGTCGTCCCAGATGGACAAAGTACGGCCATGGCGGCTAACCAGTCATATGTCCCTGCCCAGAAGCGAGGTAGACCAATAGGTTCGAAGGATTCTTATCCCCGGAAGAGGACAAATTTGGCACAATTGAATCCCTTAGATATCACTATATCAACCGATCCATCTCATGAGATAATTCCGGATTATGGGTCTGTCTTAGAAGAGACGACGTTGGGGGACGCCTCAACGTCTGAACCCATTCCCGAGAATAGAGAGATCTCGGTAAACTATGCATGCTTAAATGAGATATGGAATCCGAATGATATTATCATCGATGATATATTTGTATTCGCAGTAGCTACTGAAATAATAACTAGTGATGATATCGAACCTCGCTCCGTTGATGAATGCCAACGTAGAGAAGACTGGCCAAAATGGAAAGAAGCAATCTAGGTCGAACTTGATTCCTTGACAAAAAGAAAGGTGTTTGGACCTGTAGCTCCCACACCTCCCCATGTTAAACCTGTAGGCTTTAAATGGGTATTTGTAAGGAAGCGTAATGAGAAAAACGAGATTGTGAGATACAAAGCTCGTCTAGTGGCGCAAGGATTTTCTCAACGCCCTGGGATTGATTACGAGGAGACATACTCTCCCGTAATGGACATTATAACGTTCCGCTACCTTATCAGTTTGGTAGTTTCCGAAAAACTGAGTATGCAGCTTTTGGATGTGGTCACAGCTTATCTCTATGGGGATCTAGATACAGAGATATATATGAAAGTTCCTGAAGGACTTAAGCTATCTGATTCAAATAGTTCCAGACCACGGAACACGCTCTCCATTCGTTTGAGGCGTTCACTCTACGGATTGAAACAATCCAGACGGATGTGGTATAACCGTCTAAGTGAATATTTGATCAGATTGGGATATGTGAATAATGAATTATGCCCATGCGTGTTTATTAAGAAGACAAGTTCTGGGTTCGCTATAGTGGCAGTTTATGTCGATGACATGAATCTGATTGGTACTCCTGAAGAGATCCAAGAAACCGCTAAGCACCTGAAGTTAGAATTTGAAATGAAGGATCTTGGGAGAACACACTTCTGTCTCGCCCTGGAGCTCGAGCACCGTGCAGATGGAATTTTGGTCCATCAATCGAATTGCATCCAGAAGATGTTGAGACACTTTAATGAGGATAAAGCAAAACCTTCAAGCACGCCCATGATCGTCCGGAGTCTAGATCCTAAAAAGGACCCGTTTCGTCCAGCAGATGACAACGAAGAGATATTAACACCAGAAGTGCCATATCTAAGTGCAATAGGCGCACTGTTGTACTTGGCTCAATGCACTAGACCAGACATCTCATTCGCTGTGAACTTGCTAGCTAGATTTAGCTCTGCGCCAACACGCCGCCACTGGAATGGCATAAAAGATATCTTCCGATACCTTAGAGGTACAACGGATATGGGCTTATTCTATCCCTATGCATCGAGGAATGAATCAACCCCCCTTGGATCTCGAAATGATGCACGCCTCGTTGGGTATGCTGATGCAGGTTACCTATCAGACCCACATAAGGCACGTTCCCAATCCGGTTATGTCTTTACCATTGGGAATACAGCGATATCTTGGAGGTCTACAAAACAGACCCTTGTTGCTACGTCTTCGAATCATGCTGAGATTTTGGCCCTGCACGAAGCAGTTCATGAATGCATATGGCTAAGAGCTATTACGGGGCATATTCGAAGCACATGTGGACTGAATTCCACCTGTAATGAACCAACAGTTATCTACGAAGATAATGCTGCCTGCATAGAGCAGATGAAGACCGGTTTCATTAAGGGAGACAACACCAAGCATATTGCATCGAAGATCTTCTTTAACCAGCAATAGCAAGAACATCAGAAGATTGAGATCAAGCCAATACGATCCCAAGATAACCATGCGGACTTGTTCACCAAGTCATTACCAAAGGCCACATTCCAGCAGCATGTGCGAGGTATTGGTTTACGTAGATTGGTTGATCTACCTAATCTATAGTTTTCAGGGGGAGTCAATATCAGGGGGAGTATCCTGAAGTATACCAAGTATCCTGAAGTATATTCACATGATCATCGTGTACTCTTTTGTCCTACGACCAGGGTTATTTTGTCCCATTGGGTTTTGTTACCTGACTAGGTTTTAATGAGGCACATTTTGGTATGATCACCCTGCTAACAATGTATCCTGAAGATGCTACGATTTGACTCATATGCATTTGCACATCTTTTCCCTTCAACCACGGGTTTGTCCCACTGGGTTTACCGGGTAAGGTTTTGGTGGAGCAACACTGATGCATTTTATCTTAAAGGCGGATTATCTACCCGTATTCTAGAAGAGACGACATCAGCTACCTCAGAAGATTCCGATGTGATCACGTATACGCACGTTGCACTCTTTTTCCTTCGACCAGGGTTATTTTTGTCCCATAGGGTTTTTGTTACCTGGCAAGGTTTTAACGAGGCAACATATATGTGCGTAGCCAAGCAGTACCATTACATGAAATATCCAAGGGGGAGTGTTGTAAATAGTTTAATGGTTATGTCTATTTATGTAATATGTGCTAGGGGTAGTTTTGTCCTTTTGTATTCATTAATTATTCTCCCATATATAAGGGATAATTAATGCTTGTAAACCCAAATTCTAATCTCATAATAATCAGACGTCTTATTTTCTTCTCCCTGCTTCTCCATATTCTCTCTGCATTCATCCACCGGATTTCCTTCACAACACTTTGTTGCTAGTGAAGCATTTCTCTTTAAGGTGGAGTCATATTATAAAATAAAATTTTAAGAAAATTAATGAGAAAACCTAATTCACTGTTACGGTCTTCCACTGGATGTAAAAGCACATGGACTAATTAGTTCATTTTCGTTCTATAATCGGTAGAGTATTGATAAATATCTTTCAAACTCAATCAGAGAACCAATTTTCTATTAGTTTAAGTAGACTGGAGGCTTACCCGGCCAGGAATATTTCTGCCTCCAAAAAAAATGGTGCATTAAAAAAAATGATAATAGTAAGTTTGTATGAGAAACTGAAGAAAGGGAGTTGCCTTTTGGACTTGGATACAAATAAACTAAAAAAGCTTGTAAATGAATTATAATAAATTAACCATATATGATGATGATGATGTGGTTAGAAGAGAGCATGGACGGAAAGAAAAGGGAGTTTCTGTAGGAAGCTAGAGGAGTGACGTCAGCTACTGGGGACAACCTTCAACCCATGCGCAATTGAGCGGTCCTCCCTCCTTTCCCTTTTATATTCTCTCCATCTTCTCCTCTTAACGGAATTTCTTTCTTATAACTCTCTCTCTCCCTTCTTCTTCGTTTAAATCTTCGTCTTCTGCGTGGACAACCCTGTCTCTTCAATTTTCTTATTCTTGTTGTTGTTTTCGTTGAACGGAGACGTACTGCGACTACTTGTCTTGTTGTTCTTGATTGCTTTCTGTTTTTAGCCAGTAATTACACCAAAAGTTGAGGTATGTTTAATTAACTTTTTTACTATAATGAGTAATGAGTTCGTGTTTGCATGGAAAATTCCTTACATCATACATAAAACGCGTCTCTTAGTCTTTATATATATATATATATATATTTCTTCAAACTAATCAAGTTTTATAAGGATAATATCATTTTCTTTATAGTCTTCTCTGTTTGTTCTCGGTAAATAAGCCGATATGGAGCTTCTCGGCTGCTATCTACAATTAAGATGTGAAGATATGATTGAAAACCATGTCTCGTACGTAATGGAAAGTTCACAGAAATTTTACAATCTGAACTTAATTTGAAAATTTCTCAACTTCCCGATCTGAATTCACATCCATCCCCTCAATCAAATACTGTGTATATATAAATTAATGCTGCGCGCTCATCCTCACCTAGAAATATATATAGGGCTTCTTCTCAATCCTTTCACAGATACTTATACTATAAGCTTTTATTTTTCTTCCTTATTTCATCGTGTTCTTCTCTTCATTTTTCGTCTCAAATTCTAGGCACGTGAGAAGAACACGGATATCGGATCTCAAGTTCTAGATATATACAAGATTAAATACTTTTAATCACTGGCCTGTCAACTCGACGAAAGAAATGAGATTATCGCTGCTTCTTGGAACTTGGAATAGAAGAGAATGATTTGATAGTTGATGATCATCTTTAACTCCATGGCCTATTGAAGTACTAGAAGAGCCTCCCCAGTCCGCATCAAGTGATGAACAGCTAGCTATATATGATCATGATATATCTTTAAACCACCACCACCACACGATCATCATCACTTGCCGACGAGATCGATCTTTCTGTTTGGTAATAAACACATTACTGTCCTAGCCTACCGGGCCCTAGTCCTCTAGTACTATACCCAGGTAACACTATATATACTAATCTGGATAAAATTAGGGTTAATTAATGAAGAAAATACATTGATTAGGAAGTTTTGAGTGAGCTTAGAAGACATTAATGATGATGGTTTAAATGCATGTTTCTGCTTTTGTGATTTAACAAAAAAAAAAAAATGTTTCTGCTTTTGTGCCTATGGGACTGCATGTCATGGGCCAGCACACAGCAGAAAATGCTGCTGCTGAGCCCTCTAGCTATCAAAGAAAAAGGAGTCAGATATATCTGCCATGAAAATTCACGACAAACAAACACAAGAGTCAGAACCCCCGTTTCGAAAGAGAGACTCATAAAAACCCACTCTTTTCTCTTTTTCTTATCCCCTTTCTCTCCAGCACCAGGCTTAGATCCAACCAAACGATGTCGTCTTCCCTCTTTTTGTTTCCAAACCCGAGAAATATTAATAAAACTCTTTTGAAAAAATTATATTTATTTATAATATTATAATATTGAAAGTTTTAGAAACCCCGTTTTTGCATCATTTGCACCGTTCATCAACACAAGACAACATCATTAGCACAAACCTCTACTTGTCCGTTTCTTGAGACCCTTCCAACTTCTTCTTGGTTTTTTTTTTTTTTGGTAAATTAACTTCCTCTTGGTTTTTTTCAAAACCAGACTCCTCATCATTAATTCCCTTTTCTATAATTATTCCTTTTCATCCGGGGTAAAAAAAATTTAATAAATTACTGTTTATGTCTAGCTAATTCTGATCAGTGTACTGTCCGAGGTAATTATAATTAATTAGTTTATAATTACCACGCCCTTATTATATTTCCCTACCACACCAGAAATGGTGGGGGTTACTCACCACCAAATGAGCTGATCATTATCTCTGATAATAACACTAGCCACCTTTAATTAATTTGTTTTTAACAAACCCTTTTTACCTTTTCAATTCTCAGTTGCATATTTTCATTTTCTCTTATCTTAACATCTACTTATAAGTTTCCCTTTGGTGTGAAATGATTTAAAGATGATGAACCAAAGCTAACAAGCAAGCTCAGCTCTGGCCTCTTGGGAAGGTCAATAATAAGTTGGTGTGGTGGTGGTGGGTACTAATATTAATGGTGATGAATTTTATGCAGCAGTAACACCCCACAGTTGATATATTGCTACTACCACCAGCTGCTATCATGGAGTCCATGGAGTCCACCGTCCCGCCAGGCTTCCGATTTCACCCCACCGATGAAGAACTCGTCGGATACTATCTTATGAAGAAGGTTGCCTCTCAAAAGATCGATCTTGATGTCATTCGAGACATTGATCTCTACCGTATCGAACCATGGGATCTTCAAGGTACGTACACCATATCTATACAAATCATGCTTATTAGGGTTTTGTATATGTTGAGATACTAGATGTCGATCAATCTAAAATTTCTGATACATCGATCTGATGATATATACTCTGCTGTTGACCAATTATACTTTGGTTTGATAATATTATGGATAAATGAACGTTGATGGGATTGATACATTGAATGACAGAGAGATGCCGGATCGGGTACGAGGAGCAAAATGAGTGGTATTTCTTCAGCCACAAAGACAAGAAGTATCCAACGGGGACAAGGACCAACAGAGCAACCATGGCTGGGTTTTGGAAAGCAACTGGTCGGGACAAATCGGTGTATAGTAAGAGCAAACTGATTGGGATGAGAAAAACACTTGTTTTCTACAAAGGACGGGCTCCAAATGGACAGAAAACCGATTGGATCATGCATGAATACCGACTCGAATCCAACGAAAATGGACCTCCTCAGGCAAGTCACCAGAACCCCAATCCCATCGTATATATAATTGTATATCTTCATGTTAATGGTATGCATAGAGATCGAAGCTGCTTTCATATAAAATGTCATGGTTAATTTTGAATACAACTTCTTGACCTAATATATATATATATATATATAAATATGATAAGAGTGACCTAATTAGCCTAATTCTACAAATTCAAATGGGTTTTTGTTTGTTTTTTGATTCGCGTGACTATATGAATAGATACTTTTTCATTCAGAATTCATATTATACAGGTCAAATGAATATATTTTCATTTAGAATTCATTCCGCACATCCGTACGTACAATACTCACATATATTATATATTAATTAATGATTTACGACCCTCGATTTGTGTGGCTTAGAATCATCTCAGTTAATTTGCATGCGTAAGTCTCCTAGGCCACTAATGTATGTGCACTCTGAGCTCCACCAACACACATCGATCAAAGTCAAAAGTTAAAGCTTTCAAAAAGCATTATGTAATAGTTTTGTTTTCTGCTACCTTCGCCAATTTGAATCTTCTGGTTGGTGAGGCTTTCTCTCCTCTTTCACTTTGTCAAAAAGCAAACTTCTATTTTTCTCTTTGCATGGCCAATAGTGCCTTCAGATTGACATCAAGCTACTACCTCTCTTTACCAAACAGAAAGAAAAACTCCAAAAGCTAATTAAGATAATGCATGTATATATATGTATAAAGCTAAAAAGGGAAAATTCACTTTATTAATTGGGCTCTAACTTAATTAAAGAAATAATATTGACCTGGGCTGTAAGTTATCCCTTTTCCACAGCAAAGTGATTATATACCAAACAAAATTGTATAATAAATAAATAATTAATTAATTAATTTCAGCCTCTTTGGCTTATGATTTTTTTTTTAAAAAAAGTAGTAATTTAGTTGATGTTTTGCAGGAAGAAGGATGGGTGGTATGTCGAGCATTTAAGAAAAGAATGAGTAGCCAAAACAAGAGCATTGAAGGGTGGGAGTCGAGCTACTTATACGACGAACTCAACAGCGTGAGCTCCATCGTTGATCCGACAGAATACATCATCTCCCGGCAGACACCGCCACAAGGGTTTTTAGGTCAAAGCTTCATGTGCAAGCAAGAGTTGACAGAGGCCGAAAATTTGAACTTGATGCACTCCGATCAATTTGTGCAGCTGCCTCAGCTCGAGAGCCCCTCTCTCCCTTTGATATCGAAGAGGCCCAGCTCAATGTCTCTCATATTATCGGAGAATAATAATAATTATAATAATAATAGTAATAAGATAGAAGATGATCCGCCGGTGAGTGGGAAGAAAGTGACCGATTGGAGGGCGTTGGACAAGTTTGTGGCTTCACAATTGAGTCAGGAAGATGGAGATCATCATCATCAGTCGACGACGAGCTTTGGTGCAAATGAACACGACTCCGAAATGGCTGCGTTGTTGCTGCTGGGGAGTTGCAGTGGGAGGGATGATGAGCACGGGATGAACAAATTGAATGGGTTTCTAAATTCAACTCCCGACTGTGATATTGGGATATGCATATTTGAAAAATAATGAAGAAGCTAGGAGGAAGCGGATGGGGAAGGCATAATTATTTTTTGTTGATTGGTACGAAGTCGTAGGTATGTTAATTATATAAATGTTATTAGGGTTGAAGGAATATATATAATAATTATATATATCAATCTCCTAATTAAGACATATATTTTTGTATAAATATATGGTTGTGAGTATATCTCTCTAATGTCTGATTTTATCTTCCACACTAAGCCATACATACCAAAACTTATTATATATCAAAATATGTTATATATATTCTTATGATACGTACGTACTTGTTCGTCTCTTTTTTCTTTTTCTTTTTCTTTTTATATAAACGTTTATAATTCATCTGGGATGTCAAAATTTTTATTATTACATAAATCATTTTTGAAAGATTATTTCTACAAATCAAAGAAAACAATCAAGTTAATTAGAGATATCTACTTCTTTCTGATTAAAAGTTGCAACTATATGGGGGCCGACATAAGCAAGAGGTCGTGGATCACGGCTACCTAGCATCATGGCTACTAAGGCGCACACTCATATCAAACTGTTAAAGGTGCACTCTTTCTATATCTCATCCGGCGACAAGGTGAACAGTTTAACTTACAGCAGATTTTGTTCGCCACCACATCGGCTGGCTGGCGGATTGACCTTACCCTAATAGGGCCAAGACGAGAAGTATGACCCTTCAATTAGAATGCCCCATATCCCATGCATATTGGAAGATCAATCGGCCAAAATAACCATGGACGACCATGATATTATAGGTTTCTTCCTCTTGACTGAATCTGTAACCTTCATTAATAGATTCATTTTCTGTGGTTTCCCTAATCAAACTTGAGGGTTACCAAGGACTAATGTTCCAAACGGCGCTAGTCGCTCCCAGAGCAGTCGGGGGCCTAGAGATCTTCATTTAAACATTTACCCTTTTTCATTCTTATCTTCATTTACTCACACTTGACCAAAATCTTAATTTAAACATTTACCCTCAATTGTTTACCCTTACCTCGTCGACTCCGCTTAGTCTCTATCTTCCATTTGAGACCGCCCTCCATCCCAATTCAACAACACTCTCCATCTCAATTCGACAACCATTCCCCACTCTCAGTTAATAGAAAGCGAGAGATTGAACAACGAGAGAGCGGGAGATAGAGGGCGAGAAAGCGAGAACCAGAATCTAAGGCTTCGATTTCGAGTGGAGCAGACTTCCGACTTCGAGTCTGGGAGAAGACTGAAGGTTTGAAGAGTCCAAGACAGAGATCCAAGGACGGACGACGGAGGTGATTCTCAAATGGTAGTGTTGAATTTATTTTCCTTTTATGAATTCTGATTTTTGAGCGACTCACTGGGTACTCTGAGTTTGATTTGGGTATTAACCGTATTATTGATTGGGTGTAAATTTGTAATGTAAATTGTTATGTTTAATTGTTTGTTTTGAACTTTGATTTATGAATTATTATCAATTATACCATATGATATTTCAATTGGGTAATGTTAGGAGTTAGGAGTCTGATTAATTGATCGTGTGAATGTATTATATGATATTTTAGTACTGATTTGGGTCTGAATTGGAATGAATTCTTGGATATATATATATATATATATATATATATATATATTAATTTCCAAACCACCCAGCCGTCGCTTTGGGCCGCCCAGCCCGCCTAGACCACATAGGCGCCGCGGAATTCCTCAAGCGCCTAAGGCTCCCGCATAAGGATTATTCACGGCATCCTTCTGCCTAGGCCGCTATTTTGAACATTGCCAAGAACCCATGCATGACACTAAATAGGGAGCCGCCAAATACACCAGCTACGCCTATATTCATTCTATGGAAGTTATTGTTGGATATTCTCTAGATAAAAGTTAGAATATGGTTCTTATGGGAAATTTAGGAAAACATGCATGTACCACACAAAGAGATTATTTTGTTCTTTATATGAACCAATGAAATAGATACTGCTTAAATATAAATTTTTTAATTGTTATATTAACAATGTTGAGTTGTGTTCGTATATACGTGACAAATTTGTTAATCACACTATAAAAGGATAATACGTACAATTGCATCATACGTACGTAACATGATGGTACCTAGTTTGATGTATTCCTCCTTGTATTTTCTTTTGATTTATCTAATTGTGGTATTAAATATATCATAATCGAAATGATTCAATTCTTAAAATCATAATTTCAAGATCATTCAGGCAAAAAATCAATGAAATTGGAAATTATTTTAGCTATTCATGTGTATAAATTAAATTGGCAGTTCCCTATGACGACCTTAACTGTTATCATGACCGTTCATTTATTTTATAAATATATATGAATAACTAATCAAAATTCAATTTTATCGATGATTTACTAGAAAATATATAGTTTAAATTATGATATATCTACAAAACTAATACAATAACCCTACCTATATATGAAAGTATCTAAAGATGTTATAGCTGACACTAGTTATAGAATTTTGAGTATATGCAATATTATTTTGGTATTGGTTAACAATATACAATGTTGTTAATATACATAGTTGTTATAAGGCATCGCAGTTATAATTATGGATACTCACAAAAATAAAATGACAATAACGTAAAATTGCGTGATGCTTCTATATAATTTTTTTTATCATTGTTTAATCTTAAAATTGGCGCCTATCTATCGAATTTTTTACATTGACTAAGTAAGAAGTTCAAATATATTATATCGTAACAAAGAAAAAGAAATGGGCTCCTTGATTGTTTACATTGACTTCGTATACCTATACATAAATTTCTATAGAATAATAATAAATTCTCAAGTATATTTACACAAAGTGTAATGTAATTATTTTTTACATTGTAAATAAAAAAAAAAGGTAAGAGTATAACAAATTGAGTAGCACTGTATACTATATAGTATTCAAAATTTGTAAAAAGAAACCTTAACTTTCTTTGTTTCGTCAAGTCTTAATAACAAACCTTAATATATACCTCTTATCATACTTATATATATGGTAATGGAGATTGGATGGTGGCATGTGGCAGTGTTGGGTGTGGGTTTTTGTGGGCCCAAGGGTTGTGGTTACTGTCCAACATGCGGTGTGCAACGTGGGAGGTGTTGGGCATGCTTTGTCCTCGGCCTAAATTAATTTTACCAATACATGTATTGGTAAACATACATGTATGTGTATATGATTCCAATATGGATAAAGCTATTTGGACCATCTAAATTGACCACATTTAGTGACCATTTTGATGTGGCAATCAATGAATGATCTAATATAAATATAGAATAATTTCATTCATTAAAATAATATCATTCATTGATTGCCACATCAACATGGTCACTAAATGTGGTCAATTTAAATGGTCCAAATAACATTATTCTTCCAATAAGAAAACCCTATCATCTTCTACACCCTCATCCATCAATCTAAGCCTATTATATACAACCATTCAAACTATCACTTTTTAACGTATATGTATATATTGTACAATTCAAGTATATATAGTACACTAGGTAGCATTCAAAATGTAATAGATTGGACCAAAAGTTGTCGGTTTTTCCATGCAATTTGGACCATTTAGGTCGTATACTTTGTCATCTACATTAGATACCTATTTTATGCCGACTTTCATTATGAGAGTTCATTCACACGCCCGCTTAATTAATTAAATTCTTCCCGATCGCATGATTTTTTTAATGGTGTGTTTGTTTAAAAGAATTCATATTTCCTTTAAGAAAAATAAATTATGGAAATTGTAATTCTGTCATTTAATTTTCCTTCAATTATTAATTCTCATGTTTCCTATGTTTGGACATTATATATATATATAGGAATTTAGAAATTATATAAATTTAAAATTCAACGATTTGGATAATTTAAGAATTGTACAATCCTGAAGTACAAAAAAAAAATAAAGAAAATTAAAAACCGCAACCACTACCACAACGTATGAAAATAAAGGCAGCCAACAGAGATATCATAAAAGCATATCCAGCAGATGAAGACTCATGTAGTGAGTTGTAAATCAACAGTCCCTCTGTAGAAGGATAAAACACACTTACATGCATTACATGTGAATTATGACACGACCCATCCCAATCCCCCCGGGATTACCATGGAATGTGACGTGCTCCCGTCGGACAAGAGGCGTCCGATAAGGGATAACCGATTGCCTTTGCCCAACCGGGCTTCCAGAGTGCGTAAGGATCGATGGAGGAGGTGTGCGATGCTCAAGTCTCTGCTGCAGTCGTATCCGGAATCAACCTGAAGGGCATTAAAAACAAAGCTGTGAGTGGACGAAAATAAACAAGTCTGTTAAAACATTGATAAGACATTGTTGCCCCTCAGTAAAATCATATGCATGCACCAAATACCAATAATCCCATATTTATTTAGAAATAACCAATAGGGCCTTAGCCCGGAAACCAAAGCATATTTTCAATTTCCAACAGTAAATCCAAGAGTTATTTCATAAATCCAGTAATATAAACCATAAGGCATATAATAATAACCATAACCATAATTTTAGTTGCTGCACTATACACTCCAATCCGACATCCCTGATGTCTGACGTCCCTGACGTCAATAAGGTCACAATCACAAGGCTACGCGTGCCACTCGGGTCTCAATTTCCGAGTTCAATCCCCGAACCCCGTTCGGGTACAGCATCCCCGATGCTTAGCGTCATAGACGCTGGACGTACTAGACGTCCGTGACCTCTCCGGGGTACCTCGCCGGAGGAGACAATATAATATGGAAGGATCTATACAGTGCAGTACCAAATACATTTTATAGATATCCACATGCAAAACATATAGGTATACATAGATAAAATCTGAACCATTCGTTTCGTTTCATCAAACGGGTCTCATGCCCAAATACCGTGAAACGTGCCATAACCGAAATATCATCAAAACCATTTATAGATTCCAGCATGTGAACATATATAAAATGTAAACCAGAAACATTTATTCAATTCCATTTTAGGGTCCCCGACCCGCAATCACATGTAGAAATCAACTGGGCCCCTGGCCCGATTCCACAAGTTAACTGGGCCCCTGGCCCGATTTCATAATTCAACTGGGCCCCTGGCCCGATTTTACTTTATTCAAGTTCGTAACCGTTTCATGAAATCATATTCAACCACATTTATGGAAATCGGTGAAAATCCAGAAAATCTCGGTTTACGTGCAAATACGTAATTCACCTCGAAATGCGTGAAATCATTTTAAATTCACCGATATCCAAAGTAAATCATTTAATCATAATTATAACAATCATAAAACAGTTATGCATGCATCGAATTTATGAAACCAATGTCCACTCACAGACCGTTTAACCGAGCGCCTCGATACGCGTGCCATAGGCCTTCCCGGGCCACCTCACTATCACCGGGACTCCCAATCCTGTTCAAATCAATTTAGAGGATCACTAACCTCAACATTAACATCCTATTCAAGTCCCGTAATTTTCCCGAATTTTTAAGTATTTTTAAACTGGATTTAAAACCTTCGGACATCCCGAACAATATCGAGACGGTGTCCGATCGACACGAAACCAATCCCAAAATGTTCGTTACAATGTATAGGATAAAAGTCATGTTGATCATACCTCGGGATTCGCACTCACGCGCCCCCACGCGCCACCGCAAGCGGCTGCGCGTGGAAGCCACGCGCCTGCTACAGTAACCCGCACAGTCATCCCTCTCACCCGTTTGTCTGTAAAACGGGTTGAAAAACCCGCGAACAGACCCGGTCCAATCTCACCCAATTCGACATCAAATCCATCCGTTCTTTCCACTGATCCCTTGTAATCAATCACCAACTAAGTTCTGTAGATTGAATTACACAATTTAGGGTAAAAATCTCCACGACTCACGATGGATCCTCGACGGGTTTTCAAATCGGGTTCACCGATTCCATCCCTGATTTCCAAATTAAATCATATAGTAAGCATCGTGAGAGTGTAAGGGATGTTTCTGCACAAACAATTTGATGAATTCACACCTTAAACTTACTGAACCCAAGCTCGAAATCGAGCTGCCATGGAAGCTCAGTTCTCCCTCAATCCGACATGGTTTCCCGTCGTTTTTGCTGCAAAGCTTCACGTTTTGATCCCAGAAGACTCCAGCTAATCCCCATTTTGATCGACACGGCCCAATTACTCCAATTCGAAATTCCCTCCAATTCCCCGAAACTTTGATTCTCGAATTACACCACCCCACACCGTCCCCCGTGCTCTCCCTCAGCCAGAACCTTCCCCAACTCACCAATTAAACATTTGTGCACTCAATTGTGGAAGAGAGATTGGCAATGGCCAGAACCCAATCTCTCAATTTTGTTGTTCACGGTGAGGGAGGAATGATCAGAAATGGAAGGGGGAAAATGAGATGGACGGCTGTGATGCAATCTGGGGGTGGAATGGATGGTTCAGATCAAAAGCAAGGATTAAATTTTAGATTATTATGTAGTGGGAGCTTTTAGTATAGTTTATGATTAGTGGATCAAGATCCAATCTAGCCAATGGGTGAGTGACACTTGTCACTCATCCAAGTGTCCTCCAACCACCAATTCTGAATATAATATTCGACTCGAAAACCGAGACACGAACTTCCCGAATTCACGTTTTAGACCATAACTTCTCCGTACGAAGTCCGATTTCGGCGTGCCGCCTGTCGTTGGATTCGCATCGACGAAACCTCCGTAACGGTCCTTGGCCCTCGGCCATCGAACATCCCGGTCAAAAAGTCAACATTTCCCCTTCTTTCGTCCAAATTACGAAAATGCCCCTGGACTTCCGTACATCATAACTTTCACCACGAACGTCGGAAACGAACGTGCCACCTGTCTATGAACTCGTGACGTCCCGAACTACGTCACGGTCATCGGTCAAAGTCCATTTGACCATCCGAAATAAAAGTCAACGTTTTGCCCACGCCCAGGGGCAAAACGGTCATTTTTCACAATTCGTCCGAAACGCTCAACTAATCCCAGATTAGTAAATCACAATTAAATATTATTAAATCCCGATATTCGGGACGGGTCGTTACAACCTTCCCTCCTTAAAGAATTTCGTCCTCGAAATTACCAATCTCCTTATTCCACAACCACCTTGTGGAAAACAATTCGACCACACTTCGGTGTACACTTGTACACCCACATACTGGGACAACACCAGTCACGTTTTGTACCCAGACATCCCATCACAGTCATACGTCATAATAGCAACAACACTCGACCACCTCGAGTGGAAATGATCACCAGATCCGCGATAAAATCGCCTAACTATTTAGCTGACTCCTTCAGCTAGATGGTTCCTTTCCATTAACAATAAATCCTTACATTTGCTCCCGTTGGGAGTCACCAAATCTCATTTGTCAGTCCATGCTGACACCACTAGTCAAACTGTCATCACAAAACTTTACCACCCTAGTAAAGCCCCAACCGATCGGTCAAATCAAGACAACACCATGTACTACATCGCCCTTGATGTAGCGTAAGATCAACCACATGATCTCAATTCGCAGGGCAAGCCCATCCTGCGACATAAATAAATCTCAATGTCCATAATCGCCGACTCCCTCAGCGAACCAAGACGCTGGAAAATATAACGGCGTAGTAGCATCACGCAAGGCTACTCGTGGTTACTCTGACCACCAACTCACTCATCCTGAGTGAACGTATACCGTCAACTTACTCCATCAAGTGGTGTAACTGGAACACATTGAATACCAGCCCAGCAGTGAACACACATCTCAATACTAGGGTTCCACAAGCCAACCATGGCTAAGAGCACCTGCTCATAAAATCACTGAACCCGACAAGATCAATCTGCCCAGTGCACAGTATCCAATGTCCAGTCCACAATACAGCCAAACAAATGATATCAGAACCAATCCGATTACCAACACCTTAGTTACACACCACTGGTACCTCCCACGTACCGCCATTAGGCACCACTCAGCCTAACCAGTATCAATCTTCGTACAACGTACCCTGTACGTACATCTATCCATCAATCTACCTACAACCACTCAGGTCATAGCCAAACACGTTCCAATAATGGAGTACATTTGCCCAACCCAACATGAGACAAAACGAACTCCACCCGTCATCTAGTTCCAATTCCGAATCCGAATCCGCAATTTCGTAAGAAATTCCGAATCCAAACCCAAACATCACATTTTCAACCCATTTCCAAATCCGAATCCGAAATCATTATTCCGTAAGCTAGCATTGGAATAATCATTCCGCACCCAAATCCAGTAATCCATTTTCGAGCTTCGCAATCGAATCCTGAATCGTCACCCAGAAATTCGATTCCAAAGCCCAAAATCTCGTTTACGTCCATCAAGACGTAACGTAACCGAATCTATCGGTTGCCTCTCCAAAACACTCGATTGACTTCATAGGGAAGCCAAACCCAATATCCACACGTCAAAGGTTGACAAAATGCGACCACATCGGAAACCTACTTAACCGAGTAACAACCATATGGACTCACTCCGAAAAGAAGTTCAGTCCCGTCATTAACGACTCACGTACCAAGGTAAGAGTGATAAACTCTCCACCCATCTGGATCATCAAGATCACAATCCATATCCATCGCTACGTCACCCGACAAGTAACATCACGATCCTAGATCGTCACATCGACCAAAGTCGACAACATCACAAATCAGATCCACCTGGGATCCACACATGCTCACATAGCTAACAATCCATCTGGAAGCTGATCGTAGGGTCTTACACCCTCAATAGAATCCTTTGCCAAATTCCCCTTGGTGGAAAGATGACCACGCATTTCACCACCAAATCCAAAATCATACACAACTGCTTGTGTCCAATGACCCAAGGCCAAACCTGGGTCCACCTACCAATACACGCTCAACGTACTGGTAGCAACAATCATCATCTGCCACGGCAGAAAATATGAAGTCAACCCTAATGACTTCGGAATACCAATCACTGATGCGGAAACGAGCACTCCTCTCGTTCCCCCAATCACAACTCTCCCCAGATCGGGAGTTCCAACCATGTTGGAAACAGACATGCTCCCAATGAGATGTCAAGTCCAACCACTGGACTGCCCATGTCCATACCTCACTTGGACCACCACGTGTCCAAAATCAATTCATTACTCGAACCTCACGTCCGTCAATAATCATGTATGCACACATCCCGATTCCGAACGGGATATCCACAACACTGCCTGGATGTGCATACCCAATTGCCTTCGTCTCACATCACAACCTAAGCAGGTTCAATCCTCAGGTTCCAAGTGATTCACAATCACAAAATCCCACATCAATACCACGAATGGTTTCCCCGACTTTTCCAATTCCAATAATTTCCTTGTACTCTCAGGGGATATAAGCAGTACACAAACTTACCAATCTCGGAGTTGACCACAACTCCCCAAATCCACCAACTCGCATGACATAGGGAACATCGTCCCTAGATTCCCCAAGTTTCAATCATACCATTTTATCCATTCATCACTTGTCATCATATACCTGTTAGGACTTATCCCAACACATCACGACCTCCACTGGATCCCATCCAGTCCAAGACTCAACCACCACTGAGTCGCAGATACCAATCATCTGTTCATCATGACAGAGTCACACCCCAACTGGTGGCTCATCGTCATCACACTCACTGACACCGGCACCAGCGCTAGTACCAATACCAGCGCACCATCATCAACACTAGTATCAGCACACAGGCATCCATACTAGTATTGGCATATAGGTATCACCATCCCAACATCCAAACATAGCACACGAACACCCATGCTAGCACACGAACATCTATGCTAGCACACTGTGTGCAAAGTTGTTACCCTGGATCTCCATTCATTACGAACGACGATCCCGTAACACCACTCGTACCCCACGACTATGGGTACCTCCAATTTGACCACTGGCACATCAGGATAATGGACGTTCCCTGAACATCCCCAAGTATTAAAACCACACTAAATACCCTCGATAGCCAGTCATCTCGACACAACTGTCGACCAACAGTCATCGTTGTCAAGATCCGTATCCACACATCACACTACTATTCGATCCAACACGGTATTCCATATTTTATCTCATAACCGCATCCGTGGATCGAATCCCATAATCCAGACCAGACTCACTAGAGTCATCCACATGGTCATCCATGACCTCAGCCGCTCGTCGCAACACAAATTCTCACTTAAGGTTCACCTTTCGGTCCATCAATTATAAATTAGGGTTCCAAGGTCACACCCTAGGGTTCCACCGAACCCAACTGCCTTTTGCAGTAAAATCCACAACCTGACCGACCCCGCGGTCCTGACATCATATAGACGTCCAATCCAATCCAATCGTCAACTCAACGTGGGTTCCATCGTAGGTTCCACCACGAAGGTCATCGGCTAACTCCGATGCACCAACCCCCGTACACTAGCCAACACTACTAGGGTCCAAAACTTAGACCAATACTCAACTGAGTTTCGCATTTCCAATCAAATGGGGTTCCCTGAACCTAGCTGTGCCCAGTGGCACAACAATCCATCATCTCATGACCGAACCGACGGTCCCACATTACCAGTTAATCGTATACAACCCCACCTGGGTTGAATCGCAACCATGCACGGCGTATCGGGCCAAACACACCCAATTCACCATACAACCCAAAACTATCTATCAGGTTGACAACGGAACAACAGCCCAAAGAGACATCACACCCTCGTCCTTCGCGCACAAAAGAGCAAAACCTGCTCTGATACCACTTGACACGACCCATCCCAATCCCCCCGGGATTACCATGGAATGTGACGTGCTCCCGTCGGACAAGAGGCGTCCGACAAGGGATAACCGATTGCCTTTGCCCAACCGGGCTTCCAGAGTGCGTAAGGATCGATGGAGGAGGTGTGCGATGCTCAAGTCTCTGCTGCAGTCGTATCCGGAATCAACCTGAAGGGCATTAAAAACAAAGCTGTGAGTGGACGAAAATAAACAAGTCTGTTAAAACATTGATAAGACATTGTTGCCCCTCAGTAAAATCATATGCATGCACCAAATACCAATAATCCCATATTTATTTAGAAATAACCAATAGGGCCTTAGCCCGGAAACCAAAGCATATTTTCAATTTCCAACAGTAAATCCAAGAGTTATTTCATAAATCCAGTAATATAAACCATAAGGCATATAATAATAACCATAACCATAATTTTAGTTGCTGCACTATACACTCCAATCCGACATCCCTGATGTCTGACGTCCCTGACGTCAATAAGGTCACAATCACAAGGCTACGCGTGCCACTCGGGTCTCAATTTCCGAGTTCAATCCCCGAACCCCGTTCGGGTACAGCATCCCCGATGCTTAGCGTCATAGACGCTGGACGTACTAGACGTCCGTGACCTCTCCGGGGTACCTCGCCGGAGGAGACAATATAATATGGAAGGATCTATACAGTGCAGTACCAAATACATTTTATAGATATCCACATGCAAAACATATAGGTATACATAGATAAAATCTGAACCATTCGTTTCGTTTCATCAAACGGGTCTCATGCCCAAATACCGTGAAACGTGCCATAACCGAAATATCATCAAAACCATTTATAGATTCCAGCATGTGAACATATATAAAATGTAAACCAGAAACATTTATTCAATTCCATTTTAGGGTCCCCGACCCGCAATCACATGTAGAAATCAACTGGGCCCCTGGCCCGATTCCACAAGTTAACTGGGCCCCTGGCCCGATTTCATAATTCAACTGGGCCCCTGGCCCGATTTTACTTTATTCAAGTTCGTAACCGTTTCATGAAATCATATTCAACCACATTTATGGAAATCGGTGAAAATCCAGAAAATCTCGGTTTACGTGCAAATACGTAATTCACCTCGAAATGCGTGAAATCATTTTAAATTCACCGATATCCAAAGTAAATCATTTAATCATAATTATAACAATCATAAAACAGTTATGCATGCATCGAATTTATGAAACCAATGTCCACTCACAGACCGTTTAACCGAGCGCCTCGATACGCGTGCCATAGGCCTTCCCGGGCCACCTCACTATCACCGGGACTCCCAATCCTGTTCAAATCAATTTAGAGGATCACTAACCTCAACATTAACATCCTATTCAAGTCCCGTAATTTTCCCGAATTTTTAAGTATTTTTAAACTGGATTTAAAACCTTCGGACATCCCGAACAATATCGAGACGGTGTCCGATCGACACGAAACCAATCCCAAAATGTTCGTTACAATGTATAGGATAAAAGTCATGTTGATCATACCTCGGGATTCGCACTCACGCGCCCCCACGCGCCACCGCAAGCGGCTGTGACAAGACCCATCCCGATTATCCCTCGATAGTCGTGATGAATCCTGCTCCCGTCTGACAATAACTAAAAATTTCCAAAAGTAACCAAACTTATATACATACCGCACACAACAAATCCCGAAAACATTGTCAGACAAGGGATAGTTAAGTTTTACAGACCAATGACGTCACAAGTTTGACTAGTCAAGGACAATACAGAGCATAGGTATCATTACAGATAGGGGTCAAATTCCTACTCTGTAAAATGTCTGAGTGCGCAACGGTCTATTTATTCTTTTGCCTCGCTTGCCTCGTTTTTAGCCCTCGTACCTGTACACTGGCCTGGAGGGTGCATAAAACAATAAAGGTGTGAGTGGACAAAAATGACCTCTTATAAAAACATTTGCCAAAATACAATTCTTACCCTCCAGTTTTCACAAACATGCATGCATATCATAAAACACGAGTTATAATGGGAAATCAATTAAAGTGGATCAATCAAAACAATTTCCACAAAACCACGGGACTTATTTCCATATCTTGTTGCTTAGAGTCACGTTTTATCCCTGCAACGCGTGCATATCAATAGGCTCAAGGACCGCTCAAAATCCGAGCATCCGCCGCTGTGAACACATCACTAGCCGGCAATCCAGATCTAGTGAACACATCACTTACCGATCCATATAATCCAGCACATCTGATCTGAGTCAAGCCTCCCCTGGGTTGCAAGACAAAGATCGTGCTACGTGACCTCTTCGGGGTAAACACTTCCATCCCGAAGGCGAGCGTTATCTCCAGGGTGCACTCCGGGGAAAAACATATTTTCTCCCGAAAGCCCTAAATATCCGCAACATATCACCATCACTAAAACCAGTGAAAAACAGTTGCATTGAAAACCAAATCAAATATCAATACAGGGTCTCAGCCCTAAGTTAACCAAAGTCCCGATTTACTTTATAAATCCGAAATCATCATTATCATCATATAATCACATGGAAAATGCAAATCCAATCAGAAACACAATTCCATTGGGTCCCACCCCAAAATACCAATTTCACGTAAATCCGTGCAACCGTAAACCCGAGTTGCCACGATCACGTAAATCCATAAAATCAATCATTGACTCATAATCCGAGTCCAAATATCATTTTCAATCCGGGCCTAGCCCAAAACATCAATTGCACGTTCCTCGTAAAACGTGCCCGAAAGACTGATTAAAATAATCACAAAAATCACGAAAATACCAAAAATCATCAAATTCACATGTAACTCCAAATCCGAGTCAAAATCATTATTTACTTGGGTTCTCACGCCCACAATATCATTTTTAACCAATTTCATGATTTCTCGAAAAGCGTGCCAGAATATAATAATATAATAATCATAAAACCGAGAAAATCGAGAAATCACCGAATCGAAGCATCAATCATGTCAAATCATAGAAAATCATATAAATAAGCATTTTAGACCATATATGCATGCATCATAGTTAGAAAACCAAAAGTCCACTCACACACACCGTCCCGATTGTTCAGCCTCGAGCTGTTCGTTTTCCTCCGAAGTCCCGGGAATATTCCAGCCTGTCAAACAAAGTGATTTAAGGTTACTAGGCTATCATACAATCCTTAAACAGGAATCCCCTAATTGTCGGAATTTTATAATATTATTTTAATATAAATTTAAACGTGTCGGGTACTCGGAACTACACTGAAACCATATCCGATTGACCCGAAACCAACGCGGATAGGTTCGTATCATCGAGAACATCAAGTCTCATGTTGAACACTTTGCCGGAATCCTCCCCACGCGCCGTCACGCGCCGCCGCAAGCGGCTGCGCGTGAAAGCCACGCGCCCAGCACAGTACAGCTACAGTGCATCGTTCTCGCCCGTTTGTCTGATAAACGGGTTGAAATACCCGCGATAGGATCCGATGCAATCTCAGCCAATTCGACCTCAAATCGATCCGTTCTTTCAACTGATCTCATCTACTCTAACCTCATTTTAGTTCTGTGAATTCAATTACCTCAGGTAAGGTCCAAATCTTCACGACTCACGATCGAAATTCGACGGGTCTCCTAATCGGGTTTCACGATTCCGTGCCTGATTTTTCAATTAATTCATATGGTTAGCTTCGTGAGAGTATAATGAACAATTTTCCATGATCAATTTCGATTGAGCTTACCTCTAAGTATCTGAACTCAAGGTCGATTTTTGGCAGCCATGGCAGCGTCTGTTCTTCCTCAATTCGACACGAATTCTTCTCGTTTTTGTTGCAAAGCTTTTAGTTTTGATCCCAGCAACCTAATGGAATCCTCAATTGGTCCTCTCCTGGCTCCCAAATCCGAATTCGATTTTCCCCCAATTTCCCAGAATTTTCGAAGCAAAATTCTCTCAGTTCTCTGAACCTCTCAAGTCCCTATCTCTCAGTTATGCTACTTAGACGTTCAATTGCATAATGGCGACGAGTTTGGGGCTTATCACGGGCCAATTGGACATAATCATAGTCCAAGCCTAAATTTGGGGAAAAGTAGTCAAAAGGGGATATTATTGTGTTTCCCTTAAGACCCGGTTCTGTGTTTTATGAAGTGAGAATCAGACAAAAGACAAGTCTGATCAAGGCCAAAAGTCCATTTTGCCCCTGGTTGGACAAATTACCATTTTGCCCCTAGCCTTCCGTGACCCGTAACGTTCGTAACCGAACTCCGTTTTCGACGTGCCGCCTGTCGTTGTACTCCGGGCATCGAGACCTACCTAACGGTCTTCGAATCGTGTGAAAATTGGTTGGCAAACAAAAAGTCAACATTTTCCCCCTTTTCGCCCAAATTACGAAAATGCCCTTGGGCTTCCGAACGTCATAACTTTTTCCCAGATTGTCGGAATTGGGCGTGCCACCTGTCTATGGACTCGTGACGTCCCGAACTACGTCACGGTCATCGGTCAACATCCGTTTGATTCACCAATCAAAAAGTCAACAATTTGACTATACTATTCACAAGGGTAAAAACGTCATTTACTCATTATGTTACAAAATTACATTTTCTAAATGTCCGGGGCATTACAGGCTGCGCGTGGAAGCCACGCGCCTGCTACAGTAACCCGCACAGTCATCCCTCTCACCCGTTTGTCTGTAAAACGGGTTGAAAAACCCGCGAACAGACCCGGTCCAATCTCACCCAATTCGACATCAAATCCATCCGTTCTTTCCACTGATCCCTTGTAATCAATCACCAACTAAGTTCTGTAGATTGAATTACACAATTTAGGGTAAAAATCTCCACGACTCACGATGGATCCTCGACGGGTTTTCAAATCGGGTTCACCGATTCCATCCCTGATTTCCAAATTAAATCATATAGTAAGCATCGTGAGAGTGTAAGGGATGTTTCTGCACAAACAATTTGATGAATTCACACCTTAAACTTACTGAACCCAAGCTCGAAATCGAGCTGCCATGGAAGCTCAGTTCTCCCTCAATCCGACATGGTTTCCCGTCGTTTTTGCTGCAAAGCTTCACGTTTTGATCCCAGAAGACTCCAGCTAATCCCCATTTTGATCGACACGGCCCAATTACTCCAATTCGAAATTCCCTCCAATTCCCCGAAACTTTGATTCTCGAATTACACCACCCCACACCGTCCCCCGTGCTCTCCCTCAGCCAGAACCTTCCCCAACTCACCAATTAAACATTTGTGCACTCAATTGTGGAAGAGAGATTGGCAATGGCCAGAACCCAATCTCTCAATTTTGTTGTTCACGGTGAGGGAGGAATGATCAGAAATGGAAGGGGGAAAATGAGATGGACGGCTGTGATGCAATCTGGGGGTGGAATGGATGGTTCAGATCAAAAGCAAGGATTAAATTTTAGATTATTATGTAGTGGGAGCTTTTAGTATAGTTTATGATTAGTGGATCAAGATCCAATCTAGCCAATGGGTGAGTGACACTTGTCACTCATCCAAGTGTCCTCCAACCACCAATTCTGAATATAATATTCGACACGAAAACCGAGACACGAACTTCCCGAATTCACGTTTTAGACCATAACTTCTCCGTACGAAGTCCGATTTCGGCGTGCCGCCTGTCGTTGGATTCGCATCGACGAAACCTCCGTAACGGTCCTTGGCCCTCGGCCATCGGACATCCCGGTCAAAAAGTCAACATTTCCCCTTCTTTCGTCCAAATTACGAAAATGCCCCTGGACTTCCGTACTTCATAACTTTCACCACGAACGTCGGAAACGAACGTGCCACCTGTCTATGAACTCGTGACGTCCCGAACTACGTCACGGTCATCGGTCAAAGTCCATTTGACCATCCGAAATAAAAGTCAACGTTTTGCCCACGCCCAGGGGCAAAACGGTCATTTTTCACAATTCGTCCGAAACGCTCAACTAATCCCAGATTAGTAAATCACAATTAAATATTATTAAATCCCGATATTCGGGACGGGTCGTTACAAATTATCTCTCAAATAAGCATCAATTATAATTAGCAACCAACACAACTCAAAGAAAGAAACAACATGGCAGGATCCGCCCCAACTGAACTTTGATAACCGTGCCCGGTCCTGCTCCCGTCTGACAAGTCAACTGAAGTCCCGAAACTACCCTTCAGCACCTGTCAGACAAGGGATAACTGCACTGATTTCCGCTCATGCCTCCGCCTCTCGATCAGCCCCGAACGTCGTGCCACGGCCTGGATGGTTATCAAAACAGAAAAGGTGTGAGTGGACAAAAATAATATCTTTTAAAACACATTTCAAAATACATCATTTACCCTCCATTTTATCGAACCATGCATGCATAGAATCAACATATGAATAACAATCACTGGCTTTCCAGCCAAATCACATGAAAAATATCAAATCCCGGCTCTCAAGCCAAACATATGAAAACATAATCACTTGGCCACAAAGACCAAAACCCGTACTCAATACCAGTACGCAATCACAATTAACAGCAAACAACACTATTCACAAATGCACAATCAATCAATCAATCCATCCATCAATCTGCACTACTCACAAGTACACAAACAATCACACAATCACATCCGCACTACGTGTAGGCCAACATCCAACCATATTCTCGGGATCAGACACATCTGGGCTCAACCCTCGGGCTCAATCATATCTGGGCGAACACATCTGTAACAACCCGTCCCGAGAATTGGGATAAGTAGAGTGATTAAGGTGTGATTAGTAAGGTTAATCAAGGGTTAGGTGGTCCCGAGGGGTCCGGGAACTTAGAATGACGATTTTGCCCCTGGGTCGGGCAGAAATGTTGACTTTTATTTCGGGTGGTCAAATGGGAGTTGACCGGTGACCAGGACGTAGTTGAGGATGTTACGAATCCGTAGGCAGGTGGCACGCCCGATTCCGACATCCGAGGAGGAAGTTGTGATGTTCTGAATGTTGAGGGCATAACCGTAATTTGGCGAAATTAGGGGGGGAACGTTGACTTTTTATACGAACGGGTTTTGGTAAGTTGACCTAAGACCGTTAGATAGATCTCGTCGTCCCGAGTTCGATGACAGGCGGCACGTATTCATCGGATGTACGATGTGGGAGTTACAGGTCTAGAAAGGTGGTGGCAAAGTTGTAATTTTGGGTAAAACAGAAGGGCATTTTGGTCTTTTGTGCTCTGGGGTGTGTGCAACAGATAAGGACAGATGAAGGGTTGAGATTGAGCCACATGTGAGATGAAGGGTAGGATGGTGACACGTGCTAAAGGTGGAGTGGTTTCTGGGGGGTTCCAGTATGTGCACGGTCCAATTATTTGGGTGCAACCGTGCAAGTGTGAGTTTTCTTCGACCCAGATAGAAACAGAGTGAGGCGGTGAGGAAAATTGGAAGGTGATCGTGGATGTTGATGAGTTCTGGTGAGTGAAGAGTGATCAGAAGGAGGTTGAGAGATGCTGGGGTGGTGCTGAGAAGGTTAGAAGTGTGCAGGTGGTGTGTGAGTGAGTTGAGAGCCACGGGAACTTCAGAGAAAAACAGAGAGGAACTGAGGGAGCTGGTGGTGCTGTGGCCGTGTGTAAGTGCGATTGACCTCGAGAGGAGGCTGAGGCGACGTTGTGGACTCCAGGAACCGCGGCGGCGAGCACGGTGGTGGACGGTTGCAGGTAATCCCTCATCCTTGTAAACTTGCCCTGTTTTCCCGTCGAGTTTTGAATCGAAAGTCGTGAGTCTAGGGGTTGAATCGATGGGTCTATAGTGGTTTAGGGGATTTAGTTGAGTCCTAGGAACCGTCTGGTTGTGTTGCCGTGACGAGAGGTGCACGGTGGTGGTTGGCGCGACGGAGGGACTCTGTGTGCCCTGTTTTTCCGTTTTGTTTCAATCCAAGAGTCGTGATCCCAGGGACTGAGTCGAAGGTTTAGAAGAGTTGGATTAGGTTCAGTGAGGTCCTAGGAAGAGTCTGGGACAGTCACCGTGACGGGGGGTGACCGGAGTGGCTGGATCGTGAAACAGGGGAGTTCAGGCCGTCTGGTTCGAGCTTGAGTCGACGGTGTAGGGGCCGTGTCGAGTTCTAAGGAGGAGGGGGATGGATAGCTTAAGGTTGGACGAGGAAGATGGTGAAGAAAGGAGGTGAAATGGTGGCCGGACGGTGGAGAACAGGTCTCGCCGGTCCGAGTTGCAGGCTACTGTTGCGAACCGGGTTGGCTCGAGGTTGACGGTGGCACTGTAGCAGGCGCGTGAGGGCCACGCGCAGCCACTTTGGGCGGGTGAGTTGGTTTCGGGTCAATCGGAAGTCGTTTGAGTTGAGTTCCGCGAGGGTGAAAGTTTAGGGTCCCGGGTTCTTATGTTTAGGATTCGGGGAATTTTGAGGGAATTTAGGTGAACCTTCGTAGACGTGCTAGTAACGTAATTTGGCGGTGTTTGACAGGATCGGGATTTCCCGAGGAAGCCGAGGAACGGGCTGGACGTTCGGGACGCGAGTAGGGCTCAGTACTGTGAGTGGACCCTTTCTCTAAACTCGAACATGCATAACTGTTTTCTATAATTGTTTTATGGTTTTACTCATAAATCTATGTTTATTGAATATGAAATGATGATTTTATGTGTTTGCACGTTTTTCGAGAAAAAGACGGTTTTGGCACGCTTTTCGAGAAAAGGGTGATTTTGGAAATGTTTTCGGGATTTCAAGGGATTTTGGAACATGATTTTGAGAATCAAGGTTTTGGTTTTGAAATCGAAATTGACAATTGGAATTCGGTTTTAAAGGATTGAAAAGTGGATTTCCGAATTTGGGTTCGGAATGACGGTTCTGGATGCCGGGAAGGGCATTGGACCAGTGATTTCGGATTCGGGTTTGGATATGGAAATGGAAAATGGTTTTGGGATTGGATTTGCTGGATCTGGATATTGGGTTTAAAGACCCGGATATATGTGACGGGGGACCAGCCGGATTGGGTTTAAAGACCCGGATTGAGTTTAAAGACTCGGGAGTTTAAAGACTCGGATATATATTGATTTCCCCCGTAGGCCTTGAGTTTAAAGACTCGGGAGTTTAAAGACTCGGATATGATTAAGGCCTGGATTGAGTTTAAAGACTCGGGAGTTTAAAGACTCGGATAGATCCAGCAGGTTTGATCGAGAAAATGATGATTTGGTGGTTATGGTTTATGATACAGTTTTCTGATACTCATGTGTGGTTTCTTATGGTATTTTATAGTGTTTCTGTTTCTTATGATGTTTATAATGATTATTTTATACATGTGTTTATAACTGTTGGTTATGCATGTGGTTTCAAAACGGAGGGTTTAACTCGGTTTTCTTATAAAATGGTTTTTAAACTTTTGTACTTTCTGGTCCACTCACATTTTCTGTTTTAATTGCCCTCCAGGTTGTGGAGCTAGCGCGGGGTCTTGACGTCGAGGCAGAGTCTGAGGCATAGAAGTGACGTGAGGGTTCCCAGAGTAGAGTAAAGGCTTCCGTGTGCGTGTAGTTATCGGTTTTATTTTCTTTGTATGTTCGTACTATGTTCTGTAAATGCTACCTTCGGGACTTTGTGTCTAATTACTCCTGCGTTTGACTAGATAGAATGTGAGTGAGTTTTACTTGAGTTTTGCGTCGGGGAGTCAGACGGGAGCGGGATTTACCTCGGGTTTCGGGGTGAAACCGGGGTGGGTCCTGACACATCCCCAGGCTCAGACACATCCGAGTGGTACATCCAGACTCAGTCGCATCCGAGAAGCTGGCTTACCGTAAAAACAACTCACAATCATATCCCCCAAGCTCCGGTCGTCTGGGTGATCCCCAAGCTTCGATCGTCTGGGCACTCACAATCACAATGAATACCATCCCGGGATTACATCCCAAAACATTTCAATCAAATCCTTGACTCACCAATTAAGTCAAAATATCATTTTTGAAACCTTTTTGACTCCGGGCCTAGCCCAAAATATCACTTGCACATTTCTCGTAAAATGTGCCCGAAAGACCGATTAAAATAATCATTAAATCACAAATAATCATGCCAAACCATCATGACATCATTTCACATAAAATCATACAATCAATCATGTAAAACATTTAACTATGCATGCATAACAATTTATAAAATAAACGTCCACTTACACACCATCCAAACCGCTCGTTTTCCGAGCTGCACGCGTTTCCGTAATTTCCGGTACTTTCCAGGAGTCTCGAATCCTGTCCAAAATCATTATTCAGGGTCACTAATGACTCAATTAACATCATATTAATTGCCCATAATTTTTCGGGAATTAAATACGTATTTTAAACGTATATTAAAACTTTGGATACACAGAACACTATTGAAACGATATCCAATTTACTCGAAACCAGTGTCAAAATGTTCGTTACATTAAAAGGAATAAGTTTCATGTTGAACTCACCTTGAGATTCGTGCCCACGCGCCCGCACGCGCCTGCACAGTGTTTGCTACAGTGCCTCGTTCTCACCCGTTTTTCTGTTAAATGGGTCGTTCAGCCCGCGTGTTGACCCGGTTCAATTCCTGCCAATTTCAACTTGAATTCCTCAATTGATTTATCACATAACATCGTAATCATCTTAATTATGGGTCTGTTTCCTTAATTTCAGTAGAACTTACCTCAATTCAGTCGACTTTGAATTGAAAATATCAAAGAACCGGAACTGTTCATCCTTCAATCTCGATAAATTCCAGTTGTTTTCTTGAAATTGATTCACTTAGAAGTTTCAAATAACTCTTGTGAACTTGTTTTCGATGCCAATTATAGCTTTAATTCCATCCAAGTAATCGAACTCAGAAATGAGTTTTTGAATTAAAACCAGGGTCTGTCTAGGCTCCTTTCTCTCTGATTCTCTTCGATCTTGGTGTTATTCAACTCGTTTAAGGTCCAATAAGCTCACCCAAACATCTGTTTCCACCAAATAATCACACAAATCCAAATTCAAATTCAAGCTCTCAATCAAGGATTTCGGTTGGGGGTTTCGGGTTTGTTATACAGTTCCAGGAAAACCACTTCTTTAAATTCCTTATTTTTCCTCTCTAATTATCTCTCTATCTCTCTCACAGATCGATCAGACAGAGAGATTGAGGTCTGCCATTTGAGAGCATACTGATGCTCTGTTTGTTTTTGTTTGAGGGAAACACACACGCGGTTGTTTTGTACAATTCAATCCAAATATCAGATAACAATCAAGCCACTAATCATCATCTGCATAGTGACATGTGTCACTCACAGACTTGCATGACTCACCAAAGCAGCTGAATCGTCAGATCTTAGCCCAACCAAAATTACCATTTTACCCTTCTTTGATAAATTACCAAAATGACCCTCGCCTTCGCAGACCCGCAACTTTCACATCCGAACTCTGATTGATGCATACCGTCTTTCTACGGATTCAGCGTCTCGAGACCTATCCAACGGTACTTACGGAAAGTCCAAACAAGGTCGTGATCAAAAAGTCAACTTTCGGCCCTTATAACTAAGGGAAAAATCGTCATTTCCTTCAAATTTTTCCAAATTTTCCTTTTTCGAATTTTCAGGTTGTTACACAACCAATTATAATTAGCAAAATTCTCAAGCATTAACCTACACTTTTGAAACAAAATTCATCAACCATGCTAAAACCATAATAAGCATAAATAGAGATTGAGTATAATCTGTAACACCCCGGAAATTCGAGGATCCCAATATTGTAATTTAATGTGTGATTTGACGCTTTTACCCTTGTTATGGGTATGGCCAATTGTTGACTTTTTGATTGATGAATTAAACGGACTTTGATATATGACCGTGACGTAGTTCGGGACGTCACGAGTTCATAGACAGGTGGCACGTCCATTTCGGACGATCAGGGAAAAAGTTATGACTATCGGAAGTTCAGGGGTATTACCGTAATTTGGACTTTTGGGGGTGAAAATGTTGACTTTTCTCTTGGCAACCAATTTTCAGTTGACTCAAGGACCGTTGGGTAGGCCTCGACGTCCTGAGTCCGTAGACAGGCGGCACGCCGAAATCGGACTTCGTACGAGGAAGTTATGGTCAGAAACGTGAGTTCGGGAGGTTCGTGTCTCGGTTTTCGTGTCGATTATTATATTCAGGAAATCTGATTGGAGGACACCTGGTGAGTGACAAGTGTCACTCGCCCATTGGCCAGATTGGATCAGATCCACTATTGGATTAAATAGCAATTAAATCAGCTTTAAATTCCAGCCCTTGGATTGAAAACCCCTGATCTAATCTGAGCCATTGATCTAATCATGGAGATCAAATCTGGACCGTCCGTTTCCTTCCCTCCATTTCTTTATATTTCATACCCGCAGAGCACATTCTGTCCATTTCGATCAAACATCCCAGCAAATCATCCACTCTCTGTGTTTGCGTATTGGGGACTCACTGGCGAGGCTGAGCGCCGGTAGTGACCACGGCGGAGGACGGCGGCAGGGAAGGAATCAGGGAAACCCGTGGCGGTTTCAAACCCAGATTTTGGTAAATCCATTTCCCACGTTTAGTTTAGTTTTTGATGGATCCTAATCGACTCTAGGGAATGCCAGGAACCTACTGAGATTGAACTGGTGGCTGGAGGTGCTCAGGACGGTGACACAACTGCGACGGGAGGCCGGTTCTGTTCTTCGAGGTAGGCCCTCGATCCTATCTGTTTTTCTCAATTCTAATTCCATAGAACCCTTCCTAGGATCCAGGCGAGTAGCTAGGAATCAAAAGGAATGAAAATGATTGAGAAATGAAGAAATGGTGACCGGGTCTTGATCGCGGGTCTGATCGACCCGAGTTGCAGGTTTTCGGGTCAACCCGTCTGAGGACAGCGGTGATGACGTGGCACCCTGTCAGTCTGTCAGGTGACGTGGACCAACCGTGAGCCGACACGTGTCACATGTCAGTGCACAGTCAGCACTGACATGTCAGTGACATGGACCAGTCAGGGACTGCCACGTGTCACTGACATGTCAGTGATGTGGACCAGTGCCGTGCTGACACGTGGCACATGTCAGATCTGACATGTGGCCTGACAGATCAGCGAGGTGGACCAATCGGATGTTGACACGTGGCACCTGTCAGAGTCTGACACGTCAGACCTGACAGCTGTCAGATGACGTCAGCATGACGTCATGCTGACGTCAGCAGTGACGTCAGCGATGACGTCAGCAGGACTGTTCCAGCGTTGACCGCCGCGTTGACCGGCGCGTGGGGGCGCGTGTGAACAGTGTTTCTGGTGGGACCACCACCATTCTTTAGGTTTCGACGATCCGGATCCAACGGCGGTGGTTTCGGGTCGATCGGAGATCATTAAGTTGGTCAAATTAAGGTTTATTGCCTTGGGAAGCGCGTTCGGGCGGCTTTCCCGGGCCGGTTTCGGCCTAGGCTTTCATGGTTGAATGTTAGGGGTTTGTATTGACCTTTACGAATACTTTGGACTTGACAGGGATTGAACATTTGTACCAGGACGAGAGTATACGTTCGGTTTCTAGCAGGATTGTACTGTGAGTGGGCCATTTTCTTAAACCCTTGCGTGCATAAATGTTTTCTGGTTTATTATACTTATTCACATGCTAAAAACAATAATGTTTTTGATAGTATGGAAAATATGGTTATGGCACGTTTCACGGTATTTGGGCTTGAGACCCGTCCGATGGAACTTAATGATTGGTTCAGATTCTATCTATGTATATATATATGCTTGCATGTGGATATCAATAAAATGTATTTGGTACTGCACTGTATGGATCCATTCATATGATACTGTCTCCTCCGGATGAGGTACCCCGGAGAGGTCACGGACGTCTAGAACGTCCAGCGTCTATGACGCTAAGCATCGGGGATGCTGTACCCGAACGGGGTTCGGGGATTGAACTCGGAATTGAGACCCGAGTGGCACGCGTAGCCTTGTGATTGTGACCTTATTGACGTCAGGGACGTCAGACATCAGGGATGTCGGGATTGGAGTGTATAGTGCAGCAACTAAAATTATGGTTATGGTTTTATTACATGCCTTATGATTCATATTATATTATTTATGATTTTTAATGATGATGCACGCATGTTTGGAAAACGGAGGGGTAAATTATATGTTTTAATTATCAAACGATTTCATAAACTTGAGTTTCGGTCCACTCACCCTTAATGTTTTGATAACCCCTCCAGGTCGGGAAACTGAGGTAGAGGAGGAACCTGAGGCTGAGGCGTAGATCTACATTCTGCGTACCAGATCCCCTGTTGGGCGGTGTACCCGCAGGTTTACTTTAGAGTCGTGCTCGCATCTTGTAATTTTGGTTTTCATCCCTTGTCTGACATTCGTTTAATTCGGATTTGATGTATGACTTTAATTTGGTTATTTATGCATTTGATGTTTTGAGGTTAAAATTGGTATGAATTATTGGGTGTCAGACGGGAGCAGGGCACGTCCCCCTATGGTCCCTGTGGGATCGGGGCGGGTCCTGTCAGCTTGGTATCAGAACACTAGGTTGTGGTTAGTACTAGGGTATTGGTCAGCATGCTAGACTAGCGATTAGTACTAGTTACTTTTCGACTTTTAAGAATATTGTTTTCTGGTCTATGCCTCTTAACAGTTGGTTATGCCTCCTAGGAGAATTCCTCATACTCCAACGGACGAGGATCTAGAAAGAGAGATGGAATGCGCGAGCATTGAAAGGGCTCAACGTTTGGGAGCCACTCCTTTCTGCGGGGGATCAAACCCCGAGGATGCTCACGACTGGATCACCAAGTGGGAGAGGATCTTCTCGGTGATGCACTGCCCTCCGGGCGAACGAGTGACTCTGGCGGCCTTCTTGCTGGAAGGAGGAGCCTACCAGTGGTGGCACGGACTCGAAATGTCTGGGTGGTCTGTCCATACCATAACTTGGGAAGCTTTCCGTTCCAGATTTCTGGACCAGTACTACCCGCGATCCTTTCGCGCGGCGCGGGAGGCGGAATTCCTGCGACTGGAGCAGGGTGATATGTCCGTTGCGGACTACGAGAAAACTTTTGGGAAACTTTCCCGGTTCGCTGCTTCATTCGTAAGCACGGAGGAGGACAGATGCCAGCGGTTTGAGCTTGGACTCCGAGGGGAGATCCGGGCCAGTGTGACTGCTACCACTCATGCTTCTCTGAGAGATATGGTCGACGCAGCGGTGCGTGTCGAGGCCAGTCTGGCGGCACACCAGACACGACAACCTTCGGGGGAGGGGCGACGTCAGGATCGCCCACATCGTGGCCCATCAGACCATAAGAACAACAAGGGAGGGGGCTACAGGGGGGCACCCTCATCTTTCAAAGGTCGTGGCTGGTCGGGTCGACGTGGAAGCTCTCAGGGCAGAGGATCTGGATACAACTCTGGGCAACGCTCATCTTGGAGCGGTGCTTCTGGCGGGCATTCAGACAGGCCAAGGCCAGTAACTTGTTTTGCTTGCGGAGAGGAGGGCCACTATGCCTGTGATTGACCGCAGTTGTCCAAGAACAACGACGCTGGGGGCTCGAGTGTGGTGCAGAGCACGGCTTCCCACACTAATGGAGGTCGCGGTCAGGGAGGTGACCGTGGTGCTGGGCGTGGCGCGCGTGGGCGCGGACGGAACGGAGGGCCGAGGGCCCAAGTGTTTGCAATGACCCAGCAGGAGGCGAGGACTGCTCCAGGCGTGGTCACAGGTACACTACATATCTTTAACCTTCTTGTACGTGTATTAATGGATGCGGGGGCTACACATTCTTTTATTTCGAAAAGTTGTGCTGGTATGCTTAATTGTGTGGTATCAGCCTTAGATTGCGAAATGGGTGTTGGCACCCCGATGGGTATCGTGTACCTTGTGAATCAGGTGATTCGAAGGTGCCCGGTAAGAATTGAGGATGTGGATTTACCAGCAGACTTAATTATTCTGGATATCCACGACTTCGATATAATCCTAGGGATGGATTGGCTGTCGGAGCACGGATCGCTCATCGACTGCTGTAGCAAGCAAGTGATTTTGCGGAGCCCGGGTTTGCCGGAAGTTATCTTTCAGGGGGAACGTGATGGTTCGCCTCCTGAAGTGATTTCGTCACTTACTGCTACCAAACTTCTACGGAAGGGATGCCAGGGTTATCTGGCGCATGTCGTGTCGGAACGGGTTGATACTCCGGTTATCGACGAAATACCGGTGGTCTGTGAGTTTCCGGATGTATTCCCAGAAGACTTACCTGGATTGCCACCATCGCGGGAGATTGAGTTTACTATTGAACTACTCCCGGGTACCCGACCTATATCCCAGGCATCATACCGGATGGCGTCAGCCGAGTTACGGGAACTCAAGACTCAATTGCAGGAGTTGGTGGATTTGGGATATGTCCGACCGAGTACTTCACCGTGGGGAGCACCGGTGTTGTTCGTGAAGAAGAAGGAAGGAAGTCTCCGTTTATGTATTGACTATCGACAACTCAACAAGGTGACGCTGAGGAACCAGTACCCTCTACCCAGGATCAATGACCTTTTCGACCAGTTGCGGGGAGCTCAGTGCTTCTCGAAAATTGATTTGCGGTCTGGGTATCACCAACTGAGGATTTCGGAGGAGGATATTCCGAAAACTGCTTTTCGAACCCGTTACGGACACTACGAGTTCCTTGTTATGCCATTTGGTTTGACGAATGCTCCAGCAGCATTCATGGATCTAATGAACCGGGTCTTCCGACCCTACCTGGATAAGTTCGTGATTGTGTTCATCGATGATATTTTGGTATACTCGAGGAGTGCCCGTGCACATGAAGAACATCTACGGTTGGTCTTGGAGAGGCTGAGACAAGAACAATTGTACGCCAAGCTGAGCAAGTGTCAGTTTTGGCTGAGCAGTATTGGTTTTCTGGGACACGTGATATCGACGGATGGGATTTGCGTGGATCCCCAGAAAACAGAAGCGGTGACCAACTGGGCTAAACCGACAACAGTGACCGAGGTGCGGAGTTTCGTCGGGTTAGCAGGTTACTACCGGAGATTCGTGGAGGGCTTCTCCAAAATTGCTGCACCATTGACTCGTTTGACTCGGAAGGGAGTAAAGTTTATCTGGGACGAGCAGTGCCGGATGACAGTGGAGAGTTTGTGGTCTTCAGTGATGCATCGCTGCAAGGTCTGGGCTGCGTGTTGATGCAAACTGGCAAGGTTATCGCCTATGCATCCCAGCAGCTGAAGACTCACGAGTTGAACTACCCTACTCATGATTTGGAGTTGGCAGCGGTGGTTCATGCTCTCAAGATCTGGAGACATTATCTGTTCGGCGCAACGTGTCGGATATACACCGACCACCAGAGTCTTAAATACTTATTCACTCAGAAGGAGCTTAACATGAGACAACGGAGATGGTTGGAGCTGCTGAAGGACTATGACTGTACGATCGAGTACCATCCGGGTAAGGCCAATGTGGTGGCGGATGCACTCAGCAGGAAATCAGCAGGAATTGTTGCACACCTGGGGATGGTGTATCTTCCCTTACTGGTGGAACTCCGGAAGGCGGGAGTTATCTTGGGTACGGATATGCATGGAGCTTTGTTGGCCAGCTTCCATGTACGACCAGTACTGATTGATCGGATCATCGAGGCACAACTTCAGGATCCGATACTCTGTATTTACAGAATTGAGGTCAATGCGGAGGGGAGACAGGATTTTACCATCCGGGACGATGGAGCACTTGTGAAATTGGGCCGTTTGTGTGTACCTGCAGTGGCAGAGTTACGGGCTGAGATTCTTGAGGAGGCCCATAGTTCGGCCTATGCTATGCATCCGGGAGGTACAAAGATGTACCGTACCCTCCGGAACCATTATTGGTGGCCAGGAATGAAGAAGGATATTGCTGAGTTCGTGAGCAAATGCTTAACCTGTCAGCAGGTTAAGGCGGAACGGCAGAGACCGTATGGGGCTATGCAGCCACTTCCGATTCCCGAGTGGAAGTGGGATCACATCACCATGGACTTCGTCTTTAAGTTACCGAGGACTCAGAGTGGAGTGGACGGAGTATGGGTGATCGTGGATCGGTTAACCAAATCAGCCCATTTTCTGCCAGTTCAGGAAACCTATAAACCTAATCGACTGGCTCAATTGTTTATGAAGGAAATCATACGATTGCATGGTACGCCAGAATCGATCGTGTCCGATCGTGATCCGCGTTTCACTTCCAGGTTCTGGCGGAGTTTGCAAGCTACTCTGGGAACAACCCTACGTTTCAGTACTGCTTTCCATCCACAAACCGATGGACAGTCTGAAAGAACCATTCAGACCCTGGAGGACATGATGAGATCATGTGTACTACAATTTCAGGACTCTTGGGATACTCATTTGCCATTGATGGAATTCGCTTACAACAACAGCTATCAGGCAAGCATCGGGATGGCACCTTTTGAGGCACTGTATGGCCGGCAGTGCAGGACACCTATCTGCTGGACGGAGATAGGAGAGCGAGCGGCTTTAGGGCCGGAGATGATGGACTTAACCATGGAAACTGTTCGCGTGATCAAGGAGAGATTGAAGGTGGCACAGGATCGCCAGAAAAGTTATGCCGACCGACGGATTCGAGACTTGGAGTTTGAAGTGGGAGATTTCGTCTTCCTGAAGTTATCACCGTGGAAGGGGATTATCCGATTCGGTCGACGAGGGAAACTGAGTCCGCGTTTTATTGGACCATATGAGATCGTGGAGAGAATTGGCAGAGTTGCATACAGATTGGCGCTACCTCCAGAACTATCTAGAGTTCATGATGTTTTCCACGTATCGATGTTGCGGATGTACGTACGTGATGCTTCTCATGTACTTGGGGAACAACCTGTCGAACTACGGGAGGATTTGAGCTTTGAAGAACAACCAGTACAGATCTTGGATCGGAAGGACAAGGTACTACGTCGGAAGACGATCCCTCTCGTGAAGATTCTCTGGAGAAACCAGAATGTGGAAGAAGCCACATGGGAGCCCGAGGCTCAGATGCGAGAACAATTTCCTCACTTGTTTCTTTGAAATTTCGGGACGAAATTTCTTAAGGGGGGAAGGTTGTAACACCCCGGAAATTCGAGGATCCCAATATTGTAATTTAATGTGTGATTTGACGCTTTTACCCTTGTTATGGGTATGGCCAATTGTTGACTTTTTGATTGATGAATTAAATGGACTTTGACATATGACTGTGACGTAGTTCGGGACGTCACGAGTTCATAGACAGGTGGCACGTCCATTTCGGACGATCAGGGAAAAAGTTATGACTATCGGAAGTTCAGGGGTATTACCGTAATTTGGACTTTTGGGGGTGAAAATGTTGACTTTTCTCTTGGCAACCAATTTTCAGTTGACTCAAGGACCGTTGGGTAGACCTCGACGTCCTGAGTCCGTAGACAGGCGGCACGCCGAAATCGGACTTCGTACGAGGAAGTTATGGTCAGAAACGTGAGTTTGGGAGGTTCGTGTCTCGGTTTTCGTGTCGATTATTATATTCAGGAAATCTGATTGGAGGACACCTGGTGAGTGACAAGTGTCACTCACCCATTGGCCAGATTGGATCAGATCCACTATTGGATTAAATAGCAATTAAATCAGCTTTAAATTCCAGCCCTTGGATTGAAAACCCCTGATCTAATCTGAGCCATTGATCTAATCATGGAGATCAAATCTGGATCGTCCGTTTCCTTCCCTCCATTTCTTTATATTTCATACCCGCAGAGCACATTCTGTCCATTTGGATCAAACATCCCAGCAAATCATCCACTCTCTGTGTTTGCGTATTGGGGACTCACTGGCGAGGCTGAGCGCCGGCAGTGACCACGGCAGAGGACGGCGGCGGGGAAGGAATCAGGGAAACCCGTGGCGGTTTCAAACCCAGATTTTGGTAAATCCATTTCCCACGTTTAGTTTTGTTTTTGATGGATCCTAATCGACTCTAGGGAATGCCAGGAACCTACTGAGATTGAACTCGTGGCCGGAGGTGCTCAGGACGGTGACACAACTGCGACGGGAGGCCGGTTCTGTTCTTCGAGGTAGGCCCTCGATCCTATCTGTTTTTCTCAATTCTAATTCCATAGAACCCTTCCTAGGATCCAGGCGAGTAGCTAGGAATCAAAAGGAATGAAAATGATTGAGAAATGAAGAAATGGTGACCGGGTCTTGATCGCGGGTCTGATCGACCCGAGTTGCAGGTTTTCGGGTCAACCCGTCTGAGGACAGCGGTGATGACGTGGCACCCTGTCAGTCTGTCAGGTGACGTGGACCAACCGTGAGCCGACACGTGTCACATGTCAGTGCACAGTCAGCACTGACATGTCAGTGACGTGGACCAGTCAGGGACTGCCACGTGTCACTGACATGTCAGTGACGTGGACCAGTGCCGTGCTGACACGTGGCACATGTCAGATCTGACATGTGGCCTGACAGATCAGCGAGGTGGACCAATCGGATGTTGACACGTGGCACCTGTCAGAGTCTGACACGTCAGACCTGACAGCTGTCAGATGACGTCAGCATGACGTCATGCTGACGTCAGCAGTGACGTCAGCGATGACGTCAGCAGGACTGTTCCAGCGTTGACCGCCGCGTTGACCAGCGCGTGGGGGCGCGTGTGAACAGTGTTTCTGGTGGGACCACCACCATTCTTTAGGTTTCGACGATCCGGATCCAACGGCGGTGGTTTCGGGTCGATCGGAGATCATTAAGTTGGTTAAATTAAGGTTTATTGCCTTGGAAAGCGCGTTCGGGCGGCTTTCCCGGGCCGGTTTCGGCCTAGGCTTTCATGGTTGAATGTTAGGGGTTTGTATTGACCTTTACGAATACTTTGGACTTGACAGGGATTGAACATTTGTACCAGGACGAGGGTATACGTTCGGTTTCTAGCAGGATTGTACTGTGAGTGGGCCATTTTCTTAAACCCTTGCGTGCATAAATGTTTTCTGGTTTATTATACTTATTCACATGCTAAAAACAATAATGTTTTTGATAGTATGGAAAATATGGTTATGGCACGTTTCACGGTATTTGGGCTTGAGACCCGTCCGATGGAACTTAATGATTGGTTCAGATTCTATCTATGTATATATATATGCTTGCATGTGGATATCAATAAAATGTATTTGGTACTGCACTGTATGGATCCATTCATATGATACTGTCCCCTCCGGATGAGGTACCCCGGAGAGGTCACGGACGTCTAGAACGTCCAGCGTCTATGACGCTAAGCATCGGGGATGCTGTACCCGAACGGGGTTCGGGGATTGAACTCGGAATTGAGACCCGAGTGGCACGCGTAGCCTTGTGATTGTGACCTTATTGACGTCAGGGACGTCAGACATCAGGGATGTCGGGATTGGAGTGTATAGTGCAGCAACTAAAATTATGGTTATGGTTTTATTACATGCCTTATGATTCATATTATATTATTTATGATTTTTAATGATGATGCACGCATGTTTGGAAAACGGAGGGGTAAATTATATGTTTTAATTATCAAACGATTTCATAAACTTGAGTTTCGGTCCACTCACCCTTAATGTTTTGATAACCCCTCCAGGTCGGGAAACTGAGGTAGAGGAGGAACCTGAGGCTGAGGCGTAGATCTACATTTTGCGTACCTGATCCCCTGTTGGGCGGTGTACCCGCAGGTTTACTTTAGAGTCGTGCTCGCATCTTGTAATTTTGGTTTTCATCCCTTGTCTGACATTCGTTTAATTCGGATTTGATGTATGACTTTAATTTGGTTATTTATGCATTTGATGTTTTAAGGTTAAAATTGGTATGAATTATTGGGTGTCAGACGGGAGCAGGGCACGTCCCCCTGTGGTCCCTGTGGGATCGGGGCGGGTCCTGTCGTAATCACCCATCAAATGTTTTATTTTTAAAAGAAATGTTCATAAACCTACAGGCTGTTATGTTCCATTTTATCCCCCTCATGAAATGTACATTAACATGGTTGGGCATTAACACCGTGCTCTTCTTCCTCTAAGTTGGAAGTGTCTTCAGAATGCAAAGAAATGGCCCCAGCCTGACTACATACAAGGTTCACATGATTGGACAAAGAAACTCGATTATAATCCTATAATAAAGTGATGAACATCCTCAAGGCTGAACTGTCCATGCCCATTTGGAAGCAAGACCAAGGCATATATAATAGAAAATACCCAAGTCCTTGGGTTGTGATACTGTACCATGCATAAAATGTAAGACAACGGTGAACAATCCCACATTCCTACGAGGGGGAATGGTCTGGGAGAGGATGGTGGTGTGCCTTAAAGGTGTAGGCACACACCTATCTAGCACTAGGCCTTTTGGGAGCTCAAGTGGCTTTGGGGGGGATTGGAACCCCAAAGGTAAGCGAGTTAAGGCTGGTGCAATTCCATGATGGGTGACCCCCTGGGAAGTTGCACCATGAGCTCCCGAAAAGAAAACCGTGAGGGCGAGGCCCAAAGCGGACAATATGGTGCTAGATGAGTCGGGTCCTAACTGAGGAGGGTTGGGTCCTAACAATTTGGTATCAGAGCTAGACCCCGACCGGGAAGTGTACCAACGAGGACGCTAGCTGTAACTCCCCAGAAATTCGAAAAATGTAATTTTGTAAAATAATGAACGAAATGACGTTTTTACCTCTCTGAATAGTATGGTCAATTTGTTGACTTTTTGATTGGTGGATCAAACGGACGTTGACCGATGATCGTGACGTATTTCGGGACGTCACGAGTCCATAGACAGGTGGCACGTCCAATTCCGACGATCAGGGAAAAAGTTATGACGTTCGGAAGTTTGAGGGCATTTTCGTAATTTAGACGAAAAGGGGGGAAATTTTTGACTTTTTGTTTGACAACTAATTTTCACACGATTCGAGGACCGTTAGGTAGGTCTCAATGCCCTGAGAACAACGACAGGCGGCACGTCGAAAACGGAGTTCAGGTGACCAAGTTACGGGTCACGGAAGTCTAGGGGCAAAATGGTAATTTGTCGAACCAGGGGCAAAATGGTCTTTTAACCATGATCAGACAGTGACACCTGTCCTTTGTCTTCTTCTTGCCCCAGAGAACATGGAAACGGGTATTAAGGAAAACATAATTATGCTACTTTGGACATTAATCCCCTAAATTATGGCTTGACCACATCATTGTCAAATTAACAACCAATAAATCAATTGTCTCAGCTTCATTGTGTAATTGTGAGATTAAAGAAACCGAATTGAGAGAAAAACTCGAGAGACATAGAGGCCACTGGGACAATTCAGAATCGAAAATTTTGGAAAATTAGTGTGATATTCGAATTGGAAGTTGTGAGCTAGGAGAAGGGAAATTGAGGCTTGAATTAGACTTCTGGGATTAAAACGAAACTCCCTGCAACAAAAACGAAGAGAAATCGTGTCGAATTGAGGAAGAACAGAAGCTTCCATTGTCGCTTAAAATCGAGCTTGGGTTCAACTAGTTGGAGGTAAGAATTTATCAAATTGATCTTGTAAAAACGTTCCTTACACTCTCACGATACTCACTGTATGAATTAATTTGAAAATCAGGGACGAAATCGGTAAACCCGAATAGGAGACCCGTCGAAGGTTGATCGTGAGTCGTGAGGTTTTAAACCCCAATTGAGGTAATTAATCCTACAGAACTTAAATGGAGATGGATTATAAGGGATCAGTTGAAAGAATGGATTGATTTGAGGTCGAATTGAGTGAGTTTGAGTCGGGTTCTATCGCGGGTTTCCCAACCCGTCTATCAGACATCCGGGTTAAGACGAAGCACTGTAGCATTACTGTGCTACGCACGTGGCTTTCACGAGCAGCCGCTTGCGGCGGCGCGTGAGGGCGCGTGGATGGGAATCCGAGGAAGTGGTCAACATGAAACTTGATGTTCTCGATGATACGAACTTATCCGCGTTGGTTTCGGGTCAATCGGATATGGTTTCGGAGTAGTTTCGAGTACCCGACGCGTATAGTTTATATTTAAATAATATTATAAAATTCCGACGATTAGGGGATTCTTATATGAGGACCATATGATAGTCTAGTAACCTTAAATCACTTTGTTTGACAGGCTGGAATATTCCCGGGACGTCGGAAGAAAGCGAACAGCTCGAGGCTGAGCAATCGGGACGGTGTGTGTGAGTGGACTTTGTTTTCTAACCGTGATGCATGCATATATGATTTAAATGCTTTATTATATGATTTTATATGCTTTGGCATGATTGATGTTTCAATCCGGTGATTTCTCGATTTTATAGATTATTATATTATATTTTGGCACGATTTTCGAGAAATGATGACATTGATGTTTTGGGTTAGGCCCGTGATTGAAAATGATGTTTTGACTCGGGTTATGAGTCAGGAAATTGAAAATGATATTTGGACTCGGATTATGAGTCAGTGATTGATTTTATGGATTTACGTGAAAGTGGCAACTCGGGTTTACGACGGATTTACGTGAAAATGATATTTTGGGCTTGAAACCCAATGTAATTGTGATTTTGATTATATTTGTATTTCCATGTGATGACATGATGATATTGATGATTTTCGGATTTATAAAGTAAATCGGGACTTTGGTTTTCCGGATTTGAGGAAACTATATTTTGGGGCTGAGACCCTGTGTTGATAAATGATTTGGTTTTCAACGCAACTGTTTTTCATTGGTTTTCATGATGGTGATGTGTTGCGGATATTTAGGGCTTTTGGGTGAAAATATGTTTTTCCCCGAAGTGTACCTTGGAGATAACGCTCGCCTTTGGGAGGAAAGTGTTTACCCCGAAGAGGTCACGTAGCACGGTCTGTTGTCGTGCAGCCGATGGAGGCTCGACTCAGACCAGAGATGTGCTGGATATACATTGATCGGTAAGTGATGTGTTCACTAGATCTGGATTGTCGGCTGGTGAGGTTTCACAACGACAGATGCTCAGATTTTGAGCGGTCCTTGAGCCTATTTGATTTGCACGCGTAGCAGGGATAAATGTGACTATATGGAACTGAATATGGAAATAAGTCCCGTGGTTTTGTGGAAAATGATTTTGAGGAAATTGTGGACGTGAATTTAGAAACATGGTTTTGATTTTATTGGTCCACTGAACATATTTGATTGATTTCTTACTATTACTCGTGTTTTATGATATGCATACAAGTTTGTGAAAACTGGAGGGGAAACCTTGAGTTTCGGTAAATGTATTTAGAAAAGTTTATTTTGTCCACTCACACCTTTAATGTTTTTATTCACCCTCTAGGCCAGTGCACAGGTACGGGGGCTAGAAACGAGGCAAGCGAGGCAAAAGAATAAGTAGACCGTTGCGCACTCAGACACTCTACATAGTAGGATTTTGATCCCTATCTGTAATAGTACCTATGCTCTGTAATGTCGTTGACTAGTCAAACTTGTGACGCCATTGGTCTGTAAAACTTAACTATCCCTTGTCTGACAATGTCTTTGGAATTTGTTGTGTGGCGTATGTATATAAGTTTGATTACTTTTGGTACTTTTTAGTTATTATCAGACGGGAGCAGGATCTATCACGACTATCGAGGGATAATCGGGATGGGTCCTGTCACTAGGCCCTAAGGGGGGTGGATTGTAAGACTCGTGTCCTGGAGGGAACGGTGAACAATCCCACATTCCTGCAAGGGGGAATGGTCTGGTAGAGGATGGTGGTGTGCCTTAAAGGTGTAGGCACACACCTATCTAGTACTAGGCTTTTTGGGAGCTCAAGTGGCTTTGGGGGGGATTGGAACCCCAAAGTTAAGCGAATTGAGATTGGTGTAATTCCATGATGGGTGACCCCTTGGGAAGTTGCACCATGAGCTCTCGAAAACAAAACTGTGAGAGCGTGACCCAAAGCGGACAATATGGTGCTAGATGAGTCGGGTCCTGACAGAGGAGGGTCGGGTCCTGACATAAAACATCTAGAGTTTACAAGAAATTCATAAAAAGGTAAAATGTTTCATGCAACACTTTCTTCCTTTTTTTCACTATTTTTGGGATATCAAAGAACTTTATGACAACACACAAGACCTCTTAGACATCCTTGAATCAATCAAAGGCTAGTACTTATAACTAGAAAAATAAAGATTCAGCAGATTCTTGAAAAGATGAGCATCATCTAAACCTAAGGAAGAAAATCACATACAAACTGAAGAAAAAAAAAAGATAAATGATGGTGATGTAGGGAAAAAAAAATGACATATCAACACAGATAGGTTCACGAACACACACAAAAAACAACACCATAACGAAAACAACAGGTCCATTCCTAATACCTGCAGAAACAAGCTTCTCTAACAGCATTGAGCTAACTTACTGTACAATGCAAAAACACGACAAGATAAATGGAAATTGCAAGAAGTAAATAGCATCCAACCCAATAATATAAAAATGATTTGTCATAAAAAAATCATGTATTAAACATGCCATGAATCACTAACAAAGAAAATAATGTCCATTAGATCTTATGGAAATACTTAGTTTCCCCACAAGCACTGACTTGAATGTTGATGACTAAGCTTCCAGCTGGTAGTTGAGTCAGCAAGTCGAGTAAACAAAGAAATGAAGAGTGTATGCTGAGTTGGATAACAGATTTACCCTTCAGTATGTGCTCAATTGCATGAGCTGCAAGAAATAGGCAGTTAGTGTCTAGGAGGTGAATTTGTGTAGTACATTGATCATCACTCAAGATTATCATCGATTCACTGTCCAAATCAAGAACCAAAACAAAAAATTAAACTAAACTACTCATGAGCTAATCTTGATTCATCCATTTCAATTCAGCTAGTGTGTGTGTGTTAAGAAGAGGGACCGTACCTGAATTTTTTGAACACCAATATGGTATTAGAGCGGTGAGATTGCCGTTTGACACTGGGACGTTTCTGTGAGAAAGAATCAGCATGGCTGGAACTATAGGAGGTGAGCTACGTGCTCCGAACTTCGATGGCAGTAACTACGAGTTCTGGAGCATCAAGGTCAAGACGATACTTCGAGCTCATGATTTATGGGATTATGTGACACACCCTACCCCAAATCCCTCGGGATTAAGGGATAAGCCACGCTCCCCTCTAATTTACGTGTGACATGAAGATTAAACCGACGTCTAACCTCCACGTAACACGTAAGCCGGACAAGGGATTCCCAAGAAAACCGTCCAAAAATTTACGGACTTCCTAGAGCGCGCAGAACCTACTGTGGATCGAGTGTGTGATGTCTCCGTTTCTCTCTAACAACAGCCCGCACCGCAGCAACCTGGAGGGTATCGAAAAACATAAAAAACTGTGAGTGGACAAAAATAAAGGATAAGTATAGAAAACAATTTATAAAAAGACATTTATACCCTCCATTTAAAAACCAATGCATGCATATAAAACCCATTTCATAAAATCATTTCACATTCAAGTTAATATAAACATTTATGAAACCAAAAACCAGAAATCATTTCATTTTCTCAAATCCCGGGCCTCAGCTCAAAACCATCAAAATCACTATCAGCCGGGGCATAGCCCAAAACATCGAAAAACCATTATTTGAAAAACATCAAGGTATCATCGAAATCCAAAACACATTTGAAAGCCATTTAAAATCCATTGCAATCAATCGAACCTGCTGGATCTATCCGAGTCTTTAAACTCAATATCAATCCGCGTCTTTAAACTCAATTCAGGCCTCAATATAATCTGAGTCTTTAAACTTCCGAGTCTTTAAACTCAATAGGCTTACGGGGGAAATCACAATATCCGAGTCTTTAAACTCAATCTGGGTCATTAAACCCAATCTGGGCCCACCCCCGTCATATATCATATTCGGGTCTTTAAACCCAATAACCAGATCCAGCAAATCCAATCCAAAACCATTTTAAAACCATTTCCAAATCCATGTCCAAATCTGAATTCGAAATTACCATTTCGAATCCCAAGCCGAATCCGAAATCATCATTCCGAATCCAAATCCAGAAATCCACTTTCAAGCTCCAAAACCGAATTAGGAATCATATTTCAGAAATCCGATTCCAAAACCCAAAATCACATTTATCGAAATCACTTTTCTGAACAGGGCTTCAACCCGAAATCACTTTTCCAAAATCCATTATAAATCATTGAAATCAAATCATATTTCAATCCCAAAATCGTATCATCGAAACCATTATCAAATCATAGCATAAAAGCTTATCTCGTAAAACGTGAAATTTCATAAATATCTCAAAATACGTGCAAAACTGTAAATCATCAATATCATATCACAAACATAGAAATCACATGTATAAAACATATAAAACATTTATACATGCATTATACGTTAGAAAGCAAAGTCCACTCACAGACCGTTACGCCGTTGCCTCGATACATGTGCACTTACGCCGTTCTCGGCCAATCCACTATCTCCGGCTTTCCCGAACCTGTCCAAATACCATAAAAAGGTCACTAACTATTCCATAAAGCTTCTAATAAAGCCCCATAATTTTTCCAAATTTTTAATTATTTTTAAAAGAGCCTTTAAACCTTCGGACATCCGGAAACATATTGAGACGATGTCTGATTGACTCGAAACCAGTGCCAAAATGTTTGTTACATCGATTACATCATTTCACATGTTGAGCACTTCCCCATCAGAGGCACCACGCGCCATCCAAAGGGGCTGCGCGTGGGAGCCACGCGCCTCAGCACTGTTCATCTCCTACCTCTGTCAGACCGGGTTTGAACCGGTCTGGTCCGGCCTGGTCCAACCGAACCGACGTGGACGGTTTAACCCCCTAAATCCTCCAATTTTGATCCGTTTTCAATTATGTTCAACCCTAAAGCTTCCTCTAAGTGTTTCCTATTAATCTACGACGTCAAAACCTCAATTTGAGCATGAAAGTATACCTTCCCAATCAACCTTCAAACCTTCGACTTTCCTCCTCTATGTTCTTGCATCTCCGGCCACCCCAAGCCGTGCTTCCAAGTCCACTCATTCCCTTTTGACCTCCAAACCTTGTTCCAATTAACCAAATCACCTATTAACCCTTGAAACACGATCTACCATTTTTTAATATAAAGAAGACTTTCACGGGAAATCAATCTTACCTCACCGTCGTCCACCCCTGTGGTCACCACCAGCTTCGTCTCCCTTCCCTTTCCATTTTTCACTCACACTTCACGGGCAAAAGATCACATCGTGACGGTGTTTGAACCAATTGTTGCTCACGGTTCACAGGTCCTCTGCTTTTCATGATTCCATGGCCACCATCCACGACGGCGCTCCACCAAGACGCCACCACACTCGGCTCTTCCCACTCTCTCATTTTCCTTCACACACTGTTAACAGATAGTGAAGCATCACATGATTTTAAGGGATTGTTTCATGGTTTTCTCTATTTTTCTGTTCTTCATCAAACACATACTTATGCACGATTGGTTTAAAACTCAATTGAGACGTTAGGGGAGGATTCCACGACCTTCCAGCAAAGGACAAGTGTCCCACATCCATTGGGCACATTTCCCATTGCACCAGGTGTCCCATTTTTTCTGGGCACAGATTCCAATGCATCAAAATGACCAAAATGCCCCTGCCTTCCCAATGTACCATTTTGCCCCTCATGTTCCTAGACCCGTAACTCTGTCGTCCGAACTCCAATTGACGCATGCCGCCTGTCGTTGTATTCAGGGGATTGAGACCTACCTAACGGTCCTCGAACTTCGTGAAAAAGCCCTATCGTATGAAAATTCAACAAATCGCCCCTTTCTAACCAAATTACCAAAATACCCCCGAACTTCCGAACGTCATAACTTTTTCCTCGAACGTCGAAATCGGACGTGCCGCCTGTCTATGAACTCGTGACGTCCCAGACTACGTCACAGTCATCGGTTAAAGTCCATTTGACTGCCCGAACTAAAAGTCAACTTTTTTGCCCATTTCATCGGTAAAACCGTCATCTCGCATCGTCCGTCCAAAATCACCCAACTAATCACCGATTAACGTCACTAATTCGTCATTAACCACTAATCTAATCCTGATTTCCGGAACGGGTCGTTACATTATGTAGATGTTGGCTTGAATGAGAATGAAAGAGATGAAGTTGGTGAGGTTATCAATCAGCCAATGCGAGTTGATTATATTAGGGATGCCAAGGCCTTGGGATTGATTCAAATGTCAATGGCAGATACGATCTTCTCTAAGATCAGAAAAAGAAGGATTTGCTAAGGCATCATGGGATGTGCTAAGACGTGAATATAGTGGTAACTTGAAGGTAAGAACTATTAAGCTTCAGTCCCTTGGACGTGATTTTGAGTATATTAGGATGAAAGATGATGATTCTTTAAGTGTATACTTGTCTTGACTCTTTGACATTGTGAATGAAATGAAAACATATGAGGAGGATATTACTGAAAAAAGGCTAGCACATAAAATTTTGATTAGTTTGATTAAAACCTATGATTCTATTGTTTCAATCATTGAAGAAACTAGGGATCTGGATGCTATAATTGTAGAGGATATTGTAGGAAATCAAGGATGTTATGTTGCTACGTGGCCTAGAAGAAAATTTGCTTAGTGTGGGACAAATGCTGGAATATGAATATTACCTAGTCTTTGGTGATGGTACAGTGGACATATTTGGGGACAAGGAGTTGAACGATAAAGTTGCTAGGGTGCCTATTACAAAGAATCGATGCTTTCCACTGACCTTGGAAAGTGTTAATCCTGTAGCAATGTAGTCTATTGCCATAGAAGATGCAGAGCTGTGGTACAAACGAACGATATGGTCATTTAAACTATGCCAGCTTGAAGACATTGCAACATAAATACTTGGTTGTAGGTTTACCTAAACTTACAGATCAAGGAAGTGAAGTGTGTGAGGGTTTTGTGACTGGTAAGAAGCATGTGAAGATGTTTGACAAAGAGAAAGCATGAAGGGCTACTACACCTTTAGTGCTCATCCATACTGACATCTGTGGACCAATGCAAGAGAAGACATCAGGTGGAAATAGGTATTCCCTGACTTTCATTGATGATTGTACAAGAATGTGCTGGGTTTGCTTCATTCTAAACAAATCAGGGGCACTACAAGTGTTTAAGAAGTTTAAAGATATGGTAGAATTGCAGAGTGGATATAAGATAACGCAAATAATAAGTGATAGAGGAGGAGAGTATCTTTCAAAAAAGTTTTAAGAATTCTGTGACTCTGCTGAAATTAAGAGACAGTGATAATGGCCAATTCCCCTCAACAGAATGGAGTGGCTGAGAGGAAGAATAGGACCATTATTGAAATGGCCAGGGCTATGATGCATGATAAAGGGATTCCTTACAAGTTTTGGGGAGAAGCTGTTTATACAGCTGTCTACTTGCAGAATCGATGTCCTACGAAAGCTATTGATGGTAAGACACCATTTGAGAGGTTCTGTGGAAGGAGACTAGGAGTAAAACATCTAAGGGTGTTTGGTTCTATATGCTATGCTCATGTTCCTAGTCAGCTTAGGCAGAAGCTGGATGAAAAGAGTACGAAGTGAGTGTTTATGGGGTATGGTAGCTATGAGAAGGGCTACAGATTATACAATCTACAAATTGAGATGATGGTGAATCTAGAAGTGTTGTATTTGATGAGAGTGCAAAGTGAAATTAGAATGAAGCAAAGGACACTAATGCAAGGTCAATTCCCATAAGCAATAGTTATAGCTTGGAATTCAGAGGAACTGTAATTGAACCTCATGAAGAGAATTCAATAGTAGCTGTACAAGAAAACCAGGTGCAAGTTGCAGGATCTCAGACAAAATCTGAATCCCCAAGCCACACTCCAGTGAAGTATAGGAGCATTGAAGACATCTATGCTCGATGTCATATGAGCATGATAGAACCTAAAACTTATGAGGAAGCTGTTGAAGACCAAGTATGGAAATCAGCTATGGAAGCTGAACTAGAAATTATCAACAAGAATGAGACATGGGATCTGGTTGATAGACCTATGAACAAACCTATTATTGGAGTGAAATGGGTGTATAAAACCAAGTTAAACTTGGATGGGTCAGTTCAAAAGCACAATGCAAGGCTTGTTGCAAAGGGGTATGCACAGAAGCTTGGAATCGACTTCAATGGGACCTTTGCTCATGTAGCAAGGTTGTGCACTATAAGAACACTCATTGCACTAGCAACACAAAAGAGTTGGAAGCTGTATCAACTAGATGTAAAGTCTGCATTTCTAAATGAAATTCTAGAAGGAGAGGTTTACATAGAGCAACCTGAAGGCTATGCAGTTTAAGAAAAAGAAGGAATGATGTATATACTGAAAAAAAAAACATTGTATGGATTGAAACAAGCTCATAGGGCTTGGTATGGTGAGATAGACTCTTTTCTATCTCAATGTGGATATATCAAGAGTTTTAGTAAGGCTACCTTATATGTGAAAACAACAAGTGATGGAGGAATTCTTATTGTTTCAATCTATGTAGATGATATTATCTACACAGGTTCTAGTATGGACCTAATGCAGGAGTTCAAAGCTGCCATGATGGGGAAGTATGAAATGTCTGACTTGGGGCTATTGCACCACTTTCTGGGTATGAGAGTTATTCAAACAAATAGAAGTGTTTTCATCCATCAAAGGAAGTATGCTTCTACATTATTTGAGAGATTTGGGCTCAAATATTATGTAACGACCCGTCCCAAATTCCTAGATTAGATTAGTGACTAATCACGATTAGTGAGGTTAATCGGTAATTAGTTAGGCGAAATCGGACTCACGATGCAAAATGACCGTTTTGCCCTAGCGTGGGTAAAACGTTGACTTTTCATTCGGGCGGTCAAATGGACTTTGACCGATGACCGTGACGTAGTTTAGGACGTCACGAGTTCATAGACAGGTGGTACGTTCAATTTCGACGTTCGAGGAGGAAGTTATGATGTTCGAAAGTTTGGGGGCATTTTAGTAATTTTGGTTAAAAAGGGGCAAATGTTGACTTTTTCACCGAGAGGACCGATGGCCGAGGGCCGAGGACCGTTACGTAGATCATGACGATACGAATCCATAGACAGGCGGCACGTCAAATTTGGACTTTCGACGGCGAAGTTACGGTTAACGGAAGTTCAAGTGCACTATTGCACGAATTACGAAATAAGTTAACTTTTGGACTTTAGTGGGGCCCAGATATTTAATGGAGGCCCAATGGATGAGTGACAAGTGTCACCCATCCACTGGACATTCCTACACATATTCATGCATCGACCATCTATTTTATTTTCTTCATTTCAAACACAAACTCAAACCACCCGATCTCACCATTTCTCTCCATCTTTGTGCAACCCAAACCCATCCAACCTTCAACCCATGACCAGCTGGGAGGACCAGAGAGTGAGAGGAAGATCCTGGATGTGGTGGCCGACCCAGGATGGCGCCGCCGTGGGCGGTGGTGTCAGGACCCACCCCGGTTTCACCCCGAAAACCGAGGTAAATCCTGCTCCCGTCTGACACCCCGACACAAAACCAAAGTAAACTCACTCGAAGCCACCAAGGTACTCAGTCAGACGCAGGAGAAACTATAACACATCCCGAAGGAAAGTTTTACAGAGCATAGTTTTGAATACAAAAGAAAGAAAACCGATACAAAGAGTACACGCACTACGGAAAATTGAAACACTCCGGGATCCCCTCCGCGACTTCTATGCCTCGGACGCTGCCTCGACGCTGAAACCCCGCTCTAGCTCCACGACCTGGAAGGTAATTTAAAAACAGAAAGTGTGAGTGGACCATAAATAAAAGAAAAGTTTCCAAAACCAGTTATAAGAAAAACCGGGTTTGGCTCTCCGTTTTGAAACCACATGCATAACTCAGTTATTAAAGCAGTTATAGGTCACATAAACCTCATCATAAAAATAGAAACACTATAAAACACAGTTATAGAAATCATAACATAATCATCATAAAACCGTATCATAAACCATGAATATCAAGTCATCATTATCCGATCAAACCTGCTGGACCTATCCGAGTCTTTAAACTCCTGAGTCTTTAAACTCAACAGGCCTACGGGGGAAATATCAATATATTCGAGCCTTTAAACTCTCGAGTCTTTAAACTCAATCCGGGTCTTTAAACCTAATCCGGGCCCGTCCCCCGTCAAATCAATATCCGAGTTTTTAAACCCAATATCCAGATCCAGCAAATCCAATCCAAAACCATTTGAAAACCATTTCGAAACCCATATCCAAACCCGAATCCGAAATCACCGGTCTGATGCCCTTCCGGCGTCCAGAACCATCATTCCGAACCCAAATCCGGAATTCCACTTTTCAACTTTACCGAAATCCATTTATAATCATTGAAAACCATTTATCATTGAAATCTCAAAACCATAGCATTATAATAAAAAATCCACTTTTCCTCGTAAAACGTGCCAAATACGTTATTTCTCGAAAACCGTGCAATTATGCAAGACCAACATCACATATTCAACAATCATGAAATCACATGGAAAATCATAAAATAATTATAGAAAAACAGTTATGCATGCTCAGTTATAGAGAAGGGGTCCACTCACAGTACCGAGCCCTCAATCGCGTCCCGAACGTCTCGTACGTTCCTCAGCTTCCTCGGGAAGTCCCGATCCTGTCAACAACCGCCAAAGTACGTTACTAACACGTCTACGAAAATCTGCCTAATTTTCCCCAAAAAGCTCTGGGTCCTAAACGTAACGAACCGGAACCCTAAACCTTCACCCTCGCAGAACTAATCTCAAACGGCGTCCGATTAACCCGAAACCAATCCCATTAGACTCGTCACAACTCCTAGACCAAAAACTATGTTGACAACTTCCTCAAGAACCACCGCACGTGCCCCCACGTGCCGCCCAAAGTAGCTGCGCGTGGCCCTCATGCGCCAGCTATAGTACCATCGTCTTCCTCGAGTCGACCCGGTCGAACCAGCCTCTGCAATTCGAACCGGCGAGGACGGTTCACCGCCGTACCTGCACCAAAACACCTCCTTTCTTCACCATCCTCTTCGCCCCGTCCTAAGTTATCCATTCCTATTCTCCAAACACCTCGACTCAACCTAAAACCTGTCGACTCAAGCTCGAACAGAAACCCAAACTGTCCCCTGTTTTCTACTCTGGCCACCCAGGTCTTCCCCCGCCACGGCAACCACCGTAGAAGGTTCCTAAGGACCTAAGAAGTCGACTAGGACCAACCAAAACCCTCGACTCATACTCAAGACCCACGACTCAATGTTTGAACCCAGACTGAAAAACAGAGGACGCCGTGTATCCTCCGTCGTCCAGGACTCCGCCTTGCACTCCCCGTCACGGCTGCACAACCGGCAGCTACCTAGGACCCTACTGAGTCCCCTAAACCCCACTAGACTCCTCGATTCAACCCCAAAATCCACGACTTTCCAATTTTAAAATCACGGTAAAACAGAGCACAGAGAGGAAAGAAGAAAGATTACCTGCGGTCGATCGCCGCCGTGACCTCCGCTGGGGCTAGTCGTCTCCTCTCACCCCTCACGACACCACCACGAGTCCAATTGCACCGTACACGGTCACACCACCACCACGATCACTCACTTCCTCCCTGTTTTCCCCCTGGTTTCCCGTGGCTCACCTCTCACACAGACATAGCCACTGGACCTCCAAACCTCCTCACTAACTCCCTCTCACTCTCTGGTCACTCTCACACACTCACAAACTCACCCCCTCACCAAGCTTGAGCGATTGCTCCCCAAATTCCCAGTCTCTGTTTTCTCTCTGGGTCGAAGAACAAACACGAACACACGGGCACCCCCAATTATTTGGACCGTGCACACGCCTAGAAGCCACTAGGCCCTTGCCACGCGTCACAATCCTCCCCTTCTCTCTCATAACTGTCTCAATCTCAGCCCTCCATTTGTCCCTCTCTGTTGCACCAATCCCAGAGCACAAAGACCAAAATGCCCTTCCTTTTAAGCCAAAATTACGATCTTGCCACTCCCTTTCTAGACCCGTAACTCACACATCGTAATTCCGATGAATACGTGCCGCCTGTCATCGAACTCAGGACGACGAGATCTACCTAACCATCCTAGGTCAACGTGTCAAAACCCGATCATACAAAAAGTCAACTTTTCCCCATATTTTAACCAAATTACGGTTATGCCCTCAACCTTCCGAACATCATAACTTCCTCCTCGGATGTCGGAATCGGGCGTGCCACCTGCCTACGGATTCGTGACATCCTAAACTACGTCCTAGTCATCGGTCAAAACCCAATTGACCGCCTGAACTAAAAGTTAACTTTTTGCCCAAACTAGGGGTAAAATCGCCATTCTACCCTAACGAACTTATCGGGACCAACTAACCCCCGATTAAGCTCACTAAACTTGCCTTAAACACTTCCTTAAACACTTCCTTAACCCTAATTCCTGGGACGGGTCGTTACAGGTGGAGCCACGAACCCGAGAGGGTGCTCGGTAAGGCCCAATCCTTTCCATTTTTCAATTCTTGCATTATGGTTGCTTTTGGGTGCCTAGGAAGTGATTATTAGGTTGCTAGGGACTTAATAGGAAGGTTTCTAATGGGGTTGGACGGCTGTGAAGCCATGGGAGAATTTTAGGAAGCTTGAACCGTATGGTTCAAGAATTAAACCATGGAATTTAGGTGTTTTTAGGTTGTTTTAAGGAGTAGAAATGATAGGGAATGAAGAGATGAATTATAGGATTAATTAGGGTTGAAATCGGACCAAAATAGAGGGAGAAAACCCCTGAACCGTTCACGCCGGTTCGGAACAATGCATGAGCAGTGAACCGGTTCAGCACAGTGCTGATGGAGGTTGAAGACGATGAACAGTGTTCTGAGACTTCTTGCGACGCGTGAGGGCGTGTGAACAGTAATTTGGAAAAGTGTTCAACATATAAAATCTTCTATTCGATGTAACGAAGGTTTAGGGACTGGTCTCGCGTCAATCGGACGTCGTTTCAATAGGTTTCGGGGTGTCGGAAGGTTTAGGATCAGTTTAAAAATAGTTAAAAGTTCGGGAAAATTACGGGGCTTTGGTAGGAGGTTAATAAGGTAGTTAGTAACATTCTATTACGATTTGGACAGGTTCGGGAGTCCCGGTGATGGTGATTGGCTCGGGAGAGCCTATGGCACGCAAATCGAGGCGGCAGCTCGGACGGTCTGTGAGTAGACTTTGATTTCTAAACTGTGATGCATGCATAAATGTTTTATATGGATTATGAATATGATTTTATGATGTTGACTTGGGTGCTTGTGGTTTATATGATTTCACACTTTACGAGGCGATTTACGTGCTTACACGTAAATCGAGGTTTTCCGATTTTACACTGATTTTCCGTACTTATGGTTTTAGTTATGATTTCATGAAATGATTTTGGATTTGAAAAGGTAACTCTCAGACTTGAGGTCCATTTGATTTACGGAATTGGGTCGGAGGCCCAGTTGGTTTACGATTCGGACTAGAGGTCCAGTTTCTATGTGGATTCGGGCCTAGGGCCCAGCTATGTGTTGCAAATGGATTTACGGGTCATGACGGTTTATGGGAACCGGCATGAACCCTTGAAAGGATTTTACGGTTCATGACGGCTTATGGGGGCCGGGCATGAATCCTGGATAAGGTTTAAAGAATGATTTGAAAAGGTTTTTCATATTCCATCCTTTATATATGATTGTCTCCTCTGGGGAGGGTCGTTGGCCTAGGTGGACCCCGAAGTAGTCACGGAGCACTGACTGAGTGGAGTCGCCCCCCAGTTGGGTTCCTTACTCTCAAGATGGGCATGGTTTGTTACCTCCAGGGAGGGTTATTGATCTACGAACATTGACCTGGGTGGACCTTGGAGAGACTTGGGTTTGAGACCCCGGCTAGCACGCGCGTAGCTTTATTTTACCGTGACAGGTTCTGGATATGAATATAATGGATAAACATGATTTCAATTGGTTTGGAAAATTATGTTGTATAATGATAAATGGATTTGGGGCTGAGACCCTAATTATGGTTATTTAAACATATGTGTTTGAATAAATGATTTTACTATGCATGCATGCTTTTTAGTGAAGGGTATAAAGGTCTTTTATAAATGTGTTTTACGAAACTTATTCCTTTTTGTCCACTCACAGTCTTTCTGTTTTTAATACCCTTCAGGTTGGATACGATGTGGACTGTAGCAGAGACCGAGATATCGCATGCCTCCTCCGGATCCTGGCGTACTCTGATAGCCCGGGAGGGCAAAGGTCGGAAATATCCCTTGTCTGACACTTCGTGTCAGACGGGAGCAGGGTCATCCCGCACTAATCCTGGGGGGATTGGGATGGGTCCTGTCATATTGTAAACCAGTGAGTACTCCACTGGTTCTAGGAGACAAATTGAGGAAAGATGATGGAAGTGAACCTGTTGATGAACAACTCTACAAGAAGCTGGTAGGAAGTTTACTGTATTTGACAGCAACCAAACCTGATATCATGTATAAAACTAGTTTACTGTCAAGGTATATGCATGGCCCAACAAGTAAACAACTTGGAACAACAAATAGGGTACTAAGATATGTTCAAGGAACACTTTCCTATGGGATAGAGTATGTCAAAGGAAAAACCTCTACTCTGATCGGTTTTTGTGACAGTGACTAAAGAGGTACTGAAGATGACTCAAGGAGTACTTCAGGTTATGCTTTTACCATGGGCAGTGGAGTGTTTTCTTGGGCATCAATGAAGTAAAGCAGTGTTGCTTTGTCCACGGTAGAGGCAAAATATATAAGTACAGCAGAGGCTACATCTCAAGCAATCTGGCTCAGGTTTTTTCTAAAGGACTTTGGAGAAGAGCAATGAGAGCCTACCACTCTACCATGTGACAATATGTCAGCCATTGCAATTGCTAAGAATCCAGTGTTTCATCAGAAGACAAAACACATTAATATGAGATATCATTTCATAAGGGAAGCTTTGCAGGAGAACAAGATTACTCTGTTGTGCTGCAGAATTGAAGATTAGTTTGCTGATATCTTCATAAAGGCTCTACCTAAAGACAGACTTGGGAGACTAAGGTTACTTCTAGGAATCAAAACAGCTTCTAGCTTATAGGGGAGTGTGGATGACTAAGATGCCATTTGGTAGTTTGTGACAGGACCGTCCCCAGAGGAACATTGATAACCGTGCTCGGTCCTGCTCCCGTCTGACAAGTCAACTGAAACTCCCAAAAATTCCCCTCAGCACTTGTCAAACAAGAGATACTCATACCTATGCTCACTCATGCCTCCACCTCCCGAATAGCCTCGATCATCGCGCCATGACCTGGAGGGTCAATAAAAACACAAAAGGTGTGAGTGGACAAAAATAAATTAGTTATAAAACATGTTACAGAAAAGACATTTCTACCCTCCACCTAAAACCAATGTATGTATTCGAAAATCATTTCACAATTCATTTCATTTCCAGTACCAGAAAACCGTGTATGAAAGTCAAAATAATTTTCTTTTTCTCAAACCTCGGCCTTAGCCTGAAACCATAAACACGGGCCTCAGCCCAAAAGCATGAATCAAATCCAAGTACAGAACATAAGCCAAAAATCCATCAAGCCATATAAACCGGGCCATTGCCCAACACATCTGGAAAGTAAATCACAAGTTAATCAATCTGCTGGATCTCAAGTGCGCCCGAGTCTTTAAACTCAAAATCATGTGCATAATCAGGCCTTCCCGGGATATCAACGAGTCTTTAAACTCAAAACACAATCAATAGGCCTCGGGGGATGTCACAATAACCGAGTCTTTAAACTCAAAATATATCAATCAAGGGCCCTCCCCCGTCACATCAATCGAGATCCAGCAATAGTACCTGGTCTTTAAACCCAAAAAAATGTGTAATTTACAACAATTCCAGGATCCATCGTAATCCAAAGTCCAAAACCATATCCGAGATCACATTTTATCGAAATGGAACTCATGTCCGAATTTCACGTTCAAATCCCAAATCATATCCATCATCCATTTCCAAATCCGAATTCGGAACCATCATTCCGTATGCTAGCATCTGGAATAATCATTCCGTAAGCTAGCATCCGGAATAAACATTCCGTAAGCTAGCATCCGGAATAAACATTCCGTAAGCTAGCATCCGGAATAATCATTCCGAATCCAAATCTGGAAATCCACGTTCAAGTTTCCGAAACCCGAAATCTCGTTTATCAAAACTACTTTTATAAACTGGGCATCAAGCCCGAAATCACCTTTTCCCAAAATCCATTTTAACTCTTTGAGGTCAAATCATATTTCAAATTCCAAATTCAAATCACTGAAACCATGGTCAAATTACAACATACTAAAAATCTCGAAAAACGTACAAATTCGTAATAATCTCGAAATACGTGCCAAAACGGTAAATCATACTCACAATCATAATCAAAACATCATCAAAACATGATACACACAAATCATATAAATCATCCATTAAACCATCATTAAAGCATAGGAGAAACCATAGTCTCGAAATACGTGCAATTACGTATTGCATATTGAAATATGTATAAATACGGAAATCGTAATTACCATAAGCATAAGCATAGAAATCATAAATATAAAGAATAGAAAAAGATTATGCATGCATTGAAATTTAGAAAACAAAGTCCACTCACACACCGTTCAAACGGCTTGCTTCCGAACTGTACGTTTTTCCGTAAATTCCGAAAATCATAATTCCTGTCCAAAATCAATATCGAGGGTTACTAACACTTCAATATACCTCATATAATTTTCTCCAATTTTTTCGGAATTTAAATACGTATTTTAAACTTATACGAAAACTTCGGATACACTGAACACTATCAAAACGATATTTGATTTCCTCGAAACTAGTGCCAAAATATTCATTACATTAAAAGAAGCAAGTTTCATGTTGGACTCACCTCGAAACTCAAGCCCACGTGCCCTCACGCCCTGCCGTGAGTGGCTGCGCGTGAAGCTCACGCGCTGCTACAGTGCTCATCCCTGTCACCCGTTTTCTGCACATTCAACCCGTTAGCCCGCGACACAACCCAATTGGAACTCCTTCAATTCAACATCAATTCCACTAATTGATCCACCATGTAGCATCACAATCAACTTAATTAAGGGTCTGTAACATGAATTTCACTCGTCACTGCCTCAAACCAACTCAATTAAATTCAAGTTCTAATGAATGTTCATCGTCCCAGTTCATCAAACAATCACTGGTTTCTTCAATTAATTAGCTAGAGAGCATCGTAGGTTCATTCTAAAGACTATTTTGTAACCAATTTCACAAGAACTTACCCCCAATTACACGAACACAAGCTCACAATTTCTGGAATTCCGCCATGTCCGTTCTTGGCTCCAAGAGCTTCGAACCTTGAATTTCCTGCTTTGGATCGACTAATAAAGGTCCCAGAAGGCATAATATAACCTCAATTTGACTTGGGCTGGTCTACAACTCAAAATTGGATTTCAATTGTTCAAGAACACGTTTCGGGTTTTGTTATTTTCCTTTCACAATTTCATCACTTTTCTTCTTCTCTCAATCTCAATCCTCTGTTCTCCCTCTCTTAAGTCTTTTCCAATTCTTCTTTTCTCTCAATTAATTATTGGGGAGGTCGACCCAGCAAGGTTGGTTTCTCTGTTTTTCCTTTCCAAAGACATGTTCAATTTTTTTGAATTGATGCCACCGCCACAACACACACATCACACCAATTTGTTTGCCACCAATCTGATTTAGGGAGTGACAGATGTCACTAATTGCATTAAATAAATTACTAAGTAATTGAGTCATCAGTATTAGCAAAAGGTTTGAGTCATCAATATTAGCAAAAGGACAAATTTTCCCCTTAAAACACAATTGACCAAAATGCCCTTCCATGACTAATTACCAAAATGCCCTTAGCATTCCGAGGTTCCTAACTTGGTCGTCCAAACTCCGATTGACGTATACTGCCTGCCTATGAACTCAGCGTCTCGAGACCTACCCAACGGTCTTCAAATTACGTGAAAAATCTATGTCGTTTAAAAAGTCAACAAATTGCCCCTTTTTACTCAAATTACCAAATTACCCTTGAACTTCCGAACATCATAACTTCCTCCTCGAATGTCGGAATCGGACGTTCTACCTGTTTATGAATTCGTGACGTTCTGAACTACGTCACAGTCATCGATCAAAGTCTGTTTGACCACTCGAACCAAAAGTCAACCGTTCACCCAATTCCAAGGGCAAAATCGTCATTTCCTTCAAATTTTCCAAAATTCCTTTTTTTGAATGTTCCGGTCATTACAGTTTGAGTTAGAAAGTCGAGTAAACAAAGAAATGAAGAGTGTGTGTGTGTATGCAGAGTTAGATAAAAAAATTTACCCCTCAACATGTGCTAAATTGCGTGAGCCGTAAGAAACGGGCAGCTAGTGTCTACGTGTGACAAGCGTCTAGCTGTGAGTGGTGAGAGTGGTGTCATATCATATATGTGTAACTGAACTCGTGAGAGAGTGATGTATGTATGCTTTTGAATTCATTACAGAAAATACAGTGAATGAGAATCTCAGTGTATAAGTAAAAAATTTCAAAGGAAATCTGTGCTAAGAGTTTCCACAAATAGATAGTGTGCAATTTTTGTAGTACATTGATCATCACTCAAGATCATCATCGATTCATTATCCAAATCAAGGACCAAAACAAACAATTAACCTAAACTACTCACAAGCTGTGTGTGTGTTAGGAAGAGGAACCGTTCTGAATTCTCTAAACACCAATACTAAAAAGGCAGACTAGCACCATACTGCTGTGTTAGATTTGTCTGCATACAACATTCAAAACATCAGTCTATCAAAGAAACAAAAACTATGAAATCTTCATTCGAATCACCAGTCAACCAAGGCATTCTCATAATCACCACTTAACAAAAACCATCTCAATAAAAATAATACACTAAAATATATTATTTGCTCATGGCATAGAGAATCATCAGCACAAACTTCAGGCAGTGCTTTGATTCCCTTCAGGGTTGCCACTGTAGAATCTGTAAAAAGACTCGTTCCAATCCCCTTGGATTATCGTGGGACGTGCCTACTCCCGTCTGACACCGCGCGTCAGACCAGGGATAAACTCGTCACCCGCTCGGGGTCCATCAGAGTACACCAAGATCAGCAGCGGCATGTCATAGCTCGATCTCTACTACAGCCCGCATCCGTAATCAATCTGAAGGGTATTAAAATCATAAAACTTGTGAGTAGACAAAAATAAACAGTTCAAAAATAATTTATCGAAAAGACATTTATACCCTTCATGTAAAAGCATGCATTCTTCATAAAACCAGTTCATTTCAAGTACTTTCTCGAAAGCAAGACATTTTTCTTTTCAAATCAAAATACCGTGAAAACTGCTTCTCAATCGAAGCCATTAACTCAGTAGGGTCTCAGGCCAAAATCAAATCAAAGAAACCAATCATATGGTGAAACATCATATACATATATATATATATAACCCATCCTTGGCATCTCATATGCCCAATCAACAACCTATCACGATATATCTACAGTACGCGTACTACTCGGGTCTCATCTCCGAGTCTACCCCCAAGATCTACGACGTCTGGGAGGACCTGTCTCCGGACCCTGTCCGAGACTATATCATATCTCTCACTCTTGGGCATGTGCTCCCCCTCGGAGTCACTCATCCCAAGTAGTGGATCGTGACACTCCAGGATCATCGACGTCTGGAGGAGACTAATCATACGGGAGGGTATATACATATAAGTGTGAAAACATTCATCTTTTTCAAATCATAGTTCAAAAGGGTCTCATACTCGAATCAAAATCCAGGATTCCTCAAATCCGTTTAAATTCTCAATCTCATAAACCTCAGCCCAAATCCACATCTCAATAGGGTCTCAAACCCAAAATCTCATTTCATAAATCAAATGGGCCTCAAGCCCGCTATCATAAACCAATTGGGCCTCAAGCCCGATATCATAAATCAATTAGGCCTTAAGCCCGATATCCCAATTCAACTGGGCCACAAGCCCGATGCCAAAAATTAATTGGGCCTTAAGCCTGAGATCATACTTTCAAATCCGAAATCCTTTTATCAATGAAATCATTCAATATCATAAGCACGTATAAAATTTGGTATAAGCCCAAGGCATCACATAAAACAAGAAATCTCGAAATACGTGCTGACAGGACCCATCCCAATCCCCCCGGGATTAGTGCGGGATGACCCTGCTCCCGTCTGACACGAAGTGTCAGACAAGGGATATTTCTGACCTTTGCCCTCCCGGGCTATCAGAGTACGCCAGGATTCGGAGGAGGCATGTGATATCTCGGTCTCTGCTACAGTCCACATCCGATGTCAACCTGAAGGCAGTCAAAACATTAAAAACTGTGAGTGGACAAATCAAGAATTTAGAAAAAAACATTTTAACGAGAAGACATTTGTACCCTTCACTAAAAAGCATGCATGCATTCGAAAACCATTTACCCAAAACAAACCATATGTGGAACCAAGGTCGAAAGGACCACAATGAAAACGACCATACGGGCCACTGCCCAAATCCATAAGGGACTCGGCCCCAAACCATAAGGAAACCAAGTACACGAGCCACTGCTCAAATCCTGTGCACACCTGTGCACACCACATATCATATATCATATATACATCACATACATATATATAAGTCACACAAACCACACCTGTGCTACCCGGGTCTCAATCCGAGTCATCTCAAAGTCAAGGTCAATGTCCGCAGACCACTGACACTACCCGAGGTAATAGTAACCATAGCCATCCTGAGAGTAAGGAACCCAACTGGGGGGGTGACTCCACTCAGTCGGTGCTCCGTGACTACTCCGGGGTCCACCCAAGCCAACGACCCTCCCCGGAGGAGATAATAGAAGTAAAGGAAGGTAGACGAACATATATATACATAACATAAACATTCATGACCGGTTCCCCTGAACCGTCATGATCCATAATATCCATAATCAGGTAACATGCCGGTTCCCATAAACCGTCATGTACCGTAATAACATAACCAGGGTTCATGCCGGTCCCCATAAACCGTCATGAACCAGAATGACCTGACAAAGGTTCATGCCGGTTCCCATAAACCGTCATGAACCACAATGACCTTTCCAGAGTTCATGCCGGTTCCCATAAACCGCCATGAACTTGGAAATCCATCTAGGTTCCCTGACCCGAAATCATCAGTGTAAAACATCGGGGTCTCGTGCCCGAACATATGACTCAACTGGGCACCGTGCCCAATATCTAAGGGTCAGTCACGACTCCGATCATAGTGATGCGTGCAACCATCCATCCAGGACCGCTCTCAATCCTGGTATGTCGCCGTGAACGAATCAACCGACGCGACCACTACAAGATCATGGTGCACTCATCACCGATCGATATCCTGAAACGTCAGCACTCCGAAGTCGAGCCTTCCCAGGCTGCTCGACCACGAATCGTGCATTGTGACCTCTCCAGAAGGAACACATCCCAATCCGGAGGCGAGCGTCGTATCGTCGATCGCCGTGCACCTAGCACCCATCGCGACCACGATTTAGACCCGAAGGTCGTAAATAGAGTCATATGCCCGAGACAAAACCAAATGGGTCTCCTACCCGAGTTGATACTTTTAGAAATCCAAAACCAAATCATTTAAGTCAATAACGAAATACAGACCCGTATAAGCACCGTATAAGGCCGAAACCTCGAAATATGTGCTTATACGTAACCACATACAAATGCACCCATGGCATCCTCAAACAAGTAATAAAACATATAATAAACATTTATGCATGCACCAATTTAGAAAACAAAGTCCACTCACAGACCGTCCGAGCTGCCGCCTCGATTTGCGTGCCATTCGGCTCCCCGAGCCGATCACCATTACCGGGACTCCCAAACCTGTCCAAATTTTAATAGAAGGTTAATAACTACTTAATTAACCTCCCATCAAAGTCCCGTAATTTTCCCGAACTTTTAACTATTTTTAAGCCGACCCTAAACATTCCGATAACCCGAAAACTATCGAAACGATGTCCGATTAACGCGAGACCAGTCCCAAAATCTTCGTTATATCGAATAGAAGATTTCCCGTGTTGGACACTTTCCCAAATTACTGTTCCCGCGCCCTCACGCACCCCAAGAAGGTCAAAAATACTGTTCATCGGCTCCAACCTCCAGCAGACCGGTTTTACTGTTCATGGCCGGTTCACCTGGTTTGGCCGGTCCAACTGGACCGGCGTGACCGGTTCACAGCCCTAGACACCCCATTTGTCATCCTAGTTCTTCCTTTTCGATTCCTTTCTTCCTATTTTGATGTTTTCCATCCATTTCAATCCCTAAAACTACCTAAAAACACCTAAATCCTATGGTTCGATTTTGAACCAAACGGTTCAAAGTTTCAAAACTGCACCCATGGCTTCACAGCCCTCCCAAGCTTCCTAAAACCTTCCTAATACAATTCTAACAACCCATTTAATTCATTGGAAGCAACCAAAATGACCCATAGCAATAAAAATGGAAATTGGATTGAAAATGGGCTTACCGTGAACCTCACGGGTTCCTCCTTCTCTCGCCGCCGTGGGCAGCGGTTCAGGCCTCCAGGCCGGTCACCTCAACTCCCCTAGTCCCCCTGGTCATCATGGCTGGTCATGGGTTAAGGTGGGATGGGTTTTGGGTGAACGGTTTGGGTGGAAAATGGATGAGATCGGGTTGGTGTGTTTGAATGAAGAAAAGGAAATGGTTTGCACGGTGCATGAAGGAATATGGTGTTCATTGGATGGGTGACACTTGTCACTCATCCATAGGGCAGGGATTAAATATCTGGGCCCCCACTAAGTCCAAAAGTTAACTCGTTTCATAATTCGTGCAATAGTGCACTTGAACTTCCGTGAACCGTAACTTCACCGTCGAACGTCCAAATTCGATGTGCCGCCTGTCTATGGATTCGTATCGTCCTTATCTACGTAACGGTCTTCGGCCCTCGGCCATCGGACCTCTTGGTCAAAAAGTCAACATTTGACTCCATTTAACCAAAATTACCAAAATGCCCCTAAACTTCCGAACGTCATAACTTCCTCCTCGAATGTCGGAATTGAACGTGCCACCTGTCTATGAACTCGTGACGTCACGAACTACGTCACGGTCATCGGTCAAAGTCCATTTGACCGCCCGAACGAAAAGTCAATGTTTTGCCACCACTAGGGGCAAAACGGTCATTTCGCATCGTTCGTCCGATTTCACCCAACTAATCACGGATTAGCCTCACTAATCGTGATTAGTCACTAATCTAATCCTGGAATTTGGGACGGGTTGTTACAACCTTCCCTCCTTAATTAATTTCGTCCTCGAAATTCCAACCGACCTAATCTAACCGTTCTTCCCTCCTTAATTAGTTTCGTTCTCGAAACGCCAACTATTCTGATTCCACATCCACCTCGTGGAAGGTAGAATCGACCTCGAAATACGTGTACACTCGTACACCAACCAACTAGCACAATACTTACTCGTCTGCAACCAGACGTACCACTAACGCTCATGTCGCCTCGTCTACATTCGACCACGTCGAATAGCAGAAGTCGTACGCTCCGAACTGACACCACCTGTCAGTATCAGAGTAGCCCAAGTATCCTATGATCGACCCACTTGTCAAATCTACCCTTTCGCTGACATAAACAACTCTACGGTTCCTTACTCAATCACTAATATATCCTGACGTCTGCTCCCACTGGGAGCCATCAGACCTCACTCAACGATCCACGCTGACACCTCCGACAGACCGTCACCACTTGACAGTCGTCAGTCGAGAACTGACACTATACTCACTCGTGGTTACACTAACCACCAACGGACCCAACCAGGAGTAAACACTTACCCACAAAGCCTTTCACTCAATCTGTGTGTAACTAGACCCATCAGAAATACCATGACCCAATGCACAGTATCCAACGTCCAGTCCACGACCCCGACTACTCCAATGGTATCGGAACCATGCCGATTACCAACACGCTCTCCAACGTACCACTGGTATAACCTATATACCGTCACCAGACATCCCAAGTCTGCCCGGTGTCGTACCTCGAACAATGAACAAGGTACGTACAACTGCCCATCAATCAGCCTACAACCACTTAGGTTGTAGTCAATCACGTTTCAATTATGGAGTCCATCTGTCCGATCTAGAAAAATCGAAACTCCAACCCATTATCTATTTCCAAATCCGAATCCGAATCCGCAATTTCGTAAGAAATCCCGAATCCAAACCCAGAAATCATATCCATAATCATGTCCAAATTCAAATCCGAAATCATCATTCCGTAAACTAGTATTAGGAATAACCATTCCGAACCCAAATCCATAAAAGAAAATCTATAGTCAAGCTCTAGAATCAAATCCTGAATCGTCACCCAGAATCCGATTCCAAAACCCAAATACAGAAATCCTCTTTCAAGTTTCAAAATCAAATCCTGAATCGTCATCCAGAAATCTGGTTCCAAAACCTGAAATATCTCGTTCTCGTCTACCAAGACGCACCATATCCGAACCTATCAGATACCTGTTCAAACGATTACCGCAATACGATCGATTGACTTCATAGGGAAATCAATCCCAACATCCACACAGCTCTAAGGCTGACCATATCCGACCACGTCGGGAAACTACTCATCGGACAACTACTCAGGTAAGTAATATGCCATATGGGATTTACCTCGAAAAGAAGTTCAGTCCCAACATGCTCCACTCAACATCCAAGTAAGAGTAATAACTCTCCACCTATCTGGATCATCAAGATCACGATCCAGATCCACCACTACGTCAAACGACTATAGACGTCACGATCGAGACTGTGGGTCCTCCCCAATCACCTCGTATCGATCCTTGGCATTCCACCGTGGAAAACCAAGAATGATCGAATAATCCATCCTACGTGAATGCAAACAACACTCGCTGCACTCACCACGTCATGTAACCTAACATCGTCTGCCACCAAGTAGAAAATGAGGAATCTCAGTCATCTAACTTCGATATACTCATCTCCTCCTGATGGTCCAGAACAAATCTCGGGTCCACCAACCAATACACAATCAGTGTACTAGTGGCAACCAACAACATCTATATCATCAACGTCAGCTACCATCATCAATCATGGTAGAACCCGAGAAGTCACCCAAACGACTTCGACATACCCAATACCAATGCGGAAAACCCGCATTCCATTCGTCACCGCAATCGCACCCTCTCGTGATTTCGAAGTTCCAACAAGATTGGAAACAACATACCCGGACATCAACCACGTGTCCCCTAACCAATTTAACTTTATCCGTGATCCACTCTCGAACCACAGATGCCGAACATATGCCCATCACGACGGATGTCACATCCCGATACGTAATTCATCGTCATCACGATCACCGGCACCAGCGCCAGCACTAAGTGTGCAAACCCGACCATCCTGGATCTCCGCTCATACCGAACGACGACCCCGTACCTCTGTTCGAAAAGGAGAACTCTGCCTCCCTCGTACCCAACAACTCTGGATACGGTTACCGTGACAACTCATACGAGAAAAGGAAACGCTCCCTGAACGTCCCCTACTCATTCTGCGATCGCACTCAACCGTAACCGAGTCGAATCCAGACTCACTGCTCGTACATATGGGTTACTCACGCGCCCCGTATCATCGTCACGACTGACAATCCCATCGTCACAATCGTCACGGTAACCTGAGTCTACTCGACCTGATAAGACTCGACTACGTCCATCGATAGTAGCGTCTGCCCCAACCTCGTGCAGACCTAACTACCAGGAATCACGATAGACAAACTCCGCATCCAACGGAATCAACCGCTCGTACCAACTACTCCGTATCCCCGCTCCGGGATTCCATCGACAAGTACCAACCTTGATAACTTGTCCTACCAATCACTAACCAGCCGTACTCCGACTAACCCAAATGTCGTCTACCAGGTCGCCCACGACCTTAGTTGTACCAACAGCCCATCACAACTGAAGTAGCACGACAACCAACTCGGTCAAACCGATAAGTACAATCCCGACTGCGAAGTGCAGTCCCAACACAAGCTGATATGACTAGACCGACTAACGAATCCAAATCCGAATCGTCGTCCAAGTCAAACCACTCGTCAACTCCCATTTCCGAACCATACCCACCAAGGTAGGGTTCCACAATCACACCTAGGGTCACTCTGAACCCAACTGCGAAAAGCAGTAAAATCCACGATCTGACCGACCCCGCGGTCCCGACATTGTAAAGACGACAATCCAATCCTACCGTAAGTCCAACCAGAATTCCTCGAATCTGGCTGCCAACTACCATAAGTTCAACCAGAGTTCCCCGAACTCGACTACTAACCGCCAACAGCAGTAAACCCATCTAACTCAACCAATCCGACCATCGGATGGTCACAACACCAAATCAGTCGTCGAAACCGATCATATGGCATCGTGAAAAACGACCCCAACTATCCGTCTCACGATCAAAACGTTAACGTACAGTTACGTCATCCCTTCCGTAGGGTCACACACTGTCAACCCTGACAGAACTATGGCAACCCCGGCATCTAGTGCCGAACCAAGACATATCACGATTCCATCCTACTAACTATCGTACTGGCACCCTAACTATCAGGTTGACCACGAACTGCAGCCCCTTGAGATATCACATCCTCGACTTGCGTACATACTCCAAAAGCTGCACGGTTGCTCGAATAGAGACAACCCCGCTCTGATACCACGTTGACAGGACCCATCCCAATCCCCCCGGGATTAATGCGGGATGACCCTGCTCCCGTCTGACACGAAGTGTCAGACAAGGGATATTTCCGACCTTTGCCCTCCCGGGCTATCAGAGTACGCCAGGATCCGGAGGAGGCATGTGATATCTCGGTCTCTGCTACAGTCCACATCCGATGTCAACCTGAAGGGCAGTCAAAACATTAAAAACTGTGAGTGGACAAAACAAGAATTTATAAAAAAACATTTTAACGAGAAGACATTTGTACCCTTCACTAAAAAGCATGCATGCATTCGAAAACCATTTACCCAAAACAAACCATATGTGGAACCAAGGTCGAAAGAACCACAATGAAAACGACCATACGGGCCACTGCCCAAATCCATAAGGGACTCGGCCCCAAACCCTAAGGAAACCAAGTACACGAGCCACTGCTCAAATCCTGTGCACACCTGTGCACACCACATATCATATATCATATATACATCACATACATATATATAAGTCACACAACCAATCCTGTCACGGTATCCAAAGCTACGCGCGTGCTACCCGGGTCTCAATCCGAGTCATCTCAAAGTCAAGGTCAATGTCCGCAGACCACTGACCCTACCTGAGGTAATAGTAACCATAGCCTTCCTGAGAGTAAGGAACCCAACTGGGGGGGTGACTCCACTCAGTCGGTGCTCCGTGACTACTCCGGGGTCCACCCAGGCCAACGACCCTCCCCGGAGGAGATAATAGAAGTAAAGGAAGGTAGACGAACATATATATACATAACATAAACATTCATGACCGGTTCCCCTGAACCGTCATGATCCATAATATCCATAATCAGGTAACATGCCGGTTCCCATAAACCGTCATGTACCGTAATAACATAACCAGGGTTCATGCCGGTCCCCATAAACCGTCATGAACCAGAATGACCTGACAAAGGTTCATGCCGGTTCCCATAAACCGTCATGAACCACAATGACCTTTCCAGAGTTCATGCCGGTTCCCATAAACCGCCATGAACTTGGAAATCCATCTAGGTTCCCTGACCCGAAATCATCAGTGTAAAACATCGGGGTCTCGTGCCCGAACATATGACTCAACTGGGCACCGTGCCCAATATCTAAGGGTCAGTCACGACTCCGATCATAGTGATGCGTGCAACCATCCATCCAGGACCGCTCTCAATCCTGGTATGTCGTCGTGAACGAATCAACCGACGCGACCACTACAAGATCATGGTGCACTCATCACCGATCGATATCCTGAAACGTCAGCACTCCGAAGTCGAGCCTTCCCAGGCTGCTCGACCACGAATCGTGCATCGTGACCTCTCCGGAAGGAACACATCCCAATCCGGAGGCGAGCGTCGTATCGTCGATCGCCGTACACCTAGCACCCGTCGCGACCACGATTTAGACCCGAAGGTCGTAAATAGAGTCATATGCCCGAGACAAAACCAAATGGGTCTCATACCCGAGTTGATACTTTTAGAAATCCAAAACCAAATCATTTAAGTCAATAACGAAATACAGACCCGTATAAGCACCGTATAAGGCCGAAACCTCGAAATACGTGCTTATACGTAACCACATACAAATGCACCCATGGCATCCTCAAACAAGTAATAAAACATATAATAAACATTTATGCATGCACCGTATAAGCACCGTAGTAAACATATGCGGGATCTCAGCCCAAATCCATTATTCATCATAAAACACTATTTTCCAAAACAATTGAAATCATGTCTATCCATTATATTTCATATCACCGAACCTGTCACGGTATATCGAGCTACGCGCGTGCTAACCGGGGTCTCAAACCCAAGTCTCTACAGGGTCCACCTAGGCCAATGTGCGTAGATCAATGACCCTCCCTAGAGGTTACAAACCATGCCCTTCTTGAGAGTAAGGAAACCAACTAGGGGGCGACTCCACTCAGTCAGTGCTCCGTGACTACTCCGGGGTCCACCCAGGCCAACGACCCTCCCCGGAGGAGACAATCATATATAAAGGATGGAATATGAAAAACCTTTTGAAATCATTCTTGAAACCTTTCAAGGATTCATGTCCGGCCCCCATAAGCCGTCATGAACCATAAAATCCTTTCATGGGTTCATGCCGGTTCCCATAAACCGTCATGACCCATAAAAACCATTTGTAACACATAAATGGGCCCTAGGCCCGAATCCACATAGAAACTGGACCCTCGGTCCGAATCGTAAACCAATTGGGCCTCCGGCCCGATTCCGTAAATCAAATGGACCTCAAGTCCGAGAATTACCTTTTCAAATCCAAAATCATTTCATGAAATCATATCCAAAAGCACAAGAATGGAAAATCAGTGTAAAATCGGAAAACCTCGATTTACGTGCAAGCACGTAAATCGCCTCGAAATACGTGAAACCATATAATTCACAAACATCCAAATCAACATTATCAAATCACATTCATTATCCTTTTGGAAATCCAAAACCATTTCATTTAGACCAATAAAGACATACAGCCCCGTATAGGCACCGTATAGGGCCGAAACCTCGAAATACGTGCCTATACGTAACCACACATCCAAATGCACTCATGGAATCACAAAAAAGTATTTAAAACATATAATAAACATTTTTGCATGCACCAATTTAGAAAACAAGGTCCACTCACAGACCGTCCGAAGTCGCGCCTCGATACGCGTGCCATACGGCTCCCCGAGCCGATCACCGTCACCAGGACTTCCAAACCTATCCAAATTTTAATAGAAGGTTACTAACTACTTAATTAACCTCCTACCAAAGCCCCGTAATTTTCCCGAACTTTTAGCTATTTTTAAACCAACACTAAACCTTCCGACACCTCGAAAACTATCGAAACGATGTCCGATTGACGTGAGACCAGTCCCAAAATCTTCGTTACATCGAATAGAAGATTTCCCATGTTGAACACTTTCCCAAATTATGGACCACGCATCCTCACAAGCCCCTAGAAGGTCAAAAATACTGTTCATCATCACCTACCCCTGAAAACCGGTTTTTTTTTTTCTGGTTTTGGACCGGTTACTGTAGTAGTACTGTTCCGAACCGGCGAGAATTTTTCAGAGGTTTTCTCCCTCTATTTTGGTCCGATTTCAACCCTAATTAATTCTATAATTCATATCTCTTCATTCCCTATCAATTCCAATCATCAAAACGACCTAAAAACATCAAAGTTCCATGGTTCAATCTTTGAACCATACGGTTCAACGTTTCCAGTTTTTCCCCAGAGCTTCTCCACCATTAACCACCTCCCAAATTCATCTTAAAACCTTCCTAACATCATAATAAACCCCTCCCAATCGACCAAAACTATCCCTAACGTTTGAAATCAAAAATAGGAGAAAATGGGAAAAACCGAGCCATACCTCGGGTTCGGTCTCCGTCGTGCACGGTGGCTCCCTCCTGGCCGGCCACCATCATCCTCAGTCCTTCCCTCACTTCCCTGGTTCCTCAAATGTTCATGGGTGAAGGTTTGGATTGGATGGGTTTGGGTTGCACAGAGGATGAGATCGGGGAAATGGTTTGTGTTTGAATGAAGAAATGAAAATGCACGGGAAAAAGGGAGATGCATGAATGAATATAGGTGGCTTGTGGATGGGTGACACTTGTCACTCATCCATTGGGCCTCCATTAAAAATCTGGGCCCACTAGAGACAAACTGCACTTTTTGTCTCGTAAAACATTTCGCCGTAAATAGTATCCCGAAACTTCCGTGAACCGTAACTTCGCCGTCGAACGTCCGAATTCGACATGCCGCCTGTCTACGGATTCGTATCGTCCTAATCTACGTAATAGTCCTTGGCCCTCGGCCATCGGACATCCCAGTCAAAAAGTCAACATTTCGCTCTTTTTAACTAAAATTACCAAAATGCCCCTAAACTTCCGAACGTCATAACTTCCTCCTCGAACGTCGGAATTGAACGTGCCACCTTCCTATGAACTTGTGACATCCTAAAATACGTCACGGTCATTGGTCAAATTCCGTTTGACGGCCTGAATGAAAAGTCAACGTTTTTCCACGACTAGGGGCAAAAAGGTCATTTTGCATCGTTCGTCCGATTTAGCCTAACTAATCACCGATTAACCTCACTAATCGTGATTAGTCACTAATCTAATCATGGAATTTGGGACGGGTCGTTACAACCTTCCCTCCTTAATTAATTTCGTCGTCGAAATTCTAACCGACCTAAATCCAACCATTCTTCCCTCCTTAATTTAGTTCCGTTCTCGAAACTCGTGTACACTCGTACGCCAACTAACTAGAACAATACTTATTCGCACCCAGACATACCACTAACGCTCACGTCGCAACGACTACATTCGACCACGTTGAATGACAGTAACCATATGTTCCGAATTGACACCACATGTCAAATCTACCATTTTCGTTGACACAGCAACTCGACGATTCCTTCCTCAATCACCAACCTATCCTGACGTTTGCTCCCACCGCGAGTCATCAGACCTCACTCAACGATTCTCGTTGACACCTCCGACAAACCGTCACCACTTGACAGTCGTCAGTCGAAAACTGACACTATACCCACTTGTGATTATACTAACCACCAAATTACTCAACCTATGTGTAACTAGACCCATTAGAAACACTATGACCCAACGCATAGTATCCAATGTCTAGTTCACGACCTCGATTAATCCGATGGTATCATAACCAATCCGACTACCAACACGCTCACCATCATACCACTGGTACAACCTATGTACTGTCACCTGACACGACCAGTCTGCCTGGTATCGTACCCCGGACAACGTACAAAGTACGTACATCTACCCCTCAATCAGCCTACAACCGTCTAGGTCATAGCCAATCACGTTTCAATTATGGAGTTCACTTGTCCAATCCAGCATTAGACAAATCGAAACTCCAACCCATCATCTATTTCCAAATCCGAATCTGAATCCGCAATTTCGTAAGAAATCCCGAATCCAAACCCAGAAATCATATCCATAGCCATGTTCAAATCCGAATCCGAAATCATTATTCCGTAAGCTAGCATTTGGAATAACCATTCTGAACCCAAATCCATAAAAGAAAATCCAGTGTCAAGCTTCAGAATCAAATCCTGAATCGTCACCCAGAATCCGATTCCAAAACCCAAATCTAGAAATCCACTTTCAAGTTCCAAAATCAAATCCTGAATCGTCATCTAGAAATCTGATTCCAAAACCTGAAATCTCATTCACGTCTACCAAGACGCACCATATCCGAACCTATCGGATACCTGTTCAAACGATTACCTCAATACGTTCGATTGACTTCATAGGGAAGCCAATCCCAACATCAACACATCTAGGTTGACCATATCCGACCACGTCGGAAAACTACTCACCTGAGTAATACACCATACGGGATTCACTTCGAAAAGAAGTTCAGTCCCAACATCCTCAACTCAAACATCCAGGTAAGAGTGGTAAACTCTCCACCTATCTGGATCATCAAGATTACGATCCAGATCCTGTCATTACATCACCCGACCATGAACGCCACGATCCTCGATCATCACGACGTCCAAAGTCCTCAACCATTTCTCACATCTAAACAGATTAGTCAACGACGAGACACGCCGAGACTGTGGGTTCTCACTGATTACCTCGTATCGATCCTTGTCATTCCACCGAGGAAAATCAAAGATGATACAAGACTATGACATCAAAACTCATCCTATGTGAATACAACCAAACTCGCTGCATTCACCACGTCACGTAAACCAACATCGTCTGCCACCAAGCAGGAAATGAGAAATCTCAGTCACCTAACTTCGATATACTCGATTCCTCTTGATGACCCAAAACAAATCCTGGGTTCACCAACCAATACACGATCAGCGTACCGGTGACGCAACCATCCTCTACCGTCATCTACCACCATCTACCACTGTAGAAACTGAGAAGTCGCCAAAAATGACTTCGAAATACCCAATACCAATGCGGAAAACACGCATTCCTCTCGTCACCTCAATCGTAACCTCTCACGATTCCGAAGTTCCAACAAGATTGGAAACAACGTACCCGGACATCAACCACGTGTCCCCTAACTAATTTAATTCTATCTGAGATCCACTCTGGAACCACATACACTGAACATATGCACATCTTGACGGATGTGACTCAACATCATCACAATCATCAGTACCAGCACCAACGCACTATCACCTGCACTAGTATCAGCACACCAACACCAGTATCAGTATCGGCACACCATGTGCAAAACTGACAACCCTGGATCTCCGCTCATACCGAGCGACGACCCCGTACCTCTGCTCGAATAGGAGAAACTATGCCTCCCTCGCACCCAACACCTCTAGGTACAATCACCCTGACAACTCATACGAGAAAAGGAAACGTTCCCCGAGCGTCCCCGATTCCCAAAAACCACAACTACAACCGCTCTTGGTAGTAGCGCCTGCCACACACTCGTGCAGACCTAACTACCAGACATTGCTATCGAGATTCGCATCCAACGGAATCAACCGCCCGTATTAACCACTCCGGATCCCACTCAGGGATTCCATCGACAAGTACCAACCCTGGTAACTTGTCCAAATCAAACTCTACCAGTCATAACCCGACTAACCCAATGTCGTCTACCAGGTCATCCATGACCTTAGTTGCACCAACAACCCATCGCAACTAAGTAGTACGACAACCAACTAGGTCTAACCGATAAGTACAACCTCGACTGCGAAGTGCAGTCCAACACAAGCTGACATGACTAGACCGACTAACGAATCCAAATCCGAATAGTCGTCCAAGTCAAACCACTCGTCAACTCACATTTCCGAACCATACACCTAAGGTAGGGTTCCACGATCAGACTCTAGGGTCTCCCTGAACCCAACTGCATAAGGCAGTATATTCCACAATCTAACTGACTCTGCGATATTGACACCGTAAAGACGTCAATCCAACTAGGATTCCCCGAATCCGGCTGCAACTGCCACAAGTTCAACTAGAGTTCCACGAACTCGACTGCTAACCGCTAACTGCAGTAAACTCATCTAACTCAACCAATCCGGTCATCGGATGGTCAGAAGAACCCACCAGTCATCGGAACCGATCCTACGATATCGTGAAAGGCGATCCCAACTAACCGTCACACGGTCGAATCTAACGTAATAGTACGTTCACCATTCGTAGGGTTCCATATTGTCAACCACGATAGAACTATGGCAACCCCGGCATCCATTGCCGAACCAAGACATTCCACGATACAGTCCTACTAACTATCGTATCAGCATCCCAATAATCAGGTTGACCACAAACTGTAGCTCCTTGAGATATCACATCCTCGACCTGCGTACATTCCAAGAGCTCCACGGTTGCTCGAATAGAGACAACCCCGCTCTGATAAGCAATCCTATGCTCTGATACCACATTGACAGGACCCATCCCAATCCCCTCGGGATTAACGTGGGATGACCCTGCTCCCGTCTGACACGGAGTGTCAGACAAGGGATATTTCCGACCTTTGCCCTCTCGGGCTATCAGAGTACGTCATGTTCCGGAGGAGGTATGTGATATCTCGGTCTCTGCTACAATCCACATCGTATCCAACCTGAAGGGTATTAAAAACAGAATGACAGTGAGTGGACAAAAATAAAGAGTTTATAAAAACATTTCATAAAAAGACCTTTATACCCTTCACTAAAAAGCATGCATGCATAGTAAAACCATTTATCCAATCATATATGTTAAAACATCCATAATTAGGGTTTCAGCCCCAAATTCTGTAAATACAAATCACCCGGGCTCCTGCCCAAAACCATTTACAGAAAACCATAGTACAGTAAACATACGAGGGATATCAGCCCAAATCCATTTATCATTATAAAACATAATTTCTCAAACCAATTGAAATCACGTTTATCCATTATATTCATATCCAGAACCTGTCACGGTAAAATAAAGCTACACGTGTGCTAACTGGGGTCTCAAACCCAAGTCTCTCCAGGTTCCACCCAGGTCAATGTCCGTAGATCAATGACCCTCCCTGGAGGTAACGAACCATGCCCATCCTGAGAGTAAGGAACCCAACTAGGGGGCGACTCCACTCAATCAGTGCTCCGTGACTACTCCGGGGTTCACCCAGGCCAACGACCCTCCCCGGAGGAGACAATCATATATAAAGGATGGAATATGAAAAACCTTTTGAAATCATTCTTGAAACCTTTCAAGGATTCATGTCCGGCCCCCATAAGCCGTCATGAACCATAAAATCCTTTCATGGGTTCATGCCGGTTCCCAAAAACCGTCATGACCCGTAAATCCATTTCAAAGGTTCATGCCTGTTCCCATAAACCGTCATGACCCATAAAAACCATTTGTAACACATAACTGGGCCCTAGGCCCGAATCCACATAGAAACTGGACCCTCGGTCCGAATCGTAAACCAATTGGGCCTCCGGCTCGATTCCGTAAATCAAATGGACCTCAAGTCCGAGAATTACCTTTTCAAATCCAAAATCATTTCATGAAATCATATCCAAAACCACAAGAATGGAAAATCAGTGTAAAATCGGAAAACCTCGATTTACGTGCAAGCACGTAAATCGCCTCGAAATACGTGAAACCATATAATTCACAAACATCCAAATCAACATTATCAAATCACATTCATTATCCTTTTGGAAATCCAAAACCATTTCATTTAGACCAATAAAGACATACAGCCCCGTATAGGCACCGTATAGGGCCAAAACCTCGAAATACGTGCCTATACGTAACCACACATCCAAATGCACTCATGGAATCACAAAAAAGTATTTAAAACATATAATAAACATTTTTGCATGCACCAATTTAGAAAACAAGGTCCACTCACAGACCGTCCGAAGTCGCGCCTCGATACGCGTGCCATACGGCTCCCTGAGCCGATCACCATCACCGGGACTTTCAAACCTGTCCAAATTTTAATAGAAGGTTACTAACTACTTAATTAACCTCCTACCAAAGCCCCGTAATTTTCCCGAACTTTTAACTGTTTTAAAACCAACCCTAAACCTTCCGACACCCCGAAAACTATCGAAACGATGTTCGATTGACGTGAGACCAGTCCCAAAATCTTCGTTACATAGAATAGAAGATTTCCCATGTTGAACACTTTCCCAAATTATGGACCACGCGTCCTCACAAGCCCCTAGAAGGTCGAAAATACTGTTCATCATCACCTACCCCTGAAAATCGGGTTTTTTTCTTCTGGTTTTGGACCGATTACTGTAGCAGAACTGTTCCGAACCGGCGAGAATTTTTCAGAGGTTTTCTCCCTCTATTTTGGTCCGATTTCAACCCTAATTAATCCTATAATTCATATCTCTTCATTCCCTATCAATTCCAATCATCAAAACGACCTAAAAACATCAAAATTCCATGGTTCAATCTTTGAACCATACAGTTCAACGTTTCCAGTTTTTCCCCAGATTTTCTCCGCCACTAACCACCACCCAAATTCATCTTAAAACCTTCCTAACATCATAATAAACCCCTCCCAATTGACCAAAACTATCCCTAACGTTTGAAATCAAAAATAGGAGAAAATGGGAAAAACCGAGCCATACCTCGGGTTCGGTCTCCGTAGTGCACGGTGGCTCCCTCCTGGCCAGCCACCATCATCCGCAGTCCTTCCCTCACTTCCCTGGTTCCTCAAATGGTCATGGGTGAAGGTTTGGATTGGATGGGTTTGGGTTGCATAGAGGATGAGATCGGGGAAATGGTTTGTGTTTGAATGAAGAAATGAAAATGCACGGGAAAAAGGGAGATGCATGAATGAATATAGGTGGCCTGTGGATGGGTGACACTTTTCACTCATCCATTGGGCCTCCATTAAATATCTGGGCCCACTAGAGACAAACTGCACTTTTTATCTCGTAAAACGTTTTGCCGTAAATAGTATCCCCAAACTTCCGTGAACCGTAACTTCGCCGTCGAACGTCCGAATTCGACATGTCGCCTGTCTACGAATTCGTATCGTCCTAATCTACGTAATAGTCCTTGGCCCTCGGCCATCGGACATCCCAGTCAAAAAGTCAACATTTCGCTCCTTTTAACTAAAATTACCAAAATGCCCCTAAACTTCCGAACGTCATAACTTCCTCCTCGAACTTCGGAATTGAATGTGCCACCTGCCTATGAACTCGTGACGTCCTAAACTACGTCACGGTCATTGGTCTAAGTTCGTTTGACCGCCAGAATGAAAAGTCAACGTTTTGCCACGACTAGGGGCAAAACGGTCATTTTGCATCGTTCGTCCGATTTAGCCTAACTAATCACCGATTAACCTCACTAATCGTGATTAGTCACTAATCTAATCATGGAATTTGGGACGGGTCGTTACATGTCAGTCTAACATTTCAGACCTAACTGTAACGACACGTCCCGAATTCCGAGATTATATTAGTGACTAATTAAGGATTAGCGAGATTAATCGGTGATTAGTGGAGCGAAATCGGACGGACGGTGTAAAATGACCGTTTGCCCCTGATCTTGGGCAAAATGTTCTTTTGACTCGGGGAGTCAAATGTACCAGGACTGATGACCGTGACGTAGATCAGGATGTCACGAGTTCGTAGATAGGCGGCACATCGAAATCAGACGTCGAACGAGGAAGTTATGATCACGGGATCGAAATTGGGAATTTACGACTCGGGGTTCAATTGAAATAATATTAAAATCTGATTGGGGATTAGTTAATTTTGGGGCCCTTGGATGAGTGACAAGTGCCACTCATCCAATTGGTGACTTTTTCCCTAAAAAGGGGATCTTGGATCTGATTGGTCCATTTTAAATTAATTAATTTTTTTTTCACTCATTCTCTTTCCTTCCTGCAACCATCTTCTTCGTTTTCTTCTGCAAACCTGAACCCCAACCCAGCTATAACTCATCCAAAACCTCATCCATTGTTTTTTGGAGGTAAATGAAAGTGAGAGAGGGAGAGAGGACGAATCAAATGGTGGCCACCGCTTGCGCCGTGGTAGACGGTGGCCGGAGAATCCATGGAAGGTGAGTTTTGTGTTCAAAATGGGAGATTTAGTTTTAGGTGTTTGTTGAATGGTTTTATTGATGGGAAAGTATTTTGGGAGTTACTAGGGACCTAGTGGACGTGAAATTGTGGCCAACGGTGGCCGGTTTGACGGGAAATCGACGGGGTGGCGGTCGGCAGGTTCAAGGATGAAATTAAAGGTAAGGTTTTAGACTTGGTTTTCATGTTTTGACTTCATAAATTGATTAGAGGGAAGCTTAGGAATGAAAATGGAAGGAAATGGACCAAAAACACGATAGAAACAGGCCCGAACCGATCACACTGGTCTAGTTGGACCAAATCAGACCAACCGAAATGGACAGGACCGGTCTACCAGAGGTATGAGGAGATGAACAGTGTCGCACGTGGCTCTCACGCTCAGGGGGTTTACACCACGCATGGGTCGTGTAGAGGGTCTTTTGGGGAAACTTTCAACATACGAAATAATCTATTCGATGTAACGAACATTTTGGGATTGGTTTCGTGTGGATCAGACATAGTTTCGATATAGTTCGGGATGTCCGAAGGTTTAGGATCGAGTTTTAAAATAGTTAAAAATTTGGAAAAGTTACGGTGCTTCAATGAAAGGTTAATAAGGTAGTTAGTAACCCTCTAGTATGATTTGGACAGGTTTGGGAGTCCCGATGATGGTGATTAGCCCAGGGAGGCTTACGGCACGTAAATCGAGGCGGCAGCGTAGGACGGTCTGTGAGTGGACGTTGATTTCTAAACTGTGATGCATGCATAAATGTTTTTTATGTTTTATGGATATGATTTCTATCATGATGATTATGGATTGGTGATTTACATGATTACGCGTATTTCGAGGCGATTTAAGTATTTGCATGTATATCGAGGTCTGTGGTTTTGCACTGATTATACGTGCATATGGTTTTGGTAATGACTTAATGAAGTGGTTTTGGATTAGAAAAGGTAAACTCGAGCATGAGACCCATTTTTTTTTGGAAATCTTCGGACTTGAAGTCCAATTAGTTACGTTATCGGGCTAAAGGCCCAATTGGTTCGTGAATTGATTTCCGATTTGAAAATATGGAATCAGGCATGAGACCTACTTGATTTACGAACTGTCGGACTTGGAGTCCATTTGAGGCATCGGGCTGAAGGCCCAGTTGAATTACGAATAGGACACGAGGCCCAGTTGGTTTACAAAATCGGGCACGAGGCCCAGTTGGTTTACGAAATTGGACATGAGAGCCAGTTGGTTTACGAAATCGGGCACGAGGTCCAGTTGGTTTACAAAATCAGGCACTAGGCCCAGTTTGTTTACGAATTCGGGCTTGGGTTTCAGTTATGGTTTACGATTGTGATTTCGGGTCGGGGACCCATAAATGGATTTCTGGTTTCATGACGGTTTATGGGGACCGGGCATGCATCATTTGAAAGGTTTGAAAGGTTTTGAGAACGATTACAAAATGGTTTTTCGTATACCATCCTTATTTATGGATTGTCTCCTCCGAGGAGGGTCGTTGGCCTAGGTGGACCCCGAAGTAGTCACGAAGCACTAACTGAGTGAAGTCGCCCCCGTTGGGTACCTTACTCTCAGGAAGGCTTATGGATTATAACCCCCAGGGAGGATCAATGATCTGCGAACATTGACCTGGGTGGACCCTGGGGAGACTTGGGATTTGATACCCCGGGTAGCACGCACGTAGCTTTGGAAACAGTGACAGGATTGGTTATATGATATATGGTAAACACGATTATTGGATTTCAGAAATAGTATTTCTATGTTTTATGGGTTTGGGCAGTGACCCACGTGGATCATGTTTTACGAATTTTCGTATCCTATGGTTTTGGGCTGAGTTCCCACATATGTTTGATATGATTATAGATTTGTGGAAATGGATTTGGGCAAGGGCCGTATGACTTGAATTTACGGAACTTGGGGTTGAGACCCTAAAAATGGTTATTTGAACATGCGGTTTGATAAATGGTTTTTGAATGCATGCATGCTTTTTAGTGAAGGGCATAAATATCTTTATAAATGTGTTTCTATGAACTAATTGATTTTCGTCCACTCACAGTCTTTTCTGGTTTTTAATGCCCTTCAGGTTGATTACGGATGCTAAGTGTAGTAGAGACCGAGACATCACACTCCTCCACCGGATCCTGGGGTGCTCTGGAAGCCGATCGGGCTGAAGGTTTGAATTATTCCTTGTCTGACACTTCGTACCAGATGGGATCATGACACATCAAGTGTTAATCCCGGAGGGATTGGGATGGGTCGTGACACTAACAGTGCTACGTGTCACACTTCAATTGGTCCACATGTCCTGCTGACTATGTATTGACAGCTACCACGTGGCAGCCTCCCATTGGCCACGTGGCCTGACGACCTGACAGGTGATGATGTCACCCTGACATGTCATCACCTCTAACATCCATCCAGGTCAACTCGGATCTCTGCAACGGGGTCACGCAGACCCGCGACCCGACCCAGTTCTAACTTCTTATTCCAACCACCGTTTTTGAAGTCGTTGCTTCTAGGGTGATCGTTCAATCTTCTACGGTCGACCCATGTGATTAAAACCAAGATTAGTGGCCTAGGTATACCTATTCGAATCGATGAACCCTTGCCCAGTTTTCCAGCTCCTTATCTGGGCTACTCCATCGTCCTCAGCCACCGATTCCAGTCCCAAACAACTCGTACACATCCCACCAACATCATCCAATCATGAGAAATGGTCCCCCAATGTTCAAACCAAAACTTTGAATTTGAAATCAAAAAAGGGGGATATCGGGTTTTACCTCTTCCCGTGGCTCCACTGCCATCCATAGAAGTTGTGTCCTCGACCAGCCAACATCATCTCACCCCCAGCCTCATTTTCTTGGCCTCAAACTGGATCAAATGGGGAAGAGGTTGATTTTGGGGCTTTCGGGTTCAAGATGATCGAATGAAAATGAAAAGGGAATGGATATGCATGTATGTGTGTTAGGTGAACAATAGATGAGCGACTTTCCCTTGGCCTGCACAAAAATCTAGGCCCCACATAAGAAAAAAGTAAAAGTCTACTTTCCTCGTAAAATTTGCCGTTGTAAATAGTTCCTCGAAACTTCCGTGAATCGTTTTCTCGTCAAATGTCTGATTTCGATGTGCTGCGTGTCTATGGACTCGTATCGACTCAATCTACGTAACGGTCCTCGGTCCACGGGCATCGGACCTCTCAAGTCAAAAGTTAACTTTTTACCCACATCTAGGGGCAAAATTGTAATTTTACCCTAAACGTCCGATAATCCTCGACTAATCCCCGATTAGCAAGGCTAATCCTCATTTAATCTTAATTAATCCCAAAAATATGGGACGAGTCGTTACAATCTGCCACATTAAATTTAGGCACACTATCTTTCTTTATTGTTTTAAATGGCCCGTAAAAAGATTCTATGGAAAGAAGATCTTCTAGCGGAAATGCATCAATAGAATAAGTGGTTGTTCCCAGCCAATTTACTGCTAGATTAACAACAGCGTCCACTAATTGTTTAGAACTCTGTGTAGCGGAAAAACATGCCTGATAGATTTGAGTTTGTAAAGCGTTGGATGCATAATGAGAGCGAGGGAGACTTACTGTGAAGTATAGAAGATTTCTCTTGATTGGAGAAGCAAGACGATCATGCAAGGAGAAGCAAGACGATAACGCAAGTAGAAACAAGATTTATCTATCCAAGCTCTCCTATTTAACTAGGGCTGAATTATCTGGGCGGGCAACATAATCTTAGTGCCTAGAAAACAAGATTTCTCTTTTTCATGAATTGGGCGATTCTACGTCTACTCATGGAATTTGGAATTGGGAATTTGAGCAAAAAATCAAAAAATATTTACCAATTGAAATTTACCTTTTCTCACGCAATGTTTGCCAAACAAGGGATTTTGACAATGGGAAAGTTGAAATACCATTTAAAACCAAAATCCCTCTTTATTTTCCCTCATCCAAACACACCCTTAATGTAGAATTTAAAGATAAGTATTATCAATCACTATATATTAACTGGAAAAAATCATGTCTTAAGCCAAAACAAATGGTCAAAGAATTAGCTGCTTAACTTTCAAAGCTTGGCCCAATAGCGCTAACTTGTAACGTGCAAACGTGAAAACTTGGAGGTTGGGAATCGACCCTGACACATGAAAAAAAAGATGTTCTCGTCAAGCTTATTGCAGTACGGGCACGCCGAGGTGTACATAACAGTCCAATTTAGCCCATCATTGCCTATAAATGGAGAAGAAACTCTCTTCTCAAAGGGAAACCTAATCAATCAACCAAACAAGCAAATTGATCAAACTCAATCAATTTCAAAACAATTGCATACCCTTAAAAATTTCTTGTTTCAAAGGCTCGCCTCTTTAGGCACAACTTGTTTCTTTCAATCTAGGATCAAGATTAATCAATTCTCTTCTCAACCCCACTCAGTTCTTAAACAAAGCATGCTAAGTTTTTCTTCATCCCAACTAGCATCCTAAGTTAGTTTTGAAGACCCTCGGACACTCACCTTTATCCCAACTTACTTTTACAACTAGCTTTGAAGGCCACCTAACACAAACCTCTTCCCGGCCACTGCTCAAATCAGCCTTTGAGGCATACAAACGCTTAACTCTTGACGTCACGACGTCTCTCTCAATTCTTAAACAAAGCATGCTAAGTTTTCCTTCATCCCAACTAGCATCCCAAGTTAGTTTTGAAGACCCTCGAACACTCACCTTTATCACAACTTACTTTTACAACTAGCTTTGAACGCCACCTAACACAAACCTCTTCCCGACCACTGCTCAAATCAGCCTTTGAGGCATACAAATGCTTAACCCTTGACGTCACGACGTCTCCTGAATTCTCTACTAACATATGGGATGATTCTGACTGATGTTCATTCAGTTGATGATTTCTAGAAAATCATGCATGCTCAAGGCTAGATTGCGAAAGAGATAATTTACTTTCAACACTTGTAATTTACTTTCAGTATTACAATACTAACGTAATTACTCTGCAGTATTTGTACTTTACTTTCGTTACAGTACAACCAAATTTTTTTAAGAAAAGATAAGTATTCGGGATATATCAACAAGTGCATTTCATGCCTGCCTAAGTCGTGAAACTAGCTATGTGTTTTTGGCCAATACTGTCATCCCGACTTAAGGGAACTCGCATATCTAACTGTTAACTCACCAAATGACAAGCTGCTAACTTGAACATCATGAAAATCACATGAAATTGGACTAGATTCGAAAGAAAAATTATTTAAAGTCCTTGGATACATTAAGAAGAAGATGTAGAAAAGAACAGCGCAAAGTTATTTGCCCGCTTGCCTCACAATCACTTGATTATAAGAAAAGTTCTTAGGCTACAAATGGAACTCATCTTCAAACAGTCTAGCAGTAGTCTCTGTTAGTGCACGCCTACTTTGATGGCAGTAAGACTTAATTTGCTTCCCTATAAGCCCATCTAGGGAAAGATTATAGCTTAAAGGCCCCTCGGTCCACTACTTTCAATCCATCCAAACAATCCACATAACATATCCATCAGGAGAAACCCACACAAAGCCCACTCCTTCACTCCACAACTAGGTTCCACGCAGAAGCTCACCGAAAGTGATCTCAAGCCTGCTATCATGAAGACTTTTTGGGTAGATGATAAGCACCTAATTCATTCTCTTTTTATATCAATTCTCTTTATCTTTTATTTTGTTAAATTTTTAATTATATTCATTATATCTCATTTTATTCTTTTCATATATTAATTACTATAGTTAATTAATTAATATCTAATTACATAATTAATACTTAAATTAAATAATTAATTAATTAGTAACTATTTTAGGGTTAATAAGTAAGTTTATAATTCATTAATAATGCAGGCCCATCAGGCCAATGCAAAGAAGCCCACAAATCTCGTTCATGCTGGCTGAATACAACAGCAGCTCGCACTGATTTCTCACTTTGCGCAGCCCATTAATTCGTGTGAGGCCCAGCTTGTTGCGCATCTTCGGCCCAGGCGTCCATCACGTTGCTTCAGTCGCCAGCCGTTTCACGCATGTATGCGGGCTCCATCACCCACGGCCCGCGCATCACCTCAGCCCAGCTTCTTCGCAGGTCTACACAAGCGTCCAGCCCAACTTCCATTTGGGCAGCCCTGATTCTTGCCAACCCAGCCCGCATCTCACATGAATGCAACCCAGCTGTTGCAGATCTGTTCCAGCAATCCCACTTCCAAATAGAATAAGGAAATAACATTTTCCTTATATTTTAAGGATTAGGCTTGGATTTAAATTGTCCTTTTTAATTAGGATTTGTTTTCTCTTTTTAAAGTAGGAGTTTTTATTACCTTTTTAATTAAGTTTTGTATTTATTCTTTCATTAGGATTTATAATACATTTTACCTTTAGAACTTTAATGTAATTATTTTAATCATTTTCCTTTTAGAATTTAAATTGTGAACTCCTATTTATTTGAGGATTAATTTTCTCCTATAAATAGATATGCTTAGATTATTTGTAAGTGTCACTCATTTTTGTACCGAAACTCTGCTCAACCAAACTTTCCAATTCATATAACCGATATTACTTTGCAAGATTAATTACATCATACTCCATCTTCTACCCTTCATCCTTGGCATAATTGAGTGTTCCCTATTGTCTCACCAAAGAGAGTTCATTCACTCAACATCATTTGGGCTTCCCGGTAGAAAAAGTGTAACACGGCCTCTTTAACCCGTAGTTATATCTTGTCTTGATTATTGCTTATGAATTGATTATTAATCTTATCTGGGCCTTATGTTTCGTATTAATTTCAATAATATTGGAGTTTTGGTTATGTTAGAATATTGAGGCTTAATGCTTGATAGATGAGTTGGGCGTTCCCTAGTCTATTATTAAAAGTGTAGAGGGCTTCCCATGCATGTACTTAAGAATATGCGAACTTCTCGTAAAACTAAGGTTATAGGACTTTACGGATTGAAGTTAATATAATTCATGAATAAGTTAGGTTTAAAGAATGAGTTGACCATGTAAATATTAGATTAGGTTAGTTTAGAGTAGTTTAATTACTTAGGACTTTTAAATCAATCTCTTTACCCCCCAATTAACTAATCAAACGATAATCATGTTTAGGTAACCTCAATCCCCAGTTAAGAACGATCCCTGCTTATCAATGCTACAATCTACAAAAAAAGGTTTTAATTTGCATATGTTGTTATTAAGTATTGAGTGTGACTTTGAATTTACTTTAATGCTTTAGCATATCAGCAGAATAGTCACTTAATACTATGATCTAGTTCCATTCTTCTCCACATATTATGTGGAAAGTCTTAGATATAACTCTCGTGAATGAATTTGATATTATATATATATATATATATATATATAATCCCTCTCTTCCAATATCCTTTTACAAAAACAAAAACAAAATTACTATTACATACTAATCAAGATAGTTGGATTGATGGACCACATTACCCTAATAATTAACTATAACGTGACCTCATATTATCGTGCATATAATTGGTGTATATTATACTAGATTACTTACTCTTATGATTGATAACAATACTTTAGCTAGTTCCTATAAATTACATGAAACCCAAGAGAGAAAACACTTCATTCTAATTAGGATATTATATATGTATATATATGGATGGATCAATGATACTAGAATTTTGACACAACTTTGATACAAATTTTGTACCATTAAATTCCATACACTTTCAATGGTTGAGGTTTGTCAAATTACATTCAATATTTTAGAAAATTAATAATTTGGAACAAAATTTCTAATAACATAATATAAGACCCGTGTCCTGGAGGGAACGGTGAACAATTCCACATTCCTGCGAGGGGGAATGGTCTGGGAGAGGATGGTGGTGTGCCTTAAAGGTGTAGGCACACACCTATCTAGCACTAGGCCTTTTGGGAGCTCAAGTGGCTTTGGGGGAGATTGGAACCCCAAAGTTAAGCGAGTTAAGGCTGGTGCAATTCCATGATGGGTGACCTCCTGGGAAGTTGCATCATGAGCTCCCGAAAATAAAACCGTGAGGGCGAGGCCCAAAGCGGACAATATGATGCTAGATGAATCGGGTCCTGACCGAGGAAGGCCGGGTCCTGACATAATATTTGGAAGGGAAAAAAAAACTCTCCAATTACATTAATTGCTTTTCATTAATTTTCTCATAAATTTTTGGGTTTCATGATTTTTTCACTCTTCTCCTTCATCTTTTTCTTATCCGATTTTTAATTGTTTCTCTTCTTCTCTAAACTTAGTTCTTCACCATGGCAGACCATATATCTCACTACTTTTTCACTCTTCTCCTCCATCTTTCTCTCATCAGATTTCTAATTGTTCATCTTCTTCTCCATCTTAGTTCTTCACACCATTGAAGGCCACACACATAAATAGAGATAATATAATTTTTTCAATAGCCAACACAAAGACTTTGACTTTTTCCTTTTCTTTTTACATTGAATGTATGTTGTATGCACCCGTTTTTCAACATTTTTTTTTCTTTCTCATATTTCCGATTTGTTTTTCAAGATAGGAATGACGTACCTATATAGGAATCACGTACCTCTTGGGTTTCATGTAATTTATGGGAACTAGCTAGAGTACCACTCAAATTATTATCAATCATAAGAGTCGGTAATAACGCTGCAGCAGCAATAACGCTGCCCCACGCGTCGTCATAGCTAGCCACAGTAAATTAACGGCCATGCTCACCGTGGCCTCAACAAAGCCTCCTCCCTAGCACTGTTGCAGCCATAGCGACTCCTTATTCCGTCGCCGTCGTAGTTAGGCCCCGCCACCAGTGCAACGTCACCGCACACACCACAACGGAGCGAAGCCCATTAGCGACCAACCTGTTAGGAAATTAATCCTCCGCCACGCAATTGCTAACAATAAAGATGAAAAAAGAAAATAAAGAAACCAAGAACACAAAAGATTTAACGAGGTTCGGCCAATTAACTTGCCTACGTCCTCGGAGAGTTTTCTCCTTCACTATGAAAGAATACAAAATACAAGATTACACTACTGAATTTTATACTCAACTCGAGCCCTTGTATCCAATAGGATACCCCTTGTACACCCTCTCTCAACCCGAGAAAATCACTCTACCCCAAAGAGCTATACACACTCTTTCACCTTCTCTTAACCGAGAAGATCACTCCACTCCAAGAGCTATACACACTCTTGAAGTGCTGAAGAAGATCACTCTAGCCCAAGAGCTATACACACTCTTGAAGCACTCACTCACTTGTGAGGTGTTCTCCTTGATGTTGAAATGTGGCCAAGCTCTCCACCTTATATAGTGCTTAAGGCACAAGTTGTATTTGTGCTTTTCCAATGTGGGACAATTTCCTTACATTTCAACATCCTTCATTGAAGTCCATTCATGCACCTTCTTCAATTAATGCTTTTCTTCATGAAGCTTCCACATCAATCTTTTCCTACAAGGTTGAATGAACAACACCATGTATTTATTCCCAATACATAATCAAATTCAATGCATTAATAATCCACTAAGGAGGCATTAACTCAACAATCTCCCCTTGCCGACTTAGGTGGATAATGTTGCATCACCACTTCAATCCCTGAAGTTCATCTCAAATTGAGATACCGCTTGATATACCCACAAGCATTCCATTGGCCTTATTCTTGTACCAACTACACATACCCCGAATCAGTTGCATACGGTCCTAGCTCCCCCTGATTCAAAATGGCCAATGCTATGTGCAGCTGCTCCGAGTCAACAATTACCAGTTGGCTCCGGAGAGGGACCTCGACTTTGCCTCTTCCTTAGCAGGATTATCCTTCTCACCATCGTCTGAAACTTGGAAACATGTAGATAGCGTCTCTGCTGTGCTCGCAAACGAGACCCGCTTCAGGTACCAGTTCTCCTGTACCCCCTGTTTCCCAATAACCTTCGAGGTCTGAGTTTTTCCTATCAGACGGAACATACTTTTACATTTTTCTCCCTTCATTAGGACCATGCAGCCACGTGATACTTTCATAACTCCCCCTGCTGACGAAACCTTGCAGCCCTTGGAGTCTAGTTGGCTCAAGGATATTAGATTTCTCCGGAACTTTGGGACATACACCACATCACCCAATGTTCGAACTGCTCCATCGAACATTTTGATCTTCACAGTTCCCGTACCCATGACACGACGTCTTGTGCCATCACCCCAAGTCACAAATCCTTGGACTTCTTGGAACGTATCAAAATATTCTCTCCTGGAGCAAAGGTGATGAGAACAACCACTATCTAATATCCAATAATCTTGAGAAAAAATGTAATTACCTTTGGAGACTGTGAGAAGTTCTCCAAAATCTCTAGACATCTCTGCTACACCAGCCAATGAGCAATCTGAGCCCTTATCGTCCTTCTCTTTCATCAATGGACAATCCGGCTTTATGTGTCCCCACTCCTTGCACTTGTAGCATTGCTTGCTCTTTCCTCTGCCTCTGGATTTAGACCTGCTATGCTCACTAAATCCCATCGCAGTTGACCTTCCCTTACGATTCTGTTCATGAGCAATGAAGACGGAACCTTGAGAATCATCGGCTTTCATTCTCTTCTCATGTGATAAGAGAGTCGATTCTACATCCTCCATCTTCAGTGTATCCTTACCATACACAATTGTAGTAACAATATTCTCATATGAATCGGGAAGCGAGGTAAGAAGTAAAAGGGCTTGATCTTCTTCCTCAATTTTAACCTCGACTCTTGATAGTTGATTTATCAATCCCTTGAACACATTCATGTGCTCCATGAGATTCGCACCTTCTCCCATCTTGAGCTTGTAGAGATCCCGCTTTAAATTCAGCTTCGTTTGCAAGCCTTTCCCAAGATAAAGCTTCTCCATTTTCTCCCAAAGCTCAGGTGCAGAATCTACATCATTAACATTATTTATAATATTGTCAGCAATATAAAGCCTAATAGTGCTGACACACCTGGACTCCAACTCGTCCCAATCTTCATCTGACATCTTCTCTGGCTTCGCATCCTTCCCCTTCAACGGTCTTGCAAGGCCTTGTTGAACTAGGATGTCCTTCACCCTCCTTTGCCATAGAGTGAAATTTCTTTTTCCATCAAACTGCTCCACCTTGAAATGTGAACCGCTAGAACTTGCCATGGCAAACCGCTCACGATCGATAAACCGAAGCTCTGATACCACTTGTTAGGAAATTAATCCTCCGCCACGCAATTGCTAACAATAAAGATGAAAAAAGAAAATAAAGAAACCAAGAACACAAAAGATTTAACGAGGTTCGGCCAATTAACTTGCCTACGTCCTCGGAGAGTTTTCTCCTTCACTATGAAAGAATACAAAATACAAGATTACACTACTGAATTTTATACTCAACTCGAGCCCTTGTATCCAATAGGATACCCCTTGTACACCCTCTCTCAACCCGAGAAAATCACTCTACCCCAAAGAGCTATACACACTCTTTCACCTTCTCTTAACCGAGAAGATCACTCCACTCCAAGAGCTATACACACTCTTGAAGTGCTGAAGAAGATCACTCTAGCCCAAGAGCTATACACACTCTTGAAGCACTCACTCACTTGTGAGGTGTTCTCCTTGATGTTGAAATGTGGCCAAGCTCTCCACCTTATATAGTGCTTAAGGCACAAGTTGTATTTGTGCTTTTCCAATGTGGGACAATTTCCTTACATTTCAACATCCTTCATTGAAGTCCATTCATGCACCTTCTTCAATTAATGCTCTTCTTCATGAAGCTTCCACATCAATCTTTTCCTACAAGGTTGAATGAACAACACCATGTATTTATTCCCAATACATAATCAAATTCAATGCATTAATAATCCACTAAGGAGGCATTAACTCAACAATCTCCCCTTGCCGACTTAGGTGGATAATGTTGCATCACCACTTCAATCCCTGAAGTTCATCTCAAATTGAGATACCGCTTGATATACCCACAAGCATTCCATTGGCCTTATTCTTGTACCAACTACACATACCCCGAATCAGTTGCATACGGTCCTAGCTCCCCCTGATTCAAAATGGCCAATGCTATGTGCAGCTGCTCTGAGTCAACAATTACCAGTTGGCTCCGGAGAGGGACCTCGACTTTGCCTCTTCCTTAGCAGGATTATCCTTCTCACCATCGTCTGAAACTTGGAAACATGTAGATAGCGTCTCTGCTGTGCTCGCAAACGAGACCCGCTTCAGGTACCAGTTCTCCTGTACCCCCTGTTTCCCAACAACCTTCGAGGTCTGAGTTTTTCCTATCAGACGGAACATACTTTTACATTTTTCTCCCTTCATTAGGACCATGCAGTTATAAAACAATGAATGTATACATAAAATAGAAACGGCTGAATTTCAATTCAAATCAAATCATATGTCGTTGACCCACTAAACATAAAATGTATCAAAAAACCATGGACCACATTTCCCTAAAACCCCCATTTCTAAAATCATCAGTAAAACTTGAACACAACATCAGTAAGCAAATAGAACTAATCCTCAAATATTCGGGCATCAGTTACGATGATCAATAAGTACTACGCGTAGGCAAACTCAAAAACTGCACTCTGACATCATCTAAGTCATCTCCAGTAACAGAGACAACATCTAGGTGGTAACCTTGGGACTGCTCACATTCGTATTGCACTAGCATCCTCGGGAATAGACAACCTCTAGGTGGTATCTCTAGGAACTGTCGACGTCCGAGCAATACTAAACCATGACATCCCTAGGAACGTGTCTCCAAAATATTTACTCACGTCAAAGCAATGTCATACTATGAGCTCTTTGGGAACGAGTTTCCAAACTGACGTCTGGAGGGAAATCTATCACACGAGGATGGTTAACCATGGAAAACAGTTATAAAACCAAAAAAACTTGGTTTTGCATAAATCTTTGACTCAAAATCAAGTCAAAACATTCCCAAACCAAGCCTAAGCCCAAAACAATATTTTACCAGACAATCGTAAAATTCGTGTAAAAAAACTAATCAAATCCTGAATAAATATTCTAAATCTGGAAAATCATTAAAACACATTTAGAATCATTTATTCAGCCTAGTACAATCAAACTCATGCAATAAAAAATTTAAAACATTTAACTTTGCATGCATCACAGTGTCTAAACAAATGTCAACTCATAGTCCATCCAAGTACCTCAATCTCAAGCTGTACGCTCCTCCGAAGTCTTGGGAGCAGTTTGGCCTGTCAAAAAATCATAATAAGAGGTCACTAATGTCCGAACTAATCTCATATTCAGATCCTCTAATTCTTAGAATAATATACGTACTTAAAATCTAAACTTGAACACTTCGGACGCACAAAATTACCCTAAGACGATATCCGTTTGACTCGAAACTTGCGCCAAAATATTCGTAACATCAAGTAACTTAAAACTTGTATTGACTACGATTGGAGACTCTTCGCCACGCACCAGTGGCTGACCTGGTAGTGTCTCTCCACATGCCCATGTGCTAGGGGTTGTTTGTGTCCTCCAACCTCACCTGGTAAAAAGTTATCCAATTTTTGTCTAATTTCGACATTCTAAACATCAAACCACTGCTAATTAATCCTAGGAATAGTTCTATCGTCACAAAATGGAAGAACCTTAGCTTGATTTCTCAGAAAGAGCCTCGACAGGTTCGGCCTAAGTTCAAACTCAAATCTCGGTGGCTTTTGATGTCCAAACCTTTGAGTTCCCAATTCATTTCGATCGTTAGAACCTAAACAAGGGGCTAGTAAGATTAGTTTCAAGCTTCCATGTCTAATAATATAATTGGGATTTTAAAACTCACATGTCGAAGTGTACCAAATTCTTTGTTTTCCCATCTTCTTTCTCTATTCCTCCTCCTATATTCTTCATTCTTTGTTTCTCTCTTTCTTTCTGTACTTCTTTTCTCTCAGTTTCCCTCTCTCTATGGTTCGTAGGTACACAAAACAAATAGTGAAACACATTTTGGTCTGTTTGGAAAACACCCAGCAAATGATGATGGGCAAGGATGAAATATGCCCAGAGTGGCAATGCCACTTCCACTAATTCAATCACCATCCCCATGGAATAGCACAACACATCACCCCCTTTTAAAAGATAAAAATACCCCTATTTTGATACGGGCATGAGCATTTCATTCCAGACCCGTAACTAGCCCATCCAAATTTCATTTCCTACATGCCACTTGATAGGACCCGTCTCTAATTACAATAAAAAATGGACTGGTCCTGCTTCCATCTGACCGCTCGGTTGCAACAAGGGATATACTATCTTTGGCCACGTCCAATTTTCTCTCGATTATCCAAACCTAATCTTTCCTTGCGGGGTTACTGCCCACGTTCAACCCATTTCCCCAAAAAGGCGAAGGATTTATTACCATTACTATCATAGATCATATTATCAAAGGTCACGTCACCATTGTATCATAGAGTACACATGTGTCAGAATCCCATGTCATCTTCATTTCTCTTCACCTTATTGTCATATATATGATACCATTAACACCTATATGTGTTATGTCAACTCTTCATCATATCCTCTCCTTATAACTATTACTACTCATTTATACCCAAATAATCATAGGATCACATAATGAAACCCTTATTAACGTATACATATCATCTAAAACACAACTATATGTACACCAATTCTTCGCCCAAATTTTCTACGTCTTCAACTTTCTTACACTTTCTTACATTCCCCAATTCAACATAATTCATTAAGAAGAAAACAATTCTTATAATAATTCTTTTAATTAAACAAGTACTCCATATTCATCATCACCTATAACATTCCTTAAAAATACCACTCATATCTTTATTTAGTTTCATATTTTTCTACCAAGCATAATCATCATAGTATCACACAGATCACCACACTTTGCACACAAAACATAATAATTCAATATGTCATAATAAGATCAAGATACATAATTGAATTTTAATATAACCAAATTGCTTACTACAAAAATCTCTTATATAATAAAAATTCCATAACCTTTACTTTCACCATAATTACTATAAAAAACCTGATGATACCAATATAAGTCGTAAACTTAAATTTCCCTAAATTTTTCATGAATTACTCAATTTTAACATATTAGCATATTACTTCAAACATCCAAAACCATACTTAAACGAATTCCAACAAACTCAAAAATTGTACCATTAAACTCAGAAAATTAAGAGGAGTAACTTCCATGTTGATCGGACAAGGAAAAGACGCTTTGTGTGCCCTCATGTGCCACCACGGCCGTCTGCGTGTAGACCTCACGCACCTGCACAGAGGGTCGTCCCTTACCTCTCGTTGGGTCCTAATTTTGGATCGCCAGACCCGCGATCTTGACCCGGCCATAACTTCGTCGTTAAACGTCTATTTTCATCGGTTAAAACATCAAAGTTGATCAATTTGGACTCATGAGAAGATCTATGCTACTAAAAGTGGAAGTAACGCACCTGACTTAGCTCGATAAGCCTTCACATGTTCACCCATGGCTCCTCCCCTTTTCTGGACATTTTCTTACGTCCAAACTACCTGCTTCCTCATTCTAATTGTCCACGGGCCCTGCTTTAAGACATTGAAACACTTACTTCCTCTATTACACAATTAGAACGAAGAGAACTGATATGGGGTTATTCGACCCCATTATTTCTTTTAACTGCCTTACCCCCATTCTACATGATTTACTCTCACTTTCTCCTCATTTTTTCTCTCTTTCTTCTTCTTTTCCTTCCCTGGCCATGCCTTCTCTTGGTTCTCCCTCTTTTCTGGACACCCCCACGATTTCTCCATTTTTTCTTACTTTCGGCGGTTCTTCACCTACCACCGAACTAGTTTTTAACCCCCTTTTCTCCTCCTACACATGCCTCTAAGTGTATATATAAATAAGTTTAAAGGTAAGTCCGTAGTAGAGGAAAAATGAGGAGAAATTTAGAACCTTCTAGGGTATTCTAGGTCACTTCTAAAAATGACCAAAATGCCCTTAAAACATAAATTACCAAAATAGATCCTTAATCCAAATTAACCTCATAAGTTTTTCGATTTTGGGCGTGCCGTCTGTCTATGAATTTAGGATTCCTGAGACATTCGTAATGGTCTTATCGAAGATCCAGGGTGTTACACCACTTGTTTATAGATTCAGAATTCTCAGACTTATGTAATAATCCTCGATAAACATGAAAAAGCTCTCCACTTACAAAGTCAACTTTTGACCTTCAATTAGCAACGAGAGTAAAATAGTCAATTTCCTTTCCAAATTCCCGAAATCACCTTTTCTAAATTTCATGGTCGTTCCATAAGGACATGCATTGTTAGACTCAAAGAGATAGTGGAAAAAATCCCTACCAAGATCGTGTGCCTAAGATGGCATGAAATGGCCAAAATAGTCGGGTCAACCTACCGTAATTGCAGCCTTGTGAGCCGCCCACAGGTCAGAATGTCTCTTTTAAAAAAAAATAATAATAATTATGTTTCGACAATTGTTAAGTGAATATGACCAAAGAAAATTATATGGATTTATACGTATAAATGTTTAAATAATTATGTAAGAAATTGTTAAATGGTTATGTGATAGATTGTTAAATGGTTTGTCCATTGGTTAAATGGTTAACAACCGTAACCAAGCCATTTAGTTGCGGATTTAAATGGTTATAATCATAAAACACTATTTAGATAAATAATTAACCATAACCGCCTCATTTAATATAAATGGTTATGGTGACTGCAGTTAACTATAACTTCCATTTTTCCCCATCTAAAAGGACCCAACCCCCAAGGCACCGCATAAAGTGTCTCTGGACACTGCCCCCGTCTAACAAGTAACCCAAAGTGCCAACATTATCCTGGAACTTGTTAGACAAGGGATACATGTAAGTCTCACCAGTTCATGCTTCCGCCTTCTAAGCCTCGATTGTTAGGACCCACCCCTAATCCCCCGGGATTGAGGGCTAAATCCTGATCCCTTCTAAATTACGCATGACTCGAAGGCTAAACTGACGTTCAACCTTCATGTGACACGTAAGTCGGACAAGGGAGTCTCGATCCAACCATCCCAAAAGTAACCGGACTTCCCAGAGTGTACCGAACTGCTGTGGATCGTGGGTGTGATGTCTCCGTTTCTCTCGACCAACAGCTCGTACCGCAACAACCTGGAGGGTATCGAAAACACAAAAGACTGTGAGTATCAATCTCAAGTTATGAAACTATTTCACATAAAAAACCATTAACGAAAACCCGAATCAAATTCATCATTCAAATCCAGGCCTCAGCCTCAAATCTCAAATCAATCTCAAATCCGGGAACTCAGTCCCAAAGCTCATAAAATCCACTTCATCCGGGCCACTGCCCAAAACATCAGAAAACTAGAGAAAATATAAATCATACAAGTTTACTGGATCTCAAGTGCGCTCGAGTCTTTAAACTCAAAACCATGCGCAAATAACAAGGCCTTCCCCGGATATCAACGAGTCTTTAAACTTAAAACACAATCACAGGCCTCGGCGGGGGAGGGGGGGGGGGGGGGGTATCATATACCGAGTCTTCAAACTCAAAACATATCAATCCAGGACCCTCCCCCCGTCAATCAATCCGAGTCTTTAAACTCAAAACCAGATCCAGTGGGTTTTTCTTTTCTTTTTCGGGTCTTTAAATCCAAAACCATTTTGCAAGAAACCGTGAAACCACCAAAAATCCTTATCCGAATTTATAACAATGATTCCGCAAGCCGGCATCCGGAACCACTGTCCCGAACCCAAATCCATATTCCTTTTCCAAAATTCGAAAACCAAATCCGAAATCTCAATCACATGAATAGGGCTCCAAGCCCGAAATCCCTTTTCCAAAATCCATTTCAAATCATTGAAATCAAATCATATTTCAAATCCCGAAATCCAATCATTAAAACCACAGTCAAATAACAAGATCGGACGAAATATCGTAAAACGTGAAATTCCGTAAAATACCTCAAAAAACGTGTAAAACCGTAAACCATCAAAATCATAAAGCAAATCATAGAATCACGTATGAAAACATATAAAAATATATATGCATGCAACAAGAGTTAGAAAGCAAAGTCCACTCACAAACCATAGCGTCATCGCCTCGATACGAGCGCACCTATGCCGTTCCCAGCTAATCCGCTATCCTCGGTTTTCCCGAACCTGTCCAAATTCCATACTAAGGTCACTAATTACTTCACAAAGATCATACTAAAGCCCCATAATTTTCCCATATTTTTCACAATTTTTAAACGAGTCCTAAAACCTTGGATCATCCCAAAAACTGTCGAGACGATGTCCGATTGACTCGAAATTAGCGCCAAAATGTTCGTTACATCGAATACTTGAAAAGTCGTGTTGGAACCTTCCTCAAAAGGCATGCCACGCGCCGCCTGAAGTGGTTGCACGTGGGCCTCACGCGCCAGTCACTGTTCACTGTCTTCTTCCTCTGTCCAACCCGGTCTGAACCGGTTCGAACCGATCCGGCCGAACCAAACCAGCATGGACGGTTCACCAATTTTTCTTGCTTAATTTAGTCCCGTTTTCAATCCTTTTCCTTCAATTTAATTCGTCCTCTCTTATAGGTTCGATTTAATTAATTAAAACAGGGAAATATGGCCAGTTTCTTACCTTGCAAAACGAAGTTCAAAATCAAGTTTTTCCCTCTTTGAGTTCTAGCATTTCCGGCCACCTCCTGCCGTGACATCGACACCAACCAGCTCTTGTTGACTTCCAAAACCTCCTCCAAAGTACCAGATTAAACATTAGTCACTAAAGTCCAATTTTCCATGATCGAATTCAGAGGAAGCTTTTATGGGTTTGACTCTTACCGTTCAACATAAGCCTTCAAACTTGAGTCCATGGAACTTGTCTTCACGTCCTTGTCAATTCCCCTTCACACAGAGTCGACGGAGGATGATGTTTTAAGGGTCTTTGGGTCAAGGTACCTCACTGTTGCATTCCCTTGTTTCTTGTTTTCCACGGCCACCGTCGTGGACGACCCTCCACAATGGCACCACCACACATAGCTCTGCCCATACTTCATTTTTCGGTTGCACTCCATAGTCAGGGCCAAGGGATGAAGATCGAGGGAAAATGGGGAAGGTCCTCTCTGTTTTTCTCTGAACCAAACCGTATAAACGATTTAAACGGGTGTAAGGCAGCTGAACAGATTCTCTAGATTGGGCCAGGTGTCCTCTCACCTGTGGTCAACTAAAAAAAAATCCAATTACACTGCACCAGGTGTCCCAATCCGGTTGCACACAAATCCCAATATGCTAAAAGGCCAAATTGCCCTTGCAAGTCCAAATTACCATTTTGCCCCTCACCTTTCTAGATACACAACTTATCCGTCCGATGTCCGATGATGGCGTGCCGCCTGTCGTTGTCCTCACGACGTCGAGATCTACCTAACAATCCTTGGTTTACGCGAAGAGAACTTTTCGTGCAAAAAGTCAACAAATTCCTCCTTTTTAACCAAATTACGAAAGTGCCCTCAATTTTCCAAACATCATAACTTCCTCCTCGGAAGTCAGAATCGGGCGTGCCACCTGTTTACGGACTCGTGACGTCCTGAACTACGACACGGTCATCGGTCAATGTCCATTTGACCGTCCGAACTAAAAGTCAATATTTTACCCATTCTAGGGGCAAAATCGTCATTCTGCACTATCCGTCCAAAAGTGTCCAACTAATCCCCGATTATCTTTGTTAATCAGTCATTAAACTCTAATCTAATCCCAACTCCTGGGATGGGTCGTTACATTCTACCCTCCTTAGAAAGAATTTCGTCCCGAAATTCTGAATCTCGTTCTTCCGTAACTCGCGGGGAGAAATCCAACGGTTCTTACACCTGGGTCTCCTACCCGGTGTCCATCCCTGCCAAACCAACTTACCCGGACGTTCCCAACCTGTTCCCTCAACTCACTCAAACGAACCAAATCACCTGATCCGATCCACATGTCCCATCCAACAACATCGAACATGTGGAAAATACACCAATCGCCCTTCTACCCTGGCACTAAGCCGATCACCAACACTTCTACCAGAACTGCACGTCCAACTACATCGGCCTGGTGCCGACCACTGGAGAACCAGTATGTAGCTTCCACGTACCCTCACCAAGTACCCCCTACTAGAACCACATTGCACAAGAAAGGACAACCCTACGAACTTAATATAGAAACAAAGGTATTTTAGAATACCTCAAACACAGTTCGTAGAGTATATCCTCACGTGCTTCTAACTACACGTCTTCCTAGAAAGTCTAACTCAAAGTCCTTCCCAGTCTCCCGGTCTCCTGGGTTTCCCCATTCACAATCTCAACCACGTACATAGGGTAGACCCAGCACTAGATCCAAGTCCAATATCCAACCTCTGTCTACCAAATGTCTGTTTACTTACTACACTGAGGCAGTCCAAAACACCTACGGATCCTACCCACGTTTCCAAGATCAAGTCAACTCACCGACCACTCGCCTGTCGGTTAATCACCGTGTATGCACAACCAAAAAGATGTCAGTCATTACGTCTCAACCTTTCCGAGGTTCAACTCCAAGCACCACTCTTACACTCGTACCCAACTCTCGGGATCAAAATCACCGGTTACTCACCTCGGACTCCTCAGTCACTACCCTCGAAGCCGTCGATCACCAATCTCAGCCACTTCCAAGCACGGGCCTCGGCATTACCCAAATTCCAACCTTGGCATTTCTAACACATCAGGATGAGTTCACGAAATCAACCCTATGGATGGTCAAATCCGACCATACCAACCTAGCCCGATCCAACATAAGGCATAGGTCCACCGCGCTTCCGCTGCGCTACTCTGATCAGACCCACGGTATCCTGACCGTTCGTCCCAACCATGACCTACCTATGGTCCTCACTACCGACCACCATCCACTCAATGTGCCCATATGTTCCTTTACAAGCATTTTGACTCGTGGCACATCATCTCTACTCTAGGGTTCACAATACTCTAAGGCCAAACCTCTGCTCACACCGATCCAAAACCCTCAATCTACGCTCGGGTCGGGTAAACTAACATTCCTTGGCAACCACAACTCCGAGCAACCAAATGCTCCACCAACACTGCCATCTTACTGGACTCGTCCAGAGTCATACACCAACTGTCTACTACCTCGGCTGCACCTAACAGCACAGTCTCCAGTTTGGCCGTAAGTCGGCCCAAGCCACAACGACTATTTGACCACAACCCCAACTCAAAGTTTCCAGCTAAACACTTACTATGGGGTTCCTCACTTAGGTACTCACAATCCAAACCAGTCGTCCTACGGGGTTCCTCAAATTATCCCCGTCGTCCGAGTCATCCAAACCCGCAACTGCCACAGGTTCACTACAACCCTACCACTCGAGTCATTGTACTCGACTAAGACCATTCCTTGTTGTAACTCTACTCACCAACCTCAACCCGTATCCATCACTAAAGGGAAATCCCTCGAAGCTCAAAGTAATTCCTAAACCTTGCCACCCAAGGCACCCGGCTACTCGTAGCTGTCTAAGTTCAAGTCCATACAGTCATCACCCAAACACCATCCGGCCCAACAGGCCATCATCAACCGGCCTCCTCGGCCCACGTATCTCACTAGTTCAACGGGCTACTCTCAGAACTCCAGCCCTAAGCCGTCATACGTCAAATCTCGCACCGCGTATCGAGCAACCAGCACCTTGGCACTAACAATCGCTGCTAACTATCCACAACGAACGTACTATCATTACCGTATCCAAGTTGCTGACGGGCTGTTCCGCGCCGAGACATCACATCCACAGTAGTATCACAACACCCAAGTCGACGAACCAACGACTTTGGGAACTACACCTCGCGTAGAACACACGAAACCTCGCTCTGATACCAATTGTCAGGAACCACCCCTAATCCCCCGGGATTAAGGGCTAAATCTTGATCCCGTCTAACTTACGCATGACACGAAGGCTAAACTGACGTCCAACCTTCATGTGACACGTTAGTCGGACAAGGGAGTCTCGATCCAACCATCCCAAAAGTAACCGGACTTCGCAGAGTGTACCGAACTGCTGTGGATCGCGGGTGTGATGTCTCCGTCTCTCTTGACCAACAGCCCGTACCGCAACAACCTGGAGGGTATCGAAAACACAAAAGACTGTGAGTGGACGAAAATAAAGTATATTTCAAAAACAGTTCAATAATACACGTACATTTATACCCTCAATTTTAAAAAAATAAACTAATGCATGCATATCAATCTCAAGTTATGAAACTATTTCACATCAAAAACCATTAACGAAAACCCAAATCAAATTCATCATTCAAATCCAGGCCTCAGCCTCAAATCTCAAATCAATCTCAAATCCGGGAACTCAGTCCCAAAGCTCATCAAATCCACTTCATCCGGGCCACTGCCCAAAATATCAGAAAACCAGTGAAAATATCAATCATACAAGTTTACTGGATCTCAAGTGCGCTCGAGTCTTTAAACTCAAAACCATGCGCAAATAACAAGGCCTTCCCGGGATATCAACGAGTCTTTAAACTCAAAACACAATCACAGGCCTCAGGTGTAACGACCCGTCCCGAATTCCGAGATTAGATTAGTGACGATAGGTGGTTAGTAGGGCGAAATCGGACAAAATGTGCAAAATGACCGTTTTGCCCTTAATTTTGGGAAAAATGTTGACTTTTTAATCGGGCTGTCAAACGGACTTTGACCGATGACCGTGACGTAGTTCGGGACGTCACGAGTTCATAGACAGGTGCTACGTCCGATTCCGACATTCGAGGAGAAAGTTATGATGTTCGGAAGTCGAGGGGCATTTTGGTAATTTGGCATATTAGGGGCTAAATGTTGACTTTTTGACCGGGAGGTCCGATGTACGAGGGCCAAGGACCGTTACGTAGGTCTCGTCGATACGAATCCAATGACAGGCGGCATGCCGAAATCGGAGTTCTGACGACGAAGTTATGGTCACGGGAACGAATTAACGAACCGAGACTCTGATTAAACTAATATTTTAATATGAACAGTATCTGGTGACTGAACACACTTGGATGAGTGACAAGTGTCACTCATCCCTTAATTTAGGGCTTAAACACAGATCCATGTTTTTGGGGGAGACCTAATTATGGTGTTTTATTATTATTTTAATTAATTGATTAATCCTTATTTTCCATTAATCTCTTCTGTTTTCTCTTAACCGTGTACAACCAAAACACAATTCCTTCCATCCTTAATCTCCTCCCTATCAGCTAAACTTGAGAATGAAGATTGGAGAGATTTCAGAGACTGATTGAGTAGGGGAAAAACGAGGGATTGATTGAGAGCTGAGGAATTGAATTTCGGATTTTAGAATTTTGGGGGGAAAATTCAAATGTCGAGTTATGGGCCGTGAGGATCGAAATGGAGCTCAATTCGAGCCTTCTGAGATCACTACGATCAGAATCGTCGAAAGAACGAAGGAATTTGGCTACGTATTGGCTCTGAACACACTTGGTGACAGAGATGGAGTTTGAAGGTTGAGTCGTGATCATTGAGTGATCAAACGACGGAATTGATGTGGGGAAACTACTTCTCAGGATCCCACGATGCTTCTGGGTTCATCAATTGGAAGAAGCCGGTTGAGATTGACGGAATTCCATGGTTGCACAGTGACGGGTGTTCTTCGTGTTCATCATCGAGTCGATGAGTTTTAGGTGAGTTTTTGTGTAATCATCGATACAGAACTCAAATTGAACTTAAAATGAAGCTAACTGAATGCTCAATTGATGAAATCAGTGTCGAATTGATAGGATTGGAACCGGGTCATCTCGCGGGTTAATTGGACCCGTTTACCAGAGAAACGGGTTAGAACGATACACTGTATGTCAGGACCCGTCCCAAATATCACCTCGATACCCGGGACGAACCCTGCTCCCGTCTGACAATCACACTTAAGTTCCCAAAATAATCTTAATACCACCATAAGCATAACTATCAGACGAAGGAGTAAATATAATACAACTGTCAGTCAGAGCATAGTTCTACATAATGGGCATAAAATCCTACTATGCTAGTCTCACAACGGAAGAACGTCGTAAGCTCTATGCCTCGATTCCTGCCTCAACGTTCACCCCAGCGCTATCACCACGACCTGGAGGGAAAATTTAAAAACCAAAAGATGTGAGTGGACTAAAACAAATAAAAGTTTCAAAACAGTTTATCATCAAATCAGAGTTAAGGAAATTGATACTAATAATATTTATTCCCTCCGTTTTGAAAACATGCATGCCCAACTACGTATTAGAAAAACTACAACATAAAACATCATAAGAAACAGAAACACTATAAAACGAGTATAATAAAAATCATATCATAAGCATCATAACTCGTGAATATCAAATCATTATTTTACGATTAAACCTGCAGGGTCTATCCGAGTCTTTAAACTCAAACAGGCCTCAAATGTAATCCGAGTCTTTAAACTCCCGAGTCTTTAAACTCAATAGGCCTATGGGGGTAATATCATAAATGTCCGAGTCTTTAAACTCACGAGTCTTTAAACTCAATCCGGGCCCGTCCCCCATCCATCAGAATATCCGGGTCTTTAAACCCATATCCAGATCCAGCAAATCCAATCCAAATTCAATGTAAAACCATTTCTAAATCCATAGCCAACTCGAATTCGAAATCCCCGGTTCGAAGCCCTTTTGGCGTTCAGAACCGTCATTCCGAACCCAAATCCGGAAATCCATTTTTTTAAATCAAAACCCACGATTATTAAAAATCATGTTTCATAATCCATTTATCATCATTAGAAAACAATTCTATATTGAAATCCCCAAGTATGACATCAAAATCCGAAATCTAGCTTTTCCTCGAAAAACGTGCAAAAACCCGAAAATGTCTCGAAAAACGTGTAAACATATCAACCACATATAACCATCATCAAGAAGCATAAAAACATATTTAATATCATAAAACGTCAATAAAACAGTTAGGCATGCTCGTAAAGAAAAAAAGAGTCCACTCACGAATCTGAACGAGTCAATCGCGCTCTGTGCGCTCCTCGACCGTCTCAGGCGTCTCCCGTCCTGTCAATATGCACCAAATAGGGTCACAAATACATCAAGGATACTAACCCTAATTTCCCCAATTTTCGGGAATTTATGCATATTTTAATCTTAAACCCTAAACCGTCCGGATTCCCAAACTATCTCATAACATCGTCCGATTAACCCGAAAATCACACCAATGGATTCCTTAGGACATTTAGAACCAAAACCATGTTGGAGGGTTGGCCAGAATCCTCCCCACGCGCCTCCACGTGCCGCCAAAAAGTGGCTGCGCGTGGGCCTCACGCGCCTGCTACAGTGTTTCTTCTTCCTCGAGTCACCCGGTTCAGCACAGTTGAACCGGCGTGACCAGTTCTCTGCAATTCCTCCACCATTTCAGTCCAATCCAATCCCAGAAGCTTCGTCCAATTCTTAACAATCTATTCCTGTCCTAACTTTGAAGAATCACGGTCTAAAACTTCGCGATTCCTCCCTCGAAAAACATAGCCCGTGGCCCCTGTTTTGGCCGCCGGCCACCCAGGTCCTCCCCCGTCCCGGAGACCATCCTAGACGACTCCTAGGACCTCCCTAAACCTCAACCTAACCTCCAAATCTCTCGACTCCAACCCTAAAGCCACGACTTTTGAAAACAAGAAAAACGGGAAAACAGGGGATTCGAGTCTCACCTGCGATTCAGCCTCCGCCGTCTGCACCGTCGCGTGCCACGGTGCTCGTTGGGTTCCCTGTAGTCAACTGAGCCTTCTATTGTCTTGGTTTGAGCCACCACACGGCACAACCACCGCCACAGGACCACCGCCTCCCTGTTTCCTCAGAAAATCAACCGTCCACCGCCGTGTCCCCGTGTACGATTGCAACTCCAAAACACGTTCAATAGCGCACCCTCGCCTCTCTATCACTCTCACAAGTCACAACCCACTCACTCTTTCACTGAATCGATCAAGCACGCACAATTTCTTCCCCTCTGTTTCTCTGTGTTCAAGCCAAATACACGGTTTGAAATTGGACACTTTGTAGCCGTGTGCATTTTAGTATCTCCCAGAACCATCTAGCACTTCCACGTGTCCACATTCCCCTGGTCCAGCACAAAATATCCCACTCCACTTTTGCCACTTGTTCCGATCTGATTGGGCTAAGGGGAAAAGACTAAAATGCCCCTAGTGTTCAAATTACCTTTTTACCCTCACACTTCCCATACCCGTAACTATTTCATCCGACGTCCGATGACAGCGTGCCGCCTGTCGTTGTACTCAGGACGTTGAGACCTATCCAACGGTCCTCGATCTACGTGAAAATCACAAGTCCACTAAAAAGTCAACATTTTCCTTAAATAGTCAAAATTACGGTAACGCCCTTAATCTTCCGAACGTCATAACTTTTTCTCCGATTGTCCGAATCGAACCTGCCACATGTCTACGGACTCGTGATGTCCTAAACTACGTCACGGTCAATGGTCAACACTCATCCAACCGGTAAATCAAAAAGTCAACTTTTGACGCACTATTCACAAGGGCAAAATCGTCCTTTATACAAATATTAACAACATTTACATTTATACCCTTCCTGAAGGTACGGGTTGTTACACTGTAGCAGACGCGTGGGTTTCACGCGCAGCCACTCACGGCGGCGCGTGACGGCGCGTGGGCACGAATCTCGAGGTGAGGTCAACATGACTTCTGTCCTATTTAATGTAACGAACATTTTGGAATTGGTTTCGTGTCGATCGGACACCGTCTCGATAATGTTCTGGATGTCCGAAGGTTTTAAATTAAGTTTAAAAATAGTTAAAAATTCGGGAAAATTACGGGACTTTGATAGGATGTTAATGTGGAGGTTAGTAACCCTCTAATGTAATTTGGACAGGATTGGGAGTCCCGGTGATAGTGGTGTGGCCCGGGAAGGCCTATGGCACGCGTATCGAGGCATACCGTTAAAACGGTCTGTGAGTGGACTTTGGTTTTATAAATCCTATGCATGCTTAAATGTGTTATATGTTTTATATACGTGATTTCTATGATGGTGATTGTGAGTATTGATTTCGGGTATGTTGCACGTATTTCGAGGTATTTTCCGTATTTCACGTATATCGAGGTTAACGGGTTTATTGTGGTTTTATGTGCTTATGGCTTAATGGCTTAATAAATAATGTGATAAAAAGGGTTTTGGAATTGGAAAGATGAACTCGGGCTTGGGGCCCAATTATTTTGGAAACCTCGGACTTGGAGTCCATTTATGTTAATGAAATCGGGCCGGGGGCCCAGTTGCTTTATGAAATCGGGCCAGGGACCCAGTTGTTTATGAAAACGGGCTAAGACCTATTCGAGTGATGTTATCAGGCCAGGGGCCCAGTTGATTTACGAAATCGGGCCGTGGGCCCAGTGGTTTACAAAATCAGGGCATGGGGCCCGGTTGGGTTATAAATGTGATTTCGGGTCTGGGACCCTATGTTTAATAAATATGATTTCGGGTCAGGGACCCTACATGGAATTGTGATATTTTATGGAGATTTCGGGCAAGGGCCCATTGTAATGGTGTGAAATGATTTAATAAAACTGTTTTCCATATACCATCTGGATACGAGGATATATGATGGTCTCCTCCAGGTGTCTGGGACACTGGGGAAGTCACGGTGCATTTCCTGCGAGGGGTCATTATACGGAGCAGCCGGACCGTATGATGACTCAGGAGCAGGATTGCTATGATTGACGTCAGGGACGTCAGACATCAGGGATGTCAGATATATGGACCCGGTGAGACCCCGGGCAGCACGCGTCAGGGACGAAAACCGTGAGATATGTCTGGTGGATGTCAGATATTATACCGTGAGATATGACGTCAGGGACGTCAAGCGTCTGGGACGCTAAGCATCAGGGATGCTGGTGATGGTAATGGTAAATATGGATTAATGAATCTATAAAATGGCTTATCGGTTGGATATGTGTTATATGGTAAAAATGGATTATTGGTTATGAAATGGTATGTCGGGTAGGGGACCCTAAATGGTTTTGGATTTATGGATTTATATTTATGGCTTTGGGCGGTGGCCCACATGGTTTTAATATGTCTGGTGGTGGTATTCCACAGTTTTGGGCTGAGTTCCCACACTTGGTTTAAGTTAACGGTTTTTGGGCTAAGGCCCTAATGGCTCGGTTGAGCAAACGTTTTGGTTACTGGTTTTCGTGGCATGCATACGTTTTTATTGGAGGGCATAAATGTCTTATAACTGTATTTGATGAACTTATTTATTTTTGTCCACTCATAGCTTTTGGTTTTAATGCCCTTCAGGTTGATTACGGATGCGTTTGCAGCAGAGACTGGGACATTGCACACCTCCTCCATCGATCCTTGCGCACTCTGGATGTCCCGTTTGGACAGTGACTCTTGGTTATCCCTTGTCTAACACCCCTTGTTGGACGGGAGCAGGGCACATTCCATGGTAATCCCGGGGGGATTGGGATGGGTCCTGTCATCAGGGAAGTATCATATCCGAGTCTTTTAAACTCAAAACATATACCGAGTCTTTAAACTCAAAACATATCAATACAGGGCCCTCCCCCCCGTCAATCAATCCGAGTCTTTAAACTCAAAACCAGATCCAGTGGGTTTTTCTTTTCTTTTCCGGGTCTTTAAACCCAAAACCATTTTGCAAGCAACCGTGAAAACCACCAAAAATCCTTATCCGAATTTACAACATTGATTCCGTAAGCCGGCATCCGGAACCACTGTCCCGAACCCAAATCCAGATTCCCTTTCCAAAATTCGAAAACCAAATCCGAAATCTCAATCACATGAATAGGGCTCCAAGCCCGAAATCTCTTTTCCAAAATCCATTTCAAATCTTTGAAATCAAATCATATTTCAAACCCTGAAATCCAATCATTAAAACCAAAGTCAAATCACAAGATCGGACAAAATCTCGTAAAACGTGAAATTTCGTAAAATACATCGAAAAACGTGTAAAACCGTAAACGATCAAAATCATAAAGCAAATCATAGAATCATGTATGAAAACATATAAAAACATATATGCATGCAGCAAGATTTAGAAAGCAAAGTCCACTCACAGACCATAGCGTCGTCGTCTCGATACGCGCGCACATATGCCGTTTCCGGCTAATCCGCTATCCTCGGCTTTCCCGAACCTGTCCAAATTCCATACTAAGGTCACTAACTACTTCACAAAGATCATACTAAAGTCCCATAATTTTCCCGTATTTTTAACAATTTTTAAACGATCCCTAAAACCTTCGATCGTCCCGAAAACTAACGAGACGATGTCTGATTGACTCTAAATCAGGGCCAAAATGTTCGTTACATCGAATACTTGAAAAGTCGCGTTGGAACCTTCCTCAAAAGGCATGACACGTGCCCACATGGGCCACCTGAAGTGGCTGCGCGTGGGCCTCACGCGCCAGTCACTGTTCACTGTCTTTTTCCTCTGTTTAGCCCGGTCTGAACCGGTTCGAACCGATCCGGCCGAACCGAACCGGCATGGACGGTTCACCAATTTTTCTTGCTTAATTTAGTCCCGTTTTCAATCCTTTTCCTTCAATTTAATTCGTCCTCTCTTATAGGTTCGATTTAATTAATTAAAACAGGGAAATATGGCCGGTTTCTTACCTTGCAAAACGAAGTTCAAAATCAAGCTTTTCCCCCTCTGAGTTCTAGCATTTCCGGCCACCTCCTGCCGTGACATCGACACCAACCAGCTTCTGTTAACTTCCAAAACCTCCTCCAAAGTACCAGATTAAACATTAGTCACTAAAGTCCAATTTTCCATGATCGAATTCAGAGGAAGCTTTTAAGGGTTTTACTCTTACCGTTCAACGTAAGCCTTCAAACTTGAGTCCATGGGACTTGTCTTCACGTCCTTGTCAATTCCCCTTCACACAGAGTCGACGGAGGATGATGTTTTAAGGGTCTTTGGGTCAAGGTACCTCACTGTTGCATTCCCTTGTTTCTTGTTTTCCACGGCCACTGTCGTGGACGGCTCTCCACGATGGCACCACCACACACAGCTCTGCCCATACTTCATTTTTGGGTTGCACTCCTTATTCAGGGCCAAGGGATGAAGATTGAGGGAAAATGGGGAAGATCCTCTCTGTTTTTCTTTGAACTAAACCGTATAAACGATTTAAACGGGTGTAAGGCGGCTGAACAGATTTCTAAAATTCTCTAGATTGGGCCAGGTGTCCTCTCACCTGTGGTCAACTAAAACAAATATCCAATTAGACTGCACCGGGTGTCCCAATCCGGTTGCACACAAATCCGAACGTGCTAAAAGACCAAATTGCCCGTACAAGTTCAAATTACCATTTTGCCCCTCACCTTTCTAGAACCACAACTTATCCGTCTGATGTCCGATGATGGTATGCCGCCTGTCGTTGTACTCAGGACGTCGAGATCTACCTAACGATCCTTGGTTTGCGTGAAGAGAACTTGTTGTTCAAAAAGTCAACAAATTCCTCCTTTTTAACCAAATTACGAAAGTACCCTCAACCTTCCGAACATCATAATTTCCTCCTCGGATGTTGGAATTGGGCGTGCCACCTGTCTACGGACTCGTGATGTCCTGAACTACGTCACGGTCATCGGTCAATGTCCATTTGACTGCCTGAACTAAAAGTCAACATTTTGCCCATTCTAGGGGCAAAATCATCATTTTGCATTATCCGTCCAAAAGTGTCCAACTAATCACTGATTATCTTCGTTAATCCGTCATTAAACTCTTATCTAATCCCGACTGCCGAGACGGGTCGTTACATCGATTCCTGTGCAACACTCTTGGAGGGTTATAAAAATAAAAATAAAAATGTGTGAGTGGACAAAAAAAAATGTTTTCAAACGTAATTTGAAAATATCTAGCATACCCTCCGATTTCCAAACCTTGCATGCATACCAAAACCCTTTCACTTTACTTAAAAAAAATATAGTTTACATTCTATAAATACGTGAAAAGAGTTATTAAATCAACAGATACATTAAACCGTATAAGATCTCGGTAATCAACATAACCATTACACAGTATCACCACCATCAATGCAAGGACAACATATCAATCACAACCAAACAACCCACCATCATCACAAGGTCAATCACCAAGCCACTGCCCCACTGGCAGGCACACCAAAAATTCACTTGGGAACTAGAGCCTAGCTCGATGTCTGAGATTAACCAACCAATAGGAATAACAACAACATATATCATACATCACAAATCATCACATCAATCCACACAATCAATCCATATCCAAAATCACCACAAAACAGCTAACTCATCATCAATACACAAGCACCACATTAATCATCATATCACAAGTGCACTACTGGTAGGCATGCCACATACTCGCTCGGAAACTGGAGCCTCAAGCTCGACGTCCGAGTCATCACAACACAGTCTCAAGAACCGGATCCCTCCTCGATGTCTGAGTCTACCAAATCACAATACTAGAACACATCCACAACATATATCACAATCACAATCACAATCTCACACAATACCAGTCTCAGGATTCGGAGCCTCGGGCTCAACGTCTCAGACTCACAATCAAAAATCATCGCAACATATAATTAACTCAAGGCCACATCACAATATACATCATAACTTTACACCATCAATACCAATAACACATACTCATATCACATTTCAAGACCACACAATTGAATCACAATCAAGAGTTTGGGCCTAAGCCCCAAACACAGCTTAAACACCAATTCTCGTAAAATGTGCTATAAAACAATTCCCGTAAAAATCACCAAAAATAATAAGAAATTCATAAATATTCCAACATCACAAGATCTCATGTCACAAACCATATTTATCTCAAATCCGCAGTTTATACGTAATCTCGAATCATAATCTTAAAAAACCTCGCAAAACGTGCAACCAAAATACTTTTAAAAATCGTCCGAAAATCATATGGAAATTATCAAAATTCAATATCAAAAAGTCTCTTGTCATAAATAACTTTCAATTCGAATCCATAATCAAAACGACAAATACGTATTTTACGAAAACTTCGTGATACGTGCAACAAAATAATAATAATATATTCATTAAAATCATCAAAATTCCTATAAAATCCCAATCACTCAAATATCACCAAAATCACATAGAAAACCATTCAAATCATAAAAGTATGCATGCATAATAGTTTAGAGAAAAGAAAGTCCACCCATACACCTTTGTATCGTCGAATCTCACTTTGCTTGCATTTTCGTAATTGTATCGTTGGACTCGTAAGGTCAAATACATTAACTTTTATGTTGACCATATTTCGAGAGGAACCAGCACGCCCCTAAGCACCCAAAATCTTCACTGCGCGTGAAAGCCACACGTTGCACTGAACATTATCCCTTACCTTAGGCTAACTCATATTCCTGCAACTGGGTCGCTCGACCCGGCGGCCCTAACCCAGTTGGAAAACCTCCATTTTTACACTGTTTTTTATGGTTTAATAGTTTATCTTCATCTAATGACTACCAGGAATGGATCTACAGCTTTAAAACGACGAAAACGTAGCTCAAACTACTGCTTGGAATCCATGCTTTTATGAACAGTTTTTCCTTTGATGTTCCATAAGCTTCCTGCGTCTCACCTTCTCTAGTTTTGAGCTTCCACGATCGCAAGGCTACTAGAAATCTAACAGAGAACTTGTTGCCAAGTTTCCAAACTTCAAACCAAACTTTGAAAATAGGAACCCGAACGATGGTTTTGGGTTTTAACTCATATCACACCTCCCTTAGCTCCATCCTCTGCTATTTGTTCATTCGTTATCTCATTACTTCTCTTCTTCACCTTTCTTTCTTCCTCCCCGTCTCCTCTTTCTGTTTTCTCTCTTTCAGCTGAAACTACACCAACACACACAACACTTAAACACATACACACAAGGTCTGTTGCACATAGACATAAGGGATAAGGGACACCTATCCCAATCCCATTCACACGCAAGAAAGATCTCTTAAGAAAAATTACCATAATTCCCTTTAAACCAAATTACCAAAACACCCATACGTAATCTAGCCTCGAAACGAAACCTTATGAATTCCATTTCTAGCATACCTCATGTCTATGAACTCAGGAGTTCGAGACCTTCGTAACGGTCATTTTGGATTATGCAAAAAAGGTCCTAGTTAAAAGTCAACATTTTGACTTTTAGTCAAAAGTCAACCTTTTAATTTCATGGGCAAAATGGAAAATTCATCCAACTGATTTTATCCACGTTAAAGGTCCAGTGACAGGACCCGTCCCCGAAGGATATGGGTAACCGTGTCCGGTCTTGCTCCCGTCTGACAAGTCAACTGAAGTTCCGAAATTGCCCTCAGCACTTGCCAAACAAGGGATAATCATACCTGTGCCCACTCATGCCTCCACCTCTCGATCAGCCTCGATCATCGTGCCACAACCTGGAGGGTCAATAAAATAGAAAAGGTGTGAGTGGACAAAAATAAAAGTTTAGAAATACATTTATCAAAATATAATCTTACCCTCCAGTTTCACAAACATGCATGCATATCATAAATCATGAGTAAAGTAAATCTGGGCATAAACGTTCATAAAGCATAAATCATGAACAATAAAAATCACGGGACTCATTTCCATATCCAGTATCATATCCAATCTCATATAGTCACGTTATCCCTGCAACGCGTGCAAATCAATAGGCTCAAGGACCGCTCAAAATCCGAGCATCCGCCGCTGTGAACACATCACTAGCCGGCAATCCAGATCGTCGTGAACATATCACCGACTGATCTCCACATAATCCAGCACATCTAATCTGAGTCGAGCCTCCCTCGGCTGCACGACAACTGACCGTGCTACGTGACCTCTCTAGGGTAAACACTTCCATCTCAGAGGCGAGCGTTATCTCCAGGGTTTATTCCGGGGAAACACATTCCCAACCGAAAGCCCTAATATCCACAATATATCATCATCATGAAAACCAGTGAAAACCAATTGCATTTGAAATGAAAACCATTTTTCAACACAAGGCCTCAGCCCAAAACATAATCCATAAAATCCCTAAATCCAGAGTCCCGATTTCATAAATCCGAAAACCATCAATATCATCATGTAATCGCATGAAAATACTAATCCAATCCAAATCACATTTCCATTGGGTCTCACGCCCAACATATCAATTTCACACAAATCCGTGTAACCGCAACCTTAGTTGCCATTCATAAATCCATAAGAGATATCCAGAAAACATTAGAAATTCATCAAATCAATTTCCTGACTCATAACCCGAGTCAAAATCAATCACAAATCCCGGGCGTTCGCCCAAAATAGTAATATCCAGGTTTTCTCGAAAATCGTGCCCAAAAGCATATAAAATAATATAATATTCCCAAAATCCGGAAATCATCACATCGAAACATCAATCATACCAAATCATGTCAAATCATATTATAAAGCATTTAAAAAATATATGCATGCATTGAGGGTAGAAAACAAAAGTCCACTCACACACCGTCCTTATCGCTCGCTTTCCACGCTGCACGTTTTTCCGAAATTTCCAGAAGTCACCATTCCTGTCCAAAATCATTATCGAGGGTCACTAACATCTCAATATACCTTATATAATTTTCCCCAATTTTCTCGGAATTTAAATACGTATTTTAAACATGACGTCCCGAACTACGTCACAGTCATCGGTTAAAATCGGTTTGACCACTCGAACCAAAAGTCAACCGTTCGCCCAATTTCAGGGGCAAAATCGTCATTTCCTTCAACTTTTTCCACAATTTCCTTTTTCAAATTTTCGGGTCGTTACAACCTTCCCCCCTTAAGGAATTTCATCCTCGAAATTCCAATTAGTAGTACCATGATAGTCATATCCATAATCAATCATATATCCTTCTGGTTCAACCGAATCGAATCGGATGTCCCTTCAAATCAAACTTATGGAAACTCAACAATCCAGTCTCTGTCACTGGGTCAACATCGGGATATATCTCTGTACCCCCGGCCCCATGGGCAGTCATATCCATGCTTACTCGGAATACGGAGCCTCGCTCAACGTCCGAGTAGTCATAATCCAGAAATCACAAGTATCAGTATCATTATCCCAATCATAAGTACTAGGCCATCAGTAACCTTATATGGTTCACGAAATCGGGACCTCCTTCCCCTCATCAATCTGTTAGGTTTATCCTCACGGGCCTCACTGATGCCCACATCTTGCCAAAAACTGGCACACAATACAACGATTCATACGATATCGTAACTCATATCCATTCCGCAACCTCGACTCCATCAACATCGTACACCAAGTAGGATCCCAATAGTCCAAATGACCAAACTCATGTACCACTCCAAACCTATGGAGTAATAGCAGGATTTCACCTACGTTAGCAAACATGTCAACTCTTGACTGGCTATCTCAACAACCTCCCCACGAAGGATACCTGATCCGACAACGCGGTCATAATCTCAATGTATCCTGACCATCGCCTCATCACACATTAAGTTTTTTTGTTTATCTATCACTTTTAATCATGATGGTCACTACAATACTCATACATTCCTTCCCAGAGGTATGACCTCTGCATACTCCATCCATGAGTTCCTATAGTCAATCCTAACTCATGTCAGAAAAGTAAAACTCATGAGGGGTCGCCTAGCGTCGGCCATCCTAGCCCCATGCTACCGAAGCACACCTCACCAAATCCCAAATCGCATAGTGATATCTCACCAGGCATACAGAAAGGATCACATCGAACATAAATCACTAGTTCTTCACTTGTAAGCATTCTATTTTAGTGTTCATTTCCAATAACTCTGACCTCTTTCCGGGTCACTCACCATAACTGGCAAAACATTGTAGAGAACCCCTCTACAATCCTCTGTGATATCCATAAGCCACACTAATCCCGACTATTCTTAGAATATGTTTCACAACTCTACTCTGGTCGACCAAACTGAACACTTATTCCACCATATAGTTTTCTCTCTGAGGGTATTCAATACAGTATATCACACGTCCATCTGTGCATGTAAGGACATCCATCAATCATGGTCCCATACATCATCTATGGTCAGAATACCTGACTCATCATCTCCCACAACCGGTTCATTTGCCCACCAAGGCAGCACCATTGGCTAACCCTAGTCACCGCAAAACTGGACATCATATTTGTCTCGTTTACTCATGACTGTTAGTCATCACCCTGTTGGCCACTCTCATGAGGCCCCATAATCACATATTTCCAACAGAACCACAATTCATTAACTCGTGATAAGGGATACTTATCCCATACTGTTACCTCATTAAGTTATCCATAATCAACATGTAAGTTAGGACCATCATTCCTTTTTCCGCTTTAACACCACTGGGAATGAACCCGTGTCTACCAAGTCCTGTACGTGCACCTTCAGTCCTTACGACCCTATAGGTGCCACATACCAAAGTGTCCGAGAAACAACTCATATACTCGACAGAGGTATCCTGAAGCATCAATCAATCCATACCAAGGATTACATCCAAATCATCCAAGTTCAAGACTACCCTAGGTCAGCCACTAGGCGAATAACGCATGTCATCCTGGGTAACCTCACATGGATAGGTTTACCCCCTTAGGTCTCAATAATTTCACCAAATAAGTACCAAAGTTTCCACATCATTATCATCACTTTTATCATATATGTAACTCTTGTCGACTTACCGACTTCCATAACTTAACCAATCACGGACATCTTCATATCCGTCCAATATACGAGCTCAAGACATGGAAGAGTGGATAGCCCGGGACCTACCAAATACATACATCATAATCACGAGTAGTAAGTATCTAGATCAACACTCCAGGAGCTACTCAGGCCTCTTGCAAGTAACTATAATCCTCGAGCATGTGGTCCCAACTGACCACGCCCCTACGGTCCATCGTGGGCCTACCAACTTTTCCCTCGCCTGTCACATCAAGCATAATCAAAGGAGCCAATCCCTGCTCCATTGCACCCCAACAGTGCCATATCACTTTCTCAATCGATATAACCATTTCTTTCTTTTTGTGACCAGACGACTCACAATTGTGCCCATTAATTAACCCTAACATTTTATCACCCAGTGGACCCAACTGGCGTCCCACTGCACTGGACCATCTCCTAAGTCCAATCCTTTGTGTATCACGGGTCTCTTCCCCGACTTTCAATCGTTAAATGAAATTGGCACGACCCATCCAAGTCCATAAATCCACTAAACAGGGTTAAACAATAACAACCCATACATTCATAACTCATCGATATTTGATCATATCCCAATCCTTGACATCCTAGGTGCCAAACATTTCTCAATCACATGGGTCGGTCGTGTCAGAAACCATAGTTATTTGTCAATCCTTACGGCTCATCCTGAGCCCTGATACATTACCATGACTCATCTCGAGTCCTGACCAATATCCTGACTCACCTTAAGTCCCATTTTCCTGTCTCGACTCCTCTCGAGTCCAATTCTTGACTCCTGTTGAGTCCAATCTCATAACAATCATCCATGTCATCATTGGCATACCCGACCACCAAGAAAATTTCGTTGGTGAATCACATCTGATACGACCACTAAGGCCTAAGGGATATCCCATCACATTCTAAACTCATGAACATAAAAAATAATCTCATCCCGGGACCCACACAAGTCCGTGTTTAATAGTTAGTATTTCACAGTGTACACTGATTAGCATCTGACCCCCAATCCAGGGTCAATCTCATTCCGAGATCAATCACGAGGTCTTATTTACCCTCGTATACCCGTCTCACAACCAGGTCGCGCACGAGGCTTACGTTTCGGAGACATGATGTGGCAACAGAATCAGCAACCTAGTGCTCTGATACCAATTTGACAGGACCCGTCCACGAAGGATATGGGTAACCGTGCCTGGTCCTGCTCCCGTCTGACAAGTCAACTGAAATTCCGAAATTAACCTCAGCACTTGCCAAACAAGGGATAATTGTACCTGTGCCCACTCATGCCTTCACCTCTCGATCAGCCTCGATCATCGTGCCACGACCTGGAGGGTCAATAAAACCGAAAAGGTGTGAGTGGACAAAAATAAAAGTTTAGAAATACATTTATCAAAATATAGTCTTACCCTCTAGTTTCACAAACATGCATGCATATCATAAATCATGAGTAAAGGAAATCTGGGCATAAACGTTCATAAAGCATAAATCATGAACAATAAAAACCACGGGACTCATTTCCATATCCAGTATCATATCCAATCTCATATATTCACGTTATCCCTGCAACACGTGCAAATCAATAGGCTCAAAGACTGCTCAAAATCCGAGCATCCGCCACTGTGAACACATCACCAGCCGGCAATCCAGATCGTCGTGAACATATCACCGACTGATCTCCACATAATCCAGCACATCTGATCTGAGTCGAGCCTCCCTCGGCTGCACGACAACAGATCGTGCTACGTGACATCTCCGAGGTAAACACTTCCATCCCGGAGGCGAGCGTTATCTCCAGGGTTTATTCCGGGGAAGCACATTCCCAACCGGAAGCCCTAATATCCACAATATATCATCATCATGAAAACCTGTGAAAAACAGTTGCATTTGAAATCAAAACCATTTTTCAACACAGGGCCTCAGCCCAAAACATAATCCATAAAATCCCTAAATCCAAAGTCCCGATTTCATAAATCCGAAAACCATCAATATCATCATGTAATCGCATGAAAATACTAATATCCAAATCACATTTCCATTGGGTCTCACGCCCAACATATCAATTTCACACAAATCCGTGTAACCGCAACCTTAGTTGCCATTCATAAATCCATAAGAGATATCCAGAAAACATTAGAAATTCATCAAATCAATTTCCTGACTCATAACCCGAGTCAAAACCAATCACAAATCCCGGGCCTTCGCCCAAAACAGTAATATCTGAGTTTTCTCGAAAATCGTGTCCAAAAGCATATAAAATAATATAATATTCCCAAAATCTAGAAATCATCACATCGAAACATCAATCATACCAAATTATGTCAAATCATATTATAAAGCATTTAAAACATATATGCATGCATTCAGAGTAGAAAAAAAAAGTCCACTCACACACCGTCCTTATCGCTCGCTTTCCGCGCTGCACGTTTTTCTGAAATTTCCAGAAGTCACCATTCCTGTCCAAAATCATTATCGAGGGTCACTAACATCTCAATATACCTTATATAATTTTCCCCAATTTTTCCGGAATTTAAATACGTATTTTAAACGTGACGTCCCGAACTACGTCACAGTCATCGGTCAAAATCTGTTTGACCACTCGAACCAAAAGTCAACCGTTTGACCAATCAAATTTTCGGGTCGTTACATCCAGGTCGTTACACCATCCTTATTTATGATGGTGTTATAAAAATAATATTAAACATTATCCATTTATACAGAAAATAAGAAGTGATAACATTTGAGAAGATTTCATCTTCATTCCTCTATCACTATACATGCTCAATTACTCTCACTCTATAAATTCTGGCAAGGTTCGGGGTTAACTTGGGCTCACTTAGATTTACTTTAAGGAAAAGAATGTAGTACAGATGAGTGACTTAAAAAGCTTTTCCAGGTCACCAGCGAAATGACTATCCATAATTAGGAGATTTCATGGAAGCTCTTGTGAGACGTACTATAAAGTATTAAACTTGTTATTTTACAAGTGTCAAATTTATGAGCTAAAGTCTCTTATTAAATAATAAATAAGATTATCACTAGACTACTATTTGGGAATACCTCTGTAAGACCCGTGCTTTGGGAAGAACGGTGAACAATCCCGCATCGCTTGGCGAGAGAAATGTGAAGTGTCTTATATGTGTGAGTACATACCTATCTAGCACGAGACCTCTTGGGAGCTCATTGATTTTGGATTCCTGGGGAATTCCAAAGTTAAGAGAGTTTGGGCTGGTACAATCCCAGATAGGTGGCCCATTGGGAAGTTGTACCTGAACTCCCGGAAACAAAACCCTGTGGATGGAGCTGGTTGGACCAACGAGTCCAGAGGGTATAGTATCGTGTTGGGTGGAGTGGGCCGCTGCATAACTCTGACCTAAACGAGACCTTTTGGAAGTTCACTGAGATTGGATTCCTTTGGAACTCCAAAGTTAAGCGAGATTGGGCTGGAGCAATCCCATGTTATGTGACCCACTGAGAAGTTGAGTGTGAGTTCCCAGAAATAAAGTCGTGAGCATTGGACCAAAAGCAGACAATATCGTGTTAGAGAAGTTGGATCATGACAACTTCATTGTGGAATTAATTGTGCCAAAATCTATTAATAAAGGTTTAATTTAAGGGTAAAATTCATTATTAGTTACTATGGTTTAGCTCGAAAACGATTTTGGTCACTTTAATTTCAATTTTGTAATTTTGGCCACGGTACTTTTGTTAAGTAATAAATTAACTTGTTGGGTAAGAAGGGACATTTTAGGAACTCTAATCAATAAAAAGGGCTTTGACAGAACGAAAAAACTACATCGATATGGGTTTCCAAATCCATCCCGTTTGTTTGCTGTGCACACCAAGCTTAATATTTTCCAATTTAATACATCGTATTCTTTCATACATGGTATTCCTCAAGTGCTAAAAAATTTCTAGATTGAATTTTTTGGGTAGTTTCTTTAATTAATGGATATTAATATAAACAATAATCTGGAGTTGGGAAGATTTGAGCTTATATTTCAAACCTAAACGATTGTTCCAAAAGATTATTATGATAGCTAACTTTGTGACTTTTTTTTTTTTGGTTAAATCAATTAATTATACAAAAGGAACAAAACCCGCGCAGAAGGCACATACGCTCAATGAGCAACAAAGCAACAGAGAACGCATAGGCTCAAAACAGCAAATAGCAACAAATAGCAAACAACTAGCCATGTTTTTGTGGTTGCATTGATAATTAGCTATTCCAAAAGCATCGATCAGAGTCAACAGCACCAGGACCACTATCATCCAGTACTGGACCCATCCGTGTCTTCCATCTCCGGCCGCCGGCGACTGTGGGAAGATGAAGAGGTAGTTGCGGATGGACAAATGCAATTATATTATATTTTTTAAACAGAATTTTCAAAGTAAAAGGGGAGACTGTCCTATGCCAAATCGTTTTTGTCAAAACCACAGTAATTAATAATATATTTTACCTTTAGTTTAATCCGTCAATAAATTTCACTTCATCAGATAAGACAGATTTAATTCATGTAGGAACCAAGTACTGCCTAACCCTAATTAAGAAAGACCTTTCCACAAAATTTGGTGCACCGGCCAATAGAAACATGCCGAATTCCACAAAATTTGGTGCACCGGCAAAGGATATAAGTATTGGACCTCCCAATTAATCATGATGATTAGTTACTTCTTACTTAGCAGTCACTTAAATAATGCAGTTGGCCAATATTTTTGCTCCACGAATCGATTTAAAGCACGTGGCAGATTAGGTTTCCACTTTAGTGGTATTATTTAAGCAAAAATATATGGGAGCTTTTGCCGACCCCGTCGCACAGAAATGTCACGTTCAGCAGCCCATGAGCATGAGCTGTTGAAAAACATCCACGTTCCATCAAATGAGTGCAGTGAAAAGTGAATACCATGTTGATTCTTCAGTCCATAATCACCATTGTCAAACTCCAGAACACCAAAAAGGACACTAATTATACACTCTATATTATATTATAAGTTACTGGGTCATGGTCGAAAAGTTAACTCCCCTCGAAATACTGTAATGCAATGGTGGATTTAGAAAAATTGCTAAAAGGATTAAATTTTTCTAAGGGTTTTAAAATTTCCGTTATAGAAAAAAATCATTCATCATTCATATTCATGGAGTTGGGGATTTTCGGGCCCAACAAAAAAGGCAATTTTATAATGCCACGAAGATACAAAATACATGAAAATATTTTTTTTTATCAACGATTTTCAACTTTATATTTCATATTCTAAAAACAAAAGCGAGTGATCGTTAGGAACAACTAGAAGAAGAAAAAAAGAAGTGTTTTTAGGCACTGATCAATCAGTGCTTATACGCACTCCCAATAGCCATAAATATGCGATGGCTTTGATCATTCGATACAAAAAACAACCACAGATCCTCCAATCGTGGTCCTCACTATTTTGCTATTGTGCCAATACCCTGGGGTTAGAATTCTACCCTTCTATCATGTTTTGCAACAAGTTCGTTTATGTATGTCCAGTTATTGTCATCTTAATTAAAGGCAATATTTTAATTATGACACGTAAATAAATAATATCATATGACACAAATTCTCGTAATACAAAAAAAGTCTTCAGAAATACAAATGAAAGAATATGGGGAGCAATTAGTGTAGTGGTTGACCAAAATAAGGTTCCTCTTGGTCTTGGACAACAATGATGCCTATGGAATCATGATGGCACCAAGAAAATGCAAGCCAGCCCCTACGAATATATTCTAATTTCATGAGACGCTTCATTTCAACATGTGAAAAAGACATTGGACTTCTTCATGGATCTCTTCTTGTATTCAAATGATACATAATTAGTCAAACGGCGCTAATACTTCATTCTCATCATGTATGTTGCACTACTACTGCTTTCACTTAATGTATTCTCGCCTTGCCATAAATTATCAATAATGCGCACTAGCTACCCCATATAACAAAAACCTTTTCTTCTGAATCGTAGCCACCAATGGTTCATCAAATATTAGTATCCAATTATTAGTTTCTGTGAAATAAATGAGATTATAAATTTAAAATGAAGAAGAAAAAAAATTGTCACATAGTTTTCTATTTAATTTAGACTTTAATAATTATTTCAATTTAGTATTAGAAATATCCACATATGATTGTTGGGCTGGACTTTGAATGGCTGATGGGCTTTTCTGGAGCTTGGTTTAATGGGCTGACACCCAGCCCAGGTTGCATATGGATTCCAACTGTAAAATGGTTTATGCTCAGCACTTGAAAAAAGAGAATGGTAGGAAGATATTCGAATTAATATATTAATGTGTTTACAAACGAGGTGAATAAAATATGCTCTTTTTCACATCTTTCATCCACATAATAGGAATTGAATTCTACAGGAATAACAATGTATAGAAGCTCATGAATTTGAGACTTTTTTTTAGAAATGAAAATAATAATGATTAATCTATTTTGTGATTTTAAATTCAATTCTTATAAAAAAACGAGAATATCACTGCATCAAACAAAGTGAAAATTAATTTAAGCTAATAATGTGACTTGCAATTATTTGTATGAGGATTTTACAACTTAAGTCTCATTAGGGAGCGTATTTGATTAAGATTTTAATGGAGTTTGATGGATCTCAAATAATTTAGAGTTTTAATGGTTTTAATTGATTTATCTCATTAGAATTATCATTGTTGACACCATATTAAACCAAACTCATTGGGTCATATACCTAAAAGCCCAAACACCAAAGAAGAGCCAAAAGCCCAACACCTTACAACCTTAGTAATAAGTCAAATGTGGGATAATATGTGGACACATCTTCACCACCCATCTACGTGATGATGTCAGCACCGAAATAGAAGTGCATTTATCCCACATTGAACTATTCATAAAGACCACCCCAACTACCTATACAAAAGGGTGCACATTCTCCAACAAAGGTAATTACTATTCATTATTTATTATTACTCTGTCAAAATTCCTATTTACTGTACTTTTCTCAATAAACTTAGTGACTTCATCGTCGAAGAGACTTAGGCTGGCACCACATCAGTGCATATCCCTAACGGACGACCCCCTGCTCTTCCTAGTCTACAGGTTGGAAAGAAGGACACGTAAGACTCGGTGATTGGACAAGACGTAATCCTAAGTTGGAACATTTTATGTTTTAACAGTTGGAAAACTGACTAAGTCTACCAATTTCTCTACCAAGTCGAGCACACTCCCGATCGATACAGCGAACATGCTAGATGAGCCAGGACTACGCAAAGCAATGTCTGGACAAGGATTTAAAGCACCGAGAGCTAACTCTCCTAACTTCCTGCAAGTAATCGAAAAACTCCAAAGTGACATGGCTGAGGTAAAATCCAAGGGTGCATAGGCTGGGTTCAGGTGCTAGGCCCTCGACGAACAATACACTGAGGTGGCCACTTAGTTGAAGGTAGCCTAGGCCAAGCTCACTGCTCACTATGCAAGAGCCATAACCAAGGAGGCTGATTGAGTCATGGTCGAGTGCGTCGAACGCATCCGCCGAGCTACGGGGAAGGGAAAGCTCAAGACACCCACTGAGCCTGCTCACAATTTTTCTCAGTTACTCATCATACTAAGTAAGGGGCATGCCGAAACCAGGTTTTACCGAGACGCCCACGGAGCCTTGAGGGTAGGATCACGGAGAGAACATTCACCGCTCATCCCAACATAATTAAATTATGCCCCGAGCAAGGGTCTTATCTCTCAGTCAACCAAGAAAATGACCAATCAATAACCAGCAACGCAGATTGCTCGACGCACCTTCCCAAAAATTGACCAGGTAAGGTTCCCCTCATCCAGTTCCCCTTCGATACCCATCACGGTGTTCGAAGAAGTCGACTCGTCCTAAGAGGCCCATAAAACTGCATAGATCATTCGTTATGGTACTCGTGAGGTGGAACGATAGCACCCCAAGTGGAACAGGAACAAGGAGGCACAACCCCTATTATCCTCCCAGAGGTACACTGGGCTGCCTAGGCTTGAAGACCGAGCCCTTCCACACAAAAGCCTCCAGGAGGTACTACATGGATTGTCATTTCATAAAGGCACCAAAAGGCCTAGGGTTGTTGGCTGATGTAACCCGAGAACGACTCACCCTCATGGTACCCATCAGGAGTTACCCTATGAGTTGTTCTCTCACAAAAGTACCGAGCGACATAAGGTTAGAGGCCGAGATAACTCGAGGTCGACTTACCCTCACGATACCCATCGGGAGGTACCCCATGAGTCATCCTTCAGAAAATAAACCGAGCAATCTAGACACACTGATCGAGATTCTATGAAATCTTCTCAAGTTAACCCACTCATCCAATACGTACTGGAACGAGTGAGAACCCTAAAGGTCGAGGCAAAGCACTCGACTATGCTTGTTTGGGGAAAAATGAGCTATGGATTTTTCACTGACAAGATCAATTAGTATCAACATGATCACAAGTTCAAACCCGCTGAAGATCCCACTTTACACTAGGAAGGGAGATTCGATCACCCATTTAAACAACTATCATTCGATCATAGCTTTCAAGAACCATTTTAGGCTCAGTGCCTCATATTTTGGTCGACACTCACTGAGGCTATAATAAACTGGTTCTACCGGCTAGAGCCCCGGGACAATCAAATTATTCAAGAACTCAAGACGGTCTTCCTAAACCAGTTAATGATCCAGATCGACCGTCTGTTCTCCGCGAAAGACCTTTTCCAACTGAGACAAGAAGCGAACGAACTGCTACGAAATTACGCAACTTGATTCAATCACGAGTACTCCTAGTGTGTTGAGACAGATGACAAGGCGGCCTTCACAGCCTTCAAGGGCGGCATTAGGAAATTCTCTTTCAGATACAGAGCTCATACTCGAGGTCGGTCTAGTTATAACGAAATAATGAGCCAAGGAATGGATGATGAACCACAAGGCAGAGGCTCCTACGCTACCACATACCCGCCATCCCCTCCTAACTTAGTTAAAACATAACAACTGAGTAGTGAGGGTCAACAATAGACCTTTTAGTAGCGTCCGCACAACCCAGGGTAGTAGAGCTACAGAGGAAAATGAAATGATTACTCCGATAACAATAACAACAACATGTACAATCTTGAGAAGAGGGGTAAACCCCTAGTACCAGAACTCACATCAGAGGCAGAATTTCCAAGAAAACAGACCAAATCATGGGGAAAAATGTGCTCCCTAGTTTAAGTACGAAACTTAAACCATCATCAACACTTCTTATGCCAAATTTTTTATGATTGTTGACCATATGATCACCAAATCCAACTGGGCACCAACTATGGGAAAGCTCGGTAAGAACACGTGGACGTATTACAAATACCACAAATACAATGGTCATACATCGACCAATGCATGGCATTCAATGTAAGGACCCATCCCGAACTTATAGATTAATTTAGGATTAATGACAAATTATCAAGAAGTAATTAAGAACTAATCGAGATTAGTCGAGGCTAATCGAACGATCGAGGGTAAATGACAATTTTGCCCCTAGAAAGGGTAAAATATTGATTTTTGACTCGGGAGGTCCAAAGCCCGAGGATTGAGGACCGTTACGTAAGTCGAGATGATACGAAACCGTAGACATGTCGTACATCAAAATCGGACATCATACGGAAAAGTTACGAGTCACGGAAGGTTCGAAGAACTATTTACGGTTGCACGATTTTTGGAAAAAATGGATCTGATTGTTTTTAGTGGGACCCAAAGTATTTAATATGGACCAATGGATGAGTGACAAGTGTCACCCATCCCATTGGCCCGTTTCCCCATCTTCATGCATCACCATCATCTTCATTTCTTCTTCATTTTTCCATTCAAACCCGTACCTACCTCGAAACCTCCATCTTCTTCATGTTTCCTGATTTAGAGGTACAGAATGAGAGAGTGAGATGGAGAGATAGGCCAGGACGATGGTAGGGACAGTAGAGCCATCGCGAGGTGGCTGGAAACCCGTGACCCATTCTGAAGCCCTGGATGTGTTCACTGAGCTCTTACGAGCTATTAGGATAAAAAATCAAGGAGGAAGGACGCATGGAGGAGGTCTGGTGGAGGTTTGAAACTGGACCCTGATAGGTCCTCAAATAAGCATTATTTTATATTATTTTATACTCTTTATACTTGACTTTTAATACTAAAATAAAAAATAATTAGATAAAATAATTTATTTTGTGATATTTTAGTTTAAATAAATAAAGTTTGTAATTTGGAGCATTTTGGCAAAAGAATAGTCTCGATCGGAATTATAACGAAGAAATTATGGACGAAATTCGGTGAAAATATTAATTAAGTTATAAATTAATTCATCTTCATTTTATTTCTGCAGCCAAAATCCATTTTAAATTACAAACCAAGCCCAAACGATTTCCCAGCAAGCCCAGGCCTGCGTCCAGCGGCCCAACCCTCGCAGCCCAGTCACAGTCCTTCCGCCAGCCCAGTCAACCTGTTTGGAGCGCGCCTGCCGAATTCGCCTCCAGCACCTAGGCGCGTGCCTACCGACGACACTCTGCAGTCCAGCGCACACCTGCCGGCCACTCCTCCCCTTTCCAGCGCTTACCTGCAGAAAATTTCACCTTTTTCCAGGTTGTCACTGCCAAAGCCACACCAGCAGCACTATTGAGCATTTCTTTTGTTTTTTTTAAACATCTTTTCCCCAAAAACCACCCAATCTCATCATTTCACTTTTGAATATTTTTATTGTAATTTTTATTTGTTTTTATTTATTTTTTAGAGTGTAATTTGATTTTTCTCCCTATAAATAGGGGTTCATTTCACTTGTTATGGACCACTTCTTAGAGGCACACATTTGAGCCTTCCTTAAGAGAAACTTTGGCAATACATTTCTAATACAAAGTTTAGAGTTTGAGTCCATATTTCCCGTGTTTATTTCCTCCATCTTCACAAGGTTTCGTCCGCTGTCGGAGAACCGTGTGAATAACAATCCATTGTTTTCATCCACCTTGAAAATGTAACAATTACTCTCCATTTACTTAAACTCTTATTTTTGTTATTGGTTTTGATTATACTTCAATATAGGTGTGGTATTTTCTTGCTAATACTTGTAAGTGTTAAATGCAATCTCCATGTGTCTTACTTTATGAATCTTAGTTATTTTATACATTTTAGTGCTTTATACTTCAATTTGGTGTTAAGTGTTTTATCCGCTATCGGTGCACTTAGAGTAGAATTGAAGAGACTTAATGTTGATCGTTGTCAGCGCATTCAGTAAAAAACAAAAGGTAAATCATATTGTAAGTGTCGGCCGCTGTCGGTGCATTTATAATATTGAAAAATATATGAAGATAATTGAGACGATTAAGGTAAAATTTCGTGATTGTTTTAATATTTACAATTATTAGAGTGTTAGTAAGATATGTGTTTTAAGAAGGTCACTTGTACATAAGTTAGAGCAGAAATAGAATTAGTTCATATATGTTTTTACTTGTATTTGAATGATTACACTCCCTCAAAACCCCCCATTTAAGCCTTTATTCTTTTATTCTTTTATTCATTAATTCTTTTATTCATTAATTCTTTAATTTATTAATTCTTTGATTATTTAATTCTTTGATTATTTAATTATTTAATTCTTTTATTCTTTAGTTCATTAATTTATTCATTATTCTTTTATTCAATATTCTTTCCCACTAACACATTATTAATGTTCCCTAATTTCCTCGGTTAAGAAAGATCCTTATTTACTAATACTACATCTACACAAAAAATGTTTAAATTGCATAATACTCGAATTACGTGTTTAATTTGATGCGTAGTTTGCTCCTTGTCAAACCTGTGAAGATCGAGTGTGACAGGTAAGATTCAAGCCCTTTTTTCTAGTTTTAAGGTTGAAGATCCATTCTTGGGAAGTAGGCGAGTCGAATGAGCGAAGAACGAAGGAAATGGTGGCTGGATGGTAGAGATATGGCCGGGTCAGGGTCGCGAGTCAAATGACCCGTTACAGAGGGTCGGGTCAACCTAGCCAGATGTTAATGATGATGAGGTGACAGTCCACATCATCACCTGTCATACCGGTTAGGCCATGTGGCCAACCAGAAGGTGATACGTGGCCATGTGTCAGGTCCAGTCAGTAAGGACATGGCAGTGCCACGTCAGACATGTCAGACCACGTGGACCAATGGGGTAGTGCCACGTGGTACCATGTCAAAAGGTGTCAGATGGCATGGCAGCTCACGTGGCAGGTCTACATCAGCATTATCAGACCACGTAAACCAATGAGGTGGTGCCATATGGTAGTGTGTTAGGTTGTCACAGCTGACGTGTCAGTGATGCGTAGCACAAATCAGGGAGCACCACGTGGCAGGTGCCAGACTGACAGGTGACAGGACCCATCCCAACCCCCCCCCCCCCCCCCGGATTACCGTGGAATGTGCCCTGCTCCGGTCCAACAAGGGGTGTCAGACAAGAGATAACCAAGAGTCACTGCCCGAACGGGGCTTCCAGAGTGCGCAAGGATCGATGGAGGAGGCGTGCAATGTCCCAGTCTCTGCTGCAGTCGCATCCGTAATCAACCTGAAGGGCATTAAAACAAATAAAAGCTGTGAGTGGACGAAAATCATTAAGTTTAGTAAACACAGTTATAAGACATTTAAACCCTCCAATAAAAACGTATGCATGCCACGAAAACCAATAACCAAAATCTTTGTTCAACCAAACCATTAGGTCCTTAGCCCAAAAACCGTTAATTCAAAACCAAGTGTGGGAACTCAGCCCAAAACTGTGGAATACCACATTCAGACATACAAAACCATGTGGGCCACCGCTAAAAGCCATAAACATAATTCATAATTCCACAACCATTTAGGGTCCTCGACCCGGAATACCATTTCATAAACCAATAATCCATGTTTACCACATAAACACAAATCCAACTGAAAAGCCATTTCATAGATTCATTAATCCATATTTACCACATAAACACAAATCAAACCAAAAAGTCATTTCATAGATTCATTAATCCATATTTACCACATTACCATCACCAGCATCCCAGATGCTTAGCGTCCCAGAAGCCTGACGTCCCAAACGTCATATCTCACGGTATAATAAGCGACGCGTGCTTCCCGGGGTCTCTCCGGGTCAATATCTTTGACATCACAGATGTCTGACGTCCCAGACGTCAATCATAGCAATCTTTCTCCTGAGTCATTATACGGTCCGGTAACTCCGTACGATGACCCCTCACAGGCAATGCACCGTGACGTCCCTAGTGTCCCAGACATCTGGAGGAGACCATCATATATCCTTGTATCCAGATGGTATATGGAAAACTGTTTTATTAAATCATTTCACAACATTACAATGGGCCCTTGCCCGAAATCTCCATAAACATCACAATTCCATTTAGGGACCCTGACCCGAAATCACATTTATTAAACATAGGGTCCGGAACCCGAAATCACATTTATAACCCAACTAGGCCTCATGCCCAATTTTATAACCACTGGGCCCATGGCCCGATTTTATAAACCATTGGGCCCATGGCCCTAATTCGTAAATCAACTGGGCTCCTAGCCCGATAATATCACTCAAATAGGTCTCAGCCCGATTTCGTAACAACTGGGCCCCTGGCCCAATTTCATAAAGCAATTGGGCCCCTAGCCCGATTACGTACTCAATTGGACTCCAAGTCCGAGGTTTCCACACAAGTGGGCCTAAGCCCAAGTTTATTTTTCCAATTTTAAAATCATTTCCTCAAATCTTATCCAAGACCATAAACATGGAAAATCCGTGCAAAACCGGAAAAACCTCGATTTACGTGCAAGCACGTAAATCGCCTCGAAATACGTGAAACCGTACAATTTACTAATATCTAAATCAACATCATACAATCACAATCATAATCCATATAAAACAGTTAAGCATGCATAGAATTTATAAAACCAAAGTCCACTCACAGACCGTTTAACGATACGCCTCGATACGCGTGCCATAGGCCTTCCCGGGCCACACCACTATCACCGGGACTTCCAATCCTGTCCAAATCACATTAGAGGGTCACTAACCTCTTCATTAACATCCTATTAAAGTCCCGTAATTTTCTCGAATTTTTAACTATTTTTAAACTTGATTTAAAACCTTCGGACGTTCCGAACAATATCGAGACAGTGTCCGATCGACACGAAACCAATCCCAAAATGTTCGTTACATCGAATAGATTAAAAGTCATGTTGGAAGTTTCCACAAAATACCTTGCACGCGCCCCCACGCGCCAGTTCAATGTTCTGGTCAACTGTGCTGACGTCATGCTACAGTAACCGGGTTTGAAACCGGGTAACCGTTGACCCACGGTTCGACCCGATCAGTGTTCAAGTTTTCGACCACCATTTTTGATGAGGTTTGTTCCTATGGACTCGTGTCTACTCCTTCTACTGTTCTGTGGACTCTAAAATAGGTTTTGGGCTCAAGAAATTACCTGAAAAACGACGGGAAGGTTGGATGTCTGCTCTGGTTGTCTTCTCCGGCGAGTCGTCCGGCTTCCAGCCACGAATATCAGTCTAAAATGGTCGTCTAGGTCCCTAGGGCATGTCTCATAAGAAAACAACCAATCCTAACGTCAAAAACAAACGTTTCGAACCAGGGAAAGAAACGGTGTCTTCTCGGGTTTTCAGACTTACCGCCGCCATGTCGCAGCCGTGGGCTATCCAGTCCAGTTCTGAGTAGTCCCAAGGTTCCAGTTAACCTAACCCTAGGTTAGTTCGAGTCCAGGTGTGAAGGTTTGGACGGTTGGACGGTTTGGGCTGTTTCGGTTCCTCTCGGGTCTGGGGGGTTTTCCCGGCCGTGCAAGGCGGCCGTGGGGTGGTGGTGGCCGTCTGGGGGTGGCTGAGAGTGGTCTGGTGCTGCCTGGTGTGTGGGTTGAGGATGGGAAGTGATGGTGTGTTTATTCAAAGTGTGAGAGTGTTACACGGGTTTGAGAGAAGGAAATGAAAGTGTGAAGAATTGTCTGATGGTTTAAATCAGAATGTGCAGATGAGATCAATGGCCAGGATTGATTCTGAGCTTAGAATCATTGGTGAGGATTTGAGGAGAGAAAATTAATTAATTAAGCAAATGGCCAACACAGATCCTTGTTTTAGGGAATGTAGGGGATGAGTGACACTTGTCACTCATCCAAGGGTCCAGATTGATTTGATTAAAGAAATCAGATTTTATTATTTTAATATTATTTGAATCCGAGTCTCGGTTAATCGAGTTTACTTCCGTGACCATAACTTTTTCTTCGAACCTCCGATTTCGGCGTGCCGCCTGTCTACGGGTTCGTATCGACGAGACCTACGTAACGGTCCTTGGCCCTCGTCCATCGGACTTCCTGGTCTATGAACTCGTGACGTCCCGAACTACGTCAAGGTCATCGGTCAAAGTCCGTTTGACCGCTCGATCAAAAAGTCAACATTTTGCCCACGACCAGGGGCAAAACGGTCATTTTGCTCATTTTGTCCGATTTCGCCCTACTAACCACCGATCAACCTCAATAATCAAGACTAGTAACTAATCTAATCCCGGAATTCGGGAGGGGTCGTTACAACCTTCCCTCCGTAATTAATTTCATCCTCGAAATTCCAACTGATCTAAACTCAAACGTTCTTCCCTCCTTAATTAGTTTCGCTCTCGAAACTCTACTACCCTGATTCTATAAACACCCCGTGGAAAGTAGACCTCGCAACACGTGTACACCCGTACACCAACCAATCAGAACAAAAACTTGTCTGCTCTCAACGTACCACTAGTACTCATAACGCATTGACTACATTCGTCCCCGTCGAATGACTGAAACTACTTGTTTCGAATTGACACCACTTGTCAAGTCTACCCTTTCGTTGACGCAACAACTCGACGGTTCCTTTCTCACTCACCAATCTATCCTGGTATCTATTCCCACTGGGAGTCACCTGACCTCTCTCAACAATCTACGTTGACATATCCCGACAATCTGTCACCACATGGTAGTTGTCAGTCGAAAACTGACACTAGACTCGCTCGTGGCTACACAATCTCCCAACTTACTTGACTTAAGTATACGCTTACCGACATTTCACACGAATCGTGTGTAATTAGACTCATCGGAAATACCATGACCCATTGCATAGTAATGTCCGGTCCATGACTAATCCAATGGTATCAGAACCAATCAGACTGCCAACACGCTCACCGACACACCTCGGGTATAACCAGTATACCGTCACCAGGCACTACAAGCCTGCAAGGTATTGTACCTCGAACCATGTACAAGGTACACACATCTATCCAATGACCAGACTACAACCACCGAGGTCATAGCCAAACACGTTCCAATAATGGAGTCCATTTTCCTAATCCAGCATGAGACAAATCAAAACTCCACCCATCATCTAGTTCCAATTCCGAATCCGAATCCGTAATTTAGTAAGAAATCCCGAATCCAAACCCAGACATCACATTTTAATTCATGTCCAAATCCGAATCCGAAATCATTATTCCGTAAGCTAGCATTTGGAATAATCATTCCGTACCCAAATCCGGAAATCCATTTTCAAGTTCCAAAATCGAATCCTGAATCGTCACTCAGAAATTCGATTCCAAAATTCGAAATCTCTTTCACGTCTACCAAGACACACCAAAACCAAACCTATCGGTTACTAGTTCAATACATTCGATTGACTTCATAGGGAAGCCAATCCAACCTCCACAAGTCTAAGGTTGACAAAATCCGACCACATCGGAAACCTATTCACTCGAGTAAGATACCATACGGGCTCCACTTCGAAAAGAAGTTCTGTCCCGTCATTTACGACTCACATACCCAAGTTTGTATCGATCCTTGTCATTCCACCTAGGAAAAACCAAGGATGATCCAATATGATGACGTCAATACTCATCCCACGTTGATGCAAACAAAACTCGATGCACTCACCACGCCATGTAACCCAACATCGTCTGCCACCAAGCAGAAAATGAGAAATCGCGTTACGCAACTCCTCCTGATGACCCCAAAACACACATGGGCCCACCAACCAATACACGCTCAACGTCCTAGTAAGTACAATCGACATATGCTAGGGCAGAAAATAAGAAGTCAACCCCAATGACTCCAGAATACCCATCACCAATGCGGGAACGAGCACTCCTCTCGTCCCACAATTACAACTCTCCTCGAAACTAAGGTTCCAACCATGTTGGAAGCAGACCTACTCCCAATGAGATGTCAAGTCCAACCACTGGACTCCCTACATCCCCAACTCACTTGGACAACCACGTGTCCACAATCGATCCGTTATTGTTTCGTTCGCACATCCCAACCTTTACAGGTTCAACACTCGGTTTTCCAAGTTCTCAATTACCATTCCCCGAATCCATACCACCAATGGTTTCCTCGTCTTTTCCAATTCCAATCATTTCCTTGTCCTTTTTAGAGATATTAGAAACATACAATCACACCAACCTCAGAGTTGCCAACAACTCCCCAAATCCACTAATTCTCATGACGTAGGGGACGTCATCCTAAGATTCCTCAAGTCTTAATTATACCTTTTTATCCACTCATCACTTGTCATCTCATCACTGTTGGGACTTATCCCAACACATCACAATCTCAACTGGATCTCATCCAGTCCATCACTCAATCACTACCAAGTCTCAAAGACCGAACCTATGTCCATCATGACGGAGTCACGCCCCAACTCGTGGCTCGTCGTCATCACAATCACCGACACTAGCACCAGCGCTAGTACTAGCACCAACACACTATCAACAACACTAGTATTAGCACACAAGCATCCATACTAGCATCAGCACAAAAGTACCAACATTCAAACATCCATACTTGCACACCGTGTGCGAATCGGACAACCCTGGATCTCCGCTCATACCGAACGACGATCCAAACCTCTACTCGTACCCCACAACTATGGGTACCACCATTCTGAAAATCCACATCAGGATAATGAACGTTCCCTGAACGCCCCCCCCCCCTGATCCTCAAGTACTGCAACCACACTAGTTACCATCGATAGCCAACCATCTCCACATGGCTATCGACCAACGGTCATTACTATCGAGATCTGTATCCACACATCACACTAATACCCGGTCTAACTCGGGATTCCATAATTTATCTCATACCGTACCCATGGATCGAATCCTATCGTTTCGACTAGACTCACTAGATTTATCCACATGATCATCCATGACCTCAGCCACTCATCGCAGCACAAGTTCTCATCCATTAGTCACAATTAAGGTTCACCTTTTTAATCCATCATATACTAGGATTCCACAATTACACCCTATGGTTCCACCGAACCCAACTGCTCTCCGTAATATAAAATCCACAACTTGACCGACCCCGCGGTCTAGACATCGTGTAGACGTCAAATCCAATCCTACCATCAACTCAATGTGGGTTCCACCACTAAGGTCATCGGCCAACTCCGATGTACCAACATCCCTCACACTAGCGATCACCACAAGGGTTCACTTTTTAGACCATTACTCAAATGAGGTTCCTCGAACCTGGCTGCACCTAGCAGCATAACCATCCAATATCACATGACCGAACCGACGGTCCCACAATACCAGGTCATCACAATCAACCCCACTTGGGTCGAATCACATTAACACATGGTGTATCGGGCCAAACACACTCTATCCGCGATTAAAACCCAAAAACTATCTATCAGGTTGATGACGAACTGGAGTCCAAAGAGACATCACACCCTCGACCTGCGTGCACAAAAAGAGTAACCCTGCTCTGATACCAAGTTGACAGGACCTATCCCAATCCCCCCGGGATTACCGTGGAATGTGCCCTGCTCTCGTCCAACAAGGGGTGTCAGACAAGAGATAACCAAGAGTCACTGCCCAAATGGGGCTTCCAGAGTGCGCAAGGATCGATGGAGGAGGCGTGCAATGTCCCAGTCTCTGCTGCAGTCGCATCCGTAATCAACCTGAAGGGCATTAAAACCAATAAAAGCTGTGAGTGGACGAAAATCATTAAGTTTAGTAAATACAGTTATAAGACATTTATGCCCTCCAATAAAAACATATGCATGCCACGAAAACCAGTAACCAAAACGTTTGTTCAACCAAGCCATTAGGGCCTTAGCCCAAAAACCGTTAATTCAAAACCAAGTGTGGGAACTCAGCCCAAAACTGTGGAATACCACATTCAGACATACAAAACCATGTGGGCCACCTCCCAAAGCCATAAACATAATTCATAATTCCAAAACCATTTAGGGTCCCCGACCCGGAATACCATTTCATAAACCAATAATCCATTTTTACCACATAAACACAAATCCAACTGAAAAGCCATTTCATAGATTCATTAATCCATATTTACCACATAAACACAAATCCAACTGAAAAGCCATTTTATAGATTCATTAATCCATATTTACCACATAAACACAAATCCAACCGAAAAGCCATTTCATAGATTCATTAATCCATATTTACCATATTACCATCACCAGCATCCCAGATGCTTAGCGTCCCAGACGCTTGACGTCCCAGACGTCATATCTCACGGTATAATAAGCGACACGTACTGCCCGGGGCCTCTCTGGGTTAATATCTTTGACATCACAGATGTCTGACGTCCCAGACGTCAATCATAGCAATCCTGCTCCTGAGTCATTATACGGTCTGGTAACTTCGTACGATGACCCCTCACAGGCAATGCACCGTGACTTCCCCAGTGTCCCAGACATCTGGAGGAGACCATCATATATCCTCGTATCCAGATGGTATATGGAAAACAGTTTTATTAAATCATTTCAAAACATTACAATGGGCCCTTTCCCGAAATCTCCATAAACATCACAATTCCATTTAGGGTCCCTGACCCGAAATCACATTTATTAAACATAGGGTCCCAGACACGAAATCACATTTATAACCCAACTGGGCCTCATGACCGATTTTATAACCACTGGGCCCACGACCCGATTTTATAAACCATTGGGCCCATGGCCCTAATTCGTAAATCAACTGGGCCCCTAGCCCGATAATATCACTCAAATGGGTCTCAACCCGATTTCGTAACAACTGGGCCCCTGGCCCGATTTCATAAAGCAATTGGGCCCCTGGCCCGATTACGTACTCAATTGGACTCCAAGTCCGAGGTTTCCAAACAAGTGGGCCTAAGCCCGAGTTTATCTTTCCAATTTTAAAATCATTTCCTCAAATCTTATCCAAGACCATAAACATGGAAAATTCGTGCAAAACCGGAAAAACCTCGATTTTCGTGCAAGCACGTAAATCGCCTCGAAATACGTGAAATTGTATAATTTACTAATATCTAAACCACCATCATACAATCACAATCATAATCCATATAAAACAGTTAAGCATGCATAAAATTTATAAATCCAAAGTCCACTCACAGACCGTTTAACGATACGCCTCGATACGCGTGCCATTGGCCTTCCTGGGCCACACCACTATCACCGGGACTCCCAAGCCTGTCCAAATCACATTAGAGGGTCACTAACCTCTTCATTAACATCCTATTAAAGTCCTGTAATTTTTCCAAATTTTTAACTATTTTAAAACTTGATTTAAAACCTTCAGACGTCCCGAACAATATCGAGACGATGTCCGATCGACACGAAACCAATCCCAAAATGTTCGTTATATCGAATAGATTAAAAGTTATGTTGGAAGTTTCCCCAAAATACCTTGCACGTGCCCCCACGCGCCAGGTCAATGTTCTGGTCAACTATGCTGACGTCATGCTACAGTAACTGGGTCTGAAACCGGGTCACCGTTGACGCACGGTTCGACCCAATCAGTGTTCAAGTTTCCGACCACCATTTTTGATGAGGTTTGTTCCTATGGACTCGTCTTTACTCCCTCTACTGTTCGTTGGACTCTAAAATAGGTTTTGGGCTCAAGAAATTACCTGAAAAACGACGGGAAGGTTGGCTGCTGGCTCTGGTTGTCTTCTCCGGCGAGTCGTCCGGCTTCCAACCACGAACATCGGTCTAAAATGGTCGTCTAGGTCCCTAGGGCATGTCTCTTAAGCAAACAACCAATCCTAATGTCAAAAACAAACGTTTCGAACCAGGGAAAGAAACGGTGTCTTCTCGGGTTTTCAGACTTACCGCCGCCGTGTCGCCGCCGTGGGATGTCCAGTCTAGTTCTGAGTAGTCCCAAGGTTCCAGTTAACCTAACCCTAGGTTAGTTCGAGTCCAGATGTGAAGGTTTGGAAGGTTGGACGGTTTGGGCTGTTTCGGTTCCTCTCGGGTCTGGGGGGTTTTCCCAGTCGTGCAGGGCGGTCGTGGGGTGGTGGTGGCCGTCTGGGGGTGGCTGAGAGTGGTCTGGTGCTGCCTGGTGTGTGGGTTGAGGCTGGGAAGTGGTGGTGTGTTTGTTCAAAGTGTGAGAGTGTTACATGGGTTTGAGAGAAGGAAATGAAAGTGTGAAGAATTGTCTGATGGTTTAAATTAGAATGTGCAGATGAGATCAATGGCCAGGATTGATTCTGAGCTTAGAATCAATGGTGAGGTTTTGAGGAGAGAAAATTAATTAATTAAGCAAATGGCCAACACATATCCTTGTTTTAGGGAATGTAGGGGATGAGTGACACTTGCCACTCATCCAAGGGTCCAGATTGATTTGATTAAAGAAATCAGATTTTATTATTTTAATATTATTTTAATCTGAGTCTCGGTTAATCGAGTTTACTTCCGTGACCATAACTTTTTCGTCGAACCTCCGATTTCGGCGTGCCGCCTATCTACGGGTTCGTATCGACGAGAACTAGGTATCGGTCCTTGGCCCTCGTCCATCGGACCTCCCGGTCTACGAACTCGTGACGTCCCAAACTACACCACGGTCATTGGTCAAAGTCCGTTTGACCGCCCGATCAAAAAGTCAACATTTTGCCCAAGACCAGGGGCAAAACGGTCATTTTGCTCATTTTGTCCGATTTCACCCTACTAACCACCGATCAACCTCACTAATCAAGACTAGTCACTAATCTAATCCCGGAATTCGGGACGGGTCATTACAACTGGTGTTAGAGTTGTCAAGCTGACTCAGCGTTGACTGGACTTTTACCGACGCATAAGGGCACGTGGGCATCAATTTCGAGGTTAAACTGGTCATGTTTGAAAAGTTTCAACGTTCTGTATCCAATGCTAGTAGTTTCAGGTTTATTGAAAATCGTTTGATAGGTCATTTGGAGGTTTTTAGCCTCGTGAAGCGTGTTCAGGACACGTTGGTTGTTCTAGGAGTTTTTAGGGTTTATGATTAGGACTTGTATAGGTAGTAACCTTTGAGTATTATTTGGACATGTCCGAACGTTCCGGAGAGTATGTACTAGCCCCGGAGTGGCTTACGACACGGGTTTCGGAGTGCGCAGTACAGACGATCTATGAGTGGACTTTTGATTTACAAATATGATGCATGCATAAATGTTTTATATGTCTTACGATATGTGTTCGATGTGATTTTGACAGTTTCATGGAGAAGCGTGAAATCAAAAATTTAATTATCAATTTTAAGTAATTTCACGGAGATGTGTGAAATTAGTATTTCCGGCATGAGAAGCAGTTTATTTAGATTTTGACTCGGATGATAGTCAAAGGTGATTTTGAATAATGAAATGGTTTCTGGATTTGGAAATAATATTCGGTTGTGAGGCCCAGTTGATTTATAGCTTGACTTAGAGTATAGTCGAACATGAGGAAATGTGATATCGGGCTTGTGACCCCTTTGGAAAGATATAGACTCCGTGTGTGAGTCCATGGGTATTTTGTTATATCGGGCTGTGACCTTGTTTCAGATTTATGAAAGACATTTCGAGCTTGTGACCCTGTTGGAAATTTATGGACTCCGTGTGTGAGACAATGTGTATTTGAAAACTATGTTTTGGGCTGAGACCCTTTGAGGCTAGGGCGGAGACCCTATGAGATTGATTTTAGGGTTGAGCCCCTACAAGATTTGATTTGAAAAGATTCGAGAAATCCTGGACTTATGAAATTCTTTCACTGTTTTAAAATGATGGTTACAAGAGGGCCTCCGGTAGTGGATGTGTTCCACGGAGCAGACCCTATGTTATGATGCTCCTCTCCGGGGCGCGCTTTCTTAACCACCCCCCCCCCCCCCCCTATGAGATTGATCATTGATATGTTCACGACGATGTTTGAAACGTCGGCCGGTGATATGTTCACGTGCTCGGACTTGAGCAGTCCTGGAGCTTATGTGCACGTGTTGCTTGGATATCGTGACTGATGATATGATGATATGAGATGTGACAGATTTTTTCCACTAGTATTGATTTGAGAAGCATTTTTCACTGATTATGAATTTGAGAAGCAATACGATTTGATTTCAAGAAATAATTTGAGATTACGTGTTTTCTGATACACGCACATTTTTAAGTGAAGGGTATACATGTACATGTATTTTCATCAAATGTTTTTGTAAATTATTTATTTTTGTCCACTTGCAGCTTTTATGTTTTTTGATACCCTTCAGGTTGATCGCAGATGCAGGCTGTAGCAGAAACCGAGACATCACATGCTGCTGCACACTCCACATATCTCTGTATACTCTAGGTAACCCCGAGCGGGTTACGGTTTTATCTGTGGTCTGGCACGTGGTGTCAGACAGGAGTATGGCGCATCCCAGGATAATCTAGGGGGATTAGGATAGGTCAAGTCTTTCAAGGACTTGGTTAAAGCTTTGTACCTAGACGGGAAGATCAGCCAATTCCTCAACCAGACACCACCCTGGCCTGCAGTCCACATATAAACAAAATCACATAGCAAAACTAACAGATTTTCAGCATTGAAGACGAACGAGCCAAGAAGGCAAGCAAGGCCGACTGGGAACCCATCACATTCTATGACGAGGAAGAGAGAGGAGTCATCTACCCAAACGACAACCTGATCATCATTCAACTGGAAATATCAAACTCTGACGTGGGAAGAGTCATGGTCAACACCGGTAGCTCCGTTAATGTCATTTTCATAGGGCATATAAGAAACTAGGTATCCCACAATCTGCCCTTGATCGATCCCCAACGCCACTCTTCAGCTTCACTAGGGACTCGATCATACCACTCGACACTGTTACTCTTCTGCTCTATGTCAGGTCAATTTTGAAACAGCAATGGTGCTCACACCCTACCTAGTGGTAGACTACCCAACTGTCTACAACGTCATCTTGGGTAGATGTGTGAACCACGAGGAAAAGGCTCATCTGACTAGCACAGACCAGTCATCCCCTCCTAACTCGGTTAAAACAAGCCCAGGTCGAGATGCTGAACCACAAGGTAGAGGCTCCTCCGGATAACACATACTAGCCACCCCCTTCTGACTCGATTAAAACATACCAAATTGACTCGGTTAATAAGTACCAATCGAGTGGTCAGGGCCAACAACAGACCTCTGAGCAGTATCTGAAAAACCAAAGTAGAAGAATTATGGGGGAAAATGAAAGGACTACTCCGACAAGAATAACAACAACATGTACAGTCCTAGGGAAAGGGGCAAACTCCCACAATATCAGAACTCACATTAGGGGCATAATCGTTAAGAAGATAGACTAAACCATGGGGAAGAACGTTTTCCATGATCGAAGTACGAAATTTAAACCATTCTCAACACTTCCTACATAAATCTACTGATGAATGTCGAGCATATGATTCCCAAATCCAACTGGGCACTAGCTATGGGCAAGTTACGCAAGAACATATGAACGTATTGCAAATACGAAAAAATACAATGTGTGACGACCCGAAAATTCGAAAAAGGAAAAATTGGAAAAATTGGAAGGAAAGGACGATTTTGCCCTTGGTTATGGGGGTAGAAGTTGACTTTTTGACCGGGACCTTGTTTGTAATTTCCATAAGGACCGTTGGATATGTCTCGAGACACTGAGTTAGTAGACAAGCGGCATGCCAACATCGGAGTTCAGATGTGAAAGTTACGGACCTTGGAACACCAGGGGCATTTTGGTCATTTGTTAAGGCAAGGGTAAAATTGTAATTTGGTGAATAATTGGTTGATTCAGCCGTCTAATGACTCAGTTATTTGGTTAGGTGACATCTATCACTGAGCATATCAAATTAGTGGCAAGTTGCCGCTTGAAACTCAACTTACAAATGGATTTGATCAACAACAATTTGATTTGATCAGTCAGGGGAGTTGCTCAACCATAGACATAGAGAGACTAGGAGGGAACTCTAGAGTTAAAACGAGAAAGAAGACGAGAGAAAAAAGAAAGGAAACCCACAAACCCAAAGAGAAAACCCAAAATTGTTCTTGAGGAAATTGAGATTCGATTTTTAAGTTTTTGATCAACCCAAGGTTAGAGAAAGCTTTCTGGAACCATTTCTCATTGAACCACCTCCAAATTGGGAAGAATTGATGGAGGAAAGGCCAAGAACTGAAGCTTCAAATCTCTTAAAAATTCGAGATTGAGTTCGAGTTCGAGTTGTGGGAGGGCTTGAACAATGAAATTGACATTGCAAGAACGTTTATAAGTATCCCACGAAGCTTCTTGAGGGATCAATTGCAAGAAAACAATTGAGTTAAGATGAAATTGAATGGTGAACAGTAACTACGACAGTGTGGAAATTGAGAGGTTGAGTTCGACGGTTTAAAGGTAAGTTTTTGTGTAATTAAGATTACAGGACCTCAATTAGAGTTATAACGATGCTATAGGATGAATTAATTATGGAAATAGACCACGAATTGGGTAGGATTGAACCGGACTGCACCGCAGGACCCGTTTGCAAGGGAAACGGGTAGAAGAGACGACACCTACTGTACATGGCGCGTGGGCATCACGAGCAGCCGCTTGCGGCGGAGTGTGGGGGCGCGTGAGCGAGAATCTCGAGGTGAGGTCAACATGACTTTTGTTTCATTAAATGTAACGAATATTTTAGCGTTGCTTTCGAGTCTATCGGACACCATTTCGATATTGTTTCGAGGGTCCGAAGGCTTATGTTACGTTTTTAAGTCGTATTTAATTCCCGAAAAATTTGGGGGAGTTCAATATGCTATTAATTGAGTCGTTAATGACCCTTAATGACGTTTTTGGGCAGGACTTGGGATTCCTGGAAATTACCGAAAATTACGGAAAAGCGTGTAGCTTGGAAAGCGAGCGGTTTGGACTGTGTGTGAGTAGACGTTTGTTTTATAAACTGTTATGCATGCATAGTTAAATGTTTTACATGATTTATTGAATGATTTGATTTGCAATGGTGTCATGGTGATTTGGCATGATTAATTGTGATTAATGATTATTTTAATCTGTCTTTCGAGCACGTTTTACGAGGAATGTGCAAATGATATTTTGGGCTAGGCCCAGAGTCAAAAAGATTTCAAAAAGGATATTTTGACTTAGTTGGTGAGTCAATGATGATTTCTGGATTATTTTAATGTTTTCAAATGAGATATTATGGATTTACGTGTAAATAACATTTGGGCTTGAGACCTTGTTGGGAATGATTTTGACTTGGTTTGAAGTCAAGGATTTGATTAAAATGTTTTGGGATGTTATCCCATGATGGTTTTCAATGTGATTGTGAGTTCCCAGACGGTCGAAGCTAGGGGTATTGCCCAGACGACCGAAGCTCGGGGAATATGATTGTGATTGCTTCCCAGGCAGCCGAAGCTAGGTAGCGTTCCCAGGCGGTTGGAGCTCGGGGCCCAGGCAATCGGAACTCGGGGTGATTCCCAGACGACTGATGCTCGGGGATATGTGTGCCTGGATAGTCAGAGCTAGGGGTGGCTTTCCAGACAACTGAGGCACGGGATATTGCCTATGCGTAGTGCGGATGTGATTGTGTGATTGATTGTACACTTGTGAGTAGTGTTGTTTAATGTTGATTTTGATTCTTAGCGTACTAGTAATGAGTGCGGATTTTGGTATTTGTGGCCAGGTTAGTGTCTGCATATGTTTGGCTTGAGAGCCAAGATTTAATACTTTTCATGTGATTTGGCTGGAAAGCCGGTGATGGTTATTCATATGTTTTACACTATGAATGCATGGTTTGATAAATTGGAGGGGAAAATTGTCTATTTGAAATGTATTTTCAAATGATATTATTTTTGTCCACTCACACCTTTTCTGTTTTGATGACCTTCCAGGCAGTGACACGACGTTCGGGGCTGATCGAGAGGTGGAGGCATGAGCGGAGATCAGTGCAGTTATCCCTTGTCTGATAGGTACTGAGAGCTAGTTTCGGGACTTCAGTTGACTTGTCAGACGAGAGTAGGATCGGGCACGGTTATCAAAGTCCAGTTGGGACGGATCCTATCACAATGGTTATAAAATTGACTAATGCATGGCATTCAGGGACTTGGTCGAAGCTTTGATCTGAGGTGGGAAGATTAACCAGTTCCGCCAACACATGGCACCCCAACCCGCAATCCACAGATCAACACAATCACTAGGGGATCTTCCTTCTCATCCCATTATCCTCAAACCGAGCAATGAAGAACTTCTTTCGCGCTTCCCAATAGAACCAACAGGTTTTCATCATTGAAAATGGATAAGCCAAGAAAGCAAGCCAGGCCGGTTGGGTACCCATCACATTATCCTTGGAGGAAGAGAGATGAGTCATCTACCCACACGACAAACCAATTTTCATCTGAGCAGAAATATCAAACTTCAACATGCGAAAAGTCATGGTTGACAAGTAGCTAGGAATCCCGGAGCCTGCTCTCGATCGATCCCCTAAGCCATTTTTTGGTTTCATTGGGGACTCGATCCTACTACTCAACACTGTTAATTTTTCTCTCTCTATGGGGTCAATTCTAAAACAAGCAAAGATACTCACACTCTTCCTAATTGTGGACTGCTCGATTGTCTACAACGTCATCTTAGGTAGAAGAGTGATTAATTAGCTCAAGGTAGTGATATCCATGACATGACCCATCCCAATCTTCCCTGGATTAAAGCGAGATGTGCCATGCTCCCGTCTGACACTCCGTGCTAGACCAGGGATAAACCTAAACCCTCTCGGGGCTACCAGAGTAGGCGGCATGTGATGTCTCGGTCTCTACTACAGCCCGCATCCGCGATCAACCTAAAGGGTATTAAAACAATAAAACTTTTGAGTGGACGAAAATAAACAGTTTATGAAACCATTTCCAAAAATGACATTTATACCCTTTACTAAAAAACATGAATGATTAGAAAACAAGTTGTCATAACATTTTCTTTAAATCAAATCATATGGCTTTTCAATCAAATCTCAATGAAAACGTTTATCAATCAAAGCCATTTCCTTAGTAGGGTCTCAGCCCAAAACCAAAACACGTGGGGACTCTGCCGAAATCAGTCAAAAACAATATACCAAATCCTTGACATCCCAGATGTCTAATCAATAATGTCACGCTAGCTAAGGCTACAAGTGCCACTCGGAGTTTCAAGTTCGAGTCATTCCCTTGGATCCACCAGTGTCTGGGGCGACAGCGTAATGATGCACCTTCCCCGGACCCTGTCCGGGGTAATATCAATATCTAGAAATCCTGATCCTGAGCCTCTCCGTAGAGCGGGCTCTCTTAGGCAATTCTCGCACTCCTGGTCCTGAGCCTCTCCTTGGAGCGGCCCCTCCCAGTCAGTGCACCGTGACTACTCTAGGATACTATGAGACGTCTGGAGGAGACAATCCACTCGCAAGGATGGTATGTATAAAACAGTAATCAAACCAGAGAAAAAGCATTGTAAAACCATTTATACCTCAAATCAAGTTTAAACATTTCAACAGGGTCTCATCCCGAGGTGTAGTTTTCACAAACCGTTTCCACAAAATTAGGATTCTCCGAATCTGATCCAATCCAAATCTCATAGGGACTCAGCCCAAATCATCTCAATAGGGTCTCAAACTCAAAATATCATTTCATAAACCATAACTGGGACTCAAGCCCAATATCATAAACCAACTAGGCCTCAAGCCCAATATTATAAACCATTTGGGCCTCAAGCTCGATATCTCATTCCCAAATATGAAATCATTTCATTGTTCAAATAATTTGAAAACATAAGCAGGTATGAAAACCTGGCCTAAGCCCAACGTACAACATAAAGCATAAATCTCGAAATACGTGTAATTCCACATTTTTATGAAATTTCCAAAACACCACAATCATTTGCACACAAAGAATCTCAAATCCTGTTCATAAAACATATAAAATAGTTGTGAATGCATCATATTTAGAAATCAAGTGTCCACTCACAGACCGTCCAAGCTGCGCGACTACAAGTTGAGCCGTAAGCCACTTCGAGGCTAAACTGAACTCTCCTGGTGGACAAGTCCTAATAAAAAACCCTCAAAACTCCAGAAAAATTCAACGTGTCTTGGACACGTTTCCCTAAGCTAAAAACCTCAATTTGACCTAATAAACAATCTCCGATCAACCCGAAACTACCACCATTCGATTCATAACGTCAAAAGCTTTCGAATGGGATCAATCTCACCTTGAAATTTGTGCCCACGTGCCCTCACGCTCCGATCAAAATTTTGGTCAACGCTGGTCAAAATAAACGACTGACGTCGGCGAAAGTCAACGCTGACGTCATCTGTCAACGGTCAATGGTCAACGGGCCAAAGGGTTGGGTCAACAGGTCGAGTCAACAGATCAACGGGTCGACCCAGTTAACAGCTCGTCGGAGAAGACGACTGGCGCCGCCGTGCGCCGCAGTCTCTAACGGCCAAAAAACGTCATTTTTGCCCGAAACTTCCAACCTTGATATCTCACTCATTTCTCAACCAAATTTAACGTTCTACCTATGTAAATTCATCTACTCAACCCCAGGAATCGAACTATAGACCTATAAACTGAAGAAAGTACTTAGTTTTGAAGATATGGCCTCCCAAAGTTTTGGCCAAACATCGAATCAACATTCCAGCCACTCCCATCGTCCAATTTCGTCTATTCCCACACCTACAAGCTCGTAGGAGCTCAAACAACATAACCCTAGGCTTAGAATCAATCAAAACCAACAAAACTCGAAACCTAAAATTCAAACCCACGGTTTTACCTTTGTTCTTCACGGATTACGGCCATTCCCGCGGTGGCTCTGTCAACCCTGGCCATCTCTCAATCTCTCTCTCACTTTTTCTGTCCCTCTATGATCCCAAGGAAGATGGTGGAATGATTGTGGTGATGTGGGTACGGTTGTGCGAGTGTGTATGAAATGGGCCATAGGGTGGGTGACAAGTGTCACTCATCCTCTGGTCCAAAATCAGATATTTGGGTCCTATTAAAAACAAACATTTTTGAAATCGAACAACTGTGAATAGTTCCCAGAACTTTTCTTGACCCACAACTTTCCCGAACATGTTTCTAGTTTACGGACTCGTATCGTATGGATCTACATAACGGTTATCGGTCCTTGTGCATTTAACCTCTCAGGTCAAAAGTCAACATTTTGCCCATTCCAAGGGTAAAATTGTCATTTTACACAGACCGTCCGAAAAATTCTCGACTAATACCCGATTAGTCTCGATAATCCTCAATTAGTTCTTAATTAATTCGTAGATTCGAGACGGGTTGTTACAATCCACTTATCTGCTTCTTATCAAATTTCCCACCCCTATGGGTGTTAGCCAAATCCACGGAGACCAACTAGCAGCAAGAACGTGCAACTCGGTGACACCTATCGGCCCACCAAAGGAAACACAAACTGTCACCGAGTCAGCCTTTGAGGCCGACCCCATCGACCCTCAGGTTGCACAATAGATATAACATGGATCGATTGAGGACCCACGGGACCACTCGACCACACAGCACCCACAACCTATTGAGGAGGTTGAAGAGGTCGTGCTCTTCCATAACTTTGTCAACATGAAGGTAAAGATCGGAACCACTCTTTCCTCTATCATATGGTCGGAACTAATCAAATTCTTGCATGACAACACTGAGATCTTAGTCTGGTCGTACGTTGGCATGCTTAGCAAATCCACCGACGTTGTTTGATACTGTCTCTTTCATTTACTCTTTTTACAAACCATTCAAGCATAAACGACGCATATATGACACAAAGAGGACATAGACCATGAAGGCAGAAATAGTCAAGCTTAGTAGCATACACTTCATTCGAAAGGCAGCCTACGCCATTTAGGTGGCCAAAGTTGTTCTGGTCATTCAGGAGCTTACGAAATGTAGACTACAATAAAAGGTAGACTACTACTCCAACAACACTATATGTTTTTGCTACTCTGCCTGCTCTTGCTACTCCGGCTACTCAGTCTGCTCCAGCTACTTGGTTTGCTCCGGCTACTCAGTCTGCTTTGATTCCTCCTCCTCCTCCTCCTCCTAAGTTGGCTCTAGTTATTAGCCCTCAATCTCCTCTTCATCCTCCATATCGAACACAAAGTCCTCACATCCCAGATTTTGGTCGAGCCAAGTAGTGGAAATCTGTAGATCGGGGTCATGCAGAAATAAGTTCTTGTAAAAGGTCCTTTCACACTTTGGTGCCTAACCCTTCAAGATTTTATTCTGCTTGGTCGATTGTTTGAACATAGCCATCGCCTCTTCTCGGGCCCGGGCCAAGTTTCCCTCCCTAGTTGCCTTCACTCTTTTGAGCTCAGTCCAGTGTTGGCGGACATCCTACTCGGTCGTTACTAACTTGGCCTTCAACTCCTCCTGACTGGTGAACAGCTTGGTTTTCATCTTTTCCTTGCTAACAGTCAGCTCGGTCACCCTTCGCTCTCAACCTCAACCGACGGAGTCAGATTTCCATTGGCCTTGAGGGCTAGTATGACCTGCCTATGCTTGAGAGCCAGCTACTCTTTCTAGTTCTTCAGTTTCTTTCTCTCTTTGGAAAACTCCGGTTACTCATCTCTAAGCATGACTGAACTGGAGGTACACCTCACTGAGAGCCTACACACCTAAAACCAGTCAAAACTGAGACAAAAAACAAAATCAACACTTAGAAAAAAAAAACATACATATGAGAGCAGTAAGAGAGCCTTCTGCATCTTACGCTTGGGCTTCATAGTAGGGACTAGGGAGGATGGTCAACTTGTCCAAACCCATTGACACACTCGCTCATTAGAGGTAGCTGAAAGAGGCCGAAGAGGGGCCCCATCCTCCTCAGTAAAGATACCATGACTTATCATTCGCCACGCCAAGCCATCAAGTCGGAAATTTTCTAATTAAACCGAGGAAGAGACGCAGGTAGAGTAAACATCGGTGGAGGCATCTACGAGAGTCCGAGCCAGAAAACACCGACTGAGCCTCTATACTGTTCTTAGCTTCACTCTGGGCCAGAGTGTCTCGAGGGTCTACAGAATGCTATCTGGCTGAGTCTCCACCACTTGATATACCTCTACTTGGTTCATAGGTGGTGGCAAGCTTATCTCCAAAGTTTGGGCCCCCTTCAGTGCCCTCTTGGTCTTCTTCCTCTTCATGGCCATCATCTGAGCTAGCCGAGAAGCTGCATCCTCCTCCAACCCACGCTCTTTGCATTTTTGCGATAAAGTGCCTGAGCCCTTCCTCTACTCGGCCCCACCAAAACCACTCACTTCTTGGCCTTTCTTCATCAACTCATCAACTTCCTTGATTTTTTTTTTGTTATTTAGGTCTCGTGGAATTGCAAGACTGACCATCGAGTCAGACACCGACCAACGAAAAACAAACCAAAAGAAAGGAGAAAATAGCACTTACGGTCATCCGAGTGGACTAAACTAGTGTCCTTAAGCTCAAGCAACCGAAGCACAAGTTGGTTGCATTGTATGTCAGTCATTCTCCTCTTCAAACTTCGAACTCTCGGCCTCTGACATCTCATTGGTTGAGAACAGACCTGCACACCAAGACAACGGTCAAAATACAGATGACATTCCAATAAAAAACAACAAAAATAAGGAGACCAACTAACACATAGACCGAGAACACTTAAGACACCTTCGATCTATTACTTCCCCACTATGGTTCAATGCTCAATTCATCCCTAAACCTTGACTTCAATCAAGAACCAAACAAAAAAATTTACCTTTACTGCAGATGAAACACTTGTTGGGAATCGCACGTGAAGACCGCCACTAAACCTTCATCAAAAATCATCCCTAAACTTTACGTCGGCCCCACACTAATGCCTATTTCTAATGAATGACCTGCTACTCTTCTTAGTCTGCTGAACCTTACATCGACACCACACTACTAATGCCTATTTCGAACGAACGACCTCCTGCTACTCTTCTTAGTCTGCTGAAACTTACATTGACACCACACTAATGCCTATTTCTAACGAACGACCTCCTGGTCTTCGTAGTCTGCTACTCTTCTTAGTCTGCTGAACTTCATACTTCAACAATCCTCATTTGATGTTCAATCTCTCACTCAGTATTTCTATAACATTAACCTGTTCCACTTCTAAAATATAATAATTTAGAATAAACAAATTCTACAATTTTTTAACATAATTTCAAGAAGATGACGTGAAGTTTCGAAAAACCAGATAATTACTCAAAACTAACATACAAGTCAACTCTTTAACATATCCCAAAACTTGAAGATTACAAAAGACGAACATTTTTACAAAGAAAAAACAGAGCATCGACAGTTAAACACACAACTTCCTTCCTTCGACTTATTATTACCAAACCAAATTCATCATTATTAATTAACTTCTATACAAGACCCTCACTTCTTCAAGCACCACCCTTTTTGGGTTTCTTCGCAGCTGCACTTTTGATTGACTTGGGCTGCTTGGGCTTCGCCGGGCCCGACTTCTTGTTCCTCTTCCCACCCTTCTTTGTGCTCGCCTTCGTCGATTTCTTCTTCTCCCCCGCTATTTTCTCAGTTTTGGGTTTCGAAACCTTGGCGGCCTTGTCCTTCTTCCCTGCCTCAGACAGCTTGTAAGAGGCTTTGATTTTGATCAGCTTGCCTCTCGCCGCCGAGTTCTTCAGTTGCAGAGCCATAGTCTTCCTGAAATTGACCGGAAGCGCCGCCTTGTGCTTTTCCTCCATGTACTTGGCTATGGCGTACGGGCTCGACCCGCTCTTCTCGTTCAGAGCAATCAGCGCCTCTTTTATCATCTGCCGACAAATTCCACAAAATATTAAAAACTCAGAAACAAAATTGAAGAATGAATCGAACACTTGATTCGAAAATCGAATTCAAGTACCTGAAAATATGGAGGATGAGAAGCAGTTTTGGTTTTGGCCTCTTTGGGCTTCTTCTCTTTTGGGGCTCTGGTCTTCTTCTCCCCAACCGGCTTTTCTTCCTTCTTAGTCTCCTCCGCTGGCAGCGGGGCCTCGACGGCCGGGGGTTGAACTTCTTCAGTGACCGACATCATGAAAACAGAGTAAGGTAACCGGTTGTATTATATTATTCTTCAATTTCTGAACCGACAACGATAGAAATGAAACCTCTTGGTATTTATACGAAGGGAGAATTTGCGGGTATGAGATGCTTCTAGGCTGTGATTGGTTGAAATGCTGTGCTGCGGATGGCCAAGTTGGATCAGATGAGAAAGATCTAGAACGTACACGTGGAGTGAAAGTGGGGTGCTGGATTTCCAGCGTGGCACTTTGGTTTTGTTGTCGAGTTGGATAGGAGTGTACAGACTACAGAGTGTGAGTGCCTGTGTTTTCTCGTTATTCTTGTGCGCGTTTATCTCTGAGTTCAATTTGTATTCTGAAGTGGAAGTTTGATATCATTTTAGAGAAGAAAGTGGGTGTTGCAGTGTTGGTTGAATGAACAAAAATGGTATGCGTTTGAGGGTGATAATGAGGCAAGAAACAGTCACAGTGTGCATTTCTTTCTTTATATGGGAAGAAAGAAAAACACTTTGTTTTTGTTAGTTTGATGTTGATTTTATCTTCTTTTTCATAATTAATTGGTAGATATAGGAATGAAAAAGACAAAAAATAGTGCCATTTAATAGCTTTATTTTTTACTAAATTTATAATATACAGAATGTGTATGTTTTCATTCCAACTATTTTAATTCAAATCGATAACTTTTTTCTTTTTACATGTTAATTATCTTCCTCGATATAGTTATATAAACTTATTTATTTTCCTCTTTCTGCTCTTTTCTAAGTTTTGTATTTTTCACACCTACTTTTAATTGGTCCGATTTCGGCTCCATGCGGATGCGGGTAAAGCCCAAACCAAACCTAATTAAGGACCGTTTCCCTTACACGCGCGAACTTCGCGTTTTTGAGAAAGGTACACGGAAGTAGGAAGTACGAACTAGTTGTGTAGACGGTTCGTTAAGATCGTTTCCTTACCCAGCAACGCTGCCGCTTAAACGCCGCGTTTTGTTCTTAAAAAGCGGCGACGATGGGTGCCTCAGAATCCACACTCTCGAGCTCACAGGTACACCGCCCCCCGCCTTTGAAGTTTGATTCCAATTTTCTGTTTCTTTTGAATTCAATTTGATTTACAATATCGACTTAATTATGCTTGAAGAGGCCGGCCGATGAAATCACCACCGTGTCTGAGCGGTCAGAAGTCGCCGATCCCATCTTAGAAAAGCTCAGATCCCTCAAAATTGTGAGTCTCCCTAATTTCCTCTTTTCAAATTTCATTATTAATTAAGAAAATTTTCAATAAAATTAGGTTAGGGTTCAAATTCAGATTCAAATTTATCAGTATTTGCATTCTGAAAGGAGCCTTTTAGTTCACCGTTTTGGGTTGTTAAATTGTAGTCGACCCCGATTCTGACTTCACCCCCAGCTGAGAGTAGCTTGACTGACATTTTAGTGAGGAAGCCTTCATCGTCTTCAGCTACAAGTAAGCAGCTTTAGTGAGTCATAATTTTTGTTTATTATTAAAAAAAAAAATCAAAATTAAGCTCCCAAAGAGAATTTTTTCATGGAAATTGATGATATTGGGCTGTAGTTTAGTAGCCGTTACTTTTTCAATTGGAAGTAGGTTGGGTAAGAGGCTGACTGTTCACTACTCTGTTATGAATTGGCAATGTAGGTACTGTGAATCCAAATGTGTTGTTGGAGCTCTTCTCTATGTACAGCGAATGGCAGGAAGAAAAGGTCCAAAAGATGAGCAAAAGACAGGTTTAGTTTAGCAAGATTCAATATCCCCTCTTAAATTTTGAGTTTGTTCTAAGTCAAAGTTTGGAGGAAATTGATTGATTCTTACAGTGTGTAGAATTTTGTATATTTACCAAGGGCATAGTAATGAGTAATTTTGCTGGCATTGGATTGATCTTCCATGTGTCTTTATGTGCCATCCATCAGCCAGTTTTAGGGTTTGATTTGGATCACTAGAAAAATGAAATACTTGAGGTTACTTATTCAATTGGATCTTGTCTTAGACTTGGTCTATTTGAAGAATCACTCTGAGGAAGATGTTTAGATAAAATTCAAGCTTTAGCTCCCTGTTATCACCTTTTCAATAAAGCTGGTACTGACCAAGTTTGCATTGCTGTTGCGGTTATGTCTTTTGATCAGATAGATTGTGTATGGAAATGAGTTCTGTGGTTTTCTCTTGTGTTCAAGAAGCCTAGTTTTTGTTATGTTGAGATTTGTGAAACATCTGGTAGCGTATTAGCACAGTTGTGAATCTTCTAATTGTTCCTGAACAACTAGAAAGAGATTGTTTTAACCTGAAAGAATTTAGTTTAGATGTAGGATACCTCTCTAGAAGTTTTCGCACTTGTTTTGCCATGCTTCTTCTTCACAACAACTATGTGACCTTGGTTTGGTGGTGATGGTTGCAGGAAGAGATAGAAAATAAGATAGAGGTTGCTGATGCTTTGGCAGCCAAACTTCTTCAACGTTTTAATTATTCCGTCTCAGCAATGAAGACATCGTCACAACATTTATCCGAAGGTATTGATCTCACTATGCACTTTAAAAAGAAAAAAATTTACCTTCTATTTTTCCTGTTTATGGTGAAGCCAGTAATGCCGCATGTCTGTAACTTGTTGGAACACGCATGCAGTTCATGGATTGCAGGTGGAGATTGGAGAGCTTAAAGGAAGGTTGACAGAGGTTATTAGTAACTGCGATGCACTCTGCCGGAGAATATCTGTGGAAGGACCAGAATCCCTTCGCTCAACCGTCAAGCCATTTGCAGTCTATCCTGCGAACCAAGAAACCCAATCTAGCTCATATGTTCTACAAAGAGATCAAAACCGAAACGCACCCACTTCTGCTGAATCCAAGTTAGACTGATTTTTCATTTTTTCGTGTACAAATATTTGTAGAGATTGCGATTTATCGACGTTGACAATGATAACACATGTTTGATTCATTTCTTTTTGGCAACATTCAGAGTCATAGAAACCAAAAATTCAATAATCACTTTTTGGATTTACAAGTTTTGGTTTTGTTACCAACAAAATGAGAAAATGTTTGTTATGGCAATTGACAAGTACAGCCCAGCCGCAGCATCTCATGCTTTTCCTTGTCTCCCATGTTTCTTTAGGAAAAGGGTGCCAAAGAAGAAACATCCATTAATCATATCCACGTGAGCAAATGACCATCACCGACACAAACTTCTACGAAATTATTGTCAAATAAAAGGGAGATCTCAAATCCACCAGATCCCAGAGCTTCGCTACTCAAAACTGTCGACTTCTTAATTGCAATAATAATTTACGGAATTGCTGAAATTGAATGAATAAAGTTTACAAAAAAATCAGAAACAACCTTCAGAACAGAGGAAATTGAACTTAAATTACTAGAATCAAACTGTATGAACTCTAGAAGACGATTCAAGTAAGCCACATTATAACTTAAGAACCTATATAAGTTCAAGGAAAATATGGGAAATCAGGGCTGTTGCTGAGCATCCATGTAGCCAGCATCAACAAGAACCTTTTCCCTCTTGGCCAATTCAAGATCTTCTTCAACCATCATCTTCACCAGCTGCTGAAACCCAACCTTGGGCTTCCACCCAAGAATCTTCTTAGCCTTGGTGGCGTCCCCTTTCAGATTATCAACCTCAGAAGGCCTCAAGTACCTCTTGTCCATCACCACATGGTCTCTCCAATTCAAACCCACGGAACCAAACGACACATCCAGGAACTCCTCCACCGTGTGCGACTCCTCCGTCGCCACAACGTAGTCGTCGGGCTTCTCCTGCTGCAGCATCATCCACATAGCCTCCACGTAGTCTCCAGCAAAACCCCAATCCCTTGACGCATTCAAGTTTCCCAAGAACAATTTGCTCTGCAATCCGTTCTTGATCCGACCCACCGCCCGGGTGATCTTCCGGGTCACGAAATTCTCTCCTCTCCTTGGGGATTCGTGGTTGAACAGAATCCCATTGCACGCGTACAGCCCATAAGCCTCGCGGTAGTTCACAGTGTACCAATGCGCCGCGCATTTCGAAACGGCGTACGGGGATCGCGGGTGGAACGGTGTCGTTTCCGATTGGGGAGGCGGGGTTGACCCGAACATTTCTGACGACCCGGCTTGGTAATACCTAATGTCGGTGCGCCCGGTGGCTGCGATATGGGACCGAACGGCCTCCAACAGACGGAGCGCGCCGGTGGCGACAACATCAGCTGTGTAATCAGGGATCTCGAAAGAAACGGCGACGTGCGATTGGGCAGCGAGATTGTAGACTTCATTGGGGGCGATTGTGTCGATCCACCGGCGAAGCGACGAGGCATCGGTCAGATCAGCGTAGTGGAGCTTCATGCGGGCCTTGTGGGCATTGTGGGGGTCGATGTAGATGTGATTGATACGCTGGGTGTTGAAATTGGAGGAGCGTCGGATCAGGCCGTGCACGTCGTAGCCTTTGTTGAGGAGGAATTCGGTGAGGTATGACCCGTCTTGACCGGTGATGCCGGTGATGAGAGCGACCCTGCGAGGCTCGGGTGGATCCTGCGCGGCGGACCCGTTGGGGACGGCGGATCCGGATCTGGCAGTGTCCGTCTCGGATGCCATTGTTGTGGGGCGTGAGGAGAAATGAGGAGTGAGTTAAGTGAGATTTGAAGAAGACGACGGCGGGTTTAGGAGGAATTTTAAGAGGGAGGGAGAGAGAGAGAGAGAGAGAGAGAGAGAGAGAGAGAGAGAGAGATTCAACGCTGGTGGCTCAATTGGGACATGGACGCGCTTTTAGCGGTTATTGCGCATAAGCGCGCCAGCTGAGCCGTGGACGGGTCCTACACCACTAGTCACTTAAGATCTGCCTAATTCTCAACATCTTTATTTATTTTACTACTGAAAAGTCTGAATCTATAAATTTTCCGGGGTTGATTCCAAATTCTAACGACCTAAATCTGGACTTGGTTGCCAAAACAAATATCTGGACTTGGTAAATGGTCATATTTTTTTTTATTTGGGTAATTTGGCATTGATTATGTTTAAATGACGAGTTAGGAAACAATTAACCACAATTTTAACATCTATAGTTATAGGGGAACGAGTGAACGACCACACGAAGAGCCAAAGAGCTACCCCGAAGGTGGGACAAGTATTTTCCGTATTCGAAAACATTCAAAATTAACAGCTTCTAGATGTTTCCTATAGCTATTTCATTTTAACTTTTGTTTTATTTGTTTGGAGGGAGAGGAACCACGAATAATCTTAGTATATTGAAATGTTACATAACTTTTGTTTTATATAAATCTTAGTACCTTTTTATTACTTATCTTAAAAGTGTGACATCTAAATCATGTTGTTGCCACCCTTAATATAACACATGGAAGCATGGGCCAAGGGTTGTTCATAAATTTTCTTATTGCGAAGATGAGCCAGTAGCTCTTTGTACTCCTCGATAGTAAAGGTAGGGCCTTCGTGGGTAATTGGTTTGGTGGGCTCGGCAGGTTCAGCATTGTGAGTTGCATTATGTGCCTTTGGATTTGAGCCCAGCGGCTGATTGTTCTAAGAGTGATGTATTTTGCCCTGCCACTTATGGCCAACAGGGAATCCTATCAGATAGAAGCATCGATCCTTGAGGTGACCTTCTCCATCACAATATGTGCACTTCAGGGTGCAGCACTGGTGTGAGGAGTCTGTCGTGGTGAAACGGCCAACCATCACCGCGTGAGACGCTGCTGCAGATTCTCGTTGGTTCATGACTTCCAGTTGTCTTTCATGTTGGAGAGCCAATCCATGTGTTTTGCGGGTATCAGGTAAAGGACTCATCATCAAAATAGAGCTTCTAATTGTAGAATAGGAATCATTCAATCCCATAAGGAATTGCATAACCCTTTCTTTCTCTTATTTCAGTGAGTTTCTTCAATCCCTCACATTCACAATAAAGGGGTTCTTGGTAAGAAGTCAATCTATCTCACAGCGCTTTCAATTTGGTGTAGTAGGCCGAAATTGATAGATTCTTCGATCTCTTACATTTGTGCTAAGTGATTTTTTGTTTGTAGATTTCTGAGTCGTTTCCTTGAAAGAAAATATCCCGAAGATCCACCTAAACTACAATCGTTGTTTTGCGATAAAGTATGCTGCGCGCAATATTGGTGTAAACTGATATGACTTTTACAAACTATATAAGTAAACACAAAATAATACTCAACACTTAAAATAAAAAGTATATGCAATTAAAACCTTTTTTGTGTAGATGTAGTATTGGTAAATAGGGATCATTCTTAACCAGAGAAATTAGAGAACATTCAATAATAGTTAGTGAAAAAGAATATAATATTAAAGAATTACATGATAAAAGAATTAAAGAATTAAAGAATAAAAAATTAAAAGAATAAAATAATTAAATTGGGGGTTTTGAAATGAGTTGTAGTCGAAGCTACATTTTTACACAAACTAAAATGAAAAGGCAAATACTCCTGCTAAATAGAACTTACAAACCATAAATTAGTTTCCTAGATAAAACTGACACGTTTACGTAAATAAATCTGAATTAACAATCACATTATTTAAACTACTCCTTCTTTAATCTTTGTACAATGGACTTTCTTTAAATACAATTTTTACCAACAATCTAGCATTTGCACATATCATGACAGGACCCGCCCCGATCCCACAGGGACTACAAGGGGACGTGCCCTGCTCCCATCTGACACCCAATAATTCATACCAATTTTAACCTCAAAACATCAAATGTATAAATAACCAAATTAAAGTCATACATCAAATCCGAATTAAACAAATGTCAGACAAGGGATGAAATCCAAAATTACAAGTTGCGAGCACGACTCTATAGTAAACCTGCGGGTACACCACCCAACAGGGGTTCAGGTACGCAGAAGTAGATCTATGCCTCAGCCTCAGGTTCCTCCTCTACCTCAGTATCACGACCTGGAGGGGTTACCAAAAACATTAAGGGTGAGTGGACCGAAACTCAAGTTTATAAAATCATTTGATGAGTAAAACATATAATTTACCCCTCCGTTTTCCAAACATGCATGCATCCGTAATTAAAACCATCAATCATATAATATGAACCATAGGGCATATAATAAAACCATAAGTATAATTTTAGTTGCTGCACTATACATTCCAATCCCGACATCCCTGATGTCTGACGTCCCTGACGTCCAATAAGGTCACAATCACAAGGCTACGCGTGCCACTCGGGTCTCAAATTCCGAGTTCAATCCCCGAACCCCGCTCGGATACAGCATCCCCGATGCTTAGCGTCATAGACGCTGGACGTACTAGACGTCCGTGACCTCTCCGGGGTACCTCATCCGGAGGAGACAATGTAATATGAAAGGATCTATACAGTGCAGTACCAAATACATTTTATTGATATCCACATGCAAAGCATATATATACCTAGATAAAATCCGAACCAATCATTAAGTTTCATCAAACGGGTCTCAAGCCCAAATACCGTGAAACGTGCCATAACCATATTTTCCATATCATCAAAACCATCATTGTTTTTAGCCTGTGAATAAGTATAATAAACCAAAAACATTTATGCACGCAAGGGTTTAAGAAAATGGCCCACTCACAGTACAATCCTGCTGAAAACCGAGCGTATACCCTCGATCTGGTACAATTATACAATCTGACAGGACCCGCCCCGATCCCACAGGGACCACAAGGGGACGTGCCCTGCTCCCGTCTGACACCCAATAATTCATACCAATTTTAACCTCAAACATTTAAAAGCATAAATAACCAAATTAAAGTCATACATAAAATCCGAATTAAACGAATGTCAGACAAGGGATATAATCCAAAATTACAAGTTTGCGAGCACGACTCTAAAGTAATCCTGCGGGTACACCGCCCAGCAGGGGTTCAGGTACGCAGAAGTAGATCGATGCCTCAGCCTCTGGTTCCTCCTCTACCTCAGTTTCCCGACCTGGAGGGGTTATCAAAACAGTAAGGGTGAGTGGACCGAAACACAAGTTTATGAAATCGTTTGATAAGTAAAACATATAATTTACCCCTCCGTTTTCCAAACATGTGTGCACCATAATTCCAAAATCATAAACCATATAATATGAACCATAAGGCATATAGCAAAACCATAATCATAATTTTAGTTGCTGCACTATACACTCCAATTCCGACATCCCTGATGTCTGACGTCCCTGACGTCCAATAAGGTCACAATCACAAGGCTACGCGTGCCACTCGGGTCTCAATTCCGAGTTCAATCCCCGAACCCCGTTCGGGTACAGCATCCCCGATGCTTAGCGTCATAGACGCTGGACGTACTAGACGTCCGTGACCTCTCCGGGGTACCTCATCCGGAGGAGACAATATAATATGGAAGGATTTATACAGTGCAGTACTAAATACATTTTATTGATATCCACATACAAAACATATATATACCGAATCAATCATTAAGTTTCATCAAACGGGTCTCAAGCCCAAATACCGTGAAACTTGCCATAACCACATTTTCCATATCATCAAAACCATCATTGTTTTAGCATGTGAATAAGTATAATAAAACCAGAAAACATTTATGCACACAAGGGTTTAAGAAAATGGCCCACTCACAGTACAATCCTGCTAGAAACCGAACGTATACCCTCGTCCTGGTACAAATGTACAATCCCTGTCAAGTCCAAGTATTCGTAAAGGTCAAATTAAACCCCCAACATTCAACCATGAAAGCCTAGGTCGAAACCGACCTGGGAAAACCGCCCGAACGCGCTTCCCAAGGCAATAAACCTTATTTTGACCAACTTAATGATCTCCGATCGACCCGAAACCACCGCCATTGGATCCGGATCGTCGAAACCTAAAGAATGGTGGTGGTCCCACCAGAAACACTGTTCACACGCGCCCCCACGCGCCGGTCAACGCGGCGGTCAACGGTGGAACAGTCCTGCTGACGTCATCGCTGACGTCACTGCTGACGTCAGCATGACGTCACGCTGACGTCATCTGACAGCTGTCAGGTCTGACATGTCAGACTCTGACAGGTGCCACGTGTCAACATCCTATTGGTCCACCCTGCTGATCTGTCAGACCACGTGTCAGATCTGACATGTGCCACGTGTCAGCACGGCACTGGTCCACGTCACTGACATGTCAGTGACACGTGGCAGTCCCTGACTGGTCCACGTCACTGACATGTCAGTGCTGACTGTGCACTGACATGTGACACGTGTCGGCTCACGGTTGGTCCACGTCATCTGACAGACTGACAGGGTGCCACGTCAGCACCACTGTCATCAGACGGGTTGACCCGTTTTCCTGCAACTCGGGTCGATCAGACCCGCGATCGAGACCCGGTTGCCATTCCTTCATTTCTGGGTCATTTTGGTTCCTTTCAATTCGTATTTACTCGCCTTAAATCCTAGATTAGTTCCACGTAATTAAATTTGAGAAAAACGGATTGAATCGTAGGCCTACCTCGAAGAACAGCCCTGGCCTCCCGTCGCCGTTTTGCTACCTCCCTGAGCTCCACCGGCCACGAGATCGATTCCAGTAAGTTCCTGGAGGTTCCTAGAGTTGGTTAGGATTCATAATGGACCAATCAAACGTGGGAAATGGATTTACCAAAAATCTGGTTTCGAAACCGTTTCGGGTTCCCCTGCTTCCTCCCACGCCGCCGTCCTCCGCCGTGCTCACTGCCGCCGTTCAGCCTCGCCGGCAAGTCCCCAATACACAGACACAGAGAGTGGATGGTTTGCTGGAATGTTGGATCGAAATGGCTGAATGTGCTCTGCGGGTATGAATTATAAAGAAATGGAGGGAAGGAAATGGACGGCTCAGATTGAATCTCCAGATTAGATCAAGGGCTGAGATCTGATCTGGGGTTTCCAATCCAAAGGCTGAAATTTAAAGCTGGTTCAAATGTTAATTAATTCAATAGTGGATCTGATCCAATCTAGCCAATGGGTGAGTGACACTTGTCACTCCCCAGGTGTCCTTCAATCAGAATTTCTGAATATAATATTCGACACGAAAACCGAGACACGAACTTCCCGAATTCACGTTTCTGACCATAACTTCCTCGTACGAAGTCCGATTTCGGCGTGCCGCCTGTCTACGGACTCAGGACGTCGAGGCCTACCCAACGGTCCTTGAGTCAACTGAAAATTAGTTGTCAAAAGAAAAGTCAACATTTTCCCCCGAGAGTCCAAATTACGGTAATGCCCCTGAACTTCCGATAGCCATAACTTTCACCCTGATCGTCCGAATCGGACGTGCCACCTGTCTATGAACTCGTGACGTCCCGAACTACGTCACGGTCATAGGTCAAAGTCCATTTAGTTCATCAATCAAAAAGTCAATAATTTGACCATACCATTCACAAGGGTAAAATCGTCAAATCACACATTAAATTACAAAATGAGAATCCTCGAATTTCCGGGGTGTTACACAATCCCTGTCATATCCAAAGTATACGTAAGGGTCCATACAAACCTCAAACATTTAACCATGAAACCCTAGACCGAAATCGGCCCGGGAAAGCCACCCGAACGCGCTTCCCAATGCAATAAACCTCATTTTGACCAACTTAATGATCTCCGATCGACCCGAAACCACCGCCATTGGATCCGGATCGTCGAAACCTAAAGAATGGTGGTGGTCCCACCAAAAACACTATTCACACGCGCCCCCACGCGTCGGTCAACGCAGGAACAGTCCCTGCTGACGTCATCGCTGACGTCAGTATGACGTCATGCTGACGTCATCTGACAGCTGTCAGGTCTGACATGTCAGACTCTGACAGGTGCCACGTTTCAACATCCGATTGGTTCACCTCACTGATTTGTCAGGCCACGTGTCAGATCTGACATGTGCCACGTGTCAGCACGGCACTGGTCCACGTCACTAACATGTCAGTGACACGTGGCAGTCCCTGACTGGTCTACGTCACTGACTTATCAGTGCTGACTGTGCACTGACATGTGACACGTGTCGGCTCGCGGTTGGTCCACGTCACCTGACAGTCTGACAAGGTGCCACGTCATCACCTCTGTCCTCAGACGGGTTGACCCGTATTTCTGCAACTCGGGTCGATCAGACCCGCGATCATGACCCGGTCACCATTTCTTCCACACTCAACCATTTCAGTCCTAGTTTGTTCCTAGATGCTCGTCTCAATCCCCGAAAGGGTTCTACCTATTTAAAATCAATCAACAAGGACTGAATCGAAGGCTTACCTCGATTGCACAGTCCTGGTTCCCGTCGCCGTTTGTCCTCTGTTCAGGCCACCTCAGACCACGAAAACGAGCCCTCTAGGTTCCTAACAGTCCATAGAACTGATTAGGGTCAATTTAACACAAAATTATGCGTTGGAATTTAAATTACCAAAAACTGGGTTTTTGAAACCGTTTCGGATTTTGGAACCAGCTCACCTCGCCGTCGTCTGCCGCCGTCCGCCGCCGTGCCTCAGTCCCTCCCCGTGAGTCCAGTAATACACAGACACAAAAACCAAGTGCAATGCATCAGTGCTGGATCGATGGACAGTGAGTGAGGGTGTCAGGTGAGGATTATATAGAAAATGGAAGGAAATGGATGGACGGCCCAGATTGAATCTCAGGAATGAGATCAAGGGCTGAGATCAGATCTGGAGGTTTCAGATCAATGGCTGGAATTAAAAGTTGGTTTTAATGGTATTTAAACCCATAGTGGATCTGATCCAATCTAGCCAATGGGTGAGTGACACTTGTCACTCACCAGGTGTCCTCCAATCAGATTTCCAAAATAAAATATTTGGCACGCAAACCGAGACACGAACCTCCCGATTTCACGTCTCTGACCGTAACTTCCTCGTACTGAGTCCGATTTCGGCGTGCCGCCTGTCTACGGACTCAGGACGTCGAGACCTACCTAACGGTCCTTGAGTCAACTGAAAATTAGTTGTCAAACGAAAAGTCAACATTTCCACCCCAAATGTCCAAATTACGGTAATACCCCTGAACTTCCGATAGTCATAACTTTCTCCCTGATCGTCCGAATTGGACGTGCCACCTGTCTATGAACTCGTGACGTCCCAAACTACGTCACGGTCATAGGTCAAAGTCCGTTTAATTCATCAATCAAAAAGTCAACAATTTGGCCATACCAATCACAAGGGTAAAAGCGTCAAATCACACATTAAATTACAATATTGAAATCCTCGAATTTCTGGGGTGTTACATATCAAACTAATCACGAAATATTATCTCAATCATTTCAATCACCTACATTATAAATGCACCGACAGCGCCCGACACTTACAATATGATTCACTTTACGTTTTTTACTAAATGCGCTGACGATGATTAACATTAAATCTCTTCAATCTTATTCTAAGTGCACCGATAGCGGCCGACACTTAGTGTTGAATTGAAATTTAAGCACTAAAACGTATGAAAATAACTAAAATTCATAAAGTAAAACATATTGAGATTGGATTGAACACTTACAAATATTAGAAAGAAAATACCAACACATATATTGAAATATAAATAAAATCAATAAAAATAATAAGAGTTTAAGTAGACGGAGAGCAAATGTTACACTTTCGGGGTGGATGGAAATAATGGATTGTTATTCACACGATTCTCCGACAGCAGACAGAATCTTGTGAAAATGGAGGAATGAACACGGAAATTTCGGACTTAAACTCTAAAATTGCATTGGAAATATTTGGCCTAGTTTTTCTTAAGAAAAACATAAATTTCTGTACAAAGAGAAATCAAAGAAAATCTAAGGAACAAGTCTAAGAAAAAAAAGTCTAAAATGTGTCTAAAGAGGTAAAAGAGAGAGCGAAGTCCAAACAATGAGAATAACCCCCTATTTATAGAGATGGCTCAATGAAAGCTAGAAAATAAATTTCAAATTAAATAAGAAAAATAATAAAAGATTAATTAATGAAATCTAATTTTTTTTTGCTGAAAATATGCTGAAAAAACTAGGCAAGTGGCTTCGGCATGGGCTGGTTGACTCGGCAGATGAACTTCGGTATGGAGCTTCTGATCAGGGCAGGTGGTATTTGGTGGTTTAGGCGCTGAGCGAAGCAGCAGCTGCTCAATAGGCGTGCATTGAAGAGGGCATGTGCAATTTGGCGTGCAAGCGTAGGAAAATTGGACTGGACTGAGGAGCAGGGGGTTTCGTCGTGGAATGCGCTAGGTCGCGCGACGTGGGCTGGGCTAAAACGTGGGTTGTCTGGCGGATCAGGCGCTGAGCAGGGTACAGAAACAGGTTGGATGTTCGGCACACGTGCGTTGAACAAGTGGGATTGATTTGGTAGGTGCGCGCCGAATCTAACTTCTGGGCTAGTCGCGATGATCTGGGATGGGCTCGCCTTGGAACGTCGGTTCTAGGACGAAGACTTGGATATGGACTTCTTGCATTTTGGGCTGGAGCTGGTTGGGCTGGGCTAGGGTTTTGGATTCAGTAGTAGTCTACCGAATTCCCATACTCAATTCAGTGGCCTCTCTTGTTTTGATCATGTCTTCTTCGTTATAACTCTGATTGAGATGATTCGTTTAGCAAATGTCTCAAAATTCCAAGCACTATTTATTTATAAAAATTTCCCACAAAATATATTATTTTCTCCAATTTTTTGGTATTTTAACATTAAAAGATAGGTATAATAGGTATAAAATAATGCTCAATTAAAAGCTTATCATGAACGGATTAGAGTATCCATGACAACACCATGTCATTACTGCCACATGTAATATTTTGGGTCTATTGTTGCAGGTATCTTGACATAGCCATCAATGAATTCGAGTTTGTTCTTCGCGCTAAGAGCAATTCTCATATAACAGCTCCATTGCTCGTAGTTATGTCCTTCAAGGAGATTGGAGACCAGGTCAAGTCCTGGTGTGACACGACCCACCCTCAATCCCTCGAGATTAAGGGATAAGTCATGCTCCTGCCTAACCCATGTGTGACACGAAGGCTAAACACCCGTCTAACCTCCGTGGAACACGTAAGCCAGACAAGGGATACCCAGGTCAACGTACCAAAATCAATTTCAAACTTTCCAGAGTGCGCAGAAACCACTGTGGATCGCTTGTATGCTGTCTCCGTCTCACTAACACTAGCATGCACCTCATCAACCTGGAGGGTATTGAAAACAGAAAAGACTGTGAGTGGACAAAATAAATAAAAGTGTAAGACCTGTGTCTTGGAGGGAACGGTGAACAATCCCACATTCCTGCGAGGGGGAATGGTCTGGGAGAGGATGGTGGTGTGCCTTAAAGGTGTAGGCACACACCTATCTAGCACTAGGCCTTTTGGGAGCTCAAGTGGCTTTGGGGGGGATTGGAATCCCAAAGTTAAGCGAGTTGAGGCTAGTGCAATTCCATGATGGGTGACCCCTTGGGAAGTTGCACCATGAACTCCCGAAAACAAAACCGTGAGGGCGAGGCCCAAAGCGGACAATATGGTACTAGATGAGTCGGGTCCTGACCGAGGAGGGTCGGGTCCTGACAATTTGGTATCAGAGCCGGACCCTCGACCGGGAAGTGTGCCAGCGAGGACGTTGGGGGTGGATTGTAAGACCCGTGTCCTGGAGGGACGGTAAACAATCCCACATTCCTGCGAAGGGGAATGGTCTGGGAGAGGATGATGGTGTGCCTTAAAGGTGTAGGCACACATCTATCTAGCACTAGGCCTTTTGGGAGCTCAAGTGGCTTTGGGGGGGATTGGAACCCCAAAGTTAAGCGAGTTGAGGCTGGTGCAATTCCATGATGGGTGACCCCCTAGAAAGTTGCACCATGAGCTCCCGAAAACAAAACCGACTCTTAATTAATCCCGCTAATTCGGGACAGGTCGTCACAAAAAGTGCTAAAACATTTTATAAGGAAAGACATTTATACCCTCCACACAAAATCAATGCATGCGTTCGAAAATGATTTCATAACCCATTTCATTTCCAATATAAGAAAACCGTGTATGAAAACCAAAATCATTTCCTTTTCTCAAACCTCGGGCCTTAGCCCGGAACCATAAATATGGGAAAGAAACAGGGCCACAGCCCAAGACATCTGAAAACCATTTGAAAAACCATTATGGTTTCATATAATTCCGAAAACCATTTAAAGCACATTTTCATCTATTGAACCTACTAGATCTATCTGAGTCTTTAAACTCAATATCTCCGAGTCTTTAAACTCAACAGGCCTCAATATCAATCCGAGTCTTTAAACTCAATAGGCCTCCGAGGGAAATCAAAATTTCCGAGTCTTTAAACTCACCGGGTCTTTAAACCCAAAATCACATATCCGGCCCCGCCCACGTCACATATCCGGGCCCGCCCACGTCAAATATCATATCTGAGTCTTTAAACCCAATACTAGATCTAGAAAATCTAATCCAAAACCATTTAAAAATCATTTTCCATTCCAAATTCAAAGCCATAAATCCATGTTCAAATCCGAATCTGAAATCATCATTCCGAATCCGAATCCGAATCCGAAATCATCATAGCGAATCCAAATTCAGAAATCACGGTTATCGAAATATAAACCATTGAAATTAAATCACAGTGCAAATCCCGAGATCATATCATCGAAACCGTTATCAAATCATAGTACAAAAGCATAATCTCGTAATACGTGCAAATCATAAATCATAGATATCACCATCAAAATCATATAAAACACATATGGAAAACATATAAAACATTTATGCATGCATCATAATTTGGAAAACAAAGTCCACTTACAGACCATTCCCGTTACCGCCTCGATACGTATGCAATTACGCTTTCCCAGCTAATCCACTATCACCGGACTTCCTGAACTTGTCCATATCACATTATAGGGTCACTAACCACTCCAAGATACTTCGACTAAATCCCAGTATTTTTCTCGATTTTTTTAACTATTTTTAAACTATCCCTTAAATCTTCGGACATCCCGAATTATATCGAAACGATGTACGATTGTCTCGAAACCTATGCCAAAATGTTCGTTACGTTGAATAGGATAAAATTCATGTTAAACTCACCTCGAGAATAGTGCCCATGCGCCCTCACGCGCCACCGCAAACGGAAGCACGTGAGAGTCACGTGCTTGACACTGTTCATCTTCTTCACTCGTTTGTCTGTGTAATTGGATTATGTAACCCGCGTTATGACCCGATTCAATCCCTGTCAATTTCAACTCGATTTCTTCAATTGATTCAGCCAATAACATCGTTATGAATCTAATTATGGTTCTGTAACCTCAATTACATTAGAAGTTAACTCAATCCAATCGAATTCGAATTCGACAATTCGAAGAACAGGTGAGCACTGTTCATCCTGTAATCCATTCGAATTTCAATCAGTTTCTTCACTTTGATTCACTCAAAAGCTTCGCAAGATCCATCCAAACATACATCCAGTCTCAATTGGAACCTTACTTCCTTCCAACCATTCGAATGTAACGACCCGTCCCGGAAACCGGGATTAGATTAGTGGTTAAGGACGGATTAGTGAGAGTAATTAGTGATTAGTTGGGTGATATCGGACGGACGGTGTAAAATGATGGTTTTGCCCCTAGAATGGGCAAAAAGGTTGACTTTTATTTCGGGCGGTCTAACGGACTTGGACCAATGACCGTGACGTAGTTTGGGACGTCACGAGTTCATAGACAAGTGGCACGTCATGAGTTGGTGTTAAATGTCAAGTACGAGAGATGGATACTTTGGAGTCAACTTGAGGATTCATTGAAGAAACTTCAGGAATTGTGACCCCCCTTGGTTGTAACACGGGTGGATGTGTTCGGAAGTAAGAAGAGTACTTGGTAACGCCGGGAGTGGCCTGTGTGGCGAGTGCCATAGGATTGTGCTAAGTTGGATTAAGGCAAAATGACTTGTGATGTCATAGTTGAGGACCATCATGTGTTCCGTTGAAGGATGACAAAAGGAAGTGGAAAATGTGTGACTATCACTGGTCGATATGAGGTTATTGAAGAGAACCCACAATGTAGACGTGCCTTTAGATTTGTTGAGTACTTTATCGATATGATCCGACGTGGTGGTCTAATCATTTGTGGGAATTGAAGGCGAAGTAATGAGCCAGTAGGTGGGATCCACTTAGGAGTGAGTGGATCAGGATTGGATCATTTATGGCTCAGGTTTTAGTTGTTGTGGAGCAGGTGGATTGTATATGAGACATAAGTTGGATATCTGGACCCTCTTAGAGTTATGCAAGATGTGTGTGGTCCGTCTCGCTTACGTGGGTTTTGGTTTTGGAGCTAGTGTTGGGTCTGCCCTGTGTACATAATGGAATGTGATTTGGTTTCATATTGGTCGGGAGACCCAGGAGACCGGGAGACTTTTGAGCTGGTAGTTTTCAAAGTAAAACGGGTTTGGCCTCTCGGTAGGTGGTAATCAGTATAGTTACGCGGAAGTTTGTGTGCCCTGAAGATTTCACTATGAGGGTGATGGGTACACTATGATATTGTTGGTTGGACTTTGGGTGTCGTAGAGCGAGGATGATGTCGATGTGTTTGATTAGTAGACGTACCGTAAAATGACGTTGGAAGTACGTGAGGATATACTTTACGAGCTGTGTTTGAGGTATTCTAAAATATCTTAATTTTATTAAAGTTCGTAGGGTTGTCCTTGCTTGTGTTTAGTGGTATGCATCGTGGTTCGGGTTGGTTGAGATGGGTGCATGTAGTTGAGATGTGTCCTGATGCGTTTGGACGTGCATCGTGTTATGTTGGTGGAAATGTTGGTGATCGGCTTGGTGCTGAGATCTGTTGTTGACTATCTTGGTGAATCCGTACAATTTCGATATGATTGAACGATTCCGATGTGGACTGGATCAGGGTGATCCTGAGTGATTGATTGGCTATGGCAGGAGTCAATACTGACATGAGCTGGATGCTCAGAGTCATGAGTGGCTGGTGGGACCCCTGATATCAAGACGTGTGATCACGGGTTGATAAGTATGTGCTAGGGTCCAGTTATAGAGAAAAAGTATGGAATGTGGATGGTGTTCCCACAGGGTAACAGTGTTGGTGGTTATTGGAACCCCTAGTGAGAAGAGTTGGTTGAATTAGAGGTTTAGACGAGTACGTTGTGACTCCGGTGAGGTCGGGTGAATCGCTGACAGAAGTAGTATAGAACTTTGCACGAATCTCGATGCACAGGAGTACCGTGATCGGTAGATGTCGGTTGGTGCAATATGCGAGGTATTGTGGGTATGATTTGGTTGCTTGGCCAAGTTGGGATGATAGTTTGAGAACTGTCAGGAGAAATTGGATTGGCAGGTATGGTCATCGGGTAGGAAACCCAGTTGTGAGATCAGTTGATTTTCCCCCTGTAAGTTGCGGACGTATGAGATTCAAAATTTCAGGGACGAAATTCTTTAAGGGGGGGGGGGGGGGGGAGATTGTAACGACCTGTCCCGAAAATCGGGAGTAGATTAGTGGTTAAGGACGGATTAGTGAGAGTAATTAGTGATTAGTTGGGTGATGTCGGACGGACGGTGCAAAATGACGATTTTACCATTGGAATGGGCAAAAATGTTGACTTTTATTTCAGGCGGTCCAACGGACTTGGACTAATGACCGTGACATAGTTTGGGACATCACGAGTTCATAGACAGGTGGCACGTCCGATTCCGACATTCGAGGAGGAAGTTATGACGTTCAGAAGTTTGAGGGTAATTTGGTAATTTTGGTTAAAAATGGATAATTTGTTGACTTTTCAGATGACATGGACTTTTCACGTAAATAGTGGACCGTTAGATAGGTCTCGATTCCCTGAGTGCAATGACAGGCAGCACGCCGTCATCAGACGTCGGACGGCTTAGTTACGGGTCTGGTTATATGAGGGGTAAAATGGTAATTTGGACTTTAAGGGTCAAAATGGCCTTTTTGGCACCTTGGGATTTGTGAGCAATCGGATAGGGACAATTGGGCCTGAGTAATTGGATATTTTAGGCTGAACCATTGGCTGGAGGACACCTGGCCAGTCTCCAGTGGCTTCTAGCCTGCACGGTTAAAATACTTTTAAAATTTGGGTTTATCGATTAAGGGAGAAATATGGACAGAGAACAATTGATCAAATTCCAGTGTGTGAGTCGTGTGAATTCTTTGTGCTTGATTGAATGCTAGAGGTTTACCTGCAAGTTGTGTGTTTGTGTTGAGGGAAGATTAAGTGTTGACTGTGTGTGGAAGGTGAGGGAAACCAAAGAAACAGAGGAGGAATCGTGGATCGTTGTGCAACCTCAATCGATTAAATTTGTTTAATTTTGTCTATGGGGGTGATTAGAGAGTTGAGGACTGCTTATTGGACCCAAAGAACCACGGCGAAGGCCAGAAAACAGGTAAGGTTTCGGTATTCCCTGTTTTTCCAGAATTGGTTCAGATTGGAAGTCGTTGATTTTGGGGAGCTGTCGAGTTGTCCTAATGATCCTTACAGCCGTAGAAGGTCACTAGTGAGCCAAGGATTCGAAACCGTGCCCTGAGAAGACTGGTGGTGGCCGGGAACAAATGACTAAACTCAAACTACGCATCAAATTAAACATGTAATTTGAGTGTTATGCAATTTAAACCCTTTTTGTGTAGATGTAGTATTGGTAAATAGGGATCGTTCTTAACCGTGAAAATTAGGGAACATTAATAATGTGTTAGTGGGAAAGAATAATGAATAAAAGAATAATGAATAAATTAATGAATTAAAGAATAAAATAATCAAAGAATCAATAAATTAAAGAATAGAGGAATAAGAGAATAAAGAATTAATAAATTAATGAATTAAAGAATAAAATAATAAAAGAATAAAGATTAAAAGATTAAAAGAATAAAAGAATAAAGAATTAAAAAGGAGGGTTTTGGAGAGGTTTGTAATCATGCAAACAAGTAAACATAGATGAACTAATTCTATTTCTACTCTAACTTATGTACAAAGTAGACTTCCTTTAAACACAAACTTCACCAACATACTACAATTGCATAAATTTGAATCAATCATGAAATCATACCTTCACAAACTCATATTTCTTCATACATTTTTCATATTATAAATGCACCGAACAGCGGATTTTTACTTATAATACGATTACCTTAAGTTTGTGATTTAATGCGCCGAACAGCGGTCATACATTAAATCTCTTCAACTCTACTCTAAATGCCCCGAACAGCGGATCAACATTTAGTTTCGAAATGAAGTTTAAGCTTTAGAATGTAAGAAGTAAATGATTTTTAGAAAGTAAAACACATAGAGATTGTACTCAATTTTCACAAAAGATAGGAAGGAGAAACCAATACATATATTGCATTATAATTAGAACCAATAACAAATAAAAGAGTTTAAGAGGATGGAGAGCAAATGTTACACTTTTCAGAATGGATGAGAACAATGGATTGTTTTTCACAAGGAACATCGAACAGCGGCTGGAACCTTATGAAGATGGAAGAAGATTAAACAAGGAAATTCGGACTTGAACTCTCAAAAATTGTATTGGAAATATTTTGCCAAAGTTTCTCCTAAGAATGGCTCAATTTTGTGCCTCTTGGAAGTGTCCTTCAACAAGTGAAATGAACCCCTACTTATAGGTGGAAAAAGCTACCAAAAATAATAACAAAATACAATAAAAAAATGTTAAATAATGGAATGATGAGTAATAAAGATTTGTGATGATGTTTAGAAGTGGTTTTGGCTGTAAAGTGGCCGAAAGGTTGCAAAATTTGGCTGGAAAGTGGCTGGACCTGCAGTTCGGCATGGCATAGCTAGAAAGGAGAAAAAGTGGCCAGCAGGCAGGCGCTGAAACTGGCTTCTGGTTTCGAGATGTGCGCGCCGAACAGGAGTATTGGGCGTCGGTGAGCGCGCGTCGAAGACACTGGAGCTGGAAACAGGAACATTCGAAGCGGGCCTGGGCTTGCGACGCTTGTGAGCTGCAGGGTTTCTTTGAATGGGTTTAGGCTGCACGGTTTCTTTGGGCTGCAAAGAAAATTGAAAATTAATTAATTTAAAACTAAATTAATAATTCCACCGAATTTCGTCCATAATATTTTTGTTAAAATTCCAATCGAGACGATTCTTTCGCCAAAATGCTCCAAATTACAAACTTTATTTATCTAAACAAAAAAATCACAAAATAAATTATTTTGTTTAATTATTTATTATTTTAATATTTAAAAGTCAAGTATAAAAGGTATAAAATAATTCTTATTTAACGACCTATCAACAGAGACTGAAATTTTCTGGGTTTTGGTTCGAAGATTGAGAGGTAAGAATCAGGGTTCCTTTTCGTGTTTTAATTAGTGGAATCAATCCCAAATGTAAGGACGAAGCTTAGGATAAACAAAGGACTGGGAATGGTTTAGAAATGGGTGAAAATCGGCCTCACCGGCTCGGTTGGACCAGACCGGTTTGGACCGGTCTGAACCGGGTTGGCTGGAGGTTGATGATGATGAACAGTGCTAGCGCGTGGCTCCCACGTGCAGCCCCTTTAGACGGCGCGTGAGGGCGCATGGGGCCTTTTTTGAGGAAGTTTCCAACACGACTTTTAAAGTATTCGATGTAACGAACATTTTAGGGCTGGTTTCGAGTCAATCGGACATCGTCTCGATAGTTTTTGGGATGTCCGAATATTTTAATCCTTGGTTAAAAATAGTGAAAATTCGGGAAAATTACGGGGCTTTATTATAAGCTTTTTGAAGTAGTTAGTGACCTTATTATGGGATTTGGACAGGTTCGGAAAAGTCGGTGATAGTGGATTGGCCGAAAACGGCATAGGTGCACGCGTATCGAGGCATCATCGAAATGGTCTGTGAGTGGACTTTGCTTTCTATCTTGTGATGCATTCATATATGTTTTTATATGTTTTCTATACATGATTCTATGATTTTATTTATGATCTTGATGGTTTACGGTTTTGCACGTTTTTCGAGGTATTTGCGGAATTTCACGTTTTATGAGATTTCGATCGATGTGGTGATTTGACCATGGTTTAAATGATTTGATTTTGGGATTTGGAAATATGATTTGATTTCAAATATTTAAAATGGATTTTGGAAAGTTATTTCGGGCTTGAAGCCTAGTTCATAAAAGTGTTTTAAAAGAATGTGATTTCGGGTTTTTGAATCGAATTTCAAAATGACGATGTTGTATTCGATTTTGAAAACATGGAAATGGATTTCCGGGTTTGGGTTTAGAATGATTATTCCGGATGCTAGCTTACATAATGATGGTTGCGGACTCGGATTTGGAAATGGATGATGAATATGAGTTCTAGGTTTGGATTCGGGATCCTGATGAGATTGCGGATTCAAATTCGGAAATGGATAATGGTTTTCAAATGGCTTTGGATTGGATTTGTTGGATCTGGTAAATGGGTTTAAAAACCCGGATAGGGCTCGGATTGGGTTTAAAGACCCGAATTGAGTTTAAAGACTCGGGAGTTTAAAGACTCGGATATTGATATTTCTCCCGTAGGCCTATTGAGTTTGAAGACTCGGGAGTTTAAAGACTCGGATTATATTGAGGCCTGGATTGAGTTTAAAGACTCGGGAGTTCAAAGACTCGGATAGATCCAACAGGTTCGAGGAAGGGATATGTGGTTTCAAATGTGTTTGGATTTCACTGAGTTTTGATGATGATGGTTTTTCATAATGGTTTTCCGATGTTTTGGGCTATGCCCGGATGATACGGATTTTGATGGTTTTGGGATGAGGCTCGGGATTTGAGAAAGGAAAATAAGCTCGGTTTTTCTAAAATGGTTTGAATAACCTTGAAGCTAGAATGGTTTTATGGAATGGTTTGATATGCATGCATTGATTTTTAATTGGAGGGTATAAATGTACTTATTTTATGAACTGTTTTTAAACTTATATTTTAATTTTTTTTTCCACTCACAGTCTTTTTGTGTTTTCGATACCCTCCATGTTGTTGCGGTGCGGGCTGTTAGTTGAGAGAGACGGAGACATCACACGCGTGATCCACAGTAGATTCTGCGCACTCTGGGAAGTCCGGAAGCTTTTGTACGGTTGGCTCGAGAATCCCTTGTCCGACTTACATGTCACACGAAAGTTGAACGTCGGTTTAGCCTAGGTGTCATATGTAAGTTAGACTGGAGCAGGACTTAGCCCTTAATCCCGGGGGATTGGAGGTGGGTCCTGACATCGAACTTAACTCAAATTTTGTAAAACGAAGACAAGGTCAGTATGGGCTTGTCTCTTCACCATTTCCCTCAATTCTGATCCCATTCGACTCGTGTAAGTCTCCATAAGCTCATCCTCATCTCTATTTCCATCAATTAGTCACAAACTTCATAATTCAATCCTAAGTTTCAATTCAAGGTTTCGGGTGGGGTTTCGGGTTTACTGATTTTTCCTTCCCCTTCTCTTTTCTATTTCCTCGCAATTTCACTCTCAATTTGAATTGAGTCGCACGGTTTCAGTTTAGAGAATTGATGGTTGCCTTAGATCAATTACACCTTTTCCTCTGTTTTTGTCTCAACTATACCTCAGTAAATCATATAATTCATCCACTCCCACCGTTCACACATTTAATTGCCACTAATTAGTCTTTGCCAGGTGACATGTGTCACTTAAAGAACGAAACATGATGATTCATCAACACTAGCAAAAGGACAAATTTGCCCCTTGGGATATAAATGACCAAAATGCCCCTAGCGTTCTAGTGTCCATAACTTTTCCATCCGAACAACGATTTATGCATGTCGCCTGTCTACAGAGTCAACGTCTCGAGACCTACCCAACGGTCTCTTCTGAAAGTCTGAAAAGTGTCCCGAATGAAAAGTTAACTTTTGCCCCCTTATCCAAGGGCAAAACAGTCATTTGCATCGCTCGTCTGAAATTACTTGACTAATCACCGATTCATCTCACTAATTCATCATTAATTACTAATCAAATCCCAAAGTTCTAGGACGGGTCGTTACAATCTTCCCCCCTTAAAGAATTTCGTCCTCGAAATTCTGAATCTCGTACGTCCTCAACTACTAGAGACATCCAACTTATCTCACACCTGGGACTCCTAATTGGTGTACATCACCTGCCAATCCTGTTCCCTGTTACCGACATTATCACCACAACTACAAGTACATCTCTGCCATGCGGATCAACTCGTACCAACTTTTGGTCCATCTGGTGATTATTTCAGTTTCACTGAGGTTTTAACAGATCTTCCCTTCATGTCCAACTCATTCCTGAGGTACCTCTAACATCACACCAGCCGTGTCACATCAACTTTGACTCATTCTCGAGTCATTCCAAATGTACCTCGTACCAACTCCCTCAGTAACATAAGATCTTGCCGTCATCCAGCACGAAGCTCACCTCTATCCTTGGCACTTTTATCAATCAACATTTGTTCAACAATCCATACTGACTCCCTCAGCAATCCGTGCCGACCTTACCAGAGTCACAACACAAGAGCGCACACCAAATAACTCGTCAAGTCAGCTCATGGTGGTTCCATTACCTAACAATCACCAACACAGTCAACCCGTGGAAATACCATCCACGTCTCACTCCACCTGTCTGTAACTGAACCCAATCGAATACATGTCTCACCGTAATCACACCTCTCAGCGTCAAGGTCCCACTAACCAATCACATCCAACCATAACCACGGTGCGTATCAAAAAACTTCACAATGTACATAGCAATCACATCCATCGTACAGTATATCCTCAATCACATCGGCATTAGCCAGTCACTCAACCACTCATGTATTCACGATATATCCCAACTCCATCCAATAACATTATAAAGCATCCTTCTTTTCCAACATCAGAGTGTCCACACTAACTATGAGTCAATCACGCTTCAATCCCAGAGTCCAACATCAGGCCTATCATTATTTCAGGCCCAAACACATCTTCCAAGGCATACCGACTCAAGTCCATGCCGAGTCTCTTGGGTCTTCGGACCAACATCCAATACATCTACTCCAATCACATCACAGGGCAGGCCCAACACTAGATCCAAAATCATATATCCTGGCGTATGTAAGACAGGGCACATTCGTCCTGCACATTCAACATCTTCAACACATCCAAGCTATTCAGCCATATCCAACCCTTGTCTATAATACGATTCTTCTAAGTACAACAACCTTACAACAACCTTATGGGAGCAATCCAATCCCGATCTACTCACTCGTAAGTGGATCCCACAAATGCTCCGACTACCACATCTATCCAGATCGCTCAAGAAGACTACACGTCTAGACTGTGGGTTCTCTTCAATTACCTCATATCGCTCAGTTATAGTTACTCCTTTTCATCTTCTCTTCCTTCCTTATGTACCATCTAATGAAACTCAAGATGATCCAAGTAAACACAATACTGCCATACACACCAAACGTTAGTGACGCCACGTCATCACGTACTTTCTGCTCTCTAATGCATTCACATGTGTCCACGATCAAGGGGGGATCAAAACTCCTCAAATCTCATCATACACCACCAAGAGTCACCCATAACGACTCCAGAGTATCCAAAATTACAACTTCTTATTGTCTCAATCTCGTTGCCTCCTGATTCCGCGATTCCAACCATGTTGGAAGTGTATCCATCTTTTCCAACCATGGAACTCAATTCTCAGCACGTATACTGTAACGACCCACCCCGGAATTCGGGATTATGTTAGTAACTAATCATGATTAATGAGGGTTAATTGGTGGTTAGTTGGGTGGAATCGGACGAACGATGCAAAATGACCGTTTTGCCCCTAGTCGTGGGTAAAACGTTGACTTTTTATTCGGACGGTCAAATGGACTTTGACCAGTGACCGTGACGTAGTTTGGGACGTCACGAGATCATAGACAGGTGGCACGTTCGATTTCTACGTTGGAGGTGATAGTTATGACGATCGGAAGCCCAAGGGCATTATCGTAATTTGGACGAAATAAGGGAAAATGTTGACTTTTTGATCGGGGGGTCCGATGGCCGAGGGCCAAGGACCGTTAGGAAGGTCTCGATGCCCCGAGTACAACGACGGGCGGCACGCTTGAAGCTGACATCGGATGACCAAGTTACGGGTCAAGGAAGGTGAGGGGCAATTTGGTAATTTGCCAACTGGGGGCATTTTGGTCATTTACACGGTGGTTACTGTTCACCACCGTGAAAAACAGGGACTGTACCACCGTGTTGTGAGTGCTCTGATCGTTGCCATTGTTTAATCAATTGTGGACGGATCAAAGTATTGTTTAATTGAATTGAGGATAGTGGAGACAAGGCGTGAGGGTTGGGACTGCTTGCCGTGCTCAGGAGGAGTTAAAAATGGTCGTGGTCTCTGTGTTGCGGGAAAACAATTCCAGGGAGATTCAGAGTGTCACCCATGAGTTGTCGTCCATTCTGATCGGTTACTTGAGTGTCTGGTGAGCTGGGGAGCCATTCTGCTGAGTGTGAGAGTGTAGAGTTGGGAGAAATCGTGGAGAAAACCATTTCGGGTTTTTTTGGGGGGAAAATCCAGAGTTTGATTTCTACGGGTTATGGGACCAATCTAGGCACTGAGGGAGTTTTCTGGGAGGGGCTGGAACACAATTGTGCAAGGATTGACGTGGTTTGATCAAGGTTTGCTCAGGGACTCAAGCTCCGGTTTCATAGAAAAACAGTTTTGGAGGGAAATTCGATTTCTCAACTGGGAGCCGAGTTGAAGGAAGCTGAGGATCGTATTAATCCTCTAGGATCATTTGGGAACTAACCGCATCAATTTCGGGGAAAATCCATCACAGACAAGCCCTGAATGGAGGCCCCTGGTTTCGGAGATTTTCGAGCTTGAGGTCGACAACCTCCAGGTAATTTCCCCTCAAATTGACGATGCTTAAGTGTTCGTTTAGGTCTCTGGAAACTACTGTCTAAGTTAATTTGGGAATGGGGTCGATTTGGGTGAGTTTCGTACTTCAACCCGTTTGGGTGTTCGAGTTCGAGTTGACTGATTTAGGGCTAATGGAAGGTAATTAATGAATGGGATCCTAAATTAACCTGACGAGGAATGATTTAGGTAGAATGAAGGGAGGAATTGAGTGAGTTTTGGTAAGGATTTAACTGGGTTGTGTCGTGGGTTGAACGACCCGTATTGCAGGTTTGGCGGGTGAGAACGATGAACTGTGCAGGGGTACTGTAGCAGGCGCGTGGCTTTCACGCGCAGCCGCTTGCGGCGGCGCGTGAGGGCGCGTGGGACGGTTTCTCAAGGTGAGTTCAAAACGACTTCTGTCCTACACGATGTGACGAACATTTTAGCGTTGATTTCGAGTTTATCGGACCCCATTTCAATATGGTTCCGAGGGTCCGAAGATTTCCGTTACGTTTGTAATTAACGATTAATTCCTGGAAAATTATGGGGGATTAGTATGTTTTTATGTAAGCCCTTAGTGACACTAAAGTATGTTTTCGGGTAGGATTTGAAATTTCTGGAAAATATCGGGAATTACGGAAATGCGTGCAGCGCGGGGAAACGAGCTTATTGAACGGTGTGTGAGTGGACGTTGCTTTCAAAAATTTAATGCATGCATAAATATTTCCATGATTTTTATGATTATGATTATAAGTTGTGATTGATTTCGATTCCCGTATTTATACGTATTTTGCTATACTTACGAAATTACACATATTTCGAGACTATGGTCACTCTTATGCTTGATGATGGTTTAACGAAAGAATTTGCATAATTTGTGCGTATAATGTTTTATGAATGTTGTTTATGATTGTGAGTGTGACTCACGGTGTTGACACGGTTTTCGAAATTTATACGGATTTGCACGTGTTACGGGATTTTGAGTATGTTTGACTGGACCGTGATTTTGGTGTTTAAGATTGTGGTTTTGATGTTTCGATAATGAGATTTGAGAAATGAAGTGATTTCAAGGAATTAAAATGGATTTTGAAAAAGGCGATTTCGGGCTCGATGTTCGGGGCATAAAAGTAACTTTGATTTACGGGGTTTCGGTTTTCGGAAATAATAAAGTGGATTCTTGGTTTGGGTTCGGGATGATGCTTCCGGATGCCGACTTACGGAATCATTATTGCGAATTCGAATTCGGGAATGAAAAAGGATTTAATAAAGTGATTCGCTATGATTGTGCATGCCCCGTGTTTAATGATGATTTGTTTATGTTTGTAAAGTATGATTTGGGGAAAATGAATGTGGAAATTCGGACCATGGGTCCTGTTGTGAAAAATGTGATTTTGGGATGGATCCCACGTTGTCGTGATTGATAAACTGTTTTGGGGTTTAAAGACCCGTTGTTGTGTTTGAAAACTGTTTTGGGTTTAAAAACCCGGTGCTATTGCTGGAGCACGTTTTGAGTTTAAAGACTCGGTTAATTGATGACGGGGGAGGGCCCTTAATGAGTTTAAAGACTCGTGAGTTTAAAGACTCGGTTACTGTGATACCCCCGAGGCCTATTGATTATGTTCTGAGTTTAAAGACTCGTTGATATCCAGGGAAGACCTGTTTATGCGCATGGTTTTGAGTTTAAAGACTCGGGCGCACTTGTTATCCAGCAAAATGATTGACTTGTGATTTATTGATGATTTCTGATGTTTCGGTTGAGTTGGGCAGTGGCCCGGTATATGGTTGCTAGTTTTGGATCATGTTGTGCATTTGGTTGTGATTCGTGGTTTTGGGCTGAGGCCCGGTGTCTATGATTGCGGGCTAAGACCCGATGGTTGAGAAAAGAAAATTGATTTTGAGGTTCATACGAGTTTTCCTTATGTTGAAATTTGTTACACAGTTATTATTATTATGTGGAAAATCTTAACCGATTGCGAAATGATTTTTGTATGCATGCATTGGTTTTTACGCGGAGGGTAAAAACGTTGTTGTAACTGTTTTGCTAAACCAAATTATTTTTGTCCACTCACACCTTTTGTTTTTTTTATTGACCCTCCAGGTCTTGGCGCGTTGTTCGAGGCTGTACGAGGGGCGGAGGCATGAGTAAATACATGTGGCTATCCTTGGTCTGGCATGTACTGAGGGTAACTTGGGTGTTTCAGTCGACTTGCCAGACGGGAGCAGGACCGGGCACGGTTATCGATGCCCCTTCTGGGGGCGGTCTTGTCAATTTGGTATCAGAGCACTAGGTTGCTGATTCTGTTGCCACATCATGCCTCCGGAGCGTAAGCCTCGTGCGCGACCTGGTAGTGAGACGAGTAGGCGAGGGTGGTTGGGACCTCGTGTTAGATTTCGGGTGAGATTGACCCTGGTTTGAGGGTCAGATGTCGGGTAGTGTACACTGTGAACTGTGATTTGCGCGACTTGCTTGACGTAGAATTGTGTGGGTCGCAGGGACGGACGAGACCGGTGGCTGGAAGGCCACATTTTTGGGCAAATTGTACTTTCTCTTAGGCCCTATTGATTGAATAGGAAGTGGTTGAGCATTGGATATTGCTCGGGGATGGGTATGTCAGTGATGACATGATTGGTTTGGTATGAGATTGGACTCAGGAGGAGTCAAGATGTGGATGTGGGACTCACGATGAGTCAGTATTTTGGGTTAGGAACGTGAGATGAGTCATGGTAAGGTACCAAGGCTCGAGAGGAGCCAGAAAAGCTAAGTGAGGAACGTTTGCCACCTAGGATGCCAAGGACCAGAATATGGACAGGTATTGAGGAGTTAGAAATTGCAGCTTGGTTTTGTGGGATGGTGGTCTTGTGGAGTTTAGCTGATGGTCTGGGGTACTTGGTGTAGTGGTAGTGGTTGAGGATCAGGGAGCGTTCAGGGAACGTTCATTATTTCTAATGTGGATTGTCAGAATGGTGGTACCCATGGTTGCGGGGTACGGGTGAGGATGCGGGATCGTCGCTCGGTATGAGCGGAGATCCGGGGCTACCCACTTTGCACACAGTGTGCTAGTGTAGATGTTTGTATGTTGGTGCTGTAACGCCCCGGACGTTCTGAAAATGTAATATTATAAAATATTGAATAAAATGACGTTCTTACCCTTGTGATTCGTATGGTCAAACTGTTGACTTTTTGTTTGGAGGGTTGAACGGACGTGGAGTGATGACTGTGACGTAGTTCGGGACGTCACGAGTTCACAGACAGGTGGCACGTCCGATTCGGACGAACAGGGTGAAAGTTATGATGTTCGGAAGTTCAGGGGCATTATCGTAATTTTGATGTTATGAGGGAAAAAGTTGAATTTTTGTTTGACAATTGATATCCATATGACTCGAAGACCGTTAGGTTCGTCTCGAGGTCCCGAGTACAACGACGGGCGGCACGCGTGAAACGGACGTCGGATGACCGAGATACGGGTCACGGAAGTTGGAGGGCAATTTGGTAATTATTGCACAGAGGGGGCATTTTGGTCATTTCACGGCGGTTACTGTAGCACCACCGTGAAAAACAGAGTGCGGCCGTGGAGTTTGTGCGTGCAATTGTTTATGGCTAAGTGGACAGGTGAGTGGGTTTAGTTTATGGATTTTGAGGCTGTGGGAAGCATTCATGCGTGTCTGGGCAGAGTCTGAGTGCACGGGAGAGATTAGAAAATGGATGTGGTCTCTATGCTTGCGGGAAACCATTTTCAGAGACCTCAGTTGGTCTCCCACGGGCTGTTGGCCACACTGATCGATTATCTGAGTATGGGAATGGAGTGAGGATTGATTTGGGGTCATTTGTGCATCAGAGTGAGGGTTGAGACTGAGAGAGATCGAGAGAAACCGTGAAGAACCATTTTCGGGTTTTTGGGGGGAAATCGCAGAGTTCAATTCCTACGGGTTCTAGGATCAATCTAGACACGCTGAGGGACTTCTGGGAGTGACAGAATCACGACGGTGCAAGAATTGAGGGAGAATGTTCGTTGTTGGCCCAAGAACCTGAGTTGCGGTTCAGAGATGAACCAGTTGGAGGGAAAATCACATTCAATTTCTGAGGCTTGTTGATCGAAACCAAGGGCCATTCTAGCCTTCTGGGAGCAAGAGGAAACCAACCGCATCGATTTCGAAGGACGACACTCACGAATTGGCCATGAACTGAGTTCCCTGGTTCTGAGTATTGTCGAGCTTGAGGACGACGACTTCCAGGTAACGGCGAGTCCAATTGATTGTACCATTGTGTTCGTATAAGTCCCCTTAAGCTACTGGTGAAATTAATTTGGAAATGGAATCGTGTAGGGTGAGTTCCAGACGTCGACTTGATCAACTGTTTGAGCTTGAGTTGGGTCGTTCTGGTGTTAGTCGAGGTTAGTCATCAACACAGACCTAAAATTAATGGCTTAGAGAAGGTAATAGGATTGAAAACGAGAAGAATTGATTGAGAATTGAACTTGAACTGGTCGGGTTGAGTCGCGGGTAATTGACCCGTTTATCAGTCTATCCGGGTAAGGACGAAGACACTGTAGCTTGGCGCGTGGCCTTCACGCGCAGCCACTTTGGGCGGCGCGTGACGGCGCGTGCGATGTTAACTCCGATCACGGTCAACATGGAATTTGTTCCTTTCAGTCTAATTAACATATTACCTTTAGGATTCGAGTTGTTCGGGAGTCGTTCGGGATAATTTCGGGAGTCCGGAAGGTTAAGTCTCTAAGTTTAATTTCGCCGAAAAATCCGGGAAAATTAGGGAAAAATCATACGAGCTATTTGAGGATGTTTGTAACCCTCTTGTACGTTTTTACAGGCCCGGACACTTCCGAAGCTACGGAGGAGCGCGCGGGACGCGATTGACGCGTCCTAAAACTGTGAGTGGACTTTTTGATTTCTAAACTGGGCATGCATGACTATTTTACTGGTTTATCTTATGATTTTGCATATGATTTTATGATGGTGATATGATAATTCGGTTTTACGTATTTTCACGCTTTTCGAGATATTCATCGTATTTCACGCAATTCGAGGTTACGGTTTTTTGCTTATGCATGAATGATGTTTTGATGAAGTATCTGGATATGATTATGCATGTTACGGATTTATGATGTTTTGATTATGATTGTGAAGTGATTTCGTAAATTGCATGTTTTGGAAATTGCATGTGAATTCGGACATAAGTCCTACTATGACGTGATATGATTTCGGAATGATGTTGGGAAACGGTTTATGATAAATCCTGGTTTAATGTGTTTAAAAAACGGTTTTGGGTTTAAAGACCCGGTTGATTGTTGGATCCGGTTTTGGGTTTAAAGACCCGGTTTATTGATGACGGGGGCGGGCTCGAAAATTGGGTTTAAAGACCCAGATTGAGTTTAAAGACTCGTGAGTTTAAAGACTCCGTTATTGTGATACCCCCGAGGCCTATTGATCATGTTTTGAGTTTAAAGACTCGTTGATATCCCGGGAAGGCCTGATATTGAGTTTAAAGACTTGGATGGATCCAACGGCATAATTGTGATTATTGATTCACTTTTTACTTGACTTGTGCAATTGATGTTTCAAAATGACGGTTTCTGGATTCTGGTAAGGTTAAGTTGTTTTACATGAGTTATGATGAATCTCTGTAACGTTTTTCATGTGTTTCGGTAAAAGAGTTTTCAAAGGCTTAATACGTGATTTTTGAATATTCGGTTATGCATGCGTGTTACAAAACTGGAGGGCGAACCCGATTTCGAAAACTGTTTTCCTGTAAAACTTATGCGCATGGTTTTGAGTTTAAAGACTCGGGCGCACTTGTTATCCAGCAATATGATTGACTTGTGATTTATTGATGATTTCTGATATTTCGGTTGAGTTGGGCAGTGGCCCAGTATATGGTTGCTGGTTTTGGATCTTGTTGTGCATTTGGTTGTGATTCGTGGTTTTGGGCTGAGGCCCGGTGTCTATGATTGCGGGCTAAGACCCGATGGTTGAGAAAAGAAAATTGATTTTGAGGTTCATACGAGTTTTCCTTATGTTGAAATTTGTTACACAGTTATTATTATTATGTGGAAAATCTTAACCGATTGCGAAATGATTTTTGTATGCATGCATTGGTTTTTACTCGGAGGGTAAAAACGTTGTTGTAACTGTTTTGCTAAACCGAATTATTTTTGTCCACTCACACCTTTTGTTTTTTTTTTATTGACACTCCAGGTCGTGGCGCGTTGTTCGAGGCTGTACGAGGGGCGGAGGCATGAGTAAATACGTGTGGCTATCCCTGGTCTGGCACGTACTGAGGGTAACTTGGGTGTTTCAGTCGACTTGCCAGACGGGAGCAGGACCGGGCACGGTTATCGATGCCCCTTCCGGGGGCGGTCCTGTCATATACCACCACTGGATGAACCAACCCACCGTCAACTCCTCTACTACACTTAGGAAATCCACAACTCCTATGAATCACAACCACATGTCCGTACACAATCCAACTCACCAACCAACTCGTTTTATGTTGGTACATCAATTCGTTTCTTACTTCCAACCCTTCCGAGGTTCAACTTCCGAGCACCATATGGAACTACCGAATACCAACTCTTGGGATCCTCAATCATCGATCACCAATCACCGTCCTCGGACTCTGTCTCTACTGACTCATTCGTCACATACCTACCCATCAGGATGAGTCCACGAAAACTAATCTCACTAATGGTCGAACCTGACCATACCTACCTAGCCTGCTCCAAACCGAAGCCTAGGCCCACCGTGCTTTCGCTGCGCTACTCTGATCAACCTAACACCAACATGACCAATCAAACCGAAACATGACCTGCCAATGGTCATCAAATATCCCGACTCGATTAGTAGTAATAGTCTGGACCACACAACTGGTCGCAACCTCAACTCACGATGTGCCCATCCTACCATGCACAAGCATCTCAGCTTGTGGCAGATCATCTCCGATGTATTGCTCACAGTACCCTAAGCCCAATCATATCGAGCCATATCTCACCTCTACACTCAGATCGGGGGAAAACTGACCTCCCTCGTATTCCACAACTCTGAGCAACCGATGCTTAACCAAGCCTCATAGTCACACTGACCCACTCCAGGTCACCCACAACCTCAGCTGCAGCCAGCAGCACAATCTCACATCTGACCCAAAAAGTCGGCACAAGCCACAATAGCGTACTAACTCACGTTTTCCAAACTAATCATCCGACTCAGGGTTTTCCAAGTCAACGTCCTTACGAGTGTCACAAAACCTGAATAACTCAACGAGGCACATCCACTAGCATGCATCAGACCTCACTACTCGGGTCGTCACACCAGACCAAGAACATTTACTAAACCAATAAGCATCACTAGGGGGAAATTTCTCAACTCATACTGTATCAGATGCCTGTACCCTCGCGATTTGAGAAATCCGGCTACTCAGAGCCGCACAAGTCCAATTTCTACCAATCTGACCAAGTGGTCACCAGTCCAAACTATCGTTAGTCAACCGCTTAGGGCCAACATATATCATACCACACATTGCGTATCGGGCAAAACATCACCCAAGCACTAGGTATTGCCACTAACTAACGTACCATCACCCAAGCGTTCAAGTTGATGACGGGCTGCTCCGGGTAGAGACATCACATCCACAGCAACATCACAACACTATAATTGATAAACCAACTGCTCTGGAAGCCACAATCTCGAGCAGAGTGCACAAACCGCGCAAATATACCAAATTGAAACGACCCACCTCCAATCCCCCGGGATTAAGGGACAAGTCATGCTCCTGCCTAACCCACGTGCGACACGAAGGCTAAACACATGTTTAACCTCCGTGAAACACGTAAGCCAGACAAGGGATACCGAAGTCAACTTACCAAAATCAATTTCAAATTTCCCAGAGTGCGCATAATTCACTGTGGATCGCGTGTATGATGTCTCCGTCTCACTAATAATAGCCTGCACCGCATCAACCTGAAGGGTATCGAAAACAGAAAAAACTGTGAGTGGACAAAATAAATAAAAGTGCTAAAACATTTTATAAGGAAAGAAATTTATACCTTCCACACAAAATCAATACATGCATTCGAAAATCATTTCATAACCCATTTCATTTCCAATATAAGAAAATCGTGTATGAAAACCAAAATCATTTCTTTTTCTCAAACCTCGGGCCTTAGCCTGTTTGTCTGACACTATTCATCTCCTTCGCTCGTTTGTCTGTGCAATCGGATTCTGCAACCCGTGTTATGACTAGATTCAATCCCTGTCAATTTCAACTCGATTACTTCAATTGATTCGGCCAATGGCATCTTTATGAATCTAATTATGGTTCTGTAACCTCAATTACATTAGAACTTACCTCAATCCAATCAAATTCGAATTCGACAATTCGAAGAACAGGTGGGCACTGTTCATCAAACATTGAAGGACACTGAAGGACACAATGAGTCACCAAACATTGACTCATCAAAATGGCCGAAACATCAAATCTTAGCCCAACCAAAATTACCATTTAACCCTTACCTTCAAAATTACCAAAATACCCCTCATAGTTCTAGACCCATAACTTCTACGTCCGAACTCCGATTGTTGCATGCCGCCTGTCTACGGACTCAGCGTCTCGAGATCTACACAACGGTCATGGCCAAAAGTCCAAAAGGCATTCCGAACAAAAAGTCAACTTTCGGCCCCATAACCAAGGGCAAAATTGTCATTTTACATCCAACTTTTCCAATTTTTTTCTTTTTCAAATTTCCGGGTCGCCACAACCTTCCCTCTTTAAGGAATTTCATCCCCGAAATTCAATCACGTTATTTATTAAACAATCATACAACAGTACAGCTATACAATAACATACATTACAATAAAAACGTAACAATAGATAATAATAATCACAACATCTACAGCCACATTGAGGTCTTGTAACACTCTATCACGCTTTCCAAGATCTACGTTCGTGAACCTGAAGGCCTACCACGACCTGGTCGCCCAGTTCTGGCGCTATGAGTACCACCAAGGGAAGTCGACATTGGTCCTTGGTGTCGACCCACAGCTGTACGGTCTGTCACACGTTGATCCGACCGGTAGGGGCATTCTTTCCTAATGTGACCATGCTCTCCATAATGAAAGCAAATGATTGGTGTACGCCATGATGACAATGAAACTGAAACTCTACTCGATTGTTCTGAGGTGAGGGGCCTTGGCATAACTCCTCGAATATCCTCTGGTTCATTTCCTTGACTCGTACTTCAGGTACTCTGATGTTCTCAGTATCGTCCAAAGCTTCTATCTCGCTCTCAAATGGGTAAAGTCGCCTCCACTCGAGTAGCAGCATCTGACAATTCTCTCAGGGTAGAATATGAGCCAATTGTCACAGCGCCCCATATCGCATTCCTCAATCCCTGCTCAAATCTTCGACACTTATCTTCCTCATTTGTGTCAGGACCCACCCTGGTTTCACCCCGAAAACCGAGGTAAATCCTGCTCCCGTCTGACACCCCGACACAAACAGTCAGACGCAGGAGAAATAATATCAATATCCCGAAGACAAGTTTTTACAGAGCATAGTACAAAATGCACGGAAAAGAAAAACCGATAACCTAAATACACGCACGCGGAAAAATTCGAAACACTCCGGGATCCCTCTCGTGACTTCTATGCCTCAGACGCTGCCTCAACGCCGGAACCCCGCGCTAGCTCCACAACCTGGAGGGCAGTTAAAAACAGAAGGTGTGAGTGGACCATAATAAAATAATAATTTCCAAAAACCATTTTAGAAGAAAACCGGGTTTAGCCCTCCGTTTTGAAACCACATGCATAACCCAGTTCATAAAACAGTTATAAACCAAATCACCATAAAACCGCATCATAAAAAACAGAAACACTATAAAACAGTTATAGAAATCATATCACAAGCATCATAAAACTATAGCGTAAAACATCATTTTCCGATCAAACCTGCTGGACCTATCCGAGTCTTTAAACTCCCGAGTCTTTAAACTCAATCCATGCCTCAATAATATCCGAGTCTTTAAACTCCCGAGTCTTTAAACTCAACAGGCCTACGGGGGAAATATCAATATATCCGAGTCTTTAAACTCCCGAGTCTTTAAACTCAATCCGGGTCTTTAAACCCAATCCGGGCCCGTCCCTCGTCAATTAATATCCGGGTCTTTAAACCCAATAATCAGATCCAGAAAATCCAATCCAAAACCATTTGAAAACCTTTTCCAAATCCACCTCCAAACCCGAATCCAAAATCACTGGTTCGATGCCCTTCCAGCATCCCGAACCGTCATTCCGAACCCAAATCCGGAATACCACTTTCCAACTTTAAAACCAAATCTCGATTCTCGAAATCCGATTTCAAAACCGAAAACCCTTGATCATCGAAATCGCGTTCCAAAATCCCTTTATAATCATTGAAAATCATTTAACGTTTGAAACCTTAAAACCATAGCTTTATTTTCAGAAATCACACTTTCTCGTAAAACGTGCCAAATAATTATTTCTCGAAAAAAGTGCAAGCATATAAAACCACATCATAAATCCAACAATCATGAAATCACGTATATAAAACAAGTATAGAAAATAGTTATGCATGTTCGAGTTTAAGGAAAGGGTCCACTCACAGTACCGAGCCCTCAATCGCGTCCCGAACGTCCTGCACGTTCCTCAGCTTCCTCGGGAAATCCCAATCCTGTCAATAACCACCAAATTATGTCACTAACCCACATACGAAGGTCCACCTAAATTCCTTCAAAAATCCCCGAATCCTAAACGTAATAAACCGGGACCCTAAGCTTTCACCATCGCGAAACTAAACTCAAACGACGTCCGAACAACCCGAAACCACTTTCATTAGACTCGTCATAACATCTAGACTAAAAACCATGTTGACACCTTCACCGGAGACTGCCGCACGCGCCCCCACGCGCCGCCCAAAGTGGCTGCGCATGGCCCTCACGCGCCAGCTACAGTGCACCTTCAACCTCACGTCGGCCCGGCTCGCACCAGTAGCCTGCAACCTGAACCGGCGAGAGCGGTTCTCCGCCGTACCTGCACCAAAACACCTCCTTTCTTCACCCTCAGCTTCGTCCAGACCTACCCTATCTTTTCCCCAACTTCAGAAACCTCGATTCATCCCGTAGCTCATCGACTCAAGCTCGAAAGAAAACCCAAAGCCTACCCTGTTTTCCTTTCCGGCCACCCAAGTAACCTCCCGTCACGGTGGCTATCCCAGACTCTTCCTAGGACCTCACTGAACCTAACCCAACTCTCCTAAACCTTCGACTCAGTCCCTAGGTTCATGACTCCCCGTCTGAAACTCACGGCCAAAACAAAGCACACATAGTCTCCTCCGTCGTGCTAACCCCTACCGTTCATTCCCCATCACGGCAGCACAACCAGAGGACTCCCAGACCTCACCTGAGTCCCCTAGACCTCCCTATGAACTTCGATTCTACCTCTCAAGCCACGACTTCCAATTTGAACTCAGTCTACAAAACAGAGCACAGAAACAAGGATGAGGAATTACCTGCCTCCCGTCGCCGTCGTGAGTTCCGCAGGGGCTGGTCGACTCCTCTCAGCCTCCACCACACCACCACAAGCCCAAGTGCACCGTACACGGCCACCACCGCCACGATTTCTCACAAACTCCCTGAGTTTCTCCCTGTTTCCCCCTGGTTTTCCTGCAGCTCTCCTCGCCCTTACACACAGCCACCACGCCGTCTAATCCTTTCAACACCACCCCAACATCTCTCTCACTCTTTCTGATCACTCCTCACTCCCCAGAAGCCTTCAACTTCCACGATCACCCCTCAATTTTCCTCACAATCTCCCTCTGTTCACTCTGGATCGAAGAACACGAACACACACTTACACGGGTGCACCCCCAAATAATTGGAACCGTGCACACACTGGAACTCACCAGAACCCACTACACATTTGCCACATGTCACCAATCCTCTCCATTCTCTCCCAAATGGCCCAATCTCAACCCTTCATCTGCTTCTCTCTGCTGCACAATTTCCAGAGCACAAAGACCAAAATACCCCTCCTTTTAACTCCAAAATTACAATTATGCCACTAACTTCCTTGACCCGTAACTCACACTTCGTAAGTCCGATGAATACGTGCCGCCTGTCATCGAACTCAGGACAACGGGATCTACGTAATCATCCTCGGTCAACGTACCAAAACCCGATCGTCCAAAAAGTCAACTTTTCCCCCTATTTTAACCAAATTACGGTTATGCCCTCAACCTTCCGAACATCACAACTTCCTCCCCGGATGTCGGAATCGGGCGTGCCACCTGCCTACAGATTCGTGACGTCCTAAAATACGTCCTGATCACTGGTCAATACCCACTAGACTACCCGAACTAAACGTCAACTGTTTGCCCGAACTAGGGGCAAAATCGTCATTCTATGCGTACGGACCTATCGGGGCCACCTAACCACCGATTAGCCTCACTAATTCCACCTTAATCACTTTCTAAACTTTAATGTCTGGGATGGGTTGTTACAATTTGCCACATACAGAGGAGCGAAACTAGATAAGTGCAAGAATTTCTGCTCATAGTCGGCCACTGACAAATTCCCTGCTGCAATTGAAGGAACTCAACCTCTTTAGCATTCTGAAAAGATCGGGGCTAAAACTAATTCAGGAAGCGATCTCGGAAAGCCTCCCAAGTCAAAGTGAGGGCAGTTAGACCAATCATCTGTAACCCACGCCACCATCTATAAGCATGACCACTCAACGTAAATGTGGCTAATAGGACCATATCCTTTGGCGAACATCTCATAACCTCGAAAATCCGCTCAAAATGAATAAGCCACTCGTAGGCCTCTTCTAGGTCTGTCTGGCCAGTAAATCTAGTGGCTCCCAGACGTTGGACTCTCTCAACATCTGGACCCTCGAACTCATTACCAGGTCGGGTACAGGGCTCGCGTCTCGGAGGAATGACAAATCAGTAACCCAATGCTCTGATACCAATTTGACAGGACCCGTCCCCACTAGACTTTGATAACCGTGTCCGTTCCTACTCTTGTCCGACAAGTCAACTGAAGTCCCGAAACTACCTCTTAGCACCTGTCAGACAAGGGATAACTACACTGATTTCCACTCATGCCTCCACCTCTCGAATAGCCCCGAACGTCATACCACAGCCTGGAGGGTCATCAAAATAGAAAAGGTGTGAGTGGAAAAAAATAATATCATTTTAAAATACATTTCAAATAGACCATTTATCCCTTCAGTTATTAAACCATGCATGCATAGGGTAAATCATATGTATAACAATCACCGGCTGTCCAGCCAAATCACATGAAACGTATCAAATCCCGGCTCTCAAGCCAAACATGTGAAAACGCTAACCTGGCCACAAAGACCAAAAACCTGTACTCAATACCAGTACGCAATCACAATCAACATCAAACAACATTACTCACAAGTGCACAATCAATCAATCAATCAATCAATCAATCTGCATTATTCACAAGTGCACAAATAATCACACAGTCACATCCGCACTACGCATAGGTCAACCTCGGGAACTGCACTTAGGCACCATCCGAGTCATATTAGTTATGTTTGGGAACTGCACACGCATCATCTAGACGTACCACATACTCAGGAACTACACTCACACAACATCCGAGTCACGTCTAGGAACTGCACTCGCACCATCCAGAACATGGTCCAGTATCCACAATCACAAACACAATCCATACCACAAACACATATCAATCACATCCATGACTTCAAACCAAGTCAAAAGCATTCCCGACAGGGTCTCAAGCCCAAATGCCATTTACACGTAAATCCATAAAATCTCATTTTAAAACAATAAAATAATCCAGAAATCATCCTTGACTCACCAACTAAGTCAAAATATCATTTTTGAAACCATTTTGACTCTGGGCCTAGCCCAACATATCATTTGCACATTCATAGTACAACGTACCCAGACCGATTAAAATAATCATTAAATCACAACTAATCATGTCAAATAAACATGACATCATTGAAAATCAAATCATGCAATCAATCATGTAAAATATTTAACTATGCATGCATAACAGTTTATAAAACAAACGTCCACTCACACACCATCCAAACCACTCGCTTTCTGAGCTGCACGCGTTTCCGTAATTTCTAGAAATCCTGAATCCTGTCAAATAACATCATTATGGGTCACTAATGAATCCAAGAATAGCATATTAAAATCCCCCAAAGTTTTCGGGAATTAAATACAAATTTAAAACGTAACATAATCTTTCGAACCCTCGAAACACTATCGAGACTATGTCCGATCGACTCGAAATCAACGCCAAAATGTTCGTTACATTGATTACATGAAAAAGTATGTTGAACACTTCCACAGAAGATCAACCACGCGTCCTCACGCGCCGACTACATGGGCTGCGCGTGAACTCACGCGCTGATTACATGGGTTGCGCGTGAACTCACGCGCGATGAACAGTACCACTACTGTTCATCGTCCCAACCCGATCACCTAGTAAACGGGTTTGCAACCCAGGGTGCAACCCGATCAGTTCTCAATCAATTCGACCTCAATTCCTTCATTTCATTCACTGATTTTCATCTATTCAATCTTAATTAGGGATCTGTATACTCAATTTCACGAAATCACGTCTTAAACAGGTCGATTTCTAAATTCATTCCCGATCGGCAATAACTCCAATTTCGTCCAATTTCAACCCCTCTCTTAATTCCAAATCAACCAGTAAGTATCCTAGGACTCAAATGAACATGATTTCAAGATCAATTTCAATTTTTCTTACCTCTAATTATGTGAACCCAAGCTTGATTTTTCGAAGAGTTGGGAGATGCGGTTCTCGGCTAAAACGATAGCAATCCTCTTCGATTTTGAGATGGATTAACTCGAAATGATCCCAGAAGGATAGATTCAAGGTCAATTCGGGTCCTCAAGGTCCACAACTCCAAATTCGAAACCCTACTTTGTTCTTCAATTTTTCGAATATAGGTTTTTCTGGTTATCCTGTCTATCCCTCGTGTTTTCTCTCTGTCCCAAGCTCCTAAGCCGCTAAATTGCATCCAATTGCATCAATGTTTCTCAATTGGTTGCAGGGAGGATCAATCAGACATTTCTTTCTTCTCTGTTGTTTCCCTCAAAAGTTCACACAACAACGTTTCCCCCAATTTCAATTTATCTTTTTCCCACCGTCACAATCTCTTTGGCCACTACTCAGCCTTAGCCAAGTGACATGTGTCACTAAAGGACATAATGAGTCACCAAACATTGACTCATCAAAATGGCCGAAATCAAATCTTAGCCCATGTCAGAACCCGACCCTCCTCAGTCAGGACCCGACTCATCTAGCACCATATTGTCCGCTTTGGGCCTCGCCCTCACGGTTTTGTTTTCGGGAGCTCATGGTGCAACTTCCCAGGGGGTCACCCATCATGGAATTCCACCAGCCTCAACTTGCTTAACTTTGGGGTTCCAATCCCCCCCAAAGCCACTTGAGCTCCCAAAAGTCCTAGTGCTAGATAGGTGTGTGCCTACACCTTTAAGGCACACCACCATCCTCTCCCAGACCATTCCCCCTCGCAGGAATGTGGGATTGTTCACCGTTTCCTGCAGGATACAGGTCTTACAATCCACCCCCCTTAGGGCCCAGCGTCCTCGCTGGCACACTTCCCAGTCGGGGTCTGGCTCTGATACCAAATTATCAGGACCCGACCCTCCTCAGTCAGGACCCGACTCATCTAGTACCATTTTGTCCGCTTTGGGCCTCGCCCTCACAGTTTTGTTTTCGGGAGCTCATGGTGCAACTTCCCAGGGGGTCATCCATCATGGAATTGCACCAGCCTCAACTCGCTTAACTTTGGAGTTCCAATCCCTCCCAAAGCCACTTGAGCTCCCAAAAGGCCTAGTGCTAGATAGGTGTGTGCCTACACCTTTAAGGCACACCATCATCCTCTCCCAGACCATTCCCCCTCGCAGGAATGTGGGATTGTTCACCGTTCCCTGCAGGATACGGGTCTTACAATCCACCCCCCTTAGGGCCCAGTGTCCTCGCTGGCACACTTCCCGGTCAGGGTCTAGCTCTGATACCAAATTGTCTGGACCCGAACCTCCTTGGTCAGGACCCGACTCATCTAGCACCATATTGTCCGCTTTGGGCCTCGCCCTCACAGTTTCGTTTTCGGGAGCTCATGGTGCAACATCCCAGGGGGTCACCCATCATGGAATTGCACCAGCCTCAACTCGCTTAACTTTGGGGTTCCAATCCCCCCCAAAGCCACTTGATCTCCCAAAAGGTTTAGTGCTAGATAGGTGTGTGCCTACACCTTTAAGGCACACCACCATCCTCTCCCAAACCATTCCCCCTCGCAGGAATGTGGGATTGTTCACCTTTACCTGCAGGATACGGGTCTTACAGCCCAACCAAAATTACCATTTTACCCTTACCTTCAAAATTACCAAAATGCCCCTCATAGTTCTAGACTCGTAACTTCTACGTCTGAACTCCGATTGATGCATGTCGCCTATTTACGGATTCAGCGTCTCGAGACCTACACAATGGTCATGGTCAAAAGTCCAAAAGGCATTCCGAACAAAAAGTCAACTTTCGACCCCATAACCAAGGGCAAAATTGTCATTTCACATCCAACTTTCCTAATTTTTTTATTTTTCGAATTTCCGGGTCGTCACATCACACATCTAATTGCCACTAATTAGTCTTTTCCAGGTGACATGTGTCACTTAAGGAACGAAACATGATGATTCATCAACACTAGAAAAAGGACAAATTTACCCCCTTAGGATACAAATGACCAAAATGCCCTTAGCATTCCAAGGTCCATAACTTTTCCATCTGAACTCCGATTTACGCATGCCACCTGTCTACGGAGTCAGCGTCCTGAGACCTACCCAACGATCTCTTCGGAACATCTGAAATGTGTCCCGAATGAAAAGTCAACTTTTGCCCCCTCATCCAAGCGCAAAACAATCATTTTGCATCGTCCATCCGAAATTACTTGACTAATCACCTATTCATCTCACTAATTCATCATTAATTACTAATCAAATCCCGAAATTTCAAAACGGGTCGTTACATGTTGAGTTTGAATGGTGAAGGGTTAGACGATCAAGATTGAAGCTTCCTCTAGTAACTTTCCTTCACTCATGGTGTATTTGGTATAAGGAACAAAAAAAATGAATTTTGTGGAGTCACCTAGATGTGATATCATGAAAGATTGGTATAATTTTCTGTATCTATTTGTCAATGTGACCCACAAGGTTAAATATACGTTCTAGGGTTTGTTCTAGGCAAGTAAGGTCTATTATAGAAATAAATAACAATTCCAAATTATATGAAAATTACAAATGGGATCCTAATATTATAGGGCACTGGATGTAACACCCCGGAAATTCAAATATTTTAATATTGTAATTTAATGTTTGAATTGACGTTTTTACCCTTGTGAATGGTATGGCCAAATTGTTGACTTTTTGATTGGTGGGTCAAATGGACTTTGACCAGTGACCGTGACGTAGTTCGGGACGTCACGAGTTCGTAGACAGGTGCCACTTCCAATTCGGACGATCGGGAAAAAGTTATGACTATCGGAAGTTCAGGGGCATTACCGTAATTTGGACTTCAGGGGCGAAAATGACAGGACCGCCCCCGAAAGGGGCATCGATAACCGTGCCCGGTCCTGCTCCCGTCAGGCAAGATGACTGAAAAACCCAAGTTACCCTCAGTGCTTGCCAAACCAGGGATAGCCACACGTATTTACTCATGCCTCCGCCCCACGTACAGCCTCGAACAACGCGCCACGACCTGGAGGGTCAATAAAAACCAAAAGGTGTGAGTGGACAAAAATAAATCAGTTTAGCAAAACAGTTACAACAAGCGTTTTTACCCTCCGCGTAAAAGCCAATGCATGCATACAAAAACATTTCGTCATCGGTTAAGATTTTCCACAAAATAAAAACTGTGTATCAAATTCCAACATAAGGAAGAACTCGTATGAACCTCAAAATCTTTTTCCTTTCTCAACCATCGGGTCTTAGCCCGCAACCATAAACACCGGGCCTCAGCCCAAAACCACGAATCAAAACCAAATGCACAGCATGATCCAAAACCAACAACCATATACCGGGCCACTGCCCAACTCAACCGAAACATCAGAAATCATCAATAAATCACAAGTCAATCATTTTGCTGGATATCAAGTGCGCCCGAGTCTTTAAACTCAAAACCATGCGCATAAACAGGCCTTCCCGGGATATCAACGAGTCTTTAAACTCAGAACATAATCAATAGGCCTCGGGGGTATTACAGTAACCGAGTCTTTAAACTCACGAGTCTTTAAACTCATTAAGGGCCCTCCCCCGTCATCAATTAACCGAGTCTTTAAACTCAAAACGTGCTCCAGCAATAGCACCGGGTTTTTAAACCCAAAACAGTTTTCAAACACAACAACGGGTCTTCAAACCCAAAGCAGTTTTCAGCGGGTCTTTAAACCCCAAAACAGATTGACAATCACGACAACGTGGGATCCATCCCAAAATCACATTTCCCACAACAGGACCCATGGTCCGAATTTCCACGTTCATTTACCCCAAATCATACTTTACAAACATGTTCAATTCATCATGAAACACGGGGCATGCAAAATCAGACCAAATGACTTTATTAAATCCTCTTTCATTCCCGAATTCGAATTCGCAACAATGATCCCGTAAGCCGGCATCCGGAAGCATCATCCCGAACCCAAACCAAGAATCCATTTTTTCGAAAACCGAAATCTCGTAAATCAAGTTACTTTTGTGCCCCGAGCATCAAGCCCGAAATCACCTTTTTCAAATCCATTTTAATTCTTAGAAATCACTTCTTTCTCAAATCTTATTTTCAACACATCAAAACCACAATCATAATCACCAAAATCACGATCCAATCAAAACATACTCACAACCCCTTTTTAATATCCTCAAAATCACAAGTCTCATTTCAGTTCCCAGATTCAAACATCAACAGTGATCAAATCACAAGAACTCAAAAATCTCGTAAAACGTGCAAATCCGGGACGTTTTCGGAAAAACATGTCAAAATCGTAAGTCACACTCGCAATCATAAACAACCTTCTTAAATCATTTTACACCCATTTCATATAACTTCTTTCATTAAACCATCATTAAGCACACGAGTGACCATAGTCTCGAAATACGTGTAATTTCACAGGTATAGTAAAAATACGTATAAATACGGGAATCGAATACGTATAAATACGAAAATCAAAATCAATCACAACTTATAATCACAATCATAAAATCATAGAAATAATTTATGCATGCATTAAATTTTGAAAGCAACGTCCACTCACACACATCCTTAAGGCTCGATTTTGCGCGGCACGCATGCCTGTAATTTCCGATATTTCCAGAAATTCCAAATCCTGTCCGAAAACATACTTTAGTGTCACCAAGGGCTTACATAACAACATACTAATTTCCCATAATTTTTCTGGAATTAATCATTAATTACAAACATAATAGAAATCTTCGGACCCTCGGAACCACATCGAAACGGTGTCCGATAAGTTCGAAACCAACGTTAAAATGTTCGTTACATTGTATAGGATAAAAGTCGTGTTGAACTCACCTTGAAAATCGGCCCCACGCGCCGTCACGCGCCGCCGCAAGCGGCTGCGCGTGACACTCACGCGCCAGCTACAGTAACCCAACGGTCACCATCTTCACCCGACTCCCTGACATACGGGCTGTTCCACCCGCGTGAGGATCCGATTAGCAGTCCTTCAATTCGACATTATTTGAACGATTTGAGCACACCATTAGCTTCGCAACCTGCCCAATTAGGGATCTGTAACATCCAAAGCAATCGTTCTTACCTCTAACTATCTCGACTTAAACTAAGTTTCTCAAACGAGACGCTCGTCTGAATTCACCGTATAACCAAGTAATTCTTCAATTAATGGATAGCATAGCATTGTAGCCTCATGGAAAGGATTATTTGGGGATCAATTTCACAACACTTACCTCCAAATGCACGAACACAAAGCTCGATTTCCCGGCCACCCACGACGTCCGTCCATGGCTCCAGGAACTTCAGAGCTTGCAACAATCGATCTGGGTCGGCTAGCTAAGGCCTCAGAAAGTTCATTCGAGCCTCAAATTAGCTTGGGCTGGTCTAAAATTCAAATTCGGATTTGAATTCACACGAAAACAGGCTTCGGGTTTCACTGTGTGAATTCACTCAGCCCCTCGGTTCTCCTCTCTCATTTAGTCTCTCCATCCTCCCCACATCCTTTCAGAAAGGTTTCCAACTCTCAACAGACCGTTGGGGAGGTCGATCACTCTCGACTGGTGGTCAGTCCTCTGTTTTCCCTTTCCGGACCGCAGCCCAGTTCCAGTTCCAATTGACCCATGCTCACACACTGAAACAGCCCCGCGCTCTCCCATTGTCTCAGTCCTCTTACAATCCTTCCGTTTCAGTGCGCATCCCCCCTCAAATTGGTCTTGGGAGATCGATCCAGCGTGGGAAGCAGCCTCTGTTTTCTTCCTATTTTCAGACGCACCAGCAGCACTTGCTCCCCAACCTCACCATTGCTCGTCGTGCACTGCTCCTCTCAAGGCACTAAACAACTCACCCGTGGCTTCAATTTCCCACCCAGCTCTCACACATACTCTGAATACTCACCCGCACGGTCTCTGTGCATCCTAAAAAAAAACCAACTTCCACACCGTTCAATCCCCCATTTCCCCAACATCACACTCTCCCTTGGCCTTAGCAGATTAAACTTCTACCCCCAAGACCACTAATTGATTAAACAATTGTAGATTAGGCTTACACAAATCAATGGAACAGGTCACTCACGGCATGGGCACTCAGACTGTAACACCCCGGAAATTCGAGGATTTTAATATTGTAAATTAATGTTTGAATTGACGTTTTTACTCTTGCGTTGGGTATGGCCAATTGTTGACTTTTTTATTTATAAATTAAATGGACTTTGACCTATGACCGTGACGTAGTTCGGGACGTCACGAGTTCATAGACAGGTGGCACGTCCATTTCGGACGATCAGGGAAAAAGTTATGACTATCGGAAGTCCAGGGGCATTACCGTAATTTGGACGGTTAGGGTGAAAATGTTGACTTTCTCTTGGAAACTAATTTTCACTTGACTCAAGGACTGTTGGGTAGGTCTCGACGTCCTGAGTCCGTAGACAGGCGGCACGCCGAAATCGGACTTCGTACGAGGAAGTTATGGTCACGGAAGTATTTCGCATTTAACCGAACCAACCGAGAACCGGATTAAAATAATATTTTATTAATGGGATCTGATTACTTTAATCAACTCAATCTGGACCCTTGGATGAGTGACAAGTGTCACTCATCCCCTACATTCCCCAAATTAAGGATCTGTGTATGCCAATAGGTTAGTTTATTGTTTTATTTTCCTTAAATCCTCACCATTGATCCTATGCTGAGATTGAATCTCAGCCCTTCATTCCATCCAGCCATCTGTTTTAAAATTCTCAGATTTTTCACTCTCACATTTCATTCTCTCAAACCGTGAGCACGGCTACCCCTTCGAACAAACACTTCAGCACCTCACCTCTCAACCTCACACTCACGGCAACACCAGGCAGCCAACTGCCACCCTCAGGCGCCGGCCACCACCCCACAGCCACCCTGCACCGCCGGGAATCCTCCCAGACCCGAGAAGGAAACCCGAACAGCCCAAGTCACCAAACCATCCAAACCTTCACTCTGGGACTCAAACCAACGTACGGTTAGGTTCACCGTGACGACAGGACGACAAGGAACTGATCTGGACGGTGTACGGCGGCGACACGGCGGCGATAGGACGGTAAACCCGTGAGTGCCCGTTTTCCTTCCCTGCTTCGAAACGTCTGTTTTTGACGTTGACATTGTTTGGTTATTGTTAGGACACATTCAGGGGACCTTGACGACCAGTTTGAACCCAGGACCATGACTGGAAAGTCGTTGACTCGCCGGAGAAGATAACCAGAACCGGCAGCCAACCTTCCAGTCGATTTTCAGGTAATCTCTTCAACCTAAAATCCAGTTCTAATTGCACAGAACCGTTGAGGAGGTGGAGACGAGTCCATAGGAACAAATCCCATCAGAAATGGTGGTCGGGTTGATGAGAATAGATCGGGTCGAACCGTGGGTCTGCGGTGACCCGGTTCTCAGACCCGGTTACTGTAGCTGATGACGTCATCATGCTGACGTCAGCAGTGACATCATGATGACGTCATCATGTCAGAAATCAGTCAGACCAGGGACCAATGGACTGCTGACACGTGTCCTCTGACACTGTCAGTGATGACGTCAGCAGTATTGTAGCACGGTTGACCAGAGGGTTGACTAGGCGCGTGGGGGCGCGTGTGAACAGTGATTTTGGTGGGACCACCACCATTCTTTAGGTTTCGACGATCCGGATCCAATGGCGGTGGTTTCGGGTCGATCGAAGATCATTAAGTTAGTCAAAATGAGAGTTATTGCCTTGGAAAGCGCGTTCGGGCGGCTTTTCCGGACCAGTTTCGGTCTAGGGTTTCATGGTTGAATGTTAGGGGTTTGTTTTGACCTTTGCATATGCTTTGGATATGACAGGGATTGTTTAATCGTACCAGGACGAGGGTATACGTTCGGTTTTCAGCAGGACTGTACTGTGAGTGGGCCATTTTCTTAAACCCTTGCGTGCATAAATGTTTTCTGGTTTATTATACTTATTCACATGCTAAAAACAATGATGGTTTTGAGGATATGGAAAATATGGTTATGGCACGTTTCACGGTATTTGGGCTTGAGACCCGTTTGATGAAACTTAATGATTGAATCGAATTTTATCTAGGTATATATATGCCTTGCATGTGGATATCAATAAAATGTATTTGGTACTGCACTGTATAGATCCTTCCATATTATATTATCTCCTCCGGATGAGGTACCCCGGAGAGGTCACGGACGTCTAGAACGTCCAGCGTCTATGACGCTAAGCATCGGGGATGTTGTACCCGAACGGGGTTCGGGGATTGAACTCGGAAATTGAGACCCGAGTGGCACGCGTAGCCTTGTGATTGTGACCTTATTGACGTCAGGGACGTCAGACATCAGGGATGTCGGGATTGGAGTGTATAGTGCAGCAACTCAAATTATACTTATGGTTCTATTACATGCCTTATGGTTCATTTATATGGTTTATGATTTTAAATAACGATGCATGCATGTTTGGAAAACGTAGGGGTAAATTATATGTTTTACTTATCAAACGATTTTATAAACTTGAGTTCGGTCCACTCACCCTTAATGTTTTTGGTAACCCCTCCAGGTCGTGATACTGAGGTAGAGGAGGAACCTGAGGCTGAGGAATAGATCTACTTCTGCGTACCTGAACCCCTGCTGGGTGGTTTACCCGCAGGTTTATGTTAGAGTCGTGCTCGCAACTTGTAATTTTGAATTTCATCCTTTGTCTGACATTCGTTTAATTCGGATTTGATGTATGACTTTAATTTGGTTATTTATGCATTTGATGTTTTGAGGTTAAAATTGGTATGAATTATTGGGTGTCAGACGGGAGCAGGGCACGTCCCCTTGTGGTCCCTGTGGGATCGGGGCGGGTCCTGTCAGCTTGGTATCAGAGCACTAGGTTGTGGTCAGTACTAGGTTTTGGTGAGCATGCTAGACTAGCGATTAGTACTAGTTACTTTTCGACTTCTAAGAATATTGTTATCTGATCTATGCCTCTTGACAGTTGGTTATGCCTCCTAGGAGAATTCCTCATACACGAACTGACAAGGATCTGGAAAGGGAGATGGAATGCGCGAGCATTGAAAGGGCTCAACGTTTGGGAGCCACTCCTTTCTGTGGGGGAGCAAACCCCGAGGATGCTCATGATTGGATCACCAAGTGGGAGAGGATCTTCTCGGTGATGCACTGCCCTCCGGGCGAACGAGTGACCTTGGCGGCCTTCTTACTGGAAGGAGGAGCCTACCAGTGGTGGCACGGACTTGAAATGTCTGGGTGGTCGGTCCATACCACTACTTGGGAAGTTTTCCGTTCCCGATTTCTGGACCAGTACTACCCGCGGTCGTTCCGCGCGGCACGGGAGACTGAGTTCCTGCGGCTGGAGCAGGGGGATATGTCCGTTGCGGACTACGAGCAAACTTTCGGGAAACTGTCCCGGTTTGCTGCATCATTCGTGAGCACGGAGGAGGACAAATGCCAAAGGTTCGAGCTTGGACTCCGAGGGGATATCCGGGCAAGTGTGACTGCTGCTACTCATACTTCACTGAGAGATATGGTCGACGCTGCGGTGCGTGTCGAGGCCAGTCTGGCGGCACACCAGACACGACAGCCTTCGGGCGAGGGACGACGTCAGGATCGCCCACATCGTGGGCCATCAGGCCAGAAGAACAACAAGGGAGGGGGCTACAGGGGAGCACCCTCATCCTTCAAGGGTCATGGCTGGTCAGGTCGACGTGGAGGCTCTCAGGGCAGAGGATCTGGATATAACTCTGGGCAGCGTTCATCTGGGAGCGGTGCTTCTGGAGGGCATTCGAACTGGCCGAGGTCTGTAACCTGTTTTGCTTGCGGAGAGGAGGGCCACTATGCCTGTGATTGCCCGCAGTTGCCCAAGAACAACGACGCTGGGGGCTCTAGTGTGGTGCAGAGCACGGCTTCCCACACTAATGGAGGTCGCGGTCAGGGAGGTGACCGTGGTGCTGGGCGTGGCGCGCGCGGGCGCGGACGGAATGGAGGGCCAAGGGCCCAAGTATTTGCAATGACCCAACAGCAGGCGAGGACTGCCCCAGGCGTGGTTACAGGTACACTACATATCTTAAACCTTCTTGTACGTGTATTGATGGATGCGGGGGCTACACATTCTTTTATTTCGAAGAGTTGTGCTGGTTTGCTTGATTGTGTGGTATCAGCCTTAGATTACGAAATGGGTGTTGGCACCCCGATGGGCATCGTGTACCTTGTGAATCAGGTGATTCGGAGGTGCCCGGTAAGAATTGAGGATGTGGATTTACCAGCAGACTTAATTATTCTGGATATCCACGACTTCGATATAATCCTAGGGATGAATTGGCTGTCGGAGCACGGATCGCTCATCGACTGCTGTAGCAAGCAAGTGATTCTGCGGAGCCCGGGTTTGCCGGAAGTTATCTTTCAGGGGGAACGTGACGGTTCGCCTCCTGAAGTGATTTCGTCACTCACTGCTACCAAACTTCTACGGAAGGGATGCCAGGCTTATCTGGCGCATGTCGTGTCGGAACAGGTTGAGACTCCGGGTATCGATGAGATACCGGTGGTATGTGAGTTTCCGGATGTATTCCCGGAAGACTTACCTGGATTGCCACCATCGCGGGAGATCGAATTTACAATTGAACTACTCCCTGGTACCCGACCTATATCCCAGGCACCATACCGGATAGCGCCGGCTGAGTTACGAGAACTCAAGGCTCAATTGCAGAAGCTGGTGGATTTGGGATATGTTCGATCGAGTACTTTACCGTGGGGAGCACCGGTGTTGTTCGTGAAGAAGAAGGAGGGAAGTCTCCGTTTATGTATTGACTATCGGCAACTCAACAAGGTGACACTGAGGAACCAGTATCCTCTACCCAGGATCGATGACCTTTTTGACCAGTTGCGGGGAGCTCAGTGCTTCTCGAAAATTGATTTGCGGTCTGGGTATCACCAACTGAGGATTTCGGAGGAGGATATTCCGAAAACTGCTTTTCAAACCCGTTACGGACACTACGAGTTCCTTGTGATGCCATTTGGTTTGACGAATGCTCCAGCAGCATTCATGGATCTGATGAACCGGGTCTTCCGACCCTACCTGGATAAGTTCGTGATTGTGTTCATCGATGACATCTTGGTATACTCAAGGAGTGCCCGTGCACATGAAGAACATCTACGGTTGGTCTTGGAGAGACTGAGACAAGAACAGTTGTACGCCAAGCTGAGCACGTGTCAGTTTTGGCTGAGCAGTATTGGTTTTCTGGGACACGTGATATCGACGGATGGGATTTGCGTGGACCCCCAGAAAACAGAAGCGGTGACCAACTGGGCTAGACCGACAACGGTGACCGAGGTCCGGAGTTTCGTCGGATTAGCAGGTTACTACCGGAGATTCGTGGAGGGTTTCTCCAAAATTGCTGCACCATTGACTCGTTTGACTCGGAAGGGAGTGAAGTTTATCTGGGACGAGCAGTGCGATCGGAGCTTTCAAGAGTTGAAAGATCGATTGACCACTGCACCTATCCTTGCATTGCCGGATGACAGTGGAGAGTTTGTGGTCTTCAGTGATGCATCGCTACAAGGTCTGGGCTGCGTGTTGATGCAAACTGGCAAGGTTATCGCCTATGCATCCCGGCAGCTGAAGACTCATGAGTTGAACTACCCTACCCATGATTTGGAGTTGGCAGCGGTGGTTCATGCTCTAAAGATCTGGAGACATTATCTATTCGGCGCAACGTGTCGGATATACACCGACCACCAGAGTCTTAAGTACTTATTCACTCAGAATGAGCTTAACATGAGACAACGGAGATGGTTGGAACTGTTGAAGGACTATGACTGTACGATCGAGTACCATCCGGGTAAGGCCAATGTGGTGGCGGATGCACTCAGTAGAAAATCAGCGGGATCAGTTGCACACCTGGGGATGGTGTATCTTCCCTTACTGGTGGAACTCCGGAAGGCGGGAGTTATTTTGGGTACGGATGAGCATGGAGCTTTGTTGGCCAGCTTCCATGTACGACCAGTACTGATTGATCGGATCATCGAAGCACAACTTCAGGATCCGATACTCTGTATTTACAGAATTGAGGTCGATGCGGATGGGAGACAGGATTTTACCATCCGGGACGATGGAGCACTTGTGAAGTAGGGCCGTTTGTGTGTACCTGCAGTGGCAGATTTACGGGCCGAGATTCTTGAGGAGGCCCATAGTTCGGCTTATGTTATGCATCCGGGAGGTACAAAGATGTACCGTACCCTCCGGAACCATTACTGGTGGCCAGGAATGAAGAAGGATATTGCTGAGTTCATAAGCAAATGCTTAACCTGTCAGCAGGTTAAGGCGGAACGGCAGAGACCGTATGGGGCTATGCAGCCACTTCCGATTCCCGAATAGAAATGGGATCACATCACCATGGACTTCGTCTTTAAGTTACCGAGGACTCAGAGTGGAGTTGACGGAGTATGGGTGATCGTGGACCGGTTAACCAAGTCAGCCCATTTTCTGCCCGTTCAGGAGACTTATAAACCTAACCGACTGGCTCAGTTGTTTGTGAAGGAAATCATACGATTGCATGGTACGCCGGAATCGATCGTGTCCGATCGTGATCCGCGTTTCACTTCCAGGTTCTGGCGGAGTTTGTAAGCTACTCTGGGAACAACCCTACGTTTCAGTACTGCTTTCCATCCACAGACCGATGGACAGTCTGAAAGAACCATTCAGACCCTGGAGGACATGATGAGGTCCTGTGTGCTACAGTTTCAGGACTCTTGGGATACTCATTTGCCATTAATGGAATTCGCTTACAACAACAGCTATCAGGCAAGCATCGGAATGGCACCATATGAGGCACTGTATGGTCGACAGTGCAGGACACCTATCTGCTGGACGGAGATAGGAGAGCGAGCGGCTGTAGGGCCGGAATTGATGGACTTAACCCTGGAAACTGTTCGTGTTATCAGGGAGAGATTGAAGACGGCACAGGATCGCCAAAAGAGTTATGCTGATCGACGGATTCGAGACTTGGAATTTGAGGTGGGAGATTTTGTCTTCCTGAAATTATCTCCGTGGAAAGGGATTATCCGTTTTGGCCGACGGGGGAAACTGAGTCCGCTTTTTATCGGACCGTATGAGATCGTGGAGAGGATTGGCAAGGTTGCTTACAGATTGGCGCTACCTACAGAACTTTCTAGAGTTCACGATGTTTTCCACATATCGATGTTGCGGAAGTACGTACATGATGCTTCGCATGTACTTGGGGAACAACCTGTCGAACTACGGGAGGGTTTGAGCTTTGATGAACGACCAGTACAGATCTTGGATCGGAAGGACAAGGTACTACGTCGGAAGACGATCCCTCTCGTGAAGATTCTCAGGAGAAACCAGAATGTGGAAGAAGCCACATGGGAGCCTGAGGCTCAGATGCGAGAACAATTTCCTTACTTGTTTCTTTGAAATTTCGGGACGAAATTTCTTAAGGGGGAAGGTTGTAACACCCCGGAAATTCGAGGATTTTAATATTGTAAATTAATGTTTGAATTGACGCTTTTACCCTTGCGTTGGGTATGGCCAATTGTTGACTTTTTGATTTATAAATTAAATGGACTTTGACCTATGACCGTGACGTAGTTCGGGACGTCACGAGTTCATAGACAGGTGGCACGTCCATTTCGGACGATCAGGGAAAAAGTTATGACTATCGGAAGTCCAGGGACATTACCGTAATTTGGACGGTTAGGGTGAAAATGTTGACTTTTCTCTTGGAAACTAATTTTCACTTGACTCAAGGACCGTTGGGTAGGTCTCGACGTCCTGAGTCCGTAGACAGGCGGCACGCCGAAATCGGACTTCGTACGAGGAAGTTATGGTCACGGAAGTATTTCGCATTTAACCGAACCAACCGAGAACCGGATTAAAATAATATTTTATTAAAGGGATCTGATTACTTTAATCAACTCAATCTGGACCCTTGGATGAGTGACAAGTGTCACTCATCCCCTACATTCCCCAAATTAAGGATCTGTGTTGGCCAATAGGTTAGTTTATTGTTTTATTTTCCTTAAATCCTCACCATTGATCCTATGCTGAGATTGAATCTCAGCCCTTCATTCCATCCAGCCATCTGTTTTAAAATTCTCAGATTTTTCACTCTCACATTTCATTCTCTCAAACCGTGAGCACGGCTACCCCTTCGAACAAACACTTCAGCACCTCACCTCTCAACCTCACACTCACGGCAACACCAGGCAGCCAACTGCCACCCTCAGGCGCCGGCCACCACCCCACAGCCACCCTGCACCGCCGGGAATCCTCCCAGACCCGAGAAGGAAACCCGAACAGCCCAAGTCACCAAACCATCCAAACCTTCACTCTGGGACTCAAACCAACGTACGGTTAGGTTCACCGTGACGACAGGACGACAAGGAACTGATCTGGACGGTGTACGGCGGCGACACGGCGGTAAACCCGTGAGTGCCCATTTTCCTTCCCTGCTTCGAAACGTCTGTTTTTGACGTTGACATTGTTTGGTTATTGTTAGGACACATTCAGGGGACCTTGACGACCAGTTTGAACCCAGGACCGTGACTGGAAAGTCGTCGACTCGCCGGAGAAGATAACCAGAACCGGCAGCCAACCTTCCAGTCGATTTTCAGGTAATCTCTTCGACCTAAAATCCAGTTCTAATTGCACAGAACCGTTGAGGAGGTGGAGACGAGTCCATAGGAACAAATCCCATCAGAAATGGTGGTCGGGTTGATGAGAACAGATCGGGTCGAACCGTGGGTCTGCGGTGACCCGGTTCTCAGACCCGGTTACTGTAGCTGATGACGTCATCATGCTGACGTCAGCAGTGACGTCATGATGACGTCATCATGTCAGAAATCAGTCAGACCAGGGACCAATGGACTACTGACACGTGTCCTCTGACACTGTCAGTGATGACGTCAGCAGTGACGTCATGCTGACGTCAGCAGTACTGTAGCACGGTTGACCAGAGGGTTGACCAGGCGCGTGGGGGCGCGTGTGAACAGTGATTTTGGTGGGACCACCACCATTCTTTAGGTTTCGACGATCCGGATCCAATGGCGGTGGTTTCGGGTCGATCGGAGATCATTAAGTTGGTCAAAATGAGAGTTATTGCCTTGGAAAGCGCGTTCGGGCGGCTTTTCCGGACCGGTTTCGGTCTAGGGTTTCATGGTTGAATGTTAGGGGTTTGTTTTGACCTTTGTATATGCTTTGGATATGACAGGGATTGTTTAATCGTACCAGGACAAGGGTATACGTTCGGTTTTCAGCAGGACTCTACTGTGAGTGGGCCATTTTCTTAAACCCTTGCGTGCATAAATGTTTTCTGGTTTATTATACTTATTCACATGCTAAAAACAATGATGGTTTTGAGGATATGGAAAATATGGTTATGGCACGTTTCACGGTATTTGGGCTTGAGACCCGTTTGATGAAACTTAATGATTGAATCGGATTTTATCTAGGTATATATATGCCTTGCATGTGGATATCAATAAAATGTATTTGGTACTGCACTGTATAGATCCTTCCATATTATATTATCTCCTCCGGATGAGGTACCCCGGAGAGGTCACAGACGTCTAGAACGTCCAGCGTCTATGACGCTAAGCATCGGGGATGCTGTACCCGAACGGGGTTCGGGGATTGAACTCGGAAATTGAGACCCGAGTGGCACGCGTAGCCTTGTGATTGTGACCTTATTGACGTCAGGGACGTCAGACATCAGGGATGTCGGGATTGGAGTGTATAGTGCAGCAACTCAAATTATACTTATGGTTCTATTACATGCCTTATGGTTCATTTATATGGTTTATGATTTTAAATAACGATGCATGCATGTTTGGAAAACGGAGGGGTAAATTATATGTTTTACTTATCAAACGATTTTATAAACTTGAGTTCGGTCCACTCACCCTTAATGTTTTTGGTAACCCCTCCAGGTCGTGATACTGAGGTAGAGGAGGAACCTGAGGCTGAGGCATAGATCTACTTCTGCGTACCTGAACCCCTGCTGGGTGGTTTACCCGCAGGTTTATGTTAGAGTCGTGCTCGCAACTTGTAATTTTGAATTTCATCCCTTGTCTGACATTCGTTTAATTCGGATTTGATGTATGACTTTAATTTGGTTATTTATGCATTTGATGTTTTGAGGTTAAAATTGGTATGAATTATTGGGTGTCAGACGGGAGCAGGGCACGTCCCCTTGTGGTCCCTGTGGGATCGGGGCGGGTCCTGTCACAGACCATGTTTCCACGATATTCAAACGGTTCCCCTGCAGGGAAATTACCATTTTGCCCTCACTTAGGAAATTACCAAAATGCCCCTCACCATCCGTGACCCGTAACTTGGTCACCCGATGTCCGTTTGATGCGTGCCGCCTGTCGTTGTACTCAGGGCTTCGAGACGAACCTAACGGTCCTCGGTCCTCGGCCATCGGACCTCCCGATCAAAAAGTCAACATTTTCCCTTATTTCGTCCAAATTACGATAATGCCCTTGAGCTTCCGAACGTCATAACTATCACCTCGAACGTCGGAATCGAACGTGCCACCTGTCTATGATCTCGTGACATCCCAAACTACGTCACGGTCACCGGTCAAAGTCCATTTGACCGTCCGAATAAAAAGTCAACGTTTTGCCCACGACTAGGGGCAAAACGGTCATTTTGCATCGTTCGTCCGATTTCACCCAACTAACCACCGGTTAACCCTCATTAATCATGATTAGTTTCTAACTTAATCCCGAATTCCGGGATGGGTCGTTATAGAAAATGTTGACTTTTCATTTGGCAACTAATTTTCACATGACTCAAGGACCGTTAGGTAGGTCTCGATACCCTGAGTCCCTAGACAGGCGGCACGCCGAAATCGGACTTCGTATGGCTGAGTTACGGGTCTAGAATGTGAAGGGCATTATGGTAATTATTGAACCAGGGGCATTTTGGTTATTTCGCCCCTGGTTACTGTGGCAACCGCGGGGGGACATGGGCAGCACCACCATGTGCGGTGGTTCAAATGTGCAATTGTTTATGCAATTGTGTGCTGGAAAGATGGGAGTGTCTGATGCTTAAGAACGTGGTCTGTTGCATCCACCTTGCACGACCCCATTGTTAATTCAAGTTCGAAGCTTTTCGGCGAACATTTTTCAATGGACAAATTGGACTTCCACGAGCCGCTGGGACAGCTGAGGTTATTTAAAACTGATTAGAACATGTGTGAGCATCACTCTGCCATTAAGAAAACTGAGAATTGATGAAGAAAACCAGAGAAACCATTTCGGGCAAAATTGGAGGGAAAATTGGGTTTTGATTTATGGTGACTGTTGGACCAAACCAAGGCCTGGTTTAGTCTTCTGGGAGTGTTTGGAACTTAACCACATCGAAATCGAAGGCCATCAGCCACGGGTGAGCAGGGACGGTGACTGCTGTTTTCAGGGAAATCGCAGAGCTTGGGACGACAACCTTCAGGTACTCTCAGACCCAATTGATCGTTCATATTAGTTCGTTTTGATCCTATTGAGCTGCCTGTGAAGTGAATTGAAGTTTGAATTAGAAACCAGGAAGTTCTGGTGATTGACCCGATTGGTTGATCACGGGTCGATGGGTCGTTTGGGGATGTGTCGAGGTTGATTTTTGTCACAGAACCTAAATTGGATAGTTATTTAACATGTTAGGATCAAATGGGATCGAAATCGAGTTAGAATTGATGGGTATTCAACCGGGTCAAGCCGCGGGTGGCAGGCCCGTATTACAGACAAACGGGTGAAGGTGCTGACACTGTAGCTACAGTGTCAGGCGCGTGACTTTCACGCGCAGCCACTTTGGGCGGAGCGTGAGGGCGCGTTGGACCTTATCTCCGATCACGATCAACATGACCTTTGTTCCTCTCATCATTCTGAACATTTTTGGTGAATTAACCATGTTGATCTGGGATAGTTTTAATGGGTCAGTTTAGGGCCGGTTGTCTCGGGAAACGTGTTGGACGGTTTCCCCGAGCCGGTTTCTATTTCGAGTTATTTGGATAAATGTTTAAGACTTGTTGTGACCCTTACGTATGATTTGGACTGACAGGAATTGTACGATAATCCCGGTACAAGTTCGTACGCACAGTTTCACCACGGGATCGTACTGTGAGTGGGCCCATTTTCATTAAACCCTTGCATGCTTAAATGTTTTCTGATTTACTTATATGTTCACATGCTGGAATCGATAAATGGTTTTGATGATATTGAAATTTCGGTTATGGCACGTTTCACGGTATTTGGGCATAAGACCCGTCTGATGAAACGTAACGATCGGTTCAAATTTTACCTATGTATACTCATATGTTTTGCATGTGGATATCAATAAAATGTATTTGGTGCTGCACTGTATAGATCCTTCCATATGATACTGTCTCCTCCGGATGAGGTACCCCGGAGTGGTCACGGACGTCTAGAACGTCCAGCGTCTATGACGCTAAGCATCAGGGATGCTGTAACCGAACCGGGTTCGGGGATTGAACTCGGAATTGAGACCCGAGTGGCACGCGTAGCCTTGTGATTGTGACCTTATTGGACGTCAGGGACGTCAGAAATCAGGGATGTCGGGATTGGAGTGTATAGTGCAGTGGCTAAAATTATGTTTATGGTTTTATTACATGCCTTATGGTTCATATTATATGATTAATGATTGTAAATAATACTGCATGCATGTTTTGGAAAACGGAGGGGTAAATTATATATTTTACTTACTAAACGATTTTATAAACTTGAGTTTCGGCCCACTCACCCTTAATGTTTTGGTAACCCCTCCAGGTCGTGCTAATGAGGTAGAGGAGGAACCTGAGGCTGAGGCATAGGCATAGATCCACTTCTGCGTACCTGAACCCCTGTTGGGTGGTGTACCCGCAGGTTTATGTTAGAGTCGTGCTCGCAACTTGTCGTTTGGATTTCATTCCTTGTCTGACATCTGTTTAATTCGGATTTGATGTATAACTTTAATTTGGTTATTTATGCATTTGATGTTTTTGAGGCTAAAATTGGTATGAATTATTGGGTGTCAGACGGAAGCAGGGCACGTCCCCTTGTGGTCCCTGTGGGATCGGGGCGGGTCCTGTCACTGGATCATTGACTCTGAGATTCTTTCCTTTAACACATATGTTTCCAAATACTTGTATGTATTTCTTAAAAAACACATATGTTTCCAAATACATGTATGTATTTCTTAAAAAAGTATGATAACGAATGGCGAGGCAAGAGTGGTGGAAGACACATAGCCAAGATATTATTTAAGAGGGGCCTTTCGCAAAACAATACTGTAAAAGAAAATTGAATTTATAATTGACAGGACCCGTCCCCGAAGGACATAGATAACCGTGCCCGGTCCCGCTCCCGTCTGACAAGTCAACTGAAGATCCGAAACTACCCTTCAGCACCTGCCAGACAAGGGATATTTGCGCCTGTGCCCACTCATACCTCCACTTCTGGAATAGCCTCGATCATCGCGCCACGACCTGAAGGGTCAATAAAACCGAAAGGGTTTGAGTGGACAAAAATGACCTCGAATAAAAACATTTGCCAAAATACATTCTTACCCTCCAGTTTTCACAAACATGCATGCATATCATAAAACATGAGTAATAGTATGAAATCATTCAAGTATGAACAGTGGACCGATAAAATCAAAACATATTTTCCCATGGTCCGTAAAACTCATGTTCACCAAATCAGTTCAAGTTATAAAACATCAAATCCCGGCTCTTAGGCCAAAACATGTGAACACCATCACCTGGCCACAAACACCAAAAAACCGTATTCAAAACTGGTACGTAACCACAAACAACATCAATCACCACTAATCACAAGTGCACAATAAATATATTAATCCAATCAATCCGCACTACTCACAAGTGCACAAACTATCACAATAACATCTGCACTACTCACAAGTGCACAATCAAACCATCAACTGCACTACTCACAAGTGCGGCACTACGCGTAGGCCAATATCCAGCCACTCTCTCGGGAACAGACACCTCTGGGCTCAACCCTCGGGCTCAGTCACATCTGGGCGAACACATCCCCAGGCTCAGACACCTCCGAGTGGTACATCCAGGCTCGGTCACATCCGAGAAGCTGACTACCATAGGATCAACTACCGATCCTACAATCACATCCCCCAAGCTCCGGTCGTCTGGGTAATCCCCCCAAGCTCCGACCGTCTGGGCATTTCACAATCACCATGAAAACCATCTCGGGAATTACATCCCAAAATATTTCAATCAAATCTTGTCTTCATACAAAGTCAAGATCATTCCCGACTAGGTCTCAAGCCCCAAAATACCATTTACACATAAACTGTTCAAATCACATTTTAAAACAATAAAATAATCCATAAATCATCGTTGACTCACCAACTAAGTCAAAATATCATTTTAGAAATCCTTTTGACTCCGGGCCTAGCCTAAAACATCATTTGCACATTCCTCGTAAAACATGCTCGAAAGACTGATTAAAATAATCAATAAATCACAAAAATCATTAATTTCATCAAATTCACAAGTGACTCCAAATCCGAGTCAAAATCACTATTCACTTGGGTTCTTACGCCCAAAATATCATTTTCACGCAAATCCATGCGTTGCAACCTCCGTTGCCATTTTCTCGTAAGTCCATGAAATTGACCCTTGACTCATTCCCGAGTCACAACATCATTTTTCAATCCACGACTCATAATCCGAGTCCAAACATTATTTTTAACCAAATTCATAATTTCTCGAAAATCGTGCCAAATATAATAATAATAATCTATAAAATTGAGAAATCACCAGATTGAAACATCAATCATGCTAAAGCATATAAAATCACATAATAAGGCATTTAAAATCATATATGCATGCATCACGGTTAGAAAACAAAGTCCACTCACACACACCGTCCAAAACGATCCGTTTCCGAGCTGCACGTTTTTCCGTAAGTTCTGGAAATCATAACTCCTGTCCAAAATCATTATAGAGGGTTACTAACATCTCAAAATACTTCATATAATTTTCCCCAATTTTTCCGGAATTTAAATACGTATTTTTAACGTAAAACAAAACTTCAGATACACGGAACATCAACGAAACGATACCCGATTTCCTCGGAACCAGTGTCAAAATGTTCGTTACACTAAATGGAACAAAAGTCATGTTGAACTCACCTCGGGATTCTCACCCACGCGCCCCCACACGCCGCCGTAAGCGGCTGCACGTGAAAGCCACGCGCGTAGCACAGTAACGCTACAGTGCTCCTTCTTCACCCGTATGTCTGATAAACGAGTTGAAAAACCCGCGATAGAACCCGGTTCAAACTCACCCAATTCGATATCAATTCAATCCAATCTTTCAACTGATCCCTTGTAATCCATCTCCATTTAAGTTCTGTAAATCGAATTACACAAATTAGGGTCTAAATCCTCACGACTCACGATCGATCCTCGACGGGTTTTCAATTCGGGTTCACTGATTTCAACCCTAATTTTCAAATTAATTCACACAGTGAGTATCGTGAGAGTGTAAGGAACATTTCTACAAGATCAATTTCATACAATCATACCTCTAACTCACTGAACTCAAGCTCGATTTTAAGCTGCCATGGGAGCTTCTGTTCTTTCCCAATTTGACACGATTTCTCCTCGTTTTTGTTGCAGAGATGTTCGTTTTGTTCCCAGAAGTCGAATTGAATCCTCAATTGTGATCCTCACAGCTCACAATCTCGAATTCGAAAGTCCCCCCAATTTTCAAGATTTTTGATTCAGAATTAACCCAGGGGCCTCACTGTCACTCGAGTTTCTCTCTCAATTCGGCTTCCTCAGTCTCCCAATTGCACAATGAAGCTGAGACAAAGGTTAATTAGCTGCTAATTGATAATCATTAAGACAACCCATAATTTAGGGAATTAGTGTCTAAAGTGGTATAATTGTGTTTTCCCCAAAACACGATTCCTCTGGGGCAAGGAAGATGACAAAGTGACAGATGTCACTGTCTAGAAGCAAGAATCAATGTGAAAAGGCCATTTTGCCCTTCGTACGACAAATTACCATTTTGCCCCTAGACATCCGTGACCCGTAACTTGGTCACCCGAACTCCGTTTTCGACGTGCCGCCTATCGTTGGATTCGTATCAACGAGACCTATGTAATGGTATTTGGCCCTCGTCCATCGAACCTCCCGATCAAAAAGTCAACATTTGGCCCCTAATATGCCATATTACCAAAATACCCCTCAACTTCCGAACGTCATAACTTTTTCCTCGAACGTCGGAATCGAACGTGCCACCTATCTATGAACTCGTGACATCCCGAACTACGTCACAGTCATCGGTCAAAGTCCGTTTGACCGCCCGAACTAAAAGTCAATATTTTGCCCATGCCCAGGGGCAAAACAGTCATTTTGCACGTTTCGTCCGATTTCACTCCACTAATCCCAGATTAGTCATTCTATACTATAATTAATCAATATTCAATCCCGACACTCGGGACGGGTCATTACAATAATATAAACATAACTCATAATTTTTACCAAGATAATTTGATGGTTCTAATACATGTATATATAAACTAACCAAGATCTAAAACATTATATTCATAAAGAATCCATACATAAAATAAGTTCAATAATTCTAATAGAATCCATACATAAAGAATCTAATAAAAGTAAGAAACCATAAACACAAAGGTGACAGTGCAACAATTAGTAAATAAATCAATTACAAATTAAAAATTGCAAAAAAAAAAAACTATTTTAGACTACAATCCATTTAATAATTATTTTATAACAAAAAAATTATTAATACTCACTTAAAATGAAATATTAATACTCGCTTGATAAAAAGATATTATTAGTCACTTAATATATATATATATATATATTATACAATATAGGGAATCTGTTGCGACAGTCTTTGAATTTTATCCTAATGTTAGTTATAGTCCTTGAATTTCATTATTAGTAGAAAAAGTCTTGTAACTATACCCCAAATGTATACTAACCATCACTGCCTTAAAATTTTAAACTTTTATGTTAAAAAAAAAAAAGATCACATGATAAGCACATGATCTAAATATTAAGGGTGAAAGAGTCATTATGTTGCCCCTCAAAATCTTCTCGTTCAAAGATAAAGCTACGACTGGGACACTGCAAGGGTAGTGAATGGCAGGAGAGATAAGCAGCTTCTGCTAGCCATTGATTATCAAAGACCGACTATCGTAGCTCACATTACTCGCTGATGCATCTTCTTCTTCTTCTTCCTCCTACTTGCTGCTGCATCTTCTTCTTCTGCTAGCCATTGTCATTCTTATTTTGGCAACTCTGGTTTAGGGTTTATCAGAGTGATTTGGGGAAAATTGAATTAGGGTTGGTTTGAAGAAATTGGATTGCATCTTTGCTAATTATTCTCGTGGCTACTCTATTTAGATGGTCAAGAGACACTCCTAAGTATAGTAAGTCTTCTTCTTTGCAGAATTTTTAAAACGTGTTGTTCTTTTCTGTTATGTTTACGGTTCAAAATTTTGAAGTGCTTTTTTTGTCTTGTATTTGTACTGAGAAGAAATATGAATATCCCAATTTGTTAATGATTTGCATGAATTTCTGAGCTTTATTATTTACAGAAAGAAATCAGACTAAACTACGCGTTGAATGGAAGTCAGCCTTTTAGTATATTAAGAACTATTTAGTGTAGTCACTACTCCCATTGGGGCTAGAATGTAAGCCCCACAACCAAAAGCGGCGAATAACAAATAGAGTTTAGCATCAGCTCTTTTATTTGTGAATCTCTTTTTTTTTTTAATCCAAAAAATACCGTGTTGGGTGACACCTTCTTTTCTATGAGCACTACTCCGAATACAACATTCCTTTCTATTGCACCTAAGATTTCAATTTTCGTTAATATTTCACATGTCACCAACACTAAGAAAAGGCGGGTGACTCGCCTTTCCTAGAACAATCATGTTTGACTGGGATTTTTATCTCTTTTTCCCATCATCCCAATTGATGAATCAAGAAATAGAGTTAAAATATCACCTAAATAACTGCGGTTAGAGAGTTAAATAGGTAAAAAAAAAAAAAGGCAAAGGTTAAATCAGACAACATATATCTTAGAAGAAGGTTCATTCAAAGAGATAAATAAGTCGAGAAGAAAGAGTATGTGGTTAGATCAAACAACATACATCTTAGAAGAAGATTCATTCTTTGAATTCGATGGATACTTTTGTTACACTGCTATCGCCAAGCTTGGACATGGTACAAAATAACTAACCAATGTGTCATTCCCTATTTGGCTCACCCAACAGAAATCCATTATATATATATATATGTCAGGACCCACCCCTGATCCCTCGGGATTAAGGGCTAAATCCTGCTCCCGTCTAACTTACGCATGACACAGAGGCTAAACTGATGTCCAACCTCCATGTGACACGTAAGTCGGACAAGGGATTCTCGACCCGACTGTCCTAAAAGTATTCAGACTCCCCAGAGTGCACCGAATCTACTGTGGATCACGGGTGTGATGTCTCCGTCTCTCTCGACCAACAGCCCGCACCTCAACAACCTGTAGGGTATCGAAAACACGAAAAGACTATGAGTGGACAAAAACAGTTTATAAAACAAGTATATTCATACCCTCCAATTAAAAAGCCAATGCATGTATATCAAATTCGTGTCATAAAACCATTCAATATTTCGGTTAAGAAAACCATGTAAGAAAAACCGAACACTAGTTTCTTTTCTCAAATCCCGAGCCTCATCCCAAAATCATCGAAACCCTTTATTGAAAACCATCATCATCAAAACTCAATGAAATCCAACACATTTGAAACCATAAATCCATCCGTCGAACCTTCTGGATCTATCCGAGTCTTTAAACTCCCGAGTCTTTAAACTCCCGAGTCTTTAAACTTAATCCAGACCTCAATATAATCCGAATCTTTAAACTCCCTACTCTTTAAACTCAACAGGCCTACGGGGGAAAATATCAATATCCGAGTCTTTAAACTCTCGAGTCTTTAAACTCAATTAGGGCCCGCCCCCTTCATAACCATATCCGAGTCTTTAAACCCAATAACCAGATCCAGCAAATCCAATCCATAAACCATTTGAAAACCATTTTCCATTTCCGAATCTGAATCCGCAATCTCATCAGGATCCCGAATCCAAACCCATAACTCATATCCATATCCATTTCCAAATCCGAGTTCGAAACCATCATCTCGTAAGCTAGCATCCGGAATAACCATTCTGAACCCAACTTGGAAATCCATTTTCAAGTTCCAAACCGAATCCCGAATCGTCATCCGGAAATCCGATTCTAAAACCCGAATATAAATTTCTTAAAAACCACTTTTTGAACTGGGCTTCTAAGCCCGAAGTCATTTTCCGAAAACCATTATCTCGTAAAATGTGAAATTCTGTAATTTCCTCGAAAAACGTGTAAAACCGTAAACCATCAAGATCATAAATCAAATCATAGAATCACGTATAGAAAACATATAAAACATATATGCATGCATCAAGAGTTAGAAAACAAAGTCCACTCACAGACCATTCCGACGTCGCCTCGATACAAGTGCACTTACGCTGTTCCCGGTCATTCCGCTATCCTCAGCTTTCCCGAACCTGTCCAAAACCCTAAGGTCACTAACTACTTCACAATGGTCATACTTAAACCCCGTAATTTTTCCGAATTTTTAACTATTTTTAACCGAGGCCTAAAACCTTCGGACAGCCCGAAACATATCGAGACGATGTCCGATTGACTCGAAACCAGCGTAAAAATGTTCGTTACATCGAATACTTTAAAAGTCGTGTTGGAAACTTCCCTAAAAGGGGCCCCACGTGCCCTCACGCGCCGCCCAAAGGGGCTGCTTGTGGGAGCCACGCGCCAAGCACTGTTCACCTTCAACCTCTGCCCCACGCACCCAGTTAATCCTCCTAGCTTCGTCCCTCCAAGTCTAAGTGATCTAGTTACTCAAATTGACCAATTAGAGCTGGTTTCATACCTTCCTGATTCAAGCAAAAATCCACGCTCTGTAACCATGTACATTCTCGGAGTTGTCCTCCTCCATCCTTCACTTCAATCCCAGTCGACCTGTTTTCCTTCCATTATCAAGTTTCCATAATGAGTATACATCAACCAAGCCTACAAACCCATAATCGATTCTTGAAACCAAAACTTGCCGTGTCGGGTTCGTCGGCTACCGTCTACGGCGGCTCGACCCAGGGCCACCACTAAGATCGACTCAGCACCCCCTTCATCTTTTCTTCACACACTACCACCAAATAACGAAAATTAAGAGGCTTGGGTTTCACGATAACCCTTGTTCCCCTGTTTCCTTTCACGGGTTGTTTCACAGTGTCACCCTTTACTGTAACCACCGTGCAAGGCGACCATCCTCCAAACCGCCACCATAATCTACACTGTCTTTCCTCTCTCCTCTCATTCTAGTTTACAGAGCACAGCCAGTTGAGGACCATTCAAGGGGTTTTGAAGTCTCACCACTCTCTGTCTCTGTTTTCTCAGTTGCACGGTTAACCAACCATAAACAAATTAAATTGAAGCCGTAAAAGTGGCTATAAGCCACTGGAATTTGGCCAGGTGTCACACACCATGTGGACACTTCCCAAAATATCCAATAGACTCAGCACATGTGTCCTTACCCGGTTGCACAAAAACCAAGGAGTAAAAAGACTGATTTGCCCCTACAAGTCCAAATTACCATTTTACCCTTCACATATCTAGAACCATAACTTATCCGTCCGATATCCGATGATGGCGTGCCGCCTGTCGTTGTACTCAGGACGTCGAGACCTACCTAATGGTCCTCGATTTGCGTGAAAACTAATGGTCAAATAAAAAGTCAACAAATTCCCCTCTTTTAACTAAATTACGAAAGTGTCCTCAACCTTCTGAACATCGTAACTTCCTCCTCGGATGTCGAAATCGGGCGTGCCACTTGTCTACAGACTCATGACGTCCCGAACTACGTCACGGTCATCGGTCAATGCCCAATTGACCGTCCGACCTAAAGTCAACATTTTGCCCATTTTAGGGGCAAAATCGTCATTCTGCACCGACTGTCCAAAAGTATCCAACTAATCACCGATTCTCTTCGTTAATCCGTCATTAAACCCTAATCTAATCCCGACTTCCGGAACGGGTCGTTACAATATATATATGTATATATATATATATTATCTTCTCATTTTCATCTAGCTTACTCAACAGAGCGCAATAATGAAAAAAGTCAAATATGTATAACTCCCCGTTTAAAACACTACCCACTTGATGTTGCTTTTCACTTCGAGAGATGATTTTTGTCCAATGAAGAAACATACCTCCACTTAATCTTTTCCGTGTTGTTATGTGGGTAACCACGTTGATAAACTTCCATCCTTCGGCATTGATTACATTTATTGTAAGTCATGGAATTTGATTCCATGAACACTTAAGTGGTCTGCTGATATCAAATGATTCGAAATGCTCCAGTCAATAAAATCGCACAATAAACGAAAACGAGAAAATGGATAAAGCTAGGAGTGCCTTTGCTACTCAACGCGCAAGGGAACAATAATAATAGGCTTTTTACTTAGTATGAACATCGAGTTGAGTCCCAAAATACCTCATAAATATGATTTTGACTTAAAATGCCTTCTAAATACGATTTTAGTCTCAATGTGCTCCTTAAATGTTTAAATCACAAATATTGTTAAACTTAAGGGGCAAAATTGTCCAAGAAAAAAGTGTATGTTCGAAGAAAAGTGAAGAAAAAAAACATGGAAGAAAAAGGCAGCTAAGGAATAAAACATCAAGGATGAAAACAGCAGCACCCAGGCGTGAAGGCATCGAGGGACTTTGATCTTATTCTTGTATTATATATTACATCGTGGTGTTGTGCTTAACTCTGCTTTCATTTGTGTTTTCTTACACCGTGGTGTTACTAGAAAAGGAATTTTCCCGAAAATACAATATCCCATAAGTACATAATATAGTATCAGAGGGTATATATGTAAATAAATTTCCTTTTAATGGGTCGTGAGCCCAGCTGGCGAATCCGAATCGTAGTTGCATTGGTAATCCAATTGGTATATAAAGTCGAAGAAACCCCTCTCGCCTTAAAACTAACCTCAGCGTGCGCTGTAAAGTACCAAATACGCCATATAATAATTGAAATCGGAAAATTAGGAAAAAAACAAAACAAACAAACGCTGGCTCTCTCTCGGCTCTTCTCTGCTCTCCCAATAAATTCAATTGGATTTATAAATTCAATCAAAATATCAATTTTCACCGACGCATAAATCTTTCTCTTTTCTCTTCATCGTCGTTGGTCTCAAAAAATTAGGGCACTGGCTTTGTGTTTTGGTACCTAATCTAGGGTTTCGAGAAAGAAACTAAAACGATCTTTAACTAATCTGACTTAGATTAGTTTGAAAATTTAGATTTAAATTGAAGGTTGTATCAGTGATTACTGATTAGCGCGTTTGAGATATGAGAATGAATATGAAGCGGCCGAGGAAATCAAACACAGTTTCTTGGGCTCATGGAGTCAATCTTCGTCAGGTATAATCACAAATTCTTAAAAATCTTGGGTTGGATTCTCATTTTTAACCAGCTATTAGTTTTGGATTTATTTTTGTTGTTCATTCGATTAATTTGTTTGGCAAGTGAGAAAATACTCAATCGTCGTTTGCTATGATTGTTTCCCTGTTTATTTAATAACAGAACATAACTGTTGACCTGTTTTTTTTTTTTTTTGGGTTAACCTGATTGATTAATCCATTTTTACTTATTATAAATTTTTAAATGCCCAATGAAGTTCACAATTTTGGATATAATTGGCTTAGAAAACTACGAGAAAGATAGGACGAATCATCAAAATAGATCATATTCGACAAACAAAAAAATTATCTTCGGAAACTCATTGGAAAACATATCAACATATTTGATATGGTGGGATTGTTCTTACTGCTATAATACTACACAATCAATTCGAAGTCCAGAACAACAAATCTGGGCATCAAAATGATGCGAGTCCAGAACAAAAGTCTGGGCATTAAAATGTTGCAAGATTAAATGATGGGCTACCAGAGGATGGGGTGGTCTGAACTTTTTATCAAATAGCAATTGATGATCAGAAAGATGATCTAGTTGATTTCTGTAGTGTAAAATAGCAATTAATAAATAGAAGGTCCTAAATAGAATGATGATCTAGTTGATTTTTATAGTGTAAAATCTTACTCAATGTAGTCCTTTAGTCTAATCAATCAAACTGAATAATGATCTTACTCCAACAGAAGAAAAAAAAAAGCCAAATGATCTTAGTGGAACTGTCTTCAGGATGATAACTAGGATCGATAACGTTATTACATATCACTAGAATAGACATTATTAGAAAGCCGGTGTTCTTTTTATAATATATATAATCTCTGAAGTCACGTGTTGTTACCATCCACATGTGATGTGTTTATATGACGTGTTATAATATGGGTGGATTGGTAAATGGATATTGTAGGTTTATATACGCTTAATCCACGTGGTGGGGATGGGTCTATTCTTTAGGAATGATATTTTTTTATATACATGTTATAATTAGGGTTTTGGTAAAAGGTTGCAGACAAATTTCCATGAAACATGTAAAAATTCTATTTTGTGTATGAAGAATCTGACAAAAATAGACAGAATCTTAGACCAACAAGAGTTAATCACATGAAAGTTCAAATTTTTTAGAACTTCAGGTGTCTTGTACTTGGGTGGAGATAGTTGTTGAACCAAGAGTCAGAGGATATTGATTATGGTAATATCATCATATTGATTGTATGCTTATGGTTATGATCTTATACATAAATAGTAGAAAACCCCAAGGAGAAAAATTAATTGCTAATCCTAGGTTTTATGCATGAGATTCATAAAATGTTTTTCAGCCCGAGTATATAGGGAAAAAAGTTTGACCTTAGATATATAGCATCCTCCATATGCAGAATTCGTTGGAGATCAATAATTTTGTTTGTCCATATAACAAAAATGCAGAAATATTAGTTTGTAAGTTTGATGAGCCTCACTGCATACAATGTGGTTAAGCAGTAGATACTGACTCGCGTTTATAGTGCAATCGGGTGGGGAACTTAATATCCCCACCTAATATCTCTCCAAAGAGAGTAATTTCTTCCATTTTCTGTTTAGGGTATGATTTCAGTGCATATTGTATGACTTCAATGTAACCTAAAGCTCACTCTTGTTATTGAAAGTTTTATTTATGCGGTGTGGGAGCTTGTTGCAAATTGTAAATATGTAATGTTTAACCAGGGCTTAGTTAACTTCTAGGTTTTTGAATGGGTAACTGCTCACTGCTGAACCTGTAAAGCTGTTTTATGAGATGAAAAATGTATAACCTATGTCAAATTTGTACCAATATTTGACCGCTTTATAAACAAAAATGGTTAGTGAGAACATGATCAGATTGGTATGCCGCCGATGTTTGGATGTTGTTGTCTACCCTTTTGTGGTTTTTAAAATACAACCCATATACATTCTTTCTTAATGTCCAAATTTATTCGTTTTGTGGCTGACCTAGTTTCCTGCTAAACAGGTGAAGGTATTTTCTCCTGAGGATTTGCCAGTGAAAGTTGGCCTGAACCATCACGATCTTCATCAAAAGAAGGCATCATATATGTTGCATTCGGTTCTTTTGGAAAATGATGTGCCTCCTGGCTTTGAAAGCAAGCCTGCTGTAAGCCAAACAAAAGTGCAACGTCCCAGCGTCCCTAAGCTGATTATGTGGAAATGCCCTTCCAAGGTGGGTAGATGTTAGATCTTTGTTAAAATATGTTGAACTATCAATATGATTAGAATATCTGTGTGTAATCCGAATATATTGATTTAGTTGTTTCTCTTTGTTTTGCTTAAACAGGTTGTTTTGAGTCCCACATGGCAAGTTGCAGCCGGGGAAGAAAGCGAAGAAGCCAAGGGTCAAAAGTTGAGAGAGATGACAGTGTTCGAAGCAGTTTATCCTCGTTTCGCGGCAATTCCTCCTAAGTAAGCTTTCTATCTTTTATCTGGGAATATGTTTTGTAGTCCTTTTGTTTTTGTACATAACTGAGTCTGATCAACTTTTTTTTTTTTGCAGCCCCTCGGTCTCTTTGGAATTAGCTGGTGAGCATTATGATGATAGCCTCACTCCCGTTGTCTCTCTTATTCCAATCGAAGAAGAGTTCCCCGATTCACCCTCTAATCAGGAAACACCGGTGAGTACTGGTACTACCACCACCTCCACTCCTCGGACACTGTCCTTGCCCCAAGGCCAGCCCGATTATGGGGTTTTAAATGCTTCTAATCAACCTGCGAATGCTACTAATCTACTTGAGGACATGACTGCTGCTACTTTATCAGCATTGACTACCATCATGATTAGCACTGAGAAGGGAAATGTGATCGATACAGATTTCCTCATTAAAATTCTAAGCGACCCGAAAATGATCGAGAACTTGATTAATGCACCCGGTCCAAAGGCTAATGCAGGAGCTGCACCCACCAATACATTATCAGCACCTATGTCAAAGCCAACTACAACAATTTCGTCCTCTCCTCAATCTCTTCCAAATTCTGATATGCAGAGGACTGCAGGTGAAAACTTCTTCCCCAAGCCAGGTACAGTTGGAACTGCCATCCCTCCTCGATCGTCTAATGTTCAGGTACCGAGGCCAAATCGACCAGTCCCGCTGGCTCCTTTGTTCGGCCCCCAACCCTATAATGTTCAGCTACCCGGCTTAAACCGACCAAACCCACACCCTCCCTTGTCCGGTCGCCAACCGTCTAATGTCCAGCTACCAGGGTCAAACCGACCAAACCCACCCCTTCCCTTGTCCGGTCCCGAACCCCCGAATGTCCAGCAACCCGGGTTAATCCAACTAGGCCTAACCCCTTCCTTGTCCGGCTCCCAACCCTCCCAGCCCCCTCCCATCCCTAGTCCTCAATTCTCTAATTTTCAGCAACCCGGGTTAAACCGACCAGCCCCGTCCCCTCCCATGTCCAGTCCCCAATCCAACTTTGTTATGTTTCCTAGGCCGTCGAATCAAAATCAGGTATATCCAAATTTAGGTTCAATGACTCAAGCGCATCGAGCGCCACCCATACGGTTGCCATTCCCACCCATACCCTCGCCCCTGATGAATGTGAACCACTTTAAGGACCTGATTATGCACCATGGAGGACAAAACCCGTCTATGGGACAAAATGGTAACAATTATAATCACTCGACGGACTTGAAAATGGTTCAAGACTTTAACCCAGGAGAAATGAAACCTAAGAATCAAAGACCTTGCATGTACTTCAATACCCCCAGGGGATGCCGTAACGGAGTTAATTGCACTTTTCTGCACAACATGCTGTTTGAGTGGCGGGCCGGTAACATTATGGAGGCCCATAGTACAAAGAGAATGAGACTCGATGGGGTTCATGTAGGAAGGATATGAATAAATCTCGGGGTGAATTTGAAGCTTCGAGTCTCGAGACACAGGTTTAGTTATTTTTTGCATTCACTTGGGGTAAATTTTAGACCTCGAAACACAGTGTAGGTAATTTTTGTATCAACTTGGGGTAGATTTGGGGCCTTGAGACACAATGTGGGTAAATTTTTTGTATTCACTTGAGGGAAGAGATTAGACCTCGAGATACAGGTTAGGTTAGTTTGTACAATTAACGAAAACATATATTGCGAGGAAACAACGTCAGTTTTCTGTTCAAATGAGAAAAAAATGTTTTTTTTTTGGTAAAAGGAGGAAAAAAAACAGGTGAACTGGGAAAATGAGGAAAAAATGTTTTGACAACGAAATTTCCTTTTGTTGTTTATCATGGGCCTCGCTGCCGAAGTGGGACATAGTTTAAGAAAGAACTAAATCCTAACCCTAGCTGTCGTAGCTCTCCTTTGGAGATGGCAACAGCCCGTCTTCCCCTCCCGTTTTCTTCTCTTCCCCCTCATTTCTTCTTCATTTTCTTTTTGTTCTTCCCTCTTTCCCTTCCCCCTCATTCTACTTCCGGCCATGGTCTCTGTGGTTGGGTTGAAGCGGCTACGGCGTCGTTTTGGGGATGGTGGTGATGTGGCTGCAACGAGGCGTGGCGCTATGTTGTTGCCATTGGGACAACGCTTGGGCCAGCATTGATTACTGATGCGTCGGTGCGTTCTCTGAATTGTTGTGACCGGTGTACGTGCTCCAATGTCTGGTTTTCTCTGATCTACTTTCCTTTGGGTTGCAAGGGTGGCTTCCTTGGATTACGACAGTGATGACTTCTACGATGATGGCTACGACTGTGGCACCAGTGGCGACTGCAATTGGTAGGTGGTTGCGGGTCTAGTTCGAGCTCTCCATTATGTTGGTGTAGGTGTTGCAACTAAGGATAAAAATATCGATATCGACGAACATATCTCTAGTCAAATTTACAGATATCTCACCCCAAATATCGGTATCAATATCGATATCGATATCGATATCGTTTACGGTCAACAAAAATGACGGAAATTCGGTCTAAAAGTTGAAAATTTGGAATGAAATTTTGGAAAAAACTTAAGTAGCCAATGATAGTTATATAGAACTAATAAAAACTATAAAATAACTTTGATATAATAAATATATGATGAATAATATGATATAATAGGGTTCTGCCGATGACTAATAATATAAAATTTTAAATATAAACATAAATTGAAGTGAATTACTATGATTGAATGTTAATATAATTAAAAACATAACAATAACAATAACAAAATTTCAATGGAAGAAAAATTATAAAATGAGTAAATATATTTAAAATTGGAAAAAAAAAAATTATGAAAAAATAGAGCCAATTTTTGAAAATTGGAAAGAATTCATATATTTAAAATTGAAAAAAAAAAAGGACAAATATTGTTAAAAATTTGAAAAAAAACGAATAAGAAATAAAAAAAAAAAAGGGTCATTGCTAGGTTTGAACATAGGACCAGTTTTTTAGGGGAAGGGCTGCACAACCAACTTAGCTGGCCCAACTTAATTGAAAATATAAGCAACAGTTTAATATATAAAGTAAACAAACTAACACTCTTAACAATCATCCCCTAAGTCCCGCGGGTCTGTCATTAATATTTCGACCCACGACATGACCCGACTAGAATTCGCTTGTTTTATGCCCGATTTTCGTGAAATTTGGTCCTATTTCGATCGTTTTAATCAAATAATGAGATCTATGAACTTAAAATAAGACGAAATTTCGCTCAATTTCTTCACCACCTCTTATGTGCCATCGGCCAATTTTAGCGAAATTTCGCTGATATTTAGCGATTTTTTATCCATAGTTGCAACATTATGTTTCTTTTCAACTCTTGGGTCTATTCTGTTTTCTGTTCTAGCCTAGTTTGGGTTGAGATGGAATTAGATTTTTCTAGTAATGGGCTGGGCTCTGATTTAATGTAAGGTCTAATGGGCTTTGAATTTTGGTTTGGATCAAATAGTTTGATTCGATTTTAGTCTTGTGCTTATGTTTACAAGTCTATTTGTGGGTGTAATCTTGGATTTTTGGTTTTCATGAAGAATGCCCCTTGTAAATTTGTAGTGTTATATTTTTTTAATGTTACTTTTTGACCTATAAAAAAAGTTAATTATTTAATAACAATGAATGTTACAGTAATATTTGTCACTAATTGTTGTGAACATAAATATTCACCGTATTTAAGGGTGGCAATTTTTGACACGACCCGATACACGACTCGAAACCCGCACGAAATTTATATGGGTCAACCCGCACGATTAAAATTTCGGGTCATTTTCGGGTCAACCCGTTATGACCCGTTTATTAAACGGGTGGGTTTCGGGTCAACCTGTTAACCCGTTTAATAACCTGTCAACCCGTTTAATAAATGGGTAGATTTCGGGTTAACAGGTTAACCCGTATATTGACTTATATATTGACCCATTTAATAAATGTGTCATTACTAACCCATATATCTACCCATTTACTACATAAATATCTATTAAATTTTATAATTTAAATAGGTTAAACATGTTAAATGGGTTAAACGGGTCAAACGGGTCATAGGTTAATTGGGTTTTGAGTATGACCTGTTTATTAAATGGGTTAAACGGGTTAAACGGGTTACACGGGTCATTAACAGGTCGGGTTCGGGTTGGACATTCTTGACACGATTATTAAACGGGTCGGGTTCGGGTTGGGCATAAATGGGTAAAACAGAATTTATGACACGACACGAACCCGACACGACACGACCCATTGCCACCCCTAACCGTATCATGTCTCTTTTGACCTATGCATCTAACAGTGATTTAGTCATGTGCACTTTATTTTGAGTGAACTTATTTGTTTCATCCAATTTATTTATCGAATTATCCTTAAGAATATATTATAACCAAACATATTCACCTAAATTAACATTTCAAGATCATCCTTGTGAAAAGTAAAAAGAATTGAAGTCATTTACTCAATTCATATTTATCAAGAATTTTTTTGTAATAATTAAGATTCTCATTAAGTGAATATATGTGAATGGTTAAACGATATCTTATTTAGTTAATTTTTTGTATAGATAATATTCAAATTATGATTTAAGAATTGAATTGCTCCAATTATGACATATACAAAGACAACTCAACAAATAAAATGAGTGAAACGATAAGGTCGAACAAAATAAAAAAAAAAAAAAATCAATATAGTCTAAGTTCATGTGATTTCCCAAATATTCAAGTTAACAGTTTGTTATTTTAATTTAGTTAAAATTTAGACGTGTAGATTTCCTCAAGTCAGAATGATAGTATTGGACCAAGTCATAGATGGTTTCACGACTTAGGCACACTGATTGGTATATTCTGAGTATTTATCTCTCCCTAAAAAAATCTGGCTATATTGTAATGAAAGAGTGAAGTACAAATGCAATAGTATTGACATGCGAGAAATAAAATTACAAGCACAAAAAGTAATTTATTTCCTTTGCAATCTAGCCATGTGCAATAGGATATTGTAGAAATCATGAACCGAATGAACATCAGTTGCAATTAGCCCTCATCATTTGGCCCAGAAGCCCACGGGCTTATGGGTACCCGATAGGCCCGATGACAAAAAGCCCGACCCAGCCCACATGTTGACGGGCTGGACTTGGACTTAGGGTATTCAAGCCCGCTAGGCCCGATAGGCCCGAGCCCGATAAAGCCCGGTAAGCCCAGCCCGACCCGCCCAGGTAAACCTGAAAATATAAAATAATTATAAATTAAGAATTGATACCCAGTACAATCTTGTTACTACCATCATAGCCAAAATCCAAAACTCCAACCAAATCTCAACCTAGTGTCATTTAAAAGCCCAATGCCCAAACCAAACCTTAACCCTAAATTAAAAAAAACTCACCAGGTCTCTGACTCTCTTATAGACCTCTTTATCCTATCTCGGTTTTATGGTCGAAAAGTTAAGTCAATTCTCCAAATTCAATAGTACCCCTCCTTAACTTATTTCAATATTCGATAATAATATTTAAGCTCAACTCACTTTTTTTTTTTTTTACAATTAGGTAGGTACAAATAGGCTTAGTAGGCCCGGCCCAAGTGGGCTTAGTAGGCCCGATTCGTAAAGCCCGATAAAAGCCCGGCCCAAACCCGGCCCGACAAAGGGGCATGAGCTTTCATATTTATGATCAAGCCCGCCCGATCCGGCCCGGTATTTTTTAAATTATGAAATAGGCCCGGTCCGGCCCTACCCAAACCCAACAATTTTGGGTCGGGCTTGCCCGACCAGGCCCAATAACGAGGCCTAGTTGCAATCATGTTATGGGTTGGCTAACATTCAAAATGACCTTGAGACGTCAATGGTGAGGTATTTGGATGCCTCAAAGAGTGGTTCAAGTGCCGGTTGAGATGAGGTTAGTGTTGGGTGACCTTTAAAGCTGACTATAAAAGCAAGTCGTGCATACGTTAAACACATGCACGTTCCAAGTCAGCGTCTTTAGGCTGGACTTTCGCGAATTGGGTATTTAATTCCCTAGGCCATTCACCTTGGCTCACATTAAGAGAAAAAAATTCAGTGCGAACGCAAAGCATGTAAAAAAATACACAAATTAATGTGTTGATTCCAGAAGTGGCATATATAATTGGGACAAAGACCTGCCAACTTAATTGCAGGCTGTGGGAGACATTCCTGATATTTCCTTCCCCTCTTTGGCCCTTTATGAGGATACTAACAATTCTCTTGTGGTACGTATAACAGATCTCTGTGGTACTCAAAATTAAAATACTGAATTCCGTGATTTCAAAAAAATTAAAAACTGCAATGATATTCAATTTTGACTAGAAGTAATGGTTGGATTTGAGTTAGGTTATCTGATGTGTCAACTATATAAAATTAAATTATCAAATTTAACACAGAAATAGAATATTGATGATATTTATGAGTCGAACTTGAGATATCATACTTATAAAATGAAGAAGAATATCCGATTGAGATTACATACAGGGGTTTATTGTGCATGAAGGAAAAATGTGAGCCCTACAAGTGAAGGGCAGGTGACCCAGTTACCCCAGACAATCTCTCTTGCATTCAAATGAACCAAACTTTTGTGGGGAACAGAGAAGTGTGGTGTGAGATTAAAGGCAATTTGATTTGGCCCAGATCAAAGAAAGAGACTTGTATCCGAAAATTGTATGTGGCTGATTAATATCTTCCATGCAGATTCAGCATATGTTGGATTTGAGTGAAGAATTGCTTTCATAGGTTCCATGAATCTTAAACGTCTTGTTGGTAAAGATCTCAAATGTTGGGTTTCTCTTACGATTTTTCAGTTCTCTTTGAAATGGTGGGACACAAAATCATCCTCTGATTGGTGATCGGAATATTGTTGAAGCCAATAAGAATATCTCCTCAAAACCCATTTTAAAGTTAGGACATGTTTATTGGGATTGAATTTTTGACATGATTAAACTTCGAAACGCTTTAAACAATAAGAAATACTTATTCTAACGGTTAAAAGAACATAAAATTACTTCATGTAGAAGTACTTGCGGCCATGTTTTTCTAAGAATCGATCACCTCCAAGTCCTTTTCTCTCGAAAAGCATTTCGATTTTTTACCAACATTTCAAAACTTAGAGATACAAACTCGTTAGTATTGTTACTATAATTTTCAGGGCATTATCATATAACCTGTATGAGCATGTCCCATTGTCCTTGTATGGACATACAGGTAAAAGTTAAAACCATTTCTTTGTTCCAAAGGCTGGTCAGTTTTCTGGTCGATCATGTTTCTATTACTTTTATTGGAATCCTAATCTGTTGGCTGGCTTTGGGTTAATTTCTTTTTGGTCCATTAATATTTATATATAGTATAGTACTGAAAAAAAAACTTCTTTGTTTTGTGAATAATACAATATTTATATTCCATTCTTGAGAGAAGGTACTTCTTAATTTCACCTTTGAATTCAAAAAACTTTCAATATGCATATCTTAAGCGGATTGTTTATTTTTTAAATTAATCATCATTTAAAAATCATTTCTGTAAAAAAGTAATAAAATTTGAAGTCTTTTATGCCTTTATATATAACAAACAAATTAATTTTATATATTGGTAGCAATCAATAAGAATCATCTCGATGGTGACATGTAGATTTAGTTTTAGTTTGAACCCTAATAATGGTGTTTATAAAAGATGATGTGAAAGATGATGGCATCTTTGGTTTGATTGCAACATTATCATGTGAGCTGTGTCTGCAGCTTGCACACAATGTTGGGTAGTTAGCAATCCCTTTCATACCACCAACACAAGGATTATATGTATTTAAACGCAATTAGTCAGAATCATGGAGATTAAGGAAATCTAAAAGGAATTTGCACCATCAAAATTGTTCATCATACGGTGCTGTGCATGCAGTATTATACGACAAATAGTTAAATACATAGATCGAATAGTCCAAATCCATCTCAATAATTAATTAAGATTGATCATAATTACACGATGAAATCAAGCAGCCAAAGTATGATTAAGAACAGTGGCCGAGGCACGTAAAGGGACCATCTCAAGCGTCTCTTAATTACGAATTACATGAATTAATCGTTAAAAAAAAAAAAAAACTAGAGAGCAAAACTCCTTAGACAACCTCCACTAATTATTATCACATCAGATACTCTCCACGTACGCCATATATACAAGCTTCTTTAGGAAGAGAGTTGGACAAGTTGGTTAGTTGAATGTGCCCCAACTTAGCAATAGCTAGCATCGAAAACAAAATTTGTCTTTTGATAGTAGCGCGGTGGTTGAACGTGCTAGACATACCGAAAGCTAGCACTTACTAGGGCTGCTTCTAATGAAGTAGACTTGATCATCATCTTCTTTTGTTTATTACTTTTTGTTTCTTTTTTAACCTATCATATAATAAGCGTTTGAAATTTGAGAATATCGGTATTTGTTTTCTATATGTTTAGAGGCTCAAAGCAAGTGATACCACACACAATTACTTATATGAAAATGAATTGCATAGATATTGGCATACATATATATATATATATATGCGCCCATAAAATTCTATTATGGCTTGTCATTATTTTTATTTCGTTTTCTCTGAAATTATGATTGTTTATATAAAATATGTTCTTAATTTTTAGCATTAACTTAGTTCGAAATAAAATCGGTATGCTAATTTCCTCCAGAGAAAATACACTTGATTAACATTTTCGGTTAAAAAATATCTCTATGAACCTAAATTTTTTACTACGTCAAGGATTAAGAGTCTCCTAATGAATCCTAAGCAGTACTAGTTAAGATGATCAAAGGTGGACAACGAGACCCACTTTGCATGTGCCTTCAAACGTACAAAAATGGAGTCCAATTAAGCATGCTAATAAAGTTGAGGATTGGCCAAACTGGTGGAAAATATGTTGGTGTTATCCATAAAATGAAACTGATATGCATAGCAAGAAGCCATTAAAACTGGTTAGGTATTTTATTGGTTGAATATCTATTTTATTAGTTGGTTTCTTGATTCATTAATATAAATTGATTTCTTTTTTCATGGCTTGTGAAGAAGAGACAGTTTTGTACGTGGAGCATGACAGTGGTCTGTGGTTGGCACTGGAGTTGGTCCATAATCACAAAAGTTTGATCTGAGAAGAATGAATTTGTTTAGATTAGTGGCTTCCATCAATTATAATATAATCAAGTAGGTACTTGAAGATGGTACGATCCATATTGCCAAGAGAAAAACAAATACTAATTATATATTATGTCGTTTGGGTGTATAATTGAACTAGTTAATTACCCTAGCTAATCACAACAGGTTGCTCCAATGTTAGGGCGTTTTCAGGTTTAGCAAGCTTCCGGCTAGTCCTAGGTGCGATTCTCCATAGGTTATATATTTTAGTTAGGAATGTGTTGCAACGTTTGTGTGAATCTCCATAAATTATATATTGCAGTTAGAAGTGCATCGCAACGCGTGTGTGAATCTTAATTTCTAACTTTTCGGGCATATTAGTTCTTAATTCTTATAAAGAAGATTTAATTTTTATAAAGGATAAATTGATTCTCAGGTACTCAGTATATAAACTCAATCTTCCTCTTCTGATACTCTGTTTTTGTACCCCCAAAAAAAAATTAACCATCATACAAAAAATTAATGCATGCGTCACTGACAATTCAAACGACTTTCATGAATGAGGATTAGGGCTGGGCACATGGAACCAAACTACCGAAATCGTACCGTTTCAGATCAAACCATACCGAAAAAAAAATCGAATAGTAAAACCGTTGTATGATTGGTACGGTACCGAAACCGTACCGATATAATTCGGTACGGTTTCGGTATCGATATTTTAAAAAACCGTCCCGTACCGATACCGTACCGAATTAGAATTTTTTTTTAAATAATTAAATTTATTTCTTATTGGTTTATTAGGCCTTCTTCAAGAGTTGATATGACCATACATGTCTTAATTTAGCTTCTAAGAGTTTATATCTTCAACTTAGTACAATTTCTTCAATAGATATTTGAAAACTAAGTCCTTCATAAATGTAGTTTTCCTTTTTCTTTAGTCTTTTCCTTGCTTTATAATCACAAACAAAATTTTGGCTCAAAACCGAAACCATACCGAAACCGTACCGAACTTAATTGGTACGGTACGATCTGGTTTCACTTTCAAAATATTGAATACCGAATCGTACCGTACCGATTAAAATTAAATGGTATGGTTCTGGTATCGATCAATTTTGTACCATACCGAACCGTGCCCACCCATAATGAGGATGATAGAAATGGCAATAGATAATTATGTATAAGTTGGGATTCTGATATATGTCGCCCTCACTTCCCTCACATAATCGAGAGTTACCCCCGCCCTGATCATTTGAGAATTCCATCTAAAGAATCCATGACCATAATGGAAACCCTCACACCAATAATTAACTTCATTAATCAATCTTGGAAGTCAATTAAGGTTTTAATTTTCTATTTTTCAATAGATATATCAATAATATTGGATGGTGTTGAGCAAAAATGGACCAACTTAGAATTGTTTCAATGAGCTCGCTCGACTCGTTCTTCTTAGTGGAGTTAGGACTTGCAAAGAGAAGGTTAGAGCAAAGGAGCATTAGTATCGTGCTGGCCTAACAGTCTTCAATGCTTAAATTAGTTAAGTGAGGAGGACACTGTAGTAATTTAGACAGCATAGAGTCAAAAATGTCATTATATTTTTTAGAGAATGTGCCCTTATATTTATAGTAGCATTGAATATTATAGGTAAAACATTTCGATTTGAGATAAATGCCCCTGATCCTTGTGCTAACACATGTCTCGACGATCCAGAGTCCACTTGTTGAGCTGATCTGATAGGCATATAAACTAATCGGCTGGATGGAAATCGACTAGGCAGCAGTGTGAGTGGGGTGATTCAAACGGCCTACGAGTTAAGTTGGTGGGATTCACCATGTCAGATAGAATTGATATTGTTGTGCTATTGCGAAAAACTGCTTCTTCTTTTTCAGTTTCACGCTCCAGAATCAAAGGTCATGTATAGAATTTTGACGGGACTGGTCGATTTTTATCAGATTGAATACGAACTTGTGAAAATTTGGATTATAATTTTCAAAACGAATCAGTGGAACTATAATCTCATTTGAAATCGAAATTTACATTTGTCATTTATATTAAAACCTTTTCCAAATTGAGAGTAATTTTGACTAATTTTTTTATCATAAATGAAAATTAATTAAGAATAGTGGGAGTTAGAGAAATTTTGACCGAAAGTATCACCAATTAAAAAATAGTTAAAAATAATAAGGTTGACTAAAAGTTTATCACCAATATCTAATAAGTATTTGAAAAAAATGATAATCACTGTTTTAAGCATCAGCAGGCAATATATGTCAGTCAACTTTCATAGTGGATCACTGCATGTAATCCACCTTAATTGTCATCTTAATGCCTATTAGCATCTCTAAACTTACATCAACCATTTATTAGACTAACGGAGTGGAATTACGTAGGAATTGACCTCATTTTTTTTTTTAGTCAGAATTCAAAATCACTCATTTTTTTAAAAATATTTATACATAATGATAAATAATACCTTTAAATTATAATATTTAATGCGATAAGGAAGAGCCAGAGAAGAAGAAGATGGGAGAGCATTGGAGGTCCCTTGAAGTAGTCTTTCATTAAAACATGCCTCTCAACACTGAAAGAGTGGAGAGAAAAACTGATTACGCGTTAATACATCATCATATGCATCAATATACATTAATTAATCACTAATTAAGTAAATGCTAATAATTCCCGGTCAAATGATAGAGCCACCAATTCGCGACTGACATATACATCAGAGTACAAATTAATCCAGCTAGGTTTGAAAATTGGAATCTCCTCTCTCTCTTTTTCATGAAAAAAGAAAGAAAGAAAAAAAATCAAAGTGATCGAAGGAAATGAAGAGTGGAGAATGAAGCAGTAGCTTCGCATTGAGAAATGGATCATTATGTTTGGTGAATTAGAGATCGAAAGACGACTTCTTCACAAGGAATGGTTAAACCCATGTCGTGATGAAACCCAAATTCCTCTTCTGCCCTTTGAAGCAAAGTTTGAAACTCAGGATGTCCAAGCCATGAAATTGGGATAATGTATCTGCTTCTGTTTTCCCCAACATACACAGCAAAATGGCCCTTTGGCACATCCTCCGGAAGCCCTCCTTCGTGATTGTTGTACCCATTTTTCTTCCCAAAACTCGAACAACGTTTAAGAATCTGCTTGAGAGCTGCCGTCTGCGGGAGCTTGTTGGATCGTTTGCAGATCGCCATGTATGTATAAATGTAAGTATGTAATTTGGTAGTATGTATATATAGCTTGTGACACTTTGTGCTTGTGTGCCTTGTGACTTGAGAGAGAGATCAGGAAAGGGTGGGAAATTGGGAATTGTTGTTGTTGATGTTGTGAGATTGGATGGGGGAGGAGGGTATTTATATGGGGAAGATTAATATTATTGAAGGAGGGAAAACAAAGGCATGTGAGATGTGGGGGCAAAGAATGAGGCACAAGTCATTTGGGAAATTAGTGTTCGAAGTCATGCATGGTAAGGTTAGCAACACCGTTGGGTCTTGGCCTACCCTTGCTTCCCTCTATACGTGCACCTTTGGACCCCTCCGCCTTCTCTCTTTTTGTATTATTTCATCTATTGTTACGAGTATTCAACAACATAATTTTCTTATCATTTTACGAATTGTCTGTATTGAAGAATGTAAAATTTTCATGTCGGAAATTTAAAAAATAAAATACAAGTATCTTTTAAGATAACCCATGTAAAAATTTCACGTTGAAAATTTAAGAAATAAAATATAAATATCTTTTAAAATAATCCATTTCACACTTACAAATTGAAAGTTGTATTATTATGTCGGTAATGGAAATTTTGAAATCATAATAATTAGATTGAGAATTATTTTGTTTTTTTCACTCCCCGTCCCCCTCTCTCTCTTCGTACTATTGTATCATCCGCATTCATGAAAGTTTTGTTTTATTGGTCAAATAAAAAGGAAAAATATACAGAAGAAATGAGGGATTAAAAAAAAAAAAAAAAAGAGGGGAATGAGACAAATCATTCCTCCTCCTCCTTGGGTCCTTCTCATATATTTTTTTTCTCTACCATTACTCTCTCAAACAAAAAGCTTCTTGTACAAACGTAATCAATAGTACTCAATCAATAGTACTCACAATTTTGTCCATCATGTTCTATTGTTCTCTAATATCAACGATCTAATTCAAAACTTCAAATATAGACAAACCATATATATTCACGAATTTATTTAATTAACTTAAAAATTGAGATAGTTGTAAGTACTAACCTGCAATATGTATATATAATCATACTTGCATCCCATTTTCGTAGTAACACATACTACTCGTTCGATTTATCTAATTATCATTATACGTATCTCATAATCGAAACCACTCAACTCAAAAATCATTATTTTAAGATGATTCAAGAAAAAAATCAATGAAATTTGAAATCATTAATTTAGTCATTTATGTATCAACTAAATGAACAGTTCGTCGTAAGGATCTTTATTATCACGAAAATTGTTGATTCATTTTATGCATATAGATAATTACACAATCTTCAATCTTATTATTTTTTTTTTACAGACTTGATTTTGAAATGATGATTTAGAGAATGCTGATTTTGGGAAAGCAAAGAAGATCAGCGAGATCGAGAGAGAAAAAAGGGAAGAACAAAGCTTTGTGTATTGATTAACAAGATTACAATGTACAAGAAGAGAATATACCACTTATACTAAGGAGTACACAAACCGTAATCACCAAGTAAGGACTAATGTGACGACCCGGAAATTCGAAAAAGGAAAAATTGGGAAAATTTGAAGGAAATGACGATTTTGCCCCTGGTTATAAGGGCCAAAAGTTGACTTCTTGATCGAGACCTTATTTGGACTTTCCGTAAGTACTGTTGGATAGGTCTCGGGATGCTGAATCCGTAGACAGGCGGCATGCTTCAATCGGAGTTCGGATGTAAAAGTTACGAATCTTGGAACATTAGGGGCATTTTGGTCATTTGTTAGGGCAAGGGCAAAATAGTAATTTGTCGCAGTAGGGTAATTATCACGGTCAACCTAGCTAATTCAACTAATTTGGATGATGATTTACTATTTGGTGACATCTGTCACTGTCTAAGTGAGCTTGGTGGAAGATGGTTGTTTGAAAATTCAAAAAGGGATAACAACCAAAACGTTTGTTGTTTGATCAATATATATGTGTGTACGGTTTGAATCAAAAACTAGGAACAGAGGGATTGAATGGGAAATCGAGAGAAGAAAAGAAAGGAAATGAAATGGTAGTTAGGCACCTTGAACCCAGCTGAAACCAAACGTACAAACTTAGAAAACCCGAAACCATTAATGGACCTTAGGATCGAATTCGAATTCTTAGACGTTTATGAGTGAAATTGATCGTGAATTCAGCTTCCTGGGATTGATACGAGTCGAACCCAATGAAATTTGAAGGAAATTGGAGATGCCTTGGTCTAGAACAGAGAGAGGGAAAACTTCGAAATTTCGATCTTGAGTTGAGGAATTTGAGACTTGGAATGATGCAATTGGACCTGGAAATGTGTTGATTAGAGTCTCACGATGCTTCCTGGTGCATCAATTGAAGGAAAACGATGGAGATTGATGACCTTCGAAGACTGCACAGTGTTCTGTGTTCTTCGCGAATTCGTGTTCAGTTCGAGGGGATTAAGGTAAGGTTTCAGGTAATTGAGTTCACAAAACCTGAATTGGATATATAACGATGTTAGTGGATGGTTTCATTGTAGAAATTGACGTTGAATTGAAGGCGAATTAAACGGGTCATGTCGCAGGTTGCAGGGTCCGTTTCTCAGACATACGGGTGAAGGTGGTAACATTGTAGCTGGCGCGTGGGCGGGAATACCGAGGATTCGAGATTCCTGGAAAGTATCGAAAATTACGAAAATACGTGCAGCTCGGAAAGCGAACGGTTTGGACGGTGTGTGAGTGGACGTTTGTTTTATAAATTGGCATGCATGCATAGTTAAATATTTTACATGATTTATGGCATGATTTGAATTGCAATGATTTGATATGATTATTTCAGAATTTAATGATTATTTTAATCGGTGTTTCGGGCATGTTTTTCGAGAAACTATGAAATTATTGTTTTGGGCGAAAACCCGAGATTTGAGATTGATTTTGGGTCGGGAAATTGATTTGGTGGAATTATAATGCTTTTTGAGGTATTTTATGGCAATTTTAGTTGCGGTTGCACGGATTTGCATAACATTGATGATTTGGGCTAGGCCCGGGATGTTAAAAGGATATTTTAAACAGTTGTGTGAGTTAATGATTTTAATGATAAAATGATGGAATTGAATGATTTTCGGATATGATTTTACGGATTTACGTGCATTGAATTATTTAATGATTTTACGGATTTACGAAAAATGAGAAATGAGATTTGGGCATGTGACCCTGTGATAAATGGTTTTAACATGGTTTTAATGATGATTTTGATTGTGTATTGATGTTTGATGCCCCCAGACGTGTAATTCCTGGGTAGACTTCAGATGTGTAATTCCCGAAATGACTCCAGATGTGTAATTCCTGGAGGGACTTCAGATGCGTAATTCCCGGAGGGACCGGATGTGTAATTCCCAGTGAGGCTGGATGTGTAATTCCCAGCGGGATGAGGACTCTGGATGTGTAATTCCCAGAGGATCCTCGGATGTGTAATTCCCGAGTTATATGCTTTGTTATGTGATAAAATGGTTTTATGAAATGATTTAAATGGCATTTGGGCTTGAAAGCAGGGATTTGATGTTTTTCATGTGATTTGGCTGGAAAGGCGGTGATATTTTTCATATGTTTGATTCTATGCATGCATGGTTTGATAAACTGGAGGGTAAATGATGTATTTTGATAAATATTTTTTAAATGATATTATTTTGTCCACTCACACCTTTCTTGTTTTGATGACCCTATAGGCTATGGCACGACGTTCGGGACTGATCGAGAGACGGAGGCATGAGCGGAAATCAGTGCAGTTATCCCTTGTCTGACAGGCGTTGAAGGGTAGTTTCGGGAATTCAGTTGACTTGTCAGACGGGAGCAGTGTAACACCCCGGAAATTCAAAGATTTTAATATTGTAATTTAATGTTTGAATTGACGTTTTTACCCTTGTGAATGGTATGGCCAAATTGTTGACTTTTTGATTGGTGGGTCAAATGGACTTTGACCAGTGACCGTGACGTATTTCGGGACGTCACGAGTTTGTAGACAGGTGGCACGTCCAATTCGGACGATCGGGGAAAAAGTTATGACTATCGAAAGTTCAGGGGCATTACCGTAATTTGAACTTCGGGGGCGAAAATGTTGACTTTTCGTTTGGCAACTAATTTTCACATGACTCAAGGACCGTTAGGTAGGTCTCGATACCCTGAGTCCGTAGACAGGCGGCACGCCGAAATCGGACTTTGTATGGCTGAGTTACGGGTCTAGAATGTGAATGGCATTATGGTAATTATTGAACCAGGGGCATTTTGGTCATTTCGCCCCTGGTTACTGTAGCAACCGCGGGGGGACATGGGCGGCACCACCATGCGCGGTGGTTCAAATGTGCAATTGTTTATGCAATTGTGTGCTGGAAAGATGGGAGTGTCTGATGCTTTAGAACGTGGTCTGTTGCATCCACCTTGCACGACCCCATTGTTAATTCAAGTTCGAAGCTTTTCGGGGAACATTTTTCAGTGGGCAAATTGGACTCCCACGAGCCTCTGGGACGGCTGAGGTTATTTAAAACTGATTAGAACGTGAGTGAGCATCACTCTGATGCTGAAAGAACTGAGAACAGGCGAGGAAAACCAGAGAAACCATTTCGGGCAAAATTGGAGGGAAAATCGGGTTTTGATTTCTGGTGACTGTTGGACCAAACTAGGGCCTGGTTTTGTCTTCTGGGAGTCTTTGGAACTCAACCACATCGAAATCGAAGGCCATCAGCCACGGGTGAGCTGGGACGGTGACTGCTGTTTTCAGGGAAATCGCAGAGCTTGGGACGACAACCTTCAGGTACTCTCAGACCCAATTGATCATTCATATTAGTTCGTTTTGATCCTATTGAGCTGCCTGTGAAGTGAATTGAAGTTTGAATTAGAAACCAGGAAGTTCTGGTGATTGACCCGATTGGTTGATCACGGGTCGATGGGTCGTTTGGGGATGTGTCGAGGTTGATTTTTGTCATAGAACCTAAATTGGATAGTTATTTAACATGTTAGGATCAAATGGGATCGAAATCGAGTAAGAATTGATGGGTATTCAACCGGGTCAAGCCGCTGGTGGCAGGCCCGTATTGCAGACAAACGGGTGAAGGTGCTGACACTGTAGCTACAGTGTCAGGCGCGTGACTTTCACGCGCAGCCACTTTGGGCGGTGCGTGAGGGCGTGTTGGACCTTATCTCTGATAACGATCAACATGACTTTTGTTCGTCTCATCATTCTAAACATTTTTGGTGAATTAACCATGTTGATCTGGGATAGTTTTGATGGGTCAGTTTAGGGCCGGTTGTCTCGGGAAACGTGTTGGACGGTTTCACCGAGCCGGTTTCTGTTTCGAGTTATTTGGATAAATGTTTAAGACATGTTGTGACCCTTACGTATGATTTGGACTGACAGGAATTGTACGATAATCCCGGTACAAGTTCATACGCACAGTTTCACCACGGGATCGTACTGTGAGTGGGCCCGATTTCATTAAACCCTTGCATGCTTAAATGTTTTCTGATTTACTTATATGTTCACATGCTGGAATCAAAAAATGGTTTTGATGATATTGAAATTTCGGTTATGGCACGTTTCACGGTATTTGGGCATGAGACCCGTTTGATGAAACTAACGATCGGTTCAGATTTTACCTATGTATACATATATGTTTTGCATGTGGATATCAATAAAATGTATTTGGTACTGCACTGTATAGATCCTTTCATATTATATTGTATCCTATGGATGAGGTACCTCGGAGAGGTCACGGACGTCTAGTACGTCCAGCGTCTATGACGCTAAGCATCGGGGATGCTGTAACTGAACAGGGTTCGGGGATTGAACTCGGAATTAAGACCCGAGTGGCACGCGTAGCCTTGTGATTGTGACCTTATTGGACGTCAGGGACGTCAGCCATCGGGGATGTCGGGATTGGAGTGTATAGTGCAGTGGCTAAAATTATGTTTATGGTATTATTATATGCCTTATGGTTTATATTATATGATTGATGGTTTTAAATTCGGTGGCATGCATGTTTGGAAAACGGAGGGGTAAATTGTATGTTTTACTTATCAAATGATTTTATAAACTTGAGTTTCGGTCCACTCACCCTTATTGTTTTGGTAACCCCTCCAGGTCGTGCTATTGAGGTAGAGGAGGAACCTGAGGCTGAGGCATAGATCCACTTCTGCGTACCTGAACCCCTGTTGGGTGGTGTACCCGCAGGTTTATGTTAGAGTCGTGCTCGCAACTTGTCTTTTGGATTTCCTCCCTTGTCTGACATCTGTTTAATTCGGATTTGATGTATAACTTTAATTTGGTTATTTATGAATTTGATGTTTTTGAGGTTAAAATTGGTATGAATTATTGGGTGTTAGACGGGAGCAGGGCACGTCCCCTTGTGGTCCCTGTGGGATCGGGGCGGGGCCTGTCAAGCAGGGCTGGATACGGTTATCTATGTCCTTCGGGGACGGGTCCTGTCAACTAATAACTCTAACTAATGCATATTGTACAGCTAGATAACAACCTAACAGATTCTAGTTGTATTGAGAGTGTGACTCAGTAGCTATAAGACATATAACATTCTAACACCCTCCCTCAATTTGATGGTTCTAAATTCAAATTGAAAAAAAAAATCCACTTGGAACAGATTTTCAGCAAGAGTTTTAGTGAAGATATCTGGTAGCTGATCAGCAGACTTCGCATGTTTCACATCCAGTTCTCCCCTAAGAACTCTTTCATGCACAAAGTGATAATCAATTTCGATGTGCTTGACTCAAGAGTGGAATTTTGGATTTGCTGAAAGTGTAACACCCCGGAAATTCGAGGATTATAATAATGTAATTTAATGTATGAATTGACGTTCTTACACTTATGAATGGTATGGACAAATTGTTGACTATTTGATTGGTGGGTCAAATGGACTTTGACAAATGACCGTGACGTATTTCAGGACGTCACGAGTCCATAGACAGGTGCCACGTCCAATTCGGACGATCAGGGAAAAAGTTATGACTATCGGAAGTTCAGGGGCATTACCGTAATTTGGACTTCACGGGCGAAAATGTTGACTTTTCGTTTGGCAACTAATTTTCACATGACTCAAGGACCGTTAGGTAGGTCTCGATGTCCTGAGTCCGTAGACAGGCGGCACGCCGACATCGGACTTCGTATGGCTGAGTTACGGGTCAAGGAAGTGTGGGGCAGTTTGGTAATTATTGAACCAGGGGCATTTTGGTCATTTCGCCCTGGTTACTGTAGCAACCGCGGGGGAACCGTGGATGGAACCACCATGTGCGGTGGTTCTGTGTCCCAATTGATTAATCTGTGTGTGAGTTGGAAAGCTGGGAATTGTTTAAACCCTTTAGACATCAGCACATGGTTGGATACATCCAGCAAAGCCACAATTTTTAATTTCAAGATCGAAGCTTTTCGAGGAACAATTTTCAGTGGACAGATTGGACTTCCACAAGCCTCTGGGACGGCTGAGGTTGTTTAAAACTGATTAGAACGTGAGTGAGCATCACTCTGATGCTGAAAGAACTGAGAACAGGTGAAGAAAACCAGAGAAACCATTTCGGGCAAAATTGGAGGGAAAATCGGGTTTTGATTTCTAGTGACTGTTGGACCAAACCAAGGCCTGGTTTAGTCTTCTGGTAGTGTTTGGAACTCAACCACATCGAAAGCTAAGGCCATCAGCCACGGTTGAGCTGGGACGGAGGCTGCCGTCTTCAGAGGAGTTGTAGAGCTTGGGACGACAATCTTCAGGTACTCTCAGACCCAATTGATCGTTCATATCAGTTCGTTTTGATCCTATTATACTTCCTGTGAAGTTAATTGAAGTTTGAATTAGAAACCATGAAGTTCTGGTGATCAACCCGTTTTGTTGATCACGGGTCAAATGGCTAGTTAAAGGACTTGTCGAGGCAAATTAGTGTCATAGAACTTAAATTGGAAGGATAATAAACATGTTAGGATCAAATTGGATTGAAATCGAGTAGGAATTGATGGGAAATCAACCGGGTCAAGCCGCGAGTGGCAGGCCCGTATTACAGACAAACGGGTGAAGGTGGTGACACTGTAGCTACAGTGTTAGGCGCTTGACTTTCATGCGCAGCCACTTTGGGCGGCGTGTGAGGGCCCGTTGGACCTTATCTCCGATCACGATCAACATGACTTTTGTTCCTCTCTTCATTATGAACATTTTTGGTGAATTAACCATGTTGATCTGAGATAGTTTTGATGGGTCAGTTTAGGGACGGTTATCTCGGAAAATGTGTTGACGGGTTCCCCGAGCCGGTTTCTATTTTGGACTTTTTGGTTAAACATTTAAGACTTGTAGTGACCCTTACGTGTGATTTGGACTGACAAGAATTGTACGATAATCCCGGTACAAGTCCGTGCGCGCAGGTTCACCGCGGGATCGTACTGTGAGTGAGCCCGATTTCATTAAACCCTTGCATGCTTAAATGTTTTCTGATTTACTTATTTGTTCACATGCTGGAATCAAGAAATGGTTTTGATGATATTGAAATTTCGGTTATGGCACGTTTCACGGTATTTGGGCATGAGACCCGTCTGATGAAACGTAACGATCGGTTCGGATTTTACCTATGTATACATATATGTTTTGCATGTGGATATCAATAAAATGTATTTAATACTGCACTGTATAGATCCATTCTTATGATACTGTCTCCTCCGGATGAGGTACCCCGGAGTGGTCACGGATGTCTAGAACGTCCAGCGTCTATGACGCTAAGCATCGGGGATGCTGTACCCGAACGGGGTTCGGGGATTGAACTCGGAATTGAGACCCGAGTGGCACGCGTAGCCTTGTGATTGTGACCTTATTAGACGTCAGGGACGTCAGACATCGGGGATGTCGGGATTGGTGTGTAGAGTGCAGTGGCTAAAATTATGTTTATGGTTTTATTACATGCCTTATGGTTCATACTATATGATTAATGATTTTAAATAATGCTGCATGCATGTTTGGAAAACGGAGGGGTAAATTATATGTTTTACTTACTAAACGATTTTATAAACTTGAGTTTCGGCCCACTCACCCTTATTGTTTCGGTAACCCCTCCAGGTCGTGCTACTGAGGTTGAGGAGGAACCTGAGGCTGAGGCATAGATCTACTTCTGTGTATCTGAACCCTTGTTGGGTGGTTTACTCGCAGGTTTATTTTAGAGTCGTGCTCGCAACTTGTAATTTTGGATTTCATCCCTTGTCTGACATCTATTTAATTCGGATTTGATGTATAACTTTAATTTGGTTATTTATATATTTGATATTTGAGGTTAAAATTGGTATGAATTTTGGGTGTCAGACGGGAGCATGGCACGTCCCCTTGTGGTCCCTGTGGGATCGGGACGGGTCCTGTCAGCTTGGTATCAGAGCATTAGGTTGTGGTCAGCATGCTAGACTAGCGATTAGTACTAGTTACCTTTCGAGTTTAAGGATAATGTTAACCGATCTATGCCTCTTGACAGTTGGTTATGCCTCCAAGGAGGATTCCTCATACACGAACTGACGAGGATCTGGAAAGGGAAATGGAATGCGCAAGCATTGAGCGGGCTTAGCATTTGGGAGCCACACCTTTCAATGGGGGATCAAACCCCAAAGATTCTCATGATTGGATCACCAAATGGGAAAGGATCTTCACGGTGATGCACTGCCCTCCGGGCGAACGGGTAACTTTGGTGGCCTTCTTACTGGAAGGAGGAGCCTACCAGTGGTGGCAGGGCCTTGAAATGTCTTGATGGTCTGTCCATACCACTACTTGGGAAGCTTTCCGTTCCCGATTTCTGGACCAGTACTACCCGCGATCATTTCGCGCGGCACGGGAGGCTGAGTTCCTGCGGCTGGAGCAGGGGGATATGTCCGTTGCGGACTACGAGCAGACTTTTGGAAAACTATCCCGGTTCGCTGCATCATTCGTGAGCACGGAGGAGGACAAATGCCAAAGGTTTGAGCTTGGACTCCGAGGGGAGATCCGGGCAAGTGTGACTGCTACTACTCATGCTTCTCTGAGAGATATGGTCGACGCTGCGGTGCGTGTTGAGGCCAGTCTGGCGGCACTTCAGACACGACAGCCTTCGGGCGAGGGGCGACGTCAGGATCGCCCACACCGTGGGCCATCAGGCCAGAAGAACAACAAGGGAGGGGGCTACAGGGGAGCGCCCTCATCCTTCAAGGGTCGTGGCTGGTCAGGTCGACGCGGAGGCTCTCAGGGCAGAGGATCATGATACAACTCTGGGCAGCGTTCATCTTGGAGCGGTGCTTCTGGTGGGCATGCGGACAGGCCGAGGCCGGTAACCTGCTTTGCTTGCGGAGAAGAGGGCCACTATGCCTGTGATTGCCCGCTGTTGTCCAAGAGCAACGACGCTGGGGGCTCTAGTGTGGTGCAGAGCACGGCTTCCCACACTAATGGAGGTCGCGGTCAGGGAGGTGACCGTGGTGCTGGGCGTGGCGCGCGCGGGCGCGGACAAAATGGAGGGCCTAGGGCTCAAGTGTTTGCAATGACCCAGCAGCAGGCGAAGACTGCCCCAGGCATGGTTACAGGTACACTACATATCTTAAACCTTCTTGTACGTGTGTTGATGGATGCGGGGGCTACACATTCTTTTATTTCAAAGAGTTGTGCTGGTATGCTTGATTGTGTGGTATCAGCCTTAGATTGTGAAATGGGTGTTGGCACCCCGATGGGCATTGTGTACCTTGTGAATCAGGTGATTCGGAGGTGCCCGGTGAGAATTGAGGATGTGGATTTACCAGCGGATCTAATTATTTTGGATATCCACGACTTCGATGTAATTTTGGGAATGGATTGGCTATCGGAGCATGGGTCGCTCATCGATTGCTGTAGCAAGCAAGTGATTCTGCGGAGCCCGGGTTTGCCGGAGGTTATCTTTCAGGGGGAACGTGACGGTTCGCCTCCTGAGGTGATTTCTTCACTTACTGCTACCAAACTTCTACGGAAGGGATGCCAGGGTTATCTGGCGCATGTCGTGTCAGAGCAGGTTGATACTCCCGGTATCGACGAGATACCGGTGGTACGTGAGTTTCCGGACGTGTTATCGGAAGACTTACCTGGATTACAGCCATCGCGGGAGATCGAGTTTACAATTGAACTACTCCCCGGTACCCGACCTATATCTCAGGCACCATACCGGATGACGCTGGCAGAGTTACGAGAACTCAAAACTCAATTGCAGGAGTTGGTGGATTTAGGATACGTCCGACCGAGCACTTCACCGTGGGGAGCACCGGTGTTGTTCGTAAAGATGAAGGAGGGGAGTCTCCGTTTGTGCATTGAGTATCGGCAACTCAACAAGGTGACACTGAGGAACCAGTATCCTCTACCCAGGATCGACGACCTTTTTGACCAGTTGCGGGGAGCACAGTGCTTCTCGAAGATTGGTTTGTGGTCTGGGTATCACCAACTGAGGATTTCGGAGGAAGATATTCCGAAAACTGCTTTTCGAACCCGTTACGGACACTATGAGTTCCTAGTGATGCCGTTCGGCTTGACGAATGCTCCAGCAGCATTCATGGATCTGATGAACCGGGTCTTCCGACCCTACTTGGATAAGTTCGTGATTGTGTTCATTGATGATATCTTGGTATACTCGAGGAGTGCCCGAGCACATGAGGAACATCCACGGTTGGTCTTGGAGAAGCTGAGACAAGAACAGTTGTACGCCAAGCTGAGCAAGTGTCAGTTTTGGCTGAGCAGTATTGGTTTTCTGGGACACGTGATATCGACGGATGGGATTAGCGTGGATCCCCAGAAAACATAAGCGGTGACTAACTGGGCTAGACCGACAACAGTAACGGAGGTGCGGAGTTTTTTTGGGTTAGCAGGTTACTACCGGAGATTCGTGGAGGGTTTCTCCAAAATTGCTGCACCATTGACTCGTTTGACTCGGAAGGGAGTGAAGTTTATTTGGGACGAGCAGTGTGATCGGAGTTTTCAAGAGTTAAAGGATCGATTGACCATTGCACCTGTCCTTGCATTGTCGGATGACAGTGGAGAATTCGTGATCTTTAGTGACGCATCACTACAAGGTCTGGGATGCGTGTTGATGCAAACTGGCAAGGTTATCGCCTACGCATCCCGGCAGCTAAAGACTCATGAGTTGAACTACCCTACCCATGATTTGGAGTTGGCAGCGGTGGTTCATGCCCTAAAAATCTGGAGACATTACCTATTCGGCGCAACGTGCCGGATATACAACGACCACCAGAGTCTAAAGTACTTATTCACTCAAAATGAGCTTAACATGAGACAACGGAGATGGTTGGAGCTGCTGAAGGATTATGACTGTACGATCGAGTACCATCTGGGTAAGGCCAATGTGGTGGCAGATGCACTCAGTAGGAAATCAGCAGGATCGGTTGCACACCTGGGGATGGTGTATCTTCCTTTGCTGGTGGAACTCCGGAAGGCGGGAGTTATTTTGGGTACGGATGAGCATGGAGCTTTGTTGGCCAGCTTCCATGTACGACCAGTGCTGATTGATCGTATCATCGAAGCACAACTTCAGGATCCGATACTCTGTATCTACAGAATTGAGGTCGATGCGGATGGGCGATAGGATTTTACCATCCGGGATAATGAAGCACTTGTGAGGTTGGGCCGTTTGTGTGTACCTGCAGTGGCAGAGTTACGGGCCGAGATTCTGGAGGAGGCCCATAGTTCGGCTTATGCTATGCATCCGGGAGGTACAAAGATGTACCGTACCCTCCGGAACCATTATTGGTGGCCAGGAATGAAGAAGGATATTGCTGAATTCGTGAGCAGATGCTTAACCTGTCAGCATGTTAAGGCGGAACGGCAGAGACTGTATGGGGCTATGCAGCCACTTCCGATTCCCGAGTGGAAGTGGGATCACATCACCATGGACTTCGTCTTTAAGTTACCAAGGAATCAGAGTGGAGTTGACGGAGTATGGGTGATTGTGGATCGGCTAACCAAGTCAGCCCATTTTCTGCCAGTTCAGAAGACTTATAAACCTAACCGACTAGCTCAATTGTTCATGAAAGAAATCATACGATTGCATGGTACGCCGGAATCGATCGTGTCCGATCGTGATCCGCGTTTCACTTCCAGGTTCTAGCGGAGTTTGCAAGCTACTTTGGGAACAGCCCTACGTTTCAGTACTGCGTTCCATCCACAGACCGATGAACAGTCTGAAAGGACCATTCAGACCCTGGAGGACACAATGAGGTCCTGTGTGCTACAGTTTCAGGACTCATGGGATACTCATTTGCCATTGATGGAATTCGCTTACAACAACAGCTATCAGACAAGCATCGGGATGGCACCTTATGAGGCACTGTATGGTCGACAGTGCAGGACACCTATCTGCTGGATGGAGATAAGGGAGCGAGCGGCGGTAGAGCCAGAATTGATGGACTTGACCCTGGAAACTGTTCGGGTTATCAAGGAGAGATTAAAGGCGGCACAGGATCGCCAAAAGAGTTATGCCGATCGACGGATTCGAGACTTGGAATTTGAAGTGGGAGATTTTGTCTTCCTGAAGTTATCTCCGTGGAAGGGGATTATTCGTTTTGGTCGACGGGGGAAACTGAGTCCGCGTTTTATCAGACCATATGAGATCGTGGAGAGAATTGGCAGGGTTGCATACAGATTGGCATTACCTCCAGAACTTTCTAGAGTTCACGATATGTTTCACGTATCGATGCTGCGGAAGTACGTGCATGATGCTTCCCATGTACTAGTGGAACAACCTATCGAACTCCGAGGGGATTTGAGCTTTGAGGAACAACCAGTGCAGATTTTGGATCGGAAGGACAAGGTACTACGTCGGAAGACTATTCCTCTCGTGAAGATTCTCTGGAGAAACCAGAATGTGGAAGAAGCCACATGGGAGCCCGAGGCTCAGATGCGAGAACAATTTCCTCATTTGTTTCTTTGATATTTCGGGACGAAATTTCTTAAGGGGGGAAGGTTGTAACAACCCGGAAATTCGAGGATTATAATAATGTAATTTAATGTATGAATTGACGTTCTTACACTTATGAATAGTATGGCCAAATTGTTGACTTTTTTTTATTGGTGGGTCAAATGGACTTTGACCAATGACCATGACGTAGTTCTCGACATCACGAGTCCATAGACAGGTGGCACGTCCAATTCGGACGATCAGGGAAAAAGTTATGACTATCGGAAGTTTAGGGGCATTACCGTAATTTGGACTTCACATGCGAAAATGTTGACTTTTCGTTTGGCAACTAATTTTCACATGACTCAAGGACCGTTAGGTAGGTCTCGATGTCCTGAGTCCGTAGACAGGCGGCACGCCGAAATCGGACTTCGTATGGCTGAGTTACAGGTCAAGGAAGTGTGGGGCAGTTAGGTAATTATTGAACCAGGGGCATTTTGGTCATTTCGCCCTGGTTACTGTAGCAACCGCGGGGGAACCGTGGATGGAACCACCATGTGCGGTGGTTCTGTGTCCCAATTGATTAATCTGTGTGTGAGTTGGAAAGCTGGGAATTGTTTAAACCCTTTAGACATCAGCACATGGCTGGATACATCCAGCAAAGCCACAATTTTTAATTTCAAGATCGAAGCTTTTCGAGGAACAATTTTCAGTGGACATATTGGACTTCCACAAGCCTCTGGGACGGCTGAGGTTGTTTAAAACTGATTAGAACGTGAGTGAGCATCACTCTGATGCTGAAAGAACTGAGAACAGGTGAAGAAAACCAGAGAAACCATTTCGGGCAAAATTGGAGGGAAAATCGGGTTTTGATTTCTGGTGACTGTTGGACCAAACCAAGGCCTGGTTTAGTCTTCTGGGAGTGTTTGGAACTCAACCACATCGAAAGCTAAGGCCATCAGCCACGGTTGAGCTGGGACGGAGGCTGCTGTCTTCAGAGGAGTTGCAGAGCTTGGGACGACAATCTTCAGGTACTCTCAGACCCAATTGATCGTTCATATCAGTTCGTTTTGATCCTATTATACTGCCTGTGAAGTTAATTGAAGTTTGAATTAGAAACCAGGAAGTTCTGGTGATCAACCCGTTTTGTTGATCACGGGTCGAATGGCTAGTTAAAGGACTTGTCGAGGCAAATTAGTGTCACAGAACTTAAATTGGAAGGATAATAAACATGTTAGGATCAAATTGGATTGAAATCGAGTAGGAATTGATGGGTAATCAACCGGGTCAAGTCGCGGGTGGCAGGCCCATATTACAGACAAACGGGTGAAGGTGGTGACACTGTAGCTACAGTGTTAGGCGCGTGACTTTCACGCGCAGCCACTTTGGGCGGCACGTGAGGGCCCGTTGGACCTTATCTCCGATCAAGATCAACATGACTTTTGTTCCTCTCTTCATTCTGAACATTTTTGGTGAATTAACCATGTTGATCTGAGATAGTTTTGATGGGCCAGTTTAGGGCCGGTTATCTCGGAAAACGTGTTGACGGGTTTCCCGAGCCGGTTTCTATTTTGGACTTTTTGGTTAAACGTTTAAGACTTGTAGTGACCCTTACGTGTGATTTGGACTGACAGGAATTGTACGATAATCCCGGTACAAGTCCGTGCGCGCAGGTTCACCGCGGGATCGTACTGTGAGTGAGCCCGATTTCATTAAACCCTTGCATGCTTAAATGTTTTCTGATTTACTTATATGTTCACATGCTGGAATCAAGAAATGGTTTTGATGATATTGAAATTTCGGTTATGGCACGTTTCACGGTATTTGGGCATGAGACCCGTCTGATGAAACGTAACGATCGGTTCGGATTTTACCTATGTATACATATATGTTTTGCATGTGGATATCAATAAAATGTATTTAATACTGCACTGTATAGATCCATTCTTATCATACTGTCTCCTCCGGATGAGGTACCCCGGAGTGGTCACGGACGTCTAGAACGTCCAGCGTCTATGACGCTAAGCATCGGGGATGCTGTACCCGAACGGGGTTCGGGGATTGAACTCGGAATTGAGACCCGAGTGGCACACGTAGCCTTGTGATTGTGACCTTATTATACGTCAGGGACGTCAGACATCGGGGATGTCGGGATTGGAGTGTATAGTACAGTGGCTAAAATTATGTTTATGGTTTTATTACATGCCTTATGTTTCATACTATATGATTAATGATTTTAAATAATGCTGCATGCATGTTTAGAAAACGGAGGGGTAAATTATATGTTTTACTTACTAAATGATTTTATAAACTTGAGTTTCGGCCCACTCACCCTTATTGTTTCGGTAACCCCTCCAGGTCGTGCTACTGAGGTTGAGGAGGAACCTGAGGCTGAGGCATAGATCTACTTCTGCGTATCTGAACCCCTGTTGGGTGGTTTACCCGCAGGTTTATTTTAGAGTTGTGCTCGCAACTTGTAATTTTGGATTTCATTCCTTGTCTGACATCTGTTTAATTCGGATTTGATGTATAACTTTAATTTGGTTATTTATACATTTGATATTTGAGGTTAAAATTGGTATGAATTTTGGGTGTCAGACGGGAGCAGGGCACGTCCCCTTGTGGTCCCTGTGGGATCGGGATAGGTCCTGTCAGAAAGACTTCTAGTAGAAGTGTTGTCACAGTAGATTTGAGGTGCCTTGAGAAGAGGGATTCGAAGTGCACATAACAACTGACAGATCCAAGCTAGGTTAACTGTTGTAATAGCCAGTGCTCTATATTCTAGTTTTGTGCTAGAACGAGATACAATGTTCTGCGTCTTAGAGGTCCAGGAGATAGGGTTAGATCCTATAAAGACAGCCATATCAGTAGTGTTGCGTTTGTCATTAGGATCTCCAACCCAATCTACATTTGTAAATGCTTGCAGATCAAGAGAACCAGATTGATATACTAGACCATGAGTTAAAGTACCTTTTAGGAATCAAAGTATCCTTTTCACAACCATGAAGTGGTTTTCACATGGAGAGTGCATGTACTGGCACACCTGACTTATAGAAAAGGAAATGTCAGGTCCAGTGAAAGTCAAGTACTCTAGTGCTCCCACAAAGCTTCTATAGTTTTGAGGATTGTCATACAAGGGACCATTAATTTTCCTTAGCCTTGATCTAGGAATAGAAGGAGTGTCCACAATGCTCTGCTTTGAAGTATATTTTTTTGTACATTTTTTTTTAACTAGCAATTCTGTAATGTACTTAGATTCATATAGGAACAGTTCAGATTCAGTATGTGAAATCTGAATCTCTAAGAAGTAACTCAAGTCTCCAAGATATTTCATATCAAACTCATCATTCAGAGCATCAATCATCTCTTAAATAGTAGAATCTGAGTGACAGGACCGCCCCCGGAAAGGGCATCGATAACCGTGCCCGGTCCTGCTCCCGTCTGGCAAGTCGACAGAAATACCCAAGTTACCCGTAGTACGTGCCAGACCAGGGATAGCCACATGTGCTTACTCATGCCTCCGCCCCTCGTATAGCCTCGAACAACGCGCCACGACCTGGAGGGTCAATAAAAAAACCAAAAGGTGTGAGTGGACAAAAGTAAATCAGTTCAGCAAAACAGTTACAACAAGCGTTTTTACCCTCCGCGTAAAAACAACGAATGCATGCATACAAAAAAATCATTTCGCAATCGGTTAAGATTTTCCATATAAGAAAAACTGTGTATCAAATTTCAACATAAGGGGAAACTCGTTTGAATCTCAAAATCATTTTTCCTTCCTCAACCATCGGGTCTTAGCCCGCAATCGTAATCACCGGGCCGCAGCCCAAAACCACGAATCAAACCAAATGCACAACCTGATCCAAAACCAACAACCATATACCGGGCCACTGCCCAACTCAACTGAAACATAAGAAATCATCAATAAATCACAAGTCAATCATTTGCTGGATATCAAGTGCGCCCGAGTCTTTAAACTCAAAACCATGCGCATAAACAGGCCTTCCCGGGATATCAACGAGTCTTTAAACTCAAAACATGATTAGTAGGCCTCGGGGGTATCACAATAATCGAGTCTTTAAACTCACGAGTCTTTAAACTCATTAAGGGCCCTCCCCCGTCATCAACTAACCGAGTCTTTAAACCCAAAACGTGCTCCAGCAATAGCACCGGGTTTTTAAACCCAAAACAGTTTTCAAACACAACATCGGGTCTTTAAACCCAAAACAGTTTATTAATCACGACAACGTGGGATCCAACCCAAAATCACATTTTTCACAACAGGGCGCATGGTCCGAATTTCCACATTCAATTCTCCAAATCATACTTCACAAACATAATCAAATTACCATGAAACACGGGGCATGCAAAAACAGACCAAATGACTTTATTAAATCCTTTTTCATTTCTGAATTCGAATTCGCAATAATGATTCCGTAAGCCGGCATCCGGAAGCATCATCCCGAACCCAAACCAAGAATCCACTTAAAATTTCCGAAAACCATAATCTCGTTCGTTAAAACTACTTTTATGCCCCGAGCATCAAGCCCGAAATCGTATTTTCCAAAATCCATTTTAATTCCTTGAAATCACTTCATTTCTCAAATCTCATTATCAAAACATCCGAACCACAATCATAATGACCAAAATCTCGATCCAAGCAAAACATACTCAAAATCCCTCATTTAAAATCCTCAAAATCACAAGTCTCAATTCAATCCCCAAATTCAAACATCAACAGTGATCAAAACACAATAACTCGAAATCTCGTAAAACGTGCAAATCTGGAACGTTCTCGAAAAACGTGTCAAAATCGTAGGTCACACTCGCAAATCATAAACAACCTTCTTAAATCATTTTATACCCATTTCGTATAACTTCTTTCATTAAACCATCATTAAGCACACGAGTGACCATAGTCTCGAAATACGTGTAATTACACATGTATAGTAAAAATGCGCATAAATAAAATCGGATACGTATAAATACGGAAATCAAACTCAATCACACTTATAATCATAATCATAAAATCATAGAAATAATTTATGCATGCATTAAATTTTGAAAGCAACGTCCACTCACACACCGTCCAATAGGCTCGGTTTGCGCCGCACGCAAGCCCGTAATTTCCGATATTTCCAGAAATTCCAAATCCTGTCCGAAAACACATTCCCGGGTCATTAAGGTCTCAAATAACATCATACTAATTCCCCATAATTTTCCAGAAATCAATCGTTAATTAAAAATGTAACCTAAACCTTCGAACCCTCGGAATAACATCGAGACAGTGTCCGAAAATTCCGAAACCAACGCTAAAAAGTTCGTTACATTGAGTAGGACAAAAGTCGTTTTGAACTCACCTTGAGAAAACGTCCCACGCGCCGTCACGCGCCGCCGCAAGCGGCTGCGCGTGACACCCACGCGCCAGCTACAGTAACTCCAACGGTCACCTTCCTCACCCGATTCCACTGTAAAACGGGTGTGTGGCGACCCGCGACTGGACCCGTTTCAATCCCTGCAAATATCCACTAAATTCCTTCAATTAAACTCTCAGATAGCATCGAAATGGACCTAATTTAAGTTCTGTTTTACTCATTCGCGTCGACATGGCCTAAAACCAGCTCAATCGAATACGGGTCCTAATCGGGTTCGAAGTTCCCATTCATCACACAATCACTGTTTCCTTCAATTGATCAGTTAGGAAGCACCGTAGACTCACCCTCACGATGATCGTGAACTCAATTTCACAAGAGCTTACCTCCACAACCACGACTCCAAGCTCGCTTTTCCGACGAACAACCGTCCACTGTTCATCACTGGAAGTGTAGCAATACTCATCGCTTTCTTCAATTTCTTCACTCAATAGCATCTCAGGATCCATAAGAACATGTTTCTCAGCTCAATTTCGAGGTCTCAGGCCTCCAACCATCTGGACTCCACCACGGCCCGTTCCCAGAAACTGGACTCCAGTCTGGGGTCAAAACACGACCACCTCCATTCGATTTTTGCGTGGTTGCAGTCGACACCAGCCCAGAAAGCTACAATTGATCTCAGTTTCAGCCCTCTCAACTCACACATTTAAATTATGTTTTTCCCACCATTTCCAAATTTTCCAGATTACTGCCTCCCTCACTCTCAACTTCCCAGAGTCCCTCAGTTCTCATCCGCCTCTCCAAAACCCGTTAGACTGCTTCTCTCCCTCACACAATGTCGCCCGTGCTCTCCTAACCTCTCAATTTCAAACGCGGCTTAACAATTGTTCTGCTCCCCAGTTCCAATGGCACGCCTGGTTTCAGCCTCAGTTCAAGCGCCCTGTGCTCTGCAACTGTCCCAGCCACGGCAAGGTGTCCCCCACGACCTCAACTGACCCCAAGCACACCCAATTAACAATTACAGTGCTCCAATTCCAATCTTCACCCGTGCACTGATCGTGCTTGCACAGAGAAGGTGGGAATTCGAACTGATGGAGAATAAGGAAATGGACGGCTCAGATTTGTCCCAGTTGAAGGATCAGATTAGATGAAGGGTCTAGATTTACTCTTGGGATTAAGTGGAAAATTTAAAAATAATCAAACCCAATAATTTAATCCACATTCACCAGATCAAAGTACAAGTCCATATTTAATGTTATTGGTCCCTGGGCCCCACCTAGAACATCTAACCCAATCGGAATAAGCCACGTGTCCTTGCCTTGAAATGCGTGCATAGTGAAATCGAGCTTCCGTGACCCGTAACTCTCCCGTCCGAAGTCTAATTTCGACGTGCCGCCTGTCGTTGTACTCGGGGAATCGAGACCTTCCTAACGGTCCTTGGCCCTCGGCCATCGGACCCCCCCGATCAAAAAGTCAACATTTCCCCTAATCCGTCCAAATTACGATAATGCCCCTGGACTTCCGAACGTCATAACTTTCACCACGAATGTCGGAATCGAACGTGCCACCTGTCTATGAACTCGTGACGTCCTAGTCTACGTCACGGTCACTGGTCAAAGTCCATTTGACCGTCCGAATAAAAGTCAACGTTTTGCCCACGACGGGGGCAAAACGGTCCTCTTTGCACCGTTCGTCCGAATTTTCCCAACTAATCACCGATTAACCCCGCTAATCATGATTAGTTAGTAACCTAATCTCGAATTCCGGACGGATCGTTACAATCTTCCCCCCTTAAAGAATTTCGTCCCCCGAAATTCCAACCGATCAAAACCCAACCGTACCCCAGACGTCCCATCGCCGTCTCACGTCTTACCGACCACGCTCGACCACCTCGAGTGAAAATGATCACTTGACGACTGCTCCCACTGGGGGGTCACTAAATCTCACTTGTCAGTCCGTGCTGACGCTACCAGCCAAACGGTGATAACACCCCATCCTGCTACTCGCTCAAGTAGCGTAGAGATCAACCACGTGATCTCATCTCGCAGTGGCAACCTAATCCTGCGACATATATCCATCTCAAGTCCCATAACTGTCAATTCCCTCAGCGAACCACAACGCTGGAATCATTTCGGTGTGATAACATCACGCAAGGCCACACGTAGTGACGCATTCACCAACTCACTCCTCCTGAGTGTACGTATACCGTCATCATACTCAATCAGGTGGTGTAACTGACACACATTGAATACTAGCCCGTCGGTGTTCGCCCGATCTCCACGCTGGGGTTCACTAGCCATCCGTGGCTGAGAGCGCATGCTCAAGAATTCACTGAACCCAGCAAAAATTAACTCTGCCCAGTGCATAGTACTCAATGTCCAGATCACACCCCACCACCAAATCCAATGCGTGTCGGAACTAAGCCGACCATCAACCCGTATAACCATACACCACTGGTACCTCACATGTGCAGTCTCCATGCACCACACCGGCCAGTCCAATACCGATCCTTGTACACCGTGCAAGATACGTACATCCATCCCCCAATAAGTCCACTGCATGGCCCGCAGTCAATCATGATTCGATACTGGGGTTCTCCTGTCCAATCTCATACTAGACAAATCGATCATTCCACTCATCATCCATTCTGGATCCCAATGGTCACCCGACCAGTACCACAACATCAACTCCCAAGAACGGTCATCCAAGACGTACCAACCCCAGCACGCTCACCAAGGCGTGTACAGTAATGCCGAATGGGCATATAATCTCATTCACAATTACTGAGGCACACCAACTCAGAATCTATCGGATACCCGCTCAACCGGTTACCACATCACCTCTGGTTGACTTAGAAAAGAAGCCAACCCCAATCGCACATATCTATAACTAACCAATTAGACCCAGTTGGGTATCCACTCATCCACAAGTCAAGCCTCGAGCTCAACTCACAAACCGTTCCCACTCGCTCGGGCACGGATTAACTTCGAAAGGAAGTTCAATCCAACAATCCTCATATCTAAACATTTACGATAGAGCGATAAGCTCTTCACCTAGCCTGATCAAGGGGATCACAATTCGAGTCCGTTACCGCGTCACCCGACTGGTAACACCACGATCCTAGATCGTCACCACGCCAGGCCCACAACCTCTTATCGATCCTGCCACTCCACCTAGGAGAGACCAAGGATGATCCAATACGATGTCATCGACATCCATCCCCTGTGAGTGCAACATAACTCTCTGCACCCCACCGTACCAATATCCAACATCATCTGCCAGGGCAAAAGATAAGAAGTCAACCCCAATGACTTCAGAATACCAATTACCAATGCGGAAACGAGCACTCCTCTCGTCCCACAGTCACAACTCTCCTTGAAACTAAGATTCCACCCACGTTGAAAATAGACACACTCCCCAATACCTCATAATCTCCGCTGGATCCTATCCAGCCCGAAACTCAAATACCGAACATGTGCCCATCATAATAGAGTCACATCCCAAATCGTGGCTCCCACAATCTCCCTGACAGACCCCAGCACCAGCGTTAGCGCACCGTCATACAAACATCCACACCAGCACACCGTGTGCAAAGTGGGTAGCCCCGGATCTTCGCTCATACCGAGCGACGATCCCGCATCACTACCCGTACCCCGCAACCATGGGTACCACCATCCCGACAATCCACATCAGGATAGATGAACGTTCCCTGAACGCTCCCTGATTCTCAACTACTACTACTACACCAAGTACCCCAGACCATCAGCTAAACTCCTCAAGACCACCGTTCCACAGAACCAAGCCATAATTCCTAACTCCTCAATACCTGTCCATTCTCTGGTCCTTGGCATCCTAAGTGCCGAACGTTCCTCACTTAGCTTTTCTGGCTCCACTCAAGCCTTGACACTATAGCATGACTCATCTCACGTTCCTAACCCAAAGTCCTGACTCATCGTGAGTCCCACATCCACATCTTGACTCCTCCTGAGTCCAATCTCATACCAAACCAATCATGTCATCACTGACGTACCCAATCCCCGAGTAATATCCAATGCTCCACCACTTCTTGTTCGACCAATAGGGCCTAAGAGAAAATATAATTTGCCCAAAAATGCGGCCTTCCAGCCACCGGTCTCGTTCGTCCCTGCGACCCACACCATTCTATGTCCAGCAAGTCGTGCAAATCACAGTTCACCGTGTACACTACCCGACATCTGACCCCCAAACTAGGGTCAATCTCACCCGAGATCTAACACGAGGCCCCAAATACCCTCGCCTACTCGTCTCACTACCAGGTCGCGCACGAGGCTTACGCTCTGGAGGCATGATGTGGCAACAGAATCAGTAACCTAGCGCTCTGATACCAAATTGACAGGACCGCCCCCGGAAGGGGCATCGATAACCGTGTCCGATCCTGCTCCCGTCTGGCAAGTCGACAGAAATACCTAAGTTACCCGCAGTACGTGCCAGACCAGGGATAGCCACATGTGCTTACTCATGCCTCCGCCCCTCGTACAGCCTCGAACAACGCGCCACGACCTGGAGGGTCAATAAAAAAACCAAAAGGTGTGAGTGGACAAAAGTAAATCAGTTCAGCAAAACAATTACAACAAGCGTTTTTACCCTCCGCGTAAAAACAACGAATGCATGCATACAAAAAAATCATTTCGCAATCGGTTAAGATTTTCCATATAAGAAAAACTGTGTATCAAATTTCAACATAAGGGGAAACTCGTTTGAATCTCAAAATCATTTTTCCTTCCTCAACCATCGGGTCTTAGCCCGCAATCGTAATCACCGGGCCGCAGCCCAAAACCACGAATCAAACCAAATGCACAACCTGATCCAAAACCAACAACCATATACCGGGCCACTGCCCAACGTTTGGGAACAACCCTACGTTTCAGTACTGCGTTCCATCCACAGACCGATGAACAGTCTGAAAGGACCATTCAGACCCTGGAGGACACAATGAGGTCCTGTGTGCTACAGTTTCAGGACTCATGGGATACTCATTTGCCATTGATGGGATTCGCTTACAACAACAGCTATCAGACAAGCATCGGGATGGCACCTTATGAGGCACTGTATGGTCGACAGTGCAGGACACCTATCTGCTGGATGGAGATAAGGGAGCGAGCGGCGGTAGAGCCAGAATTGATGGACTTGACCCTGGAAACTGTTCGGGTTATCAAGGAGAGATTAAAGGCGGCACAGGATCGCCAAAAGAGTTATGCCGATCGACGGATTCGAGACTTGGAATTTGAAGTGGGAGATTTTGTCTTCCTGAAGTTATCTCCGTGGAAGGGGATTATTCGTTTTGGTCGACGGGGGAAACTGAGTCCGCGTTTTATCAGACCATATGAGATCGTGGAGAGAATTGGCAGGGTTGCATACAGATTGGCATTACCTCCAGAACTTTCTAGAGTTCACGATATGTTTCACGTATCGATGCTGCGGAAGTACGTGCATGATGCTTCCCATGTACTAGGGGAACAACCTATCGAACTCCGAGGGGATTTGAGCTTTGAGGAACAACCAGTGCAGATTTTGGATCGGAAGGACAAGGTACTACGTCGGAAGACTATTCCTCTCGTGAAGATTCTCTGGAGAAACCAGAATGTGGAAGAAGCCACATGGGAGCCCGAGGCTCAGATGCGAGAACAATTTCCTCATTTGTTTCTTTGATATTTCGGGACGAAATTTCTTAAGGGGGGAAGGTTGTAACAACCCGGAAATTCGAGGATTATAATAATGTAATTTAATGTATGAATTGACGTTCTTACACTTATGAATAGTATGGCCAAATTGTTGACTTTTTTTTATTGGTGGGTCAAATGGACTTTGACCAATGACCATGACGTAGTTCTCGACGTCACGAGTCCATAGACAGGTGGCACGTCCAATTCGGACGATCAGGGAAAAAGTTATGACTATCGGAAGTTTAGGGGCATTACCGTAATTTGGACTTCACAGGCGAAAATGTTGACTTTTCGTTTGGCAACTAATTTTCACATGACTCAAGGACCGTTAGGTAGGTCTCGATGTCCTGAGTCCGTAGACAGGCGGCACGCCGAAATCGGACTTCGTATGGCTGAGTTACAGGTCAAGGAAATGTGGGGCAGTTAGGTAATTATTGAACCAGGGGCATTTTGGTCATTTCGCCCTGGTTACTGTAGCAACCGCGGGGGAACCGTGGATGGAACCACCATGTGCGGTGGTTCTGTGTCCCAATTGATTAATCTGTGTGTGAGTTGGAAAGCTGGGAATTGTTTAAACCCTTTAGACATCAGCACATGGCTGGATACATCCAGCAAAGCCACAATTTTTAATTTCAAGATCGAAGCTTTTCGAGGAACAATTTTCAGTGGACATATTGGACTTCCACAAGCCTCTGGGACGGCTGAGGTTGTTTAAAACTGATTAGAACGTGAGTGAGCATCACTCTGATGCTGAAAGAACTGAGAACAGGTGAAGAAAACCAGAGAAACCATTTCGGGCAAAATTGGAGGGAAAATCGGGTTTTGATTTCTGGTGACTGTTGGACCAAACCAAGGCCTGGTTTAGTCTTCTGGGAGTGTTTGGAACTCAACCACATCGAAAGCTAAGGCCATCAGCCACGGTTGAGCTGGGACGGAGGCTGCTGTCTTCAGAGGAGTTGCAGAGCTTGGGACGACAATCTTCAGGTACTCTCAGACCCAATTGATCGTTCATATCAGTTCGTTTTGATCCTATTATACTGCCTGTGAAGTTAATTGAAGTTTGAATTAGAAACCAGGAAGTTCTGGTGATCAACCCGTTTTGTTGATCACGGGTCGAATGGCTAGTTAAAGGACTTGTCGAGGCAAATTAGTGTCACAGAACTTAAATTGGAAGGATAATAAACATGTTAGGATCAAATTGGATTGAAATCGAGTAGGAATTGATGGGTAATCAACCGGGTCAAGTCGCGGGTGGCAGGCCCATATTACAGACAAACGGGTGAAGGTGGTGACACTGTAGCTACAGTGTTAGGCGCGTGACTTTCACGCGCAGCCACTTTGGGCGGCACGTGAGGGCCCGTTGGACCTTATCTCCGATCAAGATCAACATGACTTTTGTTCCTCTCTTCATTCTGAACATTTTTGGTGAATTAACCATGTTGATCTGAGATAGTTTTGATGGGCCAGTTTAGGGCCGGTTATCTCGGAAAACGTGTTGACGGGTTTCCCGAGCCGGTTTCTATTTTGGACTTTTTGGTTAAACGTTTAAGACTTGTAGTGACCCTTACGTGTGATTTGGACTGACAGGAATTGTACGATAATCCCGGTACAAGTCCGTGCGCGCAGGTTCACCGCGGGATCGTACTGTGAGTGAGCCCGATTTCATTAAACCCTTGCATGCTTAAATGTTTTCTGATTTACTTATATGTTCACATGCTGGAATCAAGAAATGGTTTTGATGATATTGAAATTTCGGTTATGGCACGTTTCACGGTATTTGGGCATGAGACCCGTCTGATGAAACGTAACGATCGGTTCGGATTTTACCTATGTATACATATATGTTTTGCATGTGGATATCAATAAAATGTATTTAATACTGCACTGTATAGATCCATTCTTATCATACTGTCTCCTCCGGATGAGGTACCCCGGAGTGGTCACGGACGTCTAGAACGTCCAGCGTCTATGACGCTAAGCATCGGGGATGCTGTACCCGAACGGGGTTCGGGGATTGAACTCGGAATTGAGACCCGAGTGGCACACGTAGCCTTGTGATTGTGACCTTATTATACGTCAGGGACGTCAGACATCGGGGATGTCGGGATTGGAGTGTATAGTACAGTGGCTAAAATTATGTTTATGGTTTTATTACATGCCTTATGTTTCATACTATATGATTAATGATTTTAAATAATGCTGCATGCATGTTTAGAAAACGGAGGGGTAAATTATATGTTTTACTTACTAAATGATTTTATAAACTTGAGTTTCGGCCCACTCACCCTTATTGTTTCGGTAACCCCTCCAGGTCGTGCTACTGAGGTTGAGGAGGAACCTGAGGCTGAGGCATAGATCTACTTCTGCGTATCTGAACCCCTGTTGGGTGGTTTACCCGCAGGTTTATTTTAGAGTTGTGCTCGCAACTTGTAATTTTGGATTTCATTCCTTGTCTGACATCTGTTTAATTCGGATTTGATGTATAACTTTAATTTGGTTATTTATACATTTGATATTTGAGGTTAAAATTGGTATGAATTTTGGGTGTCAGACGGGAGCAGGGCACGTCCCCTTGTGGTCCCTGTGGGATCGGGATAGGTCCTGTCAGAAAGACTTCTAGTAGAAGTGTTGTCACAGTAGATTTGAGGTGCCTTGAGAAGAGGGATTCGAAGTGCACATAACAACTGACAGATCCAAGCTAGGTTAACTGTTGTAATAGCCAGTGCTCTATATTCTAGTTTTGTGCTAGAACGAGATACAATGTTCTGCGTCTTAGAGGTCCAGGAGATAGGGTTAGATCCTATAAAGACAGCCATATCAGTAGTGTTGCGTTTGTCATTAGGATCTCCAACCCAATCTACATTTGTAAATGCTTGCAGATCAAGAGAACCAGATTGATATACTAGACCATGAGTTAAAGTACCTTTTAGGAATCAAAGTATCCTTTTCACAACCATGAAGTGGTTTTCACATGGAGAGTGCATGTACTGGCACACCTGACTTATAGAAAAGGAAATGTCAGGTCCAGTGAAAGTCAAGTACTCTAGTGCTCCCACAAAGCTTCTATAGTTTTGAGGATTGTCATACAAGGGACCATTAATTTTCCTTAGCCTTGATCTAGGAATAGAAGGAGTGTCCACAATGCTCTGCTTTGAAGTATATTTTTTTGTACATTTTTTTTTAACTAGCAATTCTGTAATGTACTTAGATTCATATAGGAACAGTTCAGATTCAGTATGTGAAATCTGAATCTCTAAGAAGTAACTCAAGTCTCCAAGATATTTCATATCAAACTCATCATTCAGAGCATCAATCATCTCTTAAATAGTAGAATCTGAGTGACAGGACCGCCCCCGGAAAGGGCATCGATAACCGTGCCCGGTCCTGCTCCCGTCTGGCAAGTCGACAGAAATACCCAAGTTACCCGTAGTACGTGCCAGACCAGGGATAGCCACATGTGCTTACTCATGCCTCCGCCCCTCGTATAGCCTCGAACAACGCGCCACGACCTGGAGGGTCAATAAAAAAACCAAAAGGTGTGAGTGGACAAAAGTAAATCAGTTCAGCAAAACAGTTACAACAAGCGTTTTTACCCTCCGCGTAAAAACAACGAATGCATGCATACAAAAAAATCATTTCGCAATCGGTTAAGATTTTCCATATAAGAAAAACTGTGTATCAAATTTCAACATAAGGGGAAACTCGTTTGAATCTCAAAATCATTTTTCCTTCCTCAACCATCGGGTCTTAGCCCGCAATCGTAATCACCGGGCCGCAACCCAAAACCACGAATCAAACCAAATGCACAACCTGATCCAAAACCAACAACCATATACCGGGCCACTGCCCAACTCAACTGAAACATAAGAAATCATCAATAAATCACAAGTCAATCATTTGCTGGATATCAAGTGCGCCCGAGTCTTTAAACTCAAAACCATGCGCATAAACAGGCCTTCCCGGGATATCAACGAGTCTTTAAACTCAAAACATGATTAGTAGGCCTCGGGGGTATCACAATAATCGAGTCTTTAAACTCACGAGTCTTTAAACTCATTAAGGGCCCTCCCCCGTCATCAACTAACCGAGTCTTTAAACCCAAAACGTGCTCCAGCAATAGCACCGGGTTTTTAAACCCAAAACAGTTTTCAAACACAACATCGGGTCTTTAAACCCAAAACAGTTTATTAATCACGACAACGTGGGATCCAACCCAAAATCACATTTTTCACAACAGGGCGCATGGTCCGAATTTCCACATTCAATTCTCCAAATCATACTTCACAAACATAATCAAATTACCATGAAACACGGGGCATGCAAAAACAGACCAAATGACTTTATTAAATCCTTTTTCATTTCTGAATTCGAATTCGCAATAATGATTCCGTAAGCCGGCATCCGGAAGCATCATCCCGAACCCAAACCAAGAATCCACTTAAAATTTCCGAAAACCATAATCTCGTTCGTTAAAACTACTTTTATGCCCCGAGCATCAAGCCCGAAATCGTATTTTCCAAAATCCATTTTAATTCCTTGAAATCACTTCATTTCTCAAATCTCATTATCAAAACATCCGAACCACAATCATAATGACCAAAATCTCGATCCAAGCAAAACATACTCAAAATCCCTCATTTAAAATCCTCAAAATCACAAGTCTCAATTCAATCCCCAAATTCAAACATCAACAGTGATCAAAACACAATAACTCGAAATCTCGTAAAACGTGCAAATCTGGAACGTTCTCGAAAAACGTGTCAAAATCGTAGGTCACACTCGCAAATCATAAACAACCTTCTTAAATCATTTTATACCCATTTCGTATAACTTCTTTCATTAAACCATCATTAAGCACACGAGTGACCATAGTCTCGAAATACGTGTAATTACACATGTATAGTAAAAATGCGCATAAATACGAAAATCGGATACGTATAAATACGGAAATCAAACTCAATCACACTTATAATCATAATCATAAAATCATAGAAATAATTTATGCATGCATTAAATTTTGAAAGCAACGTCCACTCACACACCGTCCAATAGGCTCGGTTTGCGCCGCACGCAAGCCCGTAATTTCCGATATTTCCAGAAATTCCAAATCCTGTCCGAAAACACATTCCCGGGTCATTAAGGTCTCAAATAACATCATACTAATTCCCCATAATTTTCCAGAAATCAATCGTTAATTAAAAATGTAACCTAAACCTTCGAACCCTCGGAATAACATCGAGACAGTGTCCGAAAATTCCGAAACCAACGCTAAAAAGTTCGTTACATTGAGTAGGACAAAAGTCGTTTTGAACTCACCTTGAGAAAACGTCCCACGCGCCGTCACGCGCCGCCGCAAGCGGCTGCGCGTGACACCCACGCGCCAGCTACAGTAACTCCAACGGTCACCTTCCTCACCCGATTCCACTGTAAAACGGGTGTGCGACCCGCGACTGGACCCGTTTCAATCCCTGCAAATATCCACTAAATTCCTTCAATTAAACTCTCAGATAGCATCGAAATGGACCTAATTTAAGTTCTGTTTTACTCATTCGCGTCGACATGGCCTAAAACCAGCTCAATCGAATACGGGTCCTAATCGGGTTCGAAGTTCCCATTCATCACACAATCACTGTTTCCTTCAATTGATCAGTTAGGAAGCACCGTAGACTCACCCTCACGATGATCGTGAACTCAATTTCACAAGAGCTTACCTCCACAACCACGACTCCAAGCTCGCTTTTCCGACGAACAACCGTCCACTGTTCATCACTGGAAGTGTAGCAATACTCATCGCTTTCTTCAATTTCTTCACTCAATAGCATCTCAGGATCCATAAGAACATGTTTCTCAGCTCAATTTCGAGGTCTCAGGCCTCCAACCATCTGGACTCCACCACGGCCCGTTCCCAGAAACTGGACTCCAGTCTGGGGTCAAAACACGACCACCTCCATTCGATTTTTGCGTGGTTGCAGTCGACACCAGCCCAGAAAGCTACAATTGATCTCAGTTTCAGCCCTCTCAACTCACACATTTAAATTATGTTTTTCCCACCATTTCCAAATTTTCCAGATTACTGCCTCCCTCACTCTCAACTTCCCAGAGTCCCTCAGTTCTCATCCGCCTCTCCAAAACCCGTTAGACTGCTTCTCTCCCTCACACAATGTCGCCCGTGCTCTCCTAACCTCTCAATTTCAAACGCGGCTTAACAATTGTTCTGCTCCCCAGTTCCAATGGCACGCCTGGTTTCAGCCTCAGTTCAAGCGCCCTGTGCTCTGCAACTGTCCCAGCCACGGCAAGGTGTCCCCCACGACCTCAACTGACCCCAAGCACACCCAATTAACAATTACAGTGCTCCAATTCCAATCTTCACCCGTGCACTGATCGTGCTTGCACAGAGAAGGTGGGAATTCGAACTGATGGAGAATAAGGAAATGGACGGCTCAGATTTGTCCCAGTTGAAGGATCAGATTAGATGAAGGGTCTAGATTTACTCTTGGGATTAAGTGGAAAATTTAAAAATAATCAAACCCAATAATTTAATCCACATTCACCAGATCAAAGTACAAGTCCATATTTAATGTTATTGGTCCCTGGGCCCCACCTAGAACATCTAACCCAATCGGAATAAGCCACGTGTCCTTGCCTTGAAATGCGTGCATAGTGAAATCGAGCTTCCGTGACCCGTAACTCTCCCGTCCGAAGTCTAATTTCGACGTGCCGCCTGTCGTTGTACTCGGGGAATCGAGACCTTCCTAACGGTCCTTGGCCCTCGGCCATCGGACCCCCCCGATCAAAAAGTCAACATTTCCCCTAATCCGTCCAAATTACGATAATGCCCCTGGACTTCCGAACGTCATAACTTTCACCACGAATGTCGGAATCGAACGTGCCACCTGTCTATGAACTCGTGACGTCCTAGTCTACGTCACGGTCACTGGTCAAAGTCCATTTGACCGTCCGAATAAAAGTCAACGTTTTGCCCACGACTAGGGGCAAAACGGTCCTTTTGCACCGTTCGTCCGAATTTGCCCAACTAATCACCGATTAACCCCGCTAATCATGATTAGTTAGTAACCTAATCTCGAATTCCGGGACGGATCGTTACAATCTTCCCCCCTTAAAGAATTTCGTCCCCGAAATTCCAACCGATCAAAACCCAACCGTACCCAGACGTCCCATCGCCGTCTCACGTCTTACCGACCACGCTCGACCACCTCGAGTGAAAATGATCACTTGACGACTGCTCCCACTGGGGGTCACTAAATCTCACTTGTCAGTCCGTGCTGACGCTACCAGCCAAACGGTGATAACACCCCATCCTGCTACTCGCTCAAGTAGCGTAAGATCAACCACGTGATCTCATCTCGCAGGGCAACCTAATCCTGCGACATATATCCATCTCAAGTCCATAACTGTCAATTCCCTCAGCGAACCACAACGCTGGAATCATTTCGGTGTGATAACATCACGCAAGGCCACACGTAGTGACGCATTCACCAACTCACTCCTCCTGAGTGTACGTATACCGTCATCATACTCAATCAGGTGGTGTAACTGACACACATTGAATACTAGCCCGTCGGTGTTCGCCCGACTCCACGCTGGGGTTCACTAGCCATCCGTGGCTGAGAGCGCATGCTCAAGAATTCACTGAACCCAGCAAAAATTAACTCTGCCCAGTGCATAGTACTCAATGTCCAGATCACACCCACCACCAAATCCAATGGTGTCGGAACTAAGCCGACCATCAACCCGTATAACCATACACCACTGGTACCTCACATGTGCAGTCTCCATGCACCACACGGCCAGTCCAATACCGATCCTTGTACACCGTGCAAGATACGTACATCCATCCCCCAATAAGTCCACTGCATGGCCCGCAGTCAATCATGATTCGATACTGGGGTTCTCCTGTCCAATCTCATACTAGACAAATCGATCATTCCACTCATCATCCATTCTGGATCCCATGGTCACCCGACCAGTACCACAACATCAACTCCCAAACACGTCATCCAAGACGTACCAACCCCAGCACGCTCACCAAGGCGTGTACAGTAATGCCGAATGGGCATATAATCTCATTCACAATTACTGAGGCACACCAACTCAGAATCTATCGGATACCCGCTCAACCGGTTACCACATCACCTCTGGTTGACTTAGAAAAGAAGCCAACCCCAATCGCACATATCTATAACTAACCAATTAGACCCAGTTGGGTATCCACTCATCCACAAGTCAAGCCTCGAGCTCAACTCACAACCGTTCCCACTCGCTCGGGCACGGATTAACTTCGAAAGGAAGTTCAATCCAACAATCCTCATATCTAAACATTTACGATAGAGCGATAAGCTCTTCACCTAGCCTGATCAAGGGGATCACAATTCGAGTCCGTTACCGCGTCACCCGACTGGTAACACCACGATCCTAGATCGTCACCACGCCCAGGCCCACAACCTCTTATCGATCCCTGCCACTCCACCTAGGAGAGACCAAGGATGATCCAATACGATGTCATCGACATCCATCCCCTGTGAGTGCAACATAACTCTCTGCACCCACCGTACCAATATCCAACATCATCTGCCAGGGCAAAAGATAAGAAGTCAACCCCAATGACTTCAGAATACCAATTACCAATGCGGAAACGAGCACTCCTCTCGTCCCACAGTCACAACTCTCCTTGAAACTAAGATTCCACCCACGTTGAAAATAGACACACTCCCCAATACCTCATAATCTCCGCTGGATCCTATCCAGCCCGAAACTCAAATACCGAACATGTGCCCATCATAATAGAGTCACATCCCAAATCGTGGCTCCCACAATCTCCCTGACAGACCCCAGCACCAGCGTTAGCGCACCGTCATACAAACATCCACACCAGCACACCGTGTGCAAAGTGGGTAGCCCCGGATCTCCGCTCATACCGAGCGACGATCCCGCATCACTACCCGTACCCCGCAACCATGGGTACCACCATCCCGACAATCCACATCAGGATAGATGAACGTTCCCTGAACGCTCCCTGATTCTCAACTACTACTACTACACCAAGTACCCCAGACCATCAGCTAAACTCCTCAAGACCACCGTTCCACAGAACCAAGCCATAATTCCTAACTCCTCAATACCTGTCCATTCTCTGGTCCTTGGCATCCTAAGTGCCGAACGTTCCTCACTTAGCTTTTCTGGCTCCACTCAAGCCTTGACACTATAGCATGACTCATCTCACGTTCCTAACCCAAAGTCCTGACTCATCGTGAGTCCCACATCCACATCTTGACTCCTCCTGAGTCCAATCTCATACCAAACCAATCATGTCATCACTGACGTACCCAATCCCCGAGTAATATCCAATGCTCCACCACTTCTTGTTCGACCAATAGGGCCTAAGAGAAAATATAATTTGCCCAAAAATGCGGCCTTCCAGCCACCGGTCTCGTTCGTCCCTGCGACCCACACCATTCTATGTCCAGCAAGTCGTGCAAATCACAGTTCACCGTGTACACTACCCGACATCTGACCCCCAAACTAGGGTCAATCTCACCCGAGATCTAACACGAGGCCCCAAATACCCTCGCCTACTCGTCTCACTACCAGGTCGCGCACGAGGCTTACGCTCTGGAGGCATGATGTGGCAACAGAATCAGTAACCTAGCGCTCTGATACCAAATTGACAGGACCGCCCCCGGAAGGGGCATCGATAACCGTGTCCGATCCTGCTCCCGTCTGGCAAGTCGACAGAAATACCTAAGTTACCCGCAGTACGTGCCAGACCAGGGATAGCCACATGTGCTTACTCATGCCTCCGCCCCTCGTACAGCCTCGAACAACGCGCCACGACCTGGAGGGTCAATAAAAAAACCAAAAGGTGTGAGTGGACAAAAGTAAATCAGTTCAGCAAAACAATTACAACAAGCGTTTTTACCCTCCGCGTAAAAACAACGAATGCATGCATACAAAAAAATCATTTCGCAATCGGTTAAGATTTTCCATATAAGAAAAACTGTGTATCAAATTTCAACATAAGGGGAAACTCGTTTGAATCTCAAAATCATTTTTCCTTCCTCAACCATCGGGTCTTAGCCCGCAATCGTAATCACCGGGCCGCAGCCCAAAACCACGAATCAAACCAAATGCACAACCTGATCCAAAACCAACAACCATATACCGGGCCACTGCCCAACGTTTGGGAACAACCCTACGTTTCAGTACTGCGTTCCATCCACAGACCGATGAACAGTCTGAAAGGACCATTCAGACCCTGGAGGACACAATGAGGTCCTGTGTGCTACAGTTTCAGGACTCATGGGATACTCATTTGCCATTGATGGGATTCGCTTACAACAACAGCTATCAGACAAGCATCGGGATGGCACCTTATGAGGCACTGTATGGTCGACAGTGCAGGACACCTATCTGCTGGATGGAGATAAGGGAGCGAGCGGCGGTAGAGCCAGAATTGATGGACTTGACCCTGGAAACTGTTCGGGTTATCAAGGAGAGATTAAAGGCGGCACAGGATCGCCAAAAGAGTTATGCCGATCGACGGATTCGAGACTTGGAATTTGAAGTGGGAGATTTTGTCTTCCTGAAGTTATCTCCGTGGAAGGGGATTATTCGTTTTGGTCGACGGGGGAAACTGAGTCCGCGTTTTATCAGACCATATGAGATCGTGGAGAGAATTGGCAGGGTTGCATACAGATTGGCATTACCTCCAGAACTTTCTAGAGTTCACGATATGTTTCACGTATCGATGCTGCGGAAGTACGTGCATGATGCTTCCCATGTACTAGGGGAACAACCTATCGAACTCCGAGGGGATTTGAGCTTTGAGGAACAACCAGTGCAGATTTTGGATCGGAAGGACAAGGTACTACGTCGGAAGACTATTCCTCTCGTGAAGATTCTCTGGAGAAACCAGAATGTGGAAGAAGCCACATGGGAGCCCGAGGCTCAGATGCGAGAACAATTTCCTCATTTGTTTCTTTGATATTTCGGGACGAAATTTCTTAAGGGGGGAAGGTTGTAACAACCCGGAAATTCGAGGATTATAATAATGTAATTTAATGTATGAATTGACGTTCTTACACTTATGAATAGTATGGCCAAATTGTTGACTTTTTTTTATTGGTGGGTCAAATGGACTTTGACCAATGACCATGACGTAGTTCTCGACGTCACGAGTCCATAGACAGGTGGCACGTCCAATTCGGACGATCAGGGAAAAAGTTATGACTATCGGAAGTTTAGGGGCATTACCGTAATTTGGACTTCACAGGCGAAAATGTTGACTTTTCGTTTGGCAACTAATTTTCACATGACTCAAGGACCGTTAGGTAGGTCTCGATGTCCTGAGTCCGTAGACAGGCGGCACGCCGAAATCGGACTTCGTATGGCTGAGTTACAGGTCAAGGAAATGTGGGGCAGTTAGGTAATTATTGAACCAGGGGCATTTTGGTCATTTCGCCCTGGTTACTGTAGCAACCGCGGGGGAACCGTGGATGGAACCACCATGTGCGGTGGTTCTGTGTCCCAATTGATTAATCTGTGTGTGAGTTGGAAAGCTGGGAATTGTTTAAACCCTTTAGACATCAGCACATGGCTGGATACATCCAGCAAAGCCACAATTTTTAATTTCAAGATCGAAGCTTTTCGAGGAACAATTTTCAGTGGACATATTGGACTTCCACAAGCCTCTGGGACGGCTGAGGTTGTTTAAAACTGATTAGAACGTGAGTGAGCATCACTCTGATGCTGAAAGAACTGAGAACAGGTGAAGAAAACCAGAGAAACCATTTCGGGCAAAATTGGAGGGAAAATCGGGTTTTGATTTCTGGTGACTGTTGGACCAAACCAAGGCCTGGTTTAGTCTTCTGGGAGTGTTTGGAACTCAACCACATCGAAAGCTAAGGCCATCAGCCACGGTTGAGCTGGGACGGAGGCTGCTGTCTTCAGAGGAGTTGCAGAGCTTGGGACGACAATCTTCAGGTACTCTCAGACCCAATTGATCGTTCATATCAGTTCGTTTTGATCCTATTATACTGCCTGTGAAGTTAATTGAAGTTTGAATTAGAAACCAGGAAGTTCTGGTGATCAACCCGTTTTGTTGATCACGGGTCGAATGGCTAGTTAAAGGACTTGTCGAGGCAAATTAGTGTCACAGAACTTAAATTGGAAGGATAATAAACATGTTAGGATCAAATTGGATTGAAATCGAGTAGGAATTGATGGGTAATCAACCGGGTCAAGTCGCGGGTGGCAGGCCCATATTACAGACAAACGGGTGAAGGTGGTGACACTGTAGCTACAGTGTTAGGCGCGTGACTTTCACGCGCAGCCACTTTGGGCGGCACGTGAGGGCCCGTTGGACCTTATCTCCGATCAAGATCAACATGACTTTTGTTCCTCTCTTCATTCTGAACATTTTTGGTGAATTAACCATGTTGATCTGAGATAGTTTTGATGGGCCAGTTTAGGGCCGGTTATCTCGGAAAACGTGTTGACGGGTTTCCCGAGCCGGTTTCTATTTTGGACTTTTTGGTTAAACGTTTAAGACTTGTAGTGACCCTTACGTGTGATTTGGACTGACAGGAATTGTACGATAATCCCGGTACAAGTCCGTGCGCGCAGGTTCACCGCGGGATCGTACTGTGAGTGAGCCCGATTTCATTAAACCCTTGCATGCTTAAATGTTTTCTGATTTACTTATATGTTCACATGCTGGAATCAAGAAATGGTTTTGATGATATTGAAATTTCGGTTATGGCACGTTTCACGGTATTTGGGCATGAGACCCGTCTGATGAAACGTAACGATCGGTTCGGATTTTACCTATGTATACATATATGTTTTGCATGTGGATATCAATAAAATGTATTTAATACTGCACTGTATAGATCCATTCTTATCATACTGTCTCCTCCGGATGAGGTACCCCGGAGTGGTCACGGACGTCTAGAACGTCCAGCGTCTATGACGCTAAGCATCGGGGATGCTGTACCCGAACGGGGTTCGGGGATTGAACTCGGAATTGAGACCCGAGTGGCACGCGTAGCCTTGTGATTGTGACCTTATTAGACGTCAGGGACGTCAGACATCGGGGATGTCGGGATTGGAGTGTATAGTACAGTGGCTAAAATTATGTTTATGGTTTTATTACATGCCTTATGTTTCATACTATATGATTAATGATTTTAAATAATGCTGCATGCATGTTTAGAAAACGGAGGGGTAAATTATATGTTTTACTTACTAAATGATTTTATAAACTTGAGTTTCGGCCCACTCACCCTTATTGTTTCGGTAACCCCTCCAGGTCGTGCTACTGAGGTTGAGGAGGAACCTGAGGCTGAGGCATAGATCTACTTCTGCGTATCTGAACCCCTGTTGGGTGGTTTACCCGCAGGTTTATTTTAGAGTTGTGCTCGCAACTTGTAATTTTGGATTTCATTCCTTGTCTGACATCTGTTTAATTCGGATTTGATGTATAACTTTAATTTGGTTATTTATACATTTGATATTTGAGGTTAAAATTGGTATGAATTTTGGGTGTCAGACGGGAGCAGGGCACGTCCCCTTGTGGTCCCTGTGGGATCGGGATAGGTCCTGTCAGAAAGACTTCTAGTAGAAGTGTTGTCACAGTAGATTTGAGGTGCCTTGAGAAGAGGGATTCGAAGTGCACATAACAACTGACAGATCCAAGCTAGGTTAACTGTTGTAATAGCCAGTGCTCTATATTCTAGTTTTGTGCTAGAACGAGATACAATGTTCTGCGTCTTAGAGGTCCAGGAGATAGGGTTAGATCCTATAAAGACAGCCATATCAGTAGTGTTGCGTTTGTCATTAGGATCTCCAACCCAATCTACATTTGTAAATGCTTGCAGATCAAGAGAACCAGATTGATATACTAGACCATGAGTTAAAGTACCTTTTAGGAATCAAAGTATCCTTTTCACAACCATGAAGTGGTTTTCACATGGAGAGTGCATGTACTGGCACACCTGACTTATAGAAAAGGAAATGTCAGGTCCAGTGAAAGTCAAGTACTCTAGTGCTCCCACAAAGCTTCTATAGTTTTGAGGATTGTCATACAAGGGACCATTAATAAGCCTTGATCTAGGAATAGAAGGAGTGTCCACAATGCTCTGCTTTGAAGTATATTTTTTTGCACATTTTTTTTTAACTAGCAATTCTGTAATGTACTTAGATTCATATAGGAACAGTTCAGATTCAGTATGTGAAATCTGAATCTCTAAGAAGTAACTCAAGTCTCCAAGATATTTCATATCAAACTCATCATTCAGAGCATCAATCATCTCTTAAATAGTAGAATCTGAGTGACAGGACCGCCCCCGGAAAGGGCATCGATAACCGTGCCCGGTCCTGCTCCCGTCTGGCAAGTCGACAGAAATACCCAAGTTACCCGCAGTACGTGCCAGACCAGGGATAGCCACATGTGCTTACTCATGCCTCCGCCCCTCGTATAGCCTCGAACAACGCGCCACGACCTGGAGGGTCAATAAAAAAACCAAAAGGTGTGAGTGGACAAAAGTAAATCAGTTCAGCAAAACAGTTACAACAAGCGTTTTTACCCTCCGCGTAAAAACAACGAATGCATGCATACAAAAAAATCATTTCGCAATCGGTTAAGATTTTCCATATAAGAAAAACTGTGTATCAAATTTCAACATAAGGGGAAACTCGTTTGAATCTCAAAATCATTTTTCCTTCCTCAACCATCGGGTCTTAGCCCGCAATCGTAATCACCGGGCCGCAGCCCAAAACCACGAATCAAACCAAATGCACAACCTAATCCAAAACCAACAACCATATACCGGGCCACTGCCCAACTCAACTGAAACATCAGAAATCATCAATAAATCACAAGTCAATCATTTGCTGGATATCAAGTGCGCCCGAGTCTTTAAACTCAAAACCATGCGCATAAACAGGCCTTCCCGGGATATCAACGAGTCTTTAAACTCAAAACATGATTAGTAGGCCTCGGGGGTATCACAATAATCGAGTCTTTAAACTCACGAGTCTTTAAACTCATTAAGGGCCCTCCCCCGTCATCAACTAACCGAGTCTTTAAACCCAAAACGTGCTCCAGCAATAGCACCGGGTTTTTAAACCCAAAACAGTTTTCAAACACAACATCGGGTCTTTAAACCCAAAACAGTTTATTAATCACGACAACGTGGGATCTAACCCAAAATCACATTTTTCACAACAGGGCGCATGGTCCGAATTTCCACATTCAATTCTCCAAATCATACTTCACAAACATAATCAAATTACCATGAAACACGGGGCATGCAAAAACAGACCAAATGACTTTATTAAATCCTTTTTCATTCCTGAATTCGAATTCGCAATAATGATTCCGTAAGCCGGCATCCGGAAGCATCATCCCGAACCCAAACCAAGAATCCACTTAAAATTTCCGAAAACCATAATCTCGTTCGTTAAAACTACTTTTATGCCCCGAGCATCAAGCCCGAAATCGTATTTTCCAAAATTCATTTTAATTCCTTGAAATCACTTCATTTCTCAAATCTCATTATCAAAACATCCGAACCACAATCATAATGACCAAAATCTCGATCCAAGCAAAACATACTCAAAATCCCTCATTTAAAATCCTCAAAATCACAAGTCTCAATTCAATCCCCAAATTCAAACATCAACAGTGATCAAAACACAATAACTCGAAATCTCGTAAAACGTGCAAATCTGGAACGTTCTCGAAAAACGTGTCAAAATCGTAGGTCACACTCGCAAATCATAAACAACCTTTTTTAAATCATTTTATACCCATTTCGTATAACTTCTTTCATTAAACCATCATTAAGCACACGAGTGACCATAGTCTCGAAATACGTGTAATTACACATGTATAGTAAAAATGCGCATAAATACGAAAATCGGATACGTATAAATACGGAAATCAAACTCAATCACACTTATAATCATAATCATAAAATCATAGAAATAATTTATGCATGCATTAAATTTTGAAAGCAACGTCCACTCACACACCGTCCAATAGGCTCGGTTTGCGCCGCACGCAAGCCCGTAATTTCCGATATTTCCAGAAATTCCAAATCATGTCCGAAAACACATTCCCGGGTCATTAAGGTCTCAAATAACATCATACTAATTCCCCATAATTTTCCAGAAATCAATCGTTAATTAAAAATGTAACCTAAACCTTCGAACCCTCGGAATAACATCGAGACAGTGTCCGAAAATTCCGAAACCAACGCTAAAAAGTTCGTTACATTGAGTAGGACAAAAGTCGTTTTGAACTCACCTTGAGAAAACGTCCCACGCGCCGTCACGCGCCGCCGCAAGCGGCTGCGCGTGACACCCACGCGCCAGCTACAGTAACTCCAACGGTCACCTTCCTCACCCGATTCCACTGTAAAACGGGTGTGCGACCCGCGACTGGACCCGTTTCAATCCCTGCAAATATCCACTAAATTCCTTCAATTAAACTCTCAGATAGCATCGAAATGGACCTAATTTAAGTTCTGTTTTACTCATTCGCGTCGACATGGCCTAAAACCAGCTCAATCGAATACGGGTCCTAATCGGGTTCGAAGTTCCCATTCATCACACAATCACTGTTTCCTTCAATTGATCAGTTAGGAAGCACCGTAGACTCACCCTCACGATGATCGTGAACTCAATTTCACAAGAGCTTACCTCCACAACCACGACTCCAAGCTCGCTTTTCCGACGAACAACCGTCCACTGTTCATCACTGGAAGTGTAGCAATACTCATCGCTTTCTTCAATTTCTTCACTCAATAGCATCTCAGGATCCATAAGAACATGTTTCTCAGCTCAATTTCGAGGTCTCAGGCCTCCAACCATCTGGACTCCACCACGGCCCGTTCCCAGAAACTGGACTCCAGTCTGGGGTCAAAACACGACCACCTCCATTCGATTTTTGCGTGGTTGCAGTCGACACCAGCCCAGAAAGCTACAATTGATCTCAGTTTCAGCCCTCTCAACTCACACATTTAAATTATGATTTTCCCACCATTTCCAAATTTTCCAGATTACTGCCTCCCTCATTCTCAACTTCCCAGAGTCCCTCAGTTCTCATCCGCCTCTCCAAAACCCGTTAGACTGCTTCTCTCCCTCACACAATGTCTCCCGTGCTCTCCTAACCTCTCAATTTCAAACGCGGATTAACAATTGTTCTGCTCCCCAGTTCCAATGGCACGCCTGGTTTCAGCCTCAGTTCAAGCCCCCCGTGCTCTGCAACTGTCCCAGCCACGGCAAGGTGTCCCCCACGACCTCAACTGACCCCAAGCACACCCAATTAACAATTACAGTGCTCCAATTCCAATCTTCACCCGTGCACTGATCGTGCTTGCACAGAGAAGGTGGGAATTCGAACTGATGGAGAATAAGGAAATGGACGGCTCAGATTTGTCCCAGTTGAAGGATCAGATTAGATGAAGGGTCTAGATTTACTCTTTGGATTAAGTGGCAAATTTAAAAATAATCAAACCCAATAATTTAATCCACATTCACCAGATCAAAGTACAAGTCCATATTTAATGTTATTGGTCCCTGGGCCCTACCTAGAACATCTAACCCAATCGGAATAAGCCACGTGTCCTTGCCTCGAAATGCGTGCATAGTGAAATCGAGCTTCCGTGACCTGTAACTCTCCCGTCCGAAGTCTGATTTCGACGTGCCGCCTGTCGTTGTACTCGGGGCATCGAGACCTTCCTAACGGTCCTTGGTCCTCGGCCATCGGACCCCCCCGATCAAAAGTCAACATTTCCCCTAATCCGTCCAAATTACGATAATGCCCCTGGACTTCCGAACGTCATAACTTTCACCACGAATGTCGGAATCGAACATGCCACCTGTCTATGAACTCGTGACGTCCTAGACTACGTCACGGTCACTAGTCAAAGTCCATTTGACCGTTCGAATAAAAGTCAACGTTTTGCCCACGACTAGGGGCAAAACGGTCTTTTGCACCGTTTCCGAATTTGCCCAACTAATCACCGATTAACCCCGCTAATCATGATTAGTTAGTAACATAATCCCGAATTCCGGGACGGGTCGTTACAATGAGCTTATAGTTAGTATTATGTCATCCACATAAAGAAGAATAATGACAACACCAGTAGTTTCTTGTTTGACAAATAAGGATGCATCAGCCCAAGTAGTATTGAAACCTAAACTAGGGAGAAAACTTGTGAACTTTTCATTCTAGGCTCTCGGGATCTTCTTTAACCCATAGAGGGAATTTTTTTAGTATACATACATAGTTTTTAGGTACTTCACCTTCAAAATTAGAAGCCTGCTTCATATAGACTTCTTCTTTGAGGTCTTCATGCAAGAAGGCATTTTTAACATCCATCTACCTGAGTTTCCACTTAAATTGAGCTGCCAAGGCTAGAACAAGTCTTACTATCATTGGCTTAACTACTGGACTGAAAGTCTCTCCATAGTCCAATCCAACTTCCTAAATAAAACCTTGAGCAACCAGCCTTACTTTAAATCTAACAATACTGTCATCTAAATTTTTCTTTATCTTGTAAACCCACCTAGAACCAACTTGCAGGTAAAGGGACCAAATCCCATGTATGCTGAGAAAGCAAGGCATCAATTTCTTCTTACATTACTTGATTCCATACTGGAATAGATGCAACCAAAGTAAAAAATTTAGGCTCAACCTCATTGAGGTAAGAAACTGCTTGAGAGAAGAAGGATTTCCTCTTAGAAATCCCACTTTTTGATATGGTTTGCATAAGGTGTATATTGACCCCAATGATAGGCAAAACAACTTGCAAGAAATGAGGATGAATTTGAAGAGCCTGAAATATATGTCTAACCAGAATCAGAATGCTCAAGAGGGAAACTACAATTATGATATGAGTGATCATCATCAGCTGTCTGACTAGAAGAACTAGACGGTGGCATAGACTATTTTGAATGTGTTGAGACAAGTAACATAGCTAGTGGGTGGCATAGACTATTTAGAATGTGTTAGATAAGTAATATAGGAACTGTACTAACCTGAGCATTAGAAGATTGAACAGATGAGGAAGTAGGAACAGATGTGGAGACATGTATATTGAAGGGAAATAAGGAAGACAAGGGGAAAGTATTTGAGGCAGTGGAATGTGAATACTCGGTGTAATTTTGGAAATTTTGAAGAAATGATGATTTTGTTCCTAGTTATAAGGGCCGAAAGCTGACTTTTTTATCAGGACACTTTTTGGACTGGTCATAAGGACCGTTGGGTAGGTTTTGAGATGCTGAATCCGTAGACAGGCGGCATGTCGAAATTGGAATTCGGGTGTGGAAGTTACGGGTCTAGAACTATGAAGGGCTTTTTGGTAATTATGTGTTGCAGGGGCAAAATGGTAATTTGGTGGCTATGTTGGCTGATTCAGCCATGTTAATGATGTTTTAGCCAAATGATGGACACCTGTAATTGTTGAATTGAGCGTGGGATTGCCACAAGGTGACATCTGTCACTCTAATAACACAATTAGTGGCACTAATTCAAGTGATAAGGATTTGAAATGAAGACTTGGCCGTTTAACATGGTAATTGTGTATTTGAGAGAAAACAGAGCATCAGTTGTGCTCAAAACCCAGGCATCATTAAACCTCTTCGTTCTTGATCAAATTGAGAAATTTTGAGAGAGGAAGAGCAAGGGAATTGAATGAAAAGAGAAAGGAAATGAGAGACAAAGCCCAGGGAACCTGAAAAACCTTTCAAAATTTGAATTGATAAAAAACCAAATTTGGAATTTTGAGCCATAAACAATGAAATTGAGATGGGAGTTGAGTCGACCCACTTTAAAAACGAAAGGAATCGAGGAGGTTTTGCCCAAGAACAGGACCTGGGATTGTTTTGAATTATTGAGCTTGAGTTTGTGAACTTGAAGGTGAGGAAGTGTGAAATTAATCTCGAAATTGTGTTTATGATGGTCTTAATAAGGTTTCTGTTTAATTAGATTGAAGAAACTGATTGCGTGATGAACAGTGCTCACTTGTTCTTTGAATTTTCGAATTCGATTAGATTGAGGTAGCCATTTATGAAATTAAAGTTACAGATCTTGAATTAGAATTAAGGCGATTTAGTTGGATGATTAAACAATTGAAATCAAGGTCGAATTGACATAATTCTAACCGGGTTATCTCGTGTAAGACCTGTGTCCTGGATGGAACGGTGAACAATCCCACATTCCTACGAGGGGGAATGGTCTGGGAGAGGATGGTGGTGTGCCTTAAAGGTGTAGGCACATACTTATCTAGCATTAGGCCTTTTGGGAGCTCAAGTAGCTTTGGAGGGGATTAGAACCCCAAAGTTAAGCGAGTTGAGGCTGGTGCAATTCCATGATGGGTGATCCCCTGGAATTATGGCTGGTGCAATTCCATGATGGGTGACCCCCTGTAAGCGAGTCGAGGCTGGTGCATACCTATCTCCCACGCGCAGCCACTTGTGGCGGTGTGTAAGGGCGCGTGGAGGCCAAGCTGCAGGTAAGGTCAACATGAAACTTGATCCTCTCAATGTAATGAACATTTTGGCACTGGTTTCGAGGAAATCGGATACCGTTTCGATAGCGTTCTGTGTATCCGAAATTTTAATATACGTTTTAAATATGTATTTAAATCCCCAAAAAATAGGGAAAATTATATAAGATATATTGAAGTGTTAGTGACCCTCGATAATGATTTTGGATAGGAATTGTGATTTCCAGAAATTACAAAACGTGTAGCTCGGAAGCTGGCAGTTTGGACGGTGTGTGAGTGGACTTTATTTTTTAACCGTGATGCATGCATATATGTTTTAAATGATTTATTTTATGATTTGACGTGATTTGGCATGATTGATGTGTCGATATGATGATTTATTGATTTTCTGGATTATTATATTATTTTGGGCACGATTTTCGAGAAAACTGTGAAATCGAGGTTTTGGGCGTAGACCCAGGATTGAAAAATGATGTTTTGACTCGGATTATGAGTCAGGGATTGATTTGATGGAATTACACAATATTTTTCAGATATATTTTATGGATTTATGTGAAAATGGCAACTTAAGTTGCAGTTGCACGGATTTGCGGGAAAATGATATTTTGGGCTTAAGACGCAATGGAGTTGTGATTTTGATTGGATTGGTATTTACATGTGATTACATGATGATATTGATAGTTTTTGGATTTATGAAAATTATCGGGACTCTGGTTTTACGAGTTTTGAGAAAACTATGTTTTGGGTCGAGACTCTATGTTGAAAATGGTTTTGGTTTCAAATGCAACTGTTTTTCACTGGTTTTCATGGTGGTGATATGTTGCGGATATTAGGGTTTCCGGTTGGGAATATTTTTCCCCGGAGTGTACCCTGGAGATAACGCTCGCCTCCAGGATGGGATGTGTTCGCCCGGAGAGGTCACGTAGCACGGTCTGTTGTCGTGCAGCCGAGAGAGGCTCGACTCAGATGTTCTGGGATTATATAGGATCGGTCGATGATATGTTCATAACGATCTGGAATGTCGACTGGTGATGTGTTCACGGCGACATGCTCAGGATTTGAGCGGTCCTTGAGCCTATTTGATTTGCATGCGTAACATGGATAATGTGACTAATAAGATTGGATATGGAAATGAGTCCCGTGGTTTTATCGAGATTTGTGATTTAGAAACATTTGTGCCTGGAGGTATTTTACTCATGTTTTATGATATGCATGCATGTTTGTGAAACTGGAGGGTAGGAATGTATTTTGGTAAATGTATTTATAAAAGTTTGTTTTGTCCACTCACACATTTTCTATTTTATTGACCCTCCAGGTCATGGCGTGATGATCGAGGCTATTCGAGAAGTGGAGTCATGAGTGAGCACAGGTGCGGTTATCCCTTGTTTGGCAAGTGTTGAGGGTAATTTTGGAACTTCAGTTGACTTGTCAGACGAGAGCAAGATTGTGCACGGTTATCTATGTCCTTCGGGGACGGGTCCTGTCACTCGGAGTTGGAACAATATTGCAGATTTGAATGAATTTGAGTTAAGAGAGACTTATAAGGGAAATCAGACTTATTGAACACAACATTCCTAGATATAAATGTTTTTGTAGAAATGGGATCATAGAAGATATAATCTTTATGCTTATTTGCATAAAAATGCTTTTAGTTGTTTTTGGTTGCAGCTTATGGTGATTACAGGGTTTAAGGAAAAGGAAGCAAGCATTGCCTATGATCCTGAGATGTAAAAGTGGTGGAATAGAACTAAAAAGATTTTCAAAAGGAGATTGCATATGAAGGAGTGTGCAAGGAATTATCTTTATCATGTACACATCAATAGAGCGGGTATAAGACTAGTACCGTGAAGGTAATGAGGAAGATTGCAGAAGGGTAATAGCAGTTTCAACAATGTGTCTGTATTTTCTCTCTACAAGACTATTTTTTTTAGGGGTATGAGGACACAATTTCTAATGTGTAATGCCCTTAGAAAGCAAGAATTGTTGAAAGGAAGTATTAACATACTCACCACCATTTTCTGATTGGAGAATTTTGGTTTTAGAAAAAATGCATTTGAAACAAAGGCACAGAAATGCACAAAAAATAGAGCTGGTATATGATTTATTTCTCATAGGGAAAATCCATGTGTATCTATTACTTTCATCAATGAGATTTACATAATATGTAAAACCTTCAAAAGCTTTAACAGGTGAAGGACCCTAGACATCAGAGTGAACAACCTCAAAGGGAATAACAGATTTTGATGTTGGAAAAATGAATGGAAATTTTGTAAATTTTTCTTGTAAGCAAGACTCACATATATTGTTATTGATATCAGAGGAAATAGGGATTCTAGACTTGTTCAAATAGGCAGAAATTACTTTATTTGATGGATGCCCTAATCTTCTGTGCCAGACTTGAGAATTAACCTTCTTGCAAAGGAAAGCAATGTTAACAGTAGGACAGATTTCTGTGTAAGTGGAACTAAGGATTTGGAGAGGGATGAGATAAAGCCCTTCATTGCTCAGATCTTTGTACAATATCTTCCCTATGGTTCTGTCCTATATAGAAAAATATAGATCATCAAGGATAAATTGGCAGTTATTGTCTTTATAGAAACAGTGTATTGAGAGCAGATTCTGAGAAATCATTGAACATGCAATACTTGCTTCATCTTTAAAGAATGAACAGTATAATTATTTTTAATAAGAGTGGAATGTCCAATATGTGCAACTTGCAAATATGAACCACCAGTTGTAGTCACTGAATTAGAAGGAGCAGAAAAAGTAACCCTTGTCATTTGTCACAGATCTGCTGTAATGTGTGTTGAGGCTCCACTATTAGCCACCAAATACTCTTGATTCTATAGAGGTGCCAAGAAAGGAGTAATAGCAATCCTAGCCTTTAGTGCTCGAGAAGGAGGTGCTCCCTAGTAAGAGTAATTACTTTTTTGATAGCAATTGATAACATTGTGTCCAAACTTCCAGCAAACAAGCTTAAGTTTCTTGTGGAATATGATCTATATGTCTGTAATAGAAATCCACAACAAAGTGACCCTTCTTACCACATATATGACACTTTGGAGAAGGTTGTTGTTTCTAGTTTCCTTAGGAAGGTTAGCTAGGACCACCTTGTGCTTATGAGTAGTCAAAAACAGAAAAGCATTGTTGCCTTTGTGTGACGACCCAAAAATTCAAAAAAGGAGATTTTGAAAAATTTGAAGAAAATGACGATTTTACCCCTGGTTTTGAGGGCCGAAAGTTGACTTTTTGATCGGAACATCTTTTGGATCATCCGTAAAGATTGTTGGGTAGGTCTCGAGACGTTGAGTTCGTAGACAGGCAGCACGCGCCAATTAGAGTTCGGACAACAAAGTTACGGGTCTAGGAACATGAAGGGCATTTTGGTAATTTTTAGGGAAAAGGGGAAAATGGTAATTGGTCAATTGAACAGCAAATTGGTCGGTAATTGGGCTGATTCAACCATGATTATGCCACTAAGTGACATCTGTCACTCTTTAAGTAAGATTGGTGGCAAGTGCACGAGTGTGTGTATGTGTGTGTGTGTGTGTGTGTGTGTGTGTGTGTGTGTGTGTGTGTGTGTGTGTGTGTGTGTGTGTGTGTGTGTGTGTGTGTGTGTGTGTGTGTGTGTGTGTGTGTGTGTGTGTGTGTGTGTGTGTGTGTGTGTGTGTGTGTGTGTGTGTTGTGGCGGTGGGGTGAGTTCAAAGATTTGAACTGTGTATTTGGGAGGAAAACAGAGCATTAGTTGTGCTCAAAACCCAGACCTCATTCAACCTCTTCGTTCTGGTTCAATTTGAGAAAGTTTGAGAGAGGAAGAGCAAGGGAATGTAATGAAAAGAAAAAGGAATTGAGAGACAAAGCCCAGGGAACCCAAAACTCGAACCTTTCGAAAATTGAATGTGATCAAAGTCGAATTTGCAATTGTGGATGTTTATGACTGCAATTGAGCTTAGATTTAGCTCTCTGGAACCCAGACGACTCAAATGACTTCAAAAACGAAGGAAAATGAGGTCGTTTTGGCCGTGAACGGAGTACCTCGACTCCTAAAAAATTCAAAGGTTGGTGTGTAATTGGAGGAGCTGAACGATAAAATTGAGATCGAAAACAAGTCTATAAGAGTCCTACGAAGCTTTTGGATGGATCAATTGAAGAAAAACGATGGGAATTGATGAACTTTGAAGAATGAACAATTTCGAAAAATCGAGCTCAAATCGAGTGGATTGAGGTAGGAGATTGTGCAATTGAACTTACAGACCTTTAATTAGGGTTACAATGATACGATTAGCTGAATTAATTGAAGAAATTGAGTGGAAATTGATAAGGATTGAGCCGGGTTATATCGCGGGTTGCAGGACCCCGTTTAACAGGTAGTCGGGTGAGAACAAAGAACAGTGCCCTGCACTGTAATAGCGCTTAGGCTTCACGCGCAACCACTCACGGCGGCTAGTGGGGGCGCGTGAGACTGAATCTCGAGGTGAGCTCAACATGAAACTTGCTCCTTTTAATGTAACGAACATTTTGGCACTAGTTTCGAGGAAATCAGATATCGTTTTGATAGTGTTCAGTGTATCCGAAGTTTTCGTATACATTTAAAATACGTATTTAAATCCCGAAAAATTAGGGAAACTTATATGAGGTATATTGAAGTGTTAGTGACCCTTGATATTGATTTTGGACAGGAATTGTGATTTCCGAAATTTACGGAAAAACGTGCAGCTCGGAAGCTGGCCGTTTAGACGATGTGTGAGTGGACTTTGCTTTCTAAATTTCAATGCATGCATAATTGTTTTCTATGCTTTCTATCTATGATTTCTATGCTTATGATTATGATACTTACGATTTCCATATTTACACGTATTTCGATATGCAATACGCAATTGCACGTATTTCGAGAATATGGTTTATGCTATACTTTGATGATGGTTTGATGGATGATTTTATATGGTTTACACATATCATGTTTAGATGATGATCTGATGATGTGACATTGGATTTGCATGTGAATTGGGCACGAGGCCCATTTCGATAAAATATGATTTCGGAGTTGGTTTTAGAATTTGGATTTCGATGGATTATGGATATTTTATGACTTATACATGGTTTTGGGTTTAAAGACCCGGTAATATTGCTGGATCTGGTTTTGGGTTTAAAGACCCGGTTGATTGATGTGACCGGGGAGGGCTCTTGATTGATATGTTTTGAGTTTAAAGACTCGGTTATTGTGATATCCCCTAGGCCTATTGATTATGTTTTGAGTTTAAAGACTCGTTGATATCCCGAGAAGGCCTGATATGTGTGAGTTTAAAAACTCGGTGATTGAGATCCAGCAGATTGATTAGCTTGTGATTTACTGTTGATTTCTGATGTTTTCAGATGTCTTGGGCAGTGACTCGGTTTATATGGCTTTATGGATTTTTGGGTTATGTTCTCGTACTTGGATTTTGATTCATGATTTTGGGCTGAGGCCCAGTATTTATGGTTTCGGGCTAAGGCCCGAGGTTTGAGAAAATGAAATAATTTTGGTTTTCATACATGGTTTTCTTATATTGGAAATGAAATGGATTATGAAATGATTTTCGAATGCATGCATTGGCTTTACGTGGAGGGTAGAAATTTCTTTTCTGTAACATGTTTTATAAACTGATTTATTTTTATCCACTCACATCTTTTATGTTTTATTGACCCTCCAGGTCGTGGCGCGACAATCAAGGCTAATTGGGAGGTGGAGGCATGAGTGGGCACATATGCGATTATCTCTTGTTTGGAAAGTGCTGAGGGTAATCTTGGAACTTCAGTTGACTTGTCAGACGGGAGCAGGACTAGGCACGGTTATCTATATCCTTCAGGGACGGGTCCTGTCACTTTGAGGATTCTGATTTCTCCAAAATTGATTCTGCTTTCCTCTTCATCCACCATTGTCTCTTCCTTTCTTGCTTCTTCCTCCATTGTAATTGTTATTCTTGTAGTAATAGTTAGCATTTGGTGCATTTTTGTAACCTCCATTATACCCAAAATGCACTGAATTTTTTAGGATTGCTTTGTGAATTTTGAACACCGTTTCCACAAGCCTGATTTGGACCTCCACTTGTGTATTCAAGTTGCTGACGAGGAAGTGAACTTTGAGGATTACTAGTAGAGTCCTGTTCAAAGGAAGAAACATGTGTTGCACTCCTGGTGGCCACCATAGCAGACAGAAAAGGTAGATCACTAACTTATTCTATGACACTCTCCTTAGCAAAAAGTTGAGACTTTAACTCTTAGAGTGAAATGGAATTTTTTCTACCCATGGTTACACATCTAAAGGTATCATATTCACTAGGTAAGCCTCTTCGAGCCAAGATTACCACATCATCACCACCAAAGTGAACACCACACGATTCTAAAGTATCCATAACATTCTTAATCCTTTGCATATGCTGAGTCATATTCTTATAACCTTTTTTGATATTCTGTAACTCAGTCTTCATCTGAAAAATTGAAGTTTTAGTGATAGAGGCAAACCTTTCTTCTAAACTCACCCATATTTCTTGAGCAATCTTGCAACATTACGCACGACATTGGTGAAGTAGATTGTAAGGACCCGTCCCGGAAATTTAGGTTAAGACGGTGATTAGTGAAGGATTAGTGAGCTTAATCGGTGGTTAGTTGGTTACGATAGGTCCGTTAGCGTCGAATGACAATTTTTCCCCTGGTTTGGGCCTTGACAATTGGTATCAGAGCGTGGTTTTGAGTGTTCTGTGTGAGGTTTGGTTACCAGAGTCGTTGGTTCGTCGATTTGGGTGGTCTGATGCTACTGTGGATGTGATGTCTCAATGCGGAACAGCCCGTCAGCAACCTGGATACGATAGTGATAGTATGTTTGAGGTGGTTAGATAGCAGTGTTTGAGGGTACTAGTCGCTCGATACGCGATGCGAGGTAAGACGTATGTCGGCTTAAGACCAGAACGGTTAGTGTGTTGGCACTGGTTTTGCTGGATGGATGGACCATAGGGTCGGAGATACGCTAGCAGAAGTAACCTGGAAGGTAGCCGGTGAGCTACAGATGAGTAGGTTGGTCGGCCTGAGGGGCCTGAGAGTAGCTCGTGGAGTTAGTGAGATACGGAGGCCGAGGAGGCCGATTGTGGGTGGCCGGTTGGACCGGATGGCTTTGGATTGGTGACCTTTGGTCAGTTGGGTTGAGTGGTAATTGCGGGTTTGGGTAACCCGGATGACGAGGATGATTTGAGGTACCTTGTGGGATTGCTGGATCGTAGTCCTTGTGGTTTGGGCCGACTTACGGCCGGATTGGAGATGGTGCTGCGAAATACCCAAGGTGGAGATGATAGATGGGGAAATTGACAGGAGTAGTTGTTGTTTGGGTAGGAGACCCCAGGTGTCGGGAACGAGCTGTGGAATTTCGGGGACGAAATTCTTTTAAGGAGGGTAGGTTGTAAGGACCCGTCCAGGAAATTTGGGTTAAGACGGTGATTAGTGAAGGATTAGTGAGCTTAATCGGTGGTTAGTTGGTTACGATAGGTCCGTTAGCGTTGAATGACGATTTTGCCTCTGGTTTGGGCCCTGACATAGATAGTGTGGCAATGATCAACTGCATCAAGGCCTGATTTTGTATTCCCCGGACTTGAACCTTTTCCAACTTGGTCATATCCACATCATATAGACCAGAACTAACGAGAGATGGAGAAGGACTAGAACTCGTGACAAATCCAATCAAGCCATAAACGTTTAGTAACAACTCCATTTGAAAATTCCATGTGAGAAAGTTATGATCATCTAGTTTGATATTGACTGAGCTTCCAACAATATAACTCAAACCTGCAATAGGAGATTGTAAGATCTGGAGTTTTGAAGAAGTCACCATTTTGTTGAAAAACAAAGAAAATATCCTTTATGTGAATCTTTAAACCAAGCACTTGGTGTGTACCAGCTTTTTTGTTGATTTCTAAGTTTTTTCGACAAGCACTTGATGTGCAACAACTTGATTGCCGATTTCAATAACACCGAGCCTTCTTCAATGAAGCACTAAACGAGCATCAGCTTGTTTGGTAATTTAGACTCTTTTTTGTCCACATTCTTATTTTGTTTTAGCAACAACAGAAAAGAGAAGAAAAATCTGACTGTCTTGCACGACTCTGATAGCATGTTAGAAGACTTTGGGAAAGCAATGAAAATCAATGAGATCGAGATAAAAAGAAGGGAAGAAGAAAGCTTAATTTGTGTATTGATTAACAAGATTATAGTGTACAAGAAGAGAATACAAAACTTATACTAAGGAGTACACAAACCGTACTCACCAAGTGAGGACTAACAACTATAATTAACAAACATTATACAGCTGGATAACAACCTAATAGATTCTAACTGTATTGACAGTGTGACATAGCTATAGGACATATGACTTTCTTACAAATGCACGGTTCTTATTACAATATATATATATATATATGCAAAAAAAAATTGATAAATTGAAAATATGGCATAAAGAGGTACAACTAAAGTGAAATGCAAGTATTGTTCATTAATATATACTACAATAGTTTTGCTATCATGAACATTAGTATGGTGGTGTTGGCCAGAGAAAAATCTACGATGTCTTTCTTAAAATAGTGAGATGTGTCTGTCCCTCACAAAAATTGTGTTATATATTTCTCGCAGTGTTATATTTTGCCACCATAGATACTCATCGCTCAAGAGAAACTCCAAATTATTGGATATTCTAACCAAGTTTCATATACCATTTAGATAATAGATAAATGTAAGTTTTTGAAAATAATTGGAACCACACATTACTCTATAAAGGAGCTAAAATAAAAGTTGCATGCTTACGTAACTTTCTTCTTTCTTTTAAAATCAAATAAATAAATAAAAGTGTTAATTTCATCCATTAAAAATGAGTCCTAATTAAAGTTAAGAGCACGTAATAATAAAGTGGTTAAAGGACAATGACACGACCCTTTTAACAAATAAATTAGGTTAATTATCTCAAAATATACATGCCAATATTAATTATAATACACTTTCTAATTATTGAAAATCGACCATCAATATTACACTTTAGTATATAATATTTTATTTCAAATTTAACTCACATAGTCACATGATAAAATAAAGATGTTTCGATAATCGTTATATTAAAAAGGAAATCTTGTGTTGTGTATAAAAGTAGCCCGATCACTTATTTCATTGTCATAATGTCATGCATGCAGGTTATATTTATGTTCGATTGTAGATAAGCTTGCATCGCACCAAGGTAATTAAAGAAAATGCCATATTTTTGTGTTAAGTAACTTTTGGGTACAATCCAATTTTCAGTCTAAAAATAAAGTGATCATGAATGGGCATCCATATGGTGCATTTGGTGCAAGTTGAACAACGACATCTTTGGCTCGATCATAATGATAATCTAACAACAAATTTGATAAATTAGATTTGACTAACTTTTCTTTTTAGAGAAGAGATTAATGTATGATACTATATTTATTAATGTCAGGTAAAATTTAGAAAAGACGGATGTAGGAATCCATCGTTACGATTTTTCACTTAAATTTTGGTCTAATTTTAACGAAAATTGAACTTATAACTTGTGAAACGCACAAATACAAAAAGAATATATTGGTAAGATGTTTTCATTAAGACTTGATGAAGAGATAATAATTAAGGGCCCTAATTCTGATCAGGTATACATCACATCTCTAAGATGCATCACTAACGGTTGGTGATTTTTTTTATCAGATAATTAAGCTTTTTCATTAATTGAAACGAACAAATACATAGCATTGAAAGTCCAAAAAAAAAAACCTAAATAAACAAATAAAATGCAAATGGTAAAATCAAAAAAGCCCAAAAGCAAATAATATGTCCAAAAAAACCTAAAGGAAACTCTGGATCTGAAAAATGGAGAGCCTCCACACCTCCAACAACCATCTACCAAACTGCTACAACTACCACAACACTGCAAAATCACCGTTACCAACAATAATAGAGGAGAAACCGAAGAATCAATCGGAAAATGGTGGTGAGCAAGTCACCCGCGCATAAAGTGCTCCTATAATCTATTTGGAGGTGCATCATGCACTTTAAAATTGACCCACAAGCATAACCCACCGAAAAATGATCAGAGGTGGAAGCAGTGAGGTCAAGGGATGGAAGTTAGCAGGAAAAACCAAAAGATTCATATACATCTTGGGGTGAAGGTGAAAACTCAGATCTAGAGAAGCCATAAGGTTCACCATCGGAGGTGAAGTTAAAACCTCCACAAAGAGAGGGACCAAAAGATAGCCGCCGGTGGTGGAGCAGCGAGCCAAGAACAAGGCTCAGCTGGAAAATTGCATAAAAACGGAATGAGTTTTGAACGGAGTCGAAAAACTGTTCTGAAAGAGAAGGGCAAGAGAGAGAACGGTGAAGGAGGGAGGGAAGACAAGGGTACTGGGGGGTAGAGGACTTGCTTGGATCTACCCCAAGGAGGGGAAGATCAAACAAGAACCCCACCCCAATTTAGGGCCGGTTGGGGGTGTTTTTAGAGAGGGGAGAGCAAATTTTTTTAGAGAGAGAAGGACTGTTTGCTCACTAACTGTTGATGATTAAAGGCTAAGGATTTCATTTTTCTAGTTCAATTTAGAGCCCGAGAATGGCTAGTCGGTTGCCGTACAACGTGAAATACAACCCCAGCTAAATGAAGGAGAAGAATTACCTTTACATATTCGATAATAAGAAGGAAAACCGCCATTCCCACTTTATGGGATTAAAAGATAAATTTTACCATACTTACTCGTTAAATACGATCAATTATTCAACAAAGAATAGCATATATAGTAAGTAAATATATATCGGTGCTTTATCAAAAAGAAAATTTAAAATAAAATGCTTGAATTTATTGTTCGTCTCACATTCAAAAAGTATCATTTTGATAATCTCGAAAACCCAAAAATTATTATTTTATTTCCTTTGGGTATGTATGGTAAAAAAGATCAGACATGCCAAACTTGGATATGTATGGCCAACAGGTGAAGGACATGCAGCCTTTGGTGAAGACTGAAGACTGAAGACCCACCCAATAAGTGAGGGCGGCGAGCCCAGATGCCGTAGGCTAGCTAGGTAGGCCGCCATTACGGGAAGCAAGCAACCGAACTGCTCTCACACATGACACACCTTTTGCTCTTGGAGTCATTTGCTTACTTTGCTACCTTGCGTCACTCAAACTCATTTACAGCCAGAATTTTCTCATAAATTATTGATAACTTATTCCCTGTGCTGCAATGAGTTAAGAGGAAATGTCTCACCATTTAAGGCTCCCCATGTGAGCCTTCGAAAAAAAACCAAAAACCAGACCATACAAGAAAAAAGTGGGATATATGGAGAAGATCAACTGGTGAGTCATATTAAGACATATCCATTCCTCATAAAATGAGCACCACTAGTCTCAATCCCTGACTCACTTTTGGGACAATTTATGAACCCATGTTCTAAGGCTCATCACAAAAGCCATCTTCTAAGATCTTCAACTTCAAGCTGGCCACCAACTCATCAAACAGCAATCAGCATGCATGCCCATCTGTCTTCCCTTCCTTACATCATTACTCTTTTGTACGCTTTCACATTACAAACGATTATCATGAAGCCTATTTTTGTACAAACACACAAAACTCGTATTAAATACGATATATGTATAACATAGGTATAGTATATGTATCATTAAATTAATATGATTATGTTGATCTAACGGTTCTAACCAATGTTCATATCATTGAGTTTGTATGTGATACTAATCCGAACCATTAGATCCCATAAGGATACATATATATGACACAACACTATTCAGATCACTAGATCGATCAATATATGATTATGCTGTGCTAAAAGGTCCAACCACATTGTTAAATTATCCAACGCTCATCTAGTGATTCAAACAATATCCATATGGCAGAAAATTGTCTACCCACAAACATACGAGTACTATATACCTGAATTACTAAAATTAATAAGATTACATTAATCTAATACTTTTGCTAATATTCGTATGATAGAGATTATATATCATACTTAGTATCTGTCTTAGTAGATTGCGCATAGAATTGCATATGACACAATAAGAACACAATTTGGACCACTACATCAATCAACATGATTATATAAATAGTAAAAATTGTATAAGATGTTAACATTAAATATATATATCATATAAATATAACAAATCTAACAATAAATATGATAGAAATTATCTATTATACCAACCGTATCCAAGCCACTTGGACCAACATAATCAACGTTGAGACAATGTTGGTACATTGCAAGTTTAATATTATGAAATTCATGGAGGTAGGGGGAAAGAACATTGGGAAGAGTAGTTGCTCCAATGCCAAAGAAACAAGTGACAGACGCCATAGGAGATTGGAAAGAGTGGTGAGAACGTGTGTGTATGTGTGGCCACCCATGTTGTGGATATAAATATGGATAGAGAGCAAAGAGGCTGCTTCTTAGAGAAAGCATATGAATGAAGGCCAGAGAAATGAAGATAAATGGGACTTTCTAGTGGAACTGCAACTGCAAACTGCATGCAGACCATATCATTGTAACTGCAGCAGGGACCATGATCATTGCCAATCAACAATACACAACATACACACACTCTGTCCCTGTTTTTTTTCCAACAGACTAGTAGATGTTCAAAATCCTATCAATTTGTGAACATGTGGAGGCCATGTTACTCTTGTTCCATTCAGACAAAAATGGAGGCAGGCGGCTTTCATGACACCATGATATATTATATATAATTCGAGCTTACCGGTGAAGTTTATCTCCCAAGAAGACAAACGATATGGCGGAAATGTTGAACAATGAGGGAGGCTCGGCAAGTTTGTCAACTGATTGAGCACGCAAGACAGCGACAAGATTAAAAACGCTACGACAAATTAGCGACAAAAACATGAGTAGTTCCTGATAGTTCTCGAAGTCACAAACAGACCAGTCAAGTATACATATGCATAAGAACATTGGTACATTTTTTTTTTTACATTCACATATAAAACTTCGGTTAGCTCTAAAAGAGACTTTAACAGGATGTAGATTCCAATAATAGTGGCAGGCAATGGATGTACATGTTTACATCAATAATCGTTATTAGGTCTTCAACGATTTACAGTGATAAGGAGACTTGGAGGATAATCTACCTTCATCGCCTAATATTCATATTTAGAGGGTGGTTTCGACATCTGGGGCACCTCATCCAGCATGCTCAGTTTTCTTCTCACATTAACAATGTGGGCTTGCACCTATCAAGTTGAACATAAAAAAGTAAACAACTTATTCTTTCATAAATTCCCAATATAAGAGAAACCATTCAAACAGGCCTAAAAGAAAGAGAAAACAAGCCACGAGAGCGGATATGGCCTGCATTACCTTGCGACGAGTCATTGCAATAACCCAATATCCCAAGATACATACGGGCTATTTTGCTAATTTCTCCCCTTGAACTTGTACCCTTGCCAATTATTCCATAAACTTTTACTTCAGCCCATTTCCCACTAAAATATTATTAATGGCCAATTTCCACACATGGTCACATTTTGTCTAATTTTTCGTCAAATTTGTAAAATTCCAAGAAAGAAAAAAGTAATATGAAAGGAAACATTACTCCTGACAAGTAAATAAGTGACTTAATTGAACAAAAAAAATGGACGAAATGTGAGTAAATATGATGATACGGGGAAATTGGCTTATTAATAATAGTTGTGGGTTGAAATTTGCTGAAATCGAAGTTCGGGGGAAATTGAAAAGGGGAATTCAAGGGAAAATTGAAAAATTACTCTACAACATATAAGGGGAAAAGAAACAGACGATCATGATCAACCATAAACTGAATTAGTAAACGCATGTAATTGTAACCTCATAGTAAGTAAATCCTAGAAAACAGCAACCTAAATATGACCACAATTACCATGATCATAAAAGCTATAACATGAAGAAATTAAAACAAAACAAAATGATGACGGGTATTTCAATTCTTAACAGGTAGAGGGTGGGGTTGGGGAGGTAATAACTCAATAATACTCGGGTTGCAAGCAATAATACTTCTCAATGCACAGAGTAAAGTTATCAGAATGTCAGCCACACTGATTAGTTCAGAAAAAAGAGAGATAGCAACGAATTCTTACCTCCTGACGAGCTGCTGCAAGTTTTAAGAGCTCATCAGCCTCTGAAAAATTCAAGAACCACTGACTCAGGGAATGATCTTTTGTGTCCCCTCGTCCCTTTTCATTCATGCGATCAATCAATACTGGAGAATTCAACATAGGAAGTTTAAAATGAAAGGACTGCCAGAAGCAGAGGTTCAAAAATCATCAAAGGAAAAAAATTTACCAGGTTTAGGCAAGTTAAAACTGGCAGGCAAACGGGGAACTATAACAGCTGGATGGTTTTGCACACGAGCATAAAAGGTATCTGAAGGATCAGGGAAAACTATTTCATTGTAGGATTCCACAACAACAGGCTTCTTGGTCGACTGGGTCCCAGATTCGTCTTCAGTATATAACTTCAAATGGTGATACCTGCAGATGATATAAGCGCAGGTAATTAATTATTGGTTTAACTTGTAGGCTTTTCAAGAAGACAAAATCCAGTATCAGAATATTCAACTCACAAGTCCAACTGTCTCTCACAGGCATCATGGTGAAAGAACAAACTGATGGAAATTTCAAATTCACCCCAACCACATTCTGTTAACTCAAATGGAGGTGAGTCAATCACTCTCATAGGATTATTAAAACTAGGATGCAGTTGAAATATAACTCGTTTTACCACCACCCCGAGGTCTTCGTTTGTTGCCCCACGAACATAAACCGTCCACTTATGGGATTGAGACCTACTTAACAGAAGGAAAAAATAATAGAAAATAATCAAGGAAACATATAAAATGAATACAACAGGACCCAAGCAGATGAAACTACTTACTCACTGGCCTTCCTGCCAAGATAGAACGCAATTGTCCCATATACTATTGGCACAGAAATTTCGAGATCCTTAAGTTTCCTGTTTGAGCTCTATGACAGCCCAAATGAAAAAGCAACATAAACGTTATACAACTATGTTTGAAAAAAAAAAAAAGGAAAAGAACCGGACTTCGAAGCGTTAAATCAGCAACATGTCCACAATACAACTTAGCAAATTTTTAGGGTCTTCTATCCCCACGATACAAACTACACAACATGTGATACAATAGAGACTAAGCTGCAACGAGGAATTCAAATGTATGGAACCAACTAATGCATAAATCTATGAACTTCCTCAAATTCGACGAACTAAAGAGAAATTTATTACACAAATATAAAGCAAAAGACTAAGATTTTATGCAGGAACGCCATAAAGTTGAAATCTTCAGCCTCTCACTTGATGCTCAGTAAAAACCCACAAAATTTGCAAGCTAATTTGTGAACAAAATGCAGATTAGATCGCGGAACTCAAATATTCAGGACAAACAGCATAAGATAACACTACCTTCTTTTCACTAGCTTCAGCAGGGTTGGAAATTTGGCTTGGCTGTGACAGTTGTGCAGAACTACCCTCATCAGGCGGAGCTAGAGGCAGAGACTGAGTTTCACCTACTTTTCTCACTGACATTATGAGGAAAATTCAAGCTTTTCGTCCTGTGAATTCAAACAAAGCAATGGAAACACGGAATCGACGCACAAAGATTTTTGTGTGCGAATTCGTATTCTACAAATCAAATTAGGTATAAAAAAAGAGCGAATTGGGGGAAGTAAAGAGTATTAGGGCTTTAGTTCGTTTTGCTTTTGTTGTTTTCAGCGGGGAAAATAAAACAACAAATTCTTTAAAAAAAATTATTGGGCACCCGGAAAATGAAATTTTACAAATTCTTAATAATGTTTCATTTATTCTTTTTCGTTCATAATTATTATTTTTCTATTGGATCACATCCAAAAAGACGAATAACAATTTTCCCCATAATAATTATAAAAAAAAAAACCCAACCATTTGTTCAATCTCAACGTTCGTACATATCAAATGCATAAATTTTTTTCGTTGAGTGAAAATTATGCAACAAATCTCAGAAAATCTAAAGGTCTAAAAAATATTTCTAATTAAAATCTCAGAAAATATTTCTACTTAAATGGAAACTTTACAGCATTGATGCATAAACATTTTGCATTCCAACAAATGTATGACTCTTCGGTTTCAGCTCAACTTCAACAACAGCATAAATGCAGAAACTTTGTAATGAGTTCAGAGGCTCTTTCTTCATGATGTTACAATTGAAAGAAATTGTCTCAGACAAGTTTGCCGTCTGGGGAGGCTCGTTACAAGATGCCGCCTCTCTTCCTCGAAGGTTTCCAGATGGGATTGATCTAAATAGTGCTGTCAAGCAAGCCAGCGATCACCAAGCATAGAACTAGATGTGGGAAGCACTCAAAGCCATCACCTTGCATTGTTCATTCATGGCCAGAAGTTGGGCCTCTTTCTTGTCAAGAAGAGCACTCAGCTTCACATTTTCTTCCATAAGTTTCTGAACTTCCGTCTCTTTCTGGATTTTCTCACCCTCTAACTGTGTTGTTTTTGCAACTAGCCTGTTTCAAAGCAACATCAGATGATAAAACAGCAAAATGTTTCCTTCACATCAGATCGGATGGTTGTAGAAAGGGACACAATCAGGTCAGTGCAAATGCATTAAGATGACTGGTGCTGCTTACAAACACAAGAATATGTGCAGATTGATTTTGCACATATGCAGAAGATTGACAGTCGATATGTTTCTAACACACAATTCTCGAGAATAAGTTTGTGATATGAATACTTACACAACACTATCTTTTTTGTTGGTCAGTATGATGAAACAAAATAAAGAAAAAGGCCACCAACCTAAAGCTACTTTCTTCACCGAATGTCAACAGTACCAGCCTAAAAATCTTTATCTCCCGATTACCTTCAAAATGGCTCCACAAGTTCCAATTTCCAGAGACTAAGTCACTAAGGTAATATATGACCAAAGCAATGGGAAAAAAAATATGAAAATTCAGTACCTAAATGGATAAATGAATTTCTTTTGAAATCAGTGCCTAATAGGTTCATGTTCAATATGTCACACAGCATTATACAATGATAGTGTGCCTAATAAAGCACTCAATCCATGATAACTGGCATGAAAGCGTAGTAAAGAAATGGAAAAGAAAGTACAGGAAAGAACCAGGCATCACCAATGATAGACTCGAAACGGATTGATAATCAAGAAAAATAAATTCTATATAATCTATTGAATGCAAAACAAGATATACTGACCGCTCAAATAGCCGCTCAATAGTTTGGAACTGCTTCTCTGATGAAAGCAGTGTTTCTCGTACAGTGATGAGACTGCTGACATATGATTTTAGAGACTCAAAGTCTCGCTTCACACGACAAAGCTCCTGTTCATTTTCTGCAGCTTGCTGCCGCTGTCTAGATGTTTCTTCAACCAAATCCTCAACTCTCTGCCGCATTTCATTTAGAATCCCACTCGTACCGAGAGTGAACCGTTCCATCTCATCTAACTTCAAAGACATACTCTCAAGTTGCATTGACTTCTTCTGAAGTTCTTCCTCACCAAAAGTTACCTTCTCCTTCTCAAATGCAGTTTCAGATTCTGCCAGTGCAACTCTCTTGACAAGAGATTCCATTACATCTGTAATCATCTGCACAGATTTAAGTAGTTCCCCAATATAAGTTGCATCCTGTTCATCCATAGGACCCTCTTGCTTACTAATCCCAATCCAAGTCTCTTCATCTGGACTATCAAAGGAAGAAAGATCAACATTCCTGGACCAACCAGACAACGGTGTGCCATTTTTATCAACAAGCCCTACCCCATCTAATTGTTTGATGCCACATGATGTCTGCGCTAAATGAGGAACAGCCATCCGTCTAGCTTTTGATTTCAAGTATGTAAGTACTGTAGCTGTAGTTTTAACTCTCCGCCAAAGAACCTCCAGTTCCTTTTTCGAATCTTCCTCGGACCCCTCTATACAAACCTTCACCTCCATAAGCTTTTTTTGTAATAAATCAACTTGGGATTCACGCTGTTCCATCTCCTGCTTCCACTTTTCATGCGATGGACCCAACTGAGATTTTAAGGTTGAAAATTCAACATCTTCTTCAGCTGCCATCGCCTGCCCAAATTGCAAAAATGAAAATGAAACTTTGAAATCTAATAGGACATGAACAATTCAATATAAAGTTATAACTGACATGAGATCCTTCAAAGGAATGACATATTACAAAGCTTAAAAAATATATATGTATAAGGAGCAAGGTGCCTTCTAAATCAATAGACTTCATAACAAGGAAAAAAAAAAAAACTTATGTTTGATAGCATACAATCAAGTTTCCATCTTGTAAGATCAGGCATACTACTGTGGTAAAACAAGCTGAAACCCAAACAAAAATAAAACGAAGGATCAAAGGCGTATTAACCACATTCACCACTCCGAGAGGAAAAATGCTTAAATCCTAGCTACATATCTAATTCTAGCGCACAAGAACTGGGATGTCTGCCTGATGCAGAGTCATAAACTTCAAGTGGTGTCATGATCTCCGCACTCTCTAATACAAAGATCTTAACACATTTCAAGAGACATTAAACAATACTTAAGTTCAATAGAGCTTTATCCATGACCTTGAAAATAGATGTTAATGCCAAAAAAAAAAGTTCGATTGTGACCATCACCCTGGTACTTTTGGTATTTTCCTGAAAATCTATACAAACCATATGAACTAACCAGCATCGCTCAAGTATGAATTCAGATGACCAAACAACAGCCCACTAACTCAAATGCATCTCTCAACTATGAATCAATGAACAGTAAGTAAAATAAGTTCGAAAAAATACAAAAAAATTAATGCCATTTCCAGTTCAAAAAATCTAATGTCATTTCCAGTAAAATAAAAAACGAACGAGTGAATCAGAAATCTAATGCCATTTCCAGTTCAAAAAATTTTAGCTTCTCAGAAATGGAGGGGGAAATAAAGAAAAATAATAGTCTTGTAACAAGGAGCAAATAAAACCCTAATTTCATATTTGAAATTATCACTCGGTAAGTTTTGGCTTTCTAGTTCATCAAACTAATTCCATACAAGCACAACCGATCTCAACAAAAACCCAAGAGTTGATCAAAGGGGCAACATAGAAACCGAAAAAGCATGTAATTTTACAACAAAAAGGGACCAGGAAAAAAAAGTAGAATCAGACGCACCAAACAGAACCATTTACGACAAAGCTCTGAAAGAAACAAAAAAAAAGAAGAAGAAATTGAGATAGAATTGCAAATGGACCTAGAGAATTGAGGAAAATGTAATGGATTTTGATGGCTTTGAGTGCAGGAGCTGATGGGTTGGTGCTGGTGCCGTCTTCGCCTTCCTCCGGCACACCCTTTCTCCTCCTTTTTTATTTTTTATTTTTTGGGTCAAGGAAAGGGAATTAATGACGAGAAAATAAAGTGAGAGGGAAAGCGCAACTGTGCTGCTTTTTTTTTTTGTCTGCCCTTCCTTTGAAGTTTTCCTTGCGTACAATACTACAATCTCTTTTTATTTTTATTTTTTTCATATAAAAACGTGATACTTCGGACAAAAAAGGTTATAATTTTTTTGTCAAAAATAAAAAGGTTAAATTCATCTATGAGATATAATTCAATACCTAATGATTGGAAGCTATTTTAGCCTTTAATAATGTTATTTGGACTCTTTAAATTGACCACATTTAGTGATTACGTCGATATGATAATTAATAAATGAAATTCTTCTATATTTATATTAGACCATTAATTAATTACCACATCAATATAATGACCAAATATGGTCAATTTAAAAGGTTCAAATAGCATTACCCTTTAGCCTTATTTGTTCAAAGAATTGGAACCCACATTGTGTTGTAATGTAAAATGGGCCGCTAATATTACGTGTCAATAGTTACATTTAAAAATTTCTAATTTTTGAATCATTAGAATATTATTGACACCACAAAAAAATTATAAATTGTTCATTATTTTTTTTTTGGGTTAAAATATGGGATAGCAATTACCCCCTGTGAATGTATTATAATTTATTCATTTTCTCGAGGTGTAATTGATATCTCGTATTTTAATAAAATGCTTATTTTACTCACTTTATTCTCCTAACTGAACATTAAATATCACTTTACTCCCCGAAACGGATTTAATTCTAATGTTCTGTCACAATTACACATTTAGTTGCATCGTTACCCCAATCCGTTAGCCAAATTAGTGACAATGTCAATATCATCACATGTTGATTCCTAATTTGTTATTTAATTATTTATAAAAAAAATTATTAACACTAAATATTTGAAAAATAAAAAATCAAAGAAGAAGATGAATAGTGGGAATTGAATATGGAGGAGTTGGGATTTATGCCTTTTTCCTAAATATGAAGAGTTGGGATTTCCATCAAATAGCACATCAATGTGCGTCTCTATGTCTTGCGGCTGGAATTTGATGTATTTCTCTGTTTTCCTCTGTCAGGACCCGTCCCAAATCCCCTAAGATTAACGTGGGACGCGCCTGATCCTATCTGACACGAAATGTCAGACCAGGGAAAATTCCGTCTCTAGCCCTCACCGGAGCTTCCAGAGTACGCTAGGATCGTAGGAGGAGGAGTGTGATGTCTCGATCTCTGCTACAATCCGCATCCGCGATCAACCTGAAAGGCATTAAAACATTAAAAGTCGTGAGTAGACAAAATAAACATTTCATTAAAAACATTTTCACATAAAGACATTTATGCCCTTCACTAAAAGCATATGCATGCATTCAAAAACCATTTATCAAACGTTCATAAAACCATTTGAAAACATTCTCAAAACCTTTCAAGGGTTCATGCCCGGTCCCCATAAACCGTCATGACCCATAAAAACCTTTCAAGGGTTCATGCCGGTCCCCATAAACCGTCATGAACCACAAATCCATTTATGGGTCCCCGACCCGAAATCACAAAAAACAGTAAATCAGTACATGGGAACTCAGCCCAAATCAACACAAGTGGGACTCTGCCCAAAACTGTTCTTAGTGAAATACTAAAACACAAAATACAGGGCCTCTGCCCCAAACCACTTTCCAAAACATAAAACATGGGGTCTCCGCCCCCAAATCACTTTTTGTAAGAACCACATACGTACTCATACGTATAACCCATCCGCAACACTTCCGAGGAGATGCCAACTTAGGTCACACAACCCCTAGGGAACACATCCCCGATATATGTCACGATTAATCATATCTATACTAGTGTGCACACCACTCGGGGTCTCACTCCGAGTCTTGCCCTAGGAATTCTCCATCTGGGAGGCTCAATCTTCGGACTTAGTCTGATCATCTCTCCGGAATCTGTTCCAGGACCACATCATAACTTCCACTCTTGGAACGGGATCCCTATGGGGATACCCATTCTGGTCTGTGGATCGTGACTCTCCAGGTCGATGTCGGGAGGAGACCATATAAATCATATGGAGGGTTTATATACATTTTCAAATATTTTCCTTCTTTCGCAAAACATATTTCAACTCAGTCTCATACCCGATTCATCTCAATAGGATTCCTCGAATCCGATTCAAATCCATTTCACAGGCCTAGGCCTAAATCCACAGTTCAACAGGGTCTCATGCTCGAATTCTCATTTCATAAACTGAACTGAGACTCAAGCCCGATGTTACAATCAACTGGGCATCTAGCCCAATATCACGATAGCTAAGCCCTAAGCCCAAAACCATAAATCAACGGGGCCTCAAGCCCGATTTCACAACCAATAGGGCCTCAAGCCTGATACTACAGTCAAATGGGCCTCAAGCCCGAGATTACAACCAACAGGGCCACAAACCCGAATTCGTAAACCAACGGGGCCCTCGGCCCAATCGTATTACTCAAATGGACCCTCGGTCCGATTCCTCGTCAAATCAAATGGACTCAAAGTCCAAGAGTTTGTAAATCAAATGGGTCTCATGCCCAATTCATATTTCCAAATCCAAAATCAATTCATTAAACCCTCGTTGAAAACCAAGCACGTACAAGTATCGTATAAAACCAAAAATCTGGAAATACGTGCAAATACGTAAATCCTAGGCTACCACAAACAAATGAACTCATGGCATCACAAAACATGTTTTAAAACAATTATAAAACTTTTATGCATGCATCGAATTCATAAAAAAATTCCACTCACAGACCGTCCGAAGCTGCGTCTAGATACGCGTGTCATACGCCTCTCCTGGGCTAATCGTCGCCTCCGGGATTCCCGAACATGTCTAAATTGTAATAGAAGGTTATTAACTACTTATATAACGTCTCAATAAAGCTCCGTAATTTTCCGGAATTTCTAACTATTTTTAAACGCGAACCTAAACCTTCGGACGTCCCGAATTATATTGAAACGATGTCTAATTGACATGAAACCAGTCCCAAAATGTTCGTTACATCGAATAGATGAAATTACATGTTGGAACCTCCCCCAAAGAAGGGCTCAAGTGCCTTCATGCGCCCCAAGAAGGTCCTACACGTGGGCCTCACGCGCCGGGCTATAGTTTTCTTCCTCCTACGATCAAACTGGGTCTGGCCGGTTCACTGGTTCTCCTGGACCGGCGTGACTGGTCTGGCTTGGTTTCTCACTCATTTTCGGTCTGTTTGCTTCCATTTTAATTCTATTCTTCCTATTTCATGATTTCCTACCTATTCATATGAAGAAAACAAGGAGAAACCGCCTAAATCCCATCTGTTCTAACCTCCCCTTCACGGTTTAACTTTACCGATTTCCTCATGGGCAGCACTGCCCTTATCAGCCATCAAAAATGGTCCATACTCACTCCTAAAAACCTAGAAATCCTTCCCCAATCAATAGAAACCGGCCCTAACGTTCAAATCACAAAAACAAGGAAAAATGGCATAACCGGGTACCTTGCTCGGTCCATGGTCACCGTGCACGGCGGCCTGCGATCCTGCCACCACCATCATCAGTTCAATCTTCTCTCCCTGCATCCTTCACGGTTCATGCTCCATAGAGGAGGTTGAGGGATGTTTGAGAGGGGTGGGTTGCACGGGTAATTAGTTTTAGGTTGGTTTGGATGAATGGAACAAGGGAATGATCGATAATGTATGTGGGAAGGTGGGAAATGGATGGGTGACACTTGTCACTCATCCATGGGGCCTGTTTGAAATATCTGGGCCCCCACAATAGGACAAAAGTCCATTGCCTCGAAAAACGTGTTATCGTGAATAATACATTCGAACTTCCGTGAACCGTAACTTCTCCGCCGAACGTCCGAATTCGACGTGCCGCCTGTCTACGGATTCGTATCGTCTCGATCTACGTAACGATCCTTGGCCCTTTGCCATCGGACCTCCCGGGTCAAATGTCAACTATTTGCTCCTATTCAACCAAATTACCAAAATGCCCCCGAACTTCCGAAAATCATAACTTCTTCTTTGGAATCGAGCGTGCCACCTGTCTATGAACTCGTGACGTCCCAAACTACGTCACAGTCATCGGTCAAAGCCCATTTGACCACCTAAACAAAAAGTCAACGATTCGTCCATTCGAGGGGCAAAATCGTCATTTCGCCCTGCTCGTCCGCTAATCATCGTCTAATCCCCGATTAGCAAGGCTAATCCGTTATTAATTATTAATTAATCATGATAATTAGGGATGGGTCGTTACAGCCTCCTTGCGTCCAACACATGTGAGAACCTCCCCAAGAAAGAGTGATAAGCCGGAATCGCTACCGCCGATATTGAAACTCTGAGCTCCGACGGAAGCTGCTCGCTGCTGACCCTTGTGGATCTCGTCGAACAAGGCGTTGAAGCCCTTGAACCTCTCCTTCAACACCAGCTTGTGCACCTTCCTGTTCACGCTCAGCTCCTCGTGGGTCAAACACTTTAAAAGCCAACTCCACGTTTCCCATCTGGTAGTTCTTGTGGTACTCCCTCAGATCCGACGGCTTCTTCCTACACCACGTGTCGCCCAAGCACAAGTTGATCTCCGGCGACCCTTTGAGCTTCTGCAAGATGTAGTGCGTTGTTTATCATGAATATGGAACTCAACGCCACGTCGCTATACAACTTCACCTTTGACTCCAGGTAAGAATCCAACAATTCCATCACTTGCATCAGTTGCAAGTAAAACAGGGATTGATTCTTACTCTGTTTTGGGTTCTGGTTCCCTGACATTTTTTCCCTTACCTCGTAGTTATGATCGGGGCTGCTAGTTGAGTCGCTGCGTTCGATCTTCGAATGCTCTCTGAAAACCAATTTCAGCGTCTCTTTATATTCGCACATGTACCTCAGATAATTCATCGTGTAATGAGTCATCGGATGGACAGAGCCACCTGGAACTAGGTTCTGACCCGTTTCGGCCTTAATAGAATTCTCCATATCGCAGAAAATGCAAATCGCTGCCTCTCCAAGCTGGGTTTGGGTCGTGGTGGTTTCGATCTTCAACTCATTCATGCACTCCACCGGAAACAGATTGTCCATTTTGGGAGCCACTTCGCCCAACGCCTCGTACATATCCAGCGTCCTGAATAGCTTCTCCGTCGTCCTCTTCGACATTGTGATTCTTTCCGCGAAAGTGAGAAATTGTATAACCACTCCTCTGGTCAAATTTTTGAACAGGCCAGACGAGATTGACGGATAGTCGACGAAAACCGCCTCTGCGAGCATGTGTTCGCTGAAGAAGTAAGATGTTAGCGTAATCTTTTTTTAAGTTAATTTTTTTTTCTTTTTTGAAGTTTCGAGGACAAGATTTTCGTGGCTCAAATTCATGTTGTAATTCTCTTAATTGGAAAATGAATTGAACTATTTTATTTACCAAATGCTTGTGTTTTTGTGTAAATAGTGTGTGTCACCTGGGTAGAAAACCCAGTTGACGATGATGAGTAAGATAGTAAAGGTGGTGGAGTGTTTGAAATTCAATGTCCAGTGGAGTTTTACTTCTTAGATTTGTTCAAAAGAAGATGATGATGATGATGATGAAGAAACATACAGATTAGATTAAGAGGGTTGGAAATGGGTTGAGGAAAATGGATATAAGATGCATTGTTCATCTTCTTCTTCAATTTTTTATTTTTCAAATATTTAGTTTTAATAATTTTTTATAAATAATTAAATAACCAATTAAGAATCGACACGTGATAATATTGACATTGTCACTAACTTGAATAGCGGATTAGAGCAACGATGCAACGAAATGTGTAGTTATGACAGAACATTGGAACTAAATCCGTTTCGGAGAGTAAAGTGATATTTAATGTCCGGTTATGGAAGCAAAGTGAGTAATAAGCCTTAACAAAAAATGATTGTACAACTTTTCACTATTAAATGTCTATATAAGGATGCAAATTGGATTCAAAATTTTTGTTTTCGTTGATTTTGAGTTGAAACCTTTAAATATTCAACACCTTGATATTAGAAAATTCACCATTCATATGAAAATTACAAATTATTCTATTTGAAAGCCCATAATTTCTTAATATGCCACATTATTACATACATATATAATTTTGTACATTTTACATCAAATGAAACTATTATTCTTGTTCGTTCCCATTACATAACACGAGTAGAAATGAATATCATTGTACCCTAATATTAACTTGGTTTAATATTAAAATTTTATTTTCGACGGAAGTACACCAAGCGAATCTATCCACTTCGGTAGATACCTACTAATCGTTTTATCTTGAACATTAATTATAATTTCTATATTATAAATTTATTAAATCTCTTATTAATTAATGTCGAAGATAAAATAACTTTATTAGAAGAGTGGCATAATTATTGAAACAACTTTGTGGTATAGGTCTAAAGTCTATCCTGTCTTTCTCGGTGAGGGGTTAGTGACATGACTCATCCCCAATCCCCCTGGATTAAGGGATAAGCCATACTCTCGCCTAATCCACATGCAACACGAAGGCTAAACACCCGTTTAACCCCCATGGAACATGCAAGCCAGACAAGTGATTTCCTGGTCAACAGTCCAAAACACCTTCCGGTTTCCCAGAGTGCGCATAACCACTGTGGATGGCGTGTGTGATGTCTCCGTCTCACTAACAACAGCCCGCACCGCATCAACAACCTGGAGGGTATCGAAAACAGAAAAGACTGTGAGTGGACAAAAATAAAGAATCATTTTGCACCGTATGTTCGCAATTATTCAACTAATCACTGATTAACCTCACAAATCCTTCATTAAACACTCATCTAATCCCGAATTTCGGGACGGGTAGTTACATTTAGGGTTTCCCAGGGTTCAACCGCTACCGTGTGCTGGCCATACAAGGGTACTTTCTTCTCGTCTTTCCTTGGTTGTGTAGTGGAGTGACGACAGGGGTGTTGTGTGTTCATGCAAGGGAGTTTGCACGTTGCAACAGTAAGGGAGCCTTCAAGGTGTGCGTTTTGATTTGGTCGAGATTTGAAGGCTGGGCTGCGACGATGGAGGATCTGCAAGGACAAATGGAGGCTCGGTTGGAAATTTTGAAGGTGGAGACGGTCGAGTTAGATGTTAGAGGGGATGTGAGGACGACAGTGGAGTCACGATTCTTAGTGGTGGGGCAGCTGTTAACGACTAGCTCGTACAACCATGAGGCTCTTCTAGGAACTTTATTTAAGATTTGGCACACTAAATCTTTCTTTAAGAAGGTGATGGTGGGGGAGGCAATGAGGGTACTTTTCTCATTTGCCATTGCGGCTGATAGGCGGAAGGTGCCCAGTGGGGCACCATGGTCTTTTGACCGTGCTCTGCTTGACATGACTAATCCCAATCCCCCTGGATTATCGTGGGATGTGCCTGCTCCCGTCTGACACCACATGCCAGACAAGGGATAAAATCGTAACCCGATCGGGGTTATCCAGAGTACGCAAGGATTTGTGGTGTTACACATCGGCATGTGATGTCTCGATCTCTACTACAACCTGCATCTGCAATCAACTTGAAGGGTATCAAAAACCATAAAAGCTATGAGTGGACAAAAATAATCAGTTTAGAAAAACAACTTATCGAAATACATTTATACCCTTCACGTAAAAGTATGCATGCATCAGAAAACAAGTATTTCAAATACTTTTCTCAAAATCAAATCATATTTCTTTTCAAATCAAAACACAGTGAAAAATGTTTCTCAATCAAAACCATTTCCTCGGTATGGTCTCAGCTCAAAACCAAATCACACAAGGTCTTATCCCAAATATAAACCACATGGGACCTCAGTCTAAATATGAAACCATGTGGGATATCAGCCCATCATCATCAGTCATGATATCCAATCCCAACAACGCGTGCACATAAGCTCAAGGATTGCTCTAATTCTAGCACATCGCCGTGAACACATCACCAGCTGACAATATCCAAATCGTCGTGAACATATCAACGATCGATCTCATATACCATAAGCACTCCTGAGTCAAGCCTCCCTCAGCTACTCAATAGCAGGCAGTGCATCGTGACCTCTCCTTACCTCGGAGGCGAGCATTATCTCCAGGGTGCTCTCTAGGGAAACATATTCACAACTGGAGGCCCTCTCATAATCATCATAATCATTATTTTAAAACAGTGGAAAAATTTTCATAAACTGTTGTAACTCAAATCAAAACAGGTATTTCTCATAAATCATCCCAATAAGGTCCATGCCCGGAATATAGTTTCATCAAATCCATTTCCATAAACCATCATTGAAAACAGTGTCTATCAACACTTCATAAGAGGCGCTGTCTAACGGGGCCAGGTTAATTCGACACGTGCATGCCGAACTCTATTGTGGGCGTATCTAGGGAGTCCACCTAACAAGGTTTGGGGTTACAAAATGAAGGAACCGGGGAGGCGCCTGTTTTCGGCCAGGGACTACCGAACTAGCCGCAAGGGATTCTAGTAGCGCAGACCGAACAAACCACAAGGGGCTCGGTGGCTTCCCCCACGCCTTGGGATTTCGGTCCTGGGCCATCAACGGGCATTTCTAGCCACCAGGTTCTTTTTCCAGCTAGTACTAGGGGATTTTTTGGTCTATTTTCTCCTTCTTTTATTTATACACATGTGGAAGGGCAACTGTGAAATGTTTGGCATCGAGAGCTAGTCTTGGGGGACTTTTGATCACAATTAAAACCCCAATTTGGTCAGTCTCTGGGTTGACCTCAGGTTCTTCGAGCTCTGATGTCTCTTTCTAGAACATTGGTGGGAAATCTGTCCGTAGAAGTGATGGGGTCACCCCATCATGAGCAATGAGTCTGTTTAGTTGGAATGTTCGTGGGTTGGGATGCCCACGGGTGGTACGGGCCCTGAAGCACTTTATTAGAGACAAGGGACCAGGTATTATTTTTTTTATGGAAACAAAAAAAAACATCTAGACAGATGGATAATGTGAAACTTTCTTTGGGTGTGGCATGAGGTTTTTGTGTTGGCAGAGTAGGTAGGGGTGGTGGCTTGGCTTTATTATGGGCATATGGTGTTCAGGTTACTATTCGATCTTATTTGCAGGTCACATTGATGCCATGATTGAGGGTGTGAGGCCTTGTCCTTTTTGTTTTAATGGCTTTTATGGTAATCTTGAGGTTCATCTTCAGGGGAATTCTTGGGAATTATTGCACAAGTTAAATTATGATCGTGAGAGTCCTTGGGTTGTGGGTGAGGGCTTTAATGAAATTATGATGTCGGGCGAACAACAGGGACGTAGGCTTAGGCCCGCTAATCAGATGCGGGAGTTTAGTTTGGTTTTGGGGGACTGTAGCCTGATGGCTGTTCCTTTTAAAGGGTATAAGTTTACATGGAGCAATAGGTGGAAAAGTGATGTGCTGGTGAAAATTCGTCTGGATAGAGCTATAGTGAATCAGGCTTTCTTTCAAGTATTTCCAGTAGTTTTCACTCATCATGTAAATTAGTGGGCTTCTGACCATCTGCCTATATGGATTCGGCTCTTGTCCAATGTACCTAGAGTTGAGGGGTGGCGCCAATTTTTCTTTGAAGAATCGTGGGTCTCTGTTGAGGGGTGTAAGGATGCCATCAAGGTAGGTTGGGTGGAGGGGTCAACTGGGGATGTGGTGGAGCGACTTCAAATAGTGGAGGGGGTTCTGTGGAAATTGGAGTACGGTTTTTCTTTGTGTAGATGCAGTGATAGGACCCATCCCAAATGGACTTTGGTAACCGTCTCTGGTCCTGCTCCCGTCTAACAAATCATTTGAAGTTCCGAAATCACCTTCAGCACCTGTCAGACAAGGGATGACTGTACTAAATTCCGCTCACGCCTCCACCTCTCGATCAGCCCCGATCTGCGTGCCATAGCCGTCCAAGTTACTCAATTTCAAGTTGTACGCTTTTTCGTAATTTTTGGGAATCACCAATCCTTAATCGATCAATTTCCAATTTGATTTCTGAAAGGATCACGGGCTCAATTCCATCCAATTTCTATCTATTTCTTTATTCTCCAATGACACGGTTTCGCACGGTCTATTCTTGGCCTTTTTTTTCATCAATTCCCTTCGTTTTTGAAGTGGTTCAACTCTTCTAGATCCCAGGGAACTTAATCTAAGCTTAGTTTCAACAATTATGGTCCAAGGATTTAAATTCGAAATCTCAATTTTTTGAATTTCTGAGTACCGGTTTCGGGTTCTATTTCGGGTTCCTTCCCTTTGCTCTCTTGTTTTCCTTCTCGTTTTTGACTCTCTATTCCTCTCAATTGTTCAGCCGTCTCTGTAGTTAAAGGTTGATTGCTATATGGAAGATTTGAATCAATCCTTGTATTCTCGTTTCTTTTTTCGTCGCACAAATGAACCATGGTGTAATGATATGACAACATACATATACACGATCCAAACAAGGCCACTAATCCAACTCTTACAAGTGACATGTGTCACTCAATGGACTGGGTGGGTCACAATTTGCTGATTCATCAAAATCCCGACCAATTTACCATTTTACCTTTCGTTCGTAAAATTACCAAAATGCCCCTCGCCGTTTTAGACCTGTAACAAGTCTGTTCGAACTCCGATTTCGACATGCCACCTGTCTACGGACTCAGCATCTTGAGACCTACACAACGATCCTCGAAAAATGTGCAAAAAGTATTTCAAACAAAAAGTCAACTTTAACCACCACAATTTACAAGGGTAAAAACGGCATTTTACATTCCAACTTTCAAATTTACATTTCTCGAATTTCCGGGTCTCACATGTAGTATTGGTAAATAGGGATCATTCTTAATCGGGAAATTAGGGAACATTAATAATGGTTGGTGAAAAAGAATAATAAATAATCAAAGAAAAAATAATAAATGAATTAAAGAATCAAAGAATTAAATGGGGGGGTTTTGAAAAGAATTGTAGCTGAAACTACATTTTTAAACAAACTACGAATTAAAATGCTCATGCTCATGCTAATTAGAACTTACAAACCATATATTAGTTTCATAGACAAAACCAACACTTTTACGTAAGTAAATTTAAATTAACAATCACATTATTTAAACGACTCTTACTTTAACATTTATACAATGGACTTTCTTCAAACACAAATCTTACCAACACTTTATCATTTTGCACATATTGTACCAATCATAAAATCGTACCTCAATCACTTCAATTACCAACATATATTTTTCAATATTATAAATGCACCGACAACAGCAGACACTTACAATATGATCCACCTTACGGTTTTTACTGAATGCGCCAAAAGCGGTTAACATTAAATCTTTTCAATCCTCTTCTAAGTGCACCGACATCAGCATACACTTAGCGTTGAATTGAAGTTTAAGCACTAAAACATATAAAATAACTAAAATTCATAAAGTAAAACACATGAAGATTGTATTTAATATTTACAAATGTTAGAAAGAAAATACCCCACATATATTGAATTATAAATAAAACCAATAAACAACAACAAGAGTTTAAGTAGATGAAGAGCAAATGTTACACTTTTGGGGTGGATGGAAACAATGAATTGTTTTTCACAAGGATCCCTGACAGTAGACAGATCCTTGTGAAGATGAAGGAAGAAACACGAGTAATTACAGACTTAAAACTCTCGAATTGCCTCGAAAATACTTGGGCTAGATTTTTCTTACGGAAAACATAAAATTGTGTCTAAAAATTAAAAAAAAAATTAAAAAAGAAAAGTCTACAAAGAAAATCTAAAAAGGAAAAGTCTAAGAAAAATGTCTAAAAAAAAGAAGAAGAAGAAGGTCCCAAAACAAAGAAATAACCTCCCAATTTATAGAGAAATCTCATCAAAGAACTAAAAAATTGAAATAAAAATTACAATAAAAAAATGATGAATTTTGGCTGAAAATTCGGGGTTGTTGGGCTACAAAAACTGAGAAAAGCATGCTAGGCAAGTGCATGAAACGGGCTGGCAGGCGGGCAGGTAGGCAGGTGGGCTGCAAGCACATGGGTTGACACTACAGGATCAACATGCCTTGCGCTGACGAAGGAGTGGGCCGAAACATGTGCGGAATGGGTTGGAGCAGAGTTGTAACGCGATAAGCATTGGCTGAAGTGGGCTTTTCTTTTCAGGATGCGTGCGCGGAGGACTAGCTTCAAGATCAGTAGACACAGGGCGAAGTGGATGTTCTTCATTCAGAACGCGCGTGCTAAGGGCTGCACCTCAGGATCGGTAGATGCTGGTCGAATCCTAATGAGGGCTGGGCCAGGTTGGGCCGCACGTTGGTCTGGGCCTGGACGTGCATTGGACTGAAGGCTTGCGGCCTGGGTCGTGGATCACATGGGCAGGGCTCACAATTTTGGGCTTTAAGCGAGCTAAATTTGGTAGCCCCCTACCGAATTCTTTTAAATAATTTGGTGTCCTCATAACTTCTTTGTTATAAATCCGATTGAGACGATTATTTCGTCAAAATTCTCATAATTTCAAGCTCTATTTATTTTTGAAATTTTTCCACAAAATATATTATTTTTCTCCTATTGATTGCATTATAAACAAGTATGACGGGTATAAACTGACGTAAAATGATGCTAAATTAAAGGTTTGGCAGTGACTAAGTTTTGGATTGCACTCTTGGTTACTTGGGCCTTAGTGGTTGGAATCATCTTCAATCCTTCACTTTAGTTATATATTAGGTTATGTTTACTTGAATGACACTATTATTTATGCTTTAGGGCTCTGTATTATGTAAAAATTAATTATGTGGGTTATGGAAATATGTAAGATTTGTATGCAACACCTAATCCTCTATATTTCACTTTAATCGAAAATGTCCATCCTTAAACTCCACACACTGTCGTAATCATAAATTTCCAGCCAATTATCACATATTATATAAACACCCACTAATCATCACTTTCAAAAAGTTCACATATTTTAAAGCAAACGACCAAGAAAATTTAAAAGTTTATAATTTGAAAGCTACACAAACATTAACAAAAACAATGAATCTTTTAACCAAATATGACAATTAACTTCCAAAACGATTTCAGATTTCAAATTTTCAAATTTTCAAAACTCAATCTTACCATATTGAGGTTTATGTGCATTAGGTTTTTGAGGGATTGTCATCCCCAGTTTCTTCAGTGATTGAACTCGCCTTATTGTCTGATTCACACCCTCAACAACACTTTGCCCGATTGATTCAATTTATGCCTCTTCCCTCTTCTCTACAAACCCTAGATTTCGCCAACCTTCTAATTTTCCCCAATCGATTTCACAAAATGCTTTAGGCTCACCGCTTTTAAGTTGTTATTGACAGGACTCATCCCAATCCCCCTAGATTATCGTGGGATGTGCTTACTCCCGTCTGACACCGCGTGTTAGACCAGGGATAAACTCGTCACCCGCTTGAGGTTAGCTAGAGTACACAAGGATCAGTGGTGGCATGTGATGTCTCGATCTCTACTACAGCCCGCATCCCCGATCAACCTGAAGGGTATTAAAAACCATAAAAGCCGTGAGTGGACAAAAACAACAGTTTATAAAAAGAGTTTATCGAAAATACAGTTATACCTTTCAAGTAAAAGCATGCATGCATCATAAAATAGTATTTCCAATAATTCCTCGAAAAGTAAGACGTATTGCTTTCCAAATCAAATCTTAGTGAAAAATGCTTCTCAATCGAAGCCATTACCTCAGTAGGGTCTCAGCCCCAAAATCCAAATCATACAGGGTCTCATCCTAAATAGAAAACACGTACAGAACTACAACCCAAATCATAGAAAACAAGTACAGGGTCTCAGTCTAAATAAAAAAAACATGTGAGATCTCCGTCCACCATCATCACCCTCAGTGTCAGCCACGATTCCAATCCTAGCACATGTGCAAATATAAGCTTAGGACCGCTCACAATCCTAGTATGTCGTCGTGAACACATTACCCACCGCTACCATCTCTAGATCATTGTGAACATATCACCAATCGATCTCAAATAACATCAGCACTCCTAAGTCGAGCCTTCCTCGACCATAGCCTCCAACGGATGCTCGACAACAAGCAGTGCATTGTGACCTCTCCGGAAGGAACACATCCGCAGTCTGGGGCGAGCGTCATATCACCCGGGACTCGAACCCGAATGTCATCATCGATTGGGACTCCAACCCGTAAATCATCAATAGGGCCATATGTCTGAAATATCACCAAATGGGCCACAGCCCAAAAACCAGTAAACTTCATATCCCAGGATTCCTCGAATCCTATCAAATCCACAACTAGGTCTCATGCCCAAAATAAATGTAACGACCCGAACCTTGATTATTAATATTTTATTGTGAAATGACTATTTTGCCCCTGAAGGGGGAAACTTTGACTTTTGACCCGGGAAATAATTTGGATTTTGACCCATGACTATGACATAGATCGAGACGTCGTGAATCAGTAGACAAGCGGCACGTCGAAATCAGAGTTCGTATGAAAAAGTTATGGTCACGAAAGCGTTTTAGAGAAATTTACGAACCAAGAACAAAATTTAAAATAATAATTAAATATTCAAATCTGTGCAAAACCTTAGATTTAATCTGAGCCGTCAGATGAGTGACAAGTGTCACTCATCCTAGAGATTACTATTCCAATAAAGTTGGGTCTATACCTATTGGCCATTTTAAAATAATTTATTTTCTCTCATTTAACCCTAACCATCCATCTTTCTTGCCCAGGTTCATTTGAAGCGTTCATTCCTCTCCCCTTTTTCTTTATTTTGCACGATTTCTTCATCTCTCACACACACACAAACTTCCTTCACCGTGAACAAACACACACACACACACACACCCGGTTTCCACTGCACCAAACATCCAGACGACCACCGTTCTTATCACCAGAAGACGACCACCGTCCTCACAATCATCGTCTTCATCTCCACCGTGAACCACCAACCTTCATCTCTCTTCTTTCTGTCTGAAAACCCAGAACAAACCTCCAGACTCGAAACAGGAGACACGGATCTAGAAAACCTGAACACCCTCAACCCGTCTTCTCGACTAGAACCAAGCCCAAGGTAGGACCACTAAGACCCCAGGAAGACAGTGAGACAGTTGACACGGCCTACGACGGCAACACGACGGAGGTAAACTGCGAAACACGAGAAGCCCAGTTTTTCTAAGTTTTCGAGTTAGACTCTTTTAACGTCTGGGCTTCCTTTCTTTTGTTTGGGATATGTCATAGGATCAGTGACGAGCTCAAGGGAACTATTTTGGACGTTGAAAACTGACGAGACAGACAGAGAAGACGACCGGAGCAAACGTGAGTTTTCTTCGAAGCCCAGGTAAGGATCTCGCCATTGTTTTCCATTTTTGAGGTCCTAGATCCATAGAACAGATCTAGACGACCCTTTAGAAACAAACCCTGTAAAAAATGGTGGCCGGAAATGAATTCTGGGAACAAGTCAAGCCGCGGGTCGACCGCGACCCGTTTTCAGAAATTCGGGTTGACCCGGTACTGTAGCACTGATGACGTCATCATGCTGACGTCAGCAGTGATGTAATGATGACATCATCATGTCAGAGATTGTTAGACCAGGGGCCAATCAGAGCATGACACGTGTCCTCTGACATGTGTCAGCAGTGACGTCATGTAGACGTTAGCAACATTGTAGCAGTGTTGACCACGTGTTGACCAGGCACGTGGGGGCGCGTGTGAACAGTAATTTTGGTGGGGCCAGTACCATTTTCAAGGTTTTGACGATACGGATCTAATGGCGGTGGTTTCGTGTCGATCGGAGATCGTTAGGATGGTCAAAATGGGGTTTGAAGCCTCGAGAATAGTGTCTGGGCTATGTTTTCAGGACGGATATGTTCTAGGGTTTTAGTATTGAACTAGTAGGGTTCTTTAGTGACTCTTGGATATGTTAATACATGTTTTAGGCGGTCGTTGAGCAGCGAGGACAGTGTGTGAGTGGGCTATTTGATTTCTTAAAGGATTGCATGCATAAACTGTTTAACTATTCCACTTTATGATTTAGATGGGTACTATATGGGAATGCTTATTTTACTTATTATGATGTTTTGGGCATGATACCCATCTGGATTATATATGGAATGTTTTCAGGGATGTTCGGGGGACACATGGTAACTATATTATTATTGTGTTGTACTTTCCTACCTTTCTATCTTGTTTCCTCTAGGGAGGGTCGTTGGCTTGGGTGGACCCTGGAGTAGTCACGGAGCTCTGACTGAGTGGAGTTAACCCTTGTTGGGTTGCTTACTCTCAGGAAGTCATGTTTAATACACCTCGGCCAGTGACCGGGATACTGGGCACTGATGGACCTAGGGGAGTCTCGGGTTTGAGACCCTGAGTGGCAACGCGTAGCCTTAGAACCGTGACATCATCATTAGGCATCAGGGATGCCGGGGTTGGGTTTTAAAGTGCACTAGTATGTTGTTTTTCCCTTTTGATTATTATATGATTCTATGTTTATGATTCTATTATGATACTATGATTTCAATGCATGCAAGATTTAGAAAACGGAGGGGTAAAACCTTATGATTTACTTTATTATGAAATTGATTAATAAACTGTTTATTTTCGGCCCACTCACTCTTTAAATGTTTTAATGACCCCTCCAGGCTGTGGCACGGGATTAGAGGAGGATCTGGAGGAAGAGGCTTAGACTAGTTCGATGTGCACCTGTACACCCCCAGTGGATAGGTTGAGCACCAAATAATGTACTTTAACTATTGTGCTCATGTTTTGTATTGTACTATCCCTTGTCTGACAGCTTATTACACTGAACTATGTTGTTGAACGTTATTTGCTTAATTTGAAGTATTTAGTTTTTGTTTAAGGGTACTTTTGGTATGTTTGGAGCCGTTGTCAGACGGGAGCGGGACACGTCCCCGGGTGGTCCCAGTGGGATTGGGACGGGTCCTGTCAGCTTGGTATCAGAGCACTAGGATTAGTAGTTAGTGTATTAGGTTAGCGGTCTGTACCTTGTACATTGTCGCTTTAGACGTCTTTTAACTCGTTTGCCTCTTAACAGTTTTGATATGCCTCCACGACGAGATCCCCATGCACGTGCTGAGGAGAAAGTTAGGCGAAATGGTGATACGACGAGTATCGAGCGGGCTCAGCGCCTAGGTGCCACGATCTTTAGCGGGGGGACCGACCCCGAGGAAGCGAACCAGTGGATCGACCGCTGGGAGAGGATCTTTGAGGTCATGCATTGCCCACCCGAGGAGCGTGTGGTGCTAGCGACTTTCCTGTTGGATGAGAGCGCTTACCATTAGTGGCACAACCTTGTTCTAGCCGGCTGGACTGTCCATACCATTCCATGGGAGACTTTCAGGGAGTGATTCCTCAATCAATTCTATCCGAGGTCATTTCGCAATGCCCGGGAGGCCGAGTTCTTACAGCTCCAGCGGGAAGACCAGACAGTGGCGGAGTATGAGGAGACTTTCCTGATGCTGTCTCGCTGCACTGAGAACTTCGTGATCACCAAGGATGATCGTTGCCGCAGGTTTGAGTGGGGACTACGACTAGAGATACAAGCGATGGTGAGTTCGACTCCCTTTGCCACTATGAGGGATCTAACCGATGCTGCAATAAGGGTCGAGAATAGCCTTCTGGTATGGCAGCGAGCTGCAAAAGAGACACGGTGACGTGATCGCCCTCACTTGAGATTTTCAGGCCGTCAGGGTACGAAGGGAGGACATTCCGGAGGATCTTCATCTTCGGGCAGTCGGGGACGTTTCGGTCGTTTTAGGAGTCCTTAGAGGTCAGGGCAGCGATCTGGTTCTTGGCAGCATCAATACTCACCCATGAGCGACTCGCCAGGAGGATACTCGGGCAGGCCGAAAGCTGTTACATGTTTCGCTTGTGGTGAACCGGGACACTATGCATCTGATTATCTGATAGTTCGGGGCAGTACCGCTTCAGTGCAGAGCTCAGCATCTCAGATTGCCAGTTGCCGTGGAAGCGGTGTTGTGTGTGGCCGTGATGGAGGAGTCAAAAGACGTGGACAGTCGACCGAATCTCTGGCTCGAGTTTATACAGTCACACACCAGCAGGCCAAAACTGCTCCGGGAATCATGACAGGTACTTTATTCATTTCTGACATTGTCGTTCGTGTATTGATGGATTCAGGGGCTACTCATTCATTTATTTCACGGAGCTGTGCGAGTTTGTTGGGCCGTGAGGTATCCGCACTCGAGAGCGAGATGGGTGTGGGTACACAGATGAGGGTGACCTATCGAGTGAACCAGGTATTACGAGCTTGTCCAGTGGAAGTCGAAGGTGTAGAGTTTCCAGCCGATTTGATCATTTTGGATATGCACGACTTCGACGTCATACTCGGAGTTGACTGGTTGTCAGAATACTATTCAATCATCGACTACTGCAACAAACAGGTGACATTGAGGGGTCTGGGTTTACCGGAGGTGATCTTCCAGGGAGAGAGTGGAGACTCGTCACCCAAGGTAATATCTACGCTCACAGCTACTATACTTTTACAGAAGGGGTGTCATGGTTACCTAGCTTATGTGGGAGTGTCATCGGATGAATCTTTGAAGATCGAGGATATCTCAGTGGTACGGGAATTTCCTGATGTTTTTTCAAAGGACTTGCCTAGATTACCACCACCCCGGGAGATCGACTTCACGATTGAATTACTCCCCGGGACATGGCCAATATCTTAGGTGTCGTATCGTAAGGCACCGGCCGAATTGCGGGAATTGAATATCCAACTTCAAGAACTAGTGGATCTGGGGTTTATCCGACCCCGTACATCACCCCGGGGAGCGTCGATTTTATTTGTTAAAAAGAAGTAAGGCAGCTTACGGTTGTGTGTGGATTACCGACAGCTAAACAAGGCCACGGTAAGGAACTAGTATCCCTTACCTAGGATCGACGACCTATTTGACCAACTGCGGGGAGCGCTGTAACGACCCGTCCTGGGAGTCGGGATTAGTGAAGTGATTAGCGACGGATTAGCTGAGTTAATCAGTGGTTAGTTGGGTACTTTTGGACCTTAGACGTAGAATGATGATTTTGCCCCTAGTTGGGTAAAATGTTGACTTTTAGTTCGGGCGGTCAATTGGACATTGACCGATGACCGTGATGTAGTTCGGGACGTCATGAGTCAGTAGACAGGTGGCCCGCCCGATTCCGACATTCGAGGAGGAAGTTATGATGTTTGGAAGGTTGGGGCATTACCATAATTTGATTAAAGAAGAGGGAAAAGTTGACTTTCCGTACGACAAGGTTTTTACACGTAGACCGAGGATCATTAGGTAGATCTCGTCGTCCTGAGTTCAACGACAGGTGGCATGCATTCATCGGACATTGGACGGGCGAGATAGGGGTCTAGAACGGCGAATGGCAAAATCGTAATTTGGACATCACAAGGGAGAAGTGTACATGAGGGATTGGATATTTTGAGAGGGGACCATGGGATGGTGGACATGTGGGGTGTGTGTAGTGGCTTCTAGGGTGCACGGTGTAATTATTTGTGTGTGTGTGCATCGTGTTTGTTCAAAGAGGGAAAACCAGAGACCGGGCAGAGAGGGAGGAATCGATCAATTGCAGGGAGGTGTGACCCTTGTGAGTGTGTGAGTGTGATCAGAGGGAGGTTGAGAGTGTAAGGACTGAGTTGAGCAGATTGAGAGTCGAGTGTTGGTGTGTGAGGAGAGGGTGAGTTCTCAGGAAAACAGAGAAGAATCGAGGTGGTGGTGTTACTGTGCTCGAGCAAACAGTTCAAATTCAGGGTATGGGAGAGATCAGATGATATAGACGAGGCGTTGGACGGGCTGGGACATGGCGGCGTTCACGGCAGTGCACAGACATGTGAGGTTTCTATGTTTCCCCTGTTTTTCCGTTTTGATTCAAACGGTAAGTCGTGGAGTTTGAGTACGAGTCGAGGTTTTTGGTGAATCCTAGTGAGTTCAGTAGGTTCCTAGGGAGCTGTAGAGGTCGACACCGTGAGGGGGGATTGCACGGTGGGCCGAGAGCAAGAACAAGGGATTTGGACGGTTGTTGTGTCGAGCTTGGGAGGTGAGGTTTGGGTGATTGTCCAGGTGTCCTAAGGTTTCTAATAGTTCTAGGAAGGTTAGAAGGACCTTAGGGTGTAACCTGGAGCTTCGTGGTGGTTGTGGGTGGCCGGAGACAGAAACTCAGATTTTCTGAGTTTTCTTCAAAGCTTGGACGAGGAGATTGAGGCCGTATTTTCACGAATTGATTTGTGGAATCAATTAAATAGGCCAGGACGAAACTAAAGGAATGAAAAGGGCTGAAATTGGTGGAGGAATGGCGAAGAACCGCCCTCGCCGGTTCAGACCAGTCGAACAGCTGAGGATGACGATGAACAGTGGTTATTGTGCAGGCGCGTGAGGCCCTCGCGCAGCCACTTTGGGCGGCACGTGCGGTGGTTTCCGGGGAAGTGGTCAACTAGGTTTTTGGTCTAATCATTGTAACGAATCTATTGGGATAGGTTTCGGGACTATCGAACTTTGTTTCGGGTTAGTTCTGCGGGATCGAAGGTCTAGGGTCCCGTTTAAAGTACGCTTAGAAGTTCGGGAAAGTTATGGGATTTGAGTAGGACTTTTGTGAAGTAGTTAGTAACCTCGTTATGGGCTTTGGACAGGTACGGGAAAGCCTAGGACAGCTGAATGGCCGGGGACGGTGTAAGTGCGTGCGTATCGAGACGACGTCGGAATGGTCTTTGAGTGGACTTTTCTTTCTAACTTATGATGCATGCATATATTTTTTATATGTTTTCATACGTGATTCAATGATTTGATTTATGATTGTGATGGTTTACAACCGTGCACGTTTTTCGAGGAAATGACGGTATTTCACATTTTACGAGATTTGATGGGTATTGTGATTTGAACCTGGTTTTAATGATTTGATTTCGGGATTTGAAATACGATTTGATTTCAAAGAAAGTAAAAGGATTTCGGAAAAGGGTTTTCGGGCTTGAAGCCCCGTTCAGAAAAGTGGTTTTGAGAAATGTGATTTCGAATTTTGGAATCGGATTTTCGGATGACGATTCGGGATTCGGTTTCGAACTTGAAATGAATTTCTAGGTTTGGGTTCAGAATGGTTATTCCGGATGCTAGCTAACGGAATGATGGTTTCGGACTCGGATCTGGAAAGGAGATAGATATGAGTCCTGGGTTTGGATTCGCGATCCTGATGAGATTACGGATTCTGAAATGAAAAAAAGGTTTTCAAACGGTTTTGGATTGGATTTTCTGGATATGGTTATTGGGTTTAAAGACCCGGATTCTATTTGACGGGGGACGGGCCCGGATTGGGTTTAAAGACCCGGATTGAGTTTAAAAACTCGGGAGTTTAAAGACCCGGATATTGATATTTCCCCGTAGGCCTGTTGAGTTTAAAGACTCGGGAGTTTAAAGACTCGGATTATATTGAGGCCTGGATTGAGTTTAAAGACTCGGATAGATCCAGCAGGTTCGATGAACGAAAATATGGTATGGTTTTGGGCTATGCCCGGATGAAATGGTTTTCGGTGGTTTTGGGCTGAGGCCCGAGATTTGGAAAAAGGGACTTGTGTTCGGTTTTTCTTATATGGTTTGTTTAACAAGAATATTGAATGGTTTTATGACCTGAATTTGATATGCATGCATTGGTTTTTGAAACGGAGGGTATAAATGTAATTGTGTTTTCTGTGAACTGTTTTAAACTTATTCTTTATTTTGTCCACTTACTGTTTTTTCGTGTTTTCGATACCTTTCAGGTTGTTGCGGTGCGGGCTGTTAGTCGAGAGAGATGGAGACATCACACCCGTGATCCACAGTAGTTCGGCATACTCTGGGAAGAATGGTTATCTTTTCGGATGATTGGATCGAGACTCCCTTGTCCGACTTACGTGTCGCACGAAGGTTGGACGTTGGTTTAGCCTTCGTGTCATGCGTATGTCAGACGGGGGCAGGGTTTAGTCCCTAATCCTGGGGGATTAGGGGTGGTCCCTGACAAGCACGGTACATCTCGAAGATAGATTTATGGTCAGGGTACCATCAGTTGAGGATAGCTGAGGGAGATGTTCAGAAGACTACATTCTGGACGAGGTATGGGCATTACAAGTTCTTGGTGATGCTCTTCGGATTGACAAATGCACCAGTTGCATTCATGGACTTGATGAACAAGGTCTTTCGAGCATACTTGGACAAATTTGTGATCGTGTTCATCGACGACATTTTGGTGTACTCCAAGAATGCCAAGACTCACGAGAAACATCTGCGACTGGTTTTGGGCAGATTGCGACAGGAACAGTTATATGCCAAGTTGAGCAAGTGTCAATTATGGCTGAACAGTATAGGATTCCTAGGTTTTCAGGACCCGTCCCAAATATCACCTCGATACCCGAGACGAACCCTGCTCCCGTCTGACAATCACACTTAAAGTACCAGAATAACCTTAATACCACCATAAGTATAACTATCAGACGAAGGAGTAAATATAATACAACTGTAAGTCAGAGCATAGTTCTACAAAATGGGCACAAAATCCTACTATGCTAGTCCCGCAACGGAAGAACGTCGTAAGCTCTATGCCTCGATTCCTGCCTCAACGTTCACCCCAGCGCTATCACCACGACCTGGAGGGAAAATTTAAAACCAAAAGTGTGAGTGGACTAGAAGAAATAAAAGTTTCAAAAACAGTTTATCATCAAATCAGAGTTAAGGAAAAATAATAATAATATTTGTTCCCTCCGTTTTGAAAACATGCATGCCTAACGAATATTCTGAAACCACAACATCAGCGATATAATGTATTTCATAAACCACTATATTAAAAACCACGTCTGATCAAACCTGCTGGGTCTATCCGAGTCTTTAAACTCAACCAGGCCTCAAATGTAATCCGAGTCTTTAAACTCCCGAGTCTTTAAACTCAATAGGCCTACGGGGGTAATATCGTAAATATCTGAGTCTTTAAACTCCCGAGTCTTTAAACTCAATCCGGGCCCGTCCCCCGTCCATCAGAACATCCGCGTCTTTTCTTTAAACCCATATCCAGATCCAGCAAATCCAATCCAAATTAAATGTAAACCCATTTCCGAATTCACATCCAAACCCGAATTCGAAATCCCCGGTTCGAAGCCCTTCTGGCGTTCAGAACCCTCATTCCGAATCCAAATCCGGAAATCCACTTTTTAAACTAAAACCCGCGATTATCAAAAATCATGGTTCATAATCCATTTATCATCATCAGAAAACAATTATATATTGAAATCCCTAAGTGTGGCATCAAAATCCAAAATCCAGTTTTTCTCAAAAAACGTGCGAAAATCCGAAAATCCCTCGAAAAACGTGTAAGCATATCAATCACATATCAAAAGCATAAAAACATACTTAAAATAATAACACATAATTAAAAACAGTTAGGCATGCTTGGAAGAAAAGAAAGAGTCCACTCACGAATCTAAACGAATCAATCGCGCTCCGTGCGCTCCTCGACCGTCTCAGGCGTCTCCCGTCCTGTTAATATACACCAAATAGGGTCACAAATACATCAAGGATACTAATCCTAATTTCTCCAATTTTTCAGGAATTTATTCATATTTTAATCTTAGACCCTAAACCGTCCGGATTCCCGAACTAGCTCATAACATCGTCCGATTAACCCGAAAATCACACCAATGGATTCCTTAGGACATTTAGAACCAAAACCATGTTGGAAGGTTGGCCGGAATCCTCCCCACGCGCCTCCACGCGCCGCCCAAAGTGGCTGCTCGTGGGCCTCACGCGCCTACTGCAGTGTTTCTTCAACCTCGAGTCACCCGGTGTTGAACCGGCGTGACCGGTTCTCTGCAATTCCTCCACCATTTCAGTCCAATCCAATCCCAGAAGCTTCGTCCAATCCTTAGCAATCTAACCCCGTCCTAACATCGAAGAATCAAGGCCTAAAATTTCACGATTTCTCCCTCGAAAAACATAGCCCGTGGCCCCAATTTTGGTCGCCGGCCACCCAGGTCCTCCCCCGGCACGGCACCACACTCAAACGACTCCTGGGACCTCCAGGAGTCTCACCCTAACCTTCAAATCTCTCGACTCTATCCCTAAAGCCACAACTTTTGAAAACAAAAACACGGGAAAAACAGGGGATTCAAACCATACCTTCGAACCGTCCACCGCCGTCTGCACCGCCGTGTGCCACGGTGCTCGTTGAGTCCCCTGCAAGCTCCTGAGCCTCCTATTGCCTTGGTTTGAGCCACCACGCGGCACAACCACCGCCACAGTGCCACCGTCTCTCTGTTTTCTCAGAAACTCGAACCTCCGACCACCGTGTCTCCGTGCATGATTCCAACTCCAAAACACGATCAACAGCTCACTCCTGTCTCTCTGTCACTCTCTCAATTCACAACCCACTCACCCCCACACTGAATCGATCGAACCCGCACAATTTCTTCCTCTCTGTTTCTCTGTGTCGAAGCCAACTACACGGTTCAAATTGGACAATTTGTAGCCGTGTGTATTTTAGACTCTCCCAGAACCATCTAGCCATCTCCATGTGTCCATATTCCCCTGGTCCAGCACAAAATATCCCACTCCACTATTTCCACTTGTTCTGATCTGATTAGGCTGAGGACAAAGAAGACTAAAATAATGCCCCTAGTGTTAAAATTACCTTTTTGCCCTCACACTTTCCAGACCCGTAACTATTCCATCCGACGTCCGATGACAGCGTGCCACTTGTCGTAGTACTCAGGACGTCGAGACCTATCTAACGGTCCTCGGTCTATGTGAAAATCACAAGTCCACTAAAAAGTCAACATTTTCCTCAATTAGTCAAAATTACGGTAACACCCTCAATCTTCCGAACGTCATAACTTTTTCTCCGATTGTCCGAATTGAACCTGCCACTTGTCTACGGACTCGTGACGTCCTAAACTACGTCACGGTCAAGGGTCAACACTCATCCAACCTGTAAATCAAAAAGTCAACTTTTGACGCACTATTCACAAGGGCAAAATTGTCCTTTTCTACAAATCTTTTACAAAATTTACATTTATACCCTTCCCGAAGGTACGGGTTGTTACAATCTACCCCCTAAAAAGAATTTTGTCCCCGAAATTCAGTGAAACAAGTAAGGGTACTGCTCCCGCATTAAGGCCTCGGGTTCCCAGGTAGCTTCTTCCACCTGATGATTTCTCCACAATACCTTAACCAAGGGAACCGTCTTCCTTCGTAAAACTTTGTCCTTCCGATCCTAAATCGCTACAGGCTGCTCTTCAAAGCTCAAGTCTTCTCTAAGTTCCACAGGTTGGGCTTCCAGAACATTTGAATCATCCCGTATATACTTCTGAAGCATAGATATATGAAAGGCATTATGTACCTTTGCCAGGTTTGCTGATAAAGCCAATCGATAAGCAACAGGACCAATTTGCTCTAAGATCTCATAAGGTCCAATGTAACGAGGACTTAACTTCCCTCGTCTGCCAAACCGTACGATTCCCTTCCAAGGAGATAGCTTCAAGAAAACCCAATCTCCTACTGTAAATTCCAAATCCCTTATTCTACGGTCGGCGTAGCTCTTCTGTCGGTCCTGAGCTGCCTTCAGTCGATCTCGAATCAGTGCCACTTTTTCCTGCGTAAGATCTACCAGCTCGGAAGTAGTAAGTCTCCTATCACCAACCTCAGTCCAACACAATGGAGTCCGACACTGTCGCCCGTACAGAGCCTCGTAAGGAGCCATCCCAATACTCTCCTGATAACTGTTATTGTAGGCGAACTCCATTAAAGGTAGATGTGATTCCCAAGTACCCTGAAACTGTAAGACACACGCTCTCATCATGTCCTCGAGAATCTGAATGGTCCGATCAGACTGTCCATCAGTCTGAGGATGAAATGCGGTACTAAAATGCAACTTTGTCCCAAAAGCTTCCTGTAAGCTCTGCCAAAATCGAGAAGTAAACCTTGGATCTCTGTCAGATACTATCGACTCTGGAGTACCATGCAGCCGAATAATCTCATCAATAAACAACTGTGCAAATTGTATCAACCTGAAGTTCTCCCTTACTGGTAAGAAATGAGCAGACTTCGTAAGTCTATCCACGATCACCCACACGCCATCGTGTCCCTTCTGTGTTCTGGGAAGCTTGAATACGAAATCCATCGTCAGGTGATCCCATTTCCACTCAGGGATCGGCAAAGGTTGCATTGCTCCATAGGGTCTCTGCCGCTCAGCTTTCACCTGTTGGCAGATCAAGCATCTACTGACATACTCTGCAATCTCACGTTTCATACCTGACCACCAGTAATGTTCTCGAAGTGTACGATACATCTTGGTCCCACCAGGATGCATCGCATAGGCTGAACAGTGAACCTCATCCAGTATCACCTTCTTCAACGTTTCATCCTCGGGTACACACAACCGTCCATCTTTAACCAAGGCTCCATCCTCGCGAATCTCAAAGTCCTGTCTCTCTCCAGCCTCGACCTCAATACGTATGATGTCCAAAATAGGGTCCTCAAACTGAGCATCAATAACCTGATCAATCAAAACAGGTCGCACGTGGAAACTCGCTAGGAGTGCTCCCTGACTATCCACAGTCAACTCTACTCCCAGTCTACGGAGCTCAACCAACAAAGGTACCCGGACCGTCCTCAGATACGACAAAGAGCTAGTTGACTTCCTTCTCAAAGCATCGGCTACCACATTAGCTTTTCCTGGATGATACTCGATAGTACAGTCGTAGTCCTTGAGCAACTCCAACCATCGGCGTTGTCTCAGATTCGGTTCCTTCTGAGTAAACAGATACTTTAAACTCTTGTGGTCCGTGAAGATCCTGCACCTCTCGCCGTACAAATAATGTCGCCAAATCTTCAGTGCATGAACCACCGCTGCAAGTTCCAAGTCATGGGTAGGGTAGTTCATCTCATGGGGTTTCAACTGTCGGGAAGCATAAGCAATCACCTTCCCATGCTGCATCAATACACAGCCCAAACCCTGTAAAGAAGCGTCACTGTAAACCTCGAACTCCCCACTATTGTCTGGAAGGGCCAACACAGGAGCAGATGTCAACCGCCTTTTAAGCTCCTGGAAACTCTGTTCACATTTCTCATCCCAATCAAACCGAACTCCTTTCCGGGTCAGCCTTGTCAACGGAGCAGCTAGAATAGAAAAACCCTCAATAAAACGCCGATAATTACTTGCTAAACCCAGAAAACTCCTGATTTCGGTCACCGTCTTGGGCTGTTCCCAATTTTCTACCGCCTCAACCTTCTGAGGATCCACTCTGATGCCCTCGGCTGAAATCACATGACCTAGAAATCCAACACTGGTCAACCAAACCTGACACTTGCTCAACTTCGCATACAACTGATGCTCTCTCAAGGTCTTAAGCACTATCCTTAGATGCTTCTTGTGCGCCTTCGCACTCTTCGAATACACCAAAATGTCATCAATGAAGACAATCACAAAACGATCCAAATAAAACCGGAACACTCGGTTCAAGAGGTTCATAAAAGATGCTGGGGCATTAGTCAAACCAAAAGGCATCACAACAAACTCGTAATGACCATACCTGGTCCGAAAGGCTGTCTTCGGTACATCCTCCTCTTTAACCCTCAACTGATGGTAGCCGGAGCGAAGATCAATCTTCAAAAAGTACTGTGCTCCCTTCAACTGGTCAAACAAATCATCAATCCGGGGTAAGGGATACTTATTCCGAATGGTTACTTTATTCAACTGTCTGTAGTCAACACACAATCTCAAACCTCCGTCCTTTTTCTTCACAAACAGTACAGGTGCTCCCCAAGGTGACATACTCGGTCGAATGAATCCCATATCGACCAACTCTTGTAATTGTGCCTTAAGTTCCCTCAATTATGCAGGTACCATGCGATAAGGAGTCTGTGAAATAGGCTGTGTACCTGGTAAAAGATCAATCGCGAACTCGATCTCTCGATGAGGTGGTAATCCTGGCAACTCCTCGGGGAAAACATTAGGAAACTCCCGCACCACTGGTATATCCTCCGCCCTTACTGGCGTAGCACGTGTATCCACTACATGAGCTATGTAACCCTGGCACCCCTTACGCAACAGCTTGCTAGCCTCAAGTGCCGAAATAACTCCAGTAGGAAGTGCACGCTGATCCCCCTGAAACGTGGTCTCTGGTAATCCTGGACTCCGAAAAGTCACTCTCCTATCGAAACACTCGATAGAAGCATGATGTCTCGTCAACCAGTCCATACCCAGGATAACATCGAAGTCCTGTAGATCCAATAGTAACAAGTCCGCCATTAACTCGACCTCTCCTACCAACACCGAACACTCTCTCAGAACCTGAGTCACTACCAACACCTCCCTAGTAGGTGTACTCACCCCTAAGGCACACTCCAAGGTAGACACCTCCCCTTCCGTAACCAGACTACAACTCCGGGCTATAAACGAGTGAGTAGCCCCGGGATCTATCAAAGCAAAAACAGTGTGACCAAGTATGGTGAGTGTACCTGTAACCACTCCCGGTGCTGATCTGGCCTCCTGCTGGGTCATAGAAAAAACTCGCGCCTGAGGTCCTGATGACCTACCGCGCCCCCTAGAACTGCACGTGGCACCACCGCCACCCCTAGGGCCTGCTGCCCCTGACACTGAAGCAGTACTCCGCCCGGGTTCTGCTGTACCTCGGCATGCTCCACCCTCCTGAGCTAACAATGGGCACTCCCTCCGAAAGTGTCCTCGCTCTCCACAGTAGTAGCAAGCATCCCTACCGGGTCCACCGGTCTGCCTCCCTGTAGAAGCAACTGAAGTCGCACTCGCCTGAGGAGTCGGCTGTGCCCTAGCTCCCCGAAATCCTGAGCCCTGAAAACTGCCTGGTCTGCTAAACCGGGCTCCACCAGCCGATGACGAACCACCATAATTGCCCCGCTTCGGGGTCCTTTGACTCGATGCTCCAGGAAAAGAATGCTCTCAGCGTCGCACACTGCCCGAGTACTGTGGCCTGGCAGGCAAACTGGCCTCCACTCTAACAACAGCATCAGATAACTCCCAGAATGTAGCAAATGAGCCGGCTGTCACAATGGCTCTAATCTCTCCCCGAAGACCCAACTCAAACCGACGACACTTCTCAGCCTCGGTAGCCACAAATGCAGGAGCGAATCGGGATAGCATCTGAAACCTCTGCTCATACTCAGCCACTGTCATGCTTCCCTATTTCAACTGAAGAAATTCCGCCTCCTTAGCATCCCGGAAAGAACGGGGATAGTACTGGTCTAAGAACCGCTCCCGGAAAGTCTCCCAAGTCACGGTATGAGCATCCCAACCGGACAACTCCAGCGTATACCACCACTCATACGCTGCTCCATCTAATAGAAACGTAGCCAACAACACCCGGTCCTCTGAAGGATAATACATCACCCCAAAAATATGCTCGAGCCGGGTGATCCATCGGTGAGCTTCCTCTGGGTCTGCCCCACCGCTGAAAGTAGTAGCCCCAAGTCGCTGGGCTCGCTCAATCGAAGCGCTCTTAGTCCCTCTCGCCGCTTCGTCTTCAGGTCGTGGAGGGAGTTCACGTCTCGGAGGCATGATCGAACGTACGCTGAAAGAGGCATAGAGTTAGTAAAACAACCTAGATACGACCTCGTACCGACACAAACCGACAAACCTATACTCTGATACCAATTGTCAGGACCCGTCCCAAATATCACCTCGATACCCGGGATGAACCCTGCTCCCGTCTGACAATCACACTTAAAGTACCAGAATAACCTTAATACCACCATAAGTATAACTATCAGACGAATGAGTAAATATAATACAACTGTAAGTCAGAGCATAGTTCTACAAAATGGACACAAAATCCTACTATGCTAGTCCCGCAACGGAAGAACGTCGTAAGCTCTATGCCTCGATCCCTGCCTCAACGTTCACCCCAGCGCTATCACCACGACCTGGAGGGAAAATTTAAAACCAAAATTGTGAGTGGACTAGAAGAAATAAAAGTTTCAAAAACAGTTTATCATCAAATTAGAGTTAAGGAAAAATAATAATAATATTTGTTCCCTCCGTTTTGAAAACATGCATGCCTAACGAATATTCTGAAACCACAACATCAGCGATATAATGTATTTCATAAACCACTATATTAAAAACCACGTCTGATCAAACCTGATGGGTCTATCCGAGTCTTTAAACTCAACCAGGCCTCAAATGTAATCCGAGTCTTTAAACTCCCGAGTCTTTAAACTCAATAGGCCTACGGGGGTAATATCGTAAATATCCGAGTCTTTAAACTCCCGAGTCTTTAAACTCAATCCGGGCCCGTCCCCCGTCCATCAGAACATCCGGGTCTTTAAACCCATATCCAGATCCAGTAAATCCAATCCAAATTCAATGTAAACCCATTTCCGAATTCACATCCAAACCCGAATTCGAAATCCCCGGTTCGAAGCCCTTCTAGCGTTCAGAACCCTCATTCCGAATCCAAATCCGGAAATCCACTTTTTAAACCAAAACCCGCGATTATCAAAAATCAAGGTACATAATCCATTTATCATCATCAGAAAACAATTATATATTGAAATCCCTAAGTGTGGCATCAAAATCCAAAATCCAATTTTTCTCGAAAAACGTGCGAAAATCCGAAAATGCCTCAAAAAACGTGTAAGCATATCAATCACATAACAAAAGCATAAAAACATACTTAAAATAATAAAACATAATTAAAAACAGTTAGGCATGCTTGAAAGAAAAGAAAGAGTCCACTCACGAATCTGAACGAGTCAATCGCGCTCCGTGCGCTCCTCGACCGTCTCAGGCGTCTCCCGTCCTGTCAATATGCACCAAATAGGGTCACAAATACATCAAGGATACTAACCCTAATTTCTCCAATTTTTCAGGAATTTATTCATATTTTAATCTTAGACCCTAAACCGTCCGGATTCCCGAACTAGCTCATAACATCGTCCGATTAACCCGAAAATCACACCAATGGATTCCTTAGGACATTTAGAACCAAAACCATGTTGGAAGGTTGGCCGGAATCCTCCCCACGCGCCGCCCAAAGTGGCTGCGCGTGGGCCTCACGCGCCTGCTACAGTGTTTCTTCAACCTCGAGTCACCCGGTTCAACTGTGTTGAACCGGCGTGACCGGTTCTCTGCAATTCCTCCACCATTTCAGTCCAATCCAATCCCAGAAGCTTCGTCCAATCCTTAGCAATCTAACCCCGTCCTAACATCGAAGAATCAAGGCCTAAAACTTCACGATTTCTCCCTCGAAAAACATAGCCCGTAGCCCCAATTTTGGTCGCCGGCCACCCAGGTCCTCCCCCGGCACGACACCACACTCAAACGACTCCTGGGACCTCTAGGAGTCTCACCCTAACCTTCAAATCTCTCGACTCTATCCCTAAAGCCACAACTTTTGAAAACAAAAACACAGGAAAAACAGGGGATTCAAACCATACCTTCGAACCGTCCACCGCCGTCTGCACCGCCGTGTGCCACGGTGCTCGTTGAGTCCCCTGCAAACTCCTGAGCCTCCTATTGCCTTGGTTTGAGCCACCACGCGGCACAACCACCGCCACAGTGCCACCGTCTCTCTGTTTTCTCAGAAACTCAAACCTCCGACCACCGTGTCTCCGTGCATGATTCCGACTCCAAAACACGATCAACAGCTCACTCTTGTCTCTTTGTCACTCTCTCAATTCACAACCCACTCACCCTCACACTGAATCGATCGAACCCGCACAATTTCTTCCTCTCTGTTTCTCTGTGTCGAAGCCAACTACACGATTCAAATTGGACAATTTGTAGCCGTGTGTATTTTAGACTCTCCCAGAACCATCTAGCCATCTCCACATGTCCACATTCCCCTGGTCCAGCACAAAATATCCCACTCTACTATTGCCACTTGTTCTGATCTGATTGGGCTGAGGACAAAGAAGACTAAAATGCCCCTAGTGTTAAAATTACCTTTTTGCCCTCACACTTTCCAGACCCGTAACTATTCCATCCGACGTCCGATGACAGCGTGCCGCTTGTCGTAGTACTCAGGACGTCGAGACCTATCTAACGGTCCTCGGTCTACGTGAAAATCACAAGTCCACTAAAAAGTCAACATTTTTCTCAATTAGTCAAAATTACGGTAACGCCCTCAATCTTCCGAACGTCATAACTTTTTCTCCGATTGTCCGAATTGAACCTGCCACCTGTCTACGGACTCGTGACGTCCTAAACTACGTCACGGTCAAGGGTCAACACTCATCCAACCTGTAAATCAAAAAGTCAACTTTTAATGCACTATTCACAAGGGCAAAATCGTCATTTTCTGCAAATCTTTTACAAAATTTACATTTATACCCTTTCCGAAGGTACGAGTTGTTACATAGGTCATATCATATCAACCGATGGGATTAGCATGGATCCCCAGAAGACGGAAGCAGTGACCAATTGGGCCAGAATGACAACCGTAACGGAGGTGCAGAGTTTTGTTGGATTAGCAGATTACTATCGGAGATTCTGTAACGACCCGTCCCGAATATCAAGATTAAATATAAATTAATTACGGTTTAAAATGACTAATCGGGGATTAGTATAGTGAAATCGGACGAAATGTGCAAAATGACCGTTTTGCCCCTAGGCGTGGGCAAAATATTGACTTTTAGTTCGGGAGTCAAATGGACTTTGACCTATGACTGTGACGTAGTTTAGGACGTCACGAGTTCATAGACAGGTGGTACGTCCGATTCCGACATTCGAGGAAGAAGTTTTGACGTTTGGAAGTCAAGGGGTATTTTGGTAATTTGGTTAAAAAAGGGCAAAATGTTGACTTTTGATCCGGGAGGTCCAATGGTCGAGGGCCAAGGACCGTTACGTAGATCGAGTCGATACGAATCCGTAGACAGGTGGCACGCCAAAATCGGAGGTTCGACGACGAAGTTGTGGTCATGGGAGCGAAATCGATTAACCGAACGAACCGAGGTTTGAATTAAAATAATATAATATTGAGATCTGACCGAAAAGTTGGAATTAATCTGGACCCGTGGATGAGTGATAAGTGTCACTCATCCCCACACTCCCTAAAATTTGGATCATGTCCCCATTAATTAATTAAAATATAATTTATACCTTTCTTTTAATATCAACCGTTCATCTCACTCCCCATATTGAATCTGCACCATTCATTCCATTTCCTCTTTCCCATTAATCTGATCAGTCATCTCCCTCTCCCATTCTCATTTCACCCGTGAAAAACCATCACCCCAAACTCACTACACGTCCAACCCACACGAACTAAACCTAAACCATTACTAGACTGGATCCATTAGAAGACTAGGACACCAGAGGAGAGACAAAAAGGACGACGGCGGTGATCACGGTGGTTCACGGTAAGGGTTCCGGCAAGTCTTTCTGTTAGAGCAAGAAGCGGAACTACAAGTGAATCTTAATCATTATGGATAACCAATTCATTTTCAGGTTTGACCCGAGAGCTCAATTATGTTCAAGTTTTGAAAGTCGAGTTTTAGTTGTATTGTAACGACCCGTCCCGGAAATTAGGGTTAAGACCGTAATTAAGATGGGATTAGTGAGTGTAATCGATGACTAGTGGGTAAATGATGATTTTGCCCCTGGTTGGGACGTCACGAACCCGTAGACAGGTGGCACGCCCGATTCCGACATCCGAGGAGGAAGTTATGATGTTCGGAAGGTTGAGGGCATAACCATAATTTGGTTAACTTAATGGGAAAAGTTGACTTTTTGTACGAACGGGTTTTGTTGTGTTGACCTAGGATGGTTAGGTAGATCTCGTCATCCTGAGTTCGATGATAGGTGGGACGTATTCATCGGACTTACGATGTGGTAGATACGGGTCTAGAAAGGTAGTGGTAAAACCGTAAATTTGACTTAAAAGGAAGGGCATTTTGGTCTTTTTGCACCTTGAGATTTGTGCAACATAGAGGGAAAATGGAGGGCTGAGATTGAGACAGTTGTGAGAGAGAAGGGGAGGATGGTGACACGTGGGGCTTGACTAGAGGTTTCTAGGGAACACGGTCCCAATTATTTGGGGTGCCCGTGTGTTCGTGTTTGTTCTTCGACCCAGAGAGAAACAGAGACTGGGAATTGGGGAGAAATCGATCAAATACGGTGAGGGTGTGAGTTTGTGAGTGTGTGAGAGTGATCAGAGATTAAGAGGGAGATAGTGAGAAGGTTGGGAGGTGAGGAATTGGTGTGTGTGTTAAGTGTGAGCTCGCGGGAAAATCAGGGAGGAAAACAGAGAATAGAGAGGAGTTGTGGGTGGTGGTGCGGCCGTGATCGATCAATCGAGGCCAGCGGAGGTCTTCAGAGGACGGAGGAGGACGAGAGGAGCTACTACCTCACGGCTGAGCTCACGACGGCGACAGGAGGCAGGTAAGTTCAAAGTGGAAGTCGTGGCTTTAGGGATAGAATCGAGGAGTCCTGTGAGGTCTAGGGAGTTCAGTGGAGTCTTAGGTAACTGCTGGTTGTGCAGCCGTGACGGAGGAGTGCACGGTGGAGGCCAGACGACGGAGAGTACCCTGTGTGCTCTGTTTAGCCGTTTTATTTCAAACGTAGAGTCGTGGACTTAGGGAGTGAGTCGATGGTTCTGGTGAGTTGGGTGAGACTCAGTGAGGTCCTAGGATTGGTTTAAGCTAGCTACCGTGACGGGGGAAGACCTGGGTGGCCGGAGAAGGAAACAGGGCAGGTGTTTGAGTTTTGTTTCGAGTTCGAATCGATGAGTATTAGGCCGTGTCGAGGAGTTTGAGTGAGGGGAATAGATAGGTTAGGTCTGGACGATGCTTTTGGTGAAGAGAGGAGTGGTTTTAGTGCAGGTACGGCGGAGAACCGTCCTCGCCGGTTCACGTTGCAGACACTGTGCTGAACCGGGTCTGCTTGATGTAGACGGTGACACTGTAGCAGGTGCGTGAGGGCCACGCGCAGCCACTTTGGGCGGTACGTGGGGGCGCGTGCGGCGGCGGTTGGGGAAGGTGTCAACATGGTTTTTGGTCTAGGTGTTGTGACGAGTCTTTTGGAGCTGGTTTCGGGTTAATCGGACGTCGAATCGAAGTAGTTCCACGAGGGTGAAGGCTTAGGGTTCCGATTCGTTAGGTTTAGGACCCGGGGATTTTTGAGGGAATTTAGGTGGATCCTCGTAGACGCGTTAGTAACGTACTTTGATGGTTGTTGATAGGATCGGGAGTTCCCGAGGAAGCTGAGGAACGTACGAGACGTTCGGGACACGATTGAGGGCTCGGTACTGTGAGTGGACCCTTTCCTTAAACTCGAACATGCATAATTGCTTTTCTATAATTGTTTTATATATATGATTTCATGAAGGTGGGATTTATGATGTGGTTTTAGATAATTGCACGGTTTTTGAGAAATAACTATTTGGCACATTTTACGAGAAAGTGTGAATTCTGCATATAAAGCTATGGTTTTGGGATTTCAAACGTTAAATGATTTTCAATGATTATAAGTGGATTTTGGAACATGATTTGATGATCAATGATTTTCGGTTTCGAAATCGGATTTCGAGAATCGAGATTTGGTTTTAAGATTGGAACGTGGAATTCCAGATTTGGGTTCGGAATGACGGTTCTGGATGCCGGAATGGCTTCGGACCAGTGATTTCGGATTCAGGTTTGGATGTGGATTTGGAAAAGGTTTTCAAATGGCTTTGATTGGATTTGCTGGATCTGGTTATTGGGTTTAAAGACCCGGATATTGATTGACGGGGGACGGGGCCCGGATTGGGTTTAAAGACCCGGATTGAGTTTAAAGACTCGGATATATTGATATTTCCACCGTAGGCCTGTTGAGTTTAAAGACTCGGATATTATTGAGGCCTGGATTGAGTTTAAAGACTCGGGAGTTTAAAGACTCGGATAGGTCCAGCAGGTTTGATCGGAAAATGATGATTTGATATTCACGGTTTATGATACGACTTTATGATGTTTCTGCTATGATTTTTGTAACTGTTTTATAGTGTTTCTGTTTCTTATGATATTTTATGGTGACTGGTTTATAACTGTTTTCATAACTGGGTTATGCATGTGGTTTCAAAACGGAGGGCTAAACCCGGTTTTCTTATAAAATGGTTTTGGAAACTTTTCTTTTATTCTGGTCCACTCACACCTTCTGTTTTTAACTGCCCTCTAGGTTGTGGAGCAAGCACGGGGTTCCGGCGTCGAGGTAGCGTCTGAGGCATAGAAGTTACGAAAGGGATCCCAGAGTGTTTTAATTTTCCGTGTGCGTGTCTTTAATTTAACGGTTTTCTTTCTTATGTATGTATAATATGCTCTGTACACTGTTGACTTCGGGTTATGTTATATAATTTCTCCTGCGTCTGACTGTGTTGTGTCGGGGGTGTCAGACGGGAGCAGGATTTACCTCGGTTTCCGGGGTGAAACCGGGGTGGGTCCTGACATGTAGTTTGAGCTCCTAATTGATCCTAATGAGACCTAAGGACAGAGATGAACACAGGGGACTTGTTTTTGACGCTCGAGGTGGCCTGGATCAATGGGGAGGATGGTCGAAAATTTTGGGTTTTGGGTTTGAGTTCAGAGGTAAGAATCTAAAAGAGTTTTCTTGTTTTTGATTCCATAAATGTCTTAGTTGGACTTACACGATCTTGTAGGCGGAAACCCCGTCGAGAATGGTTGAGGAATGACTGAGAACCGGTCGGGCCAGTTCAGTGGTTCAACTGAACCGGTTCGAACCAGTGAACTCGGTTCACCCAGAGGTAGACGATGACAATGTAGCAGGCGCGTAAGTTTCATGCACAGCCACTCACGGAGACGCGTGACGACACGTGGGCACCAATCCCGAGGTGAGGTCAAGATGACTTTTGTCCCATTTAAGATAACAAACATTTTGGCACTAGTTTCGAGGAAATCGGATATTGTTTCGATATTGTTCGAAACGTCCGAAGGTTTTGAATCGAAATTAAAAATAGTTAAAAATTCAGAAAAATTACGGGGTTTTGATAGGAGGTTAATGAAGTTGTTAGTGACCCTCTAGTGTAATTTGGACAGGTTTGGATGTCCCAGTGATAGTGGTGTGGCCCGGGAAGGCCTATGGCACGCGTATCGAGGCGGCAACGTTGTACGGTCTGTGAGTGGACTTTGGTTTTATAAATACTATGCATGCCTAACTGTGTTATATGTTTTTATATACGTGATTTCCATGATGGTGATTGTGATTACCAATTTTTCGTATGTTGCAGGTATTTCGAGATGTTTTCCGTATTACACGTATATCGAGGTTGACGATTTTATTGTGGTTTTACGTGCTTGTGGTTTCATGAATAATGTGATAAAATGGTTTTGAAATTGGAAAGATGAACTCGGGCATGAGGCCCAATTATTTTGGAAACCTCGGACTTGGATTCCATTTGAGTTACGTAATCGGGCTAGGGGCCTAGTTGCTTTATGAAATCGGGCTAGGGGCCCAGTTGTTACGAAATCGGGATGAGACCCATTTGAGTTATATTATTGGGATAGGGGCCCAGTTGATTTACGAAATCGGGCATGAGGCCCAGTTGGTTCATAAATGTGATTTCGGGTCGGGGACCCTAAATAGAATTGTGATGTTTTATAGAGATTTTGGGCAAGGCCCAATGAGATGTTTTGAAATGACTTTGTAAAAATTGTTTTCCATATACCATCTTGATACGAGGATATGTGATGGTCTCCTCCAGGTGTCTGGGACACTAGGGAAGTCATGGTGCATTGCCTGCGAGGGGTCATTATACAGAGCTACCGGACTGTGTAGTGACTCAGGAGCAGGATTGCTATGATTAGGCATCTGGGACGTCAGACATCTGAGATGTCAGAGATATTAACCCAGAGAGACCCCGGGCAGTACGCGTTTCTTATTACCGTGAGATATGACGTCTAGGACGCTAGGCATCTGGGATGCTAGAGATGGTTATGTGGTAAATATGGACTATTGGATCTATGAAATGGTTTTTTTTTGGATTTGTGTTTATGAATCTGGGCAGTGGCCCACTTGGTTTTGTAATTACAGATTTGGTATTCTACAGTTTTTGGGTTGAGTTCCCACACTTGGATTTGGGTTACGGTTTTTGGGCTAAGGCCCTAATGACTTGTTTGAGTAAATGTTTTGATTACTGATTTTGGAGGCATGCATACGTTTTAATGAAGGGCATAAATGTCTTTATGTAACGTGTTTTATGAACTTAATTATTGTAACACCCCGGAAATTCGAGGATTTTAATATTGTAATTTAATGTGTGAATTGACGCTTTTACCCTTGTGATTGGTATGGCCAAATTTTTGACTTTTTGATTGGTGGGTTAAATGGACTTTAACCTATGACCGTGACGTAGTTCGGGACGTCACGAGTTCATAGACAGGTGGCACGTCCAATTCGGACGATCAGGGAAAAAGTTATGACTATCGGAAGTTCAGGGGCATTACCGTAATTTGGACATTTTGGGGTGAAAAGGTTGACTTTTTGTTAGAAAACTAATTTTCACGTGACTCAAGGACCATTAGGTAGGTCTCGACGTCCTGAGTCTGTAGACAGGCGGCACGCCGAAATCGGACTTCGTACGAGGAAGTTATGGTCAGAAACGTGAAATCGGGAGGTTCGTGTCTCGGTTTTTGTGTCAAATATTTTATTCTGGAAATCTGATTGGAGGTGTCGCTCACCCATTGGTTAGATTGGATCAAGCTCCACTAAGCATTTATTTAGAATTTAAATCACCTTTTAATCACAGCCCTTGATCTGAAAATCTCCAGATCTAATCCTCACCATTGAATCTTAAGTCAGATTCAATCCTGGCCCTTGATTTCTTATGCATATTCTGTATTAAAACCATGCGACCATACACCTACATGTTCATTCTCTCAACCCGATTAGCACGGTTACCTCTTGGAACAACTCACCAGCACCTCACCACTCAACCTCACACCCCAGGCAGCCAACAGCCACCCCCAGACGCCGGCCACCACTCCACGGCCACCCTGCACGGCCGGATTTCCCCCAGACCCGAGAAGAAACCCGAACAACCTAAACCACCCAAACCATCCAAACCTTCACACTTGGATTCGAACCAACGTACGGTTGGGTTCACTGTGACGACAGGACGACCCAGAACTGAACTGGACGGCGTACGGCGGCGACACGGCGGCGGTAGGACGAAAAACCCGTGAGTGCCCGATTTCCTTCCCTACTTCGAAACGTCCGTTTTTTACGTTGGAATTGTTTGGTTGTTGTTATGACACATTTAGGGGACCTTGACGACCAGTTTGAACCAAGGACCGTGGCTGGAAACTCGACGACTCGCCGGAGAAGATAACCAGAACCGGCACCCAACTTTCCCGTCGATTTTCAGGTAGTTTATTCTACCTAGAATCTAGTTTTATTTGTACAGAACCATAGATGAGGTAGAGACGAGTCCATAGGAACAAATCCCACCTGAAATGGTGATCGGAATCACGATCTGTGATCGGGTCGAGCCGTGGGTCTGCGGTGACCCGGTTCTCTGACCCGGTTACTGTAGCTGATGACGTCATCATGCTGACGTCAACAGTGACGTCATGATGACGTCATCATGTCAGAAAACTGTCAGACCAGGGACCAATGGACTGCTGACACGTGTCCTCTGACACTGTCAGTGATGACGTCATGCTGACGTCAGCAGTACTGTAGCACTGTTGACCAGAGGGTTGACCAGGCGCGTGGGGGCGCGTGTGAACAGTAATTTTGGTGGGACCACCACCATTCTTTAGGTTTCAACGATCCGGATCCAATGACGGTGGTTTCGGGTCGATCGGAGATCATTAAGTTGGTCAAAATGAGGTTTATTGCCTTGGGAAGCGCGTTCGGGCGGCTTTTCCGGGCCGGTTTCGGTCTAGGATTTCATGGTTAAATGTTAGGGGTTTGTATTGACCTTTACGTATACTTTGGATATGACAGGGACTGTACAATTGTACCTGAACGAGAGTATACGTTCGGTTTTCAGCAGGATTGTACTGTGAGTGGGCCGTTTTCTTAAACCCTTGCGTGCATAAATGTTTTTTGGTTTATTATACATATTCACATGCTACAAACAAATAATGCTTTTGATGATATGGAAATTATGGTTATGGCACGTTTCACGGTATTTGGGCTTGAGACCCGTCTGATGAAACTTAATGATTGGTTCGGATTTTATCTATGTAAATATATGCTTTGCATGTGGATATCAATAAAATGTATTTGGTACTGCACTGTATAGATTCATCCATATGATACTGTCTCCTCCGGATGAGGTACCTCGGAGAGGTCACGGACGTCTAGAACGTCCAGCGTCTATGACGCCAAGCATCGGGGATGCTGTACCCGAACGGGGTTCGGGGATTGAACTCGGAATTGAGACCCGAGTGGCACGCGTAGCCTTGTGATTGTGACCTTATTCGACGTCAGGGACGTCAGACATCGGGGATGTCTTGATTGGAGTGTATAGTGCAGTGGCTAAAATTATACTTATGGTTTTATTACATGCCTTATGATTCATGTTATAGGATTTATGGTTTTAAATGATGATGCATGCATGTTTGGAAAACGGAAGGGGTAAATTATATGTTTTACTTATCAAACGAATTTATAAACTTGAGTTTTGGCCCACTCACCCTTAATTTTTTGGTAACCTCTCCAGGTCATGATACTGAGGTAGAGGAGGAACCTGAGGCCGAGGCATAGATCTACTTCTGCGTACCTAAACCCCTGTTGGCTGGTTTACCCGCAGGTTTATGTTAGAGTCGTGCTCGCAACTTGTAATTTTGGATTTCATCCCTTGTCTGACATCTGTTTAATTCGGATTTTATGTATGACTTTAATTTGGTTATTTATGCATTTGATGTTTTGAGGTTAAAATTGGTATCAATTATTGGGTGTCAGACGGGAGCAGGGCACGTCCCCTTGTGGTCCCGGTGGGATCAGGGCGGGTCCTGTCAATTATTTTCGTCCACTCACAGCTTTTAACTGTTTTAATGCCCTTCAGGTTGATCACGGATGCAACTGCAGCAGAGACTGGGACGTCGCATACCTCCTCCATCGATCCTTGCACACTCTGGAAGCCCCGAGTGGGTAGTGGAATTAGGTTATCCCTTGTCTGTTACTTTGTGTCAGACGGGAGCATGGTACATTCCACGGTAATCCCGAGGGGATTGGGATGGGTCGTGTTAGGTTCGTGGAGGGATTCTCCAAAATTGCTGCACCGTTGACTCGACTGACCCGAAAAGGGGTGAAGTTCGTGTGGGATGAGTAGTGTGAACAGAGTTTCTAGGAATTGAAGTATCGATTGACCACTGCACCAGTCCTTGCTTTGCCAGATAACAGTGGAGAGTTCATGGTCTATAGTGATGCATCGCTGCAAGGATTGGGTTGCGTGTTAATGCAAAATGGTAGAGTTATCGCCTACGCATCTCGGCAGCTAAAGACTTATGAATTGAACTACCCTACCCATGACTTGGAGTTGGCAGCGGTGGTTCATGCCTTAAAAATCTGGAGGCATTACCTGTTCGGTGTAACATGTAGGATATACACCGACCACCAGAGTCTTAAGCATCTATTCACCCAGAATGAGCTTAAGATGAGGCAACGGAGATGGTTGGAACTGATAAAGGATTATGACTGTACAATTGAGTACCATCCGGGTAAAGCAAATGTAGTGGCAGATGCTCTTGGCAGGAAATCAGCGGGATCAGTTGCACACCTGAGGATGGTGTATCTTCCCTTACTGGTGGAACTCCGAAATAGCGGGGTTATGTTGGAGATGGACGAGCAGGGAGCTTTGTTGGCTAGCTTCCATGTACGACCTGTGCTGGTCGACAGGATTATTGAGGCTCAACTCCAGGACCGGATATTTTGTGATTACAGAGGTGAGGTTGAGTCGAGATAGAGGCAAGACTTCTCCGTCCGGGGCGATGGAGCGTTAGTGAAACTTGGACGTCTGTGTGTACCTGCAGTGTCGGAGTTACAGAGAGAGATTTTGGATGAGACACACAGTTCAGCGTATGCTATGCATCTAAGAGGGACAAAAATGTATCGTACAGTCCGGGACCACTATTGGTGGCCAGGGATGAAGAGGGAAATAGTTAAGTTCGTCAGCAAGTGTTTAATCTGCCAACAGGTCAAGGCAGAACGGCAACGACCGTATGGAGCCATGCAGCCACTCCCGATCCCGGAATGGAAATGAGATCATATTACGATGGATTTTGTCTTCATGCTACAGAAGACACGAAGTGGATTCTGTAACGCCCCGGACGTTCTGAAAATGTAATATTGTAAAATATTGAATAAAATGACATTTTTACCCCTGTGATTTGTGTGGTCAATTTGTTGACTTTTTGGTTGGGAGGTCGAACGGACGTGGAGTGATGACTGTGACGTAGTTCGGGACGTCATGAGTTCATAGACAGGTGGCACGTTCGATTCGGACGATCAGGGTGAAAGTTAGGATGTTCGGAAGTTCAGGGGCATTACCGTAATTGGGCGTTGTTATGGGGAAAAGTTGACTTTTTGTTTGACAATTGATATGCATTTGCCTCGAAGACCGTTATGTTCGTCTCGACGCCCTGAGTACAACGACAGGCGGCACGCTTGAAACGGACATCGGATGACCGAGTTATGGGTCACGGAAGCTGGAGGGCAATTTGGTAATTATTGCACAGAGGGGCATTTTGGTCATTTTCACGGCGGTTACTGTAGCACCACCGTGAAAAACAGAGTGCGGCCGTGGAGCTTTGTGCGTGAAATTGTTTATGGCTAAGTGGACTGGTGAGTGGGGTTAGTTTATGAATTTTGAGATTGTGGGAAGCATCCCTGCGTGTCTGGGCAGAGACTGAGTGCACGGGCTGGGTTAAATAATGGCTATGGCTTCTGTGTGCGTGGGAGACATTTTCAGAAAATCTCAGTTGGTCTCCCACGGGTTGCTGGCCGTTTGAATCGATCGACAGAGTAAAGGAGTGAGCAGAGGACTCAGTTGGGTCATTTGGTTCAGTTTAGGAGCTGAGTTGAGAGGAAACCGTGAGTGAAACCGTGAAGAACCATTTTCGGGTTTTTGGGGGGAAAGCTCTGAATTCGACTTCTACGGGTTGAGAGACAAACCTAAACACATTGAAGGACTTCTGGGAGTGAAAGGATCATGTTGGTGCAAGTTTTGGGTGAGGACGACCACTGTTGGCCCTAGAACCCAAGTCACTGCTCAGGGAGGAACCAGTTGGAGGGAAAAATCCCATTCAATTTCTGGAGCCTGTTGATCAAAACCAAAGGCCGTGTTAGACTTCTGGGGTCACTTCGTGCACAACCGTGCAAGAATTGAAGGAGGAGGAGGACAGTTTGGCCGGGAACCTGAGTCTCAGTTTCAGGGGAAAACCAGTGCTGAGGACGACGACTTCCAGGTAACGGCGAGCTAAATTGTTAGTGCCATTGTGTTCGTCTAAGTTCCCTTAATCTACTGGTGAAATTAATTTGAGAATGGAGTTAGTTTGGGTGAGTTCTGGGTGACGACCCGTTCGGCTGTTCAAGTCTGGGTTGAAACGGTTTAGGGACAGTCGAGGTTAATAATTAGTACAGACATAAAATTAATAGAGTATAGAAGGTGTTAGGATTGAAAACGGGAGGAATTGCTTGAGAATTGAACTTGAACTGGTCGGGTTGTGTCGCGGGTGACAGACCCGTTTATCAGGCTATCCGGGTAGGAACGATGACACTGTAGCTTGGCGCGTGGCCTTCACGCGCAGCCACTTTGGGCGGCGCGTGACGGCGCGTGCGATGTCATCTCCGATTACGGTCAACATGGAAATTGATCCTTTCAGTGTAATTAACATTTTCCCTTTAGGATTCGAGTTGTTCGGGAGTCGTTCGGGATAATCTCGGGAGCCCGGAAGTTTAGGTCCTTAAGGTTTATTTCGCCGAAAAATCCGGGAAATTTGGGAAAAATCATACGAGCTATTTGAGGATGTTTGTAACCCTTCTTGTACATTTTTACAGGCCCGGACACTTCCGAAGCTACGGAGGAGCGCGCGGGACGCGATTGACGCGTCCTAAAACCGTGAGTGGACCCTTTTGATTTCTAAATTGGGCATGCATGACTATTTTGCTTATTTATCTCATGGTTTTTACCTATGATTTTATGATGGTGATATGATATATCGGTCTTACATGTTTCCACGTTTTCCGAGATATTTATCGTATTTCACGCATTTCGAGATTACAGTTTTTGCTTATGCATGCGTGATGATTTTGATGAAGTACCTGGATACGAATATGCATGTTTCGGATTTATGATGTTTGATCACATTATGAAGTAATTTTTGGAAATTGCATGTGTTGGAATTTGCATGTGAGTTCGGACATAAGTCCTGTTATAATGAGAAATGTTTTCGAAATAATGTTGGAAAAAGGTTTGTGATGAATCCTGGTTTATTGAGTTAAAAAAAACGGTTTTGGGTTTAAAGACCCGGTTAATGGTTGGATCTGGTTTTGAGTTTAAAGACCCGGTATGTTGATGACGGGGGCGGGCCCGAAAATTCGGTTTAAAGACCCGAATTGAGTTTAAAGACTCGTGAGTTTAAAGACTCGATTATTATGATACCCCCGAGGCCTATTAATCATGTTTTGAGTTTAAAGACTCGTTGATATCCCGGGAAGGCCTAATGTTGAGTTTAAAGACTCGGATGGATCCAACGGCATAATTGTGGTTATTGATTCACGGTTTACTTGATTTGTGCAATTAACGTTCCAAAATGACGGTTTCTGAAACCTAGCATTATTAAATGGTTTTACATGAATTATGGCGATCCTTTGTAATGTTTTTCATGTGTTTCGGAAAAAGATTTTTCAAAAGTTAATATGCAATTTTGAATATTTGGTTATGCATGCGTGTTACAAAACTGGAGGGCGAACCCGATTTCGGAAAAACTGTTTTTTTCCTGTAAAACTTATGTTTCGGTCCACTCACACTTTGTCGTTTTAAATTCCCTCCAGGTCGTGGTACAAGTGCGGGGGCAAGCGCCGAGGCAGAGGCGGAGGCATAAAGTTTTCCGTTGCGGAGTAGTTAGTTCACAGAGTAGGACTTGTTTCTTTAACTTGTTTTGTAATATTGCTCTGTGAAACTGTGGACTTGACGTCCAGTCGGATGTATTTTGTTTAATCTCCCTGGTCTGACAATGGGCGTGTTGTAATATTAATTAGTTTTCCGGTCTTTTGGGATTCGATTGTCAGACGGGAGCAGGATGCTTCTCGATTATCGAGGCGATAATCGGGGTGGGTCCTGTCAGATTCGATGAGATTTGGGTAATTGTGGACTGGTTAACCAAATCAGCACATTTTCTGCATGTACGTGAGACTTACAAGCCCAACCGTTTGGCTCATCTGTTTATTAGTGAGATCATCCGACTACACAGTACCCTAGAGTCGATAGTGTCGGATCGAGACCCGCATTTCACTTCGCGATTTTGGAAGAGTCTGCAGATTGCATTGGGTACGAACTTGCGTTTTAATACGACATTTCACCCACAGACCGACGGACAGTCTGAAAGGATGATACAAACACTAGAGGATATGATGAGTGCCTGTGTGCTGCAGTTCCAGGATTCATGGGCTGATCGGTTACCATTGACGGAGTTCGCATACAAGAATAGCTATCATGTGAGTATTGGGATGACACCCTATGAGGCACTGTATGGTCGGCAGTGTAGGTAACCTGTCTGTTGGATGGAAGTCGGGGAGGGAACTGCAATGGGCCAGACTTGATGGATATGACCCAGGAGACAGTCCGGGTTATCAGAGAGAGGTTGAGGGCAGCCCAGGATCGTCAGAAGAGTTATGCTGACAGACGGATCTGAGATTTGGAGTTTGAGGTTGGTGACTTTGTTTTCTTGAAGTTATCCCCATGGAAAGGGATTATCCTATTCGGACGACGTGGGAAGTTGAGTCCTCGTTACATTGGACCTTATGAGATCACAGAGAGGATTAGTCCAGTGGCTTATCGTTTGGCACTACCTTCAGAACTTTCCAACGTACATGATGTGTTCCATGCCTCTATGCTACGGAAATACCTTCGGGACGACTCCCATGCACTACCAGAACAACCACTGGAATTGATGACAGACTTGAGCTTTGAGGAGCGGCTAGTGCAGGTTCTGGATTGGAAGGACAAAGTCTTAAGGAACAAGACGATCCCACTAGTTAAGGTACTGTGGAGGAACGACGACATCGAAGAAGCGACATGGGAACCCGAGGATTTAATAAGGAAGCAATACCCGTACTTGTTTGAGTAATTTTGAGGACGAAATTTTTGTAAGGTGGGTAGGTTGTAACGACCCGAACCTTGATTATTAATATTTTATTTGTGAAATGACTATTTTTCCCCTGAAGGGGGGAAACTTTGACTTTTGACCCGGGATATAATTTGGACATTGACCCATGACTATGACGTAGATCGGGACGTCACGAATCTGTAGACAGGCGGCACGTCAAAATCGGAGTTCGTATGAAAAAGTTATGGTCATGGAAGCGTTTTACCGAAATTTACAAACCGAGAACAAAATTTAAAATAATAATTAAATATTCAAATCTGTGCAAAACTCTAGATTTAATCTAAGCTGTCGGATGAGTGACAAGTGTCACTCATCCTAGAGATTGCTATTCCAATAAAGTTGGGTCTATACCTATTGGCCATTTTAAAATAATTTATTTTCTCTCATTTAACCCCAACCCTCCATCTTTCCTGCCCAGGTTCATTGGAACCGTTCATTCTTCTCCCCTTTTTATTTATTTTGCACGATTTCTTCATCTCTCTCTCACACACACACATACTTCCTTCACCGTGAACAAACACACACACCCGGTTTCCGCTGCACCAAACACCCAGCCGATCACCGTTCTTGCCACCAGACGACGACCACCGTCCTCACCATCATTATCTTTATCTCCACTGTGAACCACCGACCTTCATCTCCCTCTTGTCTGTCTGAAAACCCAAAACAAACCTCCAGACCCGAGACAGGAGACACGGATCCAGAAAACCCGAACACCCTCAACCCGTCTTCTCGACTCGAACCAAGCCCAAGGTAGGGCCACTAGGACCCGAGGAAGACAGTGAGGCAGTCGACAAGGCCTACGGCGGCGACACGGCGGAGGTAAACTGCGAAACCTGAGAAACCCAGTCTTTCTAAGTTTTCGAGTGAGACTTTTTTAACGTCCGGGTTTCCTTTCTTTTATTTGGGACATGTCCTAGGATCAGTGACGAGCCCAAGGGAGCTGTTTTGGACATTGGAAACCGATGAGACAGCCGGAGAAGACGACCGGAGCAACCGTGAGTTTTCTTCGAAGCCCGTGTAAGGATTTCGTCGTTGCTTTCCATTTTTGAGGTCCTAGATCCATAGAACAGACCTAGATGACCCTTTAGGAACAAACCCTATCGAAAATGGTGGCCGGAAATGGATTCTGGGAACGGGTCAAGCCGCAGGTCGACGACGATCCGGTTTCAGAAATCTGAGTTGACTCGGTACTGTAGCACTGATGACGTCATAATGCTGACGTCAGTAGTGACATCATGATGACATCATCATGTCAGAGATTGTTAAACCAGGGGCCAATCAGAGCGTGACACGTGTCCTCTAACATGTGTCAGCAGTAACGTCAGCAACATTGTAGCAGTGTTGACCACGCGTTAACCAGGCGCGTGTGAACAATAATTTTGGTGGGGCCGGTACCATTTTCAAGGTTTTGACGATACGGATCCAATGGCGGTGGTTTCATGTCGATCGAAGATCATTATGATGGTCAAAATAGGGTTTGAAGCCTCGGGAATAGTGCCCGGGCTATGTTTTCGGGACGGATCTGTTCTAGGGTTTTAGTATTGAACTAGTAGGGTCCTTTAGTGACTCTTGGATATGTTAATACAGGTTTTAGGAGGTCGTTGAGCAGAGAGGACCATGTGTGAGTGGGCTTTTTGATTTCTTAAAGGATTGCATGCATAAACTGTTTTACTATTCCACTTTATGATTTAGATGGATACTATATGGGAATGCTTATATTACTTATTATGATGTTTGGGCATGAGACCTGTTTGGATTATATATGGAATGTTTTCAGGGATGTCCGACGGACACATGGTAACTATACTATTATTGTGCTGTACTTTCCTACCTTTCTATCTTGTCTCCTCCAAGGAGGGTCGTTGGCCTGGGTGGACCCTGGAGTAGTCACGGGGCACTGACTAAGTGGAGTTAACCCCCGATGGGTTGCTTACTCTCAGGAAGTCATGTTTAGTACACCTTGGGCAGTGACCGGGATACCGGGCATTGATGGACCTAGGGGAGTCTCGGGTTTAAGACCCTGAGCGGCAACACGTAGCCTTTGAACCGTGACATCATCATTAGGCATCGAGGATACCGGGGTTGAGTTTTACAGTGCACTAGTATGTTGGTTTTTCCCTTTTGATTATTATATGATTCTATGTTTATGATTCTATTATGATACTATAATTTCAATGCATGCAAGATTTGGAAAACGGAGGGGTAAAACCTTATGATTTACTTTATTATGAAATTGATTTATAAACTGGTTATTTTTGGCCCACTCACTCTTTAAATGTTTTAATGACCCCTCCATGCAGTGACACGGGATTAGAGGAGGATCCGGAGGAAGAGGCTTAGACTAGTTCGTTGTGCACCTGTACACCCCCAGTGGGTAGGATGAGCACCAAATAATGTACCCTGACTATTGTGCTCATGTTTTGTATTGTACTATCCCTTGTCTGACAGCTTATTACTATGAACTATATTGTTGAACGTTATTTGCTTAATTTGAAGTATTTAGTTTTCGTTTAAGGGTACTTTTGGTATGTTTGGAGTCGTTGTCAGACGGGAGCGGGACACGTCCACGGGTGGTCCTAGTTGGATTGGGACGGGTGCTGTCAATAAAATACAAGATTCCTCGAATCCTGTCAAATTCACAATTGGGTCTCATGCCCGAAATATCTTTCAAAATCTCATAACTAGGTCGCAGCTCGACTTATCTCACGTTTGACTATACTCTAAGTCAAACATCAAATCAACTCGGTCATATGCCCAAAAGATATTTTCAAGTCCGAAAATTATTTCTCATTTTCAAAACATTTTCCAAATCATCCTTGACTTCGCCAAGTCAAGGTATTTCAATTGTGTAACGTCCCGAAAAATCCAAAAATTATAAAATATTAAAATAATGTGAAAATGACGTTTTTACCCCTGGAAGGACATGGCTAAAAGTTGACTTTTTGTTTGGAATACTTTTGCACATTTTTCGAGGACCGTTGTGTAGGTCCCGAGACGCTGAATCCGTAGACAGGTGGCACGTCGAAAACGGAGTTCGGATGAAGAAGTTACGGGGTTGTGAAGTGTAGGGGCAAAATGGTAATTGTGCTTAAGGGGTTAAAATGGTAATTGTGAATCAAGAACGGTGCAAGTGCTTTTAGTATGCTGATTCATCTATTTAAATGCTGATTCATTCCATCAAATGAGTCACATAATTCATCAAGTGACAAGTGTCACTTGTTCATAAGGATTAGTTGCATTTGTTATGTTAATTAATTAGTGTTAGCAGATGGGATAATTAAGTGAATAACAGTACACGACCAAAACACAAAACAGAGAACACATATACCCCTCCTTCACCTTGATCGATTTTCTGTAGAAACAAGGGCAATTGAGCGATCAATTAACGTAATTGGGGAGTGAAAAACCGAAAGGAAACAGAACAAACACCAAGGAACAACATACTGAGCATACCCAAAAAACTACCCAAAACCTTAATTTTCGATTTTGATTTTTTAGACGGTTTCGTGTGAAATTGAGGAGGTATTAAGCTTTCTGGGAACTAGACGACTCGAAACCAATCAACTGGAACGAAAATTGGAGGTGAATTGGTGACGAACAGACGCTGCAACTGCTTCGAAAATTTGAGCTTGAGTTCGATTACTTAGAGGTAATAATTCATGAAATTGATTTCGATTTCGTGTTTAGAATGAAGGTTAGATGCTTCTAGTGCAATCAATTTGATGCAATAAGATGAAATGAGGTAGAACCCGAATTAGAACCCGTCGGGTGTTCATCTTGAGTCGAAGAGTTTTAGGGTTTAATTGATTAAATTGAAGTTATAGAACTGTAAGTTAGATTGAACTGATATTAATGAATGAAAGAACGGACACAATTGAGCTTGAATTGAAGGAGATTACACCGGGTTTGATCTCGGATTGCAGACCCGTTTATCAGAGAAACGGGTGAGAGAGGAGCACTGTAGCAGTGCACTGTTCACGACACGTGGCTGTCACGCGCAGCCGCTTACGGCGGCGCGTGAGGGCGCGTGACCGGGATTCTGAAAAAGGGTTCAACACACTTTTTGATGCTCTCGATGATACGGACCTATTAGCGTTGGTTTCGGGTCAATCGGATATGAACTGTGAGTAGTTTTGCGTACCCGAAGCATATAGGTTACGTTTAAATAATATTATTTTATTCCGATAATTTGGAAATTCGTACATAGGATTATGTAATCCTCTAGTGATATTGTATTACTTGTTTAACAGGCCGGAATAGTCCCGGGACATCGGAAGGAAGTGAACAACTTGAAACGGAACAATCTGGACGGTGTGTGAGTGGACTTTTGTTTTCTACCCTGAATGCATGCATATATGTTTTAAACGCTTTATAATATGATTTGACATGATTTGGTATGATTGATGTTTCGATATGATGATTTCCGGATTTTGGGGAATATTATATTATTTTATATGTCATGGGGCACGTTTTTCGAGAAAACTGTAAAAGTGATGTTTTGGGCAAAGACCCGAGATTTGTAATGAGTTTTGACTCCGATTATGAGTCGGGAAATGATTTGATGGCTTTATAGTGGTTTTGGCTATTTTATGGAAAAATGTGAAATGGGCAACTGAGGTTGCGATTGCACGGAATTGCGTGAAATTGATGTTTTGGGCTTGAGACCCAATTGGATAGTGATTTTGACTCGGACTTGGAGTCACATTGTGAATATGATGAAATTGATGATTTTAATTTAGAAAGTGAATTCTGAACACTGTTTTGATGGATTTGTGGAACGTGCTTTGTGAGAGCTATATTTCAGGCAAAGGCCCTATTGAAATGTTTTACTTTGATTTGAGAAAAATGGTTTTAAACTTTAAATGAGAATTTGGATTTGGTGACTGTTCCATCCTTTGTGATATGATAGTCTCCTCCAGACGTCGTAGATCCTGGAGTAGTCACGATCCACTGACTGGAGATGAGTAGCTCTGAGGGAGGCTCACTCGCAGGAGTGTGAGATTATGATGATATCCTCCAGACGTCGTTGATCCTGGAGATGATATCACCCCAGACGTCGTGGATCCTGGGGAGGTACTCGGACATGAGACACCCGAGTTTGCACGCGTTGCATTGATATCGTGACCGGTTATTTCGATATGAGGATTGTTGGTATGATGAGGATGGATTGACCTTGATGTCTGATTTAATAAACATGTTTTTATTGGTCCACTATTCCTACTTGTTTTATATGACACTCTGACTCATGTTTTTGTGATATGCATGCATGTTTATGAAACTGGAGGGTAAGATTGTCTTTTACTAAATGTATTTCTAAAACTTTGTTTTGTCCACTCACACCTTTGATGTTTTATTTGCCCTCCAGGCCAGTGCACAGGTACTGAGGCTAATATCGAGGCTGAGGAATAAACAGACCGTTGCGTACTCAGACACTTTGCAGCGTAGGATTTTGATCCCTACATGTAAATATTTCCTATGCTCTGTAAACCTATTGACTAGGTCAACGGTCTCGGAACACTGAACTATCCCTTGTCTGGCAATGTTTATCGTTTGTATGTGTTATATGTGTATTATTGTAACTACTTTTGGTACTTTTGAGTTATTGTCAGAAGGGAGCAGGATCTTTCACGGTTATCTAGGTATAATCGGGATGGGTCTTGTCAAATTGTGTCTCGTGCCCGAATCTCGATTTCACGCATCTCCATGAAATCCTTTAAAATCGTGTCTCAAATCCTCGGTTTCACGCTTCTTCATGAAACCCACAAAATCATATAAACACATGCACGTAGAATACTTGGCTGAAACCCGAATATCACATAAGAACAGAAATCTCTAACTACGTGCATTAACACATTTCTACGAAAAAGCCAAACAATTCATATTTAAATCACATGCACTCATGGCATTTAAAATCATGTTCATGAACACATATAAAACATTTATGCATGCATCATTGACAGGACCCATCCCAATCCCCCCGGGATTACCATGGAATGTGCCCTGCTCCCGTCCAACAAGGGGTGTCAGACAAGGGATAACCAAGAGCTACTGCCCAAACGGGCCATCCAGAGTGCGCAAGGACCGATGGAGGAGGTGTGCAATGTCCCAATCTCTGCTGCAATCGCATCCGTAATCAACCTGAAGGGCATTAAAACCAAAAGCTGTGAGTGGACAAAAACCAATAAGTCATCAAATACATTTATAAGACATTTATGCCCTCCAATAAAAACGTATGCATGCCACGAAAACCAGTGACCAAAACGTTTGCTCAACCGAGCCATTAGGGCCTTAGCCCAAAAACCGTTAACCAAAAACCAAGTGTGGGAACTCAGCCCAAAACTGTGGAATACCGCAACTATACATAAACAACCATGTGGGTCACCACCCACGACCATAAATGAACATCAATTCAAAAATCCAAAACCATTTAGGGTCCCCGACTCGACATACCATTTCATAACCAATAATCCATTTTTAACACATAACACATATCCAACCGAAAAGCCATTTCATAGATTCATTAATCCATATTTTACCATTACCATCACCAGCATCCCTGATGCTTAGCGTCCCAGACGCTTGACGTCCCTGACGTCATATCTCACGGTTTCATAAGCTACGCGTGCTGCCCGGGGTCTCTCCGGGTCCATATATCTGACATCCCTGATGTCTGACGCCCCTGACGTCAATCATAGCAATCCTGTTCCTGAGTCATCATACGGTCCGGCTGCTCCGTATAATGACCCCTCGCAGGCAATACACCGTGACTTCCCCAGTGTCCCAGACATCTGGAGGAGACCATCATATATCCTTGTATCCAGATGGTATATGGAAAACAGTTTTATTAAATCCTTTTATCACATCATTACAATGGGCCCTGCCCGAAAATTCCATAAAACCATGTAATTCCATTTAGGGTCCCTGACCCAAAATCACAATTATTAAACATAGGGTCCCTGACCCGAAATCACATTTATTGAACATAGGGTCCCTGACCCGAAATCACATTTATAATCCAACTGGGCCTCATGCCCGAATTTATGAACCACTGGGCCCACGACCCGATTTATAAACCAACTGGGCCCGCAGCCCGACTTACAAACCAACTTGGCCCGCAGCCCGATTACGTACTCAAATGGACTCCAAGTCCGAGATTTCCAAAACAAGTGGGCCTCAAGCCCGAGTTCGTCTTTCCAATATAAAAACCATTTTATCATATTATTTATTTAACCACAAGCACGCAAAACCACAAATAAAACCGTTAATCCCGATACACGTGAAATACGGAAAATACCTCGAAATACGTGCAACATACCCGAAATCAATACTCACAAATACCATCATAGAAATCATGTATATAAACCATATATCACATTTAAGCATGCATAGGATTTATAAAACCAAAGTCCACTCACAGACCGTTTTAACGGTATGCCTCGATACGCGTGCCATTGGCCCTCCCGAGCCACACCACTATCACCGGGACTCCCAATCCTGTCCAAATCACATTAGAGGGTCATTAACCTCATCATTAACATCCTATCAAGGTCCCGTAATTTTCCCGAATTTTTACTTATTTTTAAACTTAATTTAAAACCTTCGGACATCCCGAACAATATCGAGACGGTGTCCGATCGACACGAAACCAATCCCAAAATGTCCGTTACATCGAATAGATTAAAAGTCATGTTGACCTTACCTCGAGATTCGTGCCCACGCGTCGTCACGCGCCGCCGTGAGTGGCTGCGCGTGAAATCCACGCGCCTGCTACAGTGCATCGTCCTAACCCGTATCTCTGGTAAACGGGTCCAAATTGCCCGCGACACGACCCGGTTCAATGTCCATCAATTCGATCCTAATTCCTTCAATTGATCATTTAGTTAGTTTCGTTTTAAGTCTAATTTAAGTTCTGTAAACTCAATTACACGAACACTTACCCAGATTCCATCGATTCCACGATGAACACGAAGAACACTCCGGTCACCGTTCAATCATGGGATTCCTTCAATGGCTGCAGGTTTCTTCCAATTGATGCATCCAGAAGCATCAATGGACCATGAGGAACCATTCGCCCACATCAATTGCATCAAACTAGTGCTCAATCGTCACGACTCAAGCTCGAACACCGTCACTGTTCAACCATGGAGTTCTGTCAACCACAGCCGTTTTCCTTCAATTTATGAACCCAGAAGCATCGTGGGATCATGAGAAGTAGTTTCCCCACCTCAATTGAATCATTCGAAGCCTCAAACGCCACGACTCGAGCTCAATTTTCCTCCTCTGTCACCAAGTGTGATCAGAGCCAAAACAGCACCAATTCCCTTCGTTCTTTCGACGTTTCTGATCGTTGTGATCCCAGGAAGCTGAAGGTAATCTCCAATTCGATCCTCACGGCCTAATTCTTCCATTTCGAATTTTCCCCCCAATTTTCCCGAAATCCAAAATCCCGAATTCAGTACTCTCACAACCCCTCGTGTTTCCCCGTTAATTCAATCATCTTAGTCTCTCATTTTTCTCTCAGGAACGGCAGAGGAATGGAGCCAATTCTCCCAGTTCATCCTCTCCCCAAATTGTGCACGGATTGAAAGAAAAACAAAGGAAAAGGAAGGAAAATGATGGATAAGGAATGATGATGTTGTAATGATAGTGTTGGGAGGGAAACATGGAGCTGGAAACAAGGGATGGGTGACACTTGTCACTCATCCGGATTTGCACAGTCAACGGTCACTATCAATATTATATTATTATCTTAATCCGAGCCTCGGTTCGTTAGTTCGTTTCCTTGACCATAACGTCGTCGTCGAATCTCCGATTTCGGCATGCCGCCTGTCATTGGATTCGTATCGACGATACCTACGTAACGGTCCTTGGCCCTCGTCCATCGGACCTCCCGGTCAAAAAGTCAACATTTGGCCCTTATTATGTCAAATTATCAAAATACCCCTCAACTTCCGAACCTCATAACTTTCTCTACGAATGTGGGAATCGAACGTGCCACCTGTCTATGAACTCGTGACGTCCCGAACTACGTCACGGTCATCGGTCAAAGTCCGTTTGACCGCCCGATCAAAAAGTCAATATTTTGCCCACGACCAAGGGCAAAACGGTCATTTTGCACATTTTGTCCGATTTCGACCTACTAAGCACCGTTCAACCTCACTAATCGAGATTAGTCACTAACCTAATCCTGGAATTCGGGACGGGTCGTTACAATCTTCCCTCCTTAATTAATTTCGTCCTCGAAATTCCAACCGCTCTAAACTCAAACGTACTTCCCTCCTTAATTAGTTTCGCTCTCGAAACTCGACTATCCTGATTCCACAAACACCCCGTGGAAAGTGGAATCGACCCTGTAACACGTGTACACCCGTACACCAACTAATCAGACAAAACTTGTCTGCACTCAAACGTACCACTAGTACTTATAACGCAACAACTACATTCGACCCCGTCGAATGACTGAAACTACTTATTTCGAATTTGACACCACTTGTCCAAACTACCCTCTCGTTGACGCAACAACTCGACGGTTCCTTTCCCACTCCCACTAGGAGTCAGCTGACCCCACTCAACAATCTATGTTGACACATCCTGACAATCTGTCACCACACAGTTGTTGTCAGTCGAAAACTGACACTAGACTCACTCGTGGCCACACAAGCCACCAACTTACTCGACTCACAAATACACTTACCAACATATTCACACGACCTGTGTGTAATTAAACACATCGGAATTACCATGACCCATTGCATAGTAATGTCCGGTCCACAACCAATCCCATGGTATCGGAACCAATCCGACTACCAACACGTTCACCAACACACCTCGGGTATAATCCGTATACCATAACGAGACATCACAAGTCTACAAGGTATTGTACCTCGAACCATGTACGAAGTACACACATCTACCTAATAACCAGACTACAACCACCTAGGTCATAGCCGAACGCGTTCCAATAATGGAGTACGTTTGCCCAATCAAGCATGAGACAAATCGAAACTCCACCCAACATCTAGTTCCAATTCCGAATCTGAATCCGCAATTTCGTAAGAAATCCCGGATCCAAGCCCAGACATCACATTTTAATTCAGATCCAAATCCGAATCCGAAATCATTATTCCGTAAGCTAGCATTTGGAATAATCGTTCCGTATTCAAATCCGGAAATCCATTTTCAAGTTCCAAAATCGAATCCTGAATTGTCACCCAGAAATTCGATTCCAAATCCCGAAATCTCGTAACATTTACCATGACACACCAAAACCGAACCTATCGGTCACCTGTTCAATACACTTGATTGACTTCATAGGGAAGCCAATCCAACCTTCACACGTCTAAGGTTGACAAAACCTGACCACACCGAAAACCTACTCACCCGAGTAGAATATCGTACGGGCTCCACTTCGAAAGGAAGTTCAACCCCGTCATTTACGACTCACACACCCAAGTTCGTATCGATCCTTGTCATTCCTCCTAGGAAAAACCAAGGATGATCCAAAATGATGACGTCAATACTCATCCTACGTGGATGTAACAAAACTCACTGTACTCACCACGCCATGTGACACAACATCATCTGCCACCAAGCAGAAAATGAGAAATCTCGTTTTCCTAACTTCGAAGGACGCAACTCCCCCCTGGTGACTCCACAACACACATGGGCTCACCAACCAATACACGCTCAACGTACTGGTAACTATTGTCAATGTCTGCCAGGGCAGAAAACAAGAAGTCAACCCCAATGACTTCGGGATACCAAACACCAAAACGAGCACCACTCTCGTTCCCCAATCATAACTCTCCTCAAAACTAAGGTTCCAACCATGTTGGAAGCAGACCTACTCCCAACGAGATGTCAAGTCAAACCACTGGACTCCCAACATCCCCAACTCACTTGGACAACCACGTGTCCACAATCAATCCGTTATTGTTCCGTTCGCACATCCCAACCTTCACAGGTTCAACACTCGGTTCTCCAAGTTCTCAAATACAAAATCCCACATCTATAATAACACTTAAAGTCACACCAATTTTGGAGTTGCCAACAACTCCCCAAATCCACTAATTCTTATGACGTAGGGGACGTCATCCCAAAATTACGCAAGTCTCAATTATACCATATTAATCCACTCATCACTTGTCATTTTACCCCTGTCGGGACTTATCCCAACACATTACAATCGCTACTGGATCCCATCCAGTCCATCACTCAACCACTACCGAATCTCAAAGACCGAACATATGTTCATCATGACGGAGTCACATCCCAACTTGTGGCTCAACGTCAACACCATTACCGACACTAGTACCAGCGCTAGTACCAGCACCAACACACTAGCGACAACACTAGTATCAGCACCCATGCATCCATACTAGCATCGGCACAAAAGTACCAACATACAACATCCATACTTGCACACCGTGTGCAAATATGACAACCTTGGATCTCCGTTCATACCGAACGACGATCACGTACCTCACAACTATGGGTACCACTATTCTGACCTTTCACATCAGGATAATGAACGTTCCCTGAACGTCCCCTGATCCCCAAGTATTATAACCACACTAATTACCCTCGATAGCCAGTCATCTCCATATGACTACCGACTAACTGTCATTGCTATCGAGATCCGCATCCATACCTCACACTAATACCCGATCCAACACGGGATTCCATAAGTTATCTCAGAACCGTATCCGTAAATCGGATCCCATAGTTCTGACGAGACTCACCAGAGCCATCCACATGGTCATCCATGACCTCAGCCACTCGTCGCAGCACAAGTTCTCATCCACTAGTCACAATTAAGGTTTACCTTTTTAATCCATCATATACTAGGATTCCACAATTACACCCTATGGTTCAACCGAACCCAACCACTTTCCGTAATATAAAACTCACAACCTGACCGACCCTGCGGTCTAGACATCGTATAGACGTCAAATCCAATCCTACCATCCCATCAACGTGGGTTCCACCACTAAGGCCATCGGCCAACCCTGATGAACCAACATCCCTCACACTAGAAACCACCACAAGGGTTCACATTTTTAAACCATTACTCAATAAGGTTCCCCGAAATTGGCTGCACCTAGCAGCACCAAAATCAAATATTACATGGCCGAACCGACGGTCCCACAATACCAGTTCATCACAATCAACCCCACCTGGGTCGAATCACATTAACGCACGGCGTATCGGGCCAAACACATTCAATCCGCGATTAAAACCCAAAACTATCTATCAGGTTGATAACGAATTGCAGCCCAATGAGACATCACACCCTCGACCTGCGCGCACAAAAAGAGCAAACCTGCTCTGATACCAAGTTGACAGGACCCATCCCAATCCCCCCGGGATTACCATGGAATGTGCCCTGCTCCCGTCCAACAAGGGGTGTCAGACAAGGGATAACCAAGAGCTACTGCCCAAACGGGCCATCCAGAGTGCGCAAGGACCGATGGAGGAGGTGTACAATGTCCCAGTCTCTGCTGCAATCGCATCCATAATCAACCTGAAGGGCATTAAAACCAAAAGCTGTGAGTGGACAAAAACCAATAAGTCATCAAATACATTTATAAGACATTTATGCCCTCCAATAAAAATGTATGCATGCCACGAAAACCAGTGACCAAAACGTTTGCTCAACCGAGCCATTAGGGCCTTAGCCCAAAAACCGTTAACCAAAAACCAAGTGTGGGAACTCAGCCCAAAACTGTGGAATACCGCAACTATACATAAACAACCATGTGGGTCACCACCCACGACCATAAATGAACATCAATTCAAAAATCCAAAACCATTTAGGGTCCCCGACCCGACATACCATTTCATAACCAATAATCCATTTTTACCACATAACACATATCCAACCGAAAAGCCATTTCATAGATTCATTAATCCATATTTTACCATTACCATCACCAGCATCCCTGATGCTTAGCGTGACGTCCCTGACGTCATATCTCACGGTTTCATAAGCTACGTGTGCTGCCCGGGGTCTCTCCGGGTCCATATATCTGACATCCCTGATGTCTGACGCCCTTGACGTCAATCATAGCAATCCTGTTCCTGAGTCATCATACGGTCCGGCTGCTCCGTATAATGACCCATCGCAGGCAATGCACCGTGACTTCCCCAGTGTCCCAGACATCTGGAGGAGACCATCATATATCCTTGTATCCAGATGGTATATGGAAAACAGTTTTATTAAATCCTTTTATCACATCATTACAATGGGCCCTGCCCGAAATTTCCATAAAACCATGTAATTCCATTTAGGGTCCCTGACCCAAAATCACAATTATTAAACATAGGGTCCCTGACCCGAAATCACATTTATTGAACATAGGGTCCCTGACCCGAAATCACATTTATAATCCAACTGGACCTCATGCCCGACTTTATGAACCACTGGACCCTGACCCGAAATCACATTTATAATCCAACTAGGCCTCATGCCCGACTTTATGAACCACTGGGCCCACGTCCCGATTTATAAACCAACTGGGCCCGCAGCCCGACTTATAAACCAACAGGGCCCGCAGCCCGATTACGTACTCAAATGGACTCCAAGTCCGAGATTTCCAAAATAAGTGGGCCTCAAGCCCGAGTTCGTCTTTCCAATATAAAAACCGTTTTATCATATTATTTATTTAACCACAAGCACGCAAAACCACAAATAAACCGTTAATCCCGATACACGTGAAATACGGAAAATACCTCGAAATACGTGCAACATACCCGAAATCAATACTCACAAATACCATCATAGAAATCATGTATATAAACCATATATCACATTTAAGCATGCATAGGATTTATAAAACCAAAGTCCACTCACAGACCGTTTTAACGGTATGCCTCGATACGCGTGCCACCAGCCCTCCCGGGCCACACCACTATCACCGGGACTCCCAATCCTGTCCAAATCACATTAGAGGGTCACTAACCTCATCATTAACATCCTATCAAGGTCCCGTAATTTTCCCAAATTTTTACTTATTTTTAAACTTAATTTAAAACCTTCGGACATCCCGAACAATATCGAGACGGTGTCCGATCGACACGAAACCAATCCCAAAATGTCCGTTACATCGAATAGATTAAAAGTCATGTTGACCTCACCTCGAGATTCGTGCCCACGCGCCGTCACGCGCCGCCGTGAGTGGCTGCATGACAGGACCCGTCCCAACTGGACGTCAAAAACCGTGCCCGGTCCTGCTCCCGTCTGACAAGTCAACTAAAGGTCCGAAACTCCCCTTCAGTGCTTGCCAGACATGGGATGTTTGCGCGGATTTCTGCTGCTGTCACTGCCTCACGATCAGTCCCGAACGTCGTACCACGGTCTGGAGGGTCACAAAACAGAAAAGGTGTGAGTGGAAAAAAATGACCTCTTATAAAAACATTTATCAAAATACAATTTTACCCTCCAGTTTTCACAAACTTGCATGCATATCGTAAAACATGAGTGACCGATAAAATCAAAACATATTTTCCCATGGTCCATAAAACTCATGTTCACCAAATCAGTTCATGTTATAAAACATCAAATCCCGGCTCTCAGGCCAAACCATGTGAAAACATAATCACTGGCCACAAAGACCAAAAACCTGTACTCCATACCAGTACATCATCACAAATAACATCAATCAGCACTAATCACAAGTGCACAATACATATATCAATCCAATCAATCTGCACTACTCACAAGTGCACAATATCACAAATCACATCTGCACTACTCACAAGTGCTACACTACGCGTAGGCCAATATCCAGTCACTCTCTCGGGAACAGACACCTCTGGGCTCAACCCCCTCGGGCTCAGTCACCTCTGGGCGAACACATCCCCAGGCTCAGACACCTCCGAGTGGTACATCCAGGCTCAGTCTCATCTGAGAAGCTGACTACCATAGGATCAACTCCCGATCCTACAATCACATCCCCCAAGCTCCGGTCGTCTGGGTAATCCCCCCAAGCACCGACCGTCTGGGAATATCACAATCACAATGAAAACCATCCCGGGAATTACATCCCAAAATATTTCAATCAAATCTTGACTTCATACCAAGTTAAGATCATTCTCAACTGGGTCTCAAGCCCAAAATACCTTTTACACATAAACCGTTAAAATCACATTTAAATCAATAGAATAATCCAGAAATCATCATTGACTCACCAACCAAGTCAAAATATCATTTTAGAAATCATTTAGACTCCGGGCCTAGCCCAAAACATCATTTGCACGTTCTTCGTAAAACGTGCCCAAAAGACTGATTAAAATAATCATAAATTCCCAATAAATCATTAATTTCACAAGTTCACAAGTGACTCCAAATCCGAGTCAAAATCACTATTCACTTGGGTTCTCATGCCCAAAATAACATTACCACGCAAATCCATGCGTTGCAACCTCCGTTGCCATTTTCACGTAAATCCACGAAATCCTTGACTCATTCCCGAGTCACAACATCATTCTCAATCCATGACTATAATCCGAGTCCACACATTATTTCCAACCAATTTTAATCCCGGACTCACAAACCAAGTCCAAACATCATTTTTACCAAATTTCGTAATTTCTCGAAAATTGCCCAAAAATAATAATATAATATTCATAAAACCGAGAAATTACCGGATTGAAACACAAATCATGCCCAAGCATATAAAATCATATAATAAGGCATTTAAATCATATATGCATGCATCACGGTTAGAAAACAAAGTCCACTCACACACACCGTTCAAAACGGCCCGTTTCCGAGCTGCACGTTTTTCCGTAAAATCTGGAAATCGCAACTCCTGCCCAAAATCATTATAGAGGGTTACTAACATCTCAAAATACAACATATAATTTTCCCCAATTTTTCCGGGATTTAAATACGTATTTTTAACGTAATACAAAACTTCGGATACACGGAACATTAACAAAACAATATCCGATTTCATCGAAACTAACGTTAAAATGTTCGTTACACTGAGAGGATCAAAAGTCATGTTGACCTCACCTTGAGACTAGGCCGGACGCGCCCTCACGCGCCGCCGTGAGTGGCTGCGCGTGAAACCCACGCGCCAGCTACAGTGCTGTCGTCTCAACCCGTTTGTTTGTAAAATGGGCCATTCAACCCGCGATCAGACCCGGTTCCAATCCTATCAATTCGACATTGATTTCATCAGTTGAGCATTCAGTTAGTTTCGTTATAAGTTCAATTAGGGTTCTGTAACATCAATTACTTGAAACATTACCTCAATCCTCACGATCAAGGATGAACAATCGAAGGACACCCCGCACACTGTTCATCATCAGAACTCCCTCAATTTCAATCGATTCCTCTCAATTGATTCACCCAGAAGCATCAAGGGACTCAGGTAAACCTTTTCCCCAAATCAATTGAATCAATTCGTGGCTCAAACTCCACGACTCAAACTCGATTCTTCGTCACTGTGCAACCATGGAGTTCAGTCAATCTCAACCAGTTTCTTCCAATTGATGGATCCAGAAGCATCGTGGGATCCTCAGGAACATAATCCCCAGCTCAATTCCATCCATCGAAGCCTCCAATTCCTCGACTCAAGCTCGAAAATTCTGAAAGCTTCCTTCCTCAGTTCTACCTCAATTCGACCTCAATTCCACTAGTTCCTTCTACAAAATTGATCGTAGTAATCCCAGAAGACTGAAACTGAACCCAATTTCGATCAACAAGGCTCAATTCATCCAATTTGATTTTTCCTCCCAAAAACCCAATTTTCGAATTCCCAGTTCTCAGCCATTAATCGATCCCAGTGTTTCCCCAGTTTAATCCCCTCTCACAAACTCACAAATTCCCCTCAAAACTGGTTGTCAAAGGGAGCTCAATTCTCCCAATTTTGATTCCCCTTCTCACGGGTAAGAAAACAAAGAAGAAGAAAAATGGGGAAAAAGATGGAGGAATGATGGTGTAGGAATGATGATGTAGTAATGATAGTGTTGGGAGGGAAACATGGAGCTGGAAACAAGGGATGGGTGACACTTGTCACTCATCCGAATGTGCACAGTCACCGGGTACTGTTTATATTAAAATATTATTTTAATCCCGGTTCGTTCGGTTAATCGAGCCCGATTCCGTGACCATAACTTCGTCGTCGAATCTCCGATTTCGGCATGCCGCCTGTCGTTGGATTCGTATCGACGAGACCTACGTAAAGGTCCTTGGCCCTCGTCCATCGGACCTCCCGATCAAAAAGTCAATATTTGGCCCCTAATATGCCAAATTACCAAAAGACCCCTCAACTTCCGAACATCATAACTTTCTCTACGAATGTCGGAATCGAACGTGTCACCTGTCTATGAACTCGTGACGTCCCGAACTACGTCACAGTCATCGGCCAAAGTCCATTTGACCGCCCGAACTAAAAGTCAACATTTTGCCCACGCTAGGAGCAAAACGGTCATTTTGCACGTTTCGTCCGATTTCACTCAACTAATCCCCGATTAGTCATTCTAATTCATAATTATTTAATATTCAATCCCGATATTCGGGACGGGTCATTACACTGCGCGTGAAATCCACGCGCCTGCTACAGTGCATCGTCCTAACCCGTATCTCTGGTAAACGGGTCCAAATTGCCCGCGACACGACCCGGTTCAATGTCCATCAATTCGATCCTAATTCCTTCAATTGATCATTTAGTTAGTTTCGTTTTAAGTCTAATTTAAGTTCTGTAAACTCAATTACACGAACACTTACCCAGATTCCATCGATTCCACGATGAACACGAAGAACACTCCGGTCACCGTTCAATCATGGGATTCCTTCAATGGCTGCAGGTTTCTTCCAATTGATGCATCCAGAAGCATCAATGGACCATGAGGAACAATTCCCCCACATCAATTGCATCAAACTAGTGCTCAATTGTCACGACTCAAGCTCGAACACCGTCACTGTTCAACCATGGAGTTCTGTCAACCACAGCCGTTTTCCTTCAATTTATGAACCCAGAAGCATCGTGGGATCATGAGAAGTAGTTTCCCCACCTCAATTGAATCATTCGAAGCCTCAAACGCCACGACTCGAGCTCAATTTTCCTCCTCTGTCACCAAGTGTGATCAGAGCCAAAACAGCACCAATTCCCTTCGTTCTTTCGAAGTTTCTGATCGTTGTGATCCCAGGAAGCTGAAGGTAATCTCCAATTCGATCCTCACGGCCTAATTCTTCCATTTCGAATTTTCCCCCCAATTTTCCCGAAATCCAAAATCCCAAATTCAGTACTCTCACAACCCCTCGTGTTTCCCCGTTAATTCAATCATTTTAGTCTCTCATTTTTCTCTCAGGAACGGCAGAGGAAGGGAGCCAATTCTCCCAGTTCATCCTCTCCCCAAATTGTGCACGGTTTGAAAGAAAAACAAAGGAAAAGGAAGGAAAATGATGGATAAGGAATGATGATGTTGTAATGATAGTGTTGGGAGGGAAACATGGAGCTGGAAACAAGGGATGGGTGACACTTGTCACTCATCCGGATGTACACAGTCAACGGTCACTATTCAATATTATATTATTATCTTAATCCGAGCCTCGGTTCGTTAGTTCGTTTCCTTGACCATAACGTCGTCGTCGAATCTCCGATTTCGGCATGCCGCCTGTCATTAGATTCGTATCGACGATACCTACGTAACGGTCCTTGGCTCTCGTCCATCGGACCTCCCGGTTAAAAAGTCAACATTTGGCCCCTATTATGTCAAATTACCAAAATACCCCTCAACTTCCGAACCTCATAGCTTTCTCTACGAATGTCGGAATCGAACGTGCCACCTGTCTATGAACTCGTGACGTCCCGAACTACGTCACGGTCATCGGTCAAAGTCCGTTTGACCGCCCGATCAAAAAGTCAACATTTTACCCACGACCAAGGGCAAAACGGTCATTTTGCACATTTTGTCTGATTTCGACCTACTAAGCACCGTTCAACCTCACTAATCGAGATTAGTCACTAACCTAATCCCGGAATTCGGGACGGGTCTTTACAATCATGTTCATAAAACAAAGTCCACTCACATGCAGTCCAAGCTGAGCCTCAATACGAGTACCATAAGCCTCCCCGAGGCTAATTCATACTCTCCGGGTCATCTGGACCTGTCTAAATCGTACTCAACGGTTACTATTAACCTATACAAGTCCATATCAAGAACCCCCAACCTTCTTGGAAAAGTCAATGTGTCACAGGCACGCTTCCTTAGGCTTTAAATCCCAATTTGACCAACCTAACGATCTTCGATCGACTTGAAACCACCACCATTGGATTCGTATCGTTGAAACCTTTAAAATGGTCCTGATCCCACCTCGAAATACATGCTCACGCGTCCCACGTAAGGGTCAAATCAAAAGTCAACGTTGACAAAAAAGTCAACGCTGACGTCAGCAGTGATGTCATCTCTGACACGTGTTAGTCTAACATGTCAGGTATAACATGATGACGTCATTAATGACGTCATCTCATCCGCTACCTCTATCTGGGTCAACCCGAATCTCTGCAATCGGGTCACATGACTGCGTACCCGACTCGGTCTGTTCTTCCACCTCCGACCACTGTTTTTTATCCCGTTTGTTCCTATGGGATCCTCTAAATCCCAGGAAGGGATCTGTTACACCGAAATCGACTTACAACGGCTAGAAGTTACCTATTTGATCATGAACCCGCACGACCAACTTCAAGCTTCCTACCTGAACTGTCCAGCCGTCCTCAGCCTTCGATTTTGATCCCCCTTGACTCGCAAAGACCCTAGGAATGTAACCCAATCATTAGAAACAATCCTCATACGTCCAAAACTAGAAACCTAAATTCAAACTTCAAAAACAGTTTCAGGTTACCTTTCCTCCGCCGTCCACTGTGGTCCTGCCACCCCTTTGTCGTCTCCTGATCTCTCAGCCATCCTCTGTCACTATTTCTCAGTCTAGAACAGGTGAGGGGCAAGGATTTGGGGTTGTGGATTTGTGGGTTTCACGAGTAATGGAACAATGAAGAATGAAGGGTGATGTTATGCATGTATGTGTGTTAGTGAGCAATGGATGAGTGACACTTGTCACTTGTCACTCATCCATTGGGCCTACACAAAATTTCTGGGGCCTACACAAAATTTCTAGGGCCCACAAGGGACAAAATTCCAATTCCTCGTACATCGTGCAATAGTACCCTGAAACTTCCGTGACACGTAATTTTTCCGTCGAACGTCCGAATTCGACGTGTCGCCTGTCTACGGACTCGTATCGACTCGATCTACGTAAAGGTCATCGGTCCACGTGCATTAGACTTCTAGAGTCAAAAGTTAATTTTTTTACTCTCGTCTAGGGGCAAAATCGTGATTTTATCCCGAACGTCCGATAATCCTCGATTAAGTCCCGAATAGTCTCACTAATTCTTAATTAATTCTTAATTAATTCCGAAATTTTGGGACGGATCGTTATAATTATAGTGAGCTCCAGATGTGGGCCAATTCTTTGCCTCATAAGTGTCACATAAGCACTCTAAACACGGTTAATTATGAAGATTAATTTTTGGCGTAACATGCTTGATAGAATGGGACTTTAGAGAGAATATTGTTGCTGTTTGATGTTTAGAAAGTAAATTGAGATTTGATATTTTGTATAATAAGCCAAAAAAGTTAAGAAGTTATATTTGCGAGCTAAGGATGACGAGGGTAAGCCATAATCCCGGCCCAAGCGCATGTGAATTTACGGTGGTGCCCCGAAACGGCACATATCTCTTATCCTTTACCAAAGTCAAGGGCGCGAGAAGTACGAGCTGCGCACCGGCAACTGTAGAGCTCCGCATTCCGTACGATCCCTGTTACCTCCCTGTTCGTCTACCGTCGGAGCTTTAGCTTATGCACACAGTCGGTCAGGCACACAGATATACTTATATATACACGTATACAGATACAGTGAAAAGGACGCTGTGTAGTAAAACTAATAGCTCTAATTAACAATGGCTGAAGGAAGAGAAGGAGATTGGGAATGCAGTGGATGCAGGAACAGAAACTACGCCTTCAGATCCTTCTGCAATCGTTGTAAGCAGCCCCGCCTCCTCGTCGACACCAAAACCCCTGCCGACTCCAAATGGCTCCCCCGAATTGGCGATTGGATCTGCACCGGTTAGACTTAGGCCCCTCTTTTCTCTTCTCTCTGTTGCTTTCTTTTTCATTTTTTCCCTAAAATTTATGCTTTTAGGGTTCTATTATTAGCTTTGATAACAAAACGGATATGGGTATGGGGAATTATAGGGTTTAAGGGTATTTACACTGGTTTTTGTTTGAATTGTTCTCCGAATAATAATAGCTAGGGGTGGGTTCAGTGTAGATTATAAATAAGTAACTAGCTGGCATTGTTGTAGCCTAATGGCACATTTTCTTGACATTGTTTATTGAATGAAAGCCTATAAATTCTGCTGCATGTCTATTTCTCTTTGCTTTTCTTTCTTTGTCAAGTTGGAAAAATAGGAACTTGCTATCAATTAGGTTGAGTTGTTTTTGTTTCTTGTATGTGTGTTTTGGTGTGGGATTTACTGGTTGGTGTGCGTATACATGGCTTCCTTTCTTCTTCCTGGCTGGATTGTGGGTTGGGTGTGTTTGGCAATGGATCAATAGGTTGCACTAACAACAATTATGCATCAAGAGAATCGTGCAAAAAGTGCGGCCAACCAAAGGAGGTAGCGGCGATGCCAGGGATTGCAATGCCTGGAGCTTCTCTTCCTACTTATTCACATTATTTTGCCAGGGCCCAAGGAGGAATGAACCAAAGGATGAGTATTGGAATAATGGGAAGTGGTGCTTCCCAACAGGCGCTTCCTCTGAACTGGTCTATACCAGGGGCTGATAAGTATGGAGTTCATTCGGGGATCCATAATGCTGGACTTCTATATGCAAACCCTGCTAATGAAGTACTTTCAGTTCCAAAAGGATGGCGCAGTGGTGATTGGTTATGCCGTTGCGGTTTCCATAATTATTCATCTCGAACACAGGTATGATGACCGTATATGAGCATTTGAAGAAAATAATGTCCTTTACTTGACTTTTATGCCTTACCCAACTTTGATTTATCTGCAGTGCAAAAAATGCAATGCTTTTCCACCAGGTACATTCTTTCTCAATCAGCAGGCAATTGTCCTAGCGTAAATTTATGTTTTAGAAGCACTTAATCTATGAGTTTCATTATTAAACACTGGTATCAAAGATTGTAACTAATACTGAGTTATTTTCATTCCTATGTGAGTAAAAAGGTCTTGGAATGAAGCGATTGGCATCTGAAGAGCTTGTTCATGACTGGGATAACAAGAGATTGAACGTAGGACATGTAAGGATGAATTATATATTACATGGCATTTAGATTATTTGTAAATAACTTAAACTGTTCTGTGTTTTCTTCCTCATTCTCCATATTCTTCACACTGAATGTGCAGACGGTGGGGCACCGACAAACCCATCCTGGATTTGAGCAAGTGGTAGGGACTAGTGGTAACTTGGTAACTGGACCTTATGCTCCTTATGCTCCTAGTGTAAGCTCAGGTGTCGCTCCAAGTTTCCAAGTCATGATGCCATTGACACAGCAAGCAACAACGCCTGCACTCCTTGGCAAAGGGTCTGTTTGAATTAGCTTTTCCTTTCATGGGCATATGCATATAATTTGGGTGTTAAATCCTGTGGGTAAATAACATTTTGGTGTTTGGTTGGTTGATTCATGCTTATTTTTTTAGTTTCATTTTGCTTCTTTTACATGGATAAATTGTGGAATATCGCCTATGTTGCACATGGGCCGAGGATGTGTACATTATGACGAGCTTGCATTGTTGTGTAGATTTCACATCAGCTTCAATGATAATGACACTTCTTAATCATATTATATTGGCTTGGCAGAGCAAAGCAATGGCGTAACGGGGATTGGATGTGCACAAATTGCAACAATCATAATTATGCATCTCGATTAAATTGCAATAGGTTAGTGTCTAAAGCCCTAAAGCAGTTTTATTCATGATTAATTTACTTTCCTGTTCTTGCCTTAGGAGTGGTAAAACCGCTTTCTCAAAGATTCCTTTGCTTTGTGTTGTATTTGTATAAGAGCCTGACTTTCAAATGTGCACCAATTGTGGTTTCAGAATTGCACTAATAGTTTGCAATTGAATCTTGATCGTGTACTTCCTGTTGCTCCAAATTGAGACATGATATATGATCTGCTTTAGTAGATTGTAGTTTTCTCTGATTGTTGGAACCGTTGTTTTCTGCAGGTGCAAGACTCAAAGAGATGCAACTGCTCAGCCAGTCAATGTCATGTAGTCTGTAAAAACTCTAAAGTCATAAGCCTGGTACTTATTCGAGTTTTGGGCAGCCTGAAAAAATTCATTTTGTACCATGTTGAGGTGAAGATGAACGTTCTATAAGCTTAAAACTGTGGTTTATCTCCATTACATACGTTACTAAGACTAAGAGATATATTGAAATTTCAGTCCTAGTCTCTTCTCTCCAAGAATCTAAATTATAGCTCCATCGTTTGTATACCGTATTCATTGAGTAATATTACATGCTCTAAACTAATTTTTTTCCTTCAATTTTTCTTCGCAATTCTCATGGAGTGATGGTTAAACTAACAGTAAGGTACAATAGCTTTATTCTTGTACTAAACAAGTTCTTCCAGTTATACATCTCTTGCAGGACCTTCGTGTGCAATCTTTGTCCAATCAGTTAAGGATGTGCAACACTACAACCGCAAGATAGATGACTGGTCTTCATTTAATTTTCTGAAATTAGTGTCAGGTGACAGGGTGAGTTACTTGAATTCATCCCGTATCCTTGGAATATAACTCTCAGACACAGGCACACGGGAACTTTTAGCTTCTCCTTCATGTTAATTGTTTGATTGGTATGAAGTATGAACAGTCTCCTATAACGTTGAGATGATGGCGAGTGCATATATTATCGTCAAACGTACAAAATCTTTTGGGAAAGAACACAAAAAGAGGGAAAAATGAAATGATTTGCAGGTTATGTTGATGAGAGATGAGAATCAGGAACCCTTGAGGATGGAGGTGGGGGAGAGAGGCGGTGCATCCAGCTGGTAAAGGTTAAGAGCTGGTCCAACAAACCTGAACAGAATCCAAGCCCCAATCACAATGTAAATTGAGGCGTAAGCAAACTTGTTTATCCAAAACAGCAGCCCCTTCTCCCCGACGTATAGCTCCAACGCCTTCTCTTGCAGACTCATGTCCTCCCACTTCTTTGGAGCAGCAGCAGTTTTAGAACTAACCTGAGCCTTCATGGACCGTCTACCATCCCCATCACTACCCTCCTCCTCTCTCTGCTGTTTCGCCTGCCTTCTCGACCTCTTTTTGAAGCGCAGCCCTGTGGCGTCTGGGGCTGGCGGAACACTGTTGCTGTCAGTCTCCGGGCTACTCGTGCTGCTGCCACCGTCACTGCCAGTGGTGTTGTAAATGAGTGTACTGATTCTGAGACGTCGAGGACGGGCAGGTGAGGAAACTAAGAAGATATGGTTCGGTTTCTGTGCGGTAAATTCTGTGAGGGTGAGGTGGGTTGGTGTTGAGGGGAGGAGATGGAGGAGTTTGGCCTCCATTGTGGTTGCAGGGAAAGCGAGTGGATGGATTTCCTTATCGCTTTCTTTATCTCTCGATTGTTTTTGTTTTGCACTAGGACCTGCCGATCTCTGCTTATGAATAGCTCAGTTGGGCTTTCACTGGGCCTTGAGGATTCGGGGTGGGTTTTTATTCACAGAATTAAAATAAAAAAGCGAAACCACGAAGAAATACATTTGTTGTCCATCAGTATCTTTCTTCCATTATTTTGCTTCAGTGTTTCCTCACGTCAAATTTGATTATACCAATTCCCGCATTCAATAGCGAGTTATTTTTGTATTAGAATATGGAGATATCAATTAGGTTGTTCATCATATTATACTATAAAATGAAAGCATTACATGACGGTGTTTCAAGGACACTTTTAAAAAAATTTCTTAGGGAACTCGATCTCTTACCAATTAATTTCTTCTCCTATTAATAACCCATGGTGTTTCTTCTACAGTGATGAATGTAAGTTCTCAGTTTGGACTCTTTCCGACAGTAAATATTTATATAATGGTTAATATCTTTGTATGATGTTTAATATTGAACTGCTCATTATTGTTCGGCCCAAATTATTCCTTTGTGATTATGAATAAATCGTATTTTGAATGAGAAATAAATTATCTTTAAATATAAAGCAACGATATTTACTACAACTTTGGAATATGGAGCAAAACTGAAAAAAATATTATCTCCATTCATTTCAAAGTAAATATGCCACCAACTGTAAAAATTTTATTTCAACTTTTGGTTCGACAACTAGGCTAGGCCATCCTCCTCCATTATCCCAGTCCCAGATTCCTAGTCCACCAAAGATTGGGTCAACACTCAATAGCCCTACGATTAGGCGTGTCGCTTTATCAATGGTACACGTGTCCGATCCCGATGGGGAATTACCGGAACTCCGAATCCTAGCATGACCCAACTTTTCTTACCCCATAAGACAAACCGACCCCATCCGAAAGCCCATAATTACATCCATATCCAAAATTCCAAAGCGCCTATCGTAGTCGCCAAAACTCAATATACAAGCTCCACAAATACGCTTTTGTCGGCCTCTGCTATATCCATCACCTGTCTGTCTTCAACTCCAAGCAAATTCCACTCACTGGATCAACTCGCCGTCGCGGCGCAGGTCACCATGACCGACCACGACCACGACCACAAAGAAAAACCGCTAGACCAGTTTCTCGTCGGGTACCAGCCCTCAGAGCTCCGAATCGCCTCAGAGTTTCTCACTACCTGGCTTTCCTTCCTCTCTAAAGATCTCTGTCAACACTGCTCCACCAAACTCGCCGATCGAGTCCGCTCTCTTGGCCCAGGTACGCCTTTATTCACTTTTCCTTTGTTTCCAGCGAAAAATTAGGGCTATAAACTATAAAGTGTGTAAAAAGTATAAAACTTTCAATCGTTTAAGTAGAGAGGTTAATAAAGTTAACAAATTCTCAAATTTTAATCCCTTATTTGGCATACTCATCGGGAAATTTTTCGTGGGTATTGTAGAACTTGATGATGATTCGAAACAGGAAAACCCACATGAGAATTCGAGTGATCTGGCATCGACGAGTAAGGAATTGCAGGGGTCTGTTGATAATGATAATACTAATGGTGAAGATAATCATGATGATGACACAAATTCACTTCTTAGTTGGAAAGACGACGGAGCTGACGGGTCACCTGAAGCGTACCCAGAAGCTTCTAGCAGTGGTTTGTCCCCTAAATCCCCGCCTATGGGGACTCCAAGTCCTCGAATGTCGTGGGCTGATATGGCACATGAAGATGAGCTGGAGGAAGAGGAAGACCGTGAATTGAATAAGCGGGTGGTGAATGTAACGGAGACCGGAGGGTTGAGGATAACAAAGCCTACATTGTCTTGGGAGCAGAGGGAGAAAATTCGCTTCATGAATGTTAGGAGAAAGAAAGATTTTATTTGTTTGGAGAGAGTCAATGGGAAACCTGTTAACATTCTGGATGGTCTTGAGCTGCACACTGGTATATTCAGTTCGGCTGAACAGAAGAGGATAGTTGAGTTCGTTTACTCACTTCAAGAGAGGGGCAGGAAGGGTGAATTGAAAGGTTAGTCTTTTCCTTTAGAGTACCTATTCTCTTCATGTTAAGAATTTTTCTGTTCTTATTTATATCAAGTTTCTATTATCTTGATATTTTTGTGTGTACAAACCCATAAATAGAAAATGGTAACGTTTTGGTTGCCTAACTAGAATGTAGAAAGGCATTCAAACTCTATAACTTTGTTATTTTGTGGGGTTAGGTCTATATTACTTGATGCCCATAATTTCAATTGTTTCCTTTGATGTATTTATATCTGTTCTGGCCCCCATATTATATCTGTTACTTAGTTCTAAGTTCCTTTAAGCTTTCAAAATGGTACATGTCAAGCTAAAATTCCCCCTCTCTTTCCCTGAAGATTATTGAGTTATCTTTTATCTATGGTTAATATTTAACACAGAAAAATATGTTGTTTGGAAAAATACCAAAAAATGTCAGCATATACTAATTAGTTTAAACTTTTCTGTGCTCTAGTTAATTCTGTGACATGGAACTTCTGTATTTTTTTTTTGTTGTAAGTTTTTCCAACTTTGTTTCCAGTTCCCTTCTAATATATTGAGTTTCAATTTTTCTCATTGGGAAATGTATGTTGTGTTTGCCTAACCTTTTCTGAATTTCTCGCAGCACGTACATATACAGCACCCCAAAAGTGGATGAAGGGCAAGGGACGAGTAACCATTCAATTCGGGTGTTGTTACAATTATGCAGTGGTTTATGCCTATCTCATTATAACTTCCATATTTAGCGACCTTACATCTTTTATTTTCTTATTTGATTACAACATTTAGAGATCTGCTTAACTATGATTACAGTACATAATCACTAAAAATATGCTCAAAGGCACTTTAAAGTGTTATTGATGTTAAATGCTTCAACTGATGTGCTCTGCTGGTTGCAGGATAAATATGCTAATCCTCCTGGTATCCTTAAGGATGATGTTGTAGATCCTTTACCTGATCTTTTCAAGGTGATCATTAGGAGGCTTGTAAAGTGGCATGTGCTTCCCCCGTCCTGTGTACCTGATAGTTGCATTGTCAATATATATGAAGAAGGGGACTGCATACCTCCGCATATTGACAACCACGACTTTGTTCGACCTTTCTGTACTGTATCCTTTCTTAGTGAATGCAATATTGTTTTTGGTTTGAACTTAAAGGCTATAGCAGCTGGCGAGTTTGAAGGTTCCTTTGCAATCCCCTTGCCAGTTGGGTAAGTATGCTCTCCTGATGCATTAGCCTCCCTTGTTGATTAGCCTCTACCCATTGTTTGCCATTGCATTTATTTAAATTTAAGTTTTTGATATTAACATCGACCTTTTCATGGATTTGAAGTCTTCATAATCAGCCCTTTCTCGTGCAGATCTGTTCTGGTGTTAAATGGAAGGGGCGCTGATGTGGCTAAGCATTGTGTGCCTGCAGTACCTACAAAACGGTAGAGTAGTATAGTTCTCATCTCTTTGTAATTTCTTGCACTTTATGATTTATGTTCAGGCTGTTTACCTACTCTTTTTATTCATGTCTTAGGATATCGATCACATTTAGAAGAATGGATGAATCCAAAAGGCCAAACGATTATATCCCAATACCTGATCTGCAGAATATTCAACCATTGTCCTTTGAAGATGATAAGACAATGAGATCAAATACTCCTAGAGGCGAGCGTCAAACGAACTGGCAGTCCTATAGAAGAGCAGGTAACTCAGAAATGAGAGGATCTTCAGACAGAAGTGTCCACTCAGAGCCGCACGACTCAAATTGGAGTCGATGTGGATCTGCAGAAAGAAACGACGTATACTTGGAGCCTCGCGCCCCAAATTGGAGTCAACGTGGATCTGGAGAGAGAAGAGATATGCACTCAGAGCCTCGTGACTCAAATTGGAGTCAACGAGGATCTGCAATCAGAAGAGATATGCACTCAGAGCCTCGTGACTCAAATTGGGGTCGACGCAGATCTGGAAATAGGTGGAACTGAGGTAGGGTCAATGTGAACACCCAGAGCTAGCTAATGTTGGTTGCTTCATTGTCAAGATAAAGTGTTGCTGTGGGCACATTTCAACATTTGGAGGGCTTTATATTTGGTTTGTTAACATATGGTCTGATGAGTTTGTTGTCAGGGTTCTTACGTATTTAATCTCGGAAAAGATATGTTTAGGCATGTTAACTGTGCTTGGGTTTATTCTTTGTACAAGAGCAAATGTTTGTGTATAGGCGAATGCCGGAGTCAAGAGGAGGCATCTAAGGCGGTGACCGGAACTGAAGCTGTCTGGAATGCCTCTTAAATTTGTTGGGATTCTTATTTTACTTGTAAGGAGCTGGTTGCATAACTAGCTAGGGTGCCACTATTGGGTTTGTGAGTTTTTAAAGCATGTGAGTTGTATTATATATTGGAATTGGATCAACCTACTTAAAGCTGGTTGTTTGTAGCATATTGCGGCTGCATTATCCAAATGATTGGTTTGTGATCGAATGGATGTGTTAAAAGTCGAAAAATATACCCAACCATCTTATGAACTAGAGTCGGAAGAAAAAAGAAAAAAGAAAAAAGAAAGAAAAAAAGAAAAAAGAAAAAAAACATCTTATGAACTAGAGTCCAGGAAATAAAGAGGCAAAGGATTCAAATCGAGACCCCTAATCAGTAATCACTCACCTTTCAAATCCAAATTTGAGCCATAATCACCGAATAAAACTATAGTTAGGGGCGTTCAATGTTCGATGTAAGCAAAAAGTCAAATCTTAATCACTCAACTTCTGTAAACAATGACCTAGCTAAGGAAGTAAGGAGAAGGCCCACGAAGCCATGCATGACAACGCCGGAAAACTATATAAACTAGTTGATAAATATTATTCATAAATTAAAATGTCACGGGCTATTATTGGGACTACATCATATAATTTGAACTCGTGAGTTGTGTACCTTTTTTCCCACTTTTTATCTTGATTCTAATTGTTCCCACTTTTTATCTTGATTCTAATTGTTTTTCGTCATAAATTCAAAATTTAAGACGAAATTGAAGTTTCATTTTGCATACGTCCACCTACTGAGTTAAAAGACTCGTGTGTATAGTGTGCATTTGGCCTTCATTTATGGTATGAACTTCTACTATGTTGTTTTTCCACAATCAAGTTCTAAACTTTGAGACATAGTTCTGTGGTCCTGTGACCATGCGTTTATTTCACCCATAAAAAAAACTAGAACAAAATAGATACGGAAAATAGGTGAGAGAGGAGTCCAAGTTTGAACGCAACAGTGTGGTGTTGGTGTGGTCCTATGTCCTACAAATGCTCATGTACATACCCCAAACCTCAAAAACCGCCCAAAGGGATAGCCAAATCTGCACACATTTTCATCTACAATATCCTCGCATAGAATTTTATTTTACGTGTTATAATATATGAATGATTTAGTTCAGATGTATATATAATTACTGTTGGATTTTTAACTCACTTCCAACCTCTAATCTAAAGCTAATTTCATTCTCAGTCCAAAAATTACCATACTGACAATTGATGGGTTAATCCCTCCATTAAATGTAGGAAAATTAATATAATCTTTGAAATTTCTCAAATGAAGACTTTTGATATCTCAATGCACATGTGATGGATTGTGGACGGATGTGATTTTGGGTAGGTTCATTCATACGCATGAAAACAAGGAAGAACACTTATTGATAGAGAATACTATACTTATGAGAATTACCATGAGATTAATTGAAGACAACCCTTATGCATGACTATGCATGATGACTTTTTTCCATCCATCCCTATATAAAGGAGAGGGATTGAGCATTCTTAATCATTTTTCAAACAGCAAGTAATCCGCCAAAGTGAGAGTGAGAAGAGAATTCCTCATTGTGTGAGAAATATAGAGATAACCTCTTTTGTGAGAAAAAACGAGAAAGTGAGAAAGTGAAATCATCTTGAGTGAATCCAAGAGAGAGTTGTGTATCCACCATTGAGTGATATTGTATTTGTAATCTCATTATTCATAGTGAAAGAATTTTGGAGCTGCTGTCCGAGGACGTAGACACACTTCCGAGCCTCGTTAAATTTTGGTGTTCTCTTTCATTTTTTTACTTCCACTTTATTTCTGCCAATTTATTTACTCAATTGATTTTGAGGGTGAAAAAAATTTGATCATGGTGATTATAATTTTCTATTTGATTTGTACATCTTTCCCAACAACAATATGGGAATTTTCATTCTAGCTCCACTGGTGAGCAGTTCGATTCACCATAAGAAAATTGTCTATTTACAACACTTTTTTTTGCGATAGACCACACGCCCCACGCAAAAGACCAACAATTTACGGGGAAAGTTAATTGTATGAAAACTTTTGCTACATAATTCTAAGTCATGTTGCAATTAATGCTGCGACTATTGCAAATACGATTTATACACGGGGGGCGCTAAAATCTGTCGTAAAAATGCAAAACGCATAGATGAAAAGCTTTCATTTCCCTCTCGCCTTCTGGCTTGTCTTTTTTCACTCCCTTTGCTTAACTTTCAATTTCTAGAGAGACTCAAGATAGAGGAATGAGGGAGCTGGGTGATAGACAGAGGAGGCTTCGTGGAGGAGATCGATAAACACGACTTCGCAGAGGAGATCGATGGATGCGACTTCGGTACTTGATGGAAGAGATCGAAGAAGGAGGCTTCGCAAGCTCGCGAATGACGCTTGGCGGACTCGCGACGGATCTGTCGTTGACTCGCGAGGTAGGAAAAACTAACTCGTAAATTGCGATGGAGATGGATATGGACGGAGTCGTGGCGATGGAGGTGTCAGTCAACGTTGGGTCTAGGATTTCCAAATTTGGGGCTTGGACAAGGTTAGGGTTTCTCAATTAGGGCATGTCGCCAGTTCTCTTTGATTTCTATATAAGCTTATGATGTTGGCTTTAATTTGTGAGTTTTTTACTCGTTTCTTGTGGTGATTTGAGAGGGGATGTTGTGACTAAGTTGATATTGATTTCTGTTGGGGATTTGAATTGGGAGTAGTGTGAATTCATATTAATTTATGCTGTGCTTGGTTACTGATAAGGCAAGACCTAATGATTTTCCCCACTCTCTACTTAATTTTGCATTCATATGTCAATTTGGTTCCTCAATTATCCATTTTTGTGCCTAATCGATTAATTTTTCCTGAATTTTATCGCTATTTGCTTGTTTTTTTGTTAACCTAGTGAAGCTATGCTTATCAATCTGATTTTATTTTTTATTTTCATTGTGTATGTGGTCCAGATCATGCTACTTTTAGAATTGTTTGTTATGAGTTTGATTGTTTTAATGCTACGTTTCATATGATTCATTGCTGAAACATCTTTACGCTGCTTGCCTATCATTGATAGATCGAATTCTTTAACCTAAAGTGTCCTCTAAGAAATGTACGTATCGTTTTTATCTTAATTGAAAATGATGAAACTAGTATGTAATGCAAGCAATATTAGCGTAGCGTGTACAATGGAATTAAGAGATACTATTATCTGTGACAGCTTCTCAGCTGTGTCGATGCAATTACATAAGTGATGCCAGTACAGGTGTTTAGAGCTAGATAATGTGATATGAATACTAATGATTTTGGCTTATCCTTCCATTCTGTTGGAAAATTTTAATTTTCAAGTTTTGATTCTTGATGTCAAAATTGTCAGGACCAATCTCAAATCCCTCCGGAATTAACGCGGGACACGCCTGATCCTCGGACAAGGGAAAATTCCGACCTTAGCCCCACCGGGCTTCTAGAGTGCGCCAGGATCTGGAGGAGGAGTGTGATGCCTTGGTCTCCGCTACATCCTGCATCCGCGATCAACCTGAAGGACATTAAAACTATGAAAAACTGTGAGTGGACGAAAATAAATAATTTAATAAAAGCAAAGTCACAAAAAGACGTTTATGTCCTTCACTAAAAAACATGCATGCATTCGTAAACCAGTTATCAAATCATTTCTCAAATCATTAAACCATTGGGGCCTTAGCCCAAAACCGTAAATGAAACCGTATTGGAACTCAGCCCAAATCCAAAAGTGTAGGGACTCAGGCCAAAACCAATCATGTGGGTCTCAGTCCAAATCCAGTACAAGTGGGTCTCAACCCAAAAACCAATACCAATGGGTCTCAGCCCAAAAACCAATCCTCAGTATCCCTGATGCCTTACATTCGAGATGTCACAATCACACCTGTCACAATTCCAAGCTACGCGTACTACCTAGGGTCTCAAATCCCAAGTCTCCTCAGGGTCTACCCAGGTCAATGACCCTCCCTAGGGAGAGGTTTTAACCTCTAGCAATCCCTACTCCTGTGTAATGACCCGAACCGGGATTATTAATATTTTAATGTAAAATGACTATTTTACCCTTGAGGGGGGAAAACTTTGAATTTTTACCCGGGAAATAATTTAGACTTTGACCCATGACTATGACGTAGATCGGGGACGTCACGAATCCGTAGACAGGCGGCACGCCGAAATCGGAGTTCGTATGAAAAAGTTATGGTCACGGAAGCGTATGAGAGGAATTTACGAACCGAGAGAAAACGATTAAAATATTAATTAATTATGGGAATCCGTGCAAACCCTAGATTTAAACCAAGCCAGCGGATGAGTGACAAGTGTCACTCATCCAAGGGTGCACTATTCCAATAAAGCAACCCTATGAGCATATTGGTCCATTGTTTATTAATTCATTTTCCATCATTGAATCCCAGCCATTTATTTCCTGATCAAACTCATCCCAGCCCTTCATCATATCTGCTTTTTCCTTCTCATGCACGATCATATCTCTCTCACACAACACAAACACACATTCATTTTTCCCTAACCGTGCAAGCACCTCCTTTCGATTTTCTCTCAACCCAAACGCCCTAACCAGCAACCCTCACACCACCAGGCGACATTCCTCAGCACCACCATCATCTCCACAGCTCCACCGTGCACCACCAGCAACCACAACCCTTCCTCCCGGCCTGAACAGACCCGAAAAGCCCCCAGACCCGAAACACAGAAGAATCGGATCCAGGAAGCAAAACAGCACCTTCTCACCTTATCGACTTGAACGGAGCTCTAGTTGACACCTTGAGGACCCCAGGAGCACGGCTGAACGAACGACGAAGGCCACGGCGACGACACGGCAGAGGTAACGCCCAAAACCCGAGAAACCCGTTTACCTCCCCTGTTTCGAACCAAACCGTTTTAACGTTTAGGGTTTGACTCTTTGATTAGGGACATGCTCTAGGGTCAGAGACGAGCTCATAGGCACCGGTTTGGACGACTGAGATGGAGTGGATAGCCGGAGAAAATGACCGGAGTTTGGCCGGGAACTTCATCGAGGCCCAGGTACGATTCTACTGGTTTTCTTCCAGTTTTGAGGCTATGGAACCGTAGAACAGATCTAGACGACTCAGTAGGATTGAACCCTGTCAAAAATGGTGGCCGGAAACGGACTGTGGAAATGGGTCAAGGCGCGGGTCAACGGCGACCCGGTTCCAGTAAACGGGTTGACCCGATACTGTAGTAGTGATGATGTCATCATACTGACGTCACTTCTAACGTCATGATGACGTCATCCTATCAGAGATTGTCAGATCAGGGGCCAACCAGAGTATGCCACATGTCATCTGACAAGTGTCAGTGATGACGTCATGCTAGCATCAGCATGACGTCACTGCTGACGTCAGCAGCACTGTAGCAGCGTTGACTAGGCGCGTGGGGGTGCATGTGAACAGTATTTTTGGTGAAACCAGTACCATTTTCAAAGTTTCGACGATACGAATCCAATGGTGGTGGTTTCGTGTCGATCAGAGATCGTTAAGATAGTCAAAATGGGGTTTGAAGCCTCAGGAATAGTGATCGGGTTGCGTATTCGAGACGGATCTGTTCTAGGGTCTTAGTATTGGAGTTGTAGGGTCCTTTAGTGACTCTTAGATATGTGAATACAAGTTTTAGCAGTCGTTGAGCAGCGAGGACCGAGTGTGAGTGGGCTGTTTGATTTATAAAAGGCTTGCATGCATAAACTGTTTTACTATTTCCACTTATGATTTAGATGAGTACTATATGAACTGTTTATATCTATTATTATAATGTTTTGGGCATGAGACCCGTCCGGATTATATGTGGATTGTGTTCTGGGATGTCCGGGGGACATAGGGTAAACTATACTGTTATTGTACTGTACTTTCCTACCTGTCTATCTTGTCTCCTCCAGGGAGGGTCGTTGACCCGGGTGGACCCTGGAGTAGTCACGGGGCCCTAACTCAGTGGAGTTGACCCCCCGTTGGGTTGCTTACTCTCAGGAAGGCATGTTCGTATACCTCGGGCAGTGACCGGGATACCGGGCACTGATGTACCTAGAGAGTCTTGGGTGTGAGACCCTGACTGGCAACACGTAGTCTTAGAACCGTGACATCATTTGGGTTGGGTTTTACAGTGTACTAATATGATAGTTTCTCCTTTCGATTATGCTTATGATTTTGTAATTATGATTTCATTATGATATTGTGTTTTCAATGCATGCAAGGTTTGGAAAACGGAGGGGTAAAACCTTATGATTTACTTTATGATGAAATTGATTTATAAACTGTTTATTTTTGGCCCATTCACTCTTTAAATGTTTTACTGACCCCTCCAGGCCGTGACACGGAACTAGAAGAGGATCCGGAGGAGGAGGAAGAGGCTTAGTTTATTCGATGTGCACCTGTACACCCCCTTGTGGGTAGGTTGAGCACCAAATAATGTACTCTGACTATTGTGCTCACGTTTTGTTATTTTACTATCCCTTGTCTGACAGCTATCACTCTGAATGTAAGGACCTGTCCCGGGAATTAGGATTAACAAAGTGATTAGTGACAGATTAGTTAGCTTAATCGGTGGTTAGTTGGTTACTTTTGGACTTGGGGCGTAGAATGACGATTTTGCCCCTAGGTTGGGCAAATTAGTGACTTTTTGTTTGGGCGGTCAATTGGGCATTGACCGATGACTGTGACGTATTTTGGGACGTCACGAGTTCGTAGACAGGTGACACGCCCTATTCCGACATCCGAGGAGGAAGTTATGATGTTCGGAAGGTTGAGGGCACTTTCGTAATTTGGTTAAAAGAAAGGGAAAAGTTAAATTTTTGTACAATAGAGTTTTTATACGTAAACCGAGGACCGTTAAGTAGATCTCGTCGTCCTGAGTTCAATGACAGGCGGCATGCCTTCATCGGACGTCGGAGGAGCAAGATAGGGGTCAAGAATGGCGAAGGGTAAAATGGTAATTTTGACTCACAAGGGGCATTTTGGTCTCTTTGGTGCCTTGGAAATTGTGCATTTCAGATTGGGACAAGTGTACAGAAGGTATTGGATATTTTGAGTTTGGGACCATAGGATCTGGACACGTGGGCTGTGTCTAGTGGCTTCTAGCCTCTTTCATCGTTCAATTAATTGTGTTTAAGCTTGTTTAACCCCTTCAAAATTGAGAGAATAGGGACTGAGTTTTGGGAGGAAAAATTGATCGGGTTGCAGGGTGAGTGAACTTTGGGAGTGTGTGAGTGTGATCAGGGGAAGGCTGAGAGTGAAGGGAATGCGTTGGGAGAAGCTGGAGAGTCTAGTGAGTGTGTGAGGAGGGTGGAAAACCAGGAAAACAGAGAGGGAGTTTTGGTGGTGGTGCTGCCGTGTTTCGATCAAACCGGTCGAGTTTGGAGCTGTGGGAGTGTTCTAAGGACGGAGGAGAAATGCTAGACGGATTAGACCCACGACGGAGCTCACGGTGGAGGTCAGCAAGCAGGTAATTTCTCAGGTTCCCTCTGTGTACTCTGTTTTTCAGTTTAGTTTCAAACATAAAGTCGTAGGTTTTGAGGCTGAATCGAAGTGTCCTGTGAGTTCTACTAGGTTTAGGAAGTCCCTAGGAACCTCCAGTTGAGAAGCCGTGACGGGGGGATGCACGGGTGGCCGGATTCAGAAACAGAGGTTTTGGACGGGTTTAAGTTCTAATTTGGGAGAGGAGTATTAGGCCGTGATGTCGAGTGTTTGGTAGTGGAATAGGTTGCTAGGAAGGGGACGAAACTAGTGGGATCAAAAGGGTTGGAAACGGACTGGATTTGAGGGGAAAACCGGTCACGCCGGTTCGGTTCGGTCAGACCGGTCTGAACCGGGTGAACTGAGGTTGAAGACGATGAACAGTGCAGGCACGTGAGGCCCACGCGCATCCACTTTGGGCTGTACGAGGGGGCGCGTGGTGACTGTTCTGGGGAAACTTCCAACATAGTTTTTGGTCTAATCGGTGTAACAAATCTTTTGGTACAAGTTTCGGGGCGATCAGACGTTGTTTCGGGTTAGTTCCACGAGATCGAAGGTTTAGGGTTCTGTTTAAGTACGTTTAAAAATCCGGGGAAAATTAGGGAAATTAGGGTAAGCTAAGTTGAAGAGTTTGTGACTCGTTTTGGTGACTCTGGACAGGTCGGGAAGTACCTGAGACGGAAGAGGATCGCACGGGATGTGATTGACTCACGCAGAAAGTTCTGAGTGGACTGTTTGTTTTCTAATCGAGCATGCATAACTGTTTTACTTATTTCATTCTGTTTCGATCATGCTTTTGGGCTTTCGATATATGATTTCATGAATTATGTTTCTATATTCTTGCTTTACTTAATTATGCTTTCTATAATTGTTTTTCTTATCGGATTTACACGTACTTCGAGAATATGATTTCTATGATGCTTTTGAGTATGGTTTCGGATGAATGATTATATTTATACGCATTCTAGTTTATTACGATATGTGGATTTGATTGAGGTTGGACGTGAAAGTCGGGAGGAAGTCCCCTTTTAAGCAAATGTGATTTCGGTTTTTCGAAGATTTTCGGTTTGGCTTTGGTTTTCGGATTTGATGGATTTTCTGATACATGAAAAACGGTTTTGAGTTTAAAGACTCGGAAAGACCCACTAGATCTGGTTTTGAGTTTAAAGACTCGGATTGATTTACGAGAGGGGGGGGGGGGGGGGGAGGGGGGAGGCTGGACTGATGTGTTTCAGTTTAAAGACTCGGTATGGCTTTGAGTTTAAAGACTCGGATATAATACCCCCCGAGGCCTGTGATTGTGTTTTGAGTTTAAAGACTTGTTGATATCCCGGGAAGGCCTAGTTATTGCGCATTGTGTTTTGAGTTCAAAGACACGGGCGCACTTGAGATCCAGTAAACTTGTATGATCAATGTTTTTCACTGGTTTTGCACGGTTTTGGGCTGTGACGCGAATGACTTATTTTATGGATTTAGGGCCGAGGTCTTGAACTTTGGTTTTGATTTCTGATGATTTCTGCACGTTGTTTCCTTTCATACTACTGTTGTTTTAAGTTACTTGGTTATGCATGCATGCTTTCAAAACGGAGGCTGTAACCCTGATTTCTTTATGAAACTGTTTTATACCTCTTATTTATTTTTAGTCCACTCACATTTTTAATGTTTTTAACACCCTCCAGGTCGTGGTGCGAGCGTTGGGGCTACCGTTGAGGCAAAAATTGAGGCATAAATACATCCGTTGCGTGCTTAGCTTACAGTAGGGCTTGTTTTCGTTTTCGTACTGTTACGATGCTCTGTAAAATCTAACTTTTCTCCCTGGTCTGGCAATGTAAATTATGGGTTTTTGTAAGGTTCTTTTGGTCTTTTACTTGCGCTTGTTAAACGGGAGCAGGGTTCACTTCGGTTATCGGGGTGATAATCGGGGTGGGTCCTGACAATTGGTATCAGAGCATAGGTTTGTTGGTTTGTGTCTGTTGCGAGGTTGTGTTTAGGTCGTTTTACTTACTTTATGCCTCTTTCAGCGTACGATTGACCATGCCTCCGAGACATGAGCCCCCTCCACGACCTGAAGTAGCGAGAGATGCGGAGAGTTCTCCGATTGAGCGAGCCCAGCGGCTTGGGGCTACGACGTTTAGTGGTGAGGCAGACCCTGAAGAAGCCCACAGGTGGATCATGAGACTTGAGCGAATTTTTGCAATGATGCGATGCCCACCGGAGGACCGAGTGTTACTAGCTACCTTTTTACTCGACGGTGTGGCGTATGAGTGGTGGTATACCCTCGAGCTGTCAGGCTGGGACGCCCATACAGTGCCTTGGGAGACGTTTAGGGAGCGGTTTCTGGATCAGTACTACCCTCGTTCATTTCGCGATGCTAAGGAGGCTGAATTTCTGCAACTCCAACAAGGGAGTATGACTGTGGCTGAGTACGAATAGAAGTTTCAGATGTTGTCCCACTTTGCTCCTGCATTTGTGGCTATGGAAGCCGAAAAGTGCCGTAGGTTTGAATTGGGCTTGCGAGGTGAGATTCGAGCCATAGTGACTGCCGGATCGTTTGCTACTCTCCGAGAGTTGTCGGATGCTGCAGTGAGGGTAGAGGCTAGCTTGCCGGTACGACGCCGGGAGCCTCCTTTTTCCAAAACTTCGAGCCAGAGGACTCCGAAGAGGGGAAATTACGGTGGAACGTCATCCACGGGAGATGACCGTTTTAGCAGACCTGGTAGTTTCCAGAGTTCAGGGTTCCGTGGGCACCGAGCACAGCCGACCCCACAAGCTAGTTCGACATCTGTTGCGTCCATAGGGAGACCGAGTGGAGGACCCATTCGAGATGTTTCTAGTGTCATCTGTTTCTACGGTGGAGAACGAGGCCACTACCGAAGGGAGTGTCCGTCCTTACTACTGGGGGGAGGTGCAGGTTGAGGTACAGTGGAGCTAGGATGGAGCACGGCCTCAGTATCGGGGACAGTAGGCACTTGAGGAGGTGGTGGTGCCACTAGTGGTTCGAGGGGACGTGGCCGAACTTCAGGATCCCAGGCCTGAGTGTTTGCGATGACTTAGCAGGAGGCTCAGTCAGCACCTGGTGCTGTGACAGGTACTTTTAGTATCCTTGGTCGTGTTGTACACATTTTTGTTGGATCTTGGGGTAGAGTTTAGGATTTTCCTCTAGGTGACTCCGAGTGACAAGGTTCAGGACTACAGTGAGTTCCGTTGAAGGATGACAGAAGGGATTAGAGAAGGAGTGACTATAACTGATCGATATGAGGTTATTGAAGAGAACCCACAATCTAGGAGTGCCTTTAGGACTTTGTTGATTCATTCCGATAGGGTGGTCGGAGCCGTTGAGGACGTGAAGGTGAAGTAGTGAGTTGGGTTGTAGTTGAGTTACCTTAGGTTTTCCTACCGACCAAGAGATCGGGAGTCTGGGGAAAACTTGAGCTGGTTTCCGGAAGGTGTAGGTGGTTTTACGTGAGGATGTACTCTATGAACTCTGTTTGGGTACTCTACAATGAGGTATTCTCAAATACCTTTGTTTCTTTTCGTAGAGTTTCCCCTTGCGCACACCATGAAGTTCTAGTTCGTAGTATCGGACGGAGGTACGTTCGACTTAACAGAATGTCGGACTTGTCGAACTGGTAGTAGGAGTATTGTGGCGTACTTAGACCAGTTGTTGTTTGGTAAGAGTTGACCATCGGGTAGGAAACTCCACACCTAGGGTACGAGGTGCGGAATTTCGGGGACGAAATTCTTTTAAGGAGGGTAGATTGTAAGGACCCGTCCCGGGAGTTAGGATTAACGAAGTGATTAGTGACAGATTAGTTAGCTTAATCGGTGGTTAGTTGGTTACTTTTGGACTTGGGGCATAGAATGACGATTTTGCCCCTAGGTTGGGCAAATTAGTGACTTTTTGTTCGAGCGGTCAATTGGGCATTGACTGATGACTGTGACGTAGTTTGGGACGTCACGAGTCCGTAGACAGGTGGCACGCCCGATTCCGACATCCGAGGAGGAAGTTATGATGTTTGGAAGGTTGAGGGCACTTTCGTAATTTGGTTAAAAGAAGGGGAAAAGTTGACTTTTCGTACGATAGGGTTTTTACACGTAGACCGAGGACCGTTAAGTAGATCTCATCATCCTGAGTTCAACGACAAGCGGCATGCCTTCATCGGACATTGGACGAGCGAGATAGGGGTCTAGAATAGCGAAGGGCAAAATGGTAATTTTGACTCACAAGGGGCATTTTGGTCTTTTTGGTGCCTGGAATTGTGCATTTCAGATTGGGACAAGTGTACAAAAGGTATTGGATATTTTGAGTTTGGGACCATAGGATCTGGACACGTGGGCTGTGTCTAGTGGCTTCTAGCCACTTTCATCGCTCAATTAATTATGTTTAGGCTTGTTTAACCGTTCAAAATTGAGAGAACAGAGACTGAGTTTTGGGAGCAAAAATTGATCAGGTTGCAGGGTGAGTGAACTTTGGGAGTGTGTGAGTGTGATCAGGGGAAGGATGAGAGTGAAGGGAATGCATTTGGAGAAGCTGGAGAGTCGAGTGATTGTGTGAGGAGAGTGGAAAACCAGGAAAACAGAGAGGGATTTTTGGTGGTGGTGCTGTCGTGTTTCGATCAAACCAGTCGAGTTTGGAGCTGTGGGAGTGTTCTAAGGACGGAGGAGAAGTGCTAGACGGATTAGACCCACGACGGAGCTCACAGTGGAGGTCAGCAAGCAGGTAATTTATCAGGTTCCCTCTATGTACTCTATTTTTCAGTTTAGTTTCAAACTTAAAGTCGTAGGTTTTGAGGTTGAATCGAAGTGTCCTATGAGTTCTACTAGGTTTAGGAAGTCCCTAGGAACCTCCAGTTGAGAAGCCGTGACAGGGGGGATGCACGGGTGGCCGGATTCAGAAACAGTGGTTTTGGACGGGTTTAAGTTCGAATTTGGGAGAAGAGTATTAGGCCGTGATGTCGTGTGTTTAGTAGTGGAATAGGTTGCTAGGAAGGGGAAAAAACTAGTGGGATCAAAAGGGTTGGAAACAGACTGGATTTGAGGGGAAAACCGGTCACGCCGGTTCAGTTCGGTAAGACCGGTCTGAACCGGGTGAACTGAGGTTGAAGACGATGAACAGTACATGCGCGTGAGGACCACGCGCAGCCACTTTTGGCGGTGTGTGGGGGCGCGTGGTGACTGTTCAGGGGAAACTTCCAACTTAGTTTTTGGTCTAATCGGTGTAACGAATCTTTTGGGACAAGTTTCGGGGCGATCGGACGTTGTTTCGGGTTAGTTCCACGAGATCGAAGGTTTAGGGTTCTGTTTAAGTACGTTTAAAAATCCGATGAAAATTAGGGAAATTAGGGTAATCCGGGTTTCGTTACTAAACTGTTTTATACCTCTTATTTATTTTTAGTCCACTCACATTTTTAATATTTTTAACACCCTCTAGGTCGTGGTGCGAGCGTTGGGGCTACCGTTAAGGCAGAAGTTGAGGCATAAAGTCATCCGTTGTGCGCTTAGCTTACAGTAGGGCTTGTTTTCGTTTTTGTACTGTTACTATGCTCTGTAAAATCTAACTTTTCTCCCTGGTTTGGCAATGTAAATTATGGCTTTTTGTAAGGTTCTTTTGGTCTTTTACTTGTGCTTGTCAGACGGGAGTAAGGTTCACTTCGGTTATCGGGGTGATAATTGGGGTGGGTCCTAACACTGAACAATGTTGTTGCACGTTATTTATCTATTTGAGTATTTAGTTTTTATTTAAGGGTAATTTTGGTATGTTTGGAGTCGTTGTCAGACGGGAGCGGGGCACGTCCTTGTGTGGTCCTAGTGGGATTGGGACGGGTCCTGTCATCCTGAGTCACTATACGGACTGGTAGCTCCGTGACTACTCCAGGATAATACGAGACGTCTGGAGGAGACAACTTGCCACTCCAGGATACTACGAGACGTCTGGAGGGCATCCGTTCACGAGGATGGTATACGGAAAACCATTTTCATATTTCATTTCCAAAACCATTCAAAGGGCCACGCCCGGGTTTTCCATAAACCATCGTAAATCCAAATATGGGTCCCTGCCCCGAAATCATGTTTATAAACCCTAACTGGGCCTAATGCCCGATTTCATAACCAATTGGGCCTCAAGCCCGAGTTCGTAAACCAACGGGGCTCCCGGCCAACTCGTATAACTCAAATGGGCCTCTAGTCCGATTTCTCATTAAATCAAATGGACTCCAAGTCCGATGGTTTCCAACTAAATGGGCTCATGCCCGATTCCATGTTTTCAAATCCAAAACCCGTTCGTCAAACCATCATTGAAAACACAGCACGTATAAGTATTGTATAAAACCGAAAACCTTGAAATACGTGCAAATACGTAAATACTAAGCTACCACAAACAATGCACTCAAGGCATTCCAAAACATGTATTAAAACACATATAAAACATTTATGCATGCATCAATTTAGAAAGTAAAGTCCACTCACATACCGTCCAAAGTCGCGCCTCGATATACGTGCCAAACGCCCTTCCCGGGCTAATCACTATCTCCGGAGCTCCCGAATATGTGCAAAACATAATAGAGGGTTACTAACTACTTAAATAACCACTCACTAAAACCCCGTAATTTTTCGAAAATTTTAACTATTTTTAATCTCGATCCTAAACCTTCGGACACCCCGAAACATATCAAAACGATGTCCGATCGACACGAAACCAGTCCCAAAATGTTCGTTACATCGAATAGATGATTTCACATGTTGGAAACTTCCCCAGAAAGTGGGCCACACACCCACACTGTAACGACCCGTCCTGGAAATTAGGGTTAAGATTGTGATTAAGATGGGATTAGTGAGTTAATTGGTGTTTAGTTGGTAAATTTTGGTCGGTTAGCGTAGCATGACGATTTTGCCCCTGGTCTCGGCCAATAGTTGACTTTTAGTTCGAGCGGTCAATTGGGTAGTGACCGATGACTGTGACGTAGTTCGGGACGTCACGAGTCCGTAGACAGGTGGTACGCCCGATTCCGACATCCGAGGAGGAAGTTATGATGTTCGGAAGGTTGAGGGCATTATCGTAATTTGGTTAAAATAGGGGGGAAAGTTGACTTTTCGTATGATCGGGTTTTGACATGTTGACCTAGGACCGTTAGGTAGATCTCGTCGTCCTGAGTTCAGTGACAGGCGGCACGTGTTCATCGGAGTTGGGATGAGTGAGTTACGGGTCTGGAACGATAAGGGCAAAATTGTAATTTTGGAGTTAAAGAGGGGCAGTTTGGTCTTTTGTATTTTGGGCTTGGTGCAGCCGGATTTGGACAAGTGTCCAGGGCAGAGAGGAGATTTTTGCGTGAGGCTTGAGGGATGGTGACACGTGGGGCTTGGCTAGAGGGTTCTAATGAGTGCACGAGTGTTTCAAATCGTGCAGGTGTGTGTGTGCTCGTGTTTGTGTTCGAACCAGAGAGAAACAGAGACTGAGAGATTGGGAGAATGGATTGGTGACTGTGTGTGTTTGTGCGAATTGGTGAGTGTGTAAGTGACTAAGGGAAGGTGAGAGTGTGAGGATTGAGTGGTGAGGACTGCTCATGTACGGGAACTGGTGTGAGAAGGGGGAGAGTTCAAGGGAAAAACAGAGAGAATAAAGAGGAGTTTGGGTGGTGGTGTGGCCGTGTGCTGTTCGTTTGGGCTCGACGGGGGGCGAGGGCGACTCTGTGGACTCCAGGGAGTGCAGTGGTGAGCACGGCGACGATCGACGACAGGTAATATCATCTTCCCGTTCTTTTGCTCTGTTTTGACCGTGAACTTCAAACCAAAAGTCATGGCTTTTGGGGTTGAGTCGATGGTTTTGGTGAGTTGGGTGGGACTCAGGAAGGTCCTAGGAAACGTCTAGTGTTGCCACCGTGACGGGGGAGGACGTAGGTGGTCGGATCGTGAAACAGGGGACAGTTTGGGTTTTGGCTTCGAGCTTGAGTCGACAGGTTAGGGACGGTGTCGTGGTGTTTGAGTGAGGGGGATAGGTTCCTTAGGATTGGACGATGAAGAGGGTGAAGAAAGGGAGGAAAACGGAGACGGGATGGAGGAGAACCGGGAACGCTGGTTCAGACCGGTTCACGCGAGGTAGACGACGATGAACAGTACTTTGTGTACAGGCGCATGAGGCCCACGCGCAGCCACTTTGGGCGGCGCATGGGGGCGCGTGTGGGGGTGTTTGGGAAAATGGTCAACTAATTTTTTGTTCTAGACGTCGTTTGAGCTTAGGTCCGCGAGGTTGAAGGTTTAGGGTTCCGGTTCGTTACGTGTAGGACCCGGGGAGTTTTGGGTAAAAATTAGGTGGACCTTCGTAGATGTGTTAGTAACGTACTTTGGTGCTTGTTGACAGGATCGAGATTTCCCGAGGAAGCTGAGGAACGTACAGGACGTACGGGACGCGAGTGACGTGCCCAGTATCTGTGAGTGGACCCTTTCTCTAAACTCGAGCATGCATAACTAATTTTATTTATGTTTTACGCTATTAAGTATGTTTTTATGTTTCTCATACGGTTATATGTTGGTTTTACATAATTGCACGTTTTTCGAGAAAGTACGGTTTTCAGCACGTTTTACGAGAAAAGTTTAAATTCTGATTTCGATGCCATGATTTGGGGTTTTCAAACGATAAGTGATTTTCAATGAGTATAAATGGATTTTGAGTCATGATTGATAATCGAGGTTTTTCGGTTTTAGAATCGGATTTCGAAAAGCGGAATTTGGTTTTAAAGTTGGAAAGTGGATTCCGGATTTGGGTTCGGAATGACGGTTCTCGACGCCGGAAGGGCATTAGACCGGTGATTTCGGATTCAGGTTTGGATGTGGATTTAGAAATGGTTTTCAAATGGTTTTGGATTGGATTTGCTGGATCTGGTTATTGGGTTTAAAGACCCGGATATTGTGATTGACGGGGAACGGGCCCGGATTGGGTTTAAAGACCCGGATTAAGTTTAAAGACTCGAATATATTGATATTTCCCCCGTAGGCCTGTTGAGTTTAAAGATTCGGATATTATTGAGGCCTGGATTGAGTTTAAAGACTCGGATAGATCCAGCAGGTTTGATCAAATAATGATGGCTTGATATGTATGTTTTGTGATACGGTTTGATGATGTTTATGATATGAGTTCTATAACTATTTTTATAATGATTCAGTAAATGTTTTATGACGATCCTTCTAGGATTTCTAACTGTTTTCAATAATTGGGTTATGCATGTGATTTCAAAACGGAGGGCTAAAACCCTGGTTTTATTATGAAATGGTTTTCGGAAAGTATTTTATTATTTATGGTCCACTCACACCTTCTGTTTTAAATTGCCCTCCAGGTCGTGGAGCTAGCGTGGGGTTTTGGCGTCGAGGCAGCGTCAGAGGCATAGAATTTTCGAGAGTGACCCCGGAGTGCTTAAACTTTTCCGTTGTGCGTGTATCTTGTTTAGCGGCTTTCTTTCCTTTGTATTTGGTACTCTGCTCTGTAAAAATTTGACTTCGGGATGTTTAAAGTTTCTCCTGCGTCTGACTGTGTAGTTCGGTGGTTTACGTGAGTTTACTTCGGTTTAGTGTTGGGGTGTCAAACGGGAGCAGGATTGACCTCGGTTTTCGGGGTGAAACTGGGGTGGGTCCTGACAATTGGTATCAGAGCATAGGTTTGTCGAGTTTGCTGGGTTTGTGTTTGTTGTGAGGTTGTGTTTAGGTTGCCTGATTGCTTCTATGCCTCTTTCAGTGTGCTGTTGACGATGCCTTCGAGACGTGAACCCCCTCCACGACTTGAAGAGGAAGCGGAGAGAGGGACAGAGAGTGCTACGATTGAGCGAGGCCAGCGGCTCGGGGCTACGACTTTTAGTGGTGGGGCAGATCCTGAGGAAGCCCAAAGGTGGATTACGAGACTTGATCGGATCTTTGCAGTAATGCATTGCCCACCGGAGGATCGAGTGTTACTGGCTACTTTCTTACTGGACGGTGCAGCATACGAGTGATGGTATACCCTCGAGTTATCTGGTTGGGACGCCCACACTGTGACCTGGGACACGTTTCGGGAGAGGTTCTTAGATCAGTATTACCCTCGTTCTTTCCGAGATGCCAAGGAGACTGAGTTTCTGCAACTTCAACAGGAGAATCTGAGTGTGGCTGAGTACGAACAGACGTTCCAGATGTTGTCTTGGATTGCGGCTACTGAAGTTGAGAAGTGTCGTAGGTTTGAGTTGGGCCTGTGAGGTGAGATTCGAGCCATAGTGACGGCTGGATCGTTTGCTACCCTCCGAGAGTTGTCGGACGTTGCAGTGCGAGTGGAGGCTAGCTTGCCGGTACGACGCTGAGAGCCACTTTTTTCTGGAACTTCGAGTCTGAGGACACCGAAGAGAGGTAACTTCAGTGGAACATCGTCGGCGGGCGATGATCATTTTGGTAGACCTGGTAGTTTCCAGAGTTCAAGATTTCGTGGTTACCGAGCACAGCCGACTCCACAAGCTAGTGCGACGTCTGTTGCTTCGACAAGGAAACCGAGTCCTTCTGGTCGGGATGTTTGTTTCTACTGTGGGGAGCGAGGTCACTTCCGACGTGAGTGTCCACTGTTACCGCAGGAAGGTGGTGTAAGTCGAGGATTGGCGGAGCCTGGACTGAGTACAGCGTCAGCGTCAGGGATAGCCGGCACCAGAGGAGGTGGAGGTGCCACTAGTAGTTCGAGAGGACGTGGGACGGGCCCGGATTGGGTTTAAAGACCCGGATTGAGTTTAAAGACTCGAGAGTTTAAAGACTCAGATATATTAATATTTCCCCTGTATGCCTGTTGAGTTTAAAGACTCGGGAGTTTAAAGACTCGGATAGATCCAGCAGGTTTGATCGGATAATGATGGCTTGATATGTATGTTTTGTGATACGGTTTTATGATGTTTATGATATGAGTTCTATAACTGTTTTTATAATGATTCAGCAAATGTTTTATCACGATCCTTCTAGGATTTCTAACTATTTTCAATAATTGGGTTATGCATGTGATTTCAAAACGGAGGGCTAAAACCCTGGTTTTATTATGAAATGGTTTTCGGAAAGTATTTTATTATTTATGGTCCACTTACACCTTCTGTTTTAAATTGCCCTCCAGGTCGTGGAGCTAGCGTGGGGTTTTGGCGTCGAGGCAGCGTCGAAGGCATAGAATCTTCGAGAGTGACCCCGGAGTGCTTAAACTTTTCCGTTGTGCGTGTACCTTGTTTAGCGGCTTTCTTTCCTTTGTATTTGGTACTATGCTCTGTAAAAATTTGACTTTGGGATCTTTAAAGTTTCTCCTGCGTCTGACTGTGTAGTTCGGTGGTTTACGTGAGTTTACTTCGGTTTAGTGTTGGGGTGTCAGACGGGAGCAGGATTGACCTTGGTTTTCGGGGTGAAACCGGGGTGGGTCCTGACACACACATTTCGAAAATAGCCCCTGCTCGTGGGAGCCACGAGCCGCTACAGTGTCACCACTGAGCTCCAACCGACCAGCCGGTCCGGCCTCTGTAATCCAGTCCAACTGGACCTGCGTGACCGGTCCAGCCCCATAACTCAACCAATTTTTGTCCTTTTTCTTCCATTTTGATTCCAATCTTCCTATTTAATCTCTAGAAACCTATTTGTGTGAAGAAAACTAGGAAAATCGACCTAAAACCTATCCGTCCAAAACTCCCTTCACGGTTACAATTTTCCGATCATTCCCCCTGGAAGTTCGACCGTTATCCACCATCCAAACCATTACCTAGACGTACCTACTAACCCAATAAACACTCCCCAAGCAACATATACAGCCCCTAACGTCCAAAACAACAAAATGGAATTTTGAATTGAAAACTCACCTACACAGGTTGGCCGTTCCTCCGCCGTCCACGGTGGCTCAGGCTGCACCCAGCTACCCTCCTCAGTCTCAGCTTCACTCTGTCTCTCACCCTCAGTCTAGAAGCAAAGGATTGAAATGGTCGATGGATTGGTTTTGAGTGAGATCGGGTTGTTTGGGTTTAGTCGATCGAATGAAGGAAAAAAGGGGTGGATATGACAGGACCCACCCCGATTATCACCCCGATAACCGGGACGAACCCTGCTCCCGTCTGACAAACCAACACAAAAGACTAAAACAACCTCACAAAAACCCACAATTTATACATTGCCAGACCAGGGAGAATTTATAATACAACAAGTCCACAAATCTTTCATAAAACAGAATGCGTATAAACATAAATCATCCATCTGAAACCTTACCCAAAAGCATAACAGAAATCATATTCTCGAAGTACGTGCCAATTCGATAACTTATATTGAAGAACGTGCAATCAAGTAAAACCATAACATATAAATTATAAGCATAAACCCATTTATCGAAAGCATAAAAGCATAATCGAAACATAAATAATATAAGTAAAAACAGTTATGCATGCTCGGTTAGAAAACAAACAGTCCACTCACAGTTCCGAACACGTCACTCGCGTCCCGTATGCTCCTCGGCTGTCTCAGGAATTTCCCGACCTGTCAAAATCACCAATCCGGGTCACAAACACTTCATTTAAGCTTACTCTAATTTCCCCAATTTTTTCGGATTTTTAAACGTAGTTAAACGAACCCCTAAACCTTCGGACACTCAAAACTACCCTGATCCGGTGTCCGATCGACTCGAAACTTATCCTAAAAGGTTCGTTACATCGATTAGAGTGAAAATCATGTTGAAAGTTTCCCCAAAAGTAGCCCCACGCGCCCTCACGCGCTGCCCAAAGGGGCTGTGCGTGGGAGTCACGCGCTGCTACAATGTCATCGTCAACCTCCAGCCAAACCCGATTCAGATCGGTCCAGACCGGTCCGGTACAACCGAGCCGGCGAGGCCGGTTTTCACCCATTTTCAGTCCATTTCAATCCTATCCACTCCCTCAGTTTCGTCCTTGAATTTGTGAATGATTCACTTAATAAAATCGTTAAATAAAGTCCTAATCCTTACCTTTCAAAATCGAACCAAAACTCAGAAAAGTCGACTTGTGATTCCGGCCACCCGTCAACCTTCCAGTCACGGGTTTGAGTTCCTGAGGTTGATAGTAGCTTCCTAAAGCGGCCAGGGTCAACAAACTCACTAAACCAGTCCTTAAAACTCACGACTTTTGATTTTGAACAAAAACTGGAAAAACAGGGGACCAGAGGCTTACCCTTTTCTCTGCTCACCGCCGTGAGCTCTGCAGTGTCCCTAAGCGTCCCACAGTCACTCCTCCGTCATCTGAACACCACCACAAACCCAACTTCTATGGGTTTGATCGATTTCGTCCACGACTGCTCACCATTAACCTCTCTGTTTTCCTGAGTGTTCTCACTTCCTCTGAGTCTCTCACTCACTCCAAACACCCCAAAACACACACTAAACTCTCAGCTTTTCTTTGAGCATTGACACTCAATCACCAAGAACTCACACACCCTGAAACTGATCGATTGCCTCACTGTCTCAGTCTCTCTGTTCTCTCATTGCACGATTTAAACCAACACATTTTAAAACTGGTTTAACCGTGAGAAGGCTGGAAGCCTCTAGGGTGAAGCCAGGTGTCTTTCAACCTGTGGTCCACTCTCCAAAATATCCAATAATCTCTGCCCAAGTGGCCTTATCCGGTTGCACAAATCCCAAGGTGTAAAAAGACTGAATTGCCCATAATTGTCAAAATTACCATTTTACCTTTCACTTCCTAGACCCACAACTTATCTGTTCGATGTCCGATGAAGGCGTGCCGCCTGTCGTTGTACTCAGGACGTCGAGACCTACCTAATGGTCCTCGGTTTGCGTGAAGAAATCTTGTCGTTCAAAAAGTCAACAAATTCCTCATTTTTAACCAAATTACGAAAATGCCCTCAATCTTCCGAACATCATAACTTCCTCCTTGGATGTAGGAATCGGACGTGAAACCTATCTATGAACTCGTGACATCACGAACTACGTCACGGTTTTTGGTCAAAGTGCATTTGACCTCCTGAACTAAAAGTCAAAATTTTGCCCATTTTAGGGGTAAAATCGTCAGTCTGCACCGTTGGTCCAAAAGTATCCAACTAATCACCGATTATCTTTGTTAAACCATCATTAACCACTAATCTAATCCCGACTTCCGGGATGGGTCGTGTAAGGACCCGTCCCAGGCTGTGTTTAGGTTGTTTGACTACTTCTATGCCTCTTTCAGCGTGCGGTTGATCATGCCTCCGAGACGTGAGCCCCCTCCACGACCTGAAGTAGCGAGAGATGCAGAGAGTGTTACGATCGAGCGAGCCCAGCGGCTCGGGGCTACGACGTTTAGTGGTGGGGCAGATCCTGAGGAAGCCCACAGGTGGATTACGAGACTTGAGCGGATATTCGCAGTGATGCAATGCCCACCGGAGGATCGAGTGTTACTGGCTACCTTTTTACTGGATGGTGCGGCGTACGAGTGGTGGTATACCCTCGAGTTGTCTGGCTGGGACGCCCACACTGTGACCTGTGAGACGTTTAGGGAGCAGTTCTTGGATCAGTATTACCCTCGTTCTTTCCGCGATGCCAAGGAGGCTGAGTTTCTGCAACTCCAACAGGGGAGTATGAGTGGCCGAGTACGAGTAGAAGTTTCAGATGTTGTCACACTTTGTTTCTGCGTTTGTGGCTACTGAAGCTGAAAAGTGCCGTAGGTTTGAGTTGGGTCTGCGAGGCGAGATTCGGGCCATAGTGATGGTTGGATCGTTTGCGACCCTCCGAGAGTTTTCGGATGCTGAGGTGAGGGTAGAGGCTAGTTTTCCGGTACAATGCCGGGAGCCATCTTTTTCTGGAGCTTCAAGCCAGAGGACACCGAAGAGGGGCAACTACAGTGGAGCATCGTCGGCGGACGATGATCGTTTTGGTAGACCTGGTAGTTTCCAGAGTTCAGAGTTCAGAGTTCCGTGGACACCGAGCACAGCCGACTACGCAAGCCAGTGCGATGTCTGTTGCGTCTACAGGGAGACCGAGTAGTGGTCCCGGTCGGGATGTGTGTTACTAAAGTGGGGAGCGAGGTAACTTCGGACGCGAGTGTCCGTTGTTACCCCAGGAGGGTGGCGTAGGCCGAGGTACGGCGGAGCCAGGACGGAGCACAGCGTCAGCGTCAGGGACAGCAGGCACCAGAGGAGGTGGTGGTGCCACTAGTAGTTTGAGGGGACGTGGTCGATCGTCAGGACCCCAGGCCCGAGTGTTTGCGATGACTCGGCAGGAGGCTCAGTCAGGACCAGATGCTGTGATAGGTACTTTTACTATCCTTGGTCGCCTAGGTGATTTGGAGTGACGAGGTTGAAGCCTACAATGAGTTCCGTTGAAGGATGATGGAAGGAATTGGAAAGGAGTGACTACAACTGATCGATATGAGGTTATTGAGAGAACCCACAATCTAGGAGTGCCTTTAGGATTTTGTTGATTTATTCCGACAGGGCGGTCAGAGCAGTTGAGGGAGATGAAGGTAAGTAGTGAGTCAGGTAGTGGTTAAGTTACCAAGAGACCGGAGTCTGGGGAGGACTTTGAGTTGGTTTCCGGAAGGTGTAGATGGTTGTACGTGAGGATGTACTCAATGAACTCTATTTGGGTACTCTACAATGAGGTATTTTAAAATACCTTTGTTTTCTTTTCATAGAGTTTTCCCTGGCGTACAGCATGAAGTTCTAGGTGGTAGTCCTGGGCGACGGTACGTTCGACTTGAGAGAGTGTCAAAAGTGCTGAACTGGTAGTAGGGGTGTTGTGACGTACCCAAGGTGGAGATGATAGGTTGGGAACTGTTCAGAGCAGTTGTCTTGGCAAGAGTTGACCACCAGGTAGGAGACCCCACACCTAGGGTACGAGGTGCGGAATTTCGGGAACGAAATTCTTTTAAGGAGGGTAGATTGTAAGGACCCGTCCTGGGAGTCGGGATTAGAAAAGTGTTTAGTGACGGATTAGTGAGTTTAATCAGTGGTTAGTTGGTTACTTTTGGACTTTGGGAGCGGAATGACAATTTTGCCCCTAGTTTGGGAAAAATGTTGACTTTTAGTTCGAGTGGTCAATTGGGTATTGACCGATGACTGTGACGTAGTTTGGGACGTCACGAGTCCGTAGACAGGTGGCACGCCCAATTCCGACATCCGAGGAGGAAGTTATGATGTTCGGAAGGTTGATGGCACTTTCGTAATTTGGTTAAAAGAAGCGAAAAAGTTGACTTTTCACCCGACAGAGTTTTTACATGTAGACCGAGGACCGTTAGGTAGGTCTTGTCGTCCTGAGTACAACGACAGGTGGCATGCCTTCATCAGACGTTGGACGAATGAGATACGGGTCTAGAACGGCTAAGGGTAGAATCGTAATTGGGACATTAGGGGTATTTTGATCTTTTTGTGCCTTGGGAATTGGGCCAATCTGATAAGGCTAAGTGTACAGGAGTAATTGGATATTTTTGGGATTGGGACCACAGGAGTTTGACACGTGCACTGTGTCTAGTAGGTTCTTGGATTTTGCACAGTTCAATTAAATGGTTGTTTGTGTTTTGGGTCGTGTTTGTGCTTGAGAGAAACAGAGACTGGAATTGAGAGGGAAATCGATCCATGGCAGGGTGTGTGTGAGGCTTTGTGAACTGGTGAGGGTGAACAGAGACTAAGTGAGAGCTGGTGAGTGAGTTTGAGTAAAAATTGTGTGAGGAAAACTTGTGTGTGTGCGGGGTAAGTTTTCAGAAAAACAGAGAGGTGTCGAGGGAGTTTGGTGGTGGTGCTGCCTTGTGTCAATCAAGCGTGGTGGTGCTGCTGTCAAGACCCACCCCGGTTCCACCCCGAAAACCGAGGTAAATCCAGCTCTGTCTGACACCCCGACACTAAACCGAAATAAACTCACGAAAAACCACCAAAATACACGGTCAGACGCAGGAGAACTTTAAACATCCCGAAGTCAAGTTTTACAGAGCATAGTACCAAATACAAAGGAAAGAAAACCGATAAACAAGATACACGCACAACGGAAAAGTTTAAGCACTCCGGGGTCGCTCTCGAAAATTCTATGCCTCCGACGCTGCTTCGACGTCAAAATCCCGTGCTAGCTCCACGACCTGGAGGGCAATTTAAAAAACAGAAGGTTGGAGTGGACCATAAATAAGAAAAGAATTTCCGAAAACCATTTCATAACAAAACCAGGGTTTTAGCCCTCCGTTTTAAAATCACATGCATAACCCAGTTATCAAAACAGTTATAAATCACGTAAATATCATCATAAAAACATTTACTGAATCATTATAAAAACATTTATAGAAATCATCTCATAAGCATCATAAAACCATCTCAGAAAACATAAGTACCAAGCCATCATTATCCGATCAAACCTGTTGGACCTATCCGAGTCTTTAAACTCCCGAGTCTTTAAACTCAATCCAGGCCTCAATAATATCCGAGTCTTTAAACTCCCGAGTCTTTAAACTCAATAGGCCTACGGGGGAAATATCAATATATCCGAGTCTTTAAACTCCCGAGTCTTTAAACTCAATCCGGGCCCGTCCCCCGTCAAATATAATCCGGGTCTTTAAACCCAATAACCAGATCCAACAAATCCAATCAAAACCATTTGAAAACCATTTCTAAATCCACTTCCAAACCCGAATCCGAAATCACTGGTCCGAAGCCCTTCCGGCATCCAGAACCGTCATTCCGAACCCAAATCCGGAAATCCACTTTTCAACTTTAAAACCAAATTCCGCTTTCCGAAATCCGATTCTAAAACCGAAAACCTTAATCATCGAAATCATGTTCCAAAATCCCTTTATAATCATTGAAAACCCTTTATCGTTTGAAATCCCAAAATCATCGCATCATAATCAGAAATCAAGCTTTTCTCGTAAAATGTGCCAAATACCGTACTTCCTCGAAAAACGTGCAATTATGTAAAACCAACATAGCATATTCAATAATCATGAAATCACATATAAAACCATAAAACAAGTAATTAAAAGCAATTATGCATGCTCAAGTTAAGAGAAAGGGTCCACTCACAGTACCAAGCCCTCAGTCGTGTCCTGAACGTCCTGTACGTTCTTCGGCTTCCTCGAGAAATCCCGATCCTGTCAACAACCACCCAAGAACATTACTAACACATCTACGAAGGTCCACCTCATTTTCCCCAAAAATTCCCGGGTCCTAAACGTAACGAACCGGAACCCTAAACCTTCACCTTCGCGGAACTAACCTCAAACGACGTCCGAACAACCCGAAACAGATTCCAAAGGGTTCGTCACAACACCTAAACCAAAAACCATGTTGACCATTTTCCCAAACACCGCCGCACGCACCTCCACGCACCGCCTAAAGTGGCTGCGCGTGGGCCTCACGCGCCTGCACACAGAGCACTGTTCACAGTCGTCTACCTCGCGTGAACCGGAGTTCCCGGTTCACCGCCGTCCCATCTTCGTTTTCCTCCCTTTCTTCACCAGCTTCTTCGTCCAATCCTATGAAACCTACCCCCCTCACTCAAATACCACGACACAGCCTCTAAGTCGTCGACTCAAACTCGAAACCAAAAACCCGAACAACCCCTGTTTCCTATTCCTGCCACCCAAGTCTTCCTCCGTCATGGTGGCGACACTAGACGCTTCCTAGGACCTCCCTGAGTCTCACCCAACTCACCAAAACCATCGACTCAACCCCAGACTTCACGACTTTTGGTTTGAAATTCGCGGCCAAAACAGAGTAAATCAAGGGGAGAAGAAATTACCTGTCGTCGACCTCCGCCGTGCTCACCGCCGCACTCATTGGAGGTCACAGAGTCCTCCCCAACTTCCCTTCGAGTTCAATTGAACCTTACACTGCCACACCACCACAATGAGCTCTCAGCTCTTCTCTGTTTTTCCTGGTTTTCCCGTGAACTCCCACTTCACACACACACAACCACTGCACCTCCCAACCTTCTCCCTAGCTCTCTTTCATCCTCTAGTCACTCCTCACTCACCAGAACACACCAACACTCACGATCACCTCTCAATTTTGTCTCAAGCTTCCTCTCTGTTCTCTCTTCTTCGAACACACACACGGGCACACACACCTACACGATTTGAAACACCTGTGCACTCACTAGAACCCTCTAGCCAAGCCCCACGTGTCACCATCCACTCAAGCCTCACACAAAAATCTACTCTCTGCCCTGGACACTTGTCCAAATCCGGCTGCACGGGATGTGTTAGTGACGAGTTTTGGTGACTTGTGACAGGATCGGGAATCCCCGAGGAGGTCGAGGAACGTACGCGACGTACGGGACGCGAGTGACGTGCCCGGTAACTGTGAGTGGACTCCTTCCTTATAACTGAGCATGCATAACTGCTTTTGAGTACTGGTTCTTTGGTTTTCATTATAATTTCATGCTTATTGAATATGCTAGAACTGGTTTACATAATGGTACGATTTTCGAGAAATTTTGGTTTTCAGCACGTTTTACGAGAAATGTGATGATTGTGATTTTGATACCATGATTTTGGGATATTAAATGCTAATGGGTTTTCAATGATTATTAAGGGATTTTTATACATGATTTGATGATCAAGGGTTTTCAATTTTAGAATCGGATTTCGGAAAGCGGAATTTGGTTTTAAAGTTGAAAAAGTGGATTTCCGGATTTGGGTTCGGAATGACGGTTCAAAATGACGGTTCTGAATACCGGAATGGCTTCAGACTAGTGGTTTTGGATTCGGGTTTGGATATGGATTTCGAAATGGTTTTCAAATGGTTTTGGATTGGATTTGCTGGATCTGATTATTGGGTTTAAAGACCCGGATTATGTTTGACGGGGGACGGGCCCGGATTGGGTTTAAAGATCCGGATTGAGTTTAAAAACTCAGGAGTTTAAAGACTCGGATATATTGATATTTCCCCCGTAGGCCTGTTGAGTTTAAAGACTCGGGAGTTTAAAGACTCGGATTATTGAGGCCTGGATTGAGTTTAAATACTCGGGAGTTTAAAGACTCGGATAGATCCAGCAGGGTTGATCAGATAATTATATTTGTATCTTATGTTTTGCTGCTAATGTTTTATAACGTTTACCATACTGTGTTTATATTGCTGCGGTTTCCATGATGAAAATGATATTATTTATACATGTTTTCAGACTATGGGTTATGCATGCATGTTTTCAAACGGAGGGCCAAAATCCTGGTTTGTTTATGAAATGGTTTTTGAAACCTTTATTCTTTTTGGTCCACTCACACCTTTCTATTTTTAAATGCCCTCCGGGTCGTGGAGCTAGCGCGGGGGTTGACGTTGAGGCAGAGTCGGAGGCATAGAGTGACCCCGGAGTGTTTCCGATGTTTTTTTCCGTTACAAGTTTTTTCGTTGTGCGTGTAGTACTGTTTATTTTGTTTGTTCTATGCTCTGTATGACTGTGACTTTATTGGATTTTAAGTTATCCCTTGTCTAGCAATGTAATTTGGGATTTTTGTGAGGTTCTTTTGGGTCTTTGTGTTGAATTGCCAGATGGGAGCAGGGTTCACCTCAGTTATCGGGGTGATAATCGGGGTGGGTCCTGTCAGGTCGTTACAGGATATGCATGTATCAATTTGGGTGGGCAATGGATGAATAAAAAGTGTCATTCATCCATTGGGCCTGCCGCTAAATATCTGGGCCCACTTAATGCCAAATGGCATTCTCGGAATTTGTGCAATAGTTCCCTCGATCTTCCGTGAACCATAACTTTTCCGTCAAACGTATGATTTTGACGTGCCGCCTGTCTACGGACTCGTGACATTCCGATTTATGTCACCGTCATCGACCCTTGGGCATCGGACCTCCCAGGTCAAAAGTCAACTTTTTGCCCTCATTTGGAGGCAAGATCGTAATTTCGCCTTGAACGCCCGTTATTCCTTGGTTAATCCCCGATTAGCCTCATTAATCCGTAATTAGTATTAATTAAACCTAAAAATTAGGGACGGGTCGTCACAAAAATACATCCAAATAAGTTTCTGAAATCATCATTCTAGGTTTCCTACGGATTTGGTTTGGATCCTTTATATTTTTTGAAGGTAAAATGGCCTTAGTTGTGAGAATTTGTCACAATAACAGATTGTTGGACTCAGTTCTGTACCAGTTACTTATATCTTTGAATAAATTGTGTAACTTTGGTAGCTGTAACCATACAGAAATTCAAGCATTATCCTTGTTATTCTCTTCATCAGGTAAAGAGAAGTCTCAGGACCAAGATCAATTATTTTCGATCTCATGAAATGTAACCATAGAAAGTCCATGTCTTAAAGACCGAGTTTGCTTCCCCTCTGTTATAACCATTTCTCAGATAGTTACTCCAAATTACGGTACAATGAGAGTATAACTGAAATGTTTAGGTCTTTTGGTGTTTTGTTGTATACAGTTTTCATTTTTCTTTTTGTTAACAACTACCTCTTGCAAACGTTCCATTGGTGAAAGATTCTCTAATGCTTCAAATAATAAAAGAAAAATAAATAAATACCAGGATTGAATAAAGCCCGTCTTTAGAAAAATTTATACAGTTAGTAAGTGTGGGACTTGAAAACAAAGAAAGATAGGTTACTGGGGAATTTTACAGTGAAAATGGAAGACTGAAAATGGAGAAAAAGTGGGGTAGTCCATTTTCTGGAGTTTTATAATTCAGTAATGAGTTAGTTATTCGAAGGACTAAGGAGCTTCTTAGTAATTGATATTATCATGAACCTGATGTGATTTTTGACTTTTTCTTTGTTAAACTGAATAAATAAGTCATTTAGTTCTTTGCAATTCTTTTGTTAGGTAGTATGTATTCATGTAGCTTTTTGTGATTGTTCATCCATTGAATTCTCATTATGTCTCATTCTCTTACCACGTTCCCAGGAATTTCGTATTACTGGAAGAGCTTGAGAGGGGTGAAAAGGGAATTGGTGATGGCACTGTCAGTTATGGAATGGATTTTGGGGTTTTGGGCATTGATAACGTCCAAACTACGCATTAAATTAAACACGTAATTTGGGTATTATCCAATTTAAACCTTTTTTTGTGTAGGTGAAGTATTAGTAAATATGGGTCGTTCTTAACCGGGGAAATTAGGGAACATTAATAATATGTTAGTGAGAAAAATAATGAATAAAATAAATAAATAATAAAATAAATAATTAATAAATAATCAAATAATAAAGAATTAAAGAATAAATGAATAAAGAAATAAAAGAATAAAAGAATTAATGAATAAGAGAATTGATGAAGTAATGAATTAATGAATTAAAGAATGAAATAAAGAATTAAAGAATAAAGAATTAAAGAATTAAAGAATAAAGAATTAAATTGGGGGTTTGTAAAGATTGTAATCATAGAATAAAAAAAACAAGTAAACATAATTAAGAATTTAATTCTACTTCTACTTTAACTTTTGTACAAGTGAACTTTCTTCAAACACATATTTTTACCAATACTCTAACATCATGCTCATATTGAATCAATCACGAAATCCTACGTTAATCATCTCAAATACATGCATACATTTTTCATATTATAAATGCACCGAACATCGGATTATTATCTACAATATGATTCACCTTAAGTTTGTGATTTAATGCGCCGAACAACGGTCAAACATTAAATCTCTTCAATTTTCTACTAATTGCACGGAACAGCGGTCATAAACACTTAGCATTGAATTGAAGTTCAAGTACTAAAACATATGAAATAAAAGAAATTCAAAAAGTAAAACACATGCAGATTGCATTCTTACTTACAAATGTTAGAAAGAAAATACCAACACATATATTGAATTATAAGTAAACCGAAATAATAAAAAGAATTTAAGTAAAGAGAATAAAGTTAAACTTTCGGAACCTAAGAACAGCATGTGATTCCGAAAGTGGATGGAAACAATGAAATGTTATAGGGAGAAAAAAACCACCAAAAAAAATAAAATAAAAAAAAATTACAATATAAATAAATAAAAATGAAATGATGAACAATTATGATTTTAGGGATAGTTTGGTGCTGGAAATTCAGAAAAAAGACTGAAAAACTGCTGCAAAGAGAGTAGTTGAAGAGTTGGTGAAAAGCGGCAGAAAATTGAATGCTGAATTCGGTGGGGTTGGGCTGACAGCTTTGGTGGAAGTTGGTGAGGAGCAGCTGAAAAGAAAGATTGACATTCAGCGCACGCGCGCCGAACGGGAGGAAGGATGATCGGCTAGCGCGCACCGACTTCATGCGCTAGTCTAGAATGGATTTGGGCCACCGCCTGGGCTTCAATGGGTTGGGTTGTAGGCTAGAGACGTGGGCCTGGGCGCTGATGAGCTTGCTTGGCCGGATTTGGCTTCTGGGCTTGCTCTGTGAATTTGGGATGAGCAAAAGAAATAATAATAATAATTAAAATAAATAATTGAATCGAATTTCGTCCGTAATTTCTTCATTATAATTCCGATCGGGACGATTTTTTCGCCAAAACGCTCCAAATCCCAAGATTTATTTAATTAAACAAAAATATCACAAAATATAATATTTTCGCTATTATTTATTATTTTAATATTAAAATTCAAGTATAAAGGGTATAAAATAATATAAAATAATACTTATTTGAGGACCTATCAAGCATCATTCATTGCAATGGGTTTTGGGGTTTTATAGTTTTGAGTTCATAATAGAGGTAGCTACTTTTACCGGTATTGTAACTTCAAATCATGTAGAAATGCTATTTTAAGTTGTGAGTTTAAGCTCTGCATATTTTGTTTTGTATGAACCTCAAATTAATTGTTACTTGTTATAGAGGTTTGATAACAATATTAATAATTTGAATCCAATTTGCTTCAAACATTCTTTTTTCGAAATTTTTCCCTTGTGAACAATATTTAAATTTTCCTTTATATTTCTTGTGATGACTCTTGGCGGTTGCAATGGTGTTAATTGCAAAGGCTAGTGTAGTATTGAAAAGAATTCTGATTATGCCATATTTGTATTCATGACAAGAATATAAGTGAACAATCTAGTGTAGTATTGAAAAGAATTCTGATTATGCCATATTTGTATTCATGACAAGAATATCGGGGAACAATAACATTTACAATAGAAAATATCTACAGGCAATAACATTTACGACGGAAAAAACCATCGCAAATGTTTACTTTAAATACAATGCTACAACTTTTGCGACATGAACTTGTTGCGTCGTATAAGGTTTTTGCGACACTAGTATCCGTTGTAATAAGTGAGGAAAAGATTACGACACCACCTTAATGCGACAGAGATGCAACCGTTACAAAGCTATCGTAAAATCCTGTTTGCGATGCTATTTTTGCCTTTCACGATAGTAGCCACCCGTCCCTAATGACCCTTTTTTTTGTAGTGATTATGGGCTCCCATCCTTGACCCCGAGTCTTTGGACTTTATATATGAAACCCAAAACTCTCTTCAAATTGGAAACCAACGATATTTATTGGTCACTAAAGATAGCAATTTCGGTCACTAAATGCATTTAGTGACCAAATGTTTTAGGTCAGGGTATAGTCACTAAACTAGAAGTTGGAAGAATGGACGGTCCAACAAGGAGTGAAACAAAAAACCCACCATTAATTATCAATAGTGACCTTCCAAATTGTTTGGTCACTAATATATAAGTATTTAGTAGTATTTTCCTTTAATCACTCGTACGTAAGCAATTATAAGTGATAAAAGGCCTATATCTAAGCCTTAAAGTCAAACTGATTCATCCTAGAGGATGATAGAGAAGAGGGCGATATAAAAAGTGAGGGGAAGAGATTGATACTTACCCTAGCTCAAAAAAATTAAACTGATTCATCCTTGTGATTTCAAAAAAATCCACGTTCATCTCTCATAACCCTAGCTCAATCCTTACATTTCGAGTCAAAAAGTGAAATCAAAATCAAATACAGAAGTGAGCGATTATAAAAAAGCAAATACTTGGTCGAGAAGAAAATGGACTGACTGGTATCGAAGTAAACATAATGGAAGAAGTGAGAATGAGACTTTGAAAGCAACGGCTTTAAATTCTGAAGGGGTTCGTAAGAAAAAAAATCACTTGATGCTTCTTAAAATTGAAATGATCGAGTTTAACCGATTCACCATCGGAACGAAGTTAGTAATAAGGTTAAAGATTATGTTAAGAGTAAATCATTGTTACATCTTTAATAACATTTATTTTTATGTATAAAACATTGTCTTTAAAAATAACATTGTCTTTTTTTTTTGTCCTCTTTGCCCCATGTGCCCGTTAGTGTTTGATTTATTTGGCCTCTTGAGCCCTTACAATTGAATTTTTTCTATAAAATAAAAAATAAAGTCTGTATTATCTGGGGTTCAACGGTAGGGTATAGATTTTTTTTGTTCGGGGGAGGGGGGGTGAGAGATGGTGGTGGAAAATCGTACGATGTAAGGTTTAATTCTTGAATTTTGATATAAAATTCAAGAATTAAACCCTAAACTATAAGAAATTAACCAAATTATTTAATATCGGAAGATAAAGAATTTTTAAATTTAAAATTAAAAGTATTTTTGAAAAAATATTTATTTTAATTATCTTACTTTAAATTAGATTAGATACTCATATTACTTTTAACATGAGCAAGTGAAAACAAAATTATAAATAGGAGTAATGTTTTATAATTCTCAATATAATCTTATAATAAATTTAAAAAAAAAAGTAATGTTGAAATCATAATAGATGGTAAGTACTTTTTAGATTGTTGGTGGACTAGTTTACAATTGAATAGGATTAGTTGTAATTTATATAAAAATTATAGTCTATTTTAAATTGTATAATCCTTAGACTAGTTAAATAGCCTATGAGTTTAATTTTTCTATATGTGAGATTTTGAATAAATTTATATGTTAGTATGGGCCTATTATTTTATTGCCCTTATATTAATTACGTACTAATTAGGTTGCTATCTATAAGTTTTTATGTATTTTTTTTAATTAACAAAATGTCACCATGCTTCATTTTTTTTTTCTAAATTCCATGCCTATAAATGGTGTTGAGTAATAATAAAATGGTTGTGTATTTTCTTTTTCCGAAAATTAAGTGATTTTTGTCAGGACCCGTCCCAATCCCCCTGGATTAACGGGGGATGTGTCTGCTCCCGTTTGACACCGCGTGTCAGACCAGAGATAAACTCGTCACCCGCTCGGGGTCCATTAGAGTATGCCAGAATCGATGGTGGCATGTGATGTCTCGATCTCTACTACAACTCTCATCCGCTATCAACCTGAAGGGTATTAAAACATGAAAGTTGTGAGTGGACAAAACAACAGTTTATAAAACTCATTTATCTCGAAAATACATTTATACCCTTCATGTAAGAGCATACATGCATCATAAAACAGTTCTTTCAAATGCTTTCTCGGAAGCAAGACTTATTGCTTTCCAAATCAAAACACAGTGAAAAACTGTCTCTCAATCGAAGTCATCATCTCAGTAGGGTCTCAGCCCAAAACCAGATCATAGAAAACAAGTACGGGTCTCAGCCCAAAACCGAAATCTCATATAGCACCTTTGCCCAATCTGTGACGACCCATCCCAAATTAACGGGATTAATTAAGAGTTAATGACGGATTAGTGAAACTAATCAGAGATTAGACGAGGATTAGCGAACGCTCGGGCGAAATGACGATTTTGTCCTTGGAATGGGAAAATCGTTGGCTTTTCATTCGGATGGTCAATTGGACATTGGCCAATTACTGTGACGTAATTCGTGACGTCACGAGTTCATAGACAGGTGGCACGCTCGATTCCGACGTCCGAGGAAAAAGTTATGACGTTCGGAAGTCCAAGGGCATTTTGGTAATTTGGGTAAATAGGAGTCAAAAGTTGACTTTTGACCTGGAAGTTCCGATGGCCGAGGGCCAAAGACTGTTACGTAGATCGGGATGATACTAATCCGTAGACAGGCGGCATGTCGAATTCGGACATTCGACAGAGAAGTTACGGTTCACGGAAGTTTCAGGGTACTATTCACAATGACACGTTTTACGAGACAAAAAGTCAAATTTGTCTTTAGTGGGCCCATCTTTTTAGACAGCCAATGGATGAGTGACAAGTTTCACCCATCCATTGCCCAGCCAAACACATTCATGCATATCCCACCTTGTTTCATCGACCATTTTCTTTGTTTCCAAACAAAACCCAACCCGTGTAACCTTCATCCAAATCCAACCCTTCAAATCCTATTTGATCTTGACTGAGAGAACCAGAGAGTGAGGAGAGAAAGGTGGATGATGGTGGCCGGCCAAGACAGATCCACCGTGCACGGCGGAGGCCCAAAACCCGAAAGGTATCGGTTTTGGCCTTTTTTTCCTCATTTTCGATTTTTGACGTTATGATCGGTTTTGGTTGATTAGAGTTTGTGTATTAGGTTACTAGGAAGCTAGTAGGGAGGACACTGTTCATGGCGCGTGAACCCCACGCGCAGCCCCTTTGGGCGGCGCTTGAGCCCCACGCACAGCCCCTTTGGACGGCGCGTGGAGGTACGTGGGACATAATTTGGGGAAGTTTCCAACATGTCAAATCATCTGTTCGATGTAACGAACATTTTGGGACTGGTTTCGTGTCAATCGGACATCGTTTCGATATAGTTCGGGACATCCGAAGGTTTAGGTTCGCGTTTAAAAATAGTTAGAAATTCTGAAAAATTACGGGGCTTTATTGAGGGGTTATATAAGTAGTTAGTAACCCTCTTAATGAATTTGGACAGGTTCGGGAATCTCTGAGGCGAGGATTGACCCTGGAGACGATTATGGCACGCGTATCGAGGCGCGGCTTCGGACGGTCTGTGAGTGGACCTTTCTTTCAAAATTGATGCATGCATAAATGTTTTATAATTGTTTTAGAATATATTTTGTGATTCCATGAGTGCATTTGTTTGTGGTAGCCTAGGATTTACGTATTTGCACGTATTTCAAGATTTTCAGTTTTATACGATGCTTATACGTTCTAGGTTTTCAACGAGGGCTTAATAAATGGATTTTGGATTTAGAAACGTGAACCCGGGCGTGAGACCCAATTGATTTACAAACTCTCGGACTTGGAGTCCATTTGATTTTACGAGGAATCGGACCTAGGGTCCATTTGAGCGATACGATCAGACTGAGGGTCCAGTTGGTTTACGATTCGGGTTTGAGGCCCAGTTAGTGATACTATCGGGCTTGATGCCCCATTGATTTATGATATTGGGCCTGAGACTCATTTAGTTGAGATAACGGGCTTAAGGCCCCGTTGGTTACGAAATCGGACATGAGCTCCTGTTGGGTTATGGTTTCGGGCTTAGGGCCCAGTTAGTCGTGATATCGGGCTTGAGGCCCTGTTGAATGTAACATCGGGCTTGAGTCCCAGTTCAGTTTATGAAATGAGTATGTGGGCATGAGACCCTGTTGAACTGAGGATTTAGGCCGAGGCCTATGAAATGGATTTGAATCGGATTCGAGGAATCCCGTTGAGATGAATCGGGTTTGAGACCCAGTTGAAATGTGTTTTGAGAAAGAAAGAAAGAGAATTGAAAATGATATTGAACCCTCCATATTGATTATATGGTCTCCTCCAGACGTCGGCCTGGAGAGTTACGATCCACAGACCAGAGTGGGTAGCCCCATAGGGATCCCGTTCCAAGAGTGGTGGTTACTTAGTATGTTGTGGTCCCGGACTAGATTCCGGAGAGATAAGTTGTCAGGACCCACCCCGGTTTCACCCCGAAAACCGAGGTAAATCCTGCTCCCGTCTGACACCCCGACACAAATACAGTCAGACGCAGGAGAAATTATTCTACATATCCCAAAGTTAACAGGGCACAGAGCATAATCCCCATATACACAGGAAATAAAACCGATAAACTAGATACACGCACGCGGAAAGATTGAACACTCCGGGATCCCACTCGCGACTTCTATGCCTCAGACGCTGCCTCGACGCCGAAACCCCGCTCTAGCTCCACGACCTGGAGGGCAATTAAAAACAGAAGGTGTGAGTGGACCATAATAATAGAAAAGTTTCTAAAACCATTTACAAGAAAACCGGGTTTAGCCCTCCGTTTTGAAACCACATGCATAACCCAGTTATGAAAACAGTTATCAATCAATCGCCATAAAACATCATAAGAAACAGAAACACTATAAAACAGTTATAGAAACCATATCATAAGCATCATAAAAACCGTAACGTAAAACATAAAGTTCAACCAATCATTTGCCGATCAAACCTGCTGGACCTATCCGAGTCTTTAAACTCAATCCAGACCTCAATAATATCCGAGTCTTTAAACTCCCGAGTCTTTAAACTCAACAGGCCTACGGGGGAAATGTCAATATATCCGAGTCTTTAAACTCAATCCGGGCCCGTCCCCCGTCAATCAATATCCGGGTCTTTAAACCCAATAACTAGATCCAGCAAATCCAATCCAAAACCATTTGAAAACCATTTCTCAATCCACCTCCAAACCCGAATCCGAAATCACTGGTCTGATGCCCTTCCGGCGTCCAGAACCGTCATTCCGAACCCAAATCCGGAAATCCACTTTCCAATCTTAAAACCAAATCTCGATTCTCGAAATCCGATTCCAAAACCGAAAATCATTGATCATCAAATCATGTTCCAAAATCCATTTATAAGCATTAAAAATCATTTAACGTTTGAAATCCCAAAACCAGAGCTTTATATGCAGAATTCCCACTTCCTCGTAAAACGTGCCAAATAGTTATTTCTCGAAAACCGTGCAATTATGTAAAACCACATCATAAATCCAACAATCATGAAATCACGTATATAAAACAAGTATAGAAAACAATTATGCATGTTCGAGTTTAAGGAAAGGGTCCACTCACAGTACCGAGCCCTCAATCGCGTCCCGAACGTCTCGTACGTTCCTCAACTTCCTCGGGAACTCCCGATCCTGTCAACAACCACCAAAGTACGTTACCAACACGTCTACTAAGGTCCACCTAAATTCCCTCAAAAATCCCCGGGTCCTAAACCTACCGAACCGGAACCCTAAACCTTCACCCTCGCGGAACTACTTCGATTCGACGTCCAATTAACCTGAAACCAATTCCAATGGACTCATCACAACTCCTAGACCAAAACCCATGTTGACCATTTTCCCCAGAACTGCCACACGCGCCTCCACGCACCGCCCAAAGTGGCTGCGCGTGGCCCTCACGCGCCAACTACAGTATCGTCGTCCTCCTCGCGTCGACCCGGTTCAGCACAGTGCCTGCAAATCGAACTGGCGTCCACGGTTCTCTGCCGTACCTGCACCAAATCGACTCCTCTCTTCACCCACTACTTCGTCCCGTCCTAAGGAACTCATCCCCCTCACTCCAAGACCTCGACACGGCCTAAAACCTGTCGACTCTAACTCGAACTACAAACCCGATAAACCCCTATTTCCTTCTCCGGCCACCCAGGTCTTCCCCTGTCACGGTGTCGACCCTAAACTCTTCCTAGGACTTTACTGAGTCACACCCAACTCACGGAAACCCTCGACTCACTCCCTAAGTCCACGACTCTTGGTTTGAAACAAAACGGAAAAACAGAGAACGGTGGGTACTCTCCATCGTTCTGGACTCCACCGTGCACTCCTCAGTCACGACAACCACCGTAGACGATTCCTAGGATCTCACTGCTCCTCATACAAGTCACCAAAAATCTCGACTCAACCCCTAAAGCTACAACTTCCGATTTGAAAATCGAAGGTAAAACAGAGTATATACACAGGAAGAAGGAATTACTTGCCGTCGAGTGCCGCCGTGCTCACCGTCGCACTCCCTGAAGTCCCCTGAATCGTCCTTGTTCCCAGTCGAGTCCAATCACACCACACACGGCCACACCACCACCATAATCTCCCACTTCTTTTCTATTTGCCCTGATTTTCCCGTGGCTCACCGCTCACCCACGCACAACCACAGCACCACCAAACCTCCTCCCTGTCTCCTTCTCACTTCGCCGATCACTCCTCACTCACTAATTCACACAACAAACACAACACCACCGCCCAACTCTCTCATTTCTCCCCCCCTGTTTCTCTCTGGATCGACGAAGAACACACACACACGGGCACCCCAAATAATTGGGACCGTGCATACGCCTAGAAGCCACTAGACCCTTGCCACGCGTCACAATCCTCTCCTCTCCCTCACATCTGTTTCAATCTCAGCCTTCCATTTTCCCTCTCTGTTGCACAAATCCCAATGTGCAGAAAGACCAAAATGCCCTTCCTAGAACCTCAAAATTACAACTTTGCCACTACCTTTCTAGACCCGTAACTCTCACCTCGTAAGTCCGATGAATACGTGCCGCCTGTCATCGAACTCAGGACGACGAGATCTATCTAACGGTCCTAGGTCAACATACCAAACCCCGTTTGTACAAAAAGTCAACTTTTCCCCCTTAATTTAGCCACATTACGGTTATGCCCTCAACCCTCCGAACATCATAACTTCCTTCTCGGATGTCGGAATCAGGCGTGCCACCTGCCTACGGGTTCGTGACGTCCTAACCTACGTCCTGGTCACCGGTCAAAGTCCATTTGACCACCCGATCTAAAAGTTAACTTTTTACCCAAACTAGGGGCAAAATCGTCATTTACCCACGAGTAACCGATTACACTCACTAATCCCATCTTAATCACTTTCTTAACCCTAATCTTTGGGACGGGTCGTTACAATCTACCCACCTAAAAAGAATTTCGTCCCCGAAATTCCACAGCTAGATCCCGACACTTAGGGGTCTCTCCTGTCTATCATCTCCACCTTGGGTATTTTACTCCATCCCCAAAGACTAGTGTACCATATCTAACCCTTTCTCTGTACCCCCAAGAGCTTATGGTGTACGCAAGGGAAACCCTATGAACAGTAAACAAAGATATTTTAAAATACCTCATATGGAGTACCCAATAGAATTCATAGAGTACATCCTCACGTACTACCACCTCACCAAACTCTTCTCAAATCCTACCCAGGAAAAACTAGGCCAACAGGAAAACCTATTGTCAGAATAAGTCTACAAAGTCCTAAAGGCAAACTCTAGATTGTGGGTTCTCTTCCTTCAATAACCTCATATCGATCAGTTATAGTCACTCTTTTCCTATACCTTCCGTCATCCATCAACGGAACTCACTGTAACACTCCAGGTCACCTAGGGAACATCCTAGACTCTACCCTGGGATCCAACAACAAAGTAGGTACAACACATACAAGAAGAGGAAAAATACCTGTCCCCGCATCTGGTGCCGAGTGAACCTCCTGTTGGGTCATCGAGAACACTCGGGCCTGAGATCCCGACGCTCTACCACGTCCCCTCGAACTACTAGTGGCACCACCACATCCTCTAGTGCCCGTTGTCCCTGACGCTGTACTCTGTCCAGGCTCCGCTGCTCCTCGACCTACACCACCTTCCTGTCGTAACAGTGGACACTCACGTCGAAAGTGACCTCGCTCTCCGCAGTAAAAGTAAACATCCCGACCAGAAGGACCTGGTCGCCCTGTCGACGCAACAGACGTCGCACTAGCTTGCGGAGTCGGGTGTGCTCGGTAACCACGGAATCTTGAACTCTGGAAACTACCAGGTCTACCGAAACGATCATCGCCCGACGACGATGCTCCACCGAAGTTACCTCTCTTCGGTGTCCTCTGACTCGAAGCTCTAGAAAAAATGGCTCCCGGCGTCGTACCGGCAAGCTCGCCTCAACCCTCATCGCAGCGTCTGAAAACTATCGGAGGGTAGTGAATGATTCAACCGTCACGATGGCACGAATCTCACCTCGCAGGCCAAACTCAAACCTACGACACTTCTCGGCTTCGGTAGCCACGAATGTAGGAGCAAACCGAGACAACATCTGGAACTTCCGTTTGTACTCAGCCACTGTTAGATTCCCTTGTTGAAGCTGCAGAAACTCAGCCTCCTTGGCATCTCGGAAAGAACGAGGGTAGTACTGATCTAGGAATCTCTCCCGAAACGTCTCCCAGGTCACAGTGTGGGCATACCAGCCAGACAACTCGAGGGTATACCACCACTCGTACGCCGCACCATCCAGTAAAAACGTAGCCAGCAACACTCGCTCCTCCGGTGGACAATGCATTACTGCAAAGATCCACTCGAGTCTCGTGATCCACCTCTGGGCTTCCTCAGGATTAGCCCCGCCACTAAAAGTAGTAGCCCCAAGCCACTGGGCTCGCTCAATCGTAGTACTCTCAGTTCCCCTCGCCGTTTCTTCTTCAGGTAGTGGAGAGGGTCCACGTCTCGGAGGCATCGTCAACCACACGCTGAAAGAGGCATAGAAGTAGTCAAACAACCTAAACACAACCTCACAAACTAACAAACCCCAACAAACTCGACAAACCTATGCTCTGATACCAATTGTCAGGACCCACCCCGATTTCACCCCGAAAACCGAGGTAAATCCTGCTCTCGTCTGACACCCCGACAAAAATACAGTCAGACGCAGGAGAAATTATTCTACATATCCCAAAGTCAACAGGGTACAGAGCATAATCCTCATATACACAGGAAATAAAACCGATAAACTAGATACACGCACGCGGAAAGATTGAACACTCCGGGATCCCTCTCGCGACTTCTATGCCTTAGACGCTGCCTCAGACGCCGAAACCCCGCTCTAGCTCCACGACCCGGAGGGCAATTAAAAACAGAAGGTGTGAGTGGACCATAATAACAGAAAAGTTTCTAAAACCATTTATAAGAAAACCGGGTTTAGCCCTCCGTTTTGAAACCACATGCATAACCCAGTTATGAAAACAGTTATCAATCAATCGCCATAAAACATCATAAGAAACAGAAACACTATAAAACAGTTATAGAAACCATATCATAAGCATCATAAAAACCGTAACGTAAAACATAAAGTTTAACCAATCATTTGCCGATCAAACCTGTTGGACCTATCCGAGTCTTTAAACACCCGAGTCTTTAAACTCAATCCAGGCCTCAATAATATCCGAGTCTTTAAACTCCCGAGTCTTTAAACTCAATAGGCCTACGAGGGAAATATCAATATATCCGAGTCTTTAAACTCCCGAGTCTTTAAACTCAATCCGGGCCCGTCCCCCGCCAATCAATATCTGGGTCTTTAAACCAAATAACCAGATCCAGCAAATCCAATCCAAAACCATTTGAAAACCATTTCTCAATCCACCTCCAAACCCGAATCCGAAATCACTGGTGCGATGCCCTTCCGACGTCCAGAACCGTCATTCCGAACCCAAATCTGGAAATCCACTTTCCAATCTTAAAACCAAATCTCGATTCTCGAAATCCGATTCCAAAACTGAAAATCATTGATCATCAAATCATGTTCCAAAATCCATTTATAAGCATTAAAAAACATTTAACGTTTGAAATCCCAAAACCATAGCTTTATATGCAGAATTCACACTTCCTCGTAAAACGTGCCAAATAGTTATTTCTCGAAAACCGTGCAATTATGTAAAACCACATCATAAATCCAACAATCATGAAATCACGTATATAAAACAAGTATAGAAAACAGTTATACATGTTCGAGTTTAAGGAAAGGGTCCACTCACAATATCGAGCCCTCAATCGCGTCCCGAACGTCTCGTACGTTCCTCAGCTTCCTCGGGAACTCCCGATCCTGTCAACAACCACCAAAGTACGTTACCAACACGTCTACTAAGGTCCACCTAAATTCCTTCAAAAATCCCCAGGTCCTAAACGTACCGAACCGGAACCCTAAACCTTCACCCTCGCGGAACTACTTCGATTCGACGTCCAATTAACCCAAAATCAATTCCAATGGACTCATCACAACTCCTAGACCAAAACCCATGTTGACCATTTTCCCCAGAACCGCCGGACGCGCCTCCACGCGCCGCCCAAAATGGCTGCGCGTGACAGGACCCGTCCCAACTGGACGTCAAAAACCGTGCCCGGTCCTGCTCCCGTCTGACAAGTCAACTAAAGGTCCGAAACTCCCCTTCAGTACTTGCCAGACAAGGGATGTTTGCGCGGATTTCTGCTGCTGTCACTGCCTCACGATCAGTCCCGAGCGTCGTACCACGGCCTGGAGGGTCACAAAACAGAAAAGGTGTGAGTGGACAAAAATGACCTCTTATAAAAACATTTATCAAAAATACAATCTTACCCTCCAGTTTTCACAAACTTGCATGCATATCGTAAAACATGAGTGACCGATAGAATCAAAACATATTTTCCCATGGTCCATAAAACTCATGTTCACCAAATCAGTTCATGTTATAAAACATCAAATCCCGGCTCTCAGGCCAAAACATGTGAAAACATAATCACCTGGTCACCAGGACCAGAAACCCGTACTCAATACCAGTACATCATCACAATCAATACCAATCAGCATTACTTACCAGTGTACAATAAATATATCAATCCAATCAATCCGCACTACTCACGAGTGCATAAAATATCACCAATCACATCTGCACTACTCACAAGTGCACAATCAATCAAACTGCACTACTCACAAGTGCTGCACTACGCGTAGGCCAATATCCAGTCACTCTCTCGGGAATAAACACCTCTGGGCTCAACCCCCTCGGGCTCAGTCACCTCTGGGCGAACACATCCCCAGGATCAGACACCTCCGAGTGGTACATCCAGGCTCAGTATCATCCGAGAAGCTGACTACCATAGGATCAACTCCCGATCCTACAATCACATCCCCCAAGCTCCGGTCGTCTGGGTAATCCCCCCAAGCACCGACCGTCTGGGAATATCACAATCACAATGAACACCATCTCGGGAATTACATCCCAAAACATTTCAATCAAATCTTGACTTCATACCAAGTCAAGGTCATTCTCAACTGGGTCTCAAGCCCAAAATACCTTTTACACATAAACCGTTAAAATCACATTTAAATCAATAGAATAATCCGGAAATCATCATTGACTCACCAACCAAGTCAAAACATCATTTTAGAAATCATTTAGACTCCGGGCCTAGCCCAAAACATCATTTGTACGTACCTCGTAAAACGTGCCCGAAAGACTGATTAAAATAATCATAAAATCACAAAAATCATTAATTTCATCAAATTCACAAGTGACTCCAAAACCGAGTCAAAATCACTATTCACTTGGGTTATCATGCCCAACATATCATTATCACGCAAATCCATGCGTTGCAACCTCCGTTGCCATTTTCACATAAATCCACGAAATTGACCCTCGACTCATTCCCGAGTCACCACATCATCTTTCAATCCATGACTCAATAATCCGAGTCCAAACATTATTTTCAATCAATTTCAATCCCGGACTCATAAACCAAGTCCAAACATTATTTTTACCAAATTTCGTAATTTCTCGAAAATCGCCCAAAATAATAATATAATAATCATAAAACCGAGAAATTACCGGATTGAAACACAAATCATGCCCAAGCATATAAAATCATATAATAAGGCATTAGAAATCATATATGCATGCATCACGGTTAGAAAACAAAGTCCACTCACACACACCGTCCAAAACGGTCCGTTTCCGAGCTGCACGTTTTTCCGTAAAATCTGGAAATCACAACTCCTGTCCAAAATCATTATAGAGGGTTACTAACATCTCAAAATACAACATATAATTTTCCCCAATTTTTCCGGGATTTAAATACGTATTTTTAACGTAATACAAAACTTCGGATACGCGGAACATTAACGAAACGATATCCGATTTTATCGAAACCAACGTCAAAATGTTCGTTACAATGAGAGGATCAAAAGTCATGTTGACCTCACCTTTAAACTAGGCCGGACGCGCCCCCACGCGCCGCCGTGAGTGGCTGCGCGTGAAATCCACGCGCCTGCTACAGTACCCTCGTCCTCACCCGTTTGTCTGTAAAACGGGCCATTTAACCCGCGAGCAGACCCGGTTCAAATCCTACCAATTCGACGTTAAATCCTTCAATTGAACATTCACACGGCTTAGTTACAAGTCTAATTAGAGGTCTGTGGACTTAATTACAAACGACATTACCTATAACCCCACGATCACAGTTGATCATTCGAAGGAGCTCCGGCCATTGTTCAACATTCCAAAACCTTCACCGTCACACGATTTCCCCAAATTGATTCAACCAGAAGCGTCAAGGGACTCAGGTAAGCATTTTCCCCAACTCAATTGCATCCAATCACAGCTCAAACTCCACGACTCAAGCTCGAACTCTCTGCGACTACAGTGCTTCTGTTCTACCTCAATTGGACCTCAATTGCCTTCGTTCTTTCGATGAAACAGGTCGTGGTAATCCCAGAAGACTAGAAATGAACTCAATTCCGATCAACACGGCTCCAAACTTCCAATTCGAATCTCCCCCCTCAAAATTCGAAAATTCGAAATTCCAAATTCAAGCCCTCACTCAGTCCCTCGTTAATCCTTGCTAATTAAATCTCAACACCCTTTCAATTACTCACCCTTGGTTCAGAAATGGAAGGAAATGGTGGAGAATTTCAGACTCTCTCAATCTCTATGTTTGCTTGCACACGGGTAGGAAAACAGAAGAGAAATAATGGGAATTAGAGGATAATTAATTAATTAAAAATAATAAAACATAATTATTTGGTCTCCCCCAAAATCATGGATCCATGTTTTGTGCCTGATTTTAAGGGATGAGTGACACTTGTCACTCATCCAAGTGTGTCCAGTCACCGGGTACTGTTCATATTAAAATATTATTTAATTCCCGGTTCGTTCGGTTAACCGAGCCTGATTCCGTGACCATAACTTCGTCGTCGAATCTCCGATTTCGGCATGCCGCCTGTCGTTGGATTCGTATCGACGAGACCTACGTAACGGTCCTTGGCCCTCGTCCATCGGACCTCCCGATCAAAAAGTCAACATTTGGCCCCTATTATGCCAAATTACCAAAATACCCCTCATCTTCCGAACATCATAACTTTCTCTACGAATGTCGGAATCGAACGTGCCACCTGTCTATGAACTCGTGACGTCCCGAACTACGTCACCGTCATCGGTCAAGGTCCGTTTGACCGCCCGAACTAAAAGTCAACATTTTGCCCACGCTAGGGGCAAAACGGTCATTTTGCACGTTTCGTCCGATTTCACTCAACTAATCCCCGATTAGTCATTCTAAATCATGATTAATTAATATTCAATCCCGATATTCGGGACGGGTCATTACAACCTTCCCTCCTTAAAGAATTTCGTCCCCGAAATTCCAACTACTCGTATTCCACAACTACCTCGTGGAAAACAAATGGACCTCACAACACGTGTACACCTGTACACCCACTAGCCAACGCAGAACTCGTCTGCACTCAGACGTCACATCGCCAATGCACGTCATACTAACCACACTCGACCGCCTCGAGTGAAATCGATCACCGGAAATTGGCAATATCGCCACTAAGCTGACTCCTTCAGCTTGACGGCCCCACGTAATCACTAATGTGCCCTGACATCCGCTCTCATAGAGAGTCACCAAAACTCACCTGTCAGTCCATGCTGACACCACAAGCCAAACTGTCACCACCAAGCTTTACCACCCTAGTAAAGCGCCAATCAGTAACAAATCAGTGACAACACATCAAACCACCACGTCAGTCAATGTAGCACAAGATCAACAACATGATCTCCCCTCACAGGGCAAACTCAATCCTGCGACAAATATCAACAGCAGTATCCACAATTGTCACCCCCTCAGCGATCCCAGATGCTGGTAAGGTCACGACAAGGTAACATCTCGCCGCAAAGCAACTTGCGGTCACACTAACCACCAACTCACTCATCCTGCGTATATGCATACCGTCATCACACTCAAACAGACGGTGTAACTGGAACACATTGATCACCAGCCTAGCAGTGATCACACAACTCAACACTAGAGTTATACTAGCCAACCATGGCTCAGAGCACCTGCTCAAACAATCACTGAAATCATCAGAATCACTCTGCCCAGTGCATCGTGTTCAATGTCCAGTTCACGTTCTCAACCCATCCAATGGTGTCAGGGTTAAGCCGACTACTAACACGTTCACCAACGTACTACTGGTATAACCCGTATACCGTCACCCGACACCACAAGTCTGCAAGGTATCGTACCCCAAACCATAAACAAAGGTACTTACATCTATCCATTGACAAGACTACAACCACCTAGGTCATAGCCAAACATGTTCCAATAATGGAGTCCATTTGCCCAAACCAGCAAGAGAAAAATCGAAACTCCACCCATCAACTAGTTCCAATTCCAAATTCGAATCCGCAATTTCGTAAGAAATCCCGAATCCGAACCCACACATCACTTTTTTAATTCATGTCCAAATCCGAATCCGAAATCATTATTCCGTAAGCTAGCATTTGGAATAATCATTCCGCACCCAAATCCAGTATTCCACTTTCAAGTTCTAAAATCGAATCCTGAATCGTCACCCAGAAATTCGATTCCAAAACCCGAAATCTCGTTCACGTCCACTCGGACACACCAAAACCGAACCTATCGGTTACCCATTTATTATACTCGGTTGACTTCATAAGGAAGCCAATCCAACAACCACACGGTTAAGGTTGACAAAATCCGACCACTTCGGAAACTTACTCACTTGAGTAACATACCACAAAAGGGCTCCACTTCGAAAAGAAGCTCGGTTCCGTCATTTACGACTCACATACCGGAGTAAGAGTGACAAACTCTCTACCTAACTGGATCATCAGGATTACGGTCCAGATCCATCACGACGTCAGCTGACCATGAACATCACGATCCTAGATCTTCACAATGCCCAATGTCCACGACATCACACACCCGATCCACCTAGGATCTACACGGTTAACTACTAGGAACCATAAGGTCTGACACCCTCATCTAATTCGCGTACTGTCACAACATTTGACAACTAACGCCCACCATTAGAAAGTTCAGTCAACGACGAGACATGCCGCGACTGTGGGTTCTCACTAATTACCTCATATCTACCCTTGCCATCCCACCTAGGGAAAACCAAGGATGATCCCAAACGATAACACCAATATTCATCCCCGGATCAAGTTTATTCTGGGCCCAACACGCCCATCTACAAAACAAACTGTTAACAAAAACAACCATCCGGACCCACACTAGTCCGACACACCCAAAACACATGATACAATATTACAACACAAATGGACAATACAAACCATTTACAAGGTATCACGAAAACATGTATCAATACAATTATTCTGACCTACGGTCAAGTCGATCGGGGCAGTTCCTTCGCAAATGTCCAAGTTTCCTACAAAAGTGACAAGTGGCAGTGCTGAGGCGACTTGCCCCACCACGCCGCTTACTTGTCGACTGGGTTGATGTTCCACCCGAATGAACACCTACCGAGGGTTGCGACACAAGAGTATGAAGGCTAACTCGCTTCGTTGTTTCCTGACTTATCTGTTTAGTATCCTGACGCTCTCGGCGTCGTCCAGAGCCCAAAGATTGTTCTGACACAGGTAAAATAGTAGCCTCCACTCGGATAGCAGCATCCGATAATTCCCTCAGGGTAGAATACGAGCCAACAGTTACAGCACCTCGTAACTCATTCCTCAATCCCTGCTCAAACCTTCGACACTTATCCTCCTCAGTAGCCACATACAGAGGAGCGAAACTAGATAAGTGCACAAATTGTTGTTCATAATCGACCACTGACCGATTCCCTTGCTGCAATTGGAGAAACTCAACCTCCTTAGCGTTCCGAAATGAGCGAGGATAAAACTGATCTAAAAATCGCTCTCGGAATGCATCCCATGCCAAGGTACGGGCATCCCAGCCAGTCAACTGTAAACTATGCCACCACCTGTAAGCATAGCCATCCAAAAGAAAAGTGGCTAAGGGTACCATGTCCTCCAGGGGACATATCATAACCTCAAAAATCCTTTCCAATCGAGTAAGCCAATCTTCGGCACCATCCGGTCCCGAATCACCACGAAACACAGTGGCTCCCAACCGTCGAGCTCGCTCAATATCTGGGCCTTTACTAATACTACTCTCGCCCCTCCCATCTTCAGACCGTGTACGGGACGCACGACTCGGAGGCATGACGTATCAACAGAAATCAAGAACCAAATGCTTTGATACCAATTTGACAGGACCCGTCCCAACTGGACGTCAAAAACCGTGCTCGGTCCTGCTCCCGTCTGACAAGTCAACTAAAGGTCCGAAACTCCCCTTCAGTACTTGCCAGACAAGGGATGTTTGCGCGGATTTCTGCTGCTGTCACTGCCTCACGATCAGTCCCGAGCGTCGTACCACGGCCTGGAGGGTCACAAAACAGAAAAGGTGTGAGTGGACAAAAATGACCTCTTATAAAAACATTTATCAAAAATACAATCTTACCCTCCAGTTTTCACAAACTTGCATGCATATCGTAAAACATGAGTGACCGATAGAATCAAAACATATTTTCCCATGGTCCATAAAACTCATGTTCACCAAATCAGTTCATGTTATAAAACATCAAATCCCGGCTCTCAGGCCAAAACATGTGAAAACATAATCACCTGGTCACCAGGACCAGAAACCCGTACTCAATACCAGTACATCATCACAATCAATACCAATCAGCATTACTTACCAGTGTACAATAAATATATCAATCCAATCAATCCGCACTACTCACGAGTGCATAAAATATCACCAATCACATCTGCACTACTCACAAGTGCACAATCAATCAAACTGCACTACTCACAAGTGCTGCACTACGCGTAGGCCAATATCCAGTCACTCTCTCGGGAATAAACACCTCTGGGCTCAACCCCCTCGGGCTCAGTCACCTCTGGGCGAACACATCCCCAGGATCAGACACCTCCGAGTGGTACATCCAGGCTCAGTATCATCCGAGAAGCTGACTACCATAGGATCAACTCCCGATCCTACAATCACATCCCCCAAGCTCCGGTCGTCTGGGTAATCCCCCCAAGCACCGACCGTCTGGGAATATCACAATCACAATGAACACCATCTCGGGAATTACATCCCAAAACATTTCAATCAAATCTTGACTTCATACCAAGTCAAGGTCATTCTCAACTGGGTCTCAAGCCCAAAATACCTTTTACACATAAACCGTTAAAATCACATTTAAATCAATAGAATAATCCGGAAATCATCATTGACTCACCAACCAAGTCAAAACATCATTTTAGAAATCATTTAGACTCCGGGCCTAGCCCAAAACATCATTTGTACGTACCTCGTAAAACGTGCCCGAAAGACTGATTAAAATAATCATAAAATCACAAAAATCATTAATTTCATCAAATTCACAAGTGACTCCAAAACCGAGTCAAAATCACTATTCACTTGGGTTATCATGCCCAACATATCATTATCACGCAAATCCATGCGTTGCAACCTCCGTTGCCATTTTCACATAAATCCACGAAATTGACCCTCGACTCATTCCCGAGTCACCACATCATCTTTCAATCCATGACTCAATAATCCGAGTCCAAACATTATTTTCAATCAATTTCAATCCCGGACTCATAAACCAAGTCCAAACATTATTTTTACCAAATTTCGTAATTTCTCGAAAATCGCCCAAAATAATAATATAATAATCATAAAACCGAGAAATTACCGGATTGAAACACAAATCATGCCCAAGCATATAAAATCATATAATAAGGCATTAGAAATCATATATGCATGCATCACGGTTAGAAAACAAAGTCCACTCACACACACCGTCCAAAACGGTCCGTTTCCGAGCTGCACGTTTTTCCGTAAAATCTGGAAATCACAACTCCTGTCCAAAATCATTATAGAGGGTTACTAACATCTCAAAATACAACATATAATTTTCCCCAATTTTTCCGGGATTTAAATACGTATTTTTAACGTAATACAAAACTTCGGATACGCGGAACATTAACGAAACGATATCCGATTTTATCGAAACCAACGTCAAAATGTTCGTTACAATGAGAGGATCAAAAGTCATGTTGACCTCACCTTTAAACTAGGCCGGACGCGCCCCCACGCGCCGCCGTGAGTGGCTGCGCGTGAAATCCACGCGCCTGCTACAGTACCCTCGTCCTCACCCGTTTGTCTGTAAAACGGGCCATTTAACCCGCGAGCAGACCCGGTTCAAATCCTACCAATTCGACGTTAAATCCTTCAATTGAACATTCACACGGCTTAGTTACAAGTCTAATTAGAGGTCTGTGGACTTAATTACAAACGACATTACCTATAACCCCACGATCACAGTTGATCATTCGAAGGAGCTCCGGCCATTGTTCAACATTCCAAAACCTTCACCGTCACACGATTTCCCCAAATTGATTCAACCAGAAACGTCAAGGGACTCAGGTAAGCATTTTCCCCAACTCAATTGCATCCAATCACAGCTCAAACTCCACGACTCAAGCTCGAACTCTCTGCGACTACAGTGCTTCTGTTCTACCTCAATTGGACCTCAATTGCCTTCGTTCTTTCGATGAAACAGGTCGTGGTAATCCCAGAAGACTAGAAATGAACTCAATTCCGATCAACACGGCTCCAAACTTCCAATTCGAATCTCCCCCCTCAAAATTCGAAAATTCGAAATTCCAAATTCAAGCCCTCACTCAGTCCCTCGTTAATCCTTGCTAATTAAATCTCAACACCCTTTCAATTACTCACACTTTGGTTCAGAAATGGAAGGAAATGGTGGAGAATTTCAGACTCTCTCAATCTCTATGTTTGCTTGCACACGGGTAGGAAAACAGAAGAGAAATAATGGGAATTAGAGGATAATTAATTAATTAAAAATAATAAAACATAATTATTTGGTCTCCCCCAAAATCATGGATCCATGTTTTGTGCCTGATTTTAAGGGATGAGTGACACTTGTCACTCATCCAAGTGTGTCCAGTCACCGGGTACTGTTCATATTAAAATATTATTTAATTCCCGGTTCGTTCGGTTAACCGAGCCTGATTCCGTGACCATAACTTCGTCGTCGAATCTCCGATTTCGGCATGCCGCCTGTCGTTGGATTCGTATCGACGAGACCTACGTAACGGTCCTTGGCCCTCGTCCATCGGACCTCCCGATCAAAAAGTCAACATTTGGCCCCTATTATGCCAAATTACCAAAATACCCCTCATCTTCCGAACATCATAACTTTCTCTACGAATGTCGGAATCGAACGTGCCACCTGTCTATGAACTCGTGACGTCCCGAACTACGTCACCGTCATCGGTCAAGGTCCGTTTGACCGCCCGAACTAAAAGTCAACATTTTGCCCACGCTAGGGGCAAAACGGTCATTTTGCACGTTTCGTCCGATTTCACTCAACTAATCCCCGATTAGTCATTCTAAATCATGATTAATTAATATTCAATCCCGATATTCGGGACGGGTCATTACAGCGCGTGGCCCTCACGCGCCAGCTACAGTACCGGCGTCTTCCTCGTGTCGACCCGGTTCAGCACAGTGCCTGCAAATCGAACCGGCGTCCACGGTTCTCCGCCGTACCTGCACCAAATCGACTCCTCTCTTCACCCACTGCTTCGTCCCGTCCTAAGGAACTCATCCCCCTCACTCCAAGACCTCGACACGGCCTAAAACCTGTCGACTCTAACTCGAACTACAAACCCGATAAACCCCTGTTTCCTTCTCCGGCCACCCAAGTCTTCCCCCGTCACGGTGTCAACCCTAAACTCTTCCTAGGACTTTACTGAGTCACACCCAACTCACGGAAACCCTCGACTCACTCCCTAAGTCCACGACTCTTGGTTTGAAACAAAACGGAAAAACAGAGAACAGTGGTTACTCTCCATCGTTCTGGACTCCACCGTGCACTCCTCAGTCACGGAAACCACCGTAGACGATTCCTAGGATCTCACTGCTCCTCATCCAAGTCACCAACACTCTCGACTCAACCCCTAAAGCTACGACTTCCGATTTGAAAATCGACGGTAAAATAGAGTATATACACAGGGAGAAGGAAATACCTGTCGTCGAGCGCCGCCGTGCTCACCGCCGCACTCCCTGAAGTCCCCTGAATCGTCCTTGTTCCCAGTTGAGTCCAATCACACCACACAAGGCCACACCACCACCATAATCTCCCACTTTTTTTCTATTTGCCCTGATTTTCCCGTGGCTCACCTCTCACCCCCGCACAACCACAACACCACCAAACCTCCTCCCTGTCTCCTTCTCACTTCACCGATCACTCCTCACTCACTAATTCACACAACAAACACAACACCACCGCCCAACTCTCTCAATTCTCCCCCTCTGTTTCTCTCTGGATCGACGAAGATGGAATTTTCCCTGGTCTGACACGTGGTGTCAGACGGGATCAGACGGGTCCCACGTTAATCCTAGGGGATTCGGGGCCGGTCCTGACACAATCCATAGAACACGTGGGAACACATCCCATGGGAACTCATCCCAATATCAGTCATATTTCTCATCCTAGCACATGTGCATATAGCTCAGGACCGCTCATAATCCTGACATGTAGCCGTGAACAGCTCACCTGTCGCGACCTGTCCCTAGATCATCGCGAACACATCACTGATCAATCTCAGTGTATCTCATCAGCACTCCTAAGTCCAGCCTCTATCGATCATTGCTTCTCGCGGCTGATCGGCCGCAGGCAGTGCATCGTGACCTCTCTGGAATGGCAAATCACAGTCCGGAGACGAGCGCCGTAACACTCGGGACGTAACCGAATGTTATCATCATACATAGGGCCTCAAACATGGAACATCATCAAATGGGTCACAACTCGAAAACCAGTGTCCTACGACACTTCATATCTTAGGATTTCTCGAATCCTATCAAATTCACAACTGGGTCTCATGCCCGAAAATCCAGTGTCCTATGACACTTCTCATCCCAGGATTCCTCGAATCCTATCCAATCTATAACTGGGTCTCATGCCCAAAATATCTTTTGTAAAACTCATAACTGGGTCTCTGCCCGACTTATCTCAGGTTTGACTGTACTCTAAGTCAAACCTCAAATCAACTTGGCCATACGCCCGAAAGATATTTCCAAACCTGAAAACTAGTTTTTATTTCCAAAACACTTTCAAATCATCCATGACTTCACGTTAAGTCAGGGTCTTTCAAATGAGTCTCGCGCCCGATTCTCAATTTCACGCATCCCCGTGAAATCCTCAAAACAGTAAATTAGTTCCTCGGTTTCACGACTCTCTGTGAAACCTTGGAATCACGTAAAATACAAGTATGTAGCATACTCACCCGAAGTCTAAACATCATATAAAACAGAAATCTCGAACTACGTGCAATAACGCATTTTTCTCCGAAAATATCCAAAAAATTACAATTAAATCACATGCACTCATGGCATCTCAAAACATGTTCGTAAACACATATAAAACATTTATGCATGCATCATATTCATAAAACAAAGTTCACTCATAGACCGTCCAAGTTGGGCCTTGATATGTGCGACATAAGCCTCTCTGGGCTAATCACCATCACCGAAACTCTCAGACCTGTCCAAATCATACTAGAGGGTTACTAACAACTTCTATAACCTCTCATTAAAGACTCCTAATTTTTCGGGATTTTTAAACTTATTTTACCTAGTACATAAACCTTTGGACGCTCGAAACTACCTCGAAACGGTGTCCGATCGACTCGAAACTGGTCCTAAAATGTTCGTTATATCGAAAGGATGATTGCATGTGTTGACCTCATCCCCAAACATTGCCCCACGCGCCGCCCAAAGGCCCTGTGCCACGTGCTGGACTATTCATCTTCTTCAACCTCCAGTCAACCGGTCCAGACCGGTCTACTGTATAGTCGGTCCAACTGAACCGGCGTGACCGGTTCAGTGCTATATCTCACCATTTTTCAACCTGTTTTCTCCTTTTTCAATTCCAATCTCTTTGTCCCATCACTAGCAACCTAACCATGTGATTAAAAATAAGAAAAACCGTCTAGAACTTATTGGTTTGATTTTCCTTTCACGGTTCGATTTCCCAACCCCTTCCCTGGGCTGCTCAGTCATCCTCCACCGTCCAAAACCATCCCTAAACATCCATACCAACCCAACAAACCTCCCCCCAATCATAAAAAACAGTTCTAAACGTAAAACCCAAAAGATCCAATATTTGAATTTAAAATCGTACCTTTGCGGTTTTCCCTCGCTGTGGCCACCACCTTGCTCGTCCCGGCCTGCTCTCTCATTTCCCCATTAAGGCCCGCATCAGAGATGAAGGTTTGTGAAGGGTGGGGTGGTTTGTGGTTCGTGGGTTTTGGGTGAGGTCGAATGAAAATGCAAAAGGGAAGAGATGCATGTATCTGTGTAATGGGAGCAATGGATGAGTGACACTTGTCACTCATCCATTGGGCCTGGCAAAATATCTGGGGCCCACAATAGGACAAAAGTCCACTCACCTCGTAAAACATGCAATAGTACCTCAAACTTCTGTGACCCATAACTTTCCCGTCGAACGTTCGATTTCGACGTACTACCTATCTATGGACTCGTATCGACTCGATCTATATAACGGTCCTCGATCTCGGGCATCGGATCCGGATCCACTGGGTCAAAAGTAAACTTTTTTGTCCTCATCGATGGGTAAAATCGTAATTTCACCTTGAACGCCCGGTAATCCTCGACTAATCCCCGATCAGCGAGGCTAATCCTCATTTAATCTTAATTAATCCCCAAAAATTTGGGACGGGTCGTTACAATTTTAGTGACCAAATTTTATTGGATCATTAGTTAGATTAAAAATAAAAGAAGGTTTAGTGAGCAAACATAATTGAGTTACTAAGAATTTGGTCACTAATCCCTAACAAGATAGTTAAAAGAATACATGTACATTATTTCATGGAAATTCTCTAATGCTAGTGACCATATGCACTTTGGGTCATTATTTGTAATCAACATTAATTTGGTCATCAGTTGTTGTGACATTTAATTTGGTCACTGTTTGTGACACAATTTGTGAACATTAATCTTAATTAGGTTAGTATTGTGACAATATTTGTAACTAATATTAATTTGGTCACTATCCGTGATACTATTTATGACTAAAATTTGTGACCAATTAATATTAGAGTAAATCATTGTTACACCCTTAATAACTTTTAATTTTATTTAAAACTTTTAATGCTTGTATATTAAACAAAATAAGACATCTCTCAAACTTTTTTTTATTCAAAAATCCTTGAACAAAATTTGTAAGTAATAAATTTCACATCTACAATTTTATATCTTAATAAAGAGGATGAGTGAGTTATTGAGAATTCATTTAAATAATTAAAAATAACATTGTTTTTTTTTTCCTCTTTGCCTCATGTGCCCCTTAGTGTTTGATTTTTTTGGTCTCTTGGGCCCTTTATTATATATTATGCATATAATAAATATTATATATGTATACTATACATATATTGTATATAGTTACAATAGAATTTTATATATAAAATAAAAAATAAAGTCCGCATTATCTGGAGTTCAACACTAGTGTATATAAATTTTTTGGGAGGGGGTGAGATGGTGGTGGAAAATCGTACGATGTAGGGTTTAGTTCTTGAATTTTGACACAAAATTCAAGAATTAGCTCTAAACTATACAAAATTAACCAAATTATTCAATGTCGGAAGATAAAGAATTTTTTAATTTATAATTTATAATTATTTTTGAAGAATTATTGCTTTTAATTATCTTATTTTAAGTTAGATTAGATACTCATATTAATTTTAAAATGAGCAAGTAAAAAAACATATTATAAATAGGAGTAATATTTTCATAATTATGAATATATTCTCTTAATAATAATAAAAAAAAAATGTTGAAATCATGATAGATTTTGATAAGTGTTTTTTAGATTGTTGTTTGACTAGTTTGCAATTGGATGACATTAGTTGTAATTTATATAAAAACTATGATTTATTTTAAATTGTAGCACTTTGACTAGTCAAATGACCTATGAGTTTAATTTTTTTATATGCAAGTTTTTAAATAAATTTATATATTGGTAATGACTTATGAATTAATTGCCCTTAATATTAATTTGATTATTGTTTGTGACCATGCATATCTGTAACCAAATTTTCAGTGACCAAATTTATTAGTTATAGATATGGTCACAAACAATAATCAGATATGGAATTACATTGGTATGAAAAGGTGAATTACATTTTATATATATTAGATATCGACATCACCTTTTTGAAGAGTAAAACTTTAAACATACCGTATAACATGTGAAAATAAATATCAATAAATAATAGTACTTAATAACAAGTACGGCTTGCTCGAAATTGCCCATTTTTAATTCCTGGATTTTTTTGAATTGAAAAGTTCTCATTTGATAGATTTCCATACCAAAGTTCAATTCAATTAAGTCGTAATGTTTACTAATTTTGGCCCCCATATAATAGCATGAGTAAGTAGGCACGAACCAAGCCTAGTTTAATTAAGGTGAGCTCTAGCTTATTTCAAAGATAAGAAAAATAGAAAAAAATCAAAAAGATTTTTTTATTAAACTTCTATTATATACTATTTTACATATAATAGCATGAGTAAGTAGGCACGAACCAAGCCTAGTTTAATTAAGGTGAACTCTAGCTTATTTCAAAGATAAGAAAAATAGAAAAAAATAAAAAAGATTTTTTTATTAAACTTTTATTCAATACTATTTTATTAAAAAAATTAATTTTAAATCAGTCAATTTTTATTTTCAATACTAAATTCAATCCATTTTATTTTTAATTCTGAGTTGGTAACTGCAAGGAAGAATGAAAAATGCATCTCAATTATACAAATGTGGGGTCGACGTACTCTATAGCCCTAGCTAGCTAACAAAGCATATTAAATAAAAAATAAAAAATAAAAATAAGAAACACATGAAAAAGGGTAACTGCGATAGTCTGCCATGAAATTTCAGAGGCTAACAGTGGCAGGCTATGGCTATAGCAAGCCAGCTAGCTAGGGTTCTTGCATTCAACATATTCAAAATGAAATATATGCATGAGATATGGATCCCTTTCATTTTCCTTTTTTAAGAAGAAGAAATTAAATGAGTTCATCAAAGGACAGTACATAATAAAGAAGTAGGATTAAAATAATTAATGAAATTAATTAAACTTGTGGCTAGGGTTTTCAAGCTGTTGCAAGTCTTTGTCTTGGACTTGAGAATGAGAGAGAGGGGCCGAGAGAGAGAGAGAGAGAGAGAGAGAGAGGGAGAGAGAGATGGAGATCTTAAGAGATATGGGAATGAAGAAAATAAGGGGCCAAAGATGATTACCCGAAAGAAAAGGGAAGGGAGTATGTACGTACTAGTCTCCACAGCGGCTAGACACGAATATTTTATATTAATTTTTTGTTAATATAATAATTAATAATATAATTATGAGGTAAGCAAGGGAAGGAGGCAAGGATTTTGGATAAGAAAGGGGACAGATATACAACTTCACTGCCAAATCAAGTCATCTAAAAGTTGATCAAACAAAAAAATCATGATAAACTCTCTCTCTCTCTTCACCCGAGTGACCAATAATTTGGACAAAGGAACAAAAACCCACATCTCCTCTTGCTCCTTCTCCAATAGGCTACCTTTTTTTTGGGGGGGGGGGGGGGGGGGGGGGGGGGGGGGGGCGGGGTGAGGAAGAGAGAGAGACCGAAAGCAAAGGCCATGTAAATGCATGATAAGGAAAGGAAATCTCATGATGATAGTAGTGACAAAATCAACCATATATGCAATCCATCTGCTGAAAAAGTTTGAATTGAGAGAGTATGACAGAGAGAAAGAGATGTAAATTAAACAGTCAGAATTATTATAACAAGAGAAAAAGCTAGAATGAGATCGACTGCTTGAATTCAAGGAGCTACCTACAGCTAGCTACCTATACCCAATTTCCTAGCAGCAGATTGAATGCTAGCTATATATTCACTATTTCCCCTAAAGTTAATTTGTTGTAAAAGATCGATGAGAATAAAGTTTGTCCCTTAACTTAATTAGTCATTAGGGTTAGGTTACCCTTGTTATTATAAAGTTGCTAGAGTAAATACTATTCCAACTCGTTAGTACATGTCACATAGAATGTGACATTTTCATGCAAAATTTTAGATTATTATTAGATAGATACTAAGTTTGAATTTTATAAGCGAGCTATGAATGAACTTCATATATATATATATATATAACACAAATTATTAAGTGTAGCAAATGAATATGTAGAGGTCCATAGGATGGTTACGATGGTATATATGGATTGCGTGTGAGTCGGCAAGAATGAGGGCATGAAACAAAGCGGCAGTGGCAAAGAATGATGAAGCTTTTGATATGATGATGATCCTCTTTCCTTCTCAGTACTTCTCTGTACAGTTTACATATGCATGAAAGAAAAGAAAGCTCTAGCAGAAGCCATGCATGTGTATATATATAAAAATGGTTTTGGCATTTATTTTGGGGCGCGTGCTGTCCGTTGCATCAAGGAGTAGTAGCCACAGACATGATGACACAGTAAGTACTTGTACGTGGAATGATCTTCAGTTTGCACTTTAACCCTTGGTATCCTCTTTGCTCTATATATTCTTGTACCTATTAGCTATTAGCTATATCTTCATCACTTCATTTCATTCCTATTTCGTATACCTACCTAGCTACTTCACTTTGTTGTTCTTGTGCAACACTTGCTCTCTAATATTTGGGGTGCTGTTTTTTTGGGTTTTCAAACGTGTGGCCAACTAAAAATGTGTGTTGTCCACCTCAAAAAAAAAAAAAATTGTGTTCCCAATTTACCATATAAGCCATTCATTATACGCGCGATGGAAAAAAAATGTTACTTTGCATGTGCGTCAAATTGGAAATCTAAATTATTCATGTATGTTAGCTCTTATTTGAATCCTAGTACCGAATATATATGATATATATATATATATATATATATATATATTAAACTAGTATTTTAAAATAGAATGCCCATACTTTTATCAGTAGTGTGTGTAGTTTTTGAGTTAGAACAATATGGAAAACAAGTTTAACACACTAACTTATGCATACCAATATTAAGTCAAGAACTTATCAGTATGTCACCTAATTACCGTCCAATTAGCGAATTTTAGAACATTAGAGCAGATAAGTGTAATTTAGCCTCGACGGTCAGTGCGAAGTTATTGCATCCTTCGAATTCCATCATGAATTTGCTTCAAATTTTGGTCGTCCTCTTAATATATGAATTATAGATCGACGGTATATTATCAACATATTTAAATGTGCATGATACAAACACAGAGAATATGTATGTGTTCTCATATTGCGAAATGTCTATGATTCAACAAAAGAATATCCTATAAGAAATATGTACGTGGGCAACAAATCGGTGTAACTAGTAATTGAAAAATCCACACACACATATATAAATATATATATATATATATATATTAACCTCAGATCCTACCTACGTTAAACTTATATATATATATATATGGACAAATTACATAAAAGTACTTAAACTATATGGTCGATTTCAAAAAGTACTTCAACTATAAAAAGTTTCATTTTCATACTTAAACTATTAAAACATAATATTAAGGTACCCACCGTTAGTAATCTGTTAAAAAAATATGTTAAGTGTCCAAGTGACATTTGTGGCACAATTTTTCATGGTGACTTGGACATCATGTGGATAAAAAATGATTAAATATTAAATTATATTAAAAATAATTAATAATTTAATTATATTTAAAAAAAATAAGGTAAAAAAAAAAGCAAAATCAAATCCTTTATCTTCTTCATCTTCTCCATCCCATATCCAAACCCAGATCTATCATTGGTTTCATCGTCGATTTCATCTTGCTGTGTTTTTCATCGTTGATTTCATCTTAATTTCTGGGCATCCATTTTTACTCCCTAAATCAACTTCAAAACCCAATTCAACCCATGGAGGAAATGATAACCTGAATAGTGGCAAAGAAGAACTATGCAACTCCAAAAGCTCCTTAGATCCCCCAACCCAACCCATCTCCAGTTCTTTCCTTTTAGACCTCCAAACCTTCTTAGACAATGCCCACGACGAATTTTTTTACAAATTTTTTTCTCTTAATTTGTTGGTTAAGCGTGCATCTGTTTTCTTTGTTTTAAGGACAAACTACATAAAAGTAGCCAAACTATAGGGTCGATTTCAAAAAGTATCCGAACTATAAAAAATTTCAATTGCATACCCAACTTATACTGTCGATTTCAAAATAGTGTCTCCGTTAATTTGAATAAAAAATTTGTTCCTCCATCGATTTTTTCTTCTCCCCAATACTGTTGCCATACCATCTGTTCCTCCATCAACATGGAGATGAAATATGCACCATCAAGCCCTTGTGGCCTCTCCGAGGAAGTTGAAGTTCAAGTTCTGCCTTTTGTGGTGGTTTATGGGAACCAGACCCACTCATACATAAACTATAGAATTCGGAAATGGAATTAACACGAACCTGGAAAATATGAAAAGAGAAGTCATGATGAAGGTAAAAGACAGACACACACTCTTTCTATATTGACAAAACTAAATAACTTGCCTTAGAAAGTCTTTTGAGCTGAATTTTTCCTTGAACAACACGCTGTACCAAAACTAATTTGCGTTGCGGATCCAACATATCATATATATGGTCTTGATAAACCTTATAAGAAGATATAGCAACTGAGCTTCCATTTTTCTCAGTGAGTGAAAGAAATTCAGCCATTGCTAGTGCTCCCAGACCTGGTTTCTCAATAGAACCCTACAATATCAAGTGTTTCAACTCATAATTTCCCAAAAAATACAGTTAAAATTGGTCTTTGTTAAAAGTAGACCGACCTGAATTAAGCAAGTCTTTCCACTGTCTCTTGCTCCTATTGCAACAACAGTGGCATTACAACCACCAATAATCCCGGTAATTAGAGGTTGTGCTTCCCTGGAATAAATCATGCCATTGTCTTCATATTGATCATAGCAATAATCAATTTCATAAGATTCCTTGCGGCTGCAAGACCACAAAATGTTCAACGACTAAAAGAGAGAGTGACACTCAGATTCATTTGGAGGTCTGAAAGGGTAGAACTAGAGATGGGTTGGGTTTGGGGATCTGAGGAGCTTTCAGAGTTCTTCGAGCTCTGCCACTATTCGGGTTATCATTTCTTCCATGGGTTGGGTTGAGTTTTGAAGTTGATTGAGGGAGTAAATGGATACCCAAAAATATGAAATCGATAATGAAAAGCAGAGCAAGATGAAATCAATGATAGATCTGGATTTGGAGCTGAGTTTTGAATATGGGTTTTGAAGCCATCCGAAATTGAGCAGTTCGGTGGAGTTTGAGAGGATGGAGAAGACAAGGGGTTTGATTTTGATTTTTTTAAAATTTATTTATTTTTAATATAATTAAATTATTAATTATTTTTCATATAATTTAATATGTAATTATTTTTTTATCCACATGGTGTCCGATTCAGCATGAAAAATTGTCCCATAAATTCCATTTGGACATTTAACAGATTTTTTTAACAGATTACTAACGGTGGGTACCTAAATGTTATGTTTTGATAATTTGGGTACGTAATTGAAACTTTTTATAGTTCGGGTACTTTTTGAAAACACGTTTATAATTTAGGTACTTTTATGTAGTTTGTCTTCATATATATATATATATATATATATATTGGATTGAAGTGGGAGATTTGATTGGAACATGACAAGGAAATTTAAGTAAAATTGCATTGATTACCATGTTATTGTAATTGGCCCAGAAGTAACCACCAAATCTTCAAGCAGACTGTAACTAATTAAGTTCAAATATATCTTCCTTGATCATATCATCGTCGATCCCAGATTCATTATTTTTATTATTGCATATATATATGATATATCAAAGTCAGTACACCTAATAATGCATAGGTTAAAATTCCTAGAGAAGATAGCAGCTCAACCGAAAAATAGAAACCCTAGTGCCCAAAACCCCCAAATTAATACAGTCTGGGAAGCTATCTAAAGTGTATAGAGAGTACTGTACTAGCTAGCTACTTCATCAAGTTCAATTTACACTTTTGCCCATCATAACCCTAGCTACTTATTTAGCTAAGTAATTAAGTACAAGACAATATCTTTGTTGTTTATTTACCCCAAAAAATGAGAAGATATATCTCTGTACGTGGTACGTTTTGACTATCTAGGTAACTAGGTAGCTAGCTTGCCCTTTTATACGTAGAAGATTCTATTTGATTGTAATTACAACAAATTTTTTGATAACATATTAATAGTTGTATTGATGAAAATATATTAATAACATAACAAGGAATTTCCAAAAAAAAGTTTTGTTTATACATATATATACATACATATAATCTCCATCATCCGTTAAAATTATGTATATCACACACGTAATATAGATTTCATCATCTTTGTAAAAAAAATTATTTCACTAGCTACAATTAAAATAAAAATCTCAATAACGTATCAACAATTGTATTAATAGACCGATCAATGCATATGATCTTCTCCATTAAAAGAAGAACCTCTACAATATTCACACACACAGAAAGTACTACATATATACCCCATCATGTTTATGCCCATTCATTCATTCATTCATTCAGAAGCCTCTTCTTTCTTTGTTTCCAATCCATTATTTCAGCTTCATCATATCATCATGCCACGTCTCTCTCTGTCATGTATTATTATTATTATTATTATTATTATTATTATTATTATTATTATTATTATTACACATTCCTGATTATGCCTTTTGAACCAAGTAATTCCAACTTTCCCAGCCCTCTTTTGTCCCTTCCCTTTTTATGAACACCCCCTCCCCTTAACTTTCACTCTCTCTCTCTCTCATTCATCTCCTACTTTCTCACTTATATATCATCCCTCGCCCCCCTTCCAACTCTCATCATATATCTTCATCCCCAGTCCCAACAACACCCACATTTCCATGGAACCTCAAACTCAACAAACCCAGCAAAATGAAGATCATTCCAACAACAACAACAGCAACAGCAACAGCAACAATAACAACAACAAAGGGTCTTCTTCTAGCAATTTTGTATGCAGGCAAAGCAGTACGAGGTGGACACCGACCACCGACCAGATCAGAATCTTGAAGGAGCTTTACTACAACAATGGGGTGAGGTCCCCAAGCGCAGAGCAGATTCAGAGAATCTCTGCCCGCCTCAGGCAGTACGGCAAGATCGAGGGCAAGAACGTCTTCTACTGGTTTCAAAACCACAAGGCTCGTGAGAGGCAGAAGAAGAGGTTCACCAATTCTGACCCATCTCACCTCCCAACCCCCATCCTCCAAATATCATCCAATGCTTCTGCTTATCATGAATCCTTCAATAAATTTAATTACCACAACATATCTGCTTCACCGGCTGGTATAGTTTCTAATTACCCTTTACATTTTCACTTAATTACTTCTTTTTTACTCTTTTGTGGTGTATTTTCTTAAAAAGTTGAACAAAATTTGTAGGGGTTTCTTCTGCTTCTGCCTCTTGTATTGCTGTTGACGCACAGATGGGCAACTATGGGTATGGATCTATGACCATGGAGAAGAGTTTTAGGGTAAGTTAATTATACAGCGATAGAATTATGAAGTTATTATCTTATTATGGTCATGAATTCGGTAAAATTAGCGATCAATATATGCACGTTTATATGTGTGAGTAATAGCACTCTCTAGCCTAATTATTTCATTTTTTCAACCTATTCGAAATAGGACTTTGTTGCTAGATTTAGTAAACTATGAAAATGTGTGCAATTTGTAACTTATACATGTTAGGGTTCACTAAAAATAAAAAATAAATAAAACCCACATCAAGGGGCTTTGAGATTTTCTATCTTAATTAAGGAAGGACTAGAAATAATAATTCATACAAGTTTGTTGGACCCAATTGATCGAGCACTACATATATGTAGTTCAATTTTGAAAGAAGAGAAGAAAAGAGTAGTTTAATCTAAGTAGTAAATATATTGTGGAATTCAAATTTATATTTTTTGCGTAAATTCATTTGCAGGATTGCTCAATTTCATCAACTGCAGGAGGTACCAGCAGCACTGGCAATCGTCATGGCGGTGGATCCAACGGTCACCACAACTTTGGATCATGGGTTGGTGTTGATCACCACCATCCATATCATCACCACTTTGACAAGAGATCATCATCATCCTCAAAACCAGGGTTTGATGATCTTGATGATGATCAAGAAGCAGCTTTCCCCGAGATTGAGACTCTTCCTCTCTTTCCCATGCACGGTGAAGACATTCACGGCTTCGGCAACATCAAGTCCACCTCCGACGGCTACTACTCCGGCTGCTACCGCCCTGACGACGGCGGAAATGGCCTGACTTCCCTTGAGCTCAGCCTCAACTCGTACGGCCACATGACCCCGGCTGATTACTTCAGATCATATTAATTATTAATATATATATATATATATCTAATTCTAATGAATTATATATTATTATTAGCATCCGAGCTTAATTATTATAGTCAATTAAATGATCCATCAGCTTGCTGTAGTGTATGTACGGATGTTACTTATTTTAATTATATGCTAAATAAGTTGAAAGATTGTTGGGTGTTTGACACGTGTTATGCAAAGAACTTAATCGTCTGATTTACTTGCTTTTAATAACTTTTAGTTGCTATATATATAGCTACTCCTTTCCGAAGAATATATATATATATATATATATATTCCATCATTATTTGCTAATTAAGATGGGTTCAATTACATGTATTGATTAAAAAATAATAAGACAGAATATGTTGGTATCATACGATTTTATTCGGTAACTACTATTGATTTTTAATTATTTATTATTTATTACATTAAATTATAAAATAACAGTCAACTAATATATATAAATACTTCCGTCTCGTTAATCTTCCTTTATAATGATAATCCTATGATGATTTCATAATGCATTTAGCTTTGGATTAGATAGGTAAGTTGTGATGAAGATGGTCTGACGTCAGTGAAGAATTTAATTGATGGATGGTTTGCAGTCACCTTCATTGAATTAAATAATGTATTAATAACCTGGTTTTTTTTCAAGCTAACTAGACCTTGCAGTGGAAGAAGAAGAGTCTAAATGAGGTGACCGAATTTTTAGGTGTTTGTAACTTGTGAGATTGAGGGGGGGAGCTACAGTGGTTTTACGTTAGGTTAAGGTGTGGGTGTTTTGTTTTGCTGTTGTGGGTGTGTGTGGGCATTGTCGAAAAGATATGGCAATGATATCAATGGAGAAATAGGGCAAAAATGATGAAAGAGTGTGAATGTATGTGCCTATATGCAGCCGTTTTTATAAAGTAACTTGTGGCTGTGGCTAGTGAGAATGAGTATATATTTTGAAGTTTGAACCCACTTTGGAAATACCAAAATATTCTTCCTTTTTAACATCATATAAATTACTTTTTTCAAATAAGAAAATATATAAAAGATAAAATTGAGAGGAGGATGCATATGTGAAAGATTACCCTTTGCTCAATTTAACTTTTTAATTTTTAAGTGTTAGATTATAAATTTTATTAAATTGCTACTTAATTAGTGCTATATTTAATGATATTTCTTTTCATAAGTTACATATATAATCTCAAATTCGATTCATGTAAATAACGAGATCAATATCTAATGTCTATATTATAATCCTAAAATGTTTTTTTTTTAATTTCAGAATATAATCCTAAAATGTTAGGTGGGTACATTTAGACCCTTATCATAAATATGGTACTTGTAAGTTGTAAGGACTTTCCTTCAACAAGTAATTAGGAAACATGTGTCTTATACCCGTAATCTATGAAACAATCTAGAACATGCTAAGTGATATGGTAAGAGCTACTCTAACTTAGTTATAAATATCTCAGCACCTCCATTTGGCTAAGTAACATATATATATATATATATATATGCATGTCCTAGTTATGCCAAATTTATTCTCAACAAAAGGAAATTGCAAGGAAAGGGATTTCTAAATTCGTTTATGGCAGCACTATTGAAGAATGATGAATTCAACACATAATCTCAATAGCAGGGATACATGGCATAAGCGTATAGACTAACATACTCAACCAAGATATACGAATGCATGCATTTTATAAAAACAAAGGAAATTTTGATGAATCTAGATAATTTAGCTGCAAGTTAAGAGCAATTTTAGAGAAGCCAAAGACGAGACCACCTAATTGGGTGCAAACAAATGTGACATGAGTCATATGATCACATTCACAAAGACATTCACCAACTAGAAAATATTCACTATCAATCAAACCATTACATATATAATAATTTGTTCCAATATTATTTCGTTGTGGACAGCTCTATAAATGAGGTCCCCATCAGGCTGGATGCTGCATTTTCCTATATCTGGTTTGACAAAAGTTCAAACTTTAAAGCTTAGGACTGACCCTTATGTTGTTTAGGGCGTGTAAAGCCTTCAAGAGGGAAAGAAAACAGACAATGCTTCTTGTCCCTAATAGTCCATCGATATATCATATATTATCGATATTGATGATGATCGTCGAAGATTTAGTTGTGATCGAACCAGATCTTTGAAGCTTTCTGAGTCTTCAAGGACGTAATGTCCCTTACCAGCAACATGAGGCATCACATGCATCATGCCTTTCAGCCATTTCTATGTGAAGAAGGCTTTCAAACCCATGGTCCTAGTTGCTTTGATTGCCTTTTTCATCATAACAATTGTGGTTCATGATTTCCCAAAAGCCATCCATATGATAATATTACATAAATTTCGGGTTTCCTGAACGTAGAATCCACATCAATCAACGACCGTCAATTACTCAAATCGGAGGAAGCACACATGAATCTCAAATTTTCCAAGTGTGAAATTCACACAAATCAACGACTATCAGTTACACCATATGGACATTGCACATTATATCATTATTATGCATAGCACCATCTGCACGAATTTATGACTCAATCCTCAGGAACATAAGTGGGCATGGTACTATATGGTAAATCAACAAAAGGAAACACCAATTTTGCCACTCTGGTGACTCTCTGGCCTACACCTCTTGATATCTGATCTGACATTTCATCTCCATAAAACAATTTATATCAAAGGCAACTTTGCATGCTAGCACAAGATAGGAAGTGATAATTCTGTAAAATTTACATTCAGATGCCTGACAATGACTTTACATAGGCAAAGTAATACAACCAGGACCTTACTTGCCAAGCATCATCTATAACCCCGTGAAGCATCTATTTTGTAGGAGTTAAAAAAGAATGACTCGTAAGTTAAGAGAACAATTGTCTCCTTCTGTTCTATGGGGTCCCAGAGGAAAGGATGAAACAGGACCATGGCTTTAAGTTTCAGTGTTTCACTAACAGATGGGATGATTAAACGGTATCTTTTAACTGCTTTGCGCTACAAATTAGTGGGGAGATGACCAAAAATTTCTACTTTCTCCCAACGTAAGTTCCTAATTTGGACAAATCTGGAATCCAAAATGATACTTCAGAAGATCCGGCTACAAACATGAGGTTTCCTGGAGCCCATTTGATAGCAGGAGGGTTGTTTTCAGTGCTCATCCAACTTGTGACCTGAATAGGTTACAAAAATTCATTGCACGAGTTAGAAGCATAACTTGCATATACCTAGTTTATGATAGTGGGAACAAAGAACTATTGAAAGAAGGAAGAAGATTTGTTTTTGTCATACTTCTTTCCCGCTCCGAACACTCCAGGCATAGACACTACCATCACCTGAACCTGCCAAAAATTTAGAAACCAAGAAATCACTTGTCTGCCAGTTTAGTGGTCTACTGAATATTATTACATGGATGGGGTTAAGAGGAATGGTATGGAAATCAGGTGTTTAAAGGGGAGTTTAATGACTAAGACGTTTGCATGAAAACAAAAGGGCCAAGAAACTATGCATTCCATGATGAATGTCATTAACATCAATTAACAGGTGATCGATGCTAGCCAGAGGTGGAGCTACTAAGGGCCACAGAAGGTGGGGTGGGGGCTCCCTACTCACATACTTCAAAACCACAAATTCATTATAGGCTTACTGATAGTTATTTGCAAAATATTTCTCTTCAACTGCACTTTGTTTTTCAGTCAAGTCAACTGTGAACTGTTACGCTTTGGAGTGTGCAACATCCTGCTTTTTATTATTTCCAATAATTTTTTTGAACTCAAGATTCTCATGACTGATAATTTTATGAGAACGTTATACTCACTCACAGAATAGAGACGCATACCTGATATGACAAACATTCCCTCTGGGCTAAAAGAAGCCTCTAATGTTGAATTGCTGGAGACTGGCTTCACGTTATAGGTGGACAACTAAACAGAAATGACAGAAAACCATATTAGAAAGTCCAGACAATGTAAAGGCTATCAGTTCAAGATAATCTAAGTTCACTGAAAGTAAAGTTTTTCACATGAAGAATGTGTTGTTGTGGAGAAAAACTTACAAGTGAACCACCAAACGAATCAAGAACATGAATGTGTCCATCTGTGGTTGTCAAAAGCATAAGTCTCCCATCGTTACTGAACTTTATGACATTTGCATCAGACATATCTCCCCCAATAGAGAAGATATCAAAAGGACCCTAACAAGACAAAACAGTTTAGATGACCAAATCAGCAATGCTTAAGCTGTCATATGATCATAAAACAGTCTCCTCGACTGCAAACTTCACAACTGTCGCATGTACTCAATATAAACAACTGACCTTTTCATACATCCGGGCATCAAACATTCTTATGTATCCACCAAAGGCAACTGAAAAAACTAGCCCTTGATCATCATAAGCCGTGGCAGGCCTTGCTTGTACGCGCAAAAGACCCTGAAATACAAATACATATTATTAAGTCAAACAAGAAGTGTATTATAAGAAAGATAACGCAATATTATATGCCAAGCCCCCTACCTGGCACTTCTCAGCCCGTTGATCCCAAAGCAAAAACGGTTCTATCAAGAGAGCCAGAGATGAAGCAGTCTTCACGGGAACACAAGCTAAGCGAGACAAACCTAGAATTAAAACACAAAACCCACCTCTCCAATTACACAAAATGCTCAGTAAAGTACCCACTTTGGTGAAAAGCATGGCAATCATTTCGAAAACCAAACCTGTCATGGTGGCCTTTGAAATACCGCAAATACTTGTTGTCATGCAATGAAAGAAGCCTCAATGATTCTAAATCAATCAATCAATCAAATTCAGAACTCTCAGTAAACCACAGAACTGGCAAACATAAACATCAAATATGACAGTTGAGGTAAAGTGCAAAAATTTGCCATCCCAGCCATTTTTGGATGAGTAAATAACTGTGGTAGGATGAGAAGTAAAGCAAACCAGCCGCCTTGTGATGGTCTTCAAGCATGTTGCACTGGAGACATCATGCAGGCGAATAGACTCATCGTCACTAGCAGTCACTACATAACCAGCCGCCTTGTGAAAATCCATTGAACTGATTCTACCATTCTATGCACAAAAACACAGTAATTATATTCAAACACACAGGTGAAGAAGATCAAGGTGGTCTTTAACTTAATAGAAGTAAAAACACCCAGAAACAGAGAGAAAAAAGTAATTACATAGTCTCTGAAAGCTAACCCAACTTCCATGCTCTGAAGAATTTCCTCGGTCAGTTCCATGGAGACCTTGTCTTCTCTTTCTGATCCCCTTTCACAGCCAAACAAGAAAATCTCAAAATCTTTCATTTTTACTTATTGAAAACAAATATCCGTGCAAAATTTGAAATTTCTCATACCAGCCATTTTGAATTGTGCAATACAGTTATGGGTCTATCACATTCCGGTGAGCTGAGAATTTCAGTGAAGCCCTCCGCCTCCTGCCTGCGCCTGCAACCTCGTGAAAGTATACAGTATCGCTTGTTCATTTTCCTCTTTTAATGTTTGGTCTGAATTTCCGATCAAAAAAAAAAAAGTTTGGTCTGAATTTCTGGTTCTTATCAAAGCCGCCAAACTTCGTTATTGGGCTTGTGCAAGCCCAACCCAGACAAGCCCAATGGGAATTCATAGACTTCAGCTCCGGAGGTCCAACTCGGCCAAAACTGTGGCCCAAAATGTCATGACAATGTCTTTAAACGACCGACTCATGAGTTGACTGATCTAGTTCTCTGATTAAATACCATCTTCCAACCCCCCAAAAAAAAAAACAAACAAAACCAAACAACTTATTTTTAAAAAATAATTACTAAACACGTTTTATAATTTATAATTGTTTTTTATCTGAAAAACGATATTAAATGTGTCATAAATTTTTTAGGAAACGCTTGGTGAAGTATACATTGGACTAGATTTAATTTAAATTATTATGACGGGTGAATCAAAAAACAATTATTGTGTTCAGCTTATTATGTCAATTTTGATTGTCCACATAGCAACACTCTAGAAATTAACATAAAGGAAAAGGAAAACAATAGGAGGCAAATTATATAAGGGAATACAGTTTACTGTTCGGACATAATTCATAATACAATATATAGAATGTACGTTCATTCTCTCTGTCTCTCCCAAACTTCTCCTTCTCTACAAATCTTCTTCTCAAATCCTTGGCAACACATATATCAATTTACATTATCATCACTCCTAACACTTTCAACAGACTAACTCTGTAGAATACCTAAGAAGAAAATAAAAATAAATGTAGAAATCGACATTAATAATCAGCATATGTCACATAACTAGCACGGTATGATAACGTCTCGATCAGCCGTGGCATCAATGGAACTACTTGAAGAGCCCCGATTTTCGTCGTCATCATCCTCCGGCGAAGCCTTTTGCTTGATAAACTCAATGCAATTGGCGATCGCCTCGCTGTGGTAAGGGTCATGGAGGAAGTAATGTCGTTGCACATAATGATTAGTACTGCCGGATCCGCCGCTAGTACTCGCGGCGCGGCTTCTAGCCTTATTACTAGATACGGCAAACAACATGATCAACCGAAAAACTGCCTTCCGAAACTGCTCTAGCAGAGTGATTGGAGACAGAGGTTTTGCCGCCGCGACCGCCGTGATTGGAGACAAAGGTTTTGTCGCCGCGGCCGCCGTAATTGGAGACAGAGGTTTTGCCGCCGCGGCCGCTGTCTTGTTAGGGCACAATACGTCGTTGCTTCTCATCCTAGTTGGAATGCATAGATGGGTTTTCATAATTTTCTTAATTAGGAGCCAAACATTCAGTTGATATATGTCATGTGGTTGTTGAATACAGTGAGAGCTAGGTAGGTAGAGTACGTATGTTAATGTAGTAGTATATTTATAAGAGAATGTATTTCAAATTTTAAGATCACAGATGGTTGAGATTGATAATTTGGAAAACATGCATTTTGTTTTAAGTTTTTGTGGAGTAGTTGCGTTATATATAACCATGAATGCATGTTACTTTGTATAAAAGATTTGTCTTTATCGCTGCAAGGTTTCACATGGCCTCATGTGGATGTTTGCATATATAAGTAACTAAAGGTAGGGTTTTTATTTTCTCTTCAACTCCGCCGACTTACCCAAACCCTATTATTGTTAAATTTAAGTACTGTCATGAATTTAAAAAATATCAAGTTACATTTGTACCTGAATTGGTTATTATCTTTTTAAATTTTCAATATTTAAAATTTATAAATATACACATTAATTGAGCTTCAATAATCCTTGGAAAAATTGTGTAAATTTTATTTTTTGACTCTTTTCAAATACAAATTTTAATTAACCAGGTACCTGACTCGTAAAATATAATTTTTATATTCGCTCTATACGATCCTATGGAGGTTTTGTGAAGATAAAACAAAAGATTGAGGGGGGAAATGAAGTATGGCAGGATGTGGCGGTCGGTCTTTACACCATGCATATATAATATAAGCTAGCATATGGTTCCAATTGGATTTGATGTCGGTGTGTTCGTTTTGTTAGTTTTGCTGCAAGGGTTGACACTTGACTTTTTCTATGGGCTATAGCCACCAATAACAACACACTGGCTTCTATGATCATCTTTTTAAAATGAATTTACTGGAGTCACATTACTCCTCCAAACTTTAAACAATAATAATAGAATAAACGATATTATAAACATTTGCAAGAAGGGAAAAATGCGCTCAATATTTACTATTTTATTATCTCTTTTTATCTTAAATGCACCGTAAACTCATATATAATTAGTTCTATTTTACAATGGATCTTAGTCTCAAAATTTGTTCATTGATGGAATCTTAATTTTCTTCATGGTATCAGAGCGGATTATCTCACATGTAAGGCTTAACCACCACACGTGCTCCACTACATCCAATACGAGTTGTCCACGAGTTAGACTTGAAAATTCGCCACACGTGAGGGGGCGTATGAGAAGATGAAGGTACAAATATCTCACATTGGAAAGTTGCAAAACCTTGTAAAAGCTTATAAGAAGTTGACCCTCTCCTTCCATAGCCAATTGGTTTTAGGTCGGAACCTCAACTACTTTCATGGTATCAGAACATGTATCTCATGTGTAAGGCTTAACTGCCACACGTGTTCCACGTCATCCAATACAAGTTATCCACGTATTAGGTTTGAAAATTAGCCACACGTGAGGGACGTGTGAGAATGTAAAGATACAAATGTCCCACATAGGGAAATTACAAAACCTTGTAAGGGCTTATAAGGAGTTGGGTCTCTCACGTGTAAGGTTTAACTATCACCTGTGCTCCACGCCACCCAATATGTGATGTCCACATATTAAGCTTGAAAATTCGCCACATGTGAGGGGGCATGTTAGAATGTGAAAGGTACAAATGTCTCATATTGGAAAGTTGCATCACCTTATAAGGATTTATAAGAACTTGAGCCTCTCCTCTCATAGCCAATTAGTTTTGGGATAGAACATCAACTTCCTTCACACCCCGTCATGCCCTTCATGTTCTTCTCTTTCATCGTCCCTTTCCCTCCCTCTTCATTTTTCTTTCTCTACTTCCTCCTAAAATTTCCCAGAAAAGAAAGGGAAGGAAGGTATGAGAGAAACTGTAACGACCCATCCTGAATTATCGAGATTAATTAAGAATTAATGACAGATTAGCGAGACTAATCGGGGATTAGACGAGGATTAATAGATGTTCAGGGCGAAATGGGGCAACAATTGACTTCTGTTTTGTCTGAAGTGGGCCCAGATTTTTTAATTTGGCATTTGTCACTCATCCATTGCTTAGCATCACACATACATGCATCCTCCTCATTCCTTCGTCTGTTTCATCGAACCCGAACCCCATCGACAACCCACCCTCCATTTCCTTTGCTGACTGATTGTGGGAACCTTAGAGAGTGAGAGTCAAGCTAAGAGAGGAAAAGATGATGACTGGCTGAGGGCCGAACCGCCGTGAACGGCGGTGGATAGCCCAGGTAAACTGATGACACCATTTTCCTTTCAAATTTCAATTTCAAATTTAGGGTGTTTTGGATGGCCGTTGATGGTGTAATGATGTTCTGGAGGTCTGTATGAGGTTGTGAGGATTGGAAGGGGAGAGTTTGGGCATTTGAACGGTCGTGGAAGGACGGCCAAAGTTGGCCGTGTGTTCTTCAAATCCAAAGGTACCCTTTCAAACTTTTTTCTTGTGATTTGAAACCATAGGTAGATAGGAACCACTGAGACATAGAGATTAGGATTGAAAAGGGTCGAAATCGAGCTAAAATCAAGGGAGAAATGAGCTAGATCGGACCGAAAACCAGGCGGACCGGTCGGACCCGGTCTGCCGAAGGTTGCTGGTGACTGACAGTAGGCGCGTGAGCCCACGTGCAGGGCCCTTTGGACAGTGTGTGGCACTCTTTTTGGGGATGTTTTCAACACATGAAATCATCTATTCGATGTAACGAACATTTTGGGACTGGTTTCGAGTCAATCGGACATCATTTCGGTATAGTTCGAGACGTCTGAAGGTTTAGGTTCGCGTTTAAAAATAGTTAAAAATTTCGAAAAATTACGGGGCTTTAGTGAGGGGTTATATAAGTAGTTATTAACCCTCTAAATTAATTTGGATACGTTTGGGAACCCCGGAGGAGACGATTGGCCCGGGAGAGGCTTATGGCGCGCGTATCGAGGCGCGGCTTAGGACGGTCTGTGAGTGGACCTTTCTTTCGAAATTGATGCATGCATAATTGTTTTATAATTGATTTAGAACATGTTTTGTGATTCCATGAGTGCATTTTTTTGTGGTAGCCTAGGGTTTACGTATTTGCACGTATTTCGAGATTTCCAGTTTTATACGATGCTTATACGTGCTAGGTTTTCAATGAGGGTTTAATGAAATGGATTTTGGATTTGGAACTATGAAATTGGGCATGAGACCCGTTTGATTCACAAACTCTCGGATTTGGAGTTCATTTGATTTGACGAGGAATCGGACCGAGGGTCCATTTGAGTATACGATTGGGCCGAGGGCCCCGTTGGTTTGCGAATCCGGGCTTGAGGCCCATTTGGTTGTAATATCTGGTTGGAAGCCCCATTGACTGTAATATCGGGCTTGAGGCCCTATTGGTGGTGAAATCGGGCTTGAGGCCCCATTGAGTTACGGTTTGGGGCTTGAGGCCCCGTTAGTTGTGATATCGGGCTAGAGGTCCAGTTGATTGTGAAATCGGGCTTGAGGCCAAGTTCGATTTATGAAATGAGAATTCGGGCATGAGACCCTGTTGAACTGTGGATTTAGACCGAGGCCTGTGAAAGTGGATTTGAATCAGATTCGAGGAATCCTGTTGAGATGAATCGGGTATGAAACCCAGTTGAAATATGTTTTGAGAAAGAAAGAAAGTATTTGAAAATGTATATATACCCTCCATATGATTTGATTGGTCTCCTCCGGACGTCAAACTGGAGAGTCACGATCCACAAACCAGAATGGGTATCCCCACAGGGATCCCGTTCTAGGAGTGGGAGTTATGATTTATGATGTGGTCCTGGACCAGATTCCGGAGAGATGATCGGACTAGGTCTGAAGATAGAGCCTCCCAGATGGAGAATTCCTGGGGGAATACTCGGAGTGAGACCCCGAGTGGTGTGCACACTAGTATAGATATGATTAATCGTGACATATATCATGGATGTGTTCCCTAGGGGCTGTGTGCCCCGAGTTGGCATCTTCTCGGAAGAGCCGCGGATGGGTTATACGTATGAGTACGTATGTGGTTCTTATGGAAAGCGATTTGAGGGCAGAGACCCCACGTTCCATGTTTTAGAAAATGGTTTGGGGCAGAGACCTCGTATTCTATGTTTTGGTATTCCACCAAGAATGGTTTTGGGCTGAGTCCCTACGGAAACTGGTTTTGGGCTGAGTTCCCATGTACTTGCTTTACGGATTTCGGGACAAGGACCAAATGGATTTATGGTTCATGACGGTTTATGGAGACCGGCATGAACCCTTGAAAGGTTTTTATGGTTCATGACGGTTTATGGGGACCGGGCATGAACCCTTGAAAGGTTTTTGAGAATGTTTTCAAATGATTTTATGAACGTTTGATAAATGGTTTTCGAATGTATGCATATGCTTTTAGTGAAGGACATAACTATCTTCTTTTCGTGAAAATGTTTTATTAAAATATTATTTTGTCCACTCACGGTTTTCGTGGTTTTAATGCCCTTCAGGTTGATCGCGGATGCGGGCTGTAGCAGAGATCGAGCCATCACACTCCTCCTCCTATGATCCTGGCGTACTCTGGAAGCCCCGGTGAGGGCTAGAGATGGAATTATCCCTAGTCTGATACTTCGTGTCAGACGGGATCAGGCGCGTCCCACGTTAATCCTAGGGGATTTGGGACGGGCCTGACAGAAACCACCAAGGGTTTTGTATTTATGGGTTTGCTTCTAGATTTTGACTAGTGGGGTTTGGATAATTTTCCCATTTCTTTGTTCAGTAAAAATTGATCCTTTGTGGTGATTAAATGGAAAAAGGATGGACTTGGAAAACATCAAGTGTGTCTCGTCATCAGATGGTCATGATGATGATAAGTTCCATCCACACCCATAACACTCTCTATCCTACTCCTCATTAGCACAACCACGAATTTTCCAAGCCAAGAACCAATGCCACCAACAACACCACTATTCCTGACGCCAATGTAATTACTCCTACCACTAGCATCCATGAATTGCTTGAATGCCCTGTTTGCACCTCTAGATTGACACCTATGGAATTTAATAATTTGGTAGTCCAATTGAAGATGATTATGAATAATTTGGTAGTCCAATTGAAGATGATTATGTAAAAGCAACTCGGTATTGTGTAAATTTCTAATTTTACCCTATTTTGACGCCAACTTGATAGATTAAACGGAAAAACACTTGAGTGGGATGAGTTCCAATGTTTCAGGGTACATTTTGAGCGAATTTTTAAAATAGGGTGCAAAGTGGGACTTATATGCAAGTTTATGGTACATTCAAGGTAAAAAGCCTTTTATTTTATATAGGGGAACACAAATTACTAATCCTTAACTTTTCGAGGAATCCTTCATCCATGATTGTGAATGACATATTTGTTTCAATATTTTCGACCTTTCTTCCATAAGTGCAAGTCAGAATGATTGAGAAATATAATCTTCTGATTTAATTAATTCTCATGTAATAGTGAACTTATTTTATATAATCAGAACTATGACATTTCTTATTGTTTAACTCTGACGATTAATTTCTGTCAAAATCAAATCTTTTTCTTTTGTATGAAAAAGATGATTAGGTTGATTTATTCCTCTATATTGGGGCTTAACTTCAGTGCACGAGTTAAGGCTCGATCTAGTAGAATTAAGTTTAATCTCTAGAGATATTCGAGCTGGAGTATCGGTTCACATCACTAGAATGAAACTAAAGGAGGTGTATTCAAATGAGACTTTCTGTAACGACCCAAAAATTCGAGTAATGTAAATCCGGAAGTTTGGATGGTAAATTGACATTTTTGCCCTTGTATTTATTAGCGGTTGAAGTTGACTATTTGACTAGAGTGTTTTTTCTCACATTTTTTCCAGGACCATTACATAGGTCTCAAAACTCTGAGTTCATAGACAGACAACACATTGGAAACGGAGTTTAGACAAAATCGTTATCGGTTAGAAGATGAAAACGTGTGTTTGTAGCTTGATAAGGGTATTTTGGTAATTTATACTATAGGGGGTATTTTGGACATTTGGTTATTTCTGTTGAGTCACTCACGTGATATGGTGACATGTGTCACCACCTAGTCAAGATTAGTGGCATTGCCTTCCTTAAAAACTTGCATGTGTGTATATGTTCGTGGGTGTTGCAATCCAAAACCCAAACCCAAGCTTTGATCTTTTAACCCGAGAGCCCAGAGAAACATAAAAGGAAAGATAGAAAGAAGAAGAAAATAAAGAGGGAGAAAGGAAAGAAAGAGAAAAACCAAAAAAAAAAAAATGAAGAACTAAGACCCGAGAAACTCAGAAGAAAAATTTGTGACCCTTGAATTCGAATTTCAAAATTTGGTACTTCTATTATACAATCACATATGCTCTGTAATACTGTTGACTAGTTGAACTTGATAACTTAATGGTTAAGTACAGTTAGTTATCCCTTCTCTGACAGTTTTTGTCGTTTTGTGCTTTTACTTTATAAGGGTATTTTCAAAGCCTTAGTTTAGTTGTCGGACAAAACTAGGGCATTTCACGATTATCAAAGCATTTTGGGAAAGTTTCATGTCACTTTCGTAGAGTTTAAATATCTCTAAAAATTCAGATGTATTCAATTAAGACTTTTTAGAGTTAATAAAAGTTTGAGGTATTTAATCTATACTTTTATAAAGATTTATAAAGTTGTTAAAATTTGTGGTGTATATTCAATCTTAGCATTTCAGAACTCTATAAAAGTTTGATGTATTCAAAACATCAATGAATGTTGTAGATTTCATTAAATGGTAAAATTTTGTGGAGTTTCACAAACACTTTAGTGTAAATTAATTAGCAAATTTTTTTTATTTCTCTAGCCACCCATCTTCAGATTTCTATGGACTTTATACAACGCTTAAAAAATATTATTTGCAGTTTTTATATTTTTCAATAAACTGAAGAAGGGTTTTGGAAAATACTTGGGGCTAATGGCAGATTTTGGTAATTCGAAGAAAAGGGTATTTGAGGGAGACCCGACTTCAAATCGAGGGACGAATACAAGGGTGGGCAGAGCAATTCTTATCTGCTGTTGGTAAGGAAGTTCTTCTCAAGTCTATTCTATGGCTATGCCAATTTACTCTATGTCCTGCTTCTTGCTCCCTGTGGCTGTGTGTCATGATATCACTCGAATTATGGCTGGTTTTTGGTGGGGCAGCACAGGCAAGAAGACGGGGATTCACTGGGGGGGCTTGGGAAAAAACTTACACAATCTAGAAGTGATGAAGGTTTGGGGTTCAAAGACCTGAGATGCTTCAATATGGCTATGCTGGCTAAGATTAGCTGGCGAAGGTTGTGTTGCCCTGATTCTCTTTTGGCTCAGATATTGAGGAGTAAATAATTTCCGGATGGAGATTTATTAAGAGATAAGGTAGTGCGTGGATGTTCATGGGGTTGGAAGGGGATTACAGGGTCTCCAGGTATTGAATGTGGGTGTTAGAAGACAGGTTAGTGATGGTAAACAAGTCCAGGGTGAATCGTTGAATTTTCATTCAGGTGGTCAAATAGACGTTGGCCAATGACTGTGACGTAATTCGGGACGTCACGAGTTCATAGACAGGTGGCACGCCCAATTCCGACGTTCGAGGAAGAAGTTATGATTGTCAGAAGTTTAAGGGCATTTTGGTAATTTGGTCGAATAGGAGCGAATAGTTGACTTTTGACCCGGGAGGTCCGATGGTCGAGGGCCAAGGACCGTTACGTCGGTCAGGACGATACGAATCCGTAGACAGGCGGCACGTCGAATTCGGATGTTCGACGGAGAAATTACAGTTCACGGAAGTTCGAAAGTACTATTGCACGAAATTTGAGATGGACGCTTTTTGGAATTAAGTGGGGCCCAGATATTTGTTATTAGACCAATGGATGAGTGACAAGTGTCACCCATCCACTAGCCACCCCTTTTTCATTCATGCATCTTCCATTCCTCTTCATCGACCATTTTCTTTGTTTCAACCAAACAAACCCGATCTCCCTTCCACCCCAAACCCAAACCAATCTCCCTCATGACCATGACTGAGACCAGGGGAAGGAAGAGAGGACAAGATGATGGTGGTGGCCGGCCAGGTTGGCACCGCCGTGCACGGCTGAGGCCCACAACCGAGAAGTACTCGGTTTATCCAATTTTTCCATATTTTTTATTTACACATTATGGTTTGTTTTGGATGTTTGGATAAGGATTAGTGGGTTGCTAAGGGGGTTTTAAGAAATTTTTGGTGGTGGTTGGACGGCGGTGGAAGCCGTGGGAGGAAAATGAAAAGTTTAGGTCGTGAGGCCCTTTGAACATGGATAGGATTTAGTGATTTTCTTTAGGTTTTGATGATTCGAAATGATAAAAACATGAAAATATGAAGAATGGAAATGAAAATGAGAAGATTGGACGAAAAATGAAGAGTGGGGAACCCTGGACTGGTCACGCCGGTCCAGTTAGACCAGCTGCATAGGCCTGGATCGGATCGGCCGGTTCGGCCAAGCTTGAAGAAGAATAGTCCGACGCGTGAGGCCCACGCGCATGACATTCCTTGAGTGCATGTAGGCTCTTGGTGACTCCTTTGGGGAAAATTCCAACATGTGAAATCATCTATTCGATGTAACGAACATTTTGGCACTGGTTTCGTGTCAATCGGACATCGTTTCGATATAGTTCGGGACGCCCGAAAGTTTAGGTTTTTGTTTAAAAATAGTTAGAAATTCCAGAAAATTACGGGGCCTTATTGAGAGGTTATTTAAGTAGTTAGTAACCCTCTAAATTAATTTGGACAGGTTCGGGAATCCCGAAGGTGACGATTGGCCTGGGAGACGCTTATGGCACGCGTATCGAGGCACGGCTTCAGACGGCCTGTGAGTGGACTTGTTTTATGAATTCGATGCATGCATAAATGTTTTATAATTGTTTGTTTTAATACATGTTTTGTGATGCCATGAGTGCATTTGATTGTGGTAGCCTAGGATTTACGTATTTGCACGTATTTCGAGATTTCTGGTTTTATACGATGCTTATACGTGCTAGGTTTTCAACGAGGATTTAATAAATGGATTTTGGATTTGGAAATATGAACTCGGGCATGAGGCCCATTTGATTTATGAACTCTCAGACTTGGAGTCCATTTGATTTGACGAGGAATCGGACCGAGGGTCCAGTTGGTTATAATCTCGGGCTTGAGGCCCATTTGACTATAGTATCGGGCTTGAGGCCCTATTGATTGTGAAATCGAACTTGAGGTCCCGTTGCTTTATGGTTTCGGGCTTAGGGCCCAGTTAACTGTGGTAGGCTTGAGGCCCTATTAATTGTAACATCAGGCTTGAGTCCCAGTTCGATTTATGAAATGAGAATTCGGGTATGAGACCTTATTGAACTGTGGATTTAGGCCAAGGCTTGTGAAATGGATTTGAATCGGATTCGAGGAATCCTGTTGAGATGAATCGTGTATGAGACCCAGTTGAAATGTGTTTTGAGGAAGAAAGAAAGTGTTTTGAAAATGAATATGAACCCTCCATATGTTTATAAGGTCTCCTCCAGACGTCGACTTGGAGAGTCACGATCCACAGACCAGAGTGGGTATCCCCATAGGGATCCCGTTCCAGGAGCGGGGGTTATGATTTATGTTGTAGTCCCGGACCAGATTCCGGAGAGATGTGTGGACTAGATCCAAAGAGAGAGCTCGGAATAGATCCAGAGATTGAGCCTCCCAGATGGAGAATTCCTGGGAGAAGACTCGGAGTGAGACCCCGAGTAGTGTGCACACTAGTATAGATATGATATCGTGACATATATCGGGGATGTGTTCCCTAGGGGCTGTGTGCCCCGAGTTGGCATCTTCTCGGAAGTGCCGCGGATGGGTTATACGTATATTGATACTTATGAGGTTTTATGAAATTGATTTGGGGGCGGAGACCCTGTGTTCTATGTTTTATGTTTCGGAAAAGTGATTTGCATGTTTTGGTATTTCACTGAGAATGTTGATTTGGGTTGAGTTCCTACATGTATGGATTTACGGGTTTTTGTGACTTTGGGTCGGGGACCCATAAATGAATTTCTGGTTCATGACGGTTTATGGGGACCGGCATGAACCATTGAAAGGTTTTGAGAATGTTTTCAAATGGTTTTGTAAATGTTTTGATGAATGGGTTTTTGAATGCATACATATGCTTTTAGTGAAGGGTATAAATATCTTATTATGAAAACATTTTATTAAAATATTATTTTGTCCACTTAGAGTTTTCGTGGTTTTAATGCCCTTCAGGTTGATCGCGGACGTTTTGATAAATGGTATTACGAATGTTTTGATAAACGATTTTCGAATGGATGCATATGCTTTTAGTGAAGGGCATAAATTTCTTTATTTGAAAATGTTTTTAATGAAATGTTTATTTTTTCCACTCACGACTTTTGATGTTTTAATGCCCTTCAGGTTGACCGCGGATGCGGGCTGTAGCAGAGACGAGACATCACACTCCTCCTCCTACGATCCTGGCGTACTCTGATAAGCCATTGAGGGCTAGAGACGAAATTTTCCCTGGTCTGACTCTTCGTGTCAGACAGGATCAGGTGAGTCCCACGTTAATCCCGGGGGATTTGGGACGGGTCCTGACACAATCCCCCTGGATTATCGTGGGACGTGTCTGCTCCCGTCTGACACTGCGATTAGACCAGAGATAAACTCGTCTCCCGCTCGGGGTCCATGAGAGTACATCAGGATCAGTGGTGGCATGTGATGTCTCAATCTCTGCTACAGCCCGCATCCGCTATCAACCTGAAGGGTATTAAAACCATAAAAGTTGTGAGTGGACAAAACAACAGTTTATAAAAAACATTTATATCGAAAAGACATTTATACCTTTCACGTAAAAACATGCATGCATCATAAAACTACTTTATTTCAAATACTTTCTCGGAAGCAAGACGTATTACTTCCCAAATCAAGTACAGTGAAAACTGCTTCTCAATCGAAGTCATTTCCTCAGTAGGGTCTCAGCCCAAAATTAGATCATAGAAAACATATACAGAACCTCGACCCAATCCATAGAACACGTGGGAACACATTCCATGGGAACTAATCCCAATATCAGTCACGATTCTCATCCTAGCACATGTGCATATAGCTCAGGACCGCTCACAATCTTAGCATGTCGCCGTGAACACATCACTCGTCGTGACTGTCCCTAGATCATCACGAACACATCGCCGATCGATCATAAAGTATCCAATTAGCAATCCTAAGTCGAGCCTCCCTCGGTCATTACTTCCCACGGCTGCTCGACAACAGGTAGTGTACCGTGACCTCTCCGGAAGGAACACATCGTAGTCTGAAGGTGAGCGCTGTAAACCCGGGACAAACCCGAATGTTATCATCATACATAGGGCCTCAAATACAGAACATCACCAAATGGGTCACAGCCCGAAAATCTAGTGTCCTACGACACTTCACATCCCAGGATTCCTCGAATCCTATCAAATCCACAACTGGGTCTCATACCCGAAATATCTTTCATAAAACTCATAACTGGGTCACTGCCCGACTAATCTCACGTTTGACTATACTCTAAGTCGAACCTCAAATCAACGAGGTCATACGCCTAAAAGATATTTTCAAGCACGAAAATCATTTCTCATTTCCAAAACATTTTCCAATCGTCCCTGACTTCATGCTAATTCAGGGCCTTTCAAATGGGTCTTGCGCCCGAATCTTGATTTCACGTACCCCCGTGAAATCCTCAAAAATCGTAAATCAATTTCTTGGTTTCACGCCTCTCCATGAAACCTTCAGAATCACATATAACTCATGCACGTAGTATACTTGGCCGAAACCCAAATAACAGATAAAACAGAAATCTCGAACTATGTGCAATAACACATTTTCCTCCCAAAATGCCCAACAAATCATATTTAAATCTCATGCACTCATGGTATCTCAAAACATGTTCATAAAAACATATAAAACATTTATGCATGCATCATATTCATAAAACAAAGTCCACTCACAGACCGTCCAAGCTGCTACATCGATACGCGTGCCATAAACCTCCCCGACTAAATCACCATCTCCGGAACTCCTGGACCTGTCCAAACCACACTCGAGGGTCACTAACTACCTCAAATAGGCTAACATTTGGGATTTTTAAACGTATTTAAAATAGACCCTAAACCTTCGGACATCCAAAACTACCCTGAAACGGTGTCCGATCGATTCGAAACTTATGCCAAAATGTTCGTTATATCGATAGGATGAAAACACTTGTTGATCGTGCCTCGAAATATAGGTCAACGTGCCCTCACATGCCGCCCAAAGCCACTGCATGTGAAACCCACGCGCTAGTGAATAGTGTCATCCCTGTCCTCGAGTGAACCCGGTTCATTGTAAATCCGGTTCTACCAGACCGACACGATCGGTTCTCCCAATTTCGGCCACTATTATTTTTCGTTTTTCTTCCTAAAGCTTCATCTAACCTATCCTAATCGATCTACAATCCCAAAAACGAGAAACCAGGACAAGAACATACCTGTTCGAAGAAGAACCGTAATGGAAACCTGCCACCGTGCTCCGCCGTCGACTCTGGCCTCCTCTGTCCTTGTTCTTGATCCCAATCACCTCGTAAGACCACTAGGAAGAAATCCCAATCATTAGAACCGATCAAAAACTCCTAAAAACTAACCTTTGAATTTGAACCAAAACTTACCGTTTTCGGGTTCTCCGACCATCGTCCATGACGGTCGACGCCGTTAGCTCCTTCTTCATCGTCTCACATCACTCTCTCTTTTCCCTTCACAGACCCAACACAGAGGATGAGGTTTGGGGAAGGTAGGTTTGAGTTTTGTGGTGGGTTGTACGTGGGTTTCGGGTTTGGTTTGAATGGAACAGATGAGGATGGATGATGCATGAATGTGGGGTGATAAGCAATGGATGAGTGACGCATGTTCAAAATATCTAGGCCCACATGAGGACAAATGTCAACTTGTCTCGTAATTCGTGCAATAGTTCATCGGAACTTCCGTGACCCGTAACTTTCTCGTTGAATGTTTAATTTCGACGTGGCGCCTATCTACGGACTCGTATCGAATCGATCTACGTAACGGTTCTTGGTCCAAGGACATTGGACCTCCCAAGTTAAAAGTTAACTTTTTGACCTCGTTTAGGGGCAAAATTGTAATTTTGTTCTGAACGTTCGATAATCCTTGACTAATCCCCGATTAGCCTTGCTAATCCATAATTAATTCTTAATTAATCCCAAGAATTTGTGACAAGTCATTACAAACTTCCCTCCTTAAAGAATTTCGTCCTCAAAATTCAAACTAACCCAAATTCCACAACTAAACCGTGGAGATCCAATCCTGCCTCAACTCGAGGCACTCTCGTGTACATGTACACGTCCGACACAACCACACGTTAGCTCGTAGGTCTCACTTGAGATACCAATACTCGTCGATCTCGCCTGTCACTCACTCTGACAGGTGAGTTATACTAAGCTGACGTCAAGTCGGCTTTTCAGCCTGACGACCCTTCTCATTTGACAATTGAAACTGACATCCCACTCAGCGTCCGATTAGACCACGTCCAATAGATCCTACCGTCACAATGGCACAGATCTAACCTCGCAGGTCATACTCAAATTTGTGGCATTTTTTGGCCTCAATACTCACATTAGTCAACACTTTCGTTTTCCCATACTCAGGCTGACTCTCGCTGAAATAGAGATACAACTCTCTTCTAAAATCCTCCAAGTCCACAACAACTATCGTGATTAGCTAGCAACTCCCGACTCCACTGCGGTTTCGCTGCGCTACTCTGATCTCGAGTCCCCACATTGTATCTCGTGTCACTCAGTGACTTACACTGAAATCTCGACTCATCTCGAGTCCCAAACTGTCACCTCACGTATCCTGTCGATACACAATCGACATCTCACCCACCCTGGGTGTATCTGGACCTCATCGAATACTTGCCTCAGCAGGGATAATCACATGCATAATCACTTGGGTTCCTCTGGCCTGCATGGCCCTGAGCTCTCGGCTCACATAATCACTGAACCCTCTTAATCCACCCTACTCGAGAACACAGTATTCGATGTCCAGTTAACATCTCATCAGGTCGGAACACACTCATTCTCAGCTCTCGGTCATTGCTTCTTGCGGCTGCTCGACAACAGGCAGTGCACCGTGACCTCTCCGGAAGGAACACATCACAGTCCGGAGGCGAGCGCCATAGCACCCGTGACGAACCCAAATGTTATCATCATAAATAAGACCTCAAACACAGAACATCAACAAATGGGTCACATCCCGAAAATCCAGTGTCCTACAACACTTCACATCCCAGGATTCCTCTAATCCTATCAAATCCACAACTGGGTCTCATGCCCGAAATATCTTTCATAAAACTCATAACTGGGTCACTACCCGACATATCTCACGTTTGACTATACTCTAAGTCGAACCTCAAATCAACGGGGTCATACGCCCGAAAGATATTTCCAAGCACGAAAATCATTTCTCATTTCCAAAACATTTTCCAATCGTCCTTGGCTTCATGCTAAGTCAGGGCTTTTCAAATGGGTCTCGTGCCCGAATCTCGTTTTCACGCACCCCGTGAAATCCTTAAAAACCATAAATCAGTTCCTCAGTTTCACGCCTCTCTGTGAAACGTTCAGAATCACATATAACTCATGCACGTAGTATATTCGACCGAAGCCCAAACAACAGATAAAATAGAACTCTTGAACTACGTGCAATAACGCATTTTCCTCACAAAATGCCCAAAAAATCATATTTAAATCTCATGAACTCATGGCATCTCAAAACATGTTCATAAACACATATAAAACATTTATGCATGCATCATATTCATAAAACAAATTCCACTAATAGATCGTCCAAGCTACCGCCTTGAAACGCGTGCCATAAGCCTCCCTGGCTAAATCTCCATCTCCGAAAATCCCGGACTTGTCCAAACCACACCTGAGGGTCACTAACTACCTCAAATAGGCTAATATTGAATCCCCCAATTTTCTGGGATGTTTAAACGTATTTAAAATAGACCCTTAACCTTTGGACATCCAAAATTATCCCGAAACGATGTTTAATTGACTCGAAACTTATGGCAAAATGTTCGTTACATCGAAAGGATGAAAACACGTATTGACCATGCCTCGATATACGGGCCCACACGCCCTCAGGCGCCTCCCAAAGCCATTGCGAATGAAACCCACGCGCCAATGAACAGTGTCATCCCTATCCTCGAGTGAACCCGGTTCACTGTAAATCCAGTTTGACCTGACCGGCGAGACCGGTTCTCCCAATTCCGACCACCATTATTTTCTGTTTTTCTTCCTAAAGCTTCGTCTAACCCATCCTAATCGATCTACAATCCCAAAAATGAGAAATCAGACCAAGAACATACCTATTCGAAGAGGAACCGTAATGGAAACCTGCCACCGTGCTCCGCTGTTGACTCCGGCCTCCTCCGTCCTTGTTCTCGATTCCAATCACCTCGTAAGACCACCAGGAAGAAATCCCAATCATTAGAACCGATCAAAAACCTCTAAAAACTAACCTTCGAATTTGAACCAAAACTTACCGTTTCGGGTTCTCCGACCACCGTCCACGACAGTCGACATCGTTAGCTCCTTCTTCATCGTCTCACATTACTCTCTCTTTTTCCTTCACACAACCAACACAGAGGATGAGGTTTGGGGAAGGTGGGTTTGAGTTTTGGGATGGGTTGTACGTGGGTTTCGAGTTTGGTTTGAATGGTACAGACGAGGATGGATGATGCATGAATGTGAGGTGATAAGCAATGGATGAGTGACACTTGTCACTCATCCATGTCACTCATCCATTGGGCCTGTTCAAAATATCTGGGCCCATATGAGGACAAATGTTAACTCGTCTCATAATTCGTGCAATAATTCCTCAGAACTTCTGTTACCCGTAACTTTCCTATCGAACGTCCGATTTCGACGTGCTGTCTATCTACAGACTCATATCGACTCGATCTACGTAACATCCTCGGTCCACATGCATTGGACCTCTCGGGTCAAAAGTCAACTTTTTATCCTCGTTTAGGGGCAAAATCGTAATTTCACCCTGAACGTTCGATAATCCTTGACTAATCCCTGATTAGCCTCGTTAATCCATAATTAATTCTTAATTAATCCCAAGAATTTGGGATGGGTTGTTACAGTTTAGGGGATGGAGACTTTGGGTGGTTCTTGCGGATAGTAGTGGCAAAATGTACTCTGAATGACAGCACAGAGAGGGTGATGCAATCTCTGTGTTTTAATGATGGAGACTCTGGCGCTTGTGGAAATGTCATAACCTCTGGTGCTATAATGATATCGTTACTGACCCTAGTGATGCTATCCAGTTGATGGTGGCTCAACTGACTGAGTTTCGCATTGTAAGGGCTGAGAAGCCATCCCCTGTTCAGGTAGTTCCACGACTTGAGGGGGCTAGCCAAGCTAGATTTTGTTGGCGCCATCCCTCAGTGGGTTTTGTGAAGATCAACTATGATGGGGCTTTTTCGGCAGTGGATGGGAAAAGAGCCTATGGATGGGTTCGTTGCTTTAGCTTAGTAAGTTCATTGCTGCAAGGGGTGAGAGGGGTTTCCAGTGTGTGAATACTTTGCATGCTGAAGCCTATGCCTTGCGTGTGGCGATGTCAGCAAGTGCGGAGTATAGTTGTAAAAAGGTCATTCTTGAAATGGACTCTCAAGTTCTGGTGCAGTTTGTCACAACTGGTAGAAATGTGGAGGCAAATATTGAAGGCATAATACATGATATCATAGGTTTGCAGTCCCTCTTTGCGTGTGTACAACTTAGGTATACTTTGCGTAAACATAACGTTGTAGCTCATGAAGTTGCGGCTTTTAGTAAGCGAACTAACCGCTGTTTAAGGTGGGAAAACCTTGAGCCCCCATGACTTTTTGATTTATTAGCAAAGGATGTATACATTTCGTCTTAATTAATAAAGCTGGTTCTTTTTGTCAAAAAATAAAAATAAACTCAACAAAATTCATGTGTCCTACCGATATTTATTGCCATATATTAATTTCTCTAGGAATTATAAGGAATTAAATAATATAAATTTTACATGAATATATTTATTGTTTGAAGGAAAAAAAATATTTCAAAGGCATGCATGATTACCGGCGGTCCTAACCTCTCAATTTCATTGGCCGTTAATTAAAAGCTTTTATATTTTTGTACTTATAATATTATATATTGCAAAACAAAATTGTAATATTATATATATTGTTTTATTTTAATTTAGTGAGAGAAGTTTTAGTAAAAATAATTATAATTTGGTTATATAATTCATAAAAAAATGGTATATATCAAATTATATAACTCAAAATCATTTTCTGCAAAACTCAATCACTTTATATAAAACTCAATATGACTCCGCACAACTCTATCATGTAGCTTTATATAAGTCAATTAGTAACTCTGTAAAAATTTATGAAAATTAATCAATTTGCAAAACTCAATCACTTCAAAAAACTTTGCAATTATCTATCTAAATTTGAATTCAATACATTTCCTAAGAACTTGTGCTTATCGAACTCATATCACTAAGATTAAGATAGTTTGACATACAGGCTCACTTTTGAGTACAAAGAGCTTTTCTTCCGCCATACGTACTTTCTTGATTTTATGTAACTATAGCTTTTATTATTGGTAGGTATTGACAGATACATTTGATATGGACATTTTAACACATATATGTCTATGTTGGTGGATATGGTTGATTATTATCCATTTTTTCACTCATTTATAACGATCATATACGACATTTTAACAAAGTTATTTGAGAGTAATTACTAAGTTATTTTTCCATATGGTACGCGGCTAGTTTCAAGGGAATGAGAAGAAGAATATGATTTCTGTAATTTTTCCATTACTTTGGCAATGAAAGAACGTAATTCAAAAATTTAATTACACTCTCCTTTAAGGATAAAAGTTTCCCTATGATCTTGAATCCGTAATTCATAAAAAAAAATTCCTTATTCGTTTACGTATTACTCTTTCAAAATGTTTCCTCAAAAAAATAAAAAATAAAAGAAATTGTATACTCAGAATCATCATCGGAGAAGCCTTTATGGGTTTTTTCTGATGATATATTTTTGCATAAACTGCATGCTCAGGCTCTTGGAGGCTCACCACCTTTTTGAAAAGCCTTGTTTTTGGAAAGAACGCTCCCAATCAGATGCATCCACGTCTTCTTATTATTCTTTGTCTTCTTAGGGTTTCCAAATCTCTCTTGCAAATCTTCTTTGGGAACAATTTCATGGGCAGGAGGACTTGCAAATTTCACATATCTTTTCTTTTGTTTAATAACCGATTGAAGATCATCTTCGTTTCGTTTCATTAACATTGCCTTGGTTTCAAACTTGGTCTCTCCATTTTCGATGAATTTGAGTTCTTTTTCAATCTCACGATCAACTGTGTGCTTATCAGACTCACCATCTCTTATTGCCTTCAAGTACTTGTTATTGTGTAGCTCCTTTTTTGCACGCTCAAGCTCATCTCTTAGTGACTTTATGCAATATGCCATCAACTTGTTTTCTTCTCTAACTTTGGTTAGATTTTGCTTTGATTCTTCAAGTTCAGCTGTCAACACTTCAATTTTGGGTTGAGCTGCATGTCCAATGCTGTCACTTTCTCCGCCAGCTCCAATCTAACATACAAAAAAAAAAAAAAACGTACGTTAAAAAAAAAACAAATAAAGATGGTGAAGGCCAAAATCTTAACAAATAAAGATAATTTAACCCCAAAACTGACAATTAGCAACCAAATCCACCAAATTTAAAATCCTAAGAATTCCTCTAGATAGAGAAAAAAAAAGTATCGAGTTGCTCGGTTATGCCTTAGCATTTATCCTCAAAAGTTGGGATATATCAAAACCCGAGGACTAATTAAGTCTAAGCCATAAGCTCTCCTACCATCACCCCTACCCCCTTCATCCTCCCTGCAAAACCTTTGAATCCCATACGACACTCTTGATTTCGTTAAGAACAAACAAGCAGATGTTCGATTCTAAAGAAGGCTTTGTACTTGGCAAGTAACGCTCTAAAGTTGATTGCAAAATGTGAATTTAGTTATTTATTTATTTTTTATATACAGATGTAAATTTAGCCATAATTGTATTCTTAATTGTAAATTTTTATTTTAAACGTGTTACCAACCGTACGACACATAAGCAAAACTAACTCACCAAGTGCACAAAAATTGAATATGATAAGAGCTAGCTAACCTCTTTGATCTTGTTAGCATAGATTTCTCTAACCAAAACTCGTTCTCCGAACAGCGAAACTGCTTCCTTGACTGACCGGAATGGCGCTCGGGTGTCGATCTCCGCCCGACCTTTGACGACCAATTTGCCCTCATCCGCGTTCATGCTTAATCAAATTAAGAAGAAAAGTTAATTAGTGAGGGTGGATGATGAATGGATGAATGAAATGATGAAATGATGGTCCTTTTAATACAAGTTTCAAAAGGGGGAGCTTACCTAGAGGCCGCGGCCGTTGGAAATGGATGGTGGTTTGAGATTCTAGCGTTACTTAGTAAATTAAGAAAAAATAATAATAGGAGGTTTTGTTTCCTTGGCGTCCACTTCAATTTACTCATTTTTGTTAATTGAGCTTGACATGGGTTGTTGGACCATCTTCATCATTTTGTTACCCTTAATTGACTTCTTGTGTTTTAGATCAGATTGCGTCAATTGAGTTGGATATCTAGATGACTAGATGTAGAGTATTCCTAGATGTATAAGGGATAATTATAAATAGATTCAATTTTTTAGTTCAATTTATAAGTTAATCCACTATGATAAATAGAGACAATAAAAAAAAATAATGTTTTTTTTATTGTTTGTCAAATTATATCATTCTTTTTAGCGCTTTTTTTTAACAATTACAGGTGCGCCATTACATATTATATTTATGTACCTACAAATATCTGATTCTAAATTTGCAGGTAAATTAAATAATATCATCTAATTAACTCTCCCGTATAAATAAGATATATATATATATATATATATATATATATATAGAGAGAGAGAGAGAGAGAGAGAGAGAGAGAGAGAGAGAGAGAGAGAGAGAGAGAAATTCTAATTGTATCATGATAGATATATTTTTTTAATATACCACTCTCAAAAGAAAATAAAATAAACAAGTTGTTATTAATTTACCTATGAAAAGTAATAAGATAAATAATGTACCTGTAACTCTCTGACTCTTCAAAAGTATCAGATGTTATCCGATAAAATAAATGTAAAATAAATCTTCTGAAATTTATTTAGAATTATCTTAATTTAATTTATTTTGAAAAATAAATATAAAATAATAATATTTAAAATTTGAAAGCTAATCATCTGTATCTGAAAAAAATGGTATAAACGGTATTTAAAAACTAAAAAAAACAAAACCATAATCGAAGATTTCAGCCAATATCGGGGGATATCGGCGATAATCGCCGGTATTGGCCAAAATCTTCAATTTTGGACCGAAATCCCTAACCCATCGAACAATTGATGGAAGTTCGAAACCAAGGAACCGAAATTAGAAAAGCATAAATATGGGGCAAACGGCAAACCTCAAAGAAAACCTCGAAGCACCTCTAATTCTGATCTGTCGATAGCCGAAACACAGCACCATGCACCACTCGAATCCTCTGTTTCTCCGCTTCTCTCAGTCTACTCAGCTACTGCCTACTTCTCGACCGACGACTCTACCCTCGACGGCGGCTCCACCCATCTCGTCACCTTGCACTGTCTCGCCCTAACGGTCACTTCCGCCGCCTCTGATCTCTCAGTCTCGCCCCCCTCTACACGGCCGCTCACCATTTCCTTTCCAAACACTCAAGCGATCGATCGAGAGAGAGATCTGGTTGGGTTAAATAACCCGAATGAAACGCACTGTTTCATTTCAAGAGTTTTTTTTTTTTTTACTTTTTTAACCCCTTTTTTAAGTCTTAAATCTAGATTATTATTTTTAGCATTTATACTTAAACATATATTAGTAAATTTTAAAGATTGTTTATGTTTATTTAACAATTAATCCTTAACCTTTTTTGACTATATATTACCAAATATAAAAAAAAATCAAACATATATTATTTGATAAAATATGTTTTAGTATTTGGTAAATATCAAATATCAAACATATATTACCAATTGACCATATATTACCAAATATAAAAAAAAGGTTAAGCCTTAAATATCTTTTTGTTCCAAAATTCAAAATTTATTATTTGGTAAAATATATTTTAGTAATATATTTTTACTCATATATTTGGTAATATATGTTTTAATTTAGAATATATGTTTTATTTTAGAATATATGTTTTATTTTAGAACACATGTTTTAATTTAGAATACATGTTTAAGTTTAATGTAAAAAATGGCTTGACAAGACCCGTCCCCGAAGGACATAGATAACCGTGCCCGGTCCTGCTTCTGTCTAACAAGGAATAATTGCACCTATGCTGACAGGACCCACCCCGATTATCGCCTCGATAATCGGGAAGCATCCTGCTCCCGTCTGACAATCGAATCCAAAAGACTGGAAGACTAAATAATATTACATCACACCCATTGTCAGACCAGGGAGATTAAACAAATACATCCGACTGGACGTCAAGTCCACAGTTTCACAAAGCATAATATTACAAAACAGGTTAAAGAACAATTCCTACTCTGTGAACTAACTACTCCGCAACGGAAAACTTTATGCCTCTGCCTCTGCCTCGGCGCTTGCCCCCGCACTTGTACCACGACCTGGAGGGAATTTAAAACAACAAAGTGTGAGTGGACCGAAACATAAGTTTTACAGGAAAACAGTTTTCCGAAATCGGGTTCACCCTCCAGTTTTGTAACACACATGCATAACCGAATATTCAGAAATCGCATATTAAACCTTTGAAAACTCTTTTTCCGAAACACATGAAAAACGTTACAGAGAATCGTCATAACTCATGTAAAACCATTTAATATTACCAGATTCCAGAAACCGTCATTTTGAAACATCAATTGCACAAATCAAATAAAAGTGAATCAATAATTACAATTATGCCGTTGGATCCATCCGAGTCTTTAAACTCAATATCAGGCCTTCCCGGGATATCAACGAGTCTTTAAACTCAAAACATGATCAATAGGCCTCGGGGGTATCACAATAATCGAGTCTTTAAACTCACGAGTCTTTAAACTCAATTCGGGTCTTTAAACCCAGTTTTCGGGCCCGCCCCCGTCATCAATAAACCGGGTCTTTAAACCCAAAATCAGATCCAACAATCAACCGGGTCTTTAAACCCAGAACTGTTTTTAAACACAATAAACCAGGATTCATCATAAACCGTTTTCCGACATCATTCCGAAATCATATCACGTCATAATAGGACTTATGTCCGAATTCACATGCAATTTCCAAAACATGAAATTTCCGAAATCACTTAACAATTATAATCAAACATCATAAATCCGTAACATGCATAATCATATCCAGATACTTCATCAAAACATCACGCATGCATAAGCGAAAATCGTAACCTCGAAATACGTGAAATACGATAAATATCTCGAAAAGCGTGAAAACACGTAAAACCGGAATATCATCTCACCATCATAAAATCATATGTGAAACCATGAGATAAACAAGTAAAATAGTCATGCATGCCCAATTTAGAAATCAAAAAGTCCACTCACGGTTTTAGGACGCGTCAATCGCGTCCCGCACGCTCCTCCGTAGCTTCGGAAGTGTCCGGGCCTGTAAAAATGTACAAGAAGGGTTACAAACATCCCAAAATAGCTCGTAGGATTTTTTCCTAATTTTCCGGATTTTTCGGCGAAATAAACCTTAAGGACCCAAACTTCCGAGCTCCCGAAATTATCCCGAACGACTCCTGAACAACTCGAATCCTAAAGGTAAAATGTTAATTAGACTGAAAGGAACAATTTCCATGTTGACCGTGATCAGAGTTAACATCGCACGCGCCGTCACGCGCCGCCCAAAGTGGCTGCGCGTGAAGGCCACGCGCCAAGCTACAGTGTCTTCGTTCTTACCCGGATAGACTGATAAACGGGTCTATTACCCGCGACTCAACCCGACCAGTTCAAGCCCAATTCTCAATCAATTCCTCTCGTTTTCAATCCTATTACCTTCACTAATCCGTTAATTTTAGGTCTGTGTTGATGGTTAACGTCGACTAACATCAAATCGACCCAACTCAAGCTCGAACAGTCGAACAAGTCGACTTCTGGAACTCACCCAAACTAACTCCATTCTCAAATTAATTTCACCAGTAGCTTAAGGGGACTTAGACGAACACAAAGGTACAATCAATTGGACTAGCCGTTACCTGGAAGTCGTCGTACTCAAGCTCGACAATGCTCAGAACCAGGGAACTCAGTTCTTGGCCAATTCGTGAGTGTCGTCCTTCGAAATCGATGCGGTTGGTTTCCTCTTGCTCCCAGAAGACTAGAATGGCCCTTGGTTTCGATCAACAAGCCTCAGAAATTGAATGTGATTTTTCCCTCCAACTGGTTCTTCTCTAAACCGCAACTCAGGTTCTTGGGCCAACAGCGAACATTCTCCCTCAATTCTTACACCGTCGTGATTCTGTCACTCCCAGAAGTCCCTCAGTGTGTCTAGATTGATCCTAGAACCCGTAGGAATTGAACTCTGCGATTTCCCCCCAAAAACCCGAAAATGGTTCTTCACGGTTTCTCTCGATCTCTCTCAGTCTCCACCATCACTCTAATGCACAAATGACCCCAAATCAATCCTCACTCCATTCCCATACTCAGATAATCGATCAGTGTGGCCAACAGCCCGTGGGAGACCAACTGAGGTCTCTGAAAATGGTTTCTCGCAAGCACAGAGACCACCGCCATTTTCTAATCTCTCCCGTGCACTGAACTCTGCCCAAACCGTGCACCAAGGCCACTCAGTCCAGCATCCACTACCTCAATCAACTTAAACAATCCCTCAGATCAGTCCACTAAGCCCTAAACAATTGCACGCACAAACACCACGGCCGCACTCTGTTTTCCACGGTGGTGAACAGTACCCCGTGTGAAAAGACCAAAATTCCCTCAGGGAAAAAATTACCAAAATGCTCTCCAACTTCCGTGACCCGTAACTCGGTCATCCGTCGTCCGTTTCGCGCGTGCCGCCTGTCGTTGTACTCGGGACCTCGAGACGAACCTAACGGTCTTCGAATCATATGGATATCAATTGTCAAACAAAAATTCAACTTTTTCCTTTTATAACGTCCAATTTACGATAATGCCCCTGAACTACCGAACCTCATAACTTTCACCTCGAGCGTCCAAATCGGACGTGCCACCTGTCTATGAACTCGTGACGTCCCGAACTACGTCACGATCACCACTCAACGTCCGTTCGACCTACAAATCAAAAAGTCAACAAATTGACCACACGAATCACAGGGATTAAAAACGTCATTTTATTCAATATTTTATAATATTACATTTTCAGAACGTCCGGGGCGTTACAATCTCCCCCCTTAAGAAATTTCGTCCCGAAATTTCAAGGAAACAAATAGGGGAACTGTTCTCGCATCTGCGCCTCGGGTTCCCATGTGGCTTCCTCCACATTCTGGTTCCTCCAGAGAACCTTTACCAGAGGAACGGTCTTCCGACGTAGTACTTTATCCTTTCGGTCCAAAATCTGCACCGGCTGCTCCTCAAAGCTCAAGTCTTCTCGAAGTTCAATGGGTTGTTCCTCCAGAACATGAGATGCGTCAAATACATATTTTCGCAACATCGACACATGAAAAACATCGTGGACCCTTGAAAGTTCTGGCGGTAGTGCCAACCGGTAGGCCACTGGGCCAATCCTCTCAGTAATCTCATACGGTCCAATATAACGAGGGCTCAACTTTCCTCGCCTGCCGAATCTCACCACACCCTTCCAAGGAGACAATTTCAGGAATACCCGATCTCTGACCGCAAACTCAAGATCTCTAATCCGATGGTCCACATAGCTCTTTTGTCTGTCTTGGGCTGCCTTGAGCCGATCCTTGATGAGTTTGACCTTCTCGGTTGTCAGTTCCACCAATTCGGATTTAGTCAGCTTCCTTTCACCCACATCCGTCCAACACAAAGGGGTTCTGCACTGCCGTCCGTACAAGGCTTCGTACGGAGCCATCCCAATGCTCGCCTGATAGCTGTTGTTGTAGGCAAATTCCATCAAGGCTAGATGTGATTCCCAAGTGTCCTGAAATTGCAAAACGCAAGCTCGCATCATATCCTCCAATATCTGGATGGTCCGCTCAGACTGGCCGTCAGTCTGAGGATGAAATGCAGTACTGAAACGGAGTTTCGTCCCAAAGGCTTCCTGTAGACTCTGCCAAAACCGAGAAGTAAACCTCGGGTCTCTGTCCGAAACTATTGATTCTGGGGTACCGTGCAAACGGATGATCTCATCGATGAACAACTGAACCAACTGTGTCATTCTGAAGTTCTCTCGCACCGGCAAGAAGTGAGCTGATTTCGTAAGCCTGTCCACAATCACCCAAACTCTATCGTGGCCTCTGGGTGCCCTAGGAAGTCCAAACACAAAATCCATCGTCAAGTGATCCCATTTCCATTCCGGGATAGGTAGGGGTTGCAAGGCTCCATAGGGTCGTTGTCTCTCAGCTTTCACTTGCTGGCAAATCAGACACCTGCTGACAAACTCGGCAATCTCCCGTTTCATTCCCGGCCACCAGTAGTGCTCTCGCAAGGTACGATACATCTTGGTCCCACCAGGATGCTCGCGTAGGCCGAACTATGAGCTTCGTCCAAGATCTCCCTCTTCAGTGCCTCAACGTCGGGCACGCACAACCGTCCTTCTCTTAGCAAAGCTCCATCCTCCCTGACTGTGAAATCTAGCCGTTCACCGGCTTCCACTTCAATCCGAAGTACACATGAGACAGGATCTTGAGATTGAGCCTCAACGATCCGATCGATCAGAAGTGGTCTCACATGAAAATTAGCCAGCAAGACACCTTGGCCATCCAATTCCAAATCAATGCTAGTTTTGCGGAGTTCAACCATAAGTGGTAAATGAACCGTCCGTAGATGTGCTACAGAATGCGTTGACTTCCGGCTTAGAGCATCAGCCACCACATTGGCTTTTCCCGGGTAGTACTCAATCCTGCAATCATAATCCTTAATTAGCTCTAGCCACCGTCGTTGCCTCACATTTAACTCCTTTTGGGTTAACAAGTACTTCAGGCTCTTGTGATCCGTGAACATTCTGCAAGTCGTACCATACAAGTGATGACTCCAAATTTTTAACGCATGCACAACAACAGCTAATTCCAAGTCGTGCGTAGGATAATTGCGCTCATGCGGTTTCAACTGGCGCGAAGCATAGGCAATCACTTTCCCATGCTGCATTAGCACACATCCCAAACCCTGTAAGGATGCATCGCTGTACACCTCAAATTCCCCATTGTCGTCTGGAAGGGTCAGTATAGGAGCAGATGTCAACCTTTCCTTTAGCTCCCGAAAACTACGCTCACAATCGTCATCCCACTCAAACTTGACTCCCTTCCGCGTCAGTCGTGTCACCGGGGCAGCAATGGTAGAGAAACCCTTTACGAACCTCCTGTAATAACCAGCCAAACCCAAGAAACTTCTGACTTCAGTGACGGTCCTCGGTTGTTCCCACTTCGCCACTGACTCAATTTTCTGAGAATCCACACTGATCCCGTCGGTTGAGATCACATGCCCCAAGAAACTCACGCTCGTCAACCAAAACTGACACTTGCTGAGCTTCACATACAACTGGTTTCCCCTCAAGGTACCCAGCACCATCCTTAAGTGCTCCTCGTGCTCTCTCGCACTCTTCGAGTAAACTAGAATATCGTCGATGAACACGATGACAAAGCGATCCAAGTAAGGCTGCAACACTCGGTTCATCAAATCCATAAACGCTGCGGGTGCGTTGGTCAAACCAAACGGCATCACAAGGAACTCATAATGACCATATCGGGTCCTAAAGGCTATCTTGGGTACATCCTCATCCTTAACCCGCAATTGATGATACCCAGAACGTAGATCAATTTTGGGGAAGTACTGCGCTCCTCGCAGCTGGTCGAACAAATCATCGATCCGAGGCAACGGGTATTTGTTCCTGACTGTTACTTTATTCAGTTTCCTGTAATCGATGCAGAGTCTCAAACTCCCATCCTTTTTCTTCACAAACAACACCGGGGCTCCCCAGGGGGATACACTCGGTCGAATAAACCCCATCTCAAGTAATTCTTGTAACTGCGCCTTCAGTTCTTTCAACTCAGCTGGCGCCATACGATACGGAGTCTGAGAAATAGGTTGCGTACCTGGAACCAGATCAATAGTGAACTCAACATCTCGATGCGGTGGCAATCCTGGTAGATCCTCCGGAAAGACATCCGGGAACTCCCGTACTATCGGTATATCCTCCACCCTCAATGGTGCAGCTCGTGCGTCCATCACTTGAGCTAAGTATCCCTGGCACCCTTTCCTCAACAACTTACTTGCCTTCAGGGCTGAAATCACTCCGACAGGAGTTGCTTGCTGAATTCCCTGAAAGGTGGTTTCCGGTAACCCCGGGCTCCGAAAAGTAACCTTCTTATCGACACATCGATAGATGTCAGGACCCACCCCCGGTTTCACCCCGAAACCCGAGGTCAATCCCGCTCCCGTCTGACTCCCCGACACAACACCTAAGTAAAACTCACTCAAATCCAGTCAGACGCAGGAGTAATTAAACAAAATATGCCGACGTTATCGTTTACAGAACCTAGTACAAAATACAAAGAACTAAAACCCGATAAAGTACACGCACACGGAAGATTGTAAGTTATTCTGGGATCCCTCACGTCGCTTCTATGCCTCGGACTCTGCCTCGACGTCAAGACCCCGCGCTATCTCCACAACCTAGAGGGCAATTTAAAACAGAAGATGTGAGTGGACCAAACAGTACAAGAGTTCAAAACCATTTTACACGAAAATCGAGTTTAACCCTCCGTTTTGAAAACCACATGCATAACCAATATTTATGAACACAGTTATAAATCAATTTACCATAAACCGCATCATAAGAAACAGAAACACTATAAACCAGTTAGAAAAACCACAGCATATGAATCATAAAACCATATCAGAAATCATAACATCATATCATCATTTTCTGATCAAACCTGCTGGACCTATCCGAGTCTTTAAACTCAATCCAGGCCTTAATCATATCCGAGTCTTTAAACTCAAGGCCTACGGGGGAAAATCAATATATCCGAGTCTTTAAACTCCCGAGTCTTTAAACTCAATCCGGGTCTTTAAACCCAATCCGGCCGGTCCCCCGTCACGTATATCCGGGTCTTTAAACCCAATATCCAGATCCAGCAAATCCAATCCCAAAACCATTTTAAAACCACTGGAAATCCATATCCAAACTCGAATCCGAAATCCCCGGTCTGAAGCCCTTCCGGCTTCCAGAACCGTCATTCCGAACCCAAATCCGGAATCCACTTTTCCACTTTAAAACCAATTTAGAAATCACTTATCAATTGAAATCCCAAAACTAAAGCATCAATTTCAGAAGTCAACCACTTTCTCGTAAAACGTGCTAAAAACTGGACTTCCTCGAAAAGCGTGCAATAATGTAAAACCAACCAAAACATACTCGATAAACATAGAATGATGATTGAAACCATAAAACAATTATAGAAAACAGTTATGCATGTTCGAGTTTAAGGAAAGGGCCCACTCACAGTACTGAGCCCTACTCGCGTCCCGAACGTCCAGCACGTTCCTCGGCTTCCTCGGGAAATCCCGATCCTGTTCACAATCACCAAAGTACGTTACTAACACGTTCACGAAAGTTCACCTAAATTCCCTCAAAATTCCCCGAACCGAAAGCCTAGAACCCGGGACCCTAAACATTCACCCTCGCGGAACTACACTCAAACGACTTCCGATTGACTCGAAACCAACTCCATTAAACTCACCATAACTTCTAGACCAAAATCCATGTTGATCGTTTTTCCCCATCGCCGCCGCACGCGCCCCCCACGCGCCGCCCAAAGTGGCTGCGCGTGGCCCTCACGCGCCAGCTACAGTGTATCAGCTACCTCGAGCCAACCCGGTTCGCCACAGTCACCTGCAACTCAGACCGGCGTTAGCGGTTCACCGCCGTGCCTGCCCTACTTCCTTCCCTTTCTTCACCAATCTCATCGTCCAGTTCCAAGCTATCCATTCCCCAACTCCTCAGACCTCGACACCGTCCCTAGCCCGTCGACTAAAGCTCGAACCAAACGACCCAAAAACCCCTGTTTTCCTTCCCGGCCACCCACGACTTCCCCCTTCACGGAGGCTACACCAACCTCTTCCTAGGACTCTACCAAACCTCAACCAACCCTCCTGAACTGTCGACTCAGCCCTAAGCTCGACGACTCGCCGTTTGAAACCCACGGCCAAAACAGAGGACATAGAGCACCTCCATCATGCCATCCTCCGCCGTGCTCCCCCCGTCACGGCTACACAACCACTAGACTCCCAGACCTCCACTGAGTCCCCTAGACCTGCCCAAGACCTTCGATTCCACCCTTAGACTCACAACTCGCAGTTCAAAACTCGACGGGAAAACAGGGCACAAACACGAAGATTTGGACTTACCTGCAACCGTCCACAACCGTGCTCGCCGCCGTGTTCCGTGGAGTCCACAGAGCCGCCTCAGCTTTCTTTTGAGGTCGCACACACCCGCACACGACCACAGCACCCCCCACAAGCCGTCAACCTTCTCTATTTCCTCCCAGATTCCCGTGACTCATCCCCCACACACACACGACCACCGTGCCTCTCAACAGCCTCACCAGCTCCCTTTCAGTCTCCCGTTCCTCCCTCACTCACCAGAACTCGTCAATTACGACGATCAATCCTCAACTTCTCTCAATTTCCTCCCTCTGTTTCTCTCTGTGTGTCGAAGAACAAGAATGCACAGCACGGGTGCACCCCAATTAATTGGGCCGTGAATGCACAGGATTCCACCAGAATCCTCTACACACATGCCACCTGTCACAATCCACTCCACACACTTCCACATGGCCCAATCTCAGCCGTCCATTCCTTTCCTCTGTGCACAAATCCCTAGAAACCAAAAAGACCAAAATACCCTCCTGTTTTACTCATTTTACGGTTTTACCAAAACTTCCTAGACCCGTAACTCTCGCCTCGTAAGTCCAATGAGTACGTGCCGCCTGTCATCGAACTCAGGACGACAAGAACTATCTAACCATCCTAGGTCAACCTACCAAAACTCGATTATTCAAAAAGTCAACTATTCCCCCTAATTTACTCAAATTACGGTCATGCCCTCAACCTTCCGAACATCACAATTCCCTCCTCGGATGTCGGAATCAGGCGTGCCACCTGTCTATGGATTCGTGACGTCCTAAAATACGGTCCTGGTCACTGGTCAACCCCCATTTGACCACCCGAACTAAAAGTCAACTATTTTGCCCAAACTAGGGGCAACATTGTCATTCTAAACTTACGGACCTATCGGGACCAACTAACCACGGATTAACCTCACTAATCACACCTTAATCACTATCTTAATCCTGGCTCTCGGGACGGGTTGTTACAATCTACCCACCTAAAAAGAATTTCGCCCCCCGAAATTCCACAACTAGTGTCCGACACTTAGGGTCTCCTATCTGGTCACCAACACTAGGTCAACAACAACCTCTCCTGGGTTCCCTGTCTATCATCTCCACCTTGGGTATTGCACACCATCCCCAACTATAGTTACCACGGTCAACCCTAGCTACGTAACAGCTGCATGGTGTACGCAAGGGAAACTCTATGAACATAAAACAAAGGTATTAGAAAATACCTTATTTCACACAGTACCCGACAGAAGTCATAGAGTACATCATGCCCAAAGATCGTGAGTGTACCTGTCACAACACCAGGTGCTGCCCTGGCCTCCTGCTGCGTAACAGCAAAAACTCGGGCATGTGGTCCAGCTGCTCGCCCCACGGCCCCGGCCCCTCTGTCCATTAGCCGCTCCAGTACCACCTCCTCGAGTACTCCCAGTCTCAGAAACTACAGTTGTGCTCCGTCCCTGCTCTGCTCCACCCCGACCTGCGCCACCACCCTGTGGCAAAGATGGACACTCCCTCCGATAGTGGCCCCGCTCGCCACAGAAGAAACAGATGACACTGGAAGCATCGCGAGCAAAACCACCACCCTGCCGTCCCGTGGAAGCAACCGAAGTCGCGCTCGCCTGCGGAGCAGTCTGCGCCCTAGGCGCTCGGAATCCGAGACTCTGATAGTTACTAGGCCTGCCATAACGATCATTGCCTGCAGATGAGGCTCCACCATAACGTCCCTTCTTCGGGGCTCCCTGATCATACGATCCAGAATATGAACGCCCTCGACGTTGTCCTCCACCAGAGTACTGTGGACGTGTCGGGAGACTGGCCTCAACCCGCACTGCGACATCTGACAACTCCCTGAGAGTAGTAAAAGCTCCGGCCGTCACAATGGCCCGTATCTCACCCCGTAGGCCAAGCTCAAACCTACGACATTTCTCAGCCTCAGTAGATACAAAGGTAGGAGCAAAACGGGCTAGCATCTGAAACTTCTGCTCATACTCAGCTACAGACATGCTCCCCTGCTGGAGCTGCAGAAACTCGGTCTCCCTAGCATCACGGAATGAACAGGGATAATACTGATCCAGAAACCGTTCACGAAAGGTCTCCCAAGTCACAGTACGGGCATCCCAACCCGAAAACTCCAGAGTGTACCACCATTCATAAGCAGATACATCAAGAAAAAAGGTAGCCAATACAACTCGCTCCTCAGGAGGACAGTGCATCACAGCAAAAATCCGCTCGAACCGAGAAATCCAACGGTGAGCATCCTCGGGATCCGCTCCACCACTAAACACCGTAGCCCCAAGACGCTGGGCTCGCTCAATCGAAGCACTCTCGGCATCGCCATCAGGTCGTGGAGGGGGTTCGCGTTGCGGAGGCATGGTCGATCGTCCTTCTTTCTGAAAGAGGCATAAGTTAGTACAATAATCAAGGCACACCCGAGTGCCAGACACGAATCGTTAACCCTAGGCTCTGATACCAATTGACAGGACCCACCCCGATTATTGCCTCGATAATCGGGAAGCATCCTGCTCCCGTCTGACAATCGAATCCAAAAGACTGGAAGACTAAATAATATTACATCACACCCATTGTCAGACCAGGGAGATTAAACAAATACATCCGACTGGACGTCAAGTCCACAGTTTCACAGAGCATAATATTACAAAACAGGTTAAAGAACAATTCCTACTCTGTGAACTAACTACTCCGCAACGGAAAATTTTATGCCTCTGCCTCTGCCTCGGCGCTTGCCCCCGCACTTGTACCACGACCTGGAGGGAATTTAAAACAACAAAGTGTGAGTGGACCGAAACATAAGTTTTACAGGAAAACTGTTTTCCGAAATCGGGTTCGCCCTCCAGTTTTGTAACACGCATGCATAACCGAATATTCAGAAATCGCATATTAAACCTTTGAAAACTCTTTTTCCGAAACACATGAAAAACGTTACAGAGAATCGTCATGACTAATGTAAAACCATTTAATATTACCAGATTCCAGAAACCGTCATTTTGAAACATCAAATGTACAAATCAAATAAAAGTGAATCAATAATTACAATTATGCCGTTGGATCCATCCGAGTCTTTAAACTCAATATCAGGCCTTCCCGGGATATCAACGAGTCTTTAAACTCAAAACATGATCAATAGGCCTCGGGGGTATCACAATAATCGAGTCTTTAAACTCACGAGTCTTTAAACTCAATTTGGGTCTTTAAACCCAGTTTTCGCCCCCCCCCCCCCCCCCCCCCCGGTCATCAATAAACCGGGTCTTTAAACCCAAAATTAGATCCAACAATCAACCGGGTCTTTAAACCCAAAACTGTTTTTAAACACAATAAACCAGGATTCATCATAAACCGTTTTCCGACATCATCCCGAAATCATATCACATCATAATAGGACTTATGTCCGAATTCACATGCAATTTCCAAAACATGAAATTTCCGAAATCACTTCACAATTATAATCAAACATCATAAATCTGTAACATGCATAATCATATCCATATACTTCATCAAAACATCACGCATGCATAAGGGAAAACCGTAACCTCAAAATGCGTGAAATACGATAAATATCTCGAAAAGCGTGAAAACACGTAAAACCGGAATATCATCTCACCATCATAAAATCATATGTGAAACCATGAGATAAACAAGTAAAATAGTCATGCATGCCCAATTTAGAAATCAAAAAGTCCACTCACGGTTTTAGGACGCGTCAATCGCGTCCCGCACGCTCCTCCGTAGCTTCGAAAGTGTCCGGGCCTGTAAAAATGTACAAGAAGGGTTACAAACATCCCAAAATAGCTCGTAGGATTTTTTCCTAATTTTCCGGATTTTTCGGCGAAATAAACCTTAAGGACCCAAACTTCCGAGCTCCCGAAATTATCCCGAACGATTCCCGAACAACTCGAATCCTAAAGGTAAAATGTTAATTAGACTGAAAGGAACAATTTCCATGTTGACCGTGATCAGAGTTAACATCGCACGCGCCGTCACGTGCCGCCCAAAGTGGCTGCGCGTGAAAGCCACGCGCCAAGCTACAATGTCTTCGTTCTTACCCGGATAGACTGATAAACGGGTCTATTACCCGCGACTCAACCCGACCAGTTCAAGCCCAATTCTCAATCAATTCCTCTCGTTTTCAATCTTATTACCTTCACTAATCCGTTAATTTTAGGTCTGTGTTGATGGTTAACGTCGACTAACATCAAATCGACCCAACTCAAGCTCGAACAGTCGAACAAGTCGACTTCTGGAACTCACCCAAACTAACTCCATTCTCAAATTAATTTCACCAGTAGCTTAAGGGGACTTAGACGAACACAATGGTACAATCAATTGGACTCGCCGTTACCTGGAAGTCGTCGTACTCAAACTCGACAATGCTCAGAACCAGGGAACTCAGTTCTTGGCCAATTCGTGAGTGTCGTCCTTCGAAATCGATACGGTTGGTTTCCTCTTGCTCCCAGAAGACTAGAATGGCCTTTGGTTTCGATCAACAAGCCTCGGAAATTGAATGTGATTTTTCCCTCCAACTGGTTCTTCTCTGAACCGCAACTCAGGTTCTTGGGCCAACAGCGAACATACTCCCTCAATTCTTGCACCGTCGTGATTCTGTCACTCCTAGAAGTCCCTCAGTGTGTCTAGATTGATCCTAGAACCCGTAGGAATTGAACTCTGCGATTTCCCCCCAAAAACCCTAAAATGGTTCTTCACGGTTTCTCTCGATCTCTCTCAGTCTTCACCCTCACTCTGATGCACAAATGACCCAAAATCAATCCTCACTCCATTCCCATAGTCAGATAATCAATCAGTGTGGCTAACAGCTCGTGGGAGACCAACTGAGGTCTCTGAAAATGGTTTCCTGTAAGCACAAAGAGCACATCCATTTTCTAATCTCTCCCGTGCACTGAACTCTGCCCAAACCGTGCACCAAGGCCACTCAGTCCAGCATCCACTACCTCAATCAACTTAAACAATCCCTCAGATCAGTCCACTAAGCCCTAAACAATTGCACGCACAAACACCACGGCCACACTCTGTTTTCCACGGTGGTGAACAGTACCCCGTGTGAAAAGACCAAAATGCCCTCAGGGTAAAAATTACCAAAATGCCCTCCAACTTCCGTGACCCATAACTCGGTCATCCGTCGTCCGTTTCGCGCGTGCCGCCTGTCGTTGTACTAGGGACCTCGAGACGAACCTAACGGTTTTCGAATCATATGGATATCAATTGTCAAACAAAAAGTCAACTTTTTCCCTTTATAACGTCCAATTTACGATAATGCCCCTGAACTACCGAACCTCATAACTTTCACCTCGAGCGTCCAAATCGGACGTGCTACCTGTCTATGAACTCGTGAAGTCCCGAACTACGTCACGGTCACCACTCAACATCCGTTCGACCTCCAAATCAAAAAGTCAACAAATTGACCACACGAATCACAAGGATTAAAAATGTCATTTTATTCAATATTTTATAATATTACATTTTCAGAACGTCTGAGGCGTTACATATGCCCACTCATACCTCCACCTCTCGAATAGCCTCGATCATCGCGCCACGACCTGGAAGGTCAATAAAATAGAAAATGTGTGAGTGGACAAAACAAACTTTTATAAATACATTTACCAAAATACATTCTTACCCTCCAGTTTCACAAACATGCATGCATATCATAAAACATGAGTAATAGTGTGAAATCAATCAAGTATGAATAGTGGATCGATAAAAATCAAAACATGTTTCTAAATTCCATGTCCACATTTTCCTTGAAACTCATGTTCGACAAATCAATTCATGATATAAAGTATCTGAACATAAATATCAATAGATCACAAATCTCAATAAAACCACGGGACTTATTTCCATATCCAATCTCATTAGTCATGTTATCCCTGCAACACGTGCAAATCAAATAGGCTCGAGGACCGCTCAAATCCGAGCATGTCGCTGTGACCACATCACCAGCCGACATTCCAGATCGTCGTGAACACATCACTGATCGATCTCCAAATAATACCAGCACATCTGATCTGAGTCGAGCCTCCCTCGGCTGCATGACTACTGACCGTGCTACGTGACCTCTCCGGGCGAACACATCCCATCTTGGAGGCGAGCGTTATCTCTAGGGTGCACTCCGGGGAAAACACATTCCCAACCGGAAGCCCTAATATCCGCAATACAGGGTGCATTTCGGGGAAAACATATTTCCATCCGAAATCCCTAAATATTCACAACGCATTACCATCATGAAAACCAATGAAAAACAGTTGCGTTTAAAACTCAAATCATTATCAACACAGGGTCTCAGCCCCAAAATATAGTTTCCTCAAATCCGTAAACCAAAGTCCCGATTTATTCCATAAATCTGAAAACCATCAATACCATCATGTATTTACATGGAAATACAAATCCAATCAAAATCACAATTCCATTGGGTGTCAAGTCCAAAATCTCGATTTCACGTAATTCCGTGCAACAGTAAATCGAGTTGCCATTTTCACGTAAATCCATGAAATCAATCCCTGACTCATAATCCAAGTCAAAACATCATTTTTCAATCCTGGGCCTAAGCCCACAACATCAATTTCATAATTTCTTGAAAATCGTGCCAAAAATAATATAATAATCCAGAAAATCGAGAAATCACCGTATCGAAAAATCAATCTTGTAAAATCATATAAGAAAGCATTTAAACATATATGCATGCATTCTGGGTAGAAAACAAAAGTCCACTCACCCACACCGTCCAAACGGCCTGCTTCCAAGCTGCACGTTTTTCCGTAAATTCTGGAAATCACAATTCCTATCCAAAATCATTATCGAGGGTCACTAACACTTCAATATATCTCATATAATTTTCCCCAATTTTTCTGGGATTTAAATACGTATTTAACACGTAAATCAAAACTTCGGATACACAGAACTTTATCGAAACGATATCCAATTTCCTCGAAAGCAGTGCCAAAATGTTCGTTACACTGAGAGGATTCGAAGTCATATTGATCTCACCTTGAAACAAGGCCCCACGCGCCCTCACGCGCCGCCATGAGTGGCTGCGCATGACCATCACGCGCCTGCTAGAGTGTCGTCGTCCCAACCCGATTTCCTGTAATTCGGGTTCTGCAACTCGCGAGACGACCTGACTCAATCCCTGTCAATTCTGCATCAATTCTTTCAATTGATATAGCTAACATCATCGTTTTAATGTTAATTAGAGGTCTGTATATTCAATTACACAATTCCTTACCTCAATCCAATCGATTCGAAGATGAACATTCGAAGGATATCTGTGCACTGTTCATTCTTCGAAGTTCATCATTCCCACCTGTTTTCCTTCAATTGTTCCATCCAAAAGCTTCATAGGACTATGATAAACTTGTTTTCGATCTCAATTTCATCGTTCAATCCCTCCAAAATCACAACTCAATCCTCGAAATTTCTCACTGTCGCCATGTCTGTTCTAAGCCAAACAGACACCAATTCTCCTAGTTCTTGATGTGATCGTGATCGAGACAATCCCAGAAAGCTCAAATCAATCTCCATTTGAAGTTTCACGACCTACAAATTCAAATTCGATTTTTGGGAGAATTTGAATTCATACGGTTTTGGGCTTTCGGGTTTAGAGAGTGTTCTTCCTAATTTCCTCTCTATTCTTTATTGATGCTGCACTCTCTAGCTTCCTCAGTTATCAATTTGGTTGTTCCTACCTTCCTTCCCATTGATCGATCACAAGCCCCTGTTTTTCAAACGCCCCCATAATCATGCTCTGTTTCTCAAAGTTCAAAGAAGAACAGAGAAGATGATCGATAATGAAGAAGAAAATGATAATTAAGGATGATGATGGACAATGTAATCATGGATTAATGGGAAACATGGTCCATAATTTAGGGGTCTCAAATCATGGGATGAGTGACACTTGTCACTCATCCAAGGGTCCATAATCATTAATCACATTTCAATATTTTATTATTATTTCAATCAAATTCTCGGGACGTAAGTTTAACCGATTCACTCCCGTGACCATAACTTTCCCGTTCGATGTCCGATTTCGACGTGCCGTTTGTCTACGAACTCGTGACGACCCGAACTACGTCACAGTCATTGGCCAAAGTTCGTTTGACCATCCGAGTCAAAAATCAACATTTTGCCCACATCTAGGGGCAAAACGGTCATTACGCACCTTCCGTCCGAGTTACGATGTGACATGAGTTACGATGTGGTGACTCGAGAGCATGTCCAGATCAGAGTAGCGCAACGAAGGTGCAGTGGAGCCGGGAGTTGCCGACTGGTCATGATAGTGGTGATGGGATGGATCGATATCCGATAGATTCAGATTGGTGTATAGTGATGGGACTCTGGTGAGAGTCAGCCTGAGTATGGAAAATGAAGAAGTGGTTGATAAGAGTACCGAAGCCAATAGATGCCATAGATTGGAGTATGGCCTGTGTGATTGTGATCTGTGCCATTGTGATGGCAGAATCTAGACGATGTTATCTGATCGGATGCTGAGCAGGATGTCAGCTTCGATTGTCGAATGAGAAGGGTTATCAGGCTGATAAGCCGACTTGACGACTCGAAGATGGAAAATTTTAGAGTGGTAGATTGAGAAACTGACTATTATGTCAACTTAGATTGTCAGATGAGAAGGACCACCAGGCTAAAAAGCTGATTTGATGTCAACATAGTATCACTGACCTATTAGAGTGGGTGACAGGCGAGACACTGACATTCTGTCTCGAGTGAGACTTACGAGCCGACGTGTAGATTTTCGAGAGTTGAGTAGGAGCCTTGGGAGTTCAAATGACAAGGAGTACCGATGGGTATTGTAGTTGTTTTGGACTTGTATGATTACACGAGAGTGCTCGAGCAGGGGGACATGATTGGATTTCCACAATTTAGTTGTGGAATTGGGTCAATTGGAATTTCGATGATGAAATTCATTGAGCAGGGAAGTTTGTAACAACCCGTCCCTAATTTTGGGGATTAATTAAGATTAAATGAGGATTAGCCTCGATAATGAAGGATTAGTCGAGGATTATCGGAAGTTCAGGGAAAAATTACAATTTTGCCCCTAGACGAGGGCAAAAAGTTAACTTTTGACATGAGAAGTCCAATGCACGAGGATCGAGGACTGTTACATAGATCGGGTCGATAAGAATCCGTAGACAAGTGGCATGTCGAAATTGGAAGTTCGACGGGAAAGTTACGATTCACGGAAGTTCCGAGAAACTATTTATAGATGCACGTTTTATGAGGTCGTTGACTTGGCTTTTGTCTGGAGTGGGCCCCAGATATTTTCCCAGGCCCAATGGATGAGTGAAAAGTGTCACTCATCCATTGCCTATCACCCTACATTCATTCATATCATCCTCATATGTTCCATTCTCACCAAACCCGCAACATACACACGACCCACCCCAAACTCTCAAACCCATGACCCTCAATCCTCATTTGATGCTATTGGTGTAAACAGAGAAATGAGAGAGGAGATCGAGACGAGTTGGATGGTGGAGACATCGAGGACCGTCGTGTACGGCAGCCGGGAAACCACAAAGGTGAGTTTTACGTTCAAAATTTGGATGTTTAGTTTTGAAGGTTATTGATCGATTCTAATTATTGGAAAACGTTTCTGGAGGTCATATAGAACAATTAGGATTGAAGGTGAGGCGGGATGTGGCTGGAATCATGAAGAACAGAGGAGGAAGGTTTGAAGGGTTGATTGATGATCGAGAAGGTAACTTCTGGACTTAGTTTTTAGGTTTTGAAACCAAGAATCGATAGAGAATAAGGAGAGAAAGGAATAGGAATTGAAACGGGTTGAAAAGGTGGTCAGAAAAGGGGTGAACCAGTCACGCCGGTTCGGTTGGACCAGCGTTGCAGTAAACCGGGTTCAGGCCAGTCTACGAGAGGTTGAAGATGATTGTGTAGTGGCTCTTAGCTCCCATGCACAGGTCCTTTGGCCGGCGCGTGGGGGCACGTGGGGCCCTATTTGGGGAAATGTCCAACATGTGAAATCATCTATTCGATGTAGTTCGGGATGTCCGAAGGTTTAGGATAGAGTTTAAAATATGTTAAAAATCCCAAAAAATTAGGGGGTTTTAATGAGAGGTTATTAAAGTAGTTAGTAACCCTCTAGTATGATTTGGACAGATTTGGGAGTCTTGGTGACAGTGATTGGCCTAGAAAGGCATATGACGCACGTATCGAGGCGCAGCTTGGACTGTCTGTGAGTGGACCTGGATTTCAAAATTGTGATGCATGTAAAAATTTTTTATATGTTTTATATCGATGTTTTGAGTGCATATGTTTGTGGTATTTGGTATTCACGTATTTACACGTATTTCAAGGTTTTCGGTTTTATACTGTGCTTATACGGGCTAGTATTTCTATGATGGTTTTATGGAAAGGTTTTGGATTTAGAAACATAGAATCGGGTATGAGACCTATTTGATTGGAATCCATCGGACTTGAAGTCTATTTGATTTGATGAGAAATTGGGCTGGAGGCCCATTTGAATTATATGATCGGGCTGGGGCCCCATTGGTTTACGAATTCGGGCATGAGGCCCAGTTATGACTTATAAATGTGATTTCGGGTCGAGGACCCATATATGGATTTATGGATTTGAATAAATGGATTTACGATGGTTTTATGGAAAACCCAGGCATAGCCCTTTGAATGATTTGAGACGATTTATGAAACGGTTTTTCGTATACCATCCTGATGAACGGTTGCCCTCCATACGTCCCATAGTATCCTGGAGTGGCGGATTGTCTCCTTTAGGCGTCTCATATTATCCTTGAGCAGTCATGGGGCATTGCTTGCGAGGGGTCATTGCACAAAATGACTGGTCCGTATATTGACTCAGGAGCAGAATTGCCAGAGGTTAAAACCTCCCCCCAAGAAGGGTCGTTGATCTGCGGGTCATCGACCTGGGTGGACCCTGGGAAGACTTGGGATTTGAGACCCTGAGTAGCTCGCATAGCTTGGAACTGTGACAATGGTGTAGATTGTGACATCTAGGATGTCATGCATCAGGGATGTCGAGGATTGGTTTTGGGCTGAGACCCACTTGTATTGGATTTGGGCTGAGTTCCCACAGGAATGGTTTTGGGCTGAGTTCCCACAGGAATGGTTTTGGGCTGAGTTCCCACATGAATGGTTTTGGGCTGAGTTCCCACATGATTGGTTTTGGGCTGAATTCCCATATACTTTGGTTTACGGTTTTGGGCTAAGGCCCTAATGGTTTGATTAACTGGTTTTTGAATGCATGCATGCTTTTTAGTGAAGGGGATAAATGTCTTCTTTATGAAATGTGTTTTATTTAAATTATTAGTTTCGTCCACTCACAGCTTTCGATGGTTTTACTGCCCTTCAGGTTGATTGCGGATGTGTGTTGTAGCAGAGACCAAGACATCACACTCCTCCTCCGATCCTGGCTCACTCTGGAAGCCCTGGTTGGGCCAAGGTTGGAATTATCCCTTATCTGACACTTCGTGTCAGACGGGAGCATGCACGTCCCATGATAATCCAAGGGATTTGGGACGCGTCCTGTCAGCATGACCTGACTCAAACAACCTTGTTTTACGTTTAATCTTCACAAATTAATAGTCCATCTTCATCGTTTTGATCCCAGAAAGGGATTTATGTGCTCAAAATAAGACAAATCTTCGATATTTTGGTCAAATTCCTTCACCCCCTCCTTATGTGTCGCCGGTCATATTTTCTGAAATTTCCGATATTTTCATCCATGGTTAGACGAGAGGACAAATGCAAACAGTCGAATTTTGGGATTGTGAGTGTTGATTTTTTTTTTTTAAGTTTTCTGTAAAAAAAAAATTAGAAGGACTAATAATTGTACATTCAGGTAAAATTCAAGGATGGTAAATTTTAATATTGCAATTTAACAACTGTTATTGATAAGATTATGATAAAATTCAGGAACGATAAGAACTGTATTTAGTTTAATTAAAAATAAATTGTTTTTGTTACTTGCTAAAATATTGGGTTCAATTAAAGGCACCAAAATGTTAAATGGCCTTTGTTCACTGCTAATTCTTTGACATGGTTTTCGTACTCAGTGGGACAAATATAACAATAGACGAATTATAATACTAATTGTTTTGGTAATTTATAATACCAATTTTCCACGATTAACGAGAACTCTGAAAAAACACTTTGAAATTGGATTTCGAGCACATCATGTTTAAAAAGTTCTCCTTGAAGTATGTGGAATCTTAAATCACCAAAATATTATATGTCACGTAACCCATAAATTATATAATATCCATGTTGCCCTCAGTAATGAGATTAACGGCTCATAGACACCCACACATTAAATAATGAATTCACCAGCTGAATATATTATTTAGTTGGGTTAAAACCCCAATAATATTAATATTCTCCAAGAATTAATTGTCATTATTATTCTTAATTATGAACAATTATTATTATTGAAGCAATACAAGTTCCAATTGTCGATTACTCGTCGTCCAATCACCAAGTGACGCATGTCCTTCCTCGTAACCTGTCAACTAGCAGAATAGTGGGTCTTCTGTTGGTACGGGCACCGGTGTGGTGCTGGCTTAAAGTTCTTCGACGGTCAAATTAGTAATTTTGTTCGTAAGAGGAAACGGTAAATGGTAAGTTTGACAGAGTAATGGTGAATAGTAAATATTTCTTACCTTTATTGGGAAATGTGTACCCCTTATGTATGGGTAAGTGAGATATGAAATTTCCATAGTTTCGATGTGGGACAAATGTTCCTCGAGTTGCATGCTGACATATGTTACGCAGATCGAGGGTAGAGAGGTTTCCACATATCATCCCGTATTATGCCCCGTGTCAAGGCTATATAAGTACTATAGACTTGGGCCTTGTTCGGTGCTTGGGCTTTAGGTATACGGTCCAATGAGCCTAGTCAAATATGGGGTCAATAGAAGTCCCCCAAGTTCTTGACTGAGGTGGAATTTCTCGGTCGGGGACTTGTCTCATTCTCCCAGGCTCGGTGGGGAGTATACGAGTAGTCCCTCAAGTCCCTTGGCGAGAGAGTCCGCCGAGCTTAGCTCGGCCATGTGAAAAGTAAGGGAAGTGGTCGGTGGTTTCAAGAAAGTGGTCGGTGGGGTTTACTTGGTCGGCCGCATGAGAAGGTAGTTCGGCGGAGGCACCTGGGTCGGTCGTAGGAGAAGGCATCTTGGCGACGGTACCCTGAGTGATCGTCTGGCTCGGTGTCGGACGTATGGCCACAATCTCTTTGGGTGGCGAGTATCGAGCGGTGTACATGGCTCGACGACATCCTAACTAGTTGGTCAATCAGGCAGGATTGTTTGGTGAAGGTGTCAGTGGGGAGGGACGGTTGGTCTCCCTCGGTTGGATGTTGGACACGTGTCAGTCAGATATGCATGGGTTACGACACGCGACGGCCACTGAGGGTGGCGATGACTCGTAGTCTTTGTCAAGGTCTATAAATAGTAAGATGTCACCATCGATTTCCTCACTTATGTTTTTGAGAATTTGGGTTAATTTTTGTCAAAGTGAAAAGCTATTTCCGATCAACTCTCGGTGAGGGTTCTCACTGTGGTGCGATTTCTGACTTACAGCTCCGCCACGTAAAAAACATGGTAAGCACCCTTTTTCCACGTTTTTGTAGATTAAACTAGTAGTTGGTGAAGAATTGGTTATGAACTCGACAAAGTTTGTAGTCAGATCTTCCGAGATTCAGGTCGGTCTCTAGTTGTGTTCTCTCGTTTTATTATTTTTTATAGATGTCCGAGGATAGTTACTCGGTGACAAATAGGAGGTGCTATGACTCAGAGGTCTGTGAATCCTCAGGTATTAGTGTGAAGGTTCTCATTCCCATGTCTGGGAGTAAGGACGAGGCCATCTTGGCCGATGTAAAGAATAGGACGCGGTCGGTAGATCGGGTGGCTGAGACCTCTGGTCAAAAGAATGAGTCGGCAACGGAGGTGGCAGTGGCCGACTGCACGGCTGGTGGCAGTGTCTTGGTAGACGCTGAGACGATAATGAAGGTAGGGGTGCACAATGCACTATAGCTGACCCATGGTCGGCAGAAAAGGTCGGTGCGGATGACCAAGGGAAAATCGGCCAGTGATGGTCGGTGTTGGACGCAGTCCCAATAGAATGGGCCGCTTTCACAGTGGATGAAATGGTGAATAAGGAGACTAAGAAGAGTCTGGTGAAGATGAGGATAAAATTTGGGGTACCGGAGTCGGTGGTCATGTAATGACCCGGAACTTCAAAAAGGGCGAAAATGTAAATTCGGAAAAGATTTGTATAAAAATGACGATTTTACCCTTGTGAATAGTGTGGTCAAATGTTGACTTTTGTTTGACAGGTCGAACGGACGTTGGCCGATGACTGTGACGTAGTTCAGGACGTCACGAATCCGTAGACAGGTGGCACGTCCGATTCCAACAATCGAGGAAGAAGTTATGATGTTCGGAAGGTCGAGGGTATTTTGGTAATTTGGTTAAAAGGGGAAATTTGTTGACTTGTTACACGACAAGTATTCTTCACGCAATTCAAGGACCGTTAGTTAGGTCTCGATTCCCTGAGTACAACGACAGGCGGCACGCTATCATTGGACGTCGGACGGTTTAGTTACGGCTCTAATTATGTGAGGGGTAAAATGGTAATTTGGACATTTAAGGGTAAAATGGTCTTTTGGCAGCTTGAATTATGTGAGCAATCAGATGAGGATACCTGGGGCTGATGGATTGGATATTTTTGGCTGAGAACCACAGAGATGAGAACACCTGTCCACTCTCTAGTGGCTTCTATCCGAGTCTCACCCGGTTAAGTTATTTTAATTGGGTTGAAATCGATCAGATGTGAGAAAAAAGAGACGGTAAACAGATCGTCCATTTTCAGTGAGAGATCAAGTTGGGTTAATGAGTGAGTAATCTGAGTCTTGCTTGTGACTTGAGTGATTGTGTTTATGTGAAGAATTGAGTGAGGAAGTGTGTGAAAGGTACGTAAAACCCAGAAAAACAGAGAAGGCAACCGTGCACGGCCGTGAACTTCAATCGACCAAACCAACCTAAACCTTACCTATGGTGGTGATTAGTGAGCTGAGAATCAACTCTTGGAAGTTGATATCCACGGTGGAGGTCACGGTGGAGGACAGACGCAGGTATGATATCTCGACTGCCCTGTTTTTCCAGAAATGGTTCAAATGAAAGTCGATGGTTTTGGGGAATTTTTGAGTGACTCTGATGACCCTTGCAGTCGTGGAAGGCTACTAAGGAACCCATGGACTCAAAACTGTGGTCCAAAAGCCTAGTGGTGGCCGAAAATAGAGAGTGGAAACCTCTGGTTTTTCTGTTCGACTTTGAGAGGTATGAAATATGGTCTCATTTCGTGTTTTAGTTCGATTAATCAGTTCCAAACTTAAGGACGAAGCTAATGGTGAAGAAAGGTTTGAAAATGGTTTGAAAATGGGTGAAAACCGGCCTCACCATCTCAATTGGACCGGGCCGGTCTGAACCTGGCTAGCGGGAGGTAGACGATGATGAACAGTGCCGCGCGTGGCTCCCACGCGTAGCCCCTTTGGGCGACGCGTGAGGGCACGTGGGGCCCTCTTTTGCGGAAGTTTTCAACATGGTTTTCACTCTAATCGATGTAACGAATATTTTGGGACAATTTTTCAAGTCGATCGGACACGTCTCGGGGTAGTTTTGAGTGTCCGAAGGTTTAGGGTTTAATTTAACTACGTTTAAAAATCCCAAAAAATTGGGGAAATTAGTGTGAGCTTAATCGAAGTGTTTGTGACCCGAAATTATGCTATTTGACAGGTCGGGATATTCCTGAGGCATCAGAGGAGCATACGGGACGCGATTGACACGTTCGAACTTTGTGAGTGGACTTTTATTTTCTAGCCGAGCATGCATAGCTGTTTTTATCTACTTATTCCATGCTGTTAAATATGGTTTTATGTTTTGAATTACTATATATCTGCTTTACATAATCACACGGTTTTCGAGATGTTTCTTAGATGTATACGTATTTCGACTCATTTTACGAGACATGGATTTATGCTATGATTTGATCATGATTTCGATGCTATAATTTTGGGATTTAAACATATGACTTGTTTTCAATGATTAAAAATGGGTTTTGAAAAGTGATTTCGATAACCAAGATTTTGGGTTTTAGAATCGGATTTCGGAAATCAAGATTTGGTTTTAAAGCTTAAAAAGGGATTTCTAGATTTGGGTTCGGAATGATGATTCTAGATGCCAGCATGGCTTCAGAATGGTGATTTCGGATTCGGATTTTGACATGGATTTGGAAATGATTTTCAAGTGGTTTTGGATTGGATTTGCTGGATCTGGTTATTGGGTTTAAAGACCCGGATATGATACATGACGGGGGTGGGCCCGGATTGGGTTTAAAGACCCGGATTGAGTTTAAAGACTCAGGAGTTTAAAGACTCGGATTATATTGAGGCCTGGATTGAGCTTAAAGAATCAGGAGTTTAAAGACTCGGATAGATCCAGCAGGTTCGATTGGTTGATGATATATTTCATATTTCATGTTTTTATGATGATGTTTCCATAACGATTGCTATATGGTTTATAAGGTTGTTTTTCAGATACGTAGTTATGCATACATGTTTTAAAAAGGAGGGTAAAATCCTAGTTTACTTTTAAAACTATTTTTGAAACTCTTATTTTAGTCCACTCACACTTTTAGGGTTTTAAATACCCTCCAGGTCGTGGTGTGAACGTTGGGGCTAACGTTGAGACAGAGGCAGAGGCATAAAGTTTTCCCGTTGCGCACGTAGTCAGCTCATTGTAGGATTATATTCTTATCTTGTACTGTTACTATGCTCTGTGCTACTGTTGACTGGCTGTATTGTGTTTTCTCCCTGGTCTGACAATGTATGTTTTATGGTTATTGCGGTTATTTTAGTCTTTTAAATTTTCGTTGTCAGACGGGAGCAGGGTTCATCCCAGTTATCGAGGTGATAATCGGGGTGGGTCCTGTCAGGTCACATTGTTACTGACAAATGACGAGAGACCGAGTAATCCCCTGGCCAGTATGGCGTTATTCTATGCTGAGCTGATGCACCATGGGGTGAGGTTACCGATGCACCCTTGGTTACGGTGGATGGTGAAGAAGATGAGGGTTGCACTCGGTCAACTCAATCCTAATGTCTAGATTTTGCTCTGCTCCCTCTACACAACCTTTAACTAGGCCGAGCAACTGGAGCCGACCTCTAGCCAGCTCATGTATCTGTATGAGTTTGGGTTCCAACAACATAGCACCGGGTGGGTCTTCGTACAGTACCGTAAGAAGAGCAAGCGAGGTGAGTTCATTCTTGACCTATCGACCTCCCAAAAATAGTACAAAACGAAGTTTTGCCTGGTCGGTGGGGATTGGGAAGGAAACACCTAGGGGGGTCCCATACCGAGCAAGTTTCAGACCAAAGGTGTCCATTTGTCGTGGTGTTGTAGTGTACGGTTTCTATTTTATGTTGTGTCCAAGTGTTCATTTCTAAACTGACTTGTTTCATGGTGTGTAGGTTTGTTTCCCCCCGAGGAGATATCATCAGAAGAAAAAGAAATCATCCAAACGATGCTGGGCTCATCGACACCGACGAGAGTAAGTCGCTTTGATAGACTAGTTTGAGTTTAATTTTTTGTTGTTTTGCATGACCAATTCTTAGTGATGTAATTCTGAAGCACCTCAGTACGAGGATTTACAAAGACTGTCTGTCCTTGAAGATAAAGACCGATCAAATCGAGCAGGAGTCGGCGTCCCTTTCCAAAGCGGCTCAACATTTGGAACAAATGTTGAAGAGGAAGAAGACGAGGTCAGGAAAAGGGCAGGGTGAGCAAACCCAATGCCCAAGCCAAGACCGAGTTCCCACACTAAGGCCGAATAGTCCTCCTGGGACTCCCAAAAGGAAAAAGAGTGAGGCCGAGGAGGGTCGTGTGTTGTCTCCGGATCCCAGGCGAGCCAAAGCGCCATTGGAGGTCGAGACCGTCCTGTCGGCCTAATAGGCCATTGGTGGTAAGAGATGTCATGACCCGACCCATCTAGCACAATATTGTCCACTTTGGGCCCAGCCCTCACAGTTTTGTTTCCGGGAGCGAATGTGCAACTTCCCAGTAGGTCACCCATCCTAGGATTGTACCAGCCTCAACTCGCTTAACTTTGGAGTTCCTAAGGAATCCAAAGCTAGTGAGCTCCCAAAAGACCTTGTGTTAGATAGATACATGCCCACACATATAAGGCACTTCACCTTTCCCTCCCTGAGCGATGTGGGATCGTTCACCGATCTTTCCTTTTCAAGCTCACGGGTCTTACTCATCGTTCTTGCTTCTCAAGCTCACAGTTCTTGCTCTCCGTTCTTGCTTCCAAGACCGGGTATTACAAGAGGACCATGCAGACCCCAGGCTTCAACCCTCCCCCGTCACCCCCTCGTCGAGATATGAGGATTTTGGACATGCTGATGAGACGTGGGGATTTGAATTTGGGAATGTTCATTGAGGGGGAGTCGGTCGGTAAGTTGTCCAACCCTGAAGCAACCCTCTTTTGCCCGAGACATTGCTCAAAGGTGTCTGTCAGGGGGCCTCTATCCCACTGGACGAGCTGGCGGAGGTGTAGTGTAAGTCGACCGACCAGAAGATGGAGAAGGCACTTCTGATACTCAGCAATGTAAGTGTTGTACTGATTTTTTTCAAGTGTACTTTGTTACGCTGAGTGTATAATGCTCTAACAGGAGTTATGTGGAGGCCCTCGGTGAGGTCTATCTTCAGTTTGGCATTGCTCAGAGAAGAGTGACCTCGACATGAAAAGATAAGGAGAAGTCGAAGAAAAATCAGGAAGAGCTGGTTCCCAAGCGTCAAGAGGTCGAGAAGGCCATTAAGTCCATGGCTAACTTGACTCAGCAGCTTGAGGCCGAGAAATCGAAAGTACAGGAGGCCATTGCTGCCAAGGAAAAGGTGAAGGTCGAGCTCCAGGCCAAAGAGAAGAACCGACTGCGCCATTGGAAGGAGTTGTGTCAAGTCAAGGTAGTGAGAGAGGCCGACCTGGAGAAGGCCCGTGAGAAGGCGGTGGCAGTGTTCAAAAAATCTGAGGAGCTGGATAGGATTAAGAAAGACTACGCCACTGACTGTGAGTAGGAGTTCTTTAAGAACCTCTTCCTCAACAATCTGTGGTTGTTAATCTGGACTCCCTGGCTCGGTTAGGATATCACTGTCGACATGTTTAATGACGAGTCGTCCTATGAAGACAAAACCGAGGAATCATTGGAAAAGCAGCCAGAGTGTCCGGAGCAACAAGGAGTAGAAGCTAGGAACTGAGGAAGAGGGTTCGATCAAGGAGCCAAAGGCTCTTCCTAAGGTTGTGCCACAAGCCGAGGGGCCGATGGTCGAGGAGGTGGACACCGAGATGGAGACACTAGACTAGGATCGGCCTTTGTGCCTTGCAGTTTTTCATTTTGTATTTCTTAGTTGATAGGAAGGCCGAGAGCCGTATTTTTGTAATGCTGATGCAGACCGAGCAAAATAGGTCTGCATATCAATGGAATTACTTTTGACATATGAAAATTTGAAAGTGGTATTTGGTAACCGACCCGTAGATGTAGGTCGACTGTTGGTTTAAGGTGAGTAGGTCTGTAGGACTAGACACCAACTCGATTGTTTGAGTCTAAATAGCAAGTTTTGGGGTATAGGCCGGGTAAGACCGTACCCCGACTCGTATGTTTGAGTCTACGTGTTAGTGTAAGCCAAGTAAATCAGTACACCGACTCATATGTTTAAGTATAAATAGCAAGTGTTGGGGTGTAGGCCTAGTAAAACCATACCCTGACTCGTATGTTTAAGTCTAAGCGTTGGTGTAAGTCGAGTAGGGCAGTACACCGACTCATATGTTTGAGTCTAAATAGTAAGTGTTGGGGTGTAGGCCGAGTAATACCATACCCCGACTCGTATGTTTGAGTCTACGTGTTAGTGTAAGCCAAGTAAATCAGTACACCGACTCGTATGTTTAAGTATAAATAGCAAGTGTTGGGGTGTAGGCCGAGTAAAACCATACCCTGACTCGTATGTTTAAGTCTAAGCGTTGGTGTAAGTTGAGTAGGGCAGTACACCGACTCGTATGTTTGAGTCTAAATAGTAAGTGTTGGGGTGTAGGCCGAGTAATACCATACCCCGACTCATATGTTTGAGTCTAGGTGGTGGTGTAAGCCGAGTAGGGCTGTACACCGACTCAAAATTTGTGAGTCAAAATAGCAAGTGTTGGGGTGCAGGCCGAGTAAGACCATACCCCGACTCATATGTTTGAGCCAAAGTATTGGTGTAAGCCGAGTAGGGTAGTACATCGACTCGTATGTTTGAGTCTAAATAGCAAGTGTTGGGGTATAGACCGAGTAAGACCATACCCTGACTCGTATGTTTGAGTCAAAATAGCAAGTGTTGGGGTGTAGGTCGAGTAAGACCATACCCTGACTCATATGTTTGAGTCAAAATAACAAGTGTTGGGGTTTACGCCGAGTAAAATCGTACCCCGACTCGTATGTTTAAGTCTAAGTGGTGGTGTAAGCTGAGTAGGGTTGTACACCGACTTGCGTGAGTCAAAATAGCAAGTGTTGGGGTGTAGGCCGAGTAAGACCGTATCCCTGCTCGTATGTTTAAGTCAAAGTGTTGGTATAAGCCGAGTAGGGCTGTACACCAACTCAAAATGTGGAGTCAAAATAGCAAGTATTTGGGTGCAAGCCGAGTAAGACCTTACACCGACTAGTATTTTTGAGTCAAAGTGTTGGTGTAAGTCGAGTAGGGAAGTACACCGACTCGTATGTTTGAGTCTAAATAACAAGTGTTGCGGTGTAGACCGAGTAAAACAGTACCCTGACTCGTATGTTTGAGTCAAAATAGCAAATGTTGCGTTGTAGGCCGAGTAAGACCATACCCCGACACGTATTTTTGAGTCTAAGTGGTGGTGTAAGCCGAGCAGGGCGGTACACCGACTCGAAATGTGTGAGTCAAAATAGCAAGTGTTGGGGTGTAGGCCGAGTAAGACCATACCCCGACTCGTATGTTTGAGTCAAAGTGTTGGTGTAAACCGAGTAGGACAGTACATTGACTCATATGTTAGAGTCGAAATAGCAAGTGTTACGGTGTAGGCCGAGTAAAACCTTACTCCAACTCGTATGTTTGAGTTAAAATAGCAAGTGTTGTGGTGTAGGCCAAGTAAGACCGTACCCCGACTCGAATGTTTGAGCCAAAATAGTAAGTGTTGGGTTGTATGCCGAGTAAGATCGAACCCCAACTCGTATGTTTGAGTCAAAGTGGTTATGTAAGCCAAGTAGGGTTGTACATCAACTCAAAATGTGTGAGTAAAAATAACAAGTGTTGGGCTGTACAACCACACAAGTTTCGGAGTTAACGACAACTCCCCGAATCCACTAATTTCCATGACGTCCCCTGCGTCATCCAAAAACTCATCATGCCTCAATCATACCCTTTCATCCATTCATCACTTGTCCTCTCATAACTGTTGGGACTTATCCCAACACTTCACAATCTCTGCTGGATCCCCTCCAGTCCATCACTCAACCACTACCAAATCTCAAATACCGAACATATGGCCATCACGACAGAGTCACATCCCAACTCGTGGCTCATCGTCATCAAAATCACCGATACAGCACACTGCGTGCGAATCAGACAACCCTGAGTCGTTACTCATACCGAGAAACACCCCCGCATCTCCACTCGGGTGAAAGGAACTTTGCCTCTCTCGTACCCCACAACTATGGGTACCACCATTCAGACAATCCACAGCACGTTTCATTAACGTCCCCGGTCCTCAACTACCACAACTACATCAATCACCCTCGATAGCCAGCCATTTCCATACGACTGTTAACCAACAGTCATCGCTATCAAGATCCGCATCCACACATCACACTATTATCCAGTCCAACCAGGGATTCCATATATTATCTTAAACCGTACTCGTGGATCGCATCCCATCAATTCACTTCATGTCGGCCACCCAATCTCTATTGTTTCGATTAGACTCACTAGAGTCATCCACATGGTCATCCACAACCTCAGGCGCTTGTCGCAGTACGAGTTCCAATCCACTAGTCACAATCTGGGGTTCGACTCGACAGACTACCCCGACTTCGGAGAGTCATCCAATCCTCAGCAACTACGGACTCACAATACTAGTTCATCCATCACAACTAAGATTCACCTTTCCAATCCATCATATACCAGGGTTCCATAATCACACCCTAAGGTTCTTCTGAACCCAACCGCTCTCTGCAATACAATCCACAATCCGACCGACCCCGCGGTCCTGACATCATATAGACGTCAATCCAATCCTACCTTGAACGCAACTGGGGTTCCACCATTAAGGTCATCGGCTAACTCCGATGTACCAATATCCCTCACACTAGCAATCACCACTAGGGTTCACATTTTTAGACCATTATTCAACTGAGGTTCACATTTCCAAATCACTACTCAAATGGGGTTCCCTGAACCCAGCTGCTCCTAGCAGCACCACAATATAACCTCACATGACCGAACCAACGATCCCACAATACCAATTCGTCACACACAACCCCACTTGGGTCGAATCACACTAACGCACGACGTATCAGGCCAATCACATACTATCCACTATTCGATTCCAAAAACTATCTATCCAGCATCCTTCAATCAGGTTGATAATGGGCTGACCACGTAGAGACATCACATCCTCGACCTGTGTGTACATCAAGAACTACGGAATAGCGACAACCTCGCTCTGATACCACTTGACACGACCCATCCCAATCCCCTCCAGGATTAACGTGGGATGCGTCATGCTCCTGCTCCTGAGTCACTATACGGTCCGGTAGCTCCGTATAATGACCCCTCGCAGGTAATGCACCGTGACTTCCCCAGTGTCCCAGACACCTAGAGGAGACCATCATATATCCTCGTATCAAGATGGTATATGGAAAACAGTTTAACAATGTCATTTCAAAATATCTCAATGGGCCCTACTCGAAATTTACATAAAACATCACAATTGCATTTAGGGTCCCCGACCTAAAATTACATTTATGAAACATAGGGTCCCAGACCCAAAATCACATTTATAAAACTCAACTAGGCCTCATGCCCGATTTTGCCAACCATTGGGCCCCCGGCCCGATCACAAGACTCAAAAGGGTCTCAGCCCGATTTCGTAAACCAGCTGGGCACCTGGCCCGATTACATAATTCAAATGGGTCTCGTGCCCGAATCCATCTTTCCAAAACCAAAAACATGCCATATAATCATAACTAGACTCACAAGCGTATAGTCATATCATAAACTCGTTAACCTCGAAAAGTGTGTAAATACCGGTTTACCTCGAAATACGTGCAATCGTATAATCCACCAGTGCCACAATCATCACTATAGAAATCACGTATGTAAAACATATAAAGTAGTTATGCATGCGTCACAATTTAGAAAACGAAGTCCACTCACAGACCGTCTTACACTGCCATCTCGATACGCGTGCCATAGGCCTTCCCGGGCCCTACCATTATCACCGAAACTTTCAAACCTATCCAAATCACACTAGAGGGGCACAAACCTCTTCATTAACCTTCTATCAAAGCCCCGTAATTTTCCCAAATTTTAAACTATTTTTAAACTCGATTCAAAACCTTCGGACACCCTGAAACATATCAAGACGGTGTCCGATCGGCACTAAACTAGTCCCAAAATGTTCGTTACATCAAATAGATTAAAAGTCATGTTGCAAGTTTCCCCAAAATACCCTTCACGCGCCCCCATGCGTCGTTAGAACCTCTTGCGCGTGAAACCCACGCGCCGGGTACTGTTCATCGTCAACTTCTTGTGAACCCGGTACACTGTTTCGAACCAGTTCAGCCGAACCGCTGAACCGACCCAGCCGGTTCTCAACCATTCCTCAACCATTTTCAGTGATTTAAATTCCCACAAGTTCGTCTAATTGCCTAGGTTCGATTTCTAACTTCAAAATCAAGAAATGAGATCAAAACCTCGCCTGTTGGAGAAGGAACAGTGACCGGTTACCTCCAACCATGTGCTGCCATCAATTCCGGCCGTCCCAGCCTTCGAAACCAGTCCCTAGGTTGTGTTAGGATCGAAAGGGATTCAAAACTACAACTAAAACTCATGTTTCGATTTTTGAACACAAATGGGTTCTCGGGTTATACTTACCTCCGCCGTCGTCCCCGTCGTGCCCAGCTCATCACCGTCACGTCTCAGCCACCCTGGTCATTCCCTCACTATCTCAGTTTCTCACACACAAGCACAAAGAAGGTATGGTGATGGAGTGATGTGTTTGTGGAAATGGTTTCTTCACGGGTAAAGGGAGAATGAGAGTGAGAGAGAGAGAGAGAAAGAGAGAGAAATATCTGATCAGTTAAACAAAAAGAAAGGAAAATAGAATGAAAGGTGCAAATGCAATCTTGAGAATAAGATGGACGGTTGGGATTGGTTGAATAAAATGATAATTTATTTTATTTGACCAATGGGGAACATGATCCACGTTTTAGGGAAAAGGGAGTGTGCTGTCACTCATCCAAGGGTCCAGATCAATTTCAGCTTTATGTCAGATTGGAATATTATAATACTATTTTACTTAAACCCTCGGTTCATACATTTAATCGATTTCACTCCCGTGACCATAACTTTTCCATCGGACCTCCGATTTCGGCGTGCCGCCTGTCTATGGATTCGTATCGACTCGATCTACGTAACGGTCCTTGGCCCTCGACCATTGGACCACCCGGGTTAAAAGTCAATATTTTGCCCACTTTTCAACCAAATGACCAAAGCACCCCTCGACTTTCGAACGTCATAACTTCTTCCTCGAATGTCGGAATCGGACGTGCCACCTGTTTATGAACTCGTGACGTCCCGAACTACGTCACAGTCATCAGTCAACTTCCATTTGACTACCCGAACTAAAATTCAATATTTTGCCCATGCCTAGGGGCAAAACGGTCATTTTACACCATCTGTGTAACGACCCGGAAATTTGAAAAATGAAAATTTGGAAAAATTGAAGGAAATGACAATTTTGCCCCTATTTATAAGGGCCGAAAGTTGACTTTTTGATCGAGACATTGTTTGGACTTTCCGGAAGTGCCATTGGATAGGCCTCGGAACGCTGAATCCGTAGATAGACGGCATGCATCAATCGGAGTTCGGACGTGAAAGTTACGGGTCTAGAACTATGAGGGGTATTTTGGTAATTATTGGTGCAAGGGTAAAATGGTAATTTTGGGCAGTCAAAGTTAATTAAGTGGTGGATTGGCTGAATCAGCCATATGGGTGAGTCATGTGAGTAGGTCAGTGACATGTGTCTCTTGCTAATTAGGATGGTGGCAAATGGTTGCCGTTTGAATGTGATTAAGTGATAAACTCAACACTGCCTTTATAGCTTAGTTGTATTAAACCATAGAGAACAAAGAACATCATTGATCGTGCAGCAACCCATTGTGAAACAAGTGTGAAACAAGTGCAAAGTAGTGAGAACATACGTGACTTTGTGAGTGAAAACCGAGAGGGATACAAAACAAACTCAGTTGAAACCACGCTGAGAAGCCCGAAAACACTACCCAAGAACATGAATATCGAATTCGATCATTAAGACGTTAAGGAGTGAAATTGATTGTGAATTGAGCTTTCTGGGATTGAGACGAGTTGGACCACTAGTTAATTCAACGGAAATTGATGAACCAACTCGAAGAACAGACCCTGTGACATTCGCGAATTGTGGAGGTTGAGTTCGAGAACTTAGAGGATTAGAGATCCTTGGCAAGTGTCGGAAATTACGGAAACGCGTGCAGCTTGGGAAACAAACAGTTTGGACAGTGTGTGAGTGGACGTTTGTTTTATAAACCATGATGCATGAATAGTTAAATGTTTTACATGAGTGATTGCATAATTTGATTTGCAATGATGTCCTGATGATGTGGCATGATTATTTGTGATTATATGATTATTTTAATTGGTATTTCGGGCATGTTTTACGAGAAATGTGCAAATGATGTTTTGGGCTAGGCCCGGAGTCAAAAAGGTTTTAAAAAGGATGTTTTACTTTAGTTGGTGAGTCAAGGATGAGTTCTGGATTATTTTAATGTTTTCAATGTGATATTACGGATTTACGTATAAATGGTATTTGGGCTTGAGACCCTGTCAGGCATACTTATGACTTGGTTTGAAGGCATGGATATGATTAATATATGTTGTGGTATGAATTTTGTTTGTGATTGTGGATACTGGATACTGGATCATGTCTTGGATGGTGCGAGTGCATTTCCTAGACGTGACTTGGATGTTGCGTGAGTGCAGTTCCCGAGTATGTGGTACGTCTAGATGGTGCGTGTGCAGTTCCCAAACATGATGGATATGACTCGGATGGTGCCTGAGTGCAGTTCCCGAGATTGGCCTACGCGTAGTGCGGATGTAACTGTGTGACTATTTGTACTGATTGTGAACTTGTGCATAGTGTTGTTTCATGTTGATTGTGATTACGTACTGGTATTGAGAACGGGTTTTGGTTTGTGTGGCCAGGTGAGTATGTTTTCATATGTTTTGGCCTGAGAGCCGGGATTTGACTTGTTATGTAATTTGGATGGAAAGCCGCTGATTGTTATTCATATGTTTTTCCCTATGCATACATGGTTTGATAAACTGGAGGGTAACTGATGTATTTCAAACGTATTTTAAATGACATTGTTTTTGTCCACTCACACCTTTTCTGTTTTGATGACCCTCCAGGCCTTGGCACGACGTACGGGGCTGATCGAGAGGCGAAGGCATGACCAGAAGTCAGTACAGTCATCCCTGGTCTGACAGGTGCTGAAGGGTAGTTTTGGGACTTCAGTTTACTTGTCCGACGGGAGCAAAACCGGGCACGGTTATCAAAGTCCAGTTAGGACGGGTCCTGTCAATCTGTCCGATTTCACTAAATTAATCCCCGATTAGTCATTCTAAACTATAATTAATTAAAATTTAATCCTGGTATTCGGGACGGGTCATTACAACTTTCCCCCCTTAAATAATTTCGTCCTCGAAATTCTAACTATCCAGATTCCACATCCGCCTTGTGGAAAACAATTTGGTCTCACTCCATGTACTCACTTGTACACCTACTAACCAGGACCATACTCGTCTTCACCCAGACATTCCATCACGGACTCACATCGTACTGACTACACTCGACCACCTCGAGTGAAATTGATCACACGATCCGAGCATTTGATAATTCTACCCTTTCTCGGACACATTCAGCCAAACCGTCACCACTTGGCCAGTCGTAACACAATCCAACATCTCTCCCACATCGAGAGTTACCAAATCTCACAATTTCCATGCCATACTAACCCACTCTAGAGTCGCACCAAGGTACCTCGTACCAAAATTTCCTCATAATCTATGTTGCATTAGTGAGAGTCACAGAGCAGCCAATCCACGCAAGACAACCCATGGTTACACCAACCACCAACTCACTCAACTTGAATATACGTATACCAACATTTCACTCGACCTGTATGTAACTGGAACCCAACGAATACCTGCCCATCAGTAATACACATCCCATCTCTAGGGTTCCATTAGCCATCCACGGCTCTGAGCACCTCCTCATACAATCACTGAATCCGTCAAAATCACTCTACCTAGCGCATAGTATTCAATGTCCAGTTCACGTCCTCAACCAATCCAATGATATCGGAACTAAGCTAACTACCAATCACACTCAACCACACGCTACTGGTACATCCTATGTACCGTCACCAGAAACTACTCGGCCTGTCCAGTATCGATCATTGCACAACATACAGGGTACGTACATCCATCCTCCAACCGGCCCACTACATGGTTCGTAGTCAATCACAACCGACCCATTACCTTCGATTGACTTCGGAAGGAAGCCAATCCCATTGTCCACATATCCAATACTGACCAATCCGACCCCGTCAGATGCCCACTCGTTCACAAGGTCAAATATTCAAGCCAAATCATAAACACCTCAATTCACTCAAGTACTGTCTCACACCAGATTAATTTCGAAAAGAAGTTCATTCCAACCATTCCCATATCAAACATTTACAACAGGGCAATAAGCTCTTCACCTAACCTGATCAACAAGATCACAATTCAAATCCATCACCACGTCACCCGACCGGTAACATCACGATCCTAGAACATTCCCAATGTCCACAACATCACAATCCAGATCCACCTAGGATCCACATATGCTCACTTAGCTAACTATCCACCTGAAATCTGATTGTAGGGTCTTACACCCTCTTTGAATCCTTCTTCAATCACACAATTCTTCAACTATTTTCACATCTAATCATTCAGTCAACAATGAAACACATCAACACTGTGGGTCCCTTCCAATTACCTCATATCGATCCTTGTCATTCCACCTAGGAGAAATCAAGGATGATCCAATACGATGACATCACATCCATCCTACGTGAGTGCAAACATAACTCACAGCACCCACCATACCAAGTAACCCAACATCGTCTGCCACCAAGTAGAAAATAAGAAATCTCACTTACCTAACCTCGAAATACACAACTCCTCCTGATGACCCAGGACAATTCACGGGTCCACCAACAAATACACGCTCAACATACTGGTAACCACAATCAACGTCTGCCACGGGCAGAAATAAGAAGTCACCCCGATGACTTCAGAATATTCATCACTAATGTTCAAACTAGCACTCATCTCGTCTCCTCAATCACAACTCTCCTCGAATCAGAAGTTCCAACCACGTTGGAAACAGACATGCTCCAAACGAGATGTCAAGTCCAACCACTGGACTTCCCACATCCTCAACTCACTTGGACAACCATGTGTCCGCAATCAATCCATCACCGTTTACGCACATCCGGAAGGATGTCATTCGTTACTATCTTGAGTTTCCAAGTTATTCACAATCACAAAATCTCACATCAACACCACCAATGATTTTCCTCTAGTTTTCCAATTTCAAGAATTTCCTTGTACTTCCTTGGGATACTAGAAATGTACTACCACACAAGTTTCGGAGTTAACGACAACTCCCCGAATCCACTAATTTCCATGACGTCCCTTGCGTCGTCCAAAAACTCATCATGCCTCAATCATACCCTTTCATCCATTCATCACTTGTCCTCTCATTACTGTTGGGACTTATCCCAACACTTCACAATCTCTGCTGGATCCCCTCCAGTCCATCACTCAACCACTACCGAATCTCAAATACTGAACATATGCCCATCACGACAGAGTCACATCCCAACTCGTGGCTCATCGTCATCACAATCACCGACACCAGCACACTGCGTGCGAATCAAACAACCCTGAGTCGTTAATCATACTGAGCAACAACCCTGCATCTCCACTCAGGTGAAAGGAACTCTACCTCTCTCGTACCCCACAACTATGGGTACCACCATTCTGACAATCCACAACAAGGTAGTGAACGTTCCCTAAACGTCCCCCGATCCTCAACTACCATAACTACATCAATCACCCTCGATAGCCAGCCATTTCCACGCGACTGTTGACCAACAGTCATCGCTATCAAGATCCGCATCCACACATCACACTATTATCCGGTCCAACCCGGGATTCCATACATTATCTTAAACCGTACTCGTGGATCGCATCCCATCAATTCACTTCATGTCGGCCACCCAATCTTTATTGTTTCGATTAGACTCACTAGAGTCATCCACAACCTTAGCCGCTCGTCACAGTACGAGTTCCAATCCACTAGTCATAATCTGGGGTTCGACTCGACAGACCACCCCGACTTCGGAGAGTCATCCAATCCTCAGCAACTACGGACTCACAATACTAGTTCATCGATCACAACTAAGATTCACCTTTCCAATCCATCATATACCAGGGTTCCATAACCACACCCTAGGGTTCTTCTGAGCCCAACCGCTCTCTGCAATACAATCCACAATCTGACCGACCCCGCGGTCCTGACATCGTATAGACGTCAATCCAATCCTACCTTGAACGCAACTGGGGTTCCACCACTAAGGTCATTGGCTAACTCCGATGTACCAACCTCCCTCACACTAGCAATCACCATTAGGGTTCACATTTTTAGACCATTATTCAACTGAGGTTCACATTTCCAAATCATTACTCAAATGGGGTTCCTTGAACCCAGCTGCTTCTAGCAGCACCACAATATAACCTCACATGACCGAAACAACGGTCCCACAATACCAATTTGTCACACACAACCCCACTTGGATCGAATCACACTAACGAACGACGTATCAGACCAATCACATACTATCCACTATTCGATTCCAAAAACTATCTATCCAGCATCCTTCAATCAGGTTGATAACAGGCTGACCACGTAGAGACAACCTCGCTCTGATACCACTTGACACGACCCATCCCAATCCATTCCGGGATTAACGAGGGATGTGTCATGCTCCCGTCTGACATGAAGTGTCAGACAAGGGATAATACATACCTTTGCCCATACGGGGTCCCAGAGCGCCCCAGGATCAGTGGAGGACTGCGATGTCTCGGTCTCTATTGCAACCCGCATCCATGATCAACCTGAAGGGCATTAAAACCATTAAGAACTGTGAGTGGACAAAAATCAATAAGTTCATAAAAACACATTTCATAAAGACATTATGCCCTTCACTAAAAAGTATGCATGCCTCGAAACCATTAGGGCCTTAGCCCAAAACCGAAACTCAAAATCAAGTGTGGGAACTCAGCCCAAACAGTAGAATACCAAAATCCATAAATCCAAAAACAGGTGGGCTACTACCCAAATCCATAAACACAAATCCAAAAGAAAACCATTTCATAGATTCGATAGTCCATATTTACCACATAACCATCCTCGGCATCCCAGATGCCTAGCTTCCCAGACCCTTGATGTCCTAAACAGTAGAATACCAAAATCCGTAAATCCAAAAACAGGTGGGCTACTACCCAAATCCATAAACACAAATCCAAAAGAAAACCATTTCATAGATTCGATAGTCCATATTTACCACATAACCATCCTCGGCATCCCAGATGCCTAGCTTCCCAGACCCTTGATGTCCTAGACGTCATATAACGCGTGCTACCCGGGGTCTCTTCGGGTCAATATCTCTGACATCCCAGATGTCTGACGTCCCAGACGTCTAATCATAGCAATCCTGCACCTGAGTCACTATACGGTCTGGTAGCTCCGTATAGTGACCCATCGCAGGTAATGCACCGTGACTTCCCCAGTGTCCCAGACACCTGGAGGAGACCTTCAAATATCCTTGTATCAAGATGGTATATGGAAAACAGTTTAACAAAGTCATTTAAAAATATCTCAAAGGGCCCTGCCCGAAATCTCGATAAAACATCACAATTCCATTTAGGGTCCCCGACCCGAAATCAGATTTATGAAACATAGGGTCTCATACCCGAAATCACATTTATAAAACTCAACTGGGCCTCATGCCCGATTTTGTCAACCACTGGGCCCCCGGCCCGATCACAAGACTCAAAAAGGCCTCAGCCCGATTTCGTAAACCAAATGTGCCTCTAGCCCGATTACATAATTCAAATGGGTCTCGTGCCCGAATTCATCTTTCCAAAACAAAAACCATGCCATGAAATCATAACTAGACTCACAAGCATATAGTCATATCATAAACTCGTAAATCTCGAAAAGTGTGTAAATACGAGTTTACCTTGAAATACGTGCAATCGTATAATCCACCAATGCCACAATCATCATCATAGAAATCATGTATGTAAAACATATAAAATAGTTATGCATGCATAACAATTTAGAAAACGAAGTCCACTCACAGACCGTTTTACGCTGTCACCTCGATTTGCATGCCATAGGCCTTCTTGGGCCCCACCACTATCACCGGGACTTTCAAACCTGTCCAAATCACACTAGAGGGTCACAAACCTCTTCATTAACCTCCTATCAAAGCCCCATAATTTTTCCAAATTTTTAACTAATTTTAAACTAGATTCAAAACCTTCGGATACCCCGAAACATATCAAGACGGCGTCCGATTGACACGAAACCAGTCCCAAAATGTTCTTTACATCGAATAGATTAAAAGTCATGTTGGAAGTTTCCCCAAAACACCCTTCACACTCCCCCACGTGTCGTTTGAACCCCCTACGCGTGAAACCCACGCACCGGATACTGTTCATCGTCAAGCTCTGGTGAACCCGGTTCACTAGTTTGAACTAGTTCAGCCGAACCGCTGAACCGACCCAGCCAGTTCTCAGCCATTCCTCAACCATTTTAGTGATTTTATTTCCCACAAGTTCGTCTAATTACCTAGGTTCAATTTCTAACTTCAAAAACAAGAAATGAGATCAAAACCTCACCTGTTGGAGAAGGAACAGTGACCGGTTACCTGCAACGGTGTGCTGCCAACAATTCCGGCCGTCCGAGCCCTCGAAACTAGGTTGTGTTAGGATCGAAAGGGATTCAAAACTACAACTAAAACTCATGTTTTGATTTTTGAACACAAAAGGTCTCTCGAGTTATACTTACATCCGCCGTCGTCCCCGTCGTGCCCAGCTCATCACCGTCACGTCTCAGCCACCCTGGTCATTCCCTTACTATCTCAGTTTCTCACACACAAGTACAGAGAAGGTATGGTGATGGAGTGGTGTGTTTGTGGAAATGGTTTCTTCACGGGTAAAGGGACAATGAGAGTGAGAGAGAGAGAGAGAGAGAGAGAAATATCTGATCAGTTAAACAAAAAGAAAGGAAAATAGAATGAAAGGTGTAGATGCAATCGTGAGATTAAGATGGACGGTTGGGATTGGTTGAATAAAATGATAATTTATTTTATTTGACAAATAGGGAACATGATCCACGTTTTAAGGAAAATGGAGTGTGGGATGAGTGACACCTATCACTAATCCAAGGGTCCAGATCAATTCCAGCTTTATGTCAGATTTCAATATTATAATATTATTTTACTTAAACCCTCACGTTTAATCGATTTCACCCCTGTGACCATAACTTTTCCATCGGACCTCCGATTTCGGCGTGCCGCCTGTCTATGGATTCGTATCGACTGGATCTACGTAACGGTCCATGGTCCTCGGCCATTGGACCTCCTGGGTTAAAAGTCAACATTTTGCCCATTTTTCAACCAAATGACCAAAGTACCCCTCGACTTCCGAACGTCATAACTTCTTCCTTGAATGTCGGAATCGGACGTGCCACCTATCTATGAACTCGTGACATCCCGAACTACATCACAGTCATCGGTCAACGTCTATTTAACCGCCCAAAATAAAAGTTAATATTTTGCCCATGCCTAGGGGCAAAATGGTCATTTTACACCATCTGTCCGATATCACTTAACTAATCCCCGATTAGTCATTCTAAACCATAATTAATTAATATTTAATCTCGATATTCGGGACGGGTCGTTACATGACCATGGTTTCTTTTAGCGGCTGGACCGGCGTGACAGAGTTACATGCCCTTGCTGCCATTTGATCCTCGCGAACCTGACCAATGCCCATGGCAGTGGGGAATTTAACCAAAAGATGGTGTGTAAATACTACGGCCTTCAACTGGTTGAGTATCCTCCGTCTGAGGATTACGTTTTAAGCCACATGGCAGTCTACCACCAGGAAGGGCACGAGTACCGTTGCTCTCTATGGGTGTGATCCGAGGGAGAACGGAAGAGTGATGGTACCGTGCGGAATTATGGAGTCCCCGGTGAAGCCGAAAAGTGGTGTAGGGGAATGGTCCAAGATGGACTCTGGTATGCCTAATTACTTGAATGCTCTTATAAAAAGGACATTGATAGAGCTGTTAGTGTCGACTGTGACCCGCTGGACATCAAAGTTGGTTTTTCACATGATGAAGATCAGGTCGTCATGGAGGTAGGTGATTCCTCGCTTTTCCTCTTTGAAGAAAGTAATGGGTGCCCATCCGAGTCGGCTGGTCTTCTTGGCTCGCCCATCCTCGATGCTGAAGAGCTGGTGATTCAGCTATGTGGTTCGCAAGCAATTCTTCTTCACTTGGTTAGAGGTGAGTGGGAGGAGATGGACGGCCCTCCGAGATCGTGTTGATCTGTGGGTTGCGAGGCAGAGGTGGTGCATGTTGGAGGAATTGATTGATCTTTTCACCTTGAGCAAGAACGTCCATTAAGTCCCTGAATGCCACACAGTGGTCGATATTGTGGTCGTTGTACTTGTGTACTAGCAATATGTTCATGTGTCTTTGCCGAGTTTACCATTGGCTGGTGCCTAAGTGGACTTCGGGATCATGTGGTCCATGTTGAGAAAAACATTTTCATATGGTTCGGGTTCTTGCCCTTATTTCCCGGGATGTACAGGTTGTTGCTATGAGGGTAGTCTTTCCGTTTTCCCCCATAGCCTTATTGCCCTTGATCTTGAGGGCACTGATCTGAGCTCTGTTGTTAGCTCTGGCCGCTCGGTAGGTAATTTTTTACCGAGTTAGTCCGAGGAGGCTGGTATGTGTTAGCCTTTTAGCTCAGTGTCTCGGCTTTGGCGTGTACCATTGCCTATTTCATAATTTCATTATACGTAGTACAACCCCCAATATGAACCGCGTACCTAAAGGGAGATTTCCGGAGGCCACCCTTGAAAGTTGTGAATGCTGACCAGTCGTCAATTTCAGTACATCGGAAGTACTCGAGGCTAAATCTAGCTGCGTATCTCTGCAGTGGCTCATTTTCCCCTTGTTTTAGCTAAAAAAAGGTCTTTAGCCGAGAATAGGTAGTCGATCTGAATCATGAATTGGTTCATGAAGATGGATGTGAGTTGTTCGAAAGAGTCAATGGATCCAGCCTCCAGCTTGTAAAACGAATTAATTGCTGCCTCAGTCAACGCGGAGCTGAAGATAAGGCACTGTTCATCGTCTGAGAGATTTTTTAAGGCAACGGTCAAGTGGAAGTTGTTCAAGTGGGTGTATGGATCATCCTTTCTAGTGTAAAGTGGTATCTTCAGGGGTTTGATCTCGTGATCGATTCTGAACTAGTTGATTCTCTCTGTGAAAGGCCCTTGACTAGTCGTTGCGCATGTCGGTCTCGTCGCCCACCTTGTCTCGGCCTCTAGTGACTTTACTCTGTCCATAAGTTGTTAAACGAGTGAGTCAGTCCTGGATGGTTGTTGTGCCCCTCGGTCGAGGCGATCAGTCCTTTCGGTGTCCCTTGGGTGTGGTCGTGACCGACCTTCCTTGACCGCTCAGTATTCCTCTTGGGGGACAGTTCACAGGAACCACCTTGTTGTCGATCGAGCTGACTTGATAGCTCAGTGTCCCTCGTAAGGGGAAGTTCATGTGGGCCTCCTTGTCGCCGATCGAGCTGAGCTGACCACTCACATCCTTCCTTGGTGGTAGTTCCTTGGGGTCTTCGTGTCGTTGACTGATAAGTCACAAATTAAGCATCATTTTAACGTTATTTCTTATCCTTTTTACTTATCTTTTGATTATAATCATTCAAACAATAGGAGAAAATGATTGTTTTTGTGAAGTTTGTGCAGATTGCTTAGTTGAGGTTTGAATCATGTTTCGCAATGAAATGTGATCTTTCCAAGGCTAAATCTTTAAGGACTCATCAATGACTCATAAAGGGATAACTGCACCTATCAGACAAGGGATAACTGCGCTGATTGCCACTCATGCCTCCGCCTCGAGATCAGCCCCGAACGTTGTGCCACGGCCTGGAGGGTCATCAAAAACAGAAAAGTGTGAGTGGACAAAAATATATTCGATAAAAACACATTTTAAAAGACATCATTTACCCTCCAATTTATCAAACCTGCATGCATAGGGAAAAACATATGAAACACAATCACTGGCTTTCAGCCAAACCATCTAACAAGCCAAACTTTCGGCTCTCAGGCCAAACACATGAAAACATAGTCACCTGGCCACACAGACCAGAACTCGTACTCAATACCAGTATGCAATCATAATCAACATCAAACAGTACCATGCGCAAGGTCACAATCAAGTACTCAATCAATCAATCAATCCGCACTAATCACAAGTGCACAAACCATCATACTGTCACACCGGGACTACGCGTAGGCCATAACCCGAGCCTCAGTCGTTTGGGAAGTCACCCCGAGCTCCGACTGTCCCGGCACGCATCACCCCGAGCGTTAGCCGTCTGGGAACACCCCAAGCCTCGGCTATCTGGGAATATATCTCACCCCGAGTACCAGCCGTCTGGGAACACCCCGAGCCTCGGCTGCCTTGGAACAATCACAATCATATCCCCGAGCTCCGGTCGTCTGGGAACACCCCTAGCTTCGACTGTCTGGGTATTCAAAATCACAATCACAATGAACATCATCCCGGATCATATCCCAAAATATCTCAATCAAATCCTTGACTTCAAACCAAGTCAAAATCGTTACCAACCGGGACTCAAGCCCAAATAGCATTTATACGTAAATCCGTAATATTACATAGAAAATATTATAATAATTCAGAAATCATTCTCGACTCATCAATTCATCAAAATATCCATTTTAAAATCATTTTGACTCCGGGCCTAGCCCATAATATCGTTTGCACATTTCCTCGAAAAACGTGCTCGAAAGACCGATTAAAATATTCATAAATCACACATAATCATGCCACATCATCAGGACATCATTGCAAGTCAATTTATATCATGGAAAACATTTAACTATGCATGCATATCAATTTATAAAACAAACGTCCACTCACACACCATCCAAACCGCTCGCTTCCCGAGCTGCACGCGTTTCCGTAATTTCCGCCATTTGCCAGGAATCCCGAATCCTGTCCACAATCATTACTCAGGGTCACTCAGGACTCAATTTACATCCTACTAATTTCTCGTAATTTTTCGGGAATTTAATATTATTTTAAAATATAACTTAAACCGTCGGACCCTCGAAACATTATCGAAACGGCGTCCGATCGACTCGCAATCAAAACCAAAAATGTTCGTTACATTAAATAGGACAAGTTTCATGTTGACAGTACCTCGAAATTCCCACTCAAGCGCCCCCACGCGCCGTCGTGAGTGGCTGCTCGTGGGTGCCACGCGCCGTGAACAGTGTCCATGAACAGTCATCGTTCCAACCCGTTTACCTGGTAAACGGGTCCGGTTAGCCCTCGAAGTGACCCGGTTGGATTGTTATCAATTCGACATCAATACCTTCAATTCAGTCGTCCATTAGTATCGTTCTAGACTTAATGTAGGTTCTGTAACTGAAATTACATAAATACTTACCCTAATCCCATCGAATCAAACTTAACCTTCGAAGAACAGCCATACAGTGTGCTTTCATGGAACTCCCTCATTTGCCATCGTTTTCCTGCAATTGATGCATCAGGAAGCATCGTGGAATCATAAGGAACACATCTCCAAGATCAATTTCACCGTCCCATGTCTCAATCCTCACGACTCAAGCTCGAATTTTCGAAACCTTCCCCGTCTCTGTTCTAAACCCAAACGACCCCAATCTCATCGTTTCTTCCACTGGTTCGACTCGTCTCACTCCCAGAAGGCTAACTGCAACATCAATTTCACTCAAAAACACGCACAACATCAAATTCGATCCTAGCTTCCTTAAAGGTATTTTCGGTTTTTTTCTGGGTTTTATGTCGGGTTTTAGTTGAATTCGAGGTCCCAATTAACTATCTTATTTCCTTTCTTTTCTTCTCTTAACTCCCCCTTCAATCCCTCTATTTTCTGTTTGAATCAAACCATAAATTCATATATGTTGATCAAAACCCAAACGGTGAGTTCATATCCGTTTGATTTAAATAGTAAACCATACTTTACACTAATCTGGTAATTAGGGTGACAAGTGTCATTAAGAGAGCAGCCCTTATCCTCATTAACTGACTCAGCCACTAAAGTATCCCTGCTATGGAAAATTACTATTTTACCCTTGCCATAACAATTTACCAAAATGCCCCTCATAGTTCTAGACCCATAACTTTTTCGTTCGGACTCCGATTGACGCATGCCGCCTGTCTACGGATTCAGCGTCCCGAGACCTATCCAACGGTACTTCCGAAAAGTCCAAATCATGTCCCGATCAAAAAGTCAACAAATGGCCCTTTTTAACCAATTTACCGAATTACCCTTAACTTCCGCACGTCATAACTTTCTCCTCGAATGTCGGAATTGGGCGTGCCACCTGTCTATGAACTCGTGACGTCCCGAACTACGTCACGGTCATCGGTCAAAGTCCGTTTGACCGCTCAAATTAAAAGTCAACTTTTCGCCTAATTTCAGGGGCAAAATCGTCCTTTTCCTCAAATTTTCCAAATTTTCGTGTTTCGAATTTCCGGGGCGTCACAACCTTCCCCCCTTAAGGAATTTCGTCCCCGAAATTCCAATCAACCTCTCCAACAATAACCATGGAGACTCAAGTCACATCCAGTTCAATACCTCGAGTTCCCACGTGAACCCTCATTACGTACAACTATTACCACTCTTTCCATCTTTCCCGGCTCATCCGGAGCCCTCATACCGCATCATGACTCATTCCGAGTCCTAAACCAACTCTTGACTCCTGTTGAGTCCGAATTCAATGTTGCGACTCCTCTCGAGTCCAAAATTAACATGTACGAACATCTATGCCACCACTGGCATATCTGGTCACCTAGCACACATCCCTAGGCGAACCACATCCTAATCAGGATCTCTCAAAACACACTAAATCAAGTTCGGACTCCCTTTGACTCCCATTCGGTATCTAACATCCGAAGATCACACATCCGACCCCCGATCCTAGGGTCGAGTTTATCTTGGGCCTACCATGTCCATGCCCATCTATATACCGTATCATTACCATAAACATCCATTCGGACCAACACAAGTCCGACACAATCAACATACACGATACAAGACTCGACCCCCTATCCAGGGTCACCAGGTCGCGCACAGGGCTTGCATCTCGGAGGCATGGCAGATCCGTAACCAAATGCTCTGATACCACTTTGACAGGACCCGTCCCCACTGGACCTCGATAATCATGCCCGGTCCTGCTCCCGTCTGATAAGTTAGCTGAAGTCCCGAAACTATCCTTCAGCACCTATCAGACAAGGGATAACTGCGCTGATTGCCACTCATGCCTCCGCCTCGAGATCAGCCCCGAACGTTGTGCCACAGCCTGGAGGGTCAGAGTGGACAAAAATATATTCGATAAAAACACATTTTAAAAGACATCATTTACCCTCCAGTTTATCAAACTTGCATGCATAGGGAAAAACATATGAAACACAATCACTGGCTTTCAGCCAAACCATCTAACAAGTCAAACTTTCGGCTCTCAGGCCAAACACATGAAAACATAGTCACCTGGCCACACAAACCAGAACTCGTACTCAATACCAGTACGCAATCATAATCAACATCAAACAGTACCATGCGCAAGGTCACAATCAAGTACTCAATCAATCAATCAATCCGCACTAATCACAAGTGCACAAACCATCATACTGTCACACCGGCACTACGAGTAGGCCATAACCCGTGCCTCAGTCGTCTGGGAAGTCACCCCGAGCTCCGACTATCCCGGCACGCATCACCCCGAGCGTTAGCCGTCTGGGAACACCCCAAGCGTCGGCTATCTGGGAATATATCTCACCCCGAGTACCAGCTGTCTGGGAACACCCCGAGCCTCGGCTGCCTGGGAACAATCACAATCATATCCCCGAGCTCTAGTCGTCTGGGAACACCCCTAGCTTCGACTGTCTGGGTATTCACAATCACAATCACAATGAACATCATCTCGGGATCATATCCCAAAATATCTCAATCAAATCCTTGACTTCAAACCAAGTCAAAATCGTTACCAACCGGGACTCAAGCCCAAATAGCATTTATAAGTAAATCCGTAATATTACATAGAAAATATTATAATAATCCAGAAATCATTCTTGACTCATCAATTCATCAAAATATCCATTTTGAAATCATTTTGACTACGGGCCTAGCCCAAAATATCGTTTGCACATTTCCTCGAAAAACGTGCCTGAAAGACCGATTAAAATATTCATAAATCACACATAATCATGCCACATCATCAGGACATCATTGCAAGTCAATTTATGCAATCAATCATGGAAAACATTTAACTATGCATGCATATCAATTTATAAAACAAACGTCCACTCACACACCGTCCAAACCGCTCGCTTCCCGAGCTGCACGCGTTTCCGTAATTTCCGCCACTTGCCAGGAATCCCGAATCCTGTCCACAATCATTACTCAGGGTCACTCAGGACTCAATTTACATCCTACTAATTTCTCGTAATTTTTCGGGAATTTAATATTATTTTAAAATATAACTTAAACCGTCGGACCCTCGAAACATTATCGAAACGGCGTCCGATCGACTCGCAATCAAAACCAAAAATGTTCGTTACATTAAATAGGACAAGTTTCATGTTGATCGTACCTCGAAATTCCCACTCAAGCGCCCCCACGCGCCGTCGTGAGTGGCTGGGCGTGGGTGCCACGCACCGTCAACAGTGTCCATGAACAGGCGTCGTTCCAACCCGTTTACCTGGTAAACGGGTCCGGTTAGCCCGTGAAGTGACCCGGTTGGATTGTTATCAATTCGACATCAATACCTTCAATTCAATCGTCCATTAGTATCGTTCTAGACTTAATGGAGGTTCTGTAACTGAAATTACATAAATACTTACCCTAATCCCATCGAATCAAACTTAACCTTCGAAGAACAGCCGTACACTGTGCTTTCATGGAACTCCCTCATTTTCCATCGTTTTCCTGCAATTGATGCATCAGGAAGCATCGTGGAATCATAAGGAACACATCTCGAAGATCAATTTCACCGTCCCATGTCTCAATCCTCACGACTCAAGCTTGAATTTTCGAAACCTTCCCCGTCTCTGTTCTAAGCCCAAACGACCCCAATTTCATCGTTTCTTCCACTGGTTCGACTCGTCTAACTCCCAGAAGGCTAACTGCAACATCAATTTCACTCAAAAACACGCACAACATCAAATTCGATCCTAGCTTCCTTAAAGGTATTTTCGGTTTTTTTCTGGGTTTTATGTCGGGTTTCAGTTGAATTCGAGGTCCCAATTAACTATCTTATTTCCTTTCTTTTCTTCTCTCAACTCCCCCTTCAATCCCTCTGTTTTCTGTTTGAATCAAACCATAAATTCATATATGTTGATCAAAACCCAAACGGTGAGTTCAGATCCGTTTGATTTAAATAGTAAACCATACTTTACACTAATCTGGTAATTAGGGTGACAAGTGTCATTATGAGAGCAGCCCTTATCCTCATTAACTGACTCAGCCACTAAAGTATCCCTGCTGTGGCAAATTACTATTTTACCCTTGCCATAACAATTTACCAAAATGCCCCTCATAGTTCTAGACCCATAACTTTTTCGTTCGGACTCCGATTGACGCATGCTGTCTGTCTACGGATTCAGCGTCTCGAGACCTATCCAATGGTACTTCCGAAAAGTCCAAACCATGTCCCGATCAAAAAGTCAACAAATGGCCATTTTTTAACCAATTTACCGAATTACCCTTAACTTCCGCACGTCATAACTTTCTCCTCGAATGTCGGAATTGGGCGTGCCACCTGTCTATGAACTCGTGACGTCCCGAACTACGTCACAGTCATCGGTCAAAGTCTGTTTGTCCTCTCAAATTAAAAGTCAACTTTCCGCCTAATTCCAGGGGCAAAATCGTACTTTTCCTCAAATTTTCCAAATTTCCATGTTTCGAATTTTCGGGGCGTCACACCTAAGGTTCTCCAACGGTCAAATTAGTAACTTTATTCGTAAGAGGAAACAGTAAATGATAAGTTTGTCAGAGTAATGGTGAATAGTAAATATTTCCTACCTTTATTGGGAAATGTGTACCCCTTATGTATGAGTATGTGAGATGTCCAATTTCAATAGTTTCGATATGGGACACAAGTTCCTCAATTTGCGTGCTGACACATGTTTCGCAGATCGATGGTGGAGAGGTTTCCACGTGTCATTCCATATTGGGCCCCATGTCGAGGCTATGTAAGTATCATGGGCTTTGGCCTTGTTCGGTGCTTGGGCTTTAGGTATACAGTTCAGTGAGCCTAGTTAGATATGATGTCAACATTTATTAATATTAAATTATTGAATAATATCTTTTATTAAAAAAATTATTAATTACAAAATTCTATCGACCAATCAGATTGTTCCAAGGCTTACAAGATTTCTCTATAAATAATGAAACTCATTTCACTCGCAATTGTAAGTCGATTCATTGTTTCCAAAGTTCCTTTAATTTCTTTCTCAAAGCTAACTTAAGCAACCGAGTATTTTTGTTCGAGCAACCCCTTGGTGTTTCGATTGAGACAAACAATAGCTTCTTGTTTACTATTTGTAGGGATCAAGGAGACTGTTGCGTGCGTGTTTGATTTATGGTTCAACTGTAACGACCCGTCCCCGGAGTTAGGATTAGTGAAGGGATTAGTGACGGATTAGCTAGGTTAATCGGTAATTAGTGGGTTACTTTTGGACAGTTGGCATAGAAAGACGATTTTGCCCCTAGAATGTGCAAAATGTTGACTTTTTGTTCGGGCGGTCAATTGGGCATTGACCGATGACTGTGACGTAGTTCGGGACGTCACGAGTTTGTAGACAGGTGGCACGCCTGATTCCGACATCCGAGGAGGAAGTTATGATGTTCGGAAGATAGAGGGCATTTTCGTAAATTGGTTAGAAGTGGGAAATTGTTGACTTTTTGTTTGATCTTTAGTTTTTACGAAAACCGAGGACCGTTAGGTAGATCTCGACGTCCTGAATACAATGACAGGCGGCACGCCTTCATTGGACATCGGACGGACGAATTATGGTTCTAGAAATGTGAGGGGCAAAATGGTAATTTGGACATTGTGGGGGTATTTTGGTCTTTTAACCACCTTGGGAATTGAGCCCAATCAGATAAGGCCACTTGGACAAGGTTAATTGGATATTTGTGACTGTGTCCACAGGGTGTGTGACACCTGGTACAATCCTAGAGGCTTCTGCCTATTTCTACACGGTTCAAGTGTTTTAAAATGGTTGTGATCGTTCAAAGGGAAAACAGAGAGACCGTGAGACACTGAGGAACTATCGATCAGTTTATGGTGTTTGAGTTCTTGGTGATCAGTGGTGATCGACTGTGACTGATCAAAGAGCAGCTGAGGATCATAGTAGTACCACCGTGGTGGACCACCGTGAGCGGTGGCAGAAGTTGGGAGGTAAGATTCATACCTCTGTTTTTTACATTCGATGAACATACTCTTGGTTCTACTGCACGTTGATGAGTTTGGTGGTGTGTATGAAATTCTGGGAAGTGAGACGAGCTCAATGGACCCAACTGTAAGGTTTAACAGGGACGGTGGCCGTGAACCAGCCGAGCGGGTAAGTTCGAATTCAAACATGGTAATTGACGTTATATTGCTCAAACTTTAAATTAGTTAATCCAATAAGGTTATGGATGATGCTAGGAAGCTTTTGAGCGTGGAAGGAGAAATAATGGTGGCCGGAAACCTGAGGAAACAACGGAGGAAGTCTCGACTTTTGAAGAATGGTTGGGAGGTAGTCTTTAGCCCCAGTTTTCACGATTTACTTTGATAGAATTATGGGAAATGAAGGGACGAACATCTTAGATTAATTAGGAGTGAAAAATGGTTTGAATTTGCTAAAAACGGTGAACGCCGGTTCAACCTAGACTGAACCGGTTTGAACCAGGTGAAACGGGTTCACCTGAGGTTGACGACGGCACTGTTCGCGCGCGTGGGTCTCGCGCGCAGAAGCTTCCAGTCGCGCGTGGGGGCGGGTGGAAGGTATTTTAGGGAATCTTCCAACATGACTTTTAAAGTACTAGATGTAACGAACATTTTGGCACTGGTTTCGAGTTGATCAGACATCATCTCGATAAGTTTCGGGATGTTCGAAGGTTCTAGGGCTCGGTTAAAAGTAGTGAAAATTATGGGAAAATTATGGGGCTTTAGTATGAGTATCGTGAAGTAGTTAGTGAACTTTTATTGGGCTTTGGACAGGTTCGGGAAAGTTGAAGATAGCGGAATGGCCGGGAACGGCGTATGTGCGCGCGTATCGAGGCGACGTCGGAATGGTCTGTGAGTGGACTTTGCTTTCTAACTCTTGATGCATGCATATTTGTTTTTATATGTTTTCTATACTTGATTCTATGATTTGATTTATGATTGTGATGGTTTATGGTTTGTGCATGTTTTTCGAGGAACTTACGGTATTTCACATTTCACGAGATTTGACGGATATTGTGATTTAAACCTAGTTTTAATGATTTGATTTCGGGATTTGAATTATGAATTGATTTCGGGATTTGAATTATGATTTGATTTCAAAGAAAGTAAAAAGATTTTGGAAAGGGTTTTCGGGCTTGAAGCCCAGTTTCGAAAAGTGGTTTGAGAAACATGATTTTGGGTTTTTGAATCGGAATTCCGGATGACGATTCGGGATTCGATTCGGGACTTGAAAGTGGATTCCGGGTTTGGGTTCAAAATGGTTATTCCGGATGCCGGCTTACGGAATGGTAGTTGCGGACTCGGACCTGGAAAGGAAATGGAAAAAGGTTTTCAAATGGCTTTGGATTGGATTTGCTGGATCTGGTTATTGGGTTTAAAGACCCGGATTATATTTGACGGGGGACGGGCCCGGATTGGGTTTAAAGACCCGGATTGAGTTTAAAGACTCGGATATTGATATTTTCCCCCGTAGGCCTGTTGAGTTTAAAGACTCGGATTATATTAAGGCCTGTATTGAGTTTAAAGACTCGGATAGATTCAGCAGGTTCGATGAACGAAAATGTGGAATGGTTTTCAATCATGGTTTTCGGTGGTTTTGGGCTGAGGCCCGGGATTTGGAAAAAGGGAACTTGTGTTCGGTTTTTCTTATATGGTTTGTTTTACCGAAAATGGTTTTATGACATGAATTTGATATGCATGCATTGGTTTTTCAAACGGAGGGTATAAATGTCATTATTTTATGAAATGTTTTGAACTTAAACTTTATTTTTGTCCACTCACAGTTTTTTCGTGTTTTCGATACCCTCCAGGTTGTTGCGGCGCGGGCTGTTGGTCGAGAGAGACGGAGACATCACACGTACGATCCACAGTAGACTTTGCGCACTCTGGGAAGTCCGGTTACCTTTGGATGGTTGGATCGAGAATCCCTTGTCGGACTTACGTGTCACATGAAGATTGGACGTCAGTTTAGCCTACGTGTCATGCGTAAGTTAGACGGGATCGGGATTTAGCCCTTAATCCCGGGGGATTAGGGGTGGGTCCTGACATCAACAATTGGTGTTTTTATTGAGAGCCGATTTGAGAAATACTCAACAACAACTCTTTAGTTCATTCAAAGTTCATAAACTTTGTTCATCGTTCATCAAAATTTGTTTGTCGTTGATCGACTCCATTTGAAGTTCTTGAACTTTATTCATCGTTCATCAAGATTTCCTTTCAATCCACACGATACAATATGGATAGAAGACGATGATTCGTTCGATCATCTGAAACTGCTGCTTTAGCCTCTGCAACTCAGACTAGGAGCGAAGGACACACTATGACCCCAAATGAACACCAAAGTCATTCCCCCCACATGACTATCATGGCACCCATTGGGACGTAGGGACCAATTCCAGATTTTGGTTTCAGAAATTTTCATGTCCCAACAACTCCTGCACCTGCATTAGGAGTTGGAACAACAAACTTTTAGCAAGCTGATAGACGATTTGTGGGAAAAGCATCCATGCAGACCCCAAATCGAGCCCCTGCCGTTAATGATCTTCAAAGATTCTTGAATGGTCTTCATGACACACCGGGACAAAATCAAGCACATGAATGGCATTACATGGATTAGTGACACCGAAGCACAAGGCTTGGGAACCGACGTGTTTCACATCATGACAAACAACTCAATGGCCATCTCCTCAAAAAAAAATTTGCAACAAGTCGAAAGGTTGACGAATCAATTCCATGTACAGTCAGAACTTCTTTAGCAAATTCTAGCAAAGAGCCAACAACGTCCATGTCCATAAGCTCATGAGCAACTTAGAGAGCATGTTGAGGCATCATCGCGAATTGAATATTTACATCGAAGTCAAGAGTGTTATGCAGCCTCCCGAGTCATTCAAATTGGGCATTTTGGCTAGCGCATCAATGAAAATTAGTCATACCCACCGGCACGCTCCAAGAAGATGGAAATTGAGATTCGAATAGGTCGATGATGCTTATCTCGTAATGACTCCCTACCTTACCAAGGCGTACTACAGGCTGGAGATTTCCATAAAATTTTGAATTGACGCCTCCGATGTAACGACCCGTCTGGATTTTCGGGATTAATTAAAGAAAATTAGAATTAAGTAAGGAGTAAGTAAGGGTGCAGGATTAACGTGGGATGTACCATGCATTTAACCATTTTGTCAAGGTTGATGATGAGCTGACGTCTGGGATGTCATAGATAGGCTTGGAGAGACCCCGAGCGGCACGCATAGCCTTAGACCGTGACATGACGTTTAGGATGTCAGGCGTTGGGACGCCAGGCATCTGGGATACCAAGGATTGGTATAAAATACGTTTTATTGGATTTATGTGTTTAAATTTATGGATTTGGGCAGTGACCCACATATGTTGGATTTACGATTTTGGGCTAAGGCCTTAATGATTGGAAGAAGCAAATAGTTTTAAATGGATAAACGGTTTTATTATATTTGAGTTAAATGGTTTTCGAATGCATGCACGGTTTTTAGGGAAGGGCATAAATTTCTATTATAAAATGTATTTTATTAAATTATTTATTTCCGTCCACTCATAACCTTTATGGTTTTTAATGCCCTTCAGGTTGATTGTGGATGTGGGCTGTAGCAGAGACCGAGATATCACACTCCTCCACTGATCCTGGCGCACTCTAGAAGCTTAATGGGCACAGTTGTTGGGTTATCCCTTGTCTGGTTATTCGTGTCACACGTGTGTTAGACGGGAACATGGCACATCCCACGTTAATCCTAGGGGGATTGGGATGGATCGTGTCAAAGTGGTATCAGATGATCACCTCAAGTTGAGGAGACCATTCACATATCCACATATAAATATGAACCCAAATAATTGGTGTTTGGGACAATCAGATGGGTGATACTTGTCACTCATATAGTGGGTCCAACCTAGTTATTTTCCCGAATCAAAACAGTCCACGTGTCCAATTTTTTGGTATGCGTAAATAGTATTATTTTTTGTTTTAGACCAGTAATTTTTCCGTCGAACGTCCGATTTCGACGTGCCCCCTATCTACGGACTCATAAGTGAAATGTGGCAGCCCATGATTAGGCCATGTCACTAACATGTTAGTTATGACTGGGCACTGACATGTGACACGTGTTATCACCTTACTGGGCCACCTTTGATAGCTATCAGTCTAACATTGTCAGACCTGACAAGATGACGACATCAGATGGTGTCATCGTTGATGTCATCTCGTCCCTGACCTCCAGCAGGATCCTCTGAACCGGGTGGCGAAGACCCGCGACCCGACCTGGTCCTAAAATGCCCATTTCTAACCCCGTTTTCATCCTAGTTTGTTCCTATACAATCGTCCTCAACCCAAGAATTGATATATCTATTTAAAACCATGAAAATCGACCTAAATCATACTTGTTCGATGATGAATAGTAATTGGCCACCTGCAACTTCATTCTGCCATCGACTCCGGCCACCATTGCCCTTAAAATTTAGTCCTCTGAGCTCGTCTCATTCCCTAGAACATCATCCCAGCAACCAAATTAATCAACCAACCCTAAAATCCAATTTTGAATTTTGAACATAAACCTCACCGTGTCGGGTTGCCGGCCACCATGCACCGCCGTCCATTTCGTTAGCACCGTCACGATTGTCTCTCCTCACTCTCTCACTTTCATTCACAAACCAGACGTAATGGATGAAGATGGAATGGTGTTTATGTGGGATTGGGTAGTATGGGTTTGGGTGGTTTCACGTGGTAATGGAACAAAGAAGATGAAGATAAAGATGAACCCACATAATTGGGGTTTGAGCCAATCAGATGGGTGACACTTGTCATTCATCTAGTGGGTCCAACCCAGATATTTTCCCTAATCAAAATAGCCCACGTGTCCAATTTCTCGGTATACGTAAATATAACCATTTTTTATTCTGGACCCGTAAATTTCTCATAAAACATTCAATTTTGATGTGACGCCTGTCTACGGACTCGTAACTTCCCGATCTATGTCACGATCATTTATTCTCATGCATTTGACCGCCCAGGTCAAAATTCAACATTGTGCCCAATCCCAAGGGTAAAACGGTCCTTTTACAATGTTCGTCCGTGATTCTTCGACTAATCCCTACTTATTCCTTAATTAATCATAATTATCGTTAATTAATTTCGCAATTTGGGGCAGGTCGTTAAATCTTTGACACGACCTATCCCAATCCCCTTGGGATTAACATGGGATGTGACATGCTCCTGTCTAACCCACGTGTGACATGAAGGGCCGAACAAGGGATAACCCAACACCTGAACCCATTGGGCTCCCAGAATGCGCTAGGATCAGTGAAGGAGTGTGATGTATCGGTCTCTGCTACAGTCCGCGTCCACAATCAACATGAAGGGCATTAAAAACCATAAAAGCTGTGGACGAAAATAAATAATTTTATAAAACACATTTTATAACAGACATTTATGCCTTTCACTAAAAAACCATTCATGCATTCAAAAACCATTTAACTCAAATATAATAAAACCGTTTGCCATTTAAAACTATTTGCTTTTCCAATCATTAGGGCTTTAGCCCAAAATCGTAAATCGAACATATGTGGGTCACTGCCCAAATCCATAAATTTAAACACAGAAATCCAATAAAACGTAGTTTATACCAATCCTTGGCATCCCAGACACCTGATGTCCCAGACGTCTTGTCACGGTCTAAGGCTACGCATGTTGCTCGGGGTCTCTCCGAGCCTATCTATGACATCCAGATGTCTGACGTCCCAGACGTCTAATAATAGCAATCCTGCTCATGAGTCACTATACGGTCTGATCGCTCCGTGCAATGACCCCTCGCAGGCTAAGGATGGTGTATGGAAAACATTTTATAAAATCCTTTCAAAATCTTTAAAAGGGCCCATGCCCGGAATTCCCATAAAACCATCATAAATCCATAAATGGGTCTCAGCCCGATACCTCACTAAATCAAATGGACTTCAAGTTCGGTAGTTTCCAAATCAAATGAGTCTCATGTCCGATTTCATATCTCCATATCCAAAACCATTCCATCAATCCACAATTGAAATCCCAAGCACATATAAATCCAACACAAAACCATACACATCGAAATACGTGCAAGTATGTAAACACGAAATTCCACAATGATAATCATAGAAATCACATATTTAAAACATATAAAACAATTATGCATACATATTTTAGAAAACAAAGTCCACTCACAGACCGTCCGAGCTACCGCCTCGATACGCATGTAATAAGCCTCCCCGGGGCTAAATCACCATCTCTGGAACTTCCAAACCTGTCCAAATCACACCTGAAAGTAACTAACCATCTATATAAGTCTATAGGATAAATCTCCAAAACTCCCAGAAAAGTCAATGTGTCCCGGACACGTTTCCCGAGGCTAAAACCCTCGATTTGACCAACCTAACGATCTCCGATCGACCCGAAGCCACCACCATTGGATTTAGATCGTTGAAACCTTAAAAATGAAACTGGTCCCACTTCAAATTCGTGCCCACCTACCTCCACGCGTGTGGTCAACGCAAAGTCAATGCTGGTCAACGGTTAGGATAACGGTCAATCAACGCTGACATCAGCATGACATCATCACTGACAACCCTGACAGCTGTCAAATTTGATAGTGCCACATGTCATCCTGCCACTAGTCCACGTCACTGACATGTTAGTGACACGTGGTAGCCCGTGATTGGTCCACGTCACTGACATGTTAGAGCTAACTGGGCCTTGACATGTGACACGTGTCATCACCTTACTGGGCCACCTCTGATAGTTGTCAGTCTGACATTTTCAGACCTGACATGATGAGATGAGGTCATCGTTGATGCCATCTCATCCCTGACCTCCAATAGATCCTCTGAACTGGGTCGCGAAGAGCCGCGACCCGACCCGTTCCTAAAATGCCCATTTCTAACCCGATTTCATCCTAGTTTGTTCCTATACGATCATCCTCAACCCAGGAATTGATATATCTACTTAAAACCATGAAAATCGGCCTGAATCATACCTGTTCGAGGATGAACAGTAACTGGCCACCTGCAACTCCGTTTTACCATCGACTCCTGCCACCGTTGCCCTTAAAATATAGTCCCCTGAGCTCGTCTCATTCCCTAGAACATCATCCTAGCAACCAAATTAATCAACCAACCCTAAAATCCAATTTCGAATTTTGAACATAAACCTCACCGTGTTGGGTTACCCGCCACTGTGCATCACCGTCCATTCTGTTAGCACCATCACGATCGTCTCCTCTCACTCTCTCACTTTCATTCACAAACCAGACGCAATGGATGAAGATGGAAGGGTGTTTGTATGGGATTGGGTAGTATGGGTTTGGGTGGTTTCACGGGCTAATGGAACAAAGAAGATGAAGATATAGATGAACCCAAATAATTGGAGTTTGAGCCAATCAGATGGGAGACCCTTAACATTCTTCTAGTCGGTCCAACCCATATATATTCCCCATCCAATTTCTCGGTATACATAAATAGTACCATTTTCCGTTTCAGACCCGTAACTTTCCCGTCAAAAGCTCGATTTTGACTTGCCGCCTTTCTATGGACTCATAACTTCTCGATCTACGTCATAGTCATCGGTCCTCGTGCATTTGACCACCCAGGTCAAAATCCAACATTGTGCCTAATCCTAGGGGCAAAACGGTCCTTTTACAACGTCCGTCCGCGATTCTTCGACTAATCCATCACACTAATCCCTACTTACTCCTTAATTAATCATAATTATCGTTAATTAATCCCGCAATTCTGGACGGGTCGTTACAATCTTCCCCCCTTAAATAATTTCATCCTTGAAATTCAAACTATCTCAAGTCCACATCAAAATTGTGGAAATCCGAACCTGCCTCACAAGCTAGTCGCACATCCAGTCCTCACATTTTGTGTGCACGTATACATCCACAAACCAACTATAATCCCAACCAGTACGCAACATTGAACATCTCTCCACAGTACTCATCAACACCTAATCCACCTCGTACCGATAACCGCAAGGACTAAATATGAGGCCTCAAGTGACGCTGACCACAAATTGACCACACCTTCCGAGTTGATACCACCTGACAATTCTGCTATTACGTTGACACTTCCCAAACTGTCACCATTCTGACAGTCACTAGCTCAATAAGAATGTCAGATTGATAAACTCCCTTAATGTAGCGTAAGATCCTGCCCTCACAATGGCACGAATCTCACCTCGCAAGTCAAGCTCAAACCTGCGACATTTATCGACCTCGGTACTCACATCAGTCAATCCCTCAACGATCCACGCTAACTCTAGTGAGAGTCACAGAGCAGTTGCTTCACGTAAAGCAACTCATGTGTAACTGGACACCATCAAATACTTGCCGAACAGTGATTGTACATCTCACTCTAGGGTTCCACTAGCCATTCACGGCTCTGAGCACCTACTCATACAATCACTGAACCCATCAAAATTACTCTGGTCTAGCGCACAGTATTCAATGTTCAGTCCACGTCCTCCATAAACTAACTACATCAGAACTAAACCGATTACCAACACGCCTCTCACAACACCACTAGGGCATACCTCAAGCACTCACGACACCCTCATATCTACCGTCCACTACATGGTTGTCCAACCAATCATGGTTTAATTCTGGAGTCCATCTGTCCAATACCGTACTAGACAGATTATACACCCCAGTCCCAATCACAACATCCAAGGCATACCAACTCCGAACCTATCGGATACCTGCCAACATCCTACCCATTCAACTACCATCTCATACTAGATTAGCTTCGAAAGGAAGTCAATCTCATCATTCCCATATCCAACCTCTGTCTTGTATCCTCACACCTCATCATTCCTGCCATCCCAACTCGATGTGGTTTACTCGACTATGAGTTGATACGATCATCTCACTAACGTCGATCCACTTGCGTTCCAACTTACTTAGTCACCAAGTCTCGATCTCCTGGATCATCACAACACTACTCGATCCACTTGAGTTGACTGAAACTCGCCCACACATCTCGATCCTAATAGCTCAACTACCAGATCCATACCTATCGGCCCTGATCCATTCGATCCTAAGTGGACCCATACTAGCCCTCACTCTCAGCTAACGACTAGATTTTAGTTTATAGGGTCTTATACCCTCTTTGAACCCTTCATCTGTTAGAGCACTCCTCATCACATTTCCACATCTGATCAGATAGCCCAAATGTGGGGTATGTCTAGACTATGGGTTCTCTTCAATTTCCTTATATCGATCCGTTATAGTCACTCATTTCCTATTTGCACATCTGATCAGATAAGTCACCTCAACACTATAACTTGAGGATTTCCTTCACTTAGCCCATGATAATGTCTACTTAGGATGATCCAAGACGATGACATCGAAATTCATCCTACGTCACAAGTCCCACTACACTCCCCACGTCTGGTGACACCAAGCACTATCGGTTAACCCCAAGCACCATATGCTAAAAAGCAGAAAATGAAAGGTCTCCTTCACTAACTTTGGAATATCCTTTACCAACTTCTCTTAATCGTGAGGGTTGAAGTGTAACAATGTGTGTGCGGTGAGCAGAAACACAGTGAAACAGAGAGGGAGTCGAAGTCATGGTGCAACCACAATCGATCAAATCGAGCTACCTGGGTCTGAGGGACTGTTTAGGAGACGGAGGAGCACCCATTGAACCCAGAGGAGCACGGCGGCGATCACGGTGGCGGCCAGAACACGGGTGAGTTCCCGGTTTGCCCTGTTTTTCGATTTTGGTTCAAATGGGAAGTCGTGAGTTTTGGAGGGCTATTGAGATGTTCTATTGATTCAAATAGGTGTAGGAAGTTCCTAGTAACCTGAAGGGTTGAACCAGAAGCTGAGAAGACGGCGGGTGGCCGGAGGACCGTGACTGGAAAAATTTCAAAGTTTATTTCGAGCTTTGGACGGTGAGTTTTTGTACTTTATTTCATGATTTAGTTAGGGGAATCAATAATACAAACAAGGAAGAAAATAATGGGATTGAAAGGACCTAAAATGGGTTGGAATTGAGTGAGAACTGGCCACGCCGGCTCGATTCGACCGGACCAGTCTAAACCGGCTGGACAGAGGTTGAAGACAACACTGTAGCAGGCGCGTGAAGCCCACGCGCAGCCCTTTTGGGCGGCGCGTGAGGGAGTGGGGATTGTTCTGGGGAAGTGCCCAACATAGTTTTCACTCTAATCGATGTAACGAACATTTTGGCACTAGTTTTGAGTCGATCGGACTTCACCTCGACATGTTTCAGGCTGTCTGAAGGTTTTAGGGCACTGTTAAAAATTGTTAAAAATACGGGAAAAGTATGGGACTTTAGTATGACCTTTGTGAAGTAGTTAGTGACTTTGTTATGGGATTTTGACAGGTTCGGGAAAACCGAGGATAGTGGATTGGCCGAGAACGGCGAAGTACGCGCGTATCGAGACGACGTCGGAATGGTCTGTGGGTGGACTTTGCTTTCAAACTTATGATGCATGCATATATGTTTTTATATGTTTTCTATACTTGATTCTATGATTTGATTTATGAGTTTACGGTTTTGCACGTTTTTCGAGGTATTTCACCAATTTGCACGTTTTACGAGGTTTCATTTTATATCGTGATTTGATCATTGTTTTAATGGTTTGATTTTGATATGAGTGGTTTCATGACTTGGATTTGATATGCATGCATTAACGGTTTTTAAATGGAGGGTATTAATGTAATTATTTTATTGAACTGTTTTTTAATTATACTTTATTTTTGTCCACTCACAGTCTTTTCATGTTTTCGATACCCTCTAGGTTGTTGCGGTACGGGCTGTTGGTCGAGAGAAACAGAGACATCACACTTGCAATCCACAGTAGTTCGGTACACTCTGGGAAGCCCGGTTACTTTTCAGATGGTAGGATCGAGAATCCCTTATCCGACTTATGTATCACATGAAGGTTGGACGTCAGTTTAGCCTTTGTGTCATGCGTAAGCTGGACGGGATCGGGATTTAGCCCTTAATCCTGCGGGATTAGAGGTGGGTTCTGACAGGGTGTGCTTCTAGTATCATAACCACTAAGATACCGGTCATCGAACTCTCGGGATCACCAGTCACCAAACCAGTCACAAAACCTCGGGATCACCAATCACCCAACTAGGTATCTCGAACCTTGGGTAACCAATCACAATCTAATTAACCAAATTATTCGGGATCCTTTGACATCTGCGAGGACACCTCAATGATGTATCGCTCGACAGAGGAGTCTACTGTGATCTGATGCCAAATCTTTGCGTATCGACATACCTAAAAAATCGATCACTACCAGATGATGATGTTGCTCCTCCAAAATTCTCTCTCCTCGGGACCCCCTGATGTGCACACCACGATTGAGCCACACCATCTGCTTCTGTTATAGGAACTTTTCCTCCCTCACCTCAACTACGCAGACAAACCACCTTGGAAATTCATACAAGACGCGGACATTCCCCGAACGTCACCGGGCATCGCTATCGGGACTCCGTATCCAAGCGTCAACACTGCCAGTACTAACCACTCAGTACTACCTAAGCCCCGTCCTCGAGTACGCAACTCAACATCCAAGCTATTGGTTGGTCCACCCCGGGACCCCATATCTCATCTCGTGATTACCCTTGTGGATTGGATCCCATCATTTCACGTAGTGTCAGACCAACCAATCTCTATAGTCTTAATGAGACTCAACTAGACTCTACCAGAGTTGTTCGCTAGGGTTCCTCGAACTCGGCTGCTCTCCCTCATCACAAACTATGCTCAACTAAACTCACTAGGAGTATCACGCACCCGACTGCGGCCTGCAACACCACTATCTTGACATGACACATCCGAAAATCTCAACTTCGGCTGCTCCACGTAGCATAACCGACCTGACATGACCAATGGTCTCAACTCTGCAATCTCGTCGTAGACGACCCTAGTATCCGACCAATCATCTGTCATATCCAACCCTACTAGCTAACTCGAATTCCTAGACTATCCCTCGGTCATTACTCAAACAAGTTATCATATACAAGCCTCTGTAGGGTCCATCACACCGATTCACGGCGTATCGGGAAAACATATCCTATCCACTATTCCTTTCCACTAGACTCTCGTACTATTTACCCTATCTTTCAGGTTGATGACGGGTTGTTCCTCGTAGAGACATCACATCCAGCACCTGTGCAACACTCTAAGAGCAAATCGTGCTCTGATTCCAACTGACAACCTCGCTCTGATACCACTTTAACAAGACCCTTCCCAATCCACCCGGGATTAATGTGGGATGTGCCATGCTCCCGTCTAACCCACGTGTGGCACAAAGGGCCAGACAAGGCATAACCCAACACCTGAGCCCATTGGGCTCCCAGAGTGCACTAGGATCAGTGGAGGAGTGTGATGTCTCGGTCTCTGCTACATCACGCATCCACAATCAACTTGAAGGGCATTAAAAATCATAAAAGCTGTGAGTGGACGAAAATAAATAATTTAATAAAACACATTTTATAACATACATTTATGCCCTTCACTAAAAACCATGCATGCATTCAAAAACCATTTAACTCAAATATAATAAAACTGTTTATCCATTTAAAACTATTTTCTTTTCCAATTATTAGGGTCTTAGCCCAAAATCGTAAATCCAACATATGTCGGTCACTGCCCAAATCCATAAATTTAAACACAAAAATCCAATAAAAAGTAGTTTATACCAATCCTTGGCATCCCAGACGCCTGACGTCCCAAATGCCTAACGTCCCAGATGTCTGACGTCCCAAACGTCTAATAATAGCAATCCTGCTCTTAAGTTACTATACGGTCCGGTCGCTCCGTGCAATGACCCCTCATAGGCAATGCGCCGTGACTACCCCAGTATCATAGGCAGCTAGAGGAGACCATCCACATATCCACATATAAGGATGGTATATGGAATTTTTTTATAAAATCCTTTCAAAATCTTTCAAAGGGGACATGCTCGAAATTAGAGCAAGGATGGCATATGGTACTCTGATACCGAGTTAAATGGTTTTCGAATGCATGCATGAGTGAAGGGCATAAATGTCTTTATTATGAAATGAGTTCTTATTAAATTATTTATTTTCGTCCACTCACAGCTTTTATGGTTTTTAATGCCCTTTAGGTTGATTGCGGATGAGGGCTGTAGCAGAGACCGAGACATCACACTCTTCCACTGATTCAGGCACACTCTAGAAGCCCCGAATAGGCTGAGGTTTGGGTTATCCCTTATCTGGCCCTTTGTGTCACACGTGGGTTAAACGGGAGCATGGCACATCCCGCGTTAATCCAGGGGGATTGGGATAGGTCGAGTTATCCGAGGTGCGCAACATAATGACGATTTGGAAGACGATCTACGTTGCCATATCCAGCCATCCTCAAATTCACCTTTTATGAAGGATATCGAGGAAAAACCATTTCCTCAACGGTTTGCAACTCTAAACTTTAACCGGTTTAAGGGAACCTCTGAGTCAAACAAAGCATGTGGACTATTATCATGGAGTCATGGTACCTCAAAAGGATAATGGTGCACTCATGTGAAAGGTAATCATGCATTTTTGCATGGCCAGGTGATGACGTGGTTCAACCACCTCCCTCGGAGATCCATTACTTCTTTTGAAAAGCAGACTTTCACTTTCGTGAAGGAGTGATCTTAGCTTCGCATTGCTAAAGTAAAAAACAATCATCTCTTTACCATTAGAAAAAGGTAAAAGGAAATCATCTTATAGTACATTTGATGACACTGTAAGGAAAAGTCTCGCATTGTTGGTTATAGTGACCTCATCGCAGTGGTGACATTCAAACAAGGACTTCTCTAAGGACATCCAGCTTTATGGCTACATTATCATGAGCAATGCTTGTGGTCTCACCAAGATGCTTTCTCTAGTAGAGCGACATGCATGTTAGAAGGATGAGAAAAAATTCCATACAAGCCAAGGAGCGCACAGGAGAAAGCGAGGAAACATCACCAAGCGATGATGTAATGACCCAAAAATTCGAAAAAGGTAATTATGAGAATTTAAAAAGGGAATTGACGATTTATCCTTATAGGTCAAAAAGCTGACTTTTTGATCGAATAACTTTTGGCCTTTTCGTGACGACTGTTACATAGGCCTCAGAGTCGTCCGTAGATAGGCGGCATGTTAGAATCAAAGCTCAAACTAGTTCGATACAGGTCTAAAACACCTCGAGGTATTTTGGTAATTTTGAGATCAAGGAATTTTCGTCTTTTGTTTTGTTGGTGAGTTAGCAGGTTTTCCATGTTCAATTGGGATGGTGGCAAGTGTCACCATACTGTAAAGTTTAGGGGCACTTCCTCTTCTCACTTAACCCATGATGAGTAGTTTGTTTGTGTGTGGGATGGCAACCAAAATTGAGAAAAAATGCCAAATTCCTTGAGCATTAAACAGAGAAACAAAGAGAACAGAGAAGAAAAAAAGAAAGTTAAAACCAGATAAAGAGGGGAGGAAGAGTATACAAACATGAAAACCCAAAAATAACACATTCGGGTGTTTAGATTTTCAAAAAATGAACTTGGAAGCATGAAACATGAACCATGAATACCTCTCTTGGACCTAGACGACCATGATTGCCTCAAAATTTAAAGGAATCAGACATGGGAAGGTTGGGAAGGAATGGTCAAAATTCGGCCAAAAATCATTGAGGTGGGTTTTAAAATTGAGGTGAGAATTCTAAGTTTTGATGATGAATTCTTGTTTCAGGGATTGAATAGAAGAGTTTAGATGATTTGGGTTGGAAAATTGAGTGAAAATGAAGGAGTTTGAATCAGGTCAGGACGCTGGGTAGTGCGTGAGAGGCCCACGCGAGTGGTTGAAAGCAATCCTTACATGCACATGAGGCCCACCCTGACAGGACCCCGTCCCAACTGGACTTTGATAACCGTGCCCGGTCCTGCTTCCGTCTGACAAGTCAACTGAAGTCCCGAAACTACCCTTCAGCACTTGTCAGATAAGGAATAACTGCACTGATTTCCGCTCCTTTTCCAGAAATCATGAATCCTATCCAAAATCATCATTAAGGGTCACTAATGACTCAATGAATATCATATTAATTTACCATAATTTTTCGGGAATTAATTACGAATTAAAAACATAACATAAGCCTTCTGAAACTCGAAACAATATCGAAACGGTGTCCGATTGACTCGAAACCAATGCCAAAATGTTCGCTACATTACATAGAATAAAAGTCATGTTGACCTCACCTCAAGGATCGTGCCTACACGCCTGTATAGTAAGATGCTATAGTGTCACTGTCTTCCCCCGTTTACCTGCAAACGAATCCTGCAACCCATGACATGACCCGTTCAATTCTCCATTAATTCTGTCTTGATTTCTACAATTGAACCGTCTATTAGCATCGTTTATATCTCAAACAGAGATCTGTAAACTTAATTTGTATCACAACTTATCTTAATCCTTCAATTCGAACTCGACTGTTTGAATATCCACACGCTGTTCATCCATCAAAATTCATCACTGTAGATCAATTTTCTTCAATTGATCCAGCTAACAGCTTCGTAGGACTCTTCTAAGTACATTTCCAACCTCAATTTCATCCTTCAATCCCTCCAATTTCTCGACTCAAGTTCGAAAATCCAAAGTCCTCACCCCTTCGGTTCTAAGGAAAAATTACCTCAATTTCTTTCATTTTTGCAGTGGGTCGACTCGGATTGATCCCAGAAGGCTAAATGTCAAGCCAATTGCGGTGATTGTGGTCCATAAGTTCCCATTCGAAAATTGATCAAGTCGAATTTCATGGGTTTTGGGTTTCTGTTTTTCTTCCTCTCACTCCCTCGTCTCTTTTCCTTTCTGTCCCAAGCTCCTTAGTCTCTCCATCCCTCTCTAAGTCTCTCAATTTTGGGATAGAGGCTTTTGAATCGATCCTTGCAGCCTCTGTTTTTCTCTTCGATTACACAACACTACACACCCACGGCCACTAATCCAATCTTTACAAGTGGCATGTGTCACTTACCAACGTAACTGAGTCATTGGTGGATGATTCATCAAAACCCACAAAAGGACAATTTTAACCCCATAAGAGACAATTGGCCAAAATGCCCCCTGGGCTTTTGAATTATGAAAATGCCCCTAACCTTCTTAGACTCATAACTTTCACTTCCGACCTCTCGATTGACGCATGTCGCCTGTCTACGGATTCAGTGTCCCGAGACCTACCCAACAGTCTCTTCGGAAAGTCTGAAAAATTTCCCGAATGAAAATTCAACTTTTGCCCCTACATAACCAAGGGCAAAATCGTCATTTCCTTCCAATTTTTCCAATGTTTCCTTTTTCAAATTTCTGGGTCGTCACACACCCACAAAAGAAAGGGGCAGTGTGATAGGACCCGTCCCAACTGGACCTCGATAACCGTGCCCGGTCCCTTGCTCCTGTTTGATATGTCAACTGAAGTCCCGAAACTATCCTTCAGCACCTATCAGACAAGGGATAACTGTACTACTTTCCGCTCATGCCTCCGCCTCGTGATCAGCCCCGAACGTTGTGCCACGGCCTGGAGGGTCATCAAAAACAGAAAAGTGTGAGTGGACAAAAATATATTCGTTAAAACACATTTTAAAAGACATCATTTACCCTCCAGTTTATCGAACCCTGCATGCATAGGGAAAAAACATGTGGACAACAATCACTGGCCTTCTAGCCATACCACATAACAAATCAAATTCCTGGCTCTCAGGCCAAACATACGAAAACATAAGCACCTGGTTACACATACCAGAACTCGTACTCAATACTAGTACGTAATCACAATCAACATCAAACAATACAACCACGAGTGTATAATCCATTACTCAATCAGTCAATCAATCCGCACTATTCACAAGTGCACAAACCATCACACTGTCACATCTGCACTACGTGTAGGCCAACCTCGGGAACTGCACTCAGGCACCATCCGAGTCATATCCATCATGTCTGGGAACTGCACCCGCATCCTCTAGACGTCCGGGAACTGCACTCACGCAAAATCCGAGTCACGTCTAGGCACTGCACTCGCATCATCCAGAACACAATCCAGTATCCAGTGACCACAATCACAAACACAATCCATACCACAACACATATCAATCATATCCATGACCTCAAATCAAGTCATAAGCATTCCCGACAGAGTTTCGGGCTCAAATACCAATTATACGTAAATCCGTGAAATCACAATGAAAACATTAATATAATCCAAAAATCATCCTTGACTTATCAAAATATCCATTTTGAAACCATTTTGACTCCGGGCCTAGCCCAAAATACCATTTGCACATTTCCTCGAAAAATGTGTCCAAAAGACTGATTAAAATATTCATTAAATCATAAATAATCATCCAAACAAATCATAACATCATTGCAAACCAAATCATGCAATAAATCATGTTAAACATTTAACTATGCATGCATATCAATTTATAAAACAAACGTCCACTCACACACCGTCCAAACCGCTCGCTTCCCGAGCTGCACGCGTTTCCGTAATTTTCGACACTTGCCAGGAATCCCGAATCCTGTCCAAAATCATTACTCAAGGTCACTGGGACCTAATTATCATCATATTAATTTATCATAATTTTTTGGGAATTTAATATTAATTTAATACGTAACTTAAACCTTCGGACCCTCGAAACATTATCGAGACGGCGTCCGATCGACTCTCAACCAAAACCAAAAATGGTCGTTACATTAAATAGGACAAGTTTCATGTTGAACACACCTCGGGATTCCCCCTCACGTGCCCCCACGCGCCGTCGCAAGCGGCTGCGCATGGGTGCCACGCGCCTGCTACAGTGCCGTGAACAGTCTCCTTCCTCACCTGTTTACCTGGTAAACGGAGCCTTCGACCCGCGTGCTAACTCGACTCCATTTCCATCAATTCGACATCGAATTCTACAATTTAATCGTTCGTTAGCATCGTTGTAGACTGAATTAGGGTTTTGTGAAGTCAATAACATCAAACCTTACCTGAATCCATATGATTCAAGGTTGAACATCGAAACATCTCCGGTTACTGTTCATCATCCAATCGTCATCAATTCTCCATGTTTTCCTTCAATTGTTGCATCAGGAAGCATCGTTAGGTCTTTATAAACATATTCCCCTGATCAATTTCATGGTTCCATGTCTCCATTGCCTCGACTCAAGCTCGAAAATCCCGAAACCTCATCCTCTCTGTTCTAGGGCCAATTGACCCCAATTTCCTTTGTTCTTCATCTGGTTCGACTCGTAGCAATCCCAGAAGGCTAAATGTAACATCAATTGCACTCAAAAACACGCACAACATCAAATTCGATCATAGCTTCCTTAAAGGTATTTTCTGGTTTTATGTTGGGTTTCAGTCGAGTTCAAGGTCCCTACTTAACCGTCTTATTTCCTCTATCTTCTTCTCTCAATCTTCAATTCTCAATTGGGTTGTGGCTGTTGCTGGTGGAATCGATCAAAACTCATGGTCTCTATTTTTGTATATGAACACTGTACTAACACCAAGGGATAATGAACAATCGTTTGATTTCATTAATTAATTATACAAAAGGCAACTAAGTGCCACTAATTAACATTAACAAGTGACACTTGTCACCAAAAGCAGCTCCTGCGTCATTCTTATGGCTGATTCAGCCAATTAACTCATTTAATTACTCTTCTGTTCACAATTACCCTTTTACCCTTCTATACACAAATGACCAATATGTCCCTAACCTTCCTAGATCCATAACTTTTTCGTTCGGACCTCGATTGACGCATGCCGCCTGTCTACGGATTCAGCGTCCCGATATCTATCCAACGGTACTTCTGAAAAGTCCAAACAATATCCCGATCAAAAAGTCAACAAATGGCCCCTTTTGACCAATTTACCAAATTACCCTCAAACTTCCGCACGTCATAACTTTTTCCTCGAATGTTGGAATTGGGCGTACCACCTATCTATGAACTCGTGACGTCCCAAACTACGTCACGGTCATCGGTCAAAGTCTGTTTGACCGCTCGAATAAAAAGTTAACCGTTCGCCCAGTTCCAAGGGTAAAATCGTCATTTTCCTTCAAAATTTCCGAATTTTCCCTTTTTGAATTTCTGGGTCATTACACAGTGCGTTACCGACTCGAAATTTGGTCAATATGATTTTGAGCTATTTTATGTTACAGACATTATGGCACATGTTTCGCATCAATCGAACATCGTCTCGGGGTAGTTTTATGTGTTCAAAATGTTTATGTTATATTTTAAGTATGTAAATTATTTTGAAAAGTAGGGAATTTAAATGTAAGTTTTTTTGGGACGTTAGTGACCCTCGTTTATGGTTTTTGATAGGCTAAAGAATTCTGGGAACTTCAGAGAAGCACACAACTCAAGGTTGAGCTGCTTGGACGTGACTGGTCCCAATAGTCTCACCTAGTTGTGTCTGATCCTGGGAATGTGACTTAGGTTGCCTATGCATAGTGTTGTTTGAATGTTGAGGATTTTGTGATTGATATGATATTTGTGTCTAGATGTTTTTACATGATTTGATAAACATGGATTTCGGAAAATGTGGGCCACTGACTTTTGATACATGTTTTATTTGTGGGTCCCATGACTTGTGATTTGATTTGGATTTGAAATCAGATGAATTATCTTTTATTGTATGCATGCACTTGTTTTATAATTGGCGGGTAAAGGTTTATATTCCTGAAAATGTGTTTCCAAATGATTATTTTTATTTACTCGCACTTTCAATGTTTGAACCTCCAAGCCATTGCACTGAGATTGGGGTTGTTCAATAGGCGAAGGCATGAGCGGGAAATAAGTATAGTTATCCCTTGTTTGACAAGTGTTGAGGATAGTTTCAGAAATTCGGCTAATTTTTTGAACGGGAACAAGGCCATGCACAGTTATCAAAGCATTTTTTGGAGCAAGTCCTGTTAGATGACACCAATTTCAAAACCACGCCAAGCAAGTCTAGCATATGCAAAGCGATCTCAACTACCAATGTGCAGTCCCTGGTGCTCATCCATCGCATTTACAACAAAATCAAGGACGGGCCCTAGTTCAAGGAGCCAACACCTATCAAAGGCGATCAAGAAAAAACCACAAAACAAAGTGGTGCCACTATCACAACTGCTACGATAACACCATTTTACACGACCCATCCCAATCCCCCTGAGATTAACGCGGGATGTGTCATGCTCCCGTCCGATACAAAGTGTCAGACAAGGGATAAATCGAAACCACAGCCCATTTGAGGCTTCCAGAGCGCACCAGGATCAGTAGAAGAGTATGATGTCTAAGTCTCTGTTACAGCCCGCATCCGCAATAAACCTGAAGGGCATTAAAAACCATTAAAAGTTGTAAGTGGACAAAAATTCAATAGTTTAATAAAACACATTTCATAAGAAGACATTTATGCCCTTCACTAAAAAGCATGCATGCATTCGAAAACCAGTAATCAAACCATTTACTTAATTAAATCATTAGGGCCTTAGCCTAACATCATAAATCCAAAGTATGTGGGGACTCAGCCCAAAACCAATCATGTGGGAACTCAGCCCAAAACCAATCATGTGGGAACTCAACCCAAATCCATCAATATCGAATAACCAGTTTATCGAAACACAATTTAACCAATCATTGGCATCCCTGATGCCTAATCAATACAATTGTCATGGTTTTCCAAGCTACGCGTGCTACTCGGGGTCTCAATCTCAAGTCTCCCTAGGGTCCACCCAGGCCAATGACCCGCAGATCAATGACCCTCCCTAGAGGTATTATCCATAATTGCACTCATGATCATGAGCTCCACCTCGGGGCAGCCCATCACAGGTAGTGCGCCGTGACTACTCCAGGATACTACGAGACGTCTGGAGGAGACAATCCATACATAAAGATGGTATATGGAAAACATTTCATAAATCATTTCAAACGGTTCAAAGGGTCTATGCCCAGGATTTCCAAAAAACCATCGTAATCCACAAATGGGTCTCGTGCCCGAAGTATAACTTTCAAAAACCATTTCCACAATTCCAATTTCCAAATTCAAGGGACTCAGCCCGAAATTCCATTTCATAAACCAACTGGACCTCAAGCCCGAAAGTACAAACCAAATGGGTCTTCGGCCTGATGCCTCATTAAATCAAATGGACACCAAGTCAAATAGTTTACACATCAAATGGATCTCATGTTCGGTTCCATGTTTCCAAATCCGAAATCATACCATTGAACCATTGTTAAAACTACAATCACGTAGAAACATAGTATAAAACCATAAACCTCAAAACACGTGCAAATACGTGAATACTTAATACCACAATCAAATCCATCATAAATCACTTAATTAAAACATATAAAATAGTTATGCATGTATCATACTTAGAAACCAATGTCCACTCACAGAACGTCCTAGCTACTGCCTCGATACGCATGCCATAAGCCTTCCGGGGCTAAATCACCATCACCGAAACATCCAGACCTGTCCAAATCACACCCGAAGGTCACTAACCTTCTATATAAGTCAATAAGATAAAATCCCAAAACTCCCGGAAAAGTTAACGTGTCCTAGACACGTTTCTCGAGGTGAAAACCCTCGATTTGACCAACCTAACGATCCCTGATCGACCCGAAACTACCACTATTGGATCCAGATCGTCGAAACCTTTAAAATGAAACTATCCCTACCTCGAAATTCGAGCCCACGCGACCCCACGAACATGGTCAAAGTGATAGTCAACTTTGGAAAAAGTCAACGGGTCAAAAGTTAACGAGTCAACTCGCCGAAATTTCTCGCCGAAAAACTCCATTGATACCCCAAACTTCAAACTTCGATATCTCACTCGTTTCTCAACCAAATTCGACGTTCTACCTATGTAAATCCATCTACTCAAGCTAATGATTCCAAATATAAACTCTGAAATTGCAAGAAGTACCTTGTTTTAAAGTTATGGCCATTCAAAGTTTCGCCCAGAATTCCGGTCATCATTCCGGCCACCTCCGACGTCCAAATCCGCCCAAAATTGAACCTACATGCTCATGGGAGCTCAAGGAACATAACCCAGGGCTTAAAATTGATCAATAACCATTTAAACCAAGTCCACCATTTTTTAACTAAAAATAGGATTTTTGGTTTCACCTTCGAAACTCCGACCACCGTGCACGGCAATCCTTATCGTGGCCACCATTTGGTTCGTCTCAATATCCTCTCCAACTTTCATTCATGGGTCACAAGCAAAGGATGATGATTGAAGGCTATTTGTGTAATTGTTTTTGTGTGTTTGTTTTAGGAAGAAGGAAGATGATGCATGGGAAGGGGAGAGAGAGATGAGTGAAATGAATGAATTAATTAATTAAATAAATGGACCAATGGACATAGATCCACAATTTAGGGACCCCCACCAATGGGATGAGTGACACTTGTCACTCATCCAAGGGCCCACATTCATTTAATCAACCAATCAGATTTAATATTTAATTAATTCAAATCCCAAGACATCAATTATACCAATTTCGATCCCGTGACCATAACTTCCTCGTTCGACGTCCGATTTCGACGTGCCGCCTGTTTACGAACTCATGACGTCACGATCATTGTTCATCGTATGTTTGACTCCCCTGGTCAACAGTCAACATTTTGCCCAATTTTAGGGGCAAAACGGTCGTTTTACACCGTCCGTCCGAATTCTCTCGACTAATCCCCAATTAGTCACACTAAATCCATAATTAATTAATATTTAATCCCGATTTTCGGGACGAGTTTTTAAAATCTTTCCCCCTTAAAGAATTTCATCCTCGAAATTCAAACTATCCAAGTTCACATCCAACTCGTGGAAATTTAAACATGTCTCACATTTATTCTATGTACTCACGTGTACATACCTAATCACCAGCTACAGTACCACCCGGTACCTAACATCACCCATAGCCACTTATAACCGAGGTGTAAGTATAAATCCACAAATTGACCACACATTGATTCCTCGGAAGTAATGCATGATAACGAAATTGACCATAATTTCCCCACTCTGAAGGTGTGGTCCTCGTATTGACACCACCTAACAATTCTGCCATTACGCCGGCACTTTCCAACCTGTCACCACTTTGACAATTGCTAATCAAAACTGACATCTTTTAGTTTTTCAGCTTGCCAGTTCTCCTCAGTCATGAATCCACTCTGACATCTGCTCCCACTGTGAGTTATCAAACCTCACTCGTAACTGAAGATCCATAATGTCACAATCAGCCGACACTCACAGCTCCATGGTCACGATTCGAGTCACCAACACAACCCTGACTCACTCTAGAGTCGCACTAAGGTACCTCGTACCAAATCTCCCTCAATGTAACGTAAGATCAACGACAGGATCTCACCTGGCTGAGCCATGCTCAAAATGGTGGCATTTATCTGCCTCGATACTCACAGCAATCCACGCTAACGCTAGTGAGAGTCACAGAGCAGTCGCTTCACATAAAACAACCCCTCTCTCACACGGGAACTTGCAGTAAAAATTTCTTACCCTTAATTCCAATGAGAGCTAAAATCAGCTCGATAGGATCCCCTAAAGATGAAATGAATCTCATTCGACCAATGTGTAACTAGACCCCATCGAATACCTACCAAGCAATGACAACACATCTCCATTCTAGGGTTCCACTAGCCATCCACGGCGCTGAGCACCTGTTCATATAATGACTGAACCCATCAAAATCACTCTGGTTCTATGCATAGTATCCAATGTCTAGCCTACGTTCACAACCAATCCAACGATATCGGGGCTAAGCCGATTACCAACACGTTTATCAATATACCACTAGTACATCCTATATATCGTCACCAGGCACCACTCAGGCCTGCTCAAGAATTATTTTCGAACGACGTACCTAGTACGTACAACCATCCACCAACCAGTCCACAACACGGCTAGTGCTACTCCAAGTGATCACAACACCCTCGTATCAAAACCATCCACTACATGGCTAAATATAGTTTCAATCTACTCGTCCTCCATTTCATGTCCACAACATGGCTTCCCAGCTAAGGGTGGTAATTTTTGACACGACTCGAAACCCGCATGAAATTTATCCGGGTCAACCCGCACGATTAAAATTTCGGGTCATTTTCGGGTCAACCTGTTATGACCCATTTATTAAACTAGTGGGTTTCGGATCAACCTATTAACCCGGATAATGACCTGTTAACCCGTTTAATAAATAGGTAAATTTCGAGTTAACAGGTTAACCCGTATATTGGCTTATATATTGACACATTTAATAAACGTGTCATTACTAACCCATATATCTACCCATTTACCTACCTAAATATCTATCAAATCTAATAATTTAAATAGGTTAAAGATGTTAAACGGGTGAAACGGGTCATAGGTTAATTGGGTTTTGAGTATGACCTGTTTATTAAATGGGTTAAACGGGTTGCACGGGTTACACAGGTCATTAACAGGTCGAGTTCGGGTTGGAAATTCTTGACACGATTATTAAACGGGTCGGATTCGGGTTGGGCATAAATGGGTAAAACAAAATTAATGACATGACACGAACCTGACACTACACGACCCATTCCCACCCCTATTCCCAGCCAATCACGTTTCAATTTTGGAGTTTGTCTGTCCAATCCAGTACTAGACAGATCACACACCCCGACTCAGCATTCATGTTGGGTCTCCTGGCCACCTGATAGGTGTTGGTCAGGTCTCGGGTTTAACCTCACCCACGTCCACCAAGATATACCAATCATAACCTGTCAGATACCACATTGACATCCTGCCCATTCTATTACCATATCGTACTAGATTGACTTCGAAAGGAAGCCAATCCCATCATTCACATATCCAAGACCCACGTATCCAAGTCAAACCACTTTCGATATCCAAGACCCAAACTCACTGGCATATTCAATACAGCACTCATCCCCATATCCAACCATACTCACTCACGTATCCAAGACAGAGGTTGGATAATAATTTCGTCCTACCTCGGGGTCTTTACAATACGATTCTCCTCTGCTCCTAGCTTAGCATAATCAGTAAGGCGGGGTCTGCCAGCACAGGCACGACATCACGATCCACGCGATCGTGATCCACAAGATAACCCGATCATAAACATCACGATCCAGATCCACAACATCACGATCCTAGGTGGATCCATACTAGCTCTCTCTCAGCTAACTACCATATTTCAGGTCATAAGGTCTTACACCCTCGTTGAATCCTTATATTATCACACTGCTCCTTAACCATTTTCACATCTGATAAGATCACCCAAGATGAGACACGTCTAGACTGTGGATTCACTTCAATTACCTCATATTTGTCCTTGTTATCCTACCTAGGGAAAATCAATGCTGATCCAAGATGATGACATCAAAATTCATCCTACGTGACTGTAAACACAATCCAACTACAATCACCACATCTGGTGACATTACGCACCATCTACTAACAAGTAGAAAATGAGAAATTTCCTTCACCGACCTCAGAATGCCCAACTCTTCTTGATGACCCAAAACCAATCATGGGTCCCCCCAACCAATACCTAATCAACGTACTGGTGACAACAACATCATATGTCATGGACAGAAAATGGGAAGTCACCCTCAGTGACTTCGAAATAACCATCACCAATGTGGAATCAAGCACTTCTTTTCATTGTCTCAATCACAACCTCTCTTGATTCTAAAGTTCCAACCATGTTGGAACCAACTTGAATATGCTTCCAAGTCCTCAACTCACTCGGACATCATCCACGTGTCCGTAAATTGTCCAACTCACTACCCAATTCGCCTAACTATTTATACCGTTTCATCCAATCCCCACTTAGTCATCTCAATCACTATTGGGATAGAGTCCCAACACATCTCGCCCACTGTTGGATCCCATCCAGTTCATCTCTATCATATCTGTCATCTCGACACAATTCCCAAGAATCAACACTAGCCGAGGAATCCTCATCGTCGTGTATTGGTAGATACCGAATATAAGCACATCACGACTGAGTCACATCCTCAGCTCGTGGCTCATCGTCCTATCGTCATCGCAATCACTGACACACAGTGTGCGAATCAGACCCAACCTACTCTCAACTCATACTGAGCTAGAATCCATAATCTCTACTCAGGTTGGAGGAACTCTGCCTCCCTCAATTCAACCACTCTGACATGTCGTACAAGAAAGGAATGAGGAACGTCCCTGAATGTAACCCGATTCTCGACAGTTCTATCTTCTACAACCTCGTGTAAACACAACCAATATACATCGTTATCGACACTCCGTATCCAAACGTCAACACTACTAATCGGTCCACCCCGAGACCCCAAATATCATCTCATAATGGTACTCATGAATAGGATTCCATCATTTTTCTTAGTGTCAGACCAATCAATCTTCATAGTCTCAACTAGACTCAACCAGAGTCATCCACTAGGTTATCCATGACCTCAGTTGCTCTCTGCAACACAATCTCCAATCTGACCTAACTTGACATTACTGTTGAACAGTCACAATTCTAGAATATCGTCATATACAACCCAACTAGTTAATCCAGATTTTTCCTAATCATCCCTCGGTAATTCCTCGAACAAGTTGTCATATCCGACCCAAACGATAATGTCACATCCAAAACCACTAACCGACACAAATCATTAGACTATAAATGTAACGACCAGTCCCAAATATCGGGATTAAGTATTAATTAATTATGGATTTAGTATGACTAATCGGGGATTAATTGAGAGAATTCGGACGGACGGCGTAAAATGACCGTTTTGCCCTTGAAATTAGGCAAAATGTTGACTTTTGACCCTGGGAGTCAAACATATGAGGACCGATGACCGTAACGTAGATCGGGACGTCATAAGTCTGTAGACAGGTGGCACATCGAAATCGGACGTCAAACAGGGAAGTTATGGTCACAGATCGAAATCGGGTTAATTAACGCCTCAGGATTCGTATTAATTAATGATTAAATCTTATTGGTGGATTAATTAATGTGGGGCCCTTGGATGAGTGACAAGTTTCACTCATCCCATTGGCCACTCCCCTTAAAATGTGGATCTATGCTGATTGGATGAATTTATTATTATAATATATAATTATTTTTCTCTCACTTCTCTCTTTTCCCTCTCGTGCACCATTTCTTCATCTTCTTCATTCCCCTTCTTCAAACTGTGCAACCCACCGTACATAAGCCCCTTCATTCCTCTTCGGTTGTGGTCAGTGTGTGAATGAGAGTGAGAGAGAAGATTGAGTCGATGATGATGAGACTATCGGAGAAGACCTTCGTGGACGGTGGCCGGGGAAAATCGAGATGGTAAGCTTGGTTCGAAAATTCGAACATTTGTTTTTGGTATTGGTTGATCGATTCTAACTACTGGATGGTGTTTCTACTGGCCATACGAGGTGATTAGGCTTGGAATCAAGGCTGGAGGAGGTCTGTGGTGGCTGGAAATAGGGAGGAACCTGGTCGTGACTGTTCTGGATTTTCAAGGATGAGTTTCAGTTATGGTTTCAATGTTTTAAGTTCATAGATCGATTGCAAATGGTTAGACGAGGGTGTAGGGACAAAAAAGATCAAAAAATAGGTCGAAAATGGCTGAGAACCAGTCTCGCCGGTCCAGTCGAATCGGATAACCAGAGAACCGATCAGAACCGGGTTCGACGCAAGTTTGAAGATAACCGTCCCTAGCGCGTGGGCTTCACCCGCAGTCGCTTACGACAGTGCGTGGGGCAGCATTGGGGGTCATGGTGTAACGACCCATCTCAGATTTTGGGATTAGATTCGTGAATAATGACAGATTAGTGAGATCGCTCGGTGATTAGTTGAATGATTTCGGATGGACGGTGCGAAATGATCATTTTGCCCCTAGACATGGGCAAAATGTTGAATTTTGATTCGAACGATCAAACGGACTTTGGCCGATGACTGTGACGTAATTCAAGACGTCATGAGTCTGTAGACAAGCGGCACATCTGATTTCGACATTCGAGGAGGATGTTATGACGTTCCGGAAGTATAGAGGCATTTTGGTAATTTTGTGCAAAGGGTATTTTGGTCATGTGCTTGCATTGGGAATTATGCCTAATCAGACAAGGACACTTGTCCTATGTCTAGAAAGCTGTGGACCTTGGAAATCGCCTTAAATTGTTTTTAAAAGAAGATGAGATCGTGTTTGAATGGCGATCGATGACTGTAGGCCTAACAGGAGAGAAAACAGAGTATGGGTGTGTGATCGTGAACCCAACCCTCTCAAACGACCTCCCTAACCCATAGTGTGTGAAGGAAGTGAGAGAAAAAGGTAAGACAATGATGATAGAGGTCACAGCGGAACTCACAACGGCATGGTAGGTTTTGGATATGAGGACGACTCTGTTGCACTTGGAAACCAGACCCGAGGAGGTTTGTGGCAACGGGACATGAAGGTCAAGAGTTGGTGTCACGACCCACCCCAAATCCCCCGGGATTAAGGGATAAGTCATGCTCCCGTCTAACATACGAGTAACACGAAGGCTAAACTGACGTCCAACCTCCATGTGACACGTAGTCGGACAAGGGATTCTTGACTGAACCACTCAAAACTTCCGGACTTCCCAGAGCGCGCAGACTCTACTGTGGATCGTGTATATGATGTCCATGTCTCTCTCGATCAATAGCCCGCATCGCAACAACCTGGAGGGTATCGAAAACACAAAAAAATTGTGAGTGGACAAAAATAAAGTGTAAGTTCAAAAACATTTATCAGAAAACACAATTACATTTATACCCTCTATTTAAAAACCAATGCATGCATATCAAACCATTCCATAAAACCATTCTATATCCAGGTGATTCAAACAGTTTAAGAAAAACTGAACTCATTTTCCTTTCTCAAATCCCGAGCGTTGGCCCAAAACCATCAAAATCTGTTCATCAGGGCATAGCCCAAAACATTGGAAAACTAGTATTGAAAACCATCATCGTCCAATCTCAGTGAAATTCAAAACACTTTTGAAACCACATTTCCAACCATCGAACCTGCTGGATCTATCCGAGTCTTTAAACTCAATCCAGGCCTCAATATAATTCGAGTCTTTAAACTCCTGAGTCTTTAAACTCAATAGGCCTACGGGGGAAATATCAATATCGGAGTCTTTAAACTCCCGAGTCTTTAAACTCAATCCGGGTCTTTAAACTCAATCCGGGTCTTTAAACCCAATCCGGGCCCACCCCCATCATAATCATATCCGGGTCTTTAAACGCAATAACCAGATCCAGTAAATCCAATACAAAACCATTTTCCATTTTCGAATATAAATCCGCAATCTCATCAGGATCCCGAATCCAAACCTAGAACTCATTTCCATATCCATTTCCAAATCCCAGTCCGAAACCATCATTCCGTAAGCCGGCATCCGGAATAACCATTCCGAACCCAAACCCGAAAATCCACTTCCAAGTTTCAAAACTGAATCCATAATCGTCATTCTGAAATCTGATTAAAAAACCTGGAATCACGTTCTTTTAAAACCACTTTTATGAACTGGGCTTTAAGCCCGAAATCACTTTCCAAAATCCATTTTAAATCTTTGAAATCAAATCATATTTCCAAATCCCAAAATCAAATCATTTAAACCATGGTCAAATCACCACATCGATTGAAATCTCGTAAAACGTGAAATTTCATAAATACCTCGAAAAACGTGCAAAACCATAAACCATCAAGATCATAAATCAAATCATAGAATCACGTATGAAAAACATATAAAAACATATAGGCATTCATCATAAGTTAGAAAGCAAAGTCCACTCACAGATCATGGCGTTGTCGCCTCGATACGCGCGCACTTTTTCCATTCCCGGCTAATCCGTTATCCCCGGCTTTCTTGAACCTATCCAAATCTCATAATAAGGTCACTAACTACTTTATAAAGCTTATACTAAAGCCCCGTAATTTTTCCGAATTTTTAACTATTTTTAATCGAGCCCTAAAACCATCGGACATCCCGAAACATATCGAGACGATGTCCGATCGACTCGAAACCAGTGCCAAAATGTTTGTTACATCAAATAGTTTAAAAGTCATGTTGGAACCTTCCTCAAAAGATGTGCCATGCGCCCACACGCGCCGCCTGAAGTGACTGCACGTGGGACTCACGCGCTGTCTACTGGTCATCGTCATCCTCCAGCCAACCCGGTTCAGACCGGTCTGGTCCAACCGAGCCGACGAGGCCGGTTTTCACCCATTTCCAACCATTTTTCAGTCTTTTATACACCCTAAGCTTCTTCCTTCTCTTTGCAATTGATTCATCTAATTAAAACTCATAACAGAACCCTAAACCTTACCTCCCACGGTTACACAGAAAAACCAGAGTTCCAGTTCTTTGATTCCGGCCACCTCGAGCTTTTCCAGTCACGGTTCCACGTCCTTAAGTCCAATATGAACTTCCTACAGCTGAAGGAGTCATCAAAATCACTCTACAAGTCACCAAAACCATCAATTCCACTTTGAACGTTTTCTAGAAAAAGAGAGGAAACCAAGAGGACTTACCTGCCTTCCAGTCCTCCAATGTGGCTTCCACCGTAGTTCTCGATGTTCTTGGTTCCTTTCCACTCACTAAACACCACCAAAGACCAATTTTAATGGGTTTGATCGGTTGAGTCCACGGCTGTTCACGGTAGCCTCTCTGTTTTTCTGATTTTTCTCACCTTTCTCACGGCCTTTCCTTCACTCAAACCCTCACCAAGAATCACTCACCTGGCTCTTAACACTTCTCTGATCACTCAATCACTGCCTCTGATGACACACTCCATTCCCTCAATGGAAGATGGTTGATCTATCTCTGTCTCTATTTCCCTCTGTTGTAAACCAAACACACACACACACCGTGCACGATTTTAAAATCAGCCCCTGAGGCTTCTACACCAATCCAGACCCAGTCAGGTGTCCAAAACCTGGTGGGCACCAATCTCAAGGTAAGCCATGTGTCCACAAATAACAGACACAGATCCCTAGACCGTGAAAAATACCAAATTGCCCCTACATGACAAATTACCATTTTACCCCTCATTTATCTAGACCCGTAACTAATTCATCTGAAGTCCAATGATGATGTGCCACCTGTCGTTGTACTCAGGGCATCGAGACCTTCCTAACGGTCCTAGAAGTTTGTGAAAATTCCATGTCGTATGAAAAGTCAACAATTTTCCCATTTTCAACAAACTTAGCAACGTGCCCTCGAACTTCTGAACGTCATAACTTTTTCCTCGGATGTCGGAATCGGACGTGCCACCTATCTATGAACTCGTGATGTCCCAAACTACGTCACGGTCAGTGGTCAAAGTATATTTGACCGCTCGAACGAAAAGTCAACATTTTTGCCCATTCCAAGGTCAAAATCTTCATTTTGCACCGTCCGTCCGAACGCATCCAACTAATCACCGATTAACTTTACTAATCCGCCATTAACAACTAATCTAACCCTAGTTTCCGGGACGGGTCGTTACAATCTACCCCCCTTAAAGAATTTCGTCCTTGAAATTTCGAATCTCGTACTTCCTTAACTAACTGGGGGAAACCTAACTGGTCTCACACCTGAGTCTCGTACCCGGTGTCCAGCACTGCCAATCCAAAGTATCCTGACAGTGCCCAAACTGTCACCACATCATTCCCGGTGAATCAATTCAACCAACTTTTAGTTCATCAGGAGATCGTCCCAATCGTACTGGGGTCATCACAAATCCATCTCGTTCCCGCGATATTTCCAACACTACACCAGCCGACACTCACGGCTCAACTATCACTAGGTATGCACCACTGCTATCAAGTTCAACATTCCCGACTCCCCTCGAGTCGAGTGTACCTCGTACCAACGTCCCAGCACATCTTATGAGTCTGCCGTCAACAAACACAAAACACAAGTACACCCATTCACAAGACGGCATCTACCAGTCTCGGTACTTCTATGCATCAAGATTTGTACAATGTTCCATATTACTTTCATCAGCGATCCGCGCCGACCTCACCGGAGTCACAACGTACTCGTCTTATACCCCTAACTCAATCAATCTTTCCACCGGTGGTTCCACTAACCACCAACACTGTCAACCTGTGGAACTTCATCCACGTCCTACACCACCTGTCTGCAACGGGACCCTCTTACCTACCTGTCAACCCATGATCACCCATCGCAAAGTCAGGGTCCCACCAGCCACTCATGGTTCGGAGCATCCAGCTTATGTCAACACTGAAGCTTGCAATAACCGATCAACCACTCAAAATCACCCTGATCCGGCCCACCTGTTCCATCAAACTCTATCAAATCGAAACTACGCCGATCATCCATCTATCAACAATATACCTCGGCACTCAGCCGATTACCAACACTTCTATCAGAACATCACGCTGCACGTCCAAGTACATCAACATGACTCCGACCACTGCAAAACCAGTACGTACACATTCCAAGTACATGCACCAAGTACCACCAACCAGAACCATGGTGCATACCACCAACCACACACAAGGACAACCCTACGAACCTTGAATGAAACAAAGGTATTTTGGAATGCCTCAAACACGGCGTGTAGAGTATATCTTTACGTACTTCCAACGGCATCTTACGGTACGTCCATTAATTAACCAAAGCGGCATCAGCCAGACTCTACTATTCCCAATGTCCATCTAACACCACCAAAGTGTACCCGTAACCCTCACAGAGTATCTCTAGGGCACACAAACATCCTCGTAATCATACGTGTTACTACCTGACTACGAGTCAAACACGTGTCACTTTTAGATCCTATCGATCCAATCCAATACTAGGCCAACACGTCAGATCCGACACGTCTTCCAAAGAACACCACCTTGAGTCTATTTCGAGTCTTCCAATCTCCTGGGTCGCCCGGCCAGTATAAACCTCCCGCTCCTCTCATTATGTACACACGGAAGACCCCGCACTAGATCCAAGTCTAATATCCATACGTATGCAACCACAGACCCCATACGTCCTGCACCCCTCCTACAAGACAGAGCACTCTCCTCATCTGTATGTCCAACATACCCAACCTCTATATTGTCATCTTATCCTCATGATCCACCATAATTCAATCCTGAGTCAGAAGCACTCCAGTCCCGATCCACTCACTCCTAAGTGGACCCCACTCTCGTCCATACCATGCCATCAGACCATCACATCGAATTAAATCAAACACGAATACCACTCGTCTAGCGATACATCTAGATTGTGGGCTCTCTTCAATAACCTCATACCAATCAGTTATAGTCACTCCTTCTCCACTTCCTTCCGTCATCCTTCAACAGAACACACAATGGTCCCTGACTATGTCATCACAAGTCATTCTACCTTAATCCATTTCAACACAATCCCCTGATACTCGCCACACAGGCCACGCCCGACGTCACCGAGAACTCCCTTTACTCTTGAACTCAACCACAACATCACCTGATTCCGAGATTCCAATCTCGGTACATCATCCACAAGTATACCATCTACGGACTAATTGTTCAAACGTCACTTTCTCTACTACACGGAGGAAATCCTCAACTCCTACGAATCACATCCCTGTGTCCGTAACTAAAGCAACTCACGGACCATTTGCTAGTTGGTTCTCACTTGTTTAGGCACATCCTACAGAATGTTAATCATCACCTTCACCTGTTGATCGCATCTCAACCTTTCCGAAGTTCAACTCCGAGCAACACTATCATACTCATAACCAACTCTCGGGATTGCCATCACCAATCTCTTACCTCGGACTCCTCCATCACAATCCTCAACGTTATCCAACCCTAGTTCTGAGGAGTCACCAAGTATCGGCCTCGGCAGTACCACAAGCCAACCCCAGCATATGCTGATACAGCCAACAATTGCTGCCTCATTCGTTGCATACTGCGGTAGTTCCGAAAACCAACTCACTCATGGTCAACCCGACTACACCAACCTAGCCCATTTCAACACGAAGCATAGGTCCACTGCGCTTCCGCTGCGCTACTCTGACCGACTAACGACATCCTGACCGTTCGTCCCAAAACATGACCTACCGGGCTACTCGACTCAATGTGCTCATCCGGCCATTTACAAACTTCCCAGCTCGTGGCACATCATCTATACTCCAGGGCTCACAGTCTGAACCTCTGCTCACACCGAGCTAAAACCCTCAATCTATGCTCGAGTTGGGGGAACTAACCTCTCTCGTAGTCCAATACCCTGAGTAACTCAACACTTGACTCGTCCAAAATCATCCACCCACTAATCACTACCTCGGCTGCACCTAGCAGCACCATCTCCAGTCAGGGCGTTAGTCGGCCCAAGCCACAACCACCAACTCAGGTTTTCGAAACTAAGCATTTCTTCTGGGTTCCTCTCCCAGGAACTCCCTGTCTAGACCAGTCATCCCACAGGGTTTCTCAAATCCTCCCAGTCATACGGGTTATCCAAACCTGCAACAACCACGTGTATACTATAACTGTACCACTCATCTCGTTTCACCCGACTAATACCATCCCTTGTCGTAACTCTACACACCAACATCAACCAGTATCCATTGCTATGGGGAAATCCCTTGAATCTCAAAGTAGTTCCTAAACCCTGCCCTTCAAGGCATCCGGGTACTCGTAGCTGTACAAGTCCAAGCGTGCACAATCTGACCACATGGTCACAAGTCCATATTGTTATCATCCAAACACCATCCAGCCCAACAGGCCACCGTCAACCGGCCTCCTTGGCCCACGTATCTCACTAGCTCAACGGGCTACTCTTTGGCCCCACAGGCCGACCAGCCTACTCGTAATCGTAGCCCACTAGCTACATCCAAGTTAACCATGCTGGCATATCTCCGACCCTATGGTCCAATCATCAAGCTTAACCAGCGCTAACGCACTAACCGTTCCGGCCCTAAGCCGACGTACGTCATACCTCATACCGCGTATCGAGCGACTAACATTCTGACACTAACAATCGTTTCTAACCAACCACAACGAACGTACTATCACTATCGCATCCAGGTTGTTGACGGGCTATTCCGCGTCGAGACATCACATCCACAGTAGCATCACACCACCTAAGTCGACGAACCAACGACTTTGGGAATCAAACCTCACGTAGAACACACAAAACCTGCTCTGATACCAATATTCACGACCCACCCCCAATCCCCCAGGATTAAGGGATAAGTTATGCTCCCGTCTAACTTATGAGTGACACGAAGGCTAAATTGACGTCCAACCTCCATGTGACACGTAAGTCGGACAAGGGATTCTTAACAGAACCGCTCAAAACTTCTGGACTTCCCAGAACGCGCAGACCCTACTGAGGATCGCGTATGTGATGTCCCCGTCTCTCTCGATCAACAGCCTGCACCGCAACAACCTGGAGGGTATCGAAAACACAAAAAGACTGTGAGTGAACAAAAATAAAATGCAAGTTCAAAAACATTTATCAGGAAACACAATTACATGTATACTATCCATTTAAAAACCAATGCATGCATATCAAACCATTCTATATTCAGGTGATTCAAACCGTTTAAAAAAAACCAAACTCATTTTCCTTTCTCAAATCCCGGGCCTCAGCCCAAAACAATCAAAATCTGTTCATCCGGGCATAGCCCAAAACATCGGAAAACTAGTATTGAAAACCATCATCATCAAATCTCAGTGAAACTCAAAACACTTTTGAAACCACATTTCCAACCATCGAACCTGCTGGATCTATCCGAGTCTTTAAACTCCCAAGTCTTTAAACTCAATTCAGGCCTCAATATAATATGAGTCTTTAAACTCCCGAGTCTTTAAACTCAATAGGCCTACGGGGGAAATATCAATATCCGAGTCTTTAAACTCCTGAGTCTTTAAACTCAATCCGAGTCTTTAAACCCAATCCGAGCCAGCCCCTGTCATAATCATATCCGGGTCTTTAAACCCAATAACCAGATCCAGCAAATCCAATCCAAAACCGTTTAAAAACCATTTTCCATTTCCGAATCTGAATTCGCAATCTCATCAGGATCCCGAATACAAACTCAGAACTCATTTCCATATCCATTTCCAAATCTGAGTCCGAAACCATCATTCCGTAAGCCCGCATCCTGAATAACCATTCCAAACCCAAACCCGGAAATCCATTTCCAAGTTTCAAAACTGAATCCAGAATCGTCATTCCGAAATCCGATTCAAAAACCCAAAATCACGTTCTTTTAAAACCACTTTTATGAACTGGGCTTTAAGTCCGAAATCACTTTCCAAAATCCATTTTAAATCTTTGAAATCAAATCATATTTCCAAATCCCAAAATCAAATCATTTAAACCATGGTCAAATCACCACATCGATCGAAATCTCGTAAAAAGTGAAATTTCGTAAATACCTCGAAAAACGTGCAAGACCATAAACCATCAAGATCATAAATCAAATCATAGAATCATGTATGAAAAACATATAAAAACATATATGCATGCATCATAAGTTAGAAAGCAAAGTCCACTCACAAACCATAGCGTCGTCGCCTCGATACGCGTGCACTTTTACCATTCTCGGCTAATCCGTTATCCCCGGTTTTCCTGAACCTATCCAAATCTCATAATAAGGTCACTAACTACTTTATAAAGCTTATACTAAAGCCCCGTAATTTTTCCGAATTTTTAACTATTTTTAATCAAGCCCTAAAACCTTCGGACATCCCGAAACATATCGAGACGATATCTGATCGACCCAAAACCAGTGCCAAAATGTTTGTTGCATCGAATAGTTAAAAAGTCATGTTGGAACCTTCCTCAAAAGGCATGCCACGCGCCCGCACGCGCAGCCTGAAGTAGCTGCGCGTGGGCCTCACGCGTTGTCTACTGTTCATCGTCATCCTCCGGCCAACCCGGTTCAGACTGGTCTGGTCCAACCGAGCCGACGAGGCCGGTTTTCACCCATTTCCAACCGTTTTTCAGTCTTTTCTACACCCTAAGCTTCGTCCTTCTCTTTGCAATTGATTCATCTAATTAAAACTCACAACAAAACCCTAAACCTTACCTCCCACGGTTACACAGAAAAACCAGAGTTCCAGTTCTCTGATTCCGGCCACCTCGAGCTTTTCCAGTCACGGTTCCACGTCCTTAAGTCCAATAGGAACTTCCTACAGCTGATGGAGTCATCAAAATCACTCTACAAGTCACCAAAACCATCAATTCCACTTTGAACGTTTGCTGGAAAAAAAGAGGAAACAGAGAGGACTTACCTGCCTTCCAGTCCTCCGCTGTGGCTTCCACCGTAGCTCTCGATGTTCTTGGTTCCTTTCCACTCACTGAACACCACCAAAGACCAATTTTAATGGGTTTGATCGGTTGAGTCCACGACTGTTCACGGTAACCTATGTTTTTCTGATTTTTCTCACCTTTCTCACGGCCTTTCCTCCACTCAAACCCTCACCAAGATTCACTCACCAGGCTCTTAACACTTCTCTGATCACTCAATCACTGCCTCCGATGACACCCTCTATTCCCTCAATGGAAGATGGTTGATCTGTCTCAGTTTCTGTTTCCCTCTGTCGTAAACCAAACACACACACCGTGCACGATTTTAAAATCAGCCCCTGAGGCTTCTACACCAATCCAGACCCAGCCAGGTGTCCAAAACCTGGTGGGCACCAATCCCAAGGTAAGCCATGTGTCCACAAATAACAGGCACAGATCCCTAGACCGTGAAAAATACCAAATTGCCCCTACATGACAAATTACCATTTTACCCCTCACTTATCTACACCCGTAACTAATTCATCTAAAGTCCAATGATGATGTGCCGCCTGTTGTTGTACTCAGGGCATCGAGACCTTCCTAATAGTCCTCGAAATTCGTGAAAATTCCATGTTGTATGAAAAGTCGACAATTTGCCCCTTTTCAACAAACTTACCAATGTGCCCTCGAACTTCTGAATGTCATAACTTTTTCCTCGGATGTCGAAATCGGACGTGCTACCTGTCTATGACTCGTGACGTCCCGAACTATGTCAGGGTCATTGGTCAAAGTCCATTTGACCCCCCGAACTAAAAGTCAACATTTTTGCCCATTCCAAGGGCAAAATCGTCATTTTGCACCGTTCGTTCGAACGCATTCAACTAATCACCGATTAACTTCACTAATCCGCCATTAACAACTAATCTAACCACGATTTCCATGATGGATCGTTGCAATTTGCCGATTGTTCTTCGAATCAGGAAGTTTCGAGAAGTCCAGTGATAGTGGATTAGCTGGGAACGGCGTATGGCACGCTTATCGAGGTGAAATTGCGAATGGTCTGTGAGTGAACTTTGCTTTCTAACTTATGATGCATGCATAAATGTTTTTATATGTTTTCTTTACGTGATTTCTATGTTTATGCTTATGATCTTTATTTCGATATATTTTACCTATTTGCACGTTTTACGAGATTATGGCTTATGTTGTGATTTGCTATGATTTCAATGATTTGCTTTTGAGATTTGAATTATGATTTGAATTCACGAATTTACCCATGGATTACAGAAAGTGACTTCGGGCATGAGGCCCAGTTTCTAATGATTTCGGATTTCAGTTTTCATGTGATTTCTGGATTTGAAATCGGGGTTTCAAATGATGATTTCGGATTTGGTTTTGAAATTTGAATTTTGATGGATTTCTGAATTTTCTATGATTTTCACTTGGTTTTGGGTTTAGAAACCCGTTGTTGTTGTTGGATCTGGTTTTGGGTTTAAAGACTCAATTGATTGATATGACGGGGGAGGGCCCTTGATTGATATGTTTTGAGTTTAAGGACTCGTGACTTTAAAGACTCGGTTATTGTGATATCCCCCGAGGCCTATTGTTTGTGTTTTGAGTTTAAAGACTCGTTGATATCCCAGGAAGGCCTGATATATGTGTTTTGAGTTTAAAGACTCGGTGATATGAGATCCAACAGATTAATTGACTTGTGATTTACTATTGATTTTCACATGGTTTTCATATGTTTTGGGTTGTGGCCCGGATGATTTGGATTTATGGATTTTTGGGCTGAGTTCCCGTCTTTTGATTTTGCTTTATGATTTTGGGCTGAGGCTCGAGGTTTGATAAAGGAAATTATTTCTGGTTTTCATAAATGGTTTTCAGTATCTTGGAAAGGAAGTGGTTTTTGAATGCATGCATTGGTTTTACGTGGAGGGTATAAATGTCTTTTCTTATAAATGTTTTCTCAACTTATTATTTATTTTTGTTCACTCACAGTCTTTTATGTTTTTCGATACCCTCCAGACTAATGCAGTGCGGGCTGTTGTTAGTAAGACGGAGACATCACACATGCGATCCCCAGTGTTTTTTGCTTACTCGGGGAAACCAGACGTCGTTTTTGGTATGTTGACCTGTGTCAGGACCCACCCCGGTTTCACCCCGAAATGCGAGGTAAATCCTGCTCCCGTCTGATTCCCCGACACAAAACTAAAGTAAAACACACAAGCAGTCACCACGTACTCAGTCAGACGAAGGAGAACTATATAACAAATCCCGAAGTCAACAGTTTGACAGAGCATAGTACCACTACAAAAGAAAGAAAATCGAAAAGTTAAGTACACGCACAACAGAAAAGTTAACACAGTGCGGGATCGCTCTCGTGACTTCTATGCCTCAGACGCTGCCTCGACGCCGGAACCCCGTGCTTACTCCACAACCTGGAGGGCAAGTTAAAACAGAAGGTGTGAGTGGACCATAAATAAAAGAACAATTTCCAAAACCATTTTATAAGAAAACCGGGTTTAGCCCTCCGTTTTGAAACCACATGCATAACCCAGTTATTAAAACAGTTATCAATCAATCGCAATAAAACATTTACAGAAACATTTTAGAAACCAGTATAAGTCACATAACCTCATCATAAGAACAGAAACACTATAAAACAGTTAGAGAAACCATAGCTAAAACATCATAAGACCGTATCATAAACCGTGAATATCAAACCATCGTTTCCCGATCAAACCTGCTGGACCTATCCGAGTCTTTAAACTCCCGAGTCTTTAAACTCAAATCCAGGCCTCAATAATATCTGAGTCTTTAAACTCCCGAGTCTTTAAACTCAACAGGCCTACGGGGGAAATATCAATATATCCGAGTCTTTAAACTCCCGAGTCTTTAAACTCAATCCGGGTCTTTAAACCCAATAACCAGATCCAGCAAATCCAATCCAAAACCATTTGAAAACCTTTTCTAAATCCACATCCAAACCCGAATTTGAAATCACCGGTCTGATGCCCTTCCGGCGTCCAGAACCGTCATTCCGAACCCAAATCCGGAAATCCACTTTGCACTTTTAAAACCAAATCCCTTTTTCCGAAATCCGATTTTAAAACCGAAAACCTTTATTATCAAAAGAACATGTCAATATCCACTTATAATCATTGAAAATCACTTATAAAACCATAAAACAATTATAGAAAAGCAGTTATGCATGCTCAAGTTTAGAAAAGGGTCCACTCACAGTACCAAGTCCTCAATCGCGTTCCGTACGTCTCGTACGTTCCTCAGCTTCCTCGGGAAGTCCCGATCCTGCCAACAACAGCCAAAGTTCGTTACTAACACGTCCACCAAGACTCTCCTAATTTTCTCCGAAAATCCCTGGGTCCTAAACGTACCGAACTGGAACCCTAAACCTTCACCCTCGCGAGACAACTTCGAGTTTACGTCCGATTAACCCGAAACCAATTTCATTAGCCTCGTCACAGCACCTAGACCAAAAACCACGTTGACAACTTCCCCAGCCGCCGCCGCACGCGCCTCCACGCGCCGCCCAAAGTGGCTGCAAAGCGACCCGGTTCAGCACAGTGCCTGAAAATCGAACCGGCGTCAGCGGTTCTCCGCCGTACCTGCACCAAAACTGCTCCTCTCTTCACCCACAGCATCGTCCAGTTCCTAGCTATCCATCCCCCTTACTCAACCACCTCGATACAGCTTCTAAGTCATCGTCCCTAACTCGAAACCAGACCCGTTCAGTCCCCTGTTTCCTTCTTCGGCCACCCAGGTCACCTCCCGTCACGGTAACCACAGTAGACGGTTCCCAAAACTTTCCTGAACCTCACCTCACTCACCAAAACCGTCGACTCTCTCCCTAAGTCCACGACTCTACGTTTGAAGCAAAACGGAAAAACAGGGCACACAGGGCACCTTCCGTCGTCTAGCCTCCACCGTGCACTTCCCCGTCACGGCAGCACAACCAGAAGACACCCAGGACTCAACTGAGTCCTCAAGACCTCCCAAGACTCTTCGATTCAACCCCTAAACCTACGACTTAGCTCCTGAACCCAGACGACAAAACAGAGCAAAGAAACGAGGATGAGGAATTACCTGTCCTCCTGTCGCCGTCGTGAGCTCAGCCGTGAGGCAGTAGTTCCTCATGTCCTCCTCCGTCCTCTAGACACTTCCACTGGCCTCGATTGGTTGATCACGGCCACAACACCACCCACAAACACACACTTCCTCCCTGTTTTTTTCCCTGGTTTTCCCGTGGCTCACAACTCACTCACACACAACCACCACACCATCCAACCTTCTCACTCTCTCCCTCTCAGTCTCTGATCACTCATCCCCTCACCAATTCACACCAACACTCCCGGCCACCGTCCAATTTGCCCTCAATCTCCCCCTCTGTTTCCTGTTCTTCGAACACACACACGACACACACACCTTCACGGTTGCCTCAAATAATTGGACCGTGTATGCTAGAATCCTTTAGCCCTCCTACACGTGTCATCATCCCAAAATTCCTTCTCCCAAATCTTTCAATCTTAGCCTTCCATCTGTCCCTCTCTGTTGCACCAGGCCCAAAGCACAAAGACCAAAATGCCCTTCCTTTTAAGTCAAATTTACCGTTGTGCCACTACCTTTCTAGACCCGTAACTCTCACCTCGTAAGTCCGATGAATACATGCCTCCTGTCATCGAACTCAGGACGACGAGATCTATCTAAGTATCCTAAGTCAACGTACCAAAACCCATTCGTAACAAAAGTCAACTATTCCCCCTAATTTAGCCCAAATTATGGTTATGCCCTCAACCTTCCGAACATCATAACTTCCTCCTCGGATGTCGGAATCGGGCGTGCCACCTGCCTACATATTCGTGTCGTCCTAGACTACGTCCCAGTCACCGGTCAAAGTCCAGTTGACCACTCGAATTAAAAGTCAACTTTTTGCCCGAACCAGGGGCAAAATCGTCATTCTAGGCACTCGACCTTCTCGGGACCAACTAACCCCCGATTAAGCTCACTAATCCCAACTTAAACACTTCCTTAACCCTAATTTCTGGGACGGGTCGTTACAACCTGGGTATCCCTTGTCTGACTTACGTACTCCATAGAGGTTAGACAAGTGTTTAGCCTTCGTGTCGCACTTGGGTTAGACGGGAGTATGACTTATCCTTAATCCCGGGGGATTGGGGGTGGGTCCTTTCACATGGTCAACATGTAATTTTATCCTTTTGATGTAACAAACATTTTGGGACAGGTTTCGAGTCGATCGGACACCGTTTTGGGGTAGTTTTGAGTGTCTGAATGTAAGAATCGTGTGTTGGAGGGAACGGTGAATGATCCCACAATCCTGCGATGGGAATGGTCTAGGAAGGGCATGATGGTGTGCCTTAAAGGTGTAGGCACACACCTATCTAGCACGAGGCCTTTTGGGAACTCAGTGGCTTTGGGTTCAGTTAGAACTCCAAAGTTAAGCGAGTTGAGGCTGGTGCAATTCCATGATGGGTGACCCCTTGGGAAGTTGCACCGTGAGCTCCCGAAAACAAAACTATGAGGGCAAGGTCAAGGAGGCCCAAAGCGAACAATATTGTGCTAGATGAGTCGGTTCCTGATAGAGGAGGGTCGGGTCCTGACAGAATGGTATCAGAGTTAGACCCCGACTGGGAAGTGTGCCAGCGAGGACGCTAGGCCCTAAGAGGGGTGGATTGTAAGACCCATGTCCTAGAGGGAACGGTGAACGATCCCACATTCCTACGAGGGGAATGGTGGTGTGTTTAAAGGTGTATGCACACACCTATCTAATACGAGGCCTTTTGGGAGCTCAGTGGTTTTGGGTTTAGTTGAAACTCCAAAATTAAGCGAGTTGAGGCTGGTGCAATTCCATGATTGGTGACCCCCTGGGAAGTTGCACCGTGAGCTCTCAAAAATAAAATCGTATAGGCAAGGGCAAGGAGGCCCAAAGCGGACAATATCGTGCTAGATGAGTCGGTTCCTAACAGAAGAGGGTCGGGTCCTGACACCGAAAGTTTAAGGTTTATTTTAAATATGTTTAATTGCCCCTCCAAGGAGGATTTAATGTTAGCCTATTTGAGGTGGTTAGTGACCCTCGAGTGTGATTTGGACAGGTTAGGATGTTCTAGTGATGATGATTTAGCCCGGGGAGGCTTATGGCACGCGTATCGAGGCAGTAGCTAGGACGGTCTGTGAGTGGATTTTGTTTTCTAAATTGTGATACATGCATAACTGTTTTATATATTTTACATATGTGATTTCTATAATGATGATTGATTTCTATGATGATGATTGTGGTATTGGTGATTTACATATTTGCACGTATTTCGAGGTGATTTTCTTATTTTCACATATTTCAAGGTGATTTTTGTATTTGCATGTATTTTGAGATTTACAGTTTTATACTGTATTTCTACATGATTTTGGTTTTAATAATGGTTCAATGGTATGATTTTGGATTTGGAAATATGGAATCGGGCTTGAGACCCATTTGGTTTACGAACTATCGAACTTGGAGTCTATTTAATTGAATGAGTCGGGCCGGGGGCCCAGTTGGTTTGCATGATCGGGCTAGAGGCCCAGTTGATTATGATATCGGGTATGAGTCCTATTTGTGGTTTATAAATGTGATTTCGGGTTCAGAGGCCCTAAACAGGTTTGGATTTGAGAAATCGGATTTGTGGATTACGATGGTTTTATAGAAATCCCGGGCATAGGCCCATTTGAATGGTTTGAGATGATTTATGAAATGTTTTCCATATACCATCCTTATGATCTGATATCGCCCCTCCAAGGAGGGTCAGGGAGCTGGGTGACCCTAGGGAAGACTCGGCTGAGACCGAGGGGCACGCGTAGCTCTATACATGACATCTGGGATGTCAGGCATTGCCTGCGATGGGTTATTCTACAAAGCGACCGGACCGTAGAGTAACTCTGGAGCAGGATTGCTATTTTTGGACGTTTGGGAAGTCAGGCATCTGGGATGCCGAGGATTGGTATGTAACGGTGGTTGATTGGATTTGTGATTTATGGATTTAGTAGACATTTGATTTGGATTTCTGTGTTATGGATTTGGGCAGGGACCCATATGGTTTGGATTTACTATTTTGGGATGAGTTCCCACATATTTGGATTTATGGTTTTGGGCTAAGGCCCTAATGATTTAACTAAAGTAAATGGTTTGATTATTGGTTTTCGAATGCATGCATGTTTTTTTAGTGATGGACATAAATGTCTTTATGAAATGAGTTTTATTAAATTATTAATTTTTCGTCCACTCACAGCTTTTAATGGTTTTAATGTCTTACAAGTTGATCGCGGATACAGGCTGTAGCAGACATCGAGACATCACGCTCCTCCACCGATAGTGGCGCGCTCTGGAAGCCAAGAATTTGCTGAGGTGTTGAGTTATCCCTTGTCTGACACTTCATGTCAGACGAAAGCATGGCACATGTAACGCCCCGAAAATGCGAAAAACGAAAAATTTGGAAAATTGGAGGAAAAGGACGATTTTGCCCCTAGAATTGGGCGAACTGTTGACTTTTCATTCGAGCGGTCAAATGGACTTTGACCGATGACTGTGACGTAGATCGGGACGTCACGAGTTCATAGACAGGTGGCACGCCCGATTCCGACATTTGAGGAAAAAGTTATGACGTGCGGAAGTTTGAGGGTAATTTGGTAAATGGGTCAACAAGGGCATTTGTTGAATTTTTGATCGGGACATTGTTTGGACTTTCCGGAAGTACCGTTGGATAGGTCGCGGAACGCTGAATCGGTAGACAGGCGACATACGTCAATCGGAGTCCGAATGAGAAATTTATGGGTCTAGAACTATGAGGGGCATTTTGGTAATTGTTCCAAGTAGGGGTAAAATAGTAATTTTAATGAAAAGGTGCAAGATATGGTTTAAATTGGCTAATTCAGCCTATGATGGTTTAAGGTGTGACACATGTCACTTGAATGGAAGCACTTAGTGGCACTTTTATAATTAACTACTTACATGAAACGGTTGATATGATAAGATGAATTAGCATATGGTGTTCATATATAACCAAAAAACAGAGAGAACACAAAAACCTCTCCCTTGATCGATTTGCAACAGAACAAGGAAACCAGTGCAATTGAGTGAACAATTAAATGTCTTTTGGAGTGAAAAACCGAAAGGGAAACAGAGACAACTGAAATGAAACCTTACTGAGAATACCCGAAAACTCACATAAGAACACCAATGTCGATTTTGATTTTGTAAACTGTTTCGAGGGAAATTGATTAGATATTCAGCTTTCTGGAAGCTAGAGGACTCGAACCAAATCAATTGGGAAGCCAATTGATTGTGAATTGATGAAGAACAGAACCTGCGACCTTTTGGAAAGGTGGAGCTTGAGTTCGATCACTTAGAGGTAATAATTCTTGAAATTGATTTCAGTTTCGTGCTTAGAATGAGTATAAGATACTTCATGTTCAATCAATTGAACGAAACAGTGTGCAATTGGGTAGAACCCGATTTCAGACCCGTCAGGTGTTCATCTTGAGTCGAGAGATTCTTGGCTACCTCGGCCTCCTCCAGTTCAAAGACGTACGTCCTTACCCTCTCCCTAATTTTCAATTTCGCTCTCTATTATGTTTTCTTTCTCCTTTTCGATTGGTTTTTTTCTCCGAGAAACAGAATAACCCTAGCTTCATACTGTTTTTTATTGGAAATTCGCAATTGAATTTGATTTGTGCAAGTATTTTTCTTTTAAGCTATTTCGTAATAAGGCGTCATCTGGTTATGTGATTTGCATATACATATATATAAACATATCATATTGAGTTGTATGATCAGTAAATAATGTTTGATTCTTTAGCTTCCAAGGAACTCAATTTTAGATTTATTTTTAAAGTGAAGAGTTTAATCAGTTGAGTCATTTCCATTTAAGTACACATAGATCAAGCTTCTGATGTTTCCCAGATCATAACATATTTTTATCGTCGTCATAGAAAAAAAATTATTATGAAAATATTTATCTTCATGAGAACCTAATACATATACATGACATTCTCAAATTATGGTTTTCTTGGAAATTTACATCCCCCATGAAATGTTATTCTGTTTACTAAAGGATTGCTAAAAAGCTTCTAACAGCAGACAAACATAGCGCATAAAGCATACAAGCATGAGAATTGCGACAGAGCTAACAAAGCCGAGAGTGCCATATTTTTTTATATTTTTTTTATAATAAACACACCAATCCATAACTAGTGGATTAAACTTTTGGTATTGCTCTGGTTACCAAGGATTGGTATTTGTATGGAGGGTAGTAAAGAAGGTGGCTCACTATTGAGGGTCTTGATTGGTGTAAACTAAAGTTGATAATGAAGTGTAGAAGACCTGGTTTAGGTGGATGAATATGAAGATGTGAGGTACAATATCTTCCTGAAGTGGATAAAGAATTTATGGGTCAGTGGATAAAAACCAAGTGAGCGTACAAGGGTTTCACTTATTGCATAATTGATCGAGGCTTTAGTATTTTTCCTTGCTTAAGCATCACAAATTATGAAGAAGCATGTTTGAAATTCATTGGTTTGACATTCTAGTTGTTGCAAAACTTGCATTTATCATGATCATGTATGCTGCTTTGTTGTTAGTCATCCGTAATCTATTATGTTCTTTTGAGGATTTTCTTAAAGTTTTATCTAGCAATTAATCTTCTGGATGTCTCTTTTTCCCAGCTCAATGCAAAGAAGAGCCCATTTCAGAGGACTTATGCTGCTCAGGTTTGTTTGTGTTCCTTAGCTTACTGAGAAACCACTTTAGCATTTCTAGCTGTGTATACTCATTATTTTGTTCGGTTGCGGATATGGTATATCTCATTAAAAGGAAAAAAATTCATTAAAACGTAGTAGTAAGATTAGAAGGAAACTGAGGGAAAATTCTGTACTTTATCATCAATTAACTTTCCAATAGTTTATGTTCTTTCAGAGCTTTTCAAATTATTAACACATATCTTTGGAGTTGTACTTTATCATTGAATATGCATGCCAATTGCCAATAGCCGATTGCCAAGTCGATCCCATGCCTCTGCTTACTTTGTTTAATTACCACCCACATCAGCTCCTTCTCCTTAATTTGAAAACTCTGTCCAATGTGCTTGCTTTGCTTACTTATTATTAGTATCATGTTGAAACAAACCTAACAAAAGCAATGTATATATATATATATGACGTATGCCATTTAGTAATTGAATTGTAGGGTAGATATACAATGCACTTCAACTAGGGAATCAAAGCGCGCTATTCCATTTTAGCTAATATTTTTTTTAATTGGATATTTATTGTAAGAGTAATGGAAAGACTACAACATGATCCTTTCTATTGCTGTGATTTTGGATCCTCGATACAAAATTCAGTTTGTAGAGTTCAGTTATAAGAGGTTGTATGGTCCTGCCTCCAGGGAAATGGCTAATGTGCGTGATAAGTTGTTTGAGCTATTTGACTTATGCATGTAAAAGTATTCTAAACCTACGGGTCCAACAAGTAGCTCATCATCTTCTCGGTTGGATTCCAATGATGTTGATATGGTTTCTAAAGAATGCATGGATGTAATGCAGGTACGAAATAATATCTAGTATACAATTTCTTACCATTCCTAATGATGGATAGCATTTAGGTACTAAAAAATCACATTCTAGCATGTCTTTACACATTGTTATTAATTTTGTGGTTGGATTCTAATGTTTTCTTCATTTTATTGTAGGTTCTGATTAGTTGCGGTGTTCTTGTGCAATTCACGAAGATCTAATCAATTTTATCACTTTTTTGTTGAAACTTTTCCCTTAGAGTTCGTTAATTAATCACTTAATTTTATTTGGTATTATGTACTATGCTTATTTTCTTTTGGAACTTAATATTACATTGATGATATTGTATTGTTGGTCATGGATACTAAATTATTGCATGTACTTATGAATTATGAATTATGAAGTTTGTTGAATTATGAAGTTCGTTGATGGTTGGTATAATATTTTAGTGAAAAAATTCTGCTTCAAATATTATGTAGGATATATGGTTAAACATGTTAAACAGGTTAAATGGGTTAAACAGGTTAAATGGGTTAAACAGGTTAAACGGGTTAAATAGGTTATTCAACACGACACGTTTAATAAACGGGTTAAACAGGTGGGTTCGGGTTACCAGTTTAATAAACAGGTCGGGTTCGGATTGACATGTTTTGACATGATTAATAAACGGGTCAGGTTCGGGTTGAGCTTAAATAGGTAAAATAGAGTACATGACACGACACGAACCCGACACGACACGACCCATTGCCAGGCCTATCGACAGGTACCAGTAGCGCTAGAACTGGGCGACCAGGTCGTGGTCGGCCTTCGAGTTCACGAACGTAGATCTTGAAAACTGTCATAGCGTGTTACACGATCTTGGTGTGACTGTAGCTGTTGTGATTATTAGTATCTATTGATATGTTGCGGTTGTGATGTAAATTTTTGTACCATTGTACTGTTATGCGTGTGTTTTAGCTTGAATGTGTTTGTTTTGTAAGTTGTACTGTTGTGTGTTTGTTGTATAGGTTGTACTGTTGTGTTTGTTTAATAAATACTGTGACCGAATTTCGGGGACGAAATTATTTAAGGGGGAAGGTTGTAACGCCCCAAAAATTCGAAAAACGAAAATTTGGAAAATTGGAGGAAAAGGACGATTTTGTCCCTGGAATTGGGTGAACTGTTGACTTTTCATTTGAGCGGTCAAACTGACTTTGACCGATGACTGTGATGTAGATCGGGACGTCACGATTTCATAGACAGGTGGCACGCCCGATTCCGACATTCGAGCAAAAAGTTATGACGTGCGAAAGTTTGAGGGTAATTTGGTAAATGGGTCAACAAGGGCCATTTGTTGACTTTTTGATCGGGACATTGTTTGGACTTTCCGGAAGTACCGTTGGATAGGTCGTGGAACGCTGAATCCGTAGACAGACGACATGCGTCAATCGGAGTCCGAATGAGAAAGTTATGGGTCTAGAACTATGAGGGGCATTTTGGTAATTGTTCCAAGTAGGGGTAAAATAGTAATTTTAATGAAAAGGTGCAAGATGTGGTTTAAATTGGCTGATTCAGCCTATGACGGTTTAAGGTGTGACACATGTCACTTGAATGGAAGCACTTAGTGGCACTTTTATAATTAACTACTTATATGAAACGGTTAATATGATAAGATGAATTAGCATATGGTGTTCATATATAGCCAAAAAACAGAGAGAACACAAAAACCTCTCCCTTGATCGATTTGCAGCAGAACAAGGAAACCAGTGCAATTGAGTGAACAATTAAATGTCTTTTGGAGTGAAAAATCGAAAGGGAAGCAGAGACAACTGAAATGAAACCTTACTGAGCATACCCGAAAACTCACATAAGAACACCAATGTCGATTTTGATTTTGTAAACTGTTTCGAGGGAAATTGATTAGATATTCAGCTTTCTGGAAGCTAGAGGACTCGAACCAAATCAACTGGGAAGCCAATTGATTGTGAATTGATGAAGAACAGAACCTGCGACCTTTTGGAAAGGTGGAGCTTGAGTTCGATCACTTAGAGGTAATAATTCTTGAAATTGATTTCAGTTTCGTGCTTAGAATGAGTATAAGATACTTCATGTTCAATCAATTGAACGAAACAGTGTGCAATTGAGTAGAACCCGATTTCAGACCCGTCAGGTGTTTATCTTGAGTCGAGAGATTCTAGGGTTTAATTTATGAAATTGAAGTCACAGATCGTTTATCGACATGGAATGGATGGTAATGAGTGAAAGAACTGGAGAAATTGGGGTCGAATTGGCTTAGACTGAAACGGGTTGCATCGCGGGTCGTAGGCTCCGTTTACCAGGTAAACGGGTGATAGGGACGACTGTTCATGGTTACTTTTCAGGCGCGTGGTGGCGGCGCGTGGTGGGGTTTCTGGAAAAGTGTCCAACATGTGTTTTATTCTATACAGTGTAACGATCATTTTGGCGTTGGTTTCGAGTCAATCGGATACCATCTCGATTATGTTTCGAGGGTCCGAAGGTTTATGTTACATTTTTAAATAATATTAAATTCCCGGAAAATTATGGGGAATTGATATGATGTAAATTGACTTGTTAGTAACCCTACATAATGATTTTGGACAGGCTTCGAGATTCCTGGCAAGTGTCGGAAATTACGAAAACGCGTGCAGCTCGGGAAGCGAGCGGTTTGGACGGTGTGTGAGTGGACGTTTGTTTTCCAAACTATGATGCATGCATAGTTAAATGTTTTACATGATTGATTGCATGATTTGACTTGCAATGTAGTCTTGATGATGTGGCATGCTTATGTGTGATTTAATGAATATTTTAATCGATCTTTCGAGCACGTTTTTTCGAGGAAATGTGCAAAGGGTATTTTGGGCTAGGCCCGGAGTCAAAAAGGTTTTGAAATGGATATTTTGACTTATTTGGTGGGTCAATGATGGTTTCTGGATGATGTTAATGTTTTCATTGTGATTTCACGGATTTACGTATACTTGGTATCTGAGCCTGAAATTCTGTCGGGAATGCTTATGACTTGATTTGAGGTCATGGATATGATTGATATGTGTTGTGGTATGGATTGTGATTGTGATTGTGGTTACTGGATACTAGATCATACTGGATGATGCGAGTGCAGTGCCTAGACGTGACTCGGATGTTGCGTGAGTGCAGTTCCCGGGTATGAGACGTCTAGAGGATGCGTGTGCAGTTCCCAGACATGATAGATATGACTCGGATGGTGCCTGAGTGCAGTTCCCGAGATTGGCCTACGCGTAGTGCGGATGTGACTGTGTGACTATTTACATTGATTGTGAACTTGTGCATAGTATTGCTTGATGTTGATTGTGATTACGTACTGGTATTGAGTACGAGTTCTGGTCTGTATGGCCAGGTGATTATGTGTTCGTATGTTTTGGCCTGAGAGCGGGGATTTAACTTGTTATGTGGTCTGGCTGGAAAGCCAGTGGTGGTGTTTCATAAGTTTTTCCCTATGCATGCAGGTTTGATAAACTGGAGGGTAAATGATGTCTTTTAAAATGTGTTTTAACGAATATATTTTTGTCCACTCACACTTTTCTGTTTTTGATGACCCTCCAGGCCGTGACACGACGTTCGGGGCTAACTGAGAGGCGGAGGCATAAGCGGCGATAATCCCTTGTCTAATAGGTGCTGAAGGATTATTTCAAGATTTCAGTTGACTTGTCAGACGGGAGCAGGACCGGGCATGGTTATCGAGGTCCAGTTGGGACGGGTCCTGTCAGCACATCCTGCGTTAATCCCGGGGGGATTTGGGATGGGTCGTGTCAATGCAACGGTTACTACTCTGATAATGTATCATATCTAACCCTAAGGATAATGTCACATCCAACCCTCCTTGGGCCTAATCACGCAGATTCACAGCGTTTCGGATCACGTTTGGCCCGAAATGTTTCCACTAACTCTCCTACTATTACCCTAATAACTAAGTTGATAACGGGCTGCTTCCACGCAAAGATATCACGTCCTCGACCTACGTGACATTCTAAGAGAAAATAGTGCTCTGATACCACCTTGACAAGACCCATCCCAATCCCCTCGGGATTAACGCGTGATGTCTCATGCTCTCGTCCGACACAAAGTGTCAGAAAAGGGATAACTCGAAATCTCATCCTATTCGGGGTTTCCAAAGCGCGCCAGGATCAGTGGAGGAGTGTGATGTCTCGGTCTCTACTACAGGTCGCATCCGTAATCAACCTGAAGGGCATTAAAACCATTAAAAGATGTGAGTGGATGAAAAACCAATAATTTAATAAAACACATTTCATAAGAAGACATTTATGCCCTTTACTAAAAAGAATGCATGCATTCGAAAACCAGTAATTAAACCATTTACTTAATTAAATCATTAGGGCCTTAGCCTAACATCATAAATCCAAGGTATGTGGGGACTCGTCCCAAAACCAATCATGTGGGAACTCAGCCCAAAACCAATCATGTGGAAACTCAACCCAAAATCAATCATTTGGGAACTCAACCTAAAACCAATCATGAGGGAACTCAACCCAAATCCATCAATATCGAATAACGAGTTTATCGAAATACAATTTAACCAATCCTTGGCATCCCTGATGCCTAATCAATACAATTGTCACGGTTTTCCAAGCTACGCGTGCTACTCGGGGTCTCAATCTCAAGTCTCCCCAGGGTCCACCCAAGCCAATGACCCGCAGATCAATGACCTTCCGTGGAGGTATTATCCATAATTGCACTCCTGATCATAAGCTGCACCTCAGAGCAGCCCCTCACAGGTAGGATGCCGTGACTACTCCGGGATACTACGAGATGTCCGGAGGAGACAATCTATACATAAGGATGGTATATGGAAAATATTTCATAAATCATCTCAAACTGTTCAAAGGGTCTATGCCCGGGATTTTCATAAAACCATCGTAATCCACAAACGGGTCTTGTGCCCGAAGTATAACTTTCATAAACCATTTCCACAATTCCAATTTCCAAATTCAAGGGACTCAGCCCGAAATTCCATTTCATAAACCAACTGGACCTCAAGCCCGATAGTACAAACCAAATTGGTCTTCGGCCTGATGCCTCATTAAATCAAATGGAAACCAAGTCTGGTAGTTTACAAATCAAATGGGTCTCAAGTCCGGTTTCATATTTCCAAATCCGAAATCATACCATTGAACCATTATTAAAACCACAATCACGTAGAAACACAGTATAAAACCATAAACCTTGAAATACATGCAAATACGTGAATACTTAATACCACAATCAAATCCATCATAAATCACATATTTAAAACATATAAAATAGTTATGCATGCATCATATTTAGAAACCAATGTCCACTCATAGACTGTCCTAGCTATCACCTCGATACATGTGCTATAAGCCTTCCGGAGCTAAATCACCATCACCGGAACATCCGGACCTGTCCAAATCACACTCGAAGGTCACTAACCATCTATATAAGTCAATAGGATAAAACCCCAAAACTCCCAAAAAAGTAAACGAGAAAAGTCAACATGTCCCGGACACATTTTTCGAGGTGAAAAATCTCGATTTGACCAACCAAACGATCTCCGATCGACCCGAAACCACCATTATGGGATCCAAAACGTCAAAACCTTTAAAATGACACTAGTTTCACCTCGAAATTCGAGCCTATGCGCCCCCACGCGCGTGGTTAACATGAAAGTTAACTTTGGAAAAAGTCAGAGGGTCAAAAATCAACGAGTTAACTCGCTAGTCAACGGGTCAACTCGCCGGTAACTCGCTGAAATTTCTTGCTGGAAAACTCCATTGATGCCCCAAACTTCAAACTTCGATATCTCACTCGTTTTTCAACCAAATTCGACGTTCTACCTATGTAAATCCATCTACTCGAGCCAATGATAACAAATATAAACCCAAAAATTGCAGGAAGTACCTGGTTTTTAAAGTTATGGCCATTCAAAGTTTCAGCCAGAATTCCAGTCACCTTTGACGTCTAAATCCGTCCAAAATTGAACCTACATGCTCATGGGAGCTCAATGAACATAACCCTGGGCTTAGAATCGATCAACAATCATTAAAACCAAGTCCACCATTTTTTAACTAAAAATAGGATTTTCGAGTTTACCTTCGAAACTCCGGCCACCGTGCACAGAAATCCTTGTCGTGGCCACCATTTGGTTCGTCTCAATGTCCTCTCCAACTTTCATTCACGGGTCACAAGAAAATGATGATGATTGAAGGTTGTTTCTGTAATTGTTTTTGTGTGTATGTTTTAGGAAGAATGAAGATGATGCACGGGAAGGGGGATAGAGGGATGAGTGAAATAAATAAATTAATTAATTAAATGGACCAATGGACATAGATCCACAATTTAGGGACACCCATCAATGGGATGAGTGACACTTGTCACTCATCCAAGGACCCACATTCATTTAATCAACCAATCAGATTTAATATTTAATTAATTCAAATCCTGAGACATTAATTATACCAATTTCAATCTCATGACCATAACTTCCCCATTAGACGTTTGATTTTGACATGTCGCCTGTTTACGGACTCGTGACGTCCCGATCTAAGTCACGATCATTGGTCCCAATCCCGAGACACTTGTCACTCGTGACGTCTCGATTAATGGGTCAAGAGTCAACATTTTACCCAATTTCAAGGGCAGGACGATCATTTTACGCCGTCCGCCTGAATTCTCTCGACTAATTCCCGATTAGTCACAGTAAATCCATAATTAATTAATATTTAATCTCGATATTCGGGACGGGTTGTTACACCATTAGCACGTGCAACACTTTCAATAGGTATCTGCAGAACCTCGTCAAGGAATGACATTGCACCAAATACATCATTGTCAAGGTTGCAAAGCATCTCAGTGATGAAGACCTTAAGGAGTTTGATTCGTAGGTGATCCAGATCAATTCCATAATAAATGAATAAGACTTCGCGTCAATTTATGTATCTATTGTATTATTTTCTTCAATAAAATTATCAAGAAACTTGAAATTTTACTTAGATAAATTTACATGACAATGAAAAACCACAAGGCTTCCTCTGGGAAGCAACCAATCCTTCCTCCAAGACGCACTACAAACATTTCTATAGAAAAGATTCAAGCCTTCCTCCAGGAAGTAACCAAGTCTTCCTTCAGGAAGCAACCAAGTTTTCCTTCTGGAAGCAACCAAGTATGCATTCGGAAAACATAATCTTCGCCCAATGAAGTGACAAATTCTTTGCCATGCGAAGAATCAAAACTTCGCCTTGCGAATCATCCAATCTTTCACCCAACGAAGCGTCTAATACTTTACCTTGCAAAGTATCAAAGCTTTTGCCATGCGAAGCATCAAAGCCATCAACCTGCAAACCATCTAAGTCTTCGTCCTATGAAGCATCGAAGCCATCACCTTGTGAAGCAACCAAGCCTTTGCCTTGCGAAACATTTGAGCCATGACGTCAACATGTGATGTTAACGGGTGATATCAACAGCCACGTTAGCATGCATGGGCCCATTGCATAAGGCACAGGGTTGATCGAAGTTCGTTTCGAGGTAGTTTATGTGTTCAAAGTAACAGGTTGCATGTTTAGGACGTGTGTGCTATCTCAGGTTGCATGCTCAAAATGACAAGATTTTGTTTAATGTTAGTCACCCCTAATTATTACTTTAACAGGTTAGGACGCTCTGAGAACTTGTGAGGACCGTACAATTCAAGAGTGCGCTAACAGTTTGATTTTGAGTGGACTTTTTGTTTAGTAAATTGAGATGCTTGCATATTTATATGTTTCTATGGTTTTATTGTATGGTATGGATTACAATGTTTTGAATATGTGATTCTAAATGTTTTTGGATAATTGCCTGATTTTAGAATATATATTCAAGATAATGATTTCTAGACATAGATTATTACATATTATGGGAAAACCGGATTTTGGGCTCAAGTCCAACTTATAAACTGTTTTGGGCTTTTATGGGTTATTTCAAAAGCAAATTAAATGATATTATGTAAACCTTTTTTCCTAGTGTGGTCATCCTCATGAGATTGGATCTCTATTTTGGACATCCTCAGAGTTGGACTACGTAGATTACCAAACACCGACTCGGACATCGTCCGAGTTAGACCCATGTGTTCCAACGAAGTTGGACTCTGTAGATTCCGAGACTATCTATGCATAGTACATGTTGGTAGGCTGGCTGGGCTAGTAAGGTTCAAAGTGTGACTATTATTGGTTATTGTGTCCAGGTTTTCAAAATGCTTATAGACAGGGATTTCAGGGAAATGTGGGTCAGGGGGACTTATATGCTCTACATGATTTTATTGGTCCCATAGTTTATTTTTTTAATTATTTTATCTGAAATCAAGTGTTTATTTGACTATGCATGCATGTTTTATAAACCGGAGGGTAAAAATGAATATTTTGGAAATATTTTCCAAAATCATTTGTTTTTGCCCACTCACAATTTCATGGTTTTTCATACCATCCGAGTTGTACCTTGTGACGAGGGCTATCTATAGGCTAAGGGTTGAAATTTTAGATGGCGCACTATCTTTAACCAGAGCAGAATTTTGGTTATTTATCTTTTACCTAGTTTGCTCTTTATAACCGTTGTTTAATGGTTGACATGTGGGTTTTATCCCCTGTCTAACATTATTTTCGCATTTATCTTGCGACTATGGGTACTTTCAAAATTTTAAATTTTTGTGTTAGACAGGAGCAGACCTTTTTACGAGTATCAAAGTGAATTTGGGAAGGGTTTTGTCAATTTGGTATCAGAGTACTAGGTTATTTCCTATAGACTGCAGACTTGGTGTGCATGGTAGCTTTTGAAGTTCAAAAATTAAATTTTAACCCTACTTCCCATCCCTCAATCCAATAAATTTTTAGTACATTTCTAGCTAATTTATTTTAAATATCTTATTATTTTGAAATTTCTCATCCATATATAATTGAAGGATATAAACGTCGATTTCTCATGGTATGCAAATAAATTAGTTCAAATACATATTTCTAGCCTATGGAAGCTATTCTCTCCTCCGTGAAAGCGTCTTCTCAATTGTGAGAATCCCATCTTACTAGTAAGATGTCTCATTCCCCCCACCAAATTCTGCTATCATATCAGAGTAAATACATACCAACCAAAATCACATCCTTATTAATTCCATTATTATGAATTCGCCCAAAACCATTACTACATCTCCTCCTCAGGCACAAGGACTTTATGACCTTAAGCCTCCATGCAAGGACCCGTCCCGAATTTTGTGATTAACAAGAATTAATTAAGGATTAAGTAAGGATTAATTAAGGATTAATCAAGGATAATTAGATGATCGGAGTAAAATTAAGATTTTACCCCTAAAAGGGTAAAAAGTTAACTTTTGACTTGGGAAGTCCAATGCACATGGATTGAAAACCATTACGTAGATCGAGGAAATACGAGTTTGTAGACAGGCAGTACATCGAAATCGGACATCTTAAGGGAAAGTTACGGGTCACAGAAGGTTCGATTGCATTTACGGTTGCACAGTTTTCAAATGGGTTTGTCTTTAGTGGGCCCCAAAATGTAAGTTTTGGGACCATAGGATGAGTGACACTTGTCACCCACCCTATGAACCATTTGATTTTATTCATGCAACCATCATCATCTTCATTTCTTCTTCCTTCATTCATCCAAACCCATACCCACCTCCCTAAAGCATCATCTTCTTGCTTAACCACAGAGAGACTGAAAGCATGAGAGAAAACTGAAAGGACGACGAGGGACGGCGGAGCAGTCGCGGTGGTGGCCGAAATCACGAAGATCAAGGTAACCCATGGGTTTTTAGGAATTTGGGTTATGGATTTTGATGTTTTGGATCGATTCTAAGGCCTTGGTTGTGTTCTTGGAGCTCATAACGAGCATGTAGGTTCAAAAAGGGAAGGTTGTGGAAGACGGGAGTGGCTGGAACAAGAGTTCAAAGTTTGGCCGAAACTTTGGGTGGCCATATCTTCACAACCAGGTACCTTCTCTCAATTCTGGGTTCTTATTTGGATTTCTTGGCTCGAGTAGATAGATTTCCATATATAGAACGTAAGATTTGGTTGAGAAATGAGAGAGTTATGAAGGTTTGAAAAATTGGACAAAAATGGAGGATTCCAGCCACCAGCGGCCGAACCAGACAGCGGAGCAAGGCGAGGATGATGACGTCATTAATGACGTCAGTGTTGATTTTGATGACATCAGCGTTGGCTTTGATAATATCGGCGTTAACTTTGCTCACATCAGCATTCACATTGACCGTTGACGTTAGCGTTGACCGTTGATTTTTCGTTGGCCAAACTTTGATTTGTGCATAAGGGCGTGTGTGCACGAATTTCGAGGTTAAATTGATCTTGTTTGAAAGGTTTCAACGTCCTGAATCCAATGATGGTGGTTTCAGATCGATCAGAGATCGTTTGATAGGTCATTTAGAGGTTTTTAGCCTCAAAAAGCGTATTCGAGACACGTGTACTGTTCCGGGATAGTTAGGGGTCTTTGATATGGACTTGTATAAATTGATAGTGACCTTTGGAAGTGATTTGGATAGGTCCAGACATCCCGGAGAGTAAGGATTAGCCCCGGAGTGGCTTACAGGGCGGGTTTCGGAGCGCGCAGCTTGGACGGTCTGTGAGTGGACTTTTTTTTATAAAATGATGCATGCATAACTGTTTTATATGTTTTATGAACATGATTTGAGACGCATAGATTGCATTTGATTTAAATATGATTTGTTTGGCATTTTCTTAGAAAATGCGATATTGCACATAGTTCAATATTTCTATTTTTATATGATATTTGGGCTTAGGCCGAGTATTCTACGTTGCATGAGATTTATATGATTTTGATGCTTTCACAGAGAAGCGTGAAACCAAGGATTTGACTATCGGTTTTGAATGATTTCACGGAGATACGTGAAATCAATATTAGAGCTTGAGTCCCAGTTGGATATGGACTTTGACTTGGCTTACAGTTAATGGGGATTTGGAAAAATGATTTGAATAATCAAATGGTTTTCGGATTTGGAAATGCGTTCGGGCTTGTGTCCCAATTGATTTACGGTGTGACTTAGAGTATAGTCAAACGTGAAATGTATCGGGCTGTGACCCAATTTTGAGATTTATGAAATGATATATCGGGCATGTGACCCATTTGTGGATTTGATGGGATTCAAGGAATCCTGGATTTACGAAGTGTTTCTAAACACTGTTTTTATGATGGTTTTGTGGAAACTGATTTGATGAAATTATATCCGGGCCTAGACCCTATTGAGATGTTTTGAGATGATGTGAAATGTTTTCCACATTACCATCCTCTATGATGTGATGATAGCCTTCGGACGTCGACCAACTAGTGGGATGTGTGATCTTGGAGAGGTCACGGGGACACTGCCTGCAAGAATGTCAGAGATAGACATTTTGCAAACGTCAACCATCTTGTGTGATGTGTGATCCTGTAAATGTCATCGCTCAAACGTCGACCATCATATATGATGTGTGATCTTGAGTTAGAGCACCTAGACGTCGAGCCACGGGCTCCGAGCCTGGTGTATATTAGGATGTGTGATCCCAAGCCGCACGTGTAGCACTGAGATCATGACTGGTGATGATGTGAGATGATTAGATATTGGATAAACAGGATTGGTGAACATGTTTTCATGAGACTCCGGATGTGAGTCTATGTTCGAGCAGATGCCCTATTGAGATGTTTTTACGAGATTGTTTTGGGATGAAATCCCACGTGGTTTTGATTTGGGTTGAGACCCTATGTGATTTGGTTTTGGGCTGAGACCCTACAAAGGAAATGGATTTGATTGAGCTATGTTTTCACTGTATTTTGATTTGAAAAGCAATACGATTTGCTTTTAAGAAAGTATTTGAAATAATTATTTTCTGATGCATGCATGCTTTTAAGTGAAGGGTATAAATGTTTATTGATAAATTGTTTTAAACTGATTATTTTTGTCCACTCACAGCTTTTATGGTTTTTGACACCCTTCAAGTTGATCGCGGATGCGGGTTGTAGCAGAGACCGAGACATCACATGTCACTGTAAACTCCACAAGTCACTATACACTCTAGTAATCCCGAGTGGATTGCGATTTTATCCCTTGTCTGGCACGTGGTGTCAGATAGGAGTAGAGCACATCCCACGATAATCTAGGGGGATTGGGATGAGTCATATCAGTTTGGTATCAGAGCACTAAGTTTCTCTTGTGGCGTTGTGCATGTGCCAGATCTGATGTCTTTACGATAAAAATAGTATGTCATCAACCTGATAGTGATGGTAAGAATAGGAAAGTTAAGTGGGAATAGACCCCATATAGATTCTGTTTGGCATGGGATATCGTGTTTCAGTGAGGTCCAATACTGAGTAGGGCCGAGCGGACCCCAAAGAGGGCTGAGTATGACGACTTTTCTGAGTTATGACCGATGATTGGTCTGAAACTAGAGTGTGGTTGGACAAGTTACCAAGAGAGTGGTACTTGTGGATTGGATCCCGGAGTAGACCGATTAGTGGATCATACGCGTTGAGCAGACTGTATGGACGTTCAGTTACACTCATAAGAACATGGTTTTGTGAGTCTTGAGCGATTGGTATAGGTGGCAACAAGCTTCTTGGATTGGTCTACACGAGGTTTGTGGCATACATTGTTATCCATGTGTTGGTGAAGTTATGTCGAAAGGCGGAGTTCCTCCGACATGAGCAAAAGATTTGATGGTTGCTCGGTACGAGCAGAGGTTGGTGATTTTGTCAAAGTATGCTCATGGTTCAGTGACGACTAAGACGATGAGGATTCACTAGTCGTGTCGGGTCACCGAAAGGTGAGGTTCCTACATTTAGTGCAGAGGTATGTGATTGTTGTTCTGCATGAGTGAAGGTTTGGGGTTTTAGCTCGGTTCGCACTGTGTGCTACTATGATAGAAACGATGAGCCTTGGTCAGTGGCATTGTGTCGAGATGCCACATCATCTCCACTCAGATGTGATTAGTGAAACCCAATGAAGATGATTGAGATGAGTTAGATGGAATCCAACAATGATCGAGATGAATGGATAGAATCTCACCAGCGATCGGATTATTCCGGATGCAGTGATCGAGGAGTGGGATAGAGAAGATCCCAAGAGGTCCGGTTGAGATTACAAATATCTTTCGAGTTCGGTTGGATTATTGGACACACATACTGTACTTGGAGCAGAAGCAGGTGTTTTTTCTTTCCTTGGCAAGTGTGCACGAGTGTTGCGTGCAAGAGTTGACTCCCTAGGATTGGGTCGTGCGAGCGAGTACTCCGACCAATACTACGTTGGGTGTAGTTTGGTAAACTGATATTATTACAAGTTGGATAAGGTGGTAAGACATATTGTTTTCTAGGGCACGTGGTTGATGTCTGAGTGGGGGAAGGCTTAGAGGCCGGGAAGATACTATAGGATAACTGTTTGGGATGTAGGACACATGTTGTGATGTCCCTAGTTAGCTCAGTGAGCTTGGAGTGAGATGGTTGTGCCGAGTTTCCCGATGAACCATTCTGACTAAGTCCTGTAACAAAACTTAGTGGAATTAGGATTCAGTTGACTTGGAATGTCACTGATGGGAAAACCAATGTCCCTTGTCAAAATTCGTTGGAACTTCAAGAGTTAGAAATGACAAGGCAGCTTGACAATGTAAATATACTTCCTTATCCTAGAAGTTCTTAGTGAACTTCTCATCACTCATTGAGGTATATGCTTGTAAAAGTTGAGCTGATTTGAGGAGTGATACGACCGTGGGAAGAGCACTACAGTATCTATCAACAGATAATATGGGTTGGTTAAAAGTCCATATCAAGAAGCAAAAAAGACTTCCAAATTGGGTTCAAAAAGGGTGTAAGAGCTTAACACCCAGGCTGTGGGCCAGATTTGAATGAGTTGAAGAACGAAAGGTGACACCATCACCTAACGTGATGAGTGAGTACCAGATTTGGTGAACCCGCGTTGGTGTTCTGGGTCATTGGTTGAGAGAGCTAGTGTGGACCCACCGATGACCAGGTTAGTTAAAGATGGTCGAGACTATTGAGGACCGAGATAGAAATGGATCGAGGGAATCGCGGTAAGTACAGATCGAGGCGATTGAGGATCGCAATAAGTGCGGGTCAAGAGGCGTATCAATCGAGAAATTTTGGACTAATTTGGGTTATGGAACAAGAGTGGTGGATCAAAATGATCGAGATGATAGAGATAATGTTGGATTGGTGTCGGCCAACCATGATAGTTGAGATTGGATTCGCTCAAACTGGATGAGTGTCATTGATTGTCGAGTGGAGGTTTATCCCCGTACTTGTAGTATGTTAACGGGGATTGACTCTGAAGGGAGTCAATCTGGTATGAGATTTTACTAGAGGGAGCAGAATGTGATCACTACTCTAGGTTGACTGTTCCGGACGTTAGTGGGAGTTTTGCCACGATGACGGTTGGGCATGAGAGTTGGACCCACTATCTCCCCGAGAGATCTGCAGGATCTTAGAGATCACGGAGCCTTATGTGTTGGTACTCCCTCGGAGTGGAACTCGAGGCAGAGGAGACGGCTGGAGCTGGTTGATAGATGTTGAGGATACGTTGAGTATCATTCAGAAAAAAATGAATAGTCGGTGCCTCGAGTAGGATGTTTGCAGGCTCGTTATTGCTCCAAATGGAGAGATTGTACTGGTGGTAGATGACCATGGAATGTTGCTAGACAGTGTCCCAGTGAGACACATAGGCTGAATTAGCGGTTTATAACACGGTTTTAGGATCCAACCCTTCACATCATCAAGATGGTAGTCGAGGTGGGCCACCAACAGGTTCGCGATTGGTGAGCCTTGGTGGCTTGAGTAGGTTGACCTTTGGAGGGAACCAAGGAACGAGATTGGTTAGTAAATTGATTGGCTATCTCTGGAGTTGGTAGGGTGACCACGAGGGCTCAAAGAGGACGTTGAGTATAGTGTGGTTTGTCCAGGGTAGAGATTAGACAGACAGGTTTCCGTGTTGGATTATGATTGGCATGTCAGCCATATGCTAGACAGACTAGGTCTGAGATTGTGGGGATGTGAGGATTTTATTGTGGATAATGGTACGAGGTTGAATGTTGCATGAGTGTAGTTTTTGAGCAGGCCTGAGTAGTGCCTTCGTGATTGTTGTGATGTGGGTGCACCTGTGAGTAGTGTACGTGGGACAGCGTAGTTGTTGTGTGTCAATCATCTGATTGATGTGGTACAATCATCTGATTGAGTTCGAGATGGACATGGTATGATAATCGGACGGGGTCCGATGTTGATTATACATTGAGTACAAGGACTAGACATCGAATACTGTGCGTTAGTACAGAGTGGCTTGAAAGGGTTCAATGACTGTGTGAGCATGGAGCTCAAGGCCATGATGGGCCAGAGGAACCTTAGTGATTTGATTGTGATAGTCTCGACTAGAGCAAGTATTTGATGGGGTCCAAGTACACTCAGGATGAGTGAGATATCAGGTTGTGTAACGAGAGGATGAGTGAGATGACAGTATGAGACTCCTCTCGAGTTAGGATCACAACATTAGTAGCTGAGTGACACAAAGTACGGTGTTGGGACTCGAAAGCGAGTCAAGTGTATCGCTAGTGACTCGAGTAGTCACAGTGGAGCCGTGAGTGATCGGCATGAGATGACGGTGTTTCGTGGGTGTGATTAACGGTTGGAAATCGTTGAGTGAGACATAGGACTTATGATGCTAGGCAGAAGCAGGATTGTCAAATCGAATGCTGAGCAGAATGTCAGCTTGGATTGTCAGCCGAGCAGGACGGTAAGATTGACTTGTCATTTTGGATTCTAAGCACACATGCGTATGTGACAGATGAGATCGACGAGTGTCAATGTCTCGTTTGAGACTTGAGTTGAGTGTTGGGATCTCTAGTGACAGTTGGTCATGGACTTGTTGGATACAGTAACAAAGGATGAGCTAAGTTTCAACATTGACTGTCAGATTGTAGTTAACATCGAGTGACGTTGATGTTGGTGCATACTGCGGATAAAGGCTCTCATGTGTACCTCAGATTGGAGGCAGGATTGGATTTCCGTAATTTTGGTCCGGATGGGAGTCCATTTGAATTTCGAGGATGAAATTTTTTAAGGGGGGAAGATTGTAAGGGCTCATCCCGAATTTCGTGATTAACAAAAATTAATTAAGGATTAAGTAAGGATTAATTGGGATTAATTGAGGATTATCGGACGATCGGAGTAAAATTACAATTTTGCTCCTAGAAAGGGTGAAAAGTTGACTTTTGATCTGAGAAGTACAATGCATGTGAATTGAGGACCATTACGTAGATCGAGACGATACGAATCTATAGACAGGCGGTACGTCAAAATCAAACATCGTATAGGAAAGTTACGGGTCACGGAAGGTTCAATTGCATTTACGGTTGCACGGTTTTCAAATGGGTTTGTCTTTAGTGGGCCCTAAAATGTAAGTTTTGGGACCATAGGATGAGTGACACTTGTCACCCATCCTATGGCCCATTTTATTTTATTCATGTAACCATCATCATCTTCATTTCTTCTTCCTTCATCCATCCAAACCTGTACCCACCTCCCTAAACAATCATCTTCATCACTCCATCTTCTTGCTTAACCACAAAGAGACTGAGAGGATGAGAGAAAGATTGAGAGGACGGCGAGGGACGGCGGAGCCGTCGCTGTGGTGGTCGGAATATGGAAGATCAAGGTAACCCATGGATTTTTGGGAATTTGGGTTTTGAATTTTGATGTTTTGGATCGATTCTAAGGCCTTGGTTGTGTTCTTAGAGCTCATACGAGCATGTAGGTTCAAAAAGGGAAGGTTGTGGAAGACAGGAATGGCCGGAACAAGAGTTCAAAGTTTGGAGGCAGGATTGTATTTTCGAAATTTTGGTCTGGATGGGAGTCCATTTGAATTTAGAGGACGAAATTCTTTAAGGGGGGAAGATTGTAAGGGTTCGTCCCGAATTTCGTGATTAACAAGAATTAATTAAGGATTAATTGGAATTAATTGAGGATTATCGGACGATCGGAGTAAAATTACAATTTTGCTCCTAGAAAGGGTGAACAGTTGACTTTTGATCTGGGAAGTACAATGCATGTGAATTGAGGACCATTACGTAGATCGAGATGATACGAATCTGTAGACAGGCGGTACGTCGAAATCAGACATCGTATAGGAAAGTTACGGGTCATGGAAGGTTCAATTGCATTTACGGTTGCACGGTTTTCAAATGGGTTTGTCTTTAGTGGGCCCCAAAATGTAAGTTTTGGGACCATAGGATGAGTGACACTTGTCAACCATCCTATGGCCCATTTTATTTTATTCATGCAACCATCATCATCTTCATTTCTTCTTCCTTCATCCATCCAAACCTATACCCACCTCCTTAAACAATCATCTCCATCACTTCATCTTCTTGCTTGACCACAAATAGACTAAGAGGATGAGAGAAAGACTGAGAGGACTGCGACGGATGGCGGAGCCGTCTCGGTGGTGGCCGGAATATGGAAGATCAAGGTAACCCATGGATTTTTGGGAATTTGGCTTTTGGATTTTGATGTTTTGGATCAATTCTAAGGCCTTGGTTGTGTTCTTAGAGCTCATACGAGCATGTAAGTTCAAAAAGGGAAAGTTGTGGAAGACGGAAGTGGTCGGAACAAGAGTTCAAAGTTTGGCAGAAACTTTGGGAGGCCATATCTTCAAAACCAGGTACCTTATCTCAATTTTGGGTTCTGATTTGGATTTCTTGGCTCGAGTAGATAGATTTCCATATATAGAATGTAAATTTGGTTGAGAAATGAGAGAGTTATGAAGATTTGAAAAATTGGACAAAAATGGAGGTTTCCAGCCATCGACGGCCGAACCAGACGGCGGAGCACGGTGGCGCCGGTCGTCGACGATAACGTCATCAATGACGTCAGCGTTGACTTTGGTGACTTTGCTAACGTCAGCGTTGACTTTGACCGTTGACGTCAGCGTTGACCGTTGACTTTTCGTTGACCAACTTTGACTGGCGCATGAGGGCGCGTGGGTATGAATTTCGAGGTCAACCCAATCTTGTTCAAAAGGTTTCGACGTTCTAAATCCAATAGTGATAGTTTCAGGTCGATCAGAGATAGCTTGATAGGCCATTTAGAGGTTTTTAGCATCGGGAAACGTGTTCGGGATACGTGTACTGTTCTGGGATATTTAGGGGACATTGATATAGACTTGTATAGGTTGATAATGACCTTTGGATGTGATTTGGATAGGTCCGGACGTCCCAGAGAGTATGGATTAACCCCGGAGTGGCTTATGGCGGGGGTTTTGAAGCACGTAGCTTGGACGGTCTATGAGTGGACTTTATTTTATGAACATGATTTGAGATGCATAAATTGCATATGATTTAAATATGATTATATTGCACGTAGTTTGAGATTTCTATTTTATATGATATTTGGGTTTAGGCCAAGTATTCTACATGCATGAGATTTATATGATTTTGATGGTTTCACGGAGCGGCGTGAAATCAAGAATTTGACTATCAGTTTTGAATGATTTCACGGAGATGCGTAAAATCGATATTGGGGCTTGAGTCCCAGTTGGATATAAACTTTGACTTGGCATACAGTCAAAGGGGATTTGGAAAAATGATTTAAATAATGAAATGGTTTTTGGATTTGGAAATGCGTTCGGGCTTGTGTCCCAATTGATTTACGGTTTGATTTAGAGTATAGTCAAACGTTAAATGTATCGGGTAGTGACCCAGGTATGAGATTTATGAAATGATATATCGGGCATGTGACCCATTTGTGGATTTGATAGGATTCGAGGATTCGAGGAATCCTGGATTTACGAAGTGTTTCTAGACACTGTTTTTATGATGGTTTTGTGGAAACTGATTTGATGAAATTATATATGGGCCTAGACCCTGTTGAAGTGTTTTGAGATGATGTGAAATGTTTTACACACGACCATCCTCTATGATGTGATGATAGCCTCCAGACGTCGACCATCCAGTGGGATGTGTGATCTTGGAGAGATCACGGGGACACTGCCTACAGGAATGTCAGAGATGGACATTTTGCAGACGTCGACCATCCTGTGTGATGTGTGATCCTGTAGATGTCATCGCTCTGACGTCGACCATCATGTATGATGTGTGATCTTGAGTTAGAGCACCTAGACATTGAGTCACAGGCTCCGAGCCTGGTGTATATTCGGATGCGTAACCCCAATCCGCACACGTAGCGCTGAGATTGTGACTGGTGTTGATGTGAGATGATTGGATATTGGATAAAGAGAATTGGTGAACATGTTTTCATGAGACTCCGGATGTGAGTCTATGTTCGAGCAGATGCCCTATTGAGATTCTTTTACGAGATTCTTTTGGGCTGAGATCCCACGTGGTTTGATTTGGGCTGAGACCTTATGTGATTTGGTTTTGGGTTGAGACCCTACAGAGGAAATGGCTTTGATTGAGCCATGTTTTCACTGTGTTTTGATTTGAAAAGCACTACAATTTGCTTTTAAGAAAGTATTTGAAATTCTTGTTTTCTGATGCATGCATGCTTTTAAGTGAAGGGTATAAATGTTTTATTGATAAATTGTTTTAAACTGATTATTTTTGTCCACTTACAACTTTTATATTTTTTTATACCCTTCAGGTTGATCGCGGATAGGGGCTGTAGCAGAAACCGAGACATCACATGCCACTGCGGACTCCGCAAGTCACTACGCACTATGGTAACCCCGAGCGGATTGCGATTTTATCCCTAGTCTAGCACGTGGTGTCATACGGGAGTATAGCACATTCCACGATAATCCATGGGGATTCGAATGGGTCTTGTCACTCCATCTCCAGTATTTTCTACACTGTAGACTTGTTATTAGCCAAAGCCATGTCTTGTGTGATCAACCACCATACTTCATTCCTTGATACAAGCTGAGTCTTTAGAAGACGAGGTACCAAATATGGAACACGACTACTCAAAACCACCATACAATAAACTAAAAATCCATTATAAAGTGGAATGAAAATTCCCCCAAAAATCCACACCTAACCATCAGTATCTGAAGTGTTCTTATATGGACTTTCAAATTCCAACATCATAGACATGCATATACTAGCCAAATTTCTAAAACACTTTCCCACCCAAAATCATGAAAACTCCAAATACCAGCACCAAATAGTGAACTCACATACCCACCCACATTTTGTCGCATCATCCTCACGCACTGATATTGATGAATTGAGTGACCAACTTTATGAGTTATTGGGCATCTCCCACCTCGAGGAAGGACGTGCGCTGGGAAAGGTTATCCTTGCTCAGAAGTAGCCCAACAAAATGAGATGTTAGAAATATCCTTCTTGCTACCTAGAAGTTTCTAGAAGAAAAATTACATGGGTAAAAGATAACATGTACTCAATTACGGTTGTTGAGGAAGTCATGGAAAACAAGATTCTAGGAGTCTGCCCCTAGTCTGTGAACAAGTGCTGCTTTGCCATCAAACGGTCACCCATGAACTGGCTCTCGAGCAAATTTATATGGATGTGGTCCACTTCTTTGTTCAAATCAAAGGTATCATACTCAATCTTTGTCACGAGTCAAACCTGAGGAAGCTAGGAAGGAAAGTGGGTGAAGTTATTGACCTTGATGAATCAGGTAAGCATAAAGGCTTATTGAGAGTCAAAATGGTGGTTGAAACTATAAACCTTATTTTCCTTGGCTTTTATCTTACTAGGCTGGAGGGAATTTAAAAGATAGGTCAAATTCTAGTATGAGAGGTTAGCGGATTTCAGCTATAGATGTGGATGGGTGGGTTACACTATGACCGAACGTAGAGAAGCAGTAGGAAAGGAGGAAATCTATGGTGAATGGAATAAAGCTAGGATTATTAGAGAAATCCAAGACTCATGCCCCCAACCACGCCCCCAGACAGGAAAGAGATTGGCTAGAACCCCCAAAAATCAACCAAAAACGGATAGCATGTCGCTGACAGCAGAGGCGGCACGTGAAAAAGGGCAGGTGCAACACTTCCTTCCTATGATGCTGCACTCTAACATGCAGACAAACCATGCGACCCTTCCAGAAGGTAAACTTGTGGAGTCAGCGGAGACTTATACGTCAAATTCTGAGAAGAGGCATGTTGTCAATAAGAGGTTAGTACCATGTAACTTTTCTAACACTAGTAATGTACCACAGGTCTACTTCGATCCTCGTACCCACGAACTAGCGACGTGATTCACATGGACTCAGAAAAACAGCCTAAGGGACCCACCTTTCAATACAAACTGGGTCAAACAATTTGGAAATGTGGGCTTGGGCTCTTGAGGTGCTAATTTTGGACTAGACTTAGGCTTGGATCATGGAAACAGTAAGACAAGGAATGATGTCAGGCGGCCCAAAACACGAACGAACTAAACAATAAGGTAAAGAATGATGTCGGGGTTACGTTAGATGTTCCCTTATTAAGATGTCTTAAGGAGAGAGTCCACACAAAATGCAAAAGTCTTAAATTCCCCTGATGAGAAGAAGTTTAGAGCCACTGGAAAGTATAAGCTGACTTTTATTAAAGAGCCTAAAGAACACGCCATGGACAAAATTCTGAAAAAAAAAGATTAGAGCATGATAGTTTGTAGAAGGAGAAACAAATCATTTGAGGTTAATACTTATCTCTTTCTTAAAAACAGTTTGCTGGTTGCTTTTGAAAACTATTTTTACAAAAAATTATTTTAGTATATAACTATTTATTATAAAAGTAGAGTAAAAACAACTTTTCAAAATAGTATAACAGAAATAGTTTTTCAAAAAACAAAGCAATCTCAAACTGGCCCTAAGAAGGGTTTGTTATGTACATTAGGTGGGTTTTTCCATAAAAAAAGGTCCATTAGGTGGGTGTTTTTATGACATGACTTGTCCCTTAATACTGTGAGAATCGGATCGAACCTGCTTTTGTCTGACAATTTTTGTCATACAAACGATATTAATTTCTTTAATTTATTAATTTTCACACTTAAGTCCACACTTGCGGGGTACCGCCCACATCCGACCTATTACCCCAACAAGGTGATGGACTTTACTAGATCAACCATAAACAATCCTTTAATGACTCACATAAGAAAAACTCACTAATTACTCTTTCTTCTGTGCACCTTCATAACTTTATTAATATTCCTACTTATCGTTATAAATCTCTTTAATACCTATATTCAATCGGTCAAGAGGACCTTTCCATAATAATTAAGGTAATTAGTGTCATAGATGTACTAATAAATTTTTATAAATCCAATTCCTTAATTACATATACACATATAGTAAAGTCCTTAATTACATAATTCTAATTCCTTCATTATTTCCCTTTTCATCATTATATTTCATATCATTACAACATCACAGCATCACATAATATGATCGTAATCATATCATCATCGTATGTGATCATCATCATCAAGCATCAACATATTAATATCAAGAAGCATATACACTTATTGTTCATATCTCAATTAATAGTAAAATTACATAATCCCCTTCATGAAAATAACTTGTTTTTAAGGGTTTTTAATAATCAATTTTAACCTTAAATTTATATACTCAAATTCATTTTTAATAACTGTTCATTCCAATATAAACATACTATATAAAAACATAGTAAATATAAACATAAACCATATAACCATATTAAATATAAACATATTATCTTAAATTAAAAGGATATGATGATGATAATGATATGATGAAAATTTGTAGATGATGAGATCATATGTGATGATGATGTTATGATACGAGGATAATATGATGAAAGTGATGATTGACTGTTTGTTATGCACGTTTTATGAAGTTTTATTCAAAGGAAAATTTAGGTATAGATCTGACTTTGGAAATTGTGAATTTGTGTAAGTACGGTGAAACACAAGTTTTATACGTGATTTTGATGATGTGGGATTGTTTATAATTTTTATATGATTTTTGGATGATTTTACGGAAATTATGTTAAGTTCAAATTCCAATTTTGAAATGGTAATTTTTGGAAGCTTTGATACCAAGTTGACAGGACCCGTCCCTAAATCCTGTGAAAACCTCATAAACATATACTCGAAATTCATTTAACATTCAGTCAAATCAAATTCCAAATTGATGTTTAGTCCAACCACCAAAATGTATGTAATGATCCCATTAAATCACCAAAAATTCATTAAAACATAATTCCTTTATCATCATATTAATCATGTCAGAAAAATAACTAAAACATGAGGCTCATATTTTAAGAATAAAATATCCAATACCCAAATTTTGATGCCAAATTGACAGGACACATCCTTAAATCTTGTGAAAATTGGACATGCCCTACTCCTGTCTGACAATTCTTATCAGGCAAGGAATGTTTCTTTAATTTATTAATTTTCACACTTAAGTCCACAGTTGCGGGGTACTACCCACATCCGACTCACTACCCCAACAAGTTGTGGACTTCGCTAGATCAACCATAAACAATCCTTTAATGTCTCACATAAGAAAAACTCATGAATTACTCTTTCTTCTTTCCACCTTCATAACTTTATTAATATTCGTATTTATCGTTATAAATCTCTTTAAAACCTTTATTCAACTAGTCAAGACCTTTCCATAATAAGGTAATTAACACCATGGATGTAATAACAAATTTTAATAAAACCAATTCCTCGATTACATATAAACATATAGTCGTCCTTAATTACATAATTATAATTCCTTCATTATTTCCTTTTTCATCATTATATTTCATATCAATACAACATCGCATCATCACATAACATGATCGTAATCATATCGTCACCTTATGTCATCATCATCATCAAGCATCAACATATCAATATCAAGAAGCATATGCACATATTGTTCGTATCATAATCATGTCAGAAAAATAACTAAAACACGAGACTCATATTTTAAGAACAAAATATCCAATTTTCAAGCTCTGATACTAAGTTGATAGGACCCGTCCTTAAATCCTATTAAAACTGGGTCGACCCTACTTTTGTCTGACAATTCTTGTCAGACAAGTGATATTTTTTTAATTTATTAATTTTCACACTTAGTTGCACACTTGCGTGATACCACCCACATCCAACTCACTACCCCAACAAGTGGTGGACTTTGCTAGATCAACCATAAACAATCTTTGAATGACTCACATAAGAAAAACTCACTAATTACCAAGTTGTAAGCTTGAAAAATAGTAATAATAATAATAATAATAATAATATAATAATAATAATAATAATAAATAGTAATGATGATAATAAATTAATAATTAATAATAATATGAATGATTAATTAAAATATTTCGAATTGAGTACTATGCTCATGAGCATATAGATTGTTAGATGATTTGAATAAGAAGATCCTTTTTTCATGTTTAGATGACCATTTGGTGCTATTTCAAATATGTTTCGTGTTACTTTCTGCAATAATTTTGGTATGAACTTAATAATTAATTAAAATCAAATAAAATAAATAATGATAATGATAGTGATGATGATAATAATATAAAATTTTAATATTTATGATATATATTTATATTAATATAATATAATCTGATCAATATAATATAATCAACATTTTAATTCGGTAGAGCACTAAGCGCATGATTAAATAGTCAGTTTATTTAATGGACATATTAGAGCATCTCCAACAGAGTAGCCAAATTTAATTTTTGGACAAATTTAACCAAAATTTTATCTAAAAGCTTCAAAATGAGCCGACCAGTTAAATTTAGGGTAAATCATTGTTACACCCTTAATAACTTTTACTTTTATTTAAAACCTTTAATGCTTGTATATTAAACAAAATAAGACCTTACCTTAAACTTTTTTTTATTCAAAAGTCCATAAATAGAATTTGTAAGTAATAAATTTCACATCTACCATTTTATATCTTAATAAATAGGACGAGCGAGTTATTGAAATTCCTTTAAACAATTAAAAATAACATTGTTTTTTTTTTGTCCTCTGTGCTCCATGTGTTTGACTTATTTGACCTCTTGAGCCCTTTATTATATTATGCATATAATAAATATTATATATATACTATATATATATTGTATATAGTTACAATTGAATGTTTTCTATAAAATAAAAAATAAAAAATAAAATATGTATTGTCTAGGGTTTCAACGGTAGGGTATAGATTTTTTTTTGGGGTGGGGTGGGGGGGAGGGGGGGGGGGGGGGGGGGGTGCTTGAGATGGTGGTTGAAAATCCTACGAAACTTTACGAAATTAACCAAATTATTTAATATCAGAAGATAAAGAATTTTGAAATTTAAAAGTTTTTTAAAGAATTATTGTTTTAAATAATCTTAGGTAGATTTGATATTCATATTACTTTTAAAATGAGCAAGTGAAAAAAAAATTATAAATAGGAGTAATGTTTTCATAATCCTCAATATAATCTTATAATTTTTTTAAAAAAAAGTAATGTTGAAATCATAATAGATTTTAGTAAGTATTTTTTAGATTGTTCTTGGGCTAGTTGACAATTGGATGACATTAGTTGTAATTTATATAAAAATTATGGTCTATTTTAAATTGTATAGTTCTTTAACTAATCAAAGGACCTGTGAGTTTAATTTTTCTATATACAAGTTTTTTAATAAACTTATATATTAGTAAGGATCTATGAGTTGATTGTCCTTAAATTTAATCCAAGTTTTAACTTTTTTAATCTAGCTCGCTACATTTATTGTCCTCTCTTCTTCGTTTCTTTCCCGCAGCCATCACAGCATCGAGAAAAAAAATGTAGAATAATCCATTATGGGACAAAGAAAAAAAGCAACCACCAAACTTCCAATACAAAAATTGCAGAATAACAACTAAATTGAATCCAACAAAATTTGCAGAACACACAACTCATAATCAAATTGCATAATGATACTCTAAACCTCACCAATATGCATCTACAAGACCCTAGGAGTACGAATCTGGACTTAGATTCTTGAGAATCTACCTCAATTGAATTAAATCAGGTCGGCATCTTTGAACACCGCTGGCTATCGACACTTGATTCACTAACTCTGAGCACTAATGATCGTGAATGAGGGTAAGGTTAGCTTCATCATGCCTAGACAAATAGATTGGGACTAATCTCGTAATTTGAGTCAGCTGGAAAGTCATCGATCGACGATGGTATCATTGTCTGGATTTCACAGCCATGCTTCGTCTTCTACAGTGAAAGTCGACGGCGGAAGAGGGCATGGTCATATTCATCTCGTTGAGGGGAAGAATTCAAATGGGATGGTGAGGCTGATTTTGGCTAAGACTAGGCACAGTGATGGCTGTGGATGTTCATGGTTGCGAGTTGACGAGAGAAGGAAGGGGATGAGCAAGATAAGGGGAAAAATAGGTAAGAAAAGGAAATTAAAAACCTCTCCGTCGTGGGAGTTTTCTCTCTCCATCGTGGGAGTCTCCTTCTCCTTCATGAGAAATCATTACCTCCATCCCATGCCGAAACATCCATTAATTCCTCTATTAAGTTGGGTCTCTTCCACTTTTGAATGAAATTGTGGGTTGGTGGCTGCCTGATGCCATGCTTCGTCTTCTACAGTGAAAGTCGACGGCGGAAGAGGGCATGGTCGTGTTCATCTCGTTGAGAGGACGAATTCAAGTGGGATGGTGATGCTGATCTTAGCTGGGACTAGGCACGATGATGGCTGTGGATGTTCATGGTTGTCAGTTGACGAGAGAAGGAAGGGGATGAGCGATATAAGGGGAAAATGGATAAGAAAAGGAAATTAAAAACCTCTACGTCGTGGGAGTCTTCTATCTCCATCATGGGAGTCTCATTCTCCTTCGTGAGAAATCATTACCTCCATCCCATGCCGAAACATCCATTAATTCCTCTTTTAAGTTAGGTTGCTTCCATTTTTGAATGAAATTGTGGGATGGTGACTGCCCGATGAGATTTGGGTTTCTGGGTTGTGGTTTGAAAGGGTTTCAACAAATCGATCGGTTGCAGCAAGCTATTGGAATAATCAAACATAGTCAGCCGTTTCTGTTAAGTCTGGGTATTATATTACTATGAAGTTACTGAAAAATGGAGAGTTTAAGTGGAAACAGGGTTTGAGAGAGTCTAGTAGTATGAGTCAGCATCAATCTGAGTTTTGGGATTCCATCTGGCCCCTTGGTATGCCTCCTAAACTGCAGATGTTTTTGTGGAAATGTTGTAACCAATTCTTGTCAGTGCGTGCTAACTTGGTGAAACATCGGATTTTGGTGGACAATATATGCCCTCATTGTGGTGAAGAAGAGGAAACTCAGGTACACCTATTCCTTAAATGTGAGTATGCTAGGAGTTTCTGGTTTGGGGTGCCCTCTGCAAATGAATTTTAGATGTCTTGATGGTAATGATTTCATATGGTACTGGAAATATTTCTTGAAGTATTATGATGGCATTGGGAGGCAGAACTTTGTTATGCAACTCTTTCTGTTTGGGTTGTGGCCTCGATGAAAGTGTCGTAATATGCGATGCTATAATGATATTTTTGTTGAGCCTATCACTGCCATCCAATTGATGATGGATCATATTAGCGAGTTTAATAAGGCCAACCATGCTAATCCTCCCTTGGTACAAGCTGTCCAATTACATGTGATTGGAAGCAAAGTTAACCAGAGTTGGAGCAGACCTAATGGCTTTGTGAAGGTGAACTGTGATGGTGCATTTTGCAAGGAGACTCACCAAGGCGCTTATGAATGGGTTCGCAGATCCTCTCTTGGGAGCTTCATTGCTGCGGGTGGAAATGGGCGATCTCCCTTGTGTCAGTGCCTTACATGCGGAAGCCCTTGCCCTTCGGGCAACTATGGCTGTATGTGCAGATTATGATTGCAAAAAAGTAATCCTTGAGACTGGCTCTAAATTCTTGGTAGAATGTGTCACAACAGGGTTGAGGGTTGATGCTAGTATCGAGGAAGCTCTCTTTGATATTCTCGTCATGCAACCCCTATTTGAGTCAGTTAAACTTAGATACACTTCGCGAAAGCACAATGTTGCAGCTCATGAAGTTGCGATTTTCTGTAAACATTCTATGCGTTGTTCTAGATGGGAGGGCCTCAAGCCTTCTTGGTTATTTGATATCTTAGTTAAAGATATAAAAGTTTCGATTCGTCTTTATTAATAGCATTCTTACTATTTAACAAAAAAAAAAAGATAAGGGGAAAATGAGAAGTAATATAAAAGAGTGTTTTAATTATTGGTGGGTACTAGCTAGTAATAATAAAAACAATAATAGATGGTGTTTTAATTATTGGTGGGTAGTTTTTTTCTGAAAAAAAAATAAAAACAAATAAGATAAAATAAATAATAATACTAAAATTTATAATTATCTTAAAAGAATTTACTTATGAAAAGTTTTAACGAAATTTCTACAAATTACTCAATATAAATTAAAAAAAAAAATTCGTTTTCAGCGTGAATGATATCAAAATATTTGTCGATATTTTTGTGAAAATAAATATTTTCATCCTTGATCATAGGTAGATTAATACTAGCGGTTAAAAATTAGTCATTAAAAACTAGCCATTATAAGAAAAATATGTGTTATATGTTCTAATTTGAAAAAATAAATTTAATATTCGGTCAAATATATAATCTGATTTTGGTAGTTATAAAAATTGAGTAACTATTAATAATTTTTGGGTCATTCTAAGTAAAATCTGTCTAAAAATTTATCTAATTTGATATAGACATACTCTTAATCTATTAAATTGGAATATTTAATATAATACAGCTTATCAAGTGAAATTTGAGTGTAATTTCTTTTGAGTGGTATACGGTCTCGATTTTCGAATTTTCACAAAGAGAGTGGTAGCCAGGCCTTCGGTTTCCAAATAAATGAACCCAATAGCTAAAGTATGGGCCTCCAACGGTCTACGGTTTCTCAAGCCGCTATATAAAATTGGCCTTCGTCCCCAAAAGCCACCTAATGCAATTCCCCCCAATTATCGAGTCTCAGAGACCTCCTGCAACACTTCCAGTCTCAGCGTAAATAACAACTTAACTTGACAATTTACAACACCAATTCCCAAAGTTCACCAACAAACTCTACCCGCTTTCTAAACCCTAAATTTCGACTGAAATTCAATTTATCTTCTATTTCATGCCCGCGATCCCTTCCATTTGCACCACAGCAGTAAGCAGCAGAGCTCCGGCTGCTGCTTAGAGGTGCTCCCGGGAGTAGGAGAAGTGGTCGCAGAGTCGTCCAAGAAGCGCTTTGTTCTGAAATTTTAGAATACTTGATCTCGGAGCGGTGCGTCTTAGTGGTTTCTTCCCGGGAAAGCTAGGGTTCTTGGTTCCTTGTTCTACTAAGCCGCCATGTGCCCGGTTCAAAATTTCGAGCAACATGCTCGGCGTCTCGTCGAGCCCGACCTCCGTACTCTCTCTCTCTCTCTCTCTCTCTCTCTCAAGCATAATTCCAACTAAGATTTTGAACTCTAAAACCTCTCTTTAGCATCTGAGTAAAAGTTATATAATTTTGAAAGATTTTAATCAAACAAATCATTAAAATTTGAACTAAATCTTTCCGTGCATTGGTAGTCCAAAGGAAGAACTTTGAGATAATGTGTTTTCATTAATATCGAACCCAGTATTATTAAAACTAAGCTCAATTCTGATTTAAGTATTGGTTCATCTATGTGTGATCAACGATGTTTTAATATGTTACTGTTTGTTTTGTTCCTCCTTACTTGGAACAGCTATTCAGACGAGGCTTCAGATGGCAATGGAAGTTCGGGACAGCCTAGAGATTGCACACACGGCCGAATACTTGAATTTTCTAAAATGCTACTTTCGTGCATTCTCAATGATTCTTGAGAAAATTACGAAGCCACAGTTAACTGATAATCCCGAACACAAGCTCCGAAACATTGTGGTGGAGATTCTCAATCGTCTCCCCCACAGTGAAGTACTCCGTCCTTTTGTCCAGGAACTCTTGAAGGTCGCAATGCAAGTACTAACCACTGACAACGAAGAGAATGGCTTAATATGTATTCGTATAATCTTTGACCTCCTCAGGAACTTCAGGCCCACTCTGGAAAATGAAGTTCAGCCATTCTTGGACTTTGTTTGCAAGGTTTACCAGAACTTTAAATTGACTGTTAACCATTTCTTTGAAAACGGAGGGATGCGTGGGGAAGATATTAAGCCTGTGGATACTTCTTCTGATCAATCATTGAGTGGCGGTATCACTGGTGGTAGTATCGTTGGTGGTAGTATCGGTGGTGGTATTGGTGGTAGTGGGTATTCTGTTGGTGGGCAGCTTAACCCCAGTTCCCGTTCTTTCAAGATAATTACGGAGAGTCCCCTGGTGGTAATGTTTTTGTTTCAGTTGTATAGTCGACTTGTGCAGACCAATATTCCTCACCTGTTACCTTCGATGGTTGCTGCTATATCTGTTCCTGGCCCTGAAAAGGTTCCTCCGCATCTGAAGAGTCATTTCATCGAGTTGAAAGGTGCACAGGTGAAGGTGAGCTGGTTTTTCTGTTGAGTTTATATGTAATTAATGTTCTTCCATGGGGCACTATGGTTTCTTACATTTCCTTTTTGGGCTTATTTTGTTTTCAATTCATTGCCCAACCGGTCCATGTTTTCTTCATTAATTCTTTACTAATTTGTTTCTGTGCTATTGCAGACAGTTTCCTTTTTAACATATCTGTTGAAGAGCTTTGCTGATTATATCAGGCCGCATGAAGAGAGCATATGTAAAAGCATAGTCAATTTGCTAGTTACATGTTCAGATTCTGTATCAATTAGAAAGGTAAAGATTCTTGTCTCAGTATATTTTTCTCAACTTGGAGTTTTTCTTCCTGTAGTCTGAATCATAAATATGTTATTGAATGCAGGAATTATTAGTTGCCTTAAAACATGTTCTTGGAACCGATTTCAAGAGGGGTTTATTTCCTCTAATTGACACACTATTGGAAGAAAGGTAACACTCTTAACTCAATCCTACGGAGACGTCTAAGTGCTAAAAGCATGATAAAGAAACTTCATTGCCAAGTGAACATCTTAGATTAATACAAAATCATCATATAATGAAGAAATCATCCTCCTGTTAGTAGCCTTAAAGCATGTTCCTGGAATAACCTTTATGAATTCATGTGTAAACATTAATTATTATGTATCAAAGAGATGTACACAAAACTCTCTGCAAAGGATAGGTGACGCCCAGAATTTTTTTTTATCCACAGTGTAGGTGCTTCTGCCTCCATCTAGATGAGAATCCTGCTGGAAAGTTCACATTAGTTGCTGTCAGATTAAAATCGTTCGTTTTTTGCCAAGAATATTTAAATAGTTGGTTAACTTCCCATTATTTGGTGTCCTATATGCTAAGATACTGAATATTGGAAAATTTAATTTTGTATTATGCACAACCCTCCATTGGACTGAAGTATTTAAAGAGGTATAGAAGCTTTTTGTTCAATTGAATAATTAAGATGTACAGCAGTAGTTGTGTTTTATACAGACCTAGACTAGACCTAACTAGGAAAGAAATAAAGACAATCTAGACTAGGAAGTTTATGCATCAGGAAGGAATCAGTATTGATTCCTGTTAATTAATCCTGGCAGATCAGGAAGATTGGATAATCAATCTTCTGTGATCTGGTGGACCCGTGGAGGATCCTTAATACGCCCCTGCAAGATGGAGGAGCCATCAGCGATGCCGATCTTGGTGTGCAGTAACTGAAACTGGGGTCTAGGCAGGGGTTTGGTGAGAGCATCGGCCAGCTGGTCATCAGTAGATATGTGGGACACCTGGAGCCGACCACGGGTGACATGATCACGAACAAAGTGATAGTCAATGTCGATATGCTTCATGCGGGTGTGAAAAAACAGGATTGAAGCAGTAGTAGGTAGTTCCAATGTTGTCACAGGAGATGGTTGGTGTGGCGGAAAGGGTGAGGCCCTGCTCACGAAGGAGGGACTGAACCCAGATCAGTTCTGCTGTGGTGGATGCCACAGCCCGATACTCTGCTTCAGTGGAGGACCTGGAGACTGCACGTTGTTTCCGGGAACTCCAGGAGATAAGGTTGCTACCTAAGTAGACCAGGTAGGTTGTTGTGGACTTGCGGTCATCCTGGTCCCTAGCCCAATCAGCATCCGAATAGGCATGTAGAGAGTGAGTGACGGCATGGAGATTGGAGGTGGTCTTACGGTGGAGGTGTAGGCCAAAAAACAGAGTCCCCTTTAAGTAACGAAGGACCCGTTTGAGAGCTTGCCAGTGGAGATTGGTTGGGCCATGCATAAATTGGGAGAGTTTATTGACAACAAATGAAACATCAGGTCGTGTCAAGCTTAGGTATTGCAAACTCCCGACAAGGCGACGGAACAGAGTTGCATCTGCTGGTGGCGAGCCATCATGCAGGTGCAATGGAGGGGAAACCGCCAAGGGAGTGGCCACAGGCTTGGCTCCATCCATGCGGGCCAAGTGGAGCAGGTCATGGATATACTTGTGCTGTGATAGGAAGTCCATGTGCAGTAGGAATGACCTCCACGCCTAGGAAATAGTGCAGGTCACCAAGGTCCTTAACAGAGAATCGGGTGGCAAGAGCTTGGATGAATTGGGAGAGGAGCGTTTGATTGTTCCCTGTCACAATGAGGTCATCAACATAAACCAGAAAAAACAGAGTGCTGGAACCTTGCCTGAGGAGAAAGAGGGAGGTATCTGAGCTGGCGTGCACAAATCCTTGTGTGAGCAGGAAGGACTGAAGCTCTGTGTACCGGGCTCGGGGGGCCTGTTTTAGGCCATAAATGGCCTTGCGGAACCTGCACACGTGTGTGGGATGCTGCTGGTCCACAAACCCAGCAGGCTGGGCCATGTAGACAGCCTCATGGAGAGTGCCGTGGAGGAAGGCATTGTTGACGTCCAACTGTCGGATAGGCCAGCCACTGGTTACAGCCAAGTGTAGGACCACACGGATGGTGGTTGGCTTGACCACAGGACTGAATGTGTCCGTGAAATCCACTCCCGGGCACTGATGGTACCCTTTGGCAACAAGGCGGGCCTTGAAGCGGTCTATGTCACCAGTATGTGTCCGCTTAATACGGAAGACCCACTTGTTCCCAACAATATTCTGACTTGGGTGAGAGGGAACAAGCTCCCAAGTCCCATTCTTTATGAGAGCATTCAGCTCATTGGGCATGGCTGCTCGCCATTCAGGGTCTTTCTTGGCTTGAGATACACAGGTGGGCTCGGCCAAGGTAGGTAGATGGTGCTTGGTGGCGGTGAGAGCATAGGAGGGAACTGGTTTTACAGTTCCTGTTTGAGTATGGGTTAACCTAGGATGGGTTTTTGTGGGTTGGAGGGAGGGAGGATTCAGGGGAGGTGGGGGAGGTCGGGGGCGCCTGGTGTAGGTGCGCAGGGGAGGTTGCTGGGGGGCACTAGTGGTCTGAACAGGGGCAGCAGGGGCTGCGGCAGAGACAGGGGCAGCAGGAGGGCTGCTGGTGGCAGGGAGCAAAGGTGCAGGTTGTGGGACAGGAGCAGGGGGGCGATGCTTCTGCAAGTTCCTGCAAGGATGATGTGTCGAGAGGGTCCCGTTGGTGAGCAGAAAATTGCGCTGGTGGCAGTGACGTGACAGATGGCGGGGTGGGGAATGTGTGTGACAGGAGGAACAGTAGAGAGCCATGTGGTGGAGGTTTCAGGGGACACACTAGTGGAGGTGGAGAGGGAGGTGGTGGAAGGGAAGGTGGTCTCATCAAACTGGACATGACGGGAGGTGTAGAGTTTGCTGGTGGATGGGTCATAACATAGGTAGGCACTTTGGTGCAGGGAATAGCCGAGGAAGAGGCAGGGCTGAGAACGAGGCTGCAGTTTGTTGGAGGTATATGGCCTGAGCCATGGATAACAGAGGCAGCCAAAAGTCCGGAGTTTGGCATAATTGGGAGTGGCATTGAAAAGAGCAGTGTATGGACATTGGCTTCGTAGGAGAGGAGTGGGGAGGCGGTTGATAAGGTAGACAATAGTCTTGAAGGCATAGGACCAGTAGGTGAGGGGGAGGCGGGCTTGATGAAGGAGTGTGAGACCAGTTTCAACAATGTGTCTATGACGCCTTTCGGCTGCACACACCATCAGTGTAAAGAGAGATGATGGGTGAATTAAAGTACTTTTCAACCAAGGTTTTGAAGTCTTTGAAGGTTGAATAAACGTCTGATTTTTTTCGAAGTGGGTACAGCCAGGTATATTTCGTAAAAATGGTCAACAAGGATAAGATAGTAGGAAAAAAACCATCGATGGAGGTGTAGGGGGCAGGTCCCCCACACATCACTATATATTAAATCCAGAGGATGAGTGCTATTTAAGGAGGAAATGCCAAAGGGTTGGCGATGACTTTTATTGCAAGCACAGGAATTACATATAGGGTCTGGAAATTTGGAAGAAAAATGAACATGAAACTGACTTAAGACACGTTTGAGGGTTTTGGACTGAGGGTGACCAAGATGACGATGCCAAAGGTGAGGGGAAACTGTCACGGCCACCATTGCTTGAGGTTTGTGAAGAGAAACCGATGACCACTCGTACACATCATCCTTACTCGGGCCTTGTAGGAGAACCGTCCCCGTGCTGAGATCCTTCACATGAAAACAACCAGGAAACAGTTCAATAGAGGTATTATTCTGTTTATTAAATGGGAAATGGAAATTAAGTTTCGGGTCATGGATGGAGCACCATCGGACATTTTTAAGATGGAAAGGGGGGGGGGGGGGGGGGGGAGGAAGTAAAGTGGAGCCAGTGTGAGTAATAAGGAGGCCATTACCGTTGCCAATGATGATCTCATCTAGACCATTGTAGCTGGTAGTATCAGAAAGGTGGTGGGAGCTGGTTGCTACATGATAGGAGGCTCCCGAATCAAGGAGCCAGCCTGGGGAGGAGGCCTGAGGTGGCTGGATTGGCCAACCGGAGGTGGCGGGGCAGACTGCTGAAGGTGAGGGCAGCGCTTAGCACTGTGGCCTTGAGTGCCACACCATTGACAATAGCCACGATATCCAGTGGGCTGGGAGGATGATGAGCGACGGGAACTGTCATTGGACTGTTGGTGGGACCGGTTTCCAGAGAAACGGTGGGTGTCCATGGGCTGAAAGTTGGACCTTTGGCCAGAGGAGCCCCTAGTGTTGCGGTTGGAGGAGTAACCGCGAAAGGATTGAGTTGGGTGAGCTGTTATGGGAGGAGTGGGTGCTGCGTGGGCTGCACGTTTGGAAGCAGCCTCATGCTGAACAAGCATGTCGTGAAGGTTTTCAAAGGGGTCATTGGTGTCCCTGAACCGCACAGCTGCTGCAATTTCTCTAAATTCGGGTCCAACTCCATTAAGAACATGGAGGAAGTAAAGTGGAGCCAGTGTGAGTAATAAGGAGGCCATTACCGTTGCCAATGATGATCTCATCTGGACCATTGTAGCTGGTAGTATCAGAAAGGTGGTGGGAGCTGGTTGCTACATGATAGGAGGCTCTCGAATCAAGGAGCCAGCCTGGGGAGGAGGCCTGAGTGGCTGGATTGGCCACCGGAAGGTGGCGGGGCAGACTGCTGAAGGTGAGGGCAGCGCTTAGCACTGTGGCCTTGAGTGCCACACCATTGACAATAGCCACGGTATCCAGTGGGCTGGGAGGATGAGCGACGGGAACTGTCATTGGACTGTTGGTGGGACCGGTTTCCAGAGAAACGGTGGGTGTCCATGGGCTGAAAGTTGGACCTTTGGCCAGAGGAGCCCCTAGTGTTGCGGTTGGAGGAGTAACCGCGAAAGGATTGAGTTGGGTGAGCTGTTATGGGAGGAGTGGGTGCTGCGTGGGCTGCACGTTTGGAAGCAGCCTCATGCTGAACAAGCATGTCGTGAAGGTTTTCAAAGGGGACATTGGTGTCCCTGGACCGCACAGCTGCTGCAATTTCTCTAAATTCGGGTCCAACTCCATTAAGAACATGGAGAAGAAGGTCATCATCAGACAGTGGTCTGTCAATGGCAGCCAGCTCATCTGCAAGAACCCTAATTTCCTGCCGGTATTCAGAAACTGGGCGGGAATCTTGCCTCAGAAGGGTCAGCCGTTCCTTGAGGCCAAGGACACGGGCCCGGGCTTTGCTGGCATAAAGGTGAGTGAGCCGTGACCAGGCAGTGGCTGAAGTTGGTGCAGCGACAATTAGTTGAATCACCTGAGGGGAGACGGAAGCCAGAATGGCATGAAGCAGGAGTTGATCCTGACGAACCCAAAAATCATGAAGGGCTGTTTCTGTGGTGGGTGGGCAGGGCCGAGAGCCATCAACATAGCCCATGAGATCATACCCTCGAAGCAGGGCATTGAATTGAGCTCGCCACGGAAAGAAGGTGGGTGGCAGTAAGCTTGACGGGCAGTTGGACTGCAGTGTTGATGGTGACGAGGGTGGGAAGATTAGGGTTTGGTTCACCGGCGGTTGGTGGGAGGGTGGTATTGACTGGGGCGGCCGTGGGTTTGAGCAGCAGCAGCGGTGGGTTGAGCGGCCATGGATTAGGGTTTGTGTTTTTGGGTTTTTTTTTCCTAGGGTTTGCTCGGTGGAGCTTTTGGAGCTCTGATACCATAAAGAGGTATAGAAGCTTTTTGTTCAATTGAATAATTAAGATGTACCGCAATAGTTGTGTTTTATACAGACCTAGACTAGACCTAACTCGGAAAGAAATAAAGACTATCTAGACTAGGAAGTTTATGCATCAGGAAGGAATCAGTATTGATTCCTGTTAATTAATCCTGGCAGATCAGGAAGATTGGATAATCAATCTTCTGTGATCTGGTGGACCCGTGGAGGATCCTTAATAGTATTGTTGTCATCCCTGCATTTCTACTTTGCAGTGTTGACTTGTACTTTCAGTTGCGAGCAAGAATGACTTCTTTCTGATCTTAAAGAAGTAAGAATAATGCTGTAGCCGACTTCTGCTGCTGCTGTTTTTAACCTTTTTCCTCTTTAACGTTTCAGGGTTTTGGTTGGAAGTGGACGAGCCTGCTTTGAAACATTAAGGCCATTGGCATATAGTCTACTTGCAGAGATTGTTCATCATGTTCGTGGTGACCTCTCTTTGTCACAGGTATTTCCTTTGCGTGATATGTAATGCAAAACTAGATTGCTGTTATCATCGTGATATGTATTACCTTCCCTAAAATTGTTGAAATTTCATTCACTCTTTATCATACAGTCATACTTCTTTATCATCATCCTGAAACGATGCATTTCAATAAGGATTTATATTGACTTGATTGTTTCCCTTCTGCTAGATGAGAGCTGACTGATGGTTTAGTGGTTAATGTGGGGGAGTTCTATGTTGATGGTTTTTGGCTAGTTTTTTGATTTCCCTGTGTGTTTTACTTTATCTTAGGTGTACAACTTGGCCATATCCCTTGTACTTTATTTCATTTTTTTGATGATGATCGTTTTTCCCATCTAAAATAAACTGATTTAACCTGAATCCTATAAGGAACTTTGTTCAAGCTGAAGATACATAACACTTGGCATTTGTGCTGCATTATGATTATGCTTGCCAATAAGTTTATTATGACCCATTACTGTTTTGGGATCCGGATATGCGGAATGAATCAACTTCCATGTGATACCCACGGTATAATGCCTAAAGTTGTTGGAGATCTGAGTGGCAGGATTTGCAGGGTTATTCTTGTCTGAAGAGGCATGCTACTATCGAATTTCAATTTTATCCTCTTATCTATGTTTTTGTGTGTTTTGGTGTCATGATTTCCCTTCTCAAGTTATGGAAATTTTATGGATTGAGTAAATACATGATCTTGTATGTAAGGATGCTCTTTACTTGGAAATGAAAAAAATGGAAGAGAGACAATATTAATCACAAGAATTTGTATGTTGTGGATTACTTTCGAGAAAAAAAAAATGAGTTTGTATACTTTGATGGAAGCATTAAAGTTGGAAGAAGGTGCAGATGTAGACAAACCGTTTTATAATACTTCCATTTCAAGATTTTGTTCTTTGTTTTCTCTTTTGTTGATGAACTGCAATATTCAATTTTGGCCATCGAGAAGAATATATCAAAGGCTAACTAAATAACTAACGGTAAATCATAGAAAATAGAAGATAAAAAAGTAGGTATTAGAGTATATTCGTCGTGTTGTAACACATGGTACTTAATCTATCTCATGATCTTCATGATTTTTACATTTTTTCCAGTTGCAAACTTATCTACTGTAGTTATGTATTCTTTGGGTCATTATCTATCTGATAGCATTGCTTGCATAACAGGTTCTCTGTGTGTGTTTTATTTTTCCCTGTTTGTATTCTTCCTTTAATGGTCAATGCCCCATTTAACATACTTTTTTTCGACAATGTGATACTTCATGTTTGTCTTACATTTTATGTCATACTTTAGTCTCTCGTGTTTGCATAATATCTACTAACAAGCTTATGTTATATGCTGCAGTTATCTAGAATCATATATTTGTTTTCAAGCAACATGCATGATGCTTCATTGTCGCTGAGCATTCATACTACTTGTGCTCGCTTGATGCTGAATCTGGTGCATATGATAACTCTACTCTTCAAGAGATTTAAGCTTTTTTACTATTTTCATATGGGTATCAGTTTGATGTATAAATTTCATGGTATACAGGTAGAGCCTATATTTGAGAAAGGTGTCGACCAACCTTCCATGGATGAAGCTCGGGTTCTATTGGTCTGAGTTACAATCTAACTGTTTTTCTGGAATGGTTTGAATTGGTAAACTTTATGGTCTCTTTCCTTCAGTTTATAAAGTATTTTGGTTCATTGTAGGGGCGTATTTTGGATGCATTTGTTGGAAAATTTAGTACCTTCAAGCGTACTATTCCTCAGGTAGTCTTCAGTTGTATATTTTCTCAACCTCAAAAGTCTCCGGTTTTGTTGATATTTTTTTTTTCTGTTATGGAATCTTTTTTCTTGCCACATGGGGTAAGTCAATAACCATATCTATATACAAACGCGTGATAAAGATACAAGGGAATCCCCGGAGATTGAGGATCAATCTCCCTGATTCCCAGATCTCAGAAGTCAAAGGAATTCAGCAAATTCCTTCCTAAAACTGTCCTAAGATCTCTGTAGATACTTCCCTAGTTAGGTCCACGATTTCCTACCTAGTTTATAATTGTTTTCCTACTTAGACTTACCTAGGAACTGTATATATAGGATTCTCCTATTGTAAAGTATTTATCGGTTAATAAACAAGGAAATTCATACCTGTTTATGGTATCAGAGCAGTAAAGCTCCACCGAGCAACCCTAGAAAGCAAACCCTAATCCATGGCCGCCCAACCCACTCCTGCAGCCGCCACCCTTAGCCCTAATCCCCCACCAACAACCGATACCACCTCCCCCTTTTCATCTCTCATCTCCATCAACGCCGCTCAGTTCCCTGTGAAACTGACAGCCACCAACTTCTTCCCGTGGAGAGCACAATTCAATGCTCTCCTACTCGGATACTATCTCATGGGGTATGTTGATGGTACCCGTCCCTGCCCACCCACAACTGAAACCCTAGCCCGTGCTCTCTGGTTTCGCCAGGATCAGCTCATTCTCCATGCGATACTTGGTTATGTCTCTCCTCAGGTAGTAACCCTGATCGCTGCTGCCAAAACTTAAAAGGCAGCCTGCACCCGCCTCACATGGCTCTATGCTAGCAAGGCTCGAGCTCGTGTTCTAGGCCTTAAGGAGCGGTTGACTCTCCTTCGCCGTGACAATCGTCCTGTCACTGACTACCGGCAGGAAGTTCGTCTTCTCTCCGATGAATTGGCTGCAATTGATGCCCCCCTCTCAGACGATGATCTTCTTCTTTACGTCCTTAATGGCGTTGGTTCTGCCTTTAAGGATATTTCTGCTACTGTTCGTTCTCGAGACACTCCTGTCTCTTTTGAGAACCTGCACGATATGCTGGTACAGCATGAGGCCGCCACCACACGTGAAGCCCCTGCTTCCCCCTAATCCCCCATCACTGCAAATCCGGCCAACACAGCCCGTGGCACTTCCTATAACCGTCAGCCAAGAAGCTCTTCTGACCACCGAAGCTCCTACCAGCAGTCTGACCACCGAAGCTCCTACCAGCAGTCTGACCACCGTGGTTACTCCTCCACCCGCTCTTCCCAGCCCTCCACCAGCAATCGCAGGTCCAATCCAAGCCAAGGCAGCGGCTATCGAGGGTTCTGTCAATGGTGTGGCACACAGGGGCATAGCGCCAAGCACTGCCCACAACTTCAACAAAATCCTGCTGCCCAACCCGTAGCCAATCCCACCAACCCGGGCACCTCCTCACCTTGGCTCCTCGATTCTGGTGCATCTCACCATGTGACCGCCTCCCCTCACCATGTGACCGCCTCCCCTCACCATCTGTCTACTGTTTCTGAATACCAGGGCCCAGACGAGATCATCATTGGTAACGGTAAAGGGCTTGACATCACCCATGTCGGCTCCACCACTCTATCTTCTCCCTCCAATAAATCCTTTATTCTCCATAATGTTCTCTGTGCACCTCAAATAACTAGAAATATTCTATCTATTTCCCAATTTAACAAACAACACAATACCTCTATTGAACTCTTTCCCTCTTGTTTTCATGTGAAGGACCTAAGCACAGGGGCGGTTCTCCTTCAAGGCCCGAGTAAGGATGGTGTCTACGAGTGGTCACCTGCAACCTTACACCACCCACAGGCACTGGTAGGCATTGTTGTTTCACCCAATCTCTGGCATCGTCGTCTTGGTCATCCCCACTCCAAAGTCCTCCACAACGTCCTTCGTCAATCCTCCATCAATCTGTCTCCCAAGCTCAAAGAGTCCCCATGTTTGTCATGTCTTTGTAATAAGAGTCATAGGCTGCCATTTGGCACCTCCTCCCTTCACAGTCATCGTCCTTTACAATTAATATACACCGATGTGTGGGGTCCTGCCCCTCACACTTCTATTGACTGTTTTTCTTATTACATTATTTTTGTTGACCACTACACGAAGTATACATGGCTTTATCCTCTAAAGAAAAAATCTGATGTTTTTTTCACCTTCATTGATTTCAAAACTCTCGTCAAAAAATACTTTCAACATCCAATTCAAACTCTATACACTGATGATGGTGGTGAATTCACCAAACTCAAACCTTTCCTTGCCACCCACGGCATAAATCACCTTCTTACCCCACCTCACACTCCCCAACACAATGGTGTGGCCGAACGACGCCATCGTCATCTTGTTGAAACCGGCCTCACCCTCCTTCATCAAGCCAACCTACCCCTGACTTTCTGGACCTACGCCTTCAAAACAGCCGCATACCTCATCAACCGTCTTCCTACCTCCATTCTCTACAACCAATCCCCCTATACTGCCCTCTTCCAACTGCCACCCAACTACCATCGTCTCAGAACCTTTGGATGTCTTTGTTTTCCTTGGCTCCGGCCCTACAACTCCAATAAACTGCAGCCTCGATCTACTCCCTGCCTCTTCCTCGGCTACTCACTAAACCAAAGTGTATACCTTTGCTATGATACTTCAGCTCACCCGCCTATATGTCTCCCGTCATGTCCAATTTGATGAGTCTACCTACCCTGGTCTAAGTCTCCCGTCTGCTGTCCCTCATGTTTCCTCCGATGTCTTCCCCAATGGCTCTCCTCCCAGCCTCTTGTCTCTACTCTTCCAGTTCATGATTCAGCTGCTTCACCAGTGCCTGCACAGTCAACACCTTCCCCTGAAGGCCACTTGGATTCATCCTCCTCACTTGCTCTTGACGCCGCACTTGCCCCTACCTTAGTTCCATCACTAAACCTGCCACAAACCACCACCAGCACCACGGCCTCCCCTCTGCCTACTATACCTCCGCCCCCTGCACCACCTACCCTCCGTACATATACACGGCGGTCCTCCAGGCCGTCCCACACCCCTGCTCCTCCACCCCCACAGCCAGCCCCCACAGCTTCTCCTCCCCCCCTAACCCCTCCACCACCAACACCCACTCATCCTATGCTCACTCGCAGCAAAACTGGCTGTCTCCCCCAAGTCCCCAGCTATGCCCTCACGGCAACTGCCCATCCCCTCCCTCCCTTCCTTGAACCCACTTGTGTTTCCCAGGCCGTGAAACACCCACAGTGCCGCTCTGCCATGTCCGAAGAGTTGAATGCCCTAATTCATAATGGCACGTGGGTCCTGGTCCCTCCTCAGCCTACCCAGAATGCCATTGGCAACAAATGGGTCTTCCAGATCAAACGGAAGCCCAATGGCGCTGTTGATCGCTTCAAGGCCAGACTCGTGGCTAAGGGCTATCACCAACGCCCAGGATTGGATTTCACTGCTACTTACAGCCCAGTGGTCAAGCCCACAACCATTCGACTGATTCTACATCTCAGTGTGACCCATGGTTGGCCCATACGACAGCTGGACGTCAACAATGCATTTCTGCAAGGCACCCTTACCGAGACTGTCTACACGGCACAACCTGCTGGGTTTGTAGACCCCCACAACCCCACTTATGTCTGCCAGCTGAAGAAGGCCCTATACGGTCTCAAACAGGCACCCCGGGCCTGGTATCAAGAGCTTCACTCTTTTCTTCTGGCCAACGGCTTTGTCAATGCCAAGTCTGATGCCTCTCTTTTCCTCTACAGGCAAGGTTCTCACGTTCTTTACTTCCTAGTTTATGTTGACGACCTTATTGTTACAGGCAGTGATTCTTCCCTCATCTCGAAGTTCATCACCATATTGGCCACTCGGTTTTCTATCAAGGATCTCGGCACCTTGAACTACTTCTTGGGCGTGGAAGTTCTTCCCACCTCTGATGGTCTCTTCCTGTCCCAGCATCAATATCTGCAGGATATCCTCACCATGGTGCATATGGAGGGGGCCAAACCCGTGTCCACCCCCTTGGCCGTCTCTCCACCTCTCCTTCTCAACGATGGATCCCCACCAACTGATGCCACTCTCTTTCGTAGAGTGGTGGGTAGCCTTCAGTACCTAAACTTAACCCGCCCGGATGTCTCTTACGCTGTCAACCGCCTCTCCCAATTTATGCATGCCCCAACGGACTTTCATTGGCAGGCCCTAAAACGTGTTCTACGCTACCTCAAGGGCACATTACTCTATGGTCTTCCCATCCGCCGCACTGCCACCCATCATCTACATGCTGTTGCACATTCCTTCAGCACACTCAGTGCCTTTTCAAACGCAGACTGGGCTGGTGACCATGACGACCGCAAGTCCACAACAGCATATCTTGTTTACTTAGGTGGTAACTTAATATCCTGGAGCTCACGCAAACAACGATCAGTCTCCCGCTCTTCAACCGAGGCTGAATACAGGGCTGTTACCTCAACCACTGCAGAATTACTCTGGGTTCAATCCCTAATGCGGGAGCTCTGCATTCAGGTCACAGGAACGCCCACTATTTCCTGTGACAATCTAGGCACCACTTTCTACTGTGCCAATCCTGCTCTACACTCCAGGATGAAACATGTGGACATTGACTTTCAGTTCGTTCGTGATCAGGTCACCCGTGGCCTTCTTCATGTCCACCATGTTCCCACCGATGATCAACTCGCAGATGCTCTCACCAAACCCCTGCCGCGTCCACATTTCCAGCTCCTCCGTGACAAGATTGGCGTCGCAGACGGCTCCACCATCTTGCGGGGGCCTGATAAAGATACAAGGGAATCCCCGGAGATTGAGGATCAATCTGCCTGATTCCCAGATCTTAGAAGTCAAAGGAATTCAGCAAATTCCTTCCTAACACTGTCCTAAGATCTCTGTAGATACTTCCCTAGTTAGGTCCACGATTTCCTACCTAGTTTATAATTGTTTTCCTACTTAGACTTACCTAGGAACTGTATATATAGGGTTCTCTTATTGTAAAGTATTTATCAGTTAATAAACAAGGAAATTCATACCTGTTTAACGCGCACATACACACTAGCACGTACTTATGTGTGTATATATGTATTTATATCTGTGTATAGTTTGTAGGTCACACTGTTGGAACTCAAATAATGATGTGTTTACCAACAGTGTACTGAAATAACTTAGTTAATTATGTTTTGGGGAAGGATTGCTAGTCATTTGATTGTCATTAGGACTAGGACGCTCTTGGATTTTGTGAGGTCATTTTCTGAAATCTGTCTTATCCGGATGCTAGTGATCTTTGTTAATTGTTGGTTTTTTTATTCTTCGATACTGACATGTCTTTGTATTTCCTGATAGCTGTTGGAGGAGGCTGAAGAGGGAAAGGACCGTGCTACTCTAAGGTCCAAGCTTGAGCTTCCTGTGCAGGTAGTTTTGATAACGTTTCTTTGAGATCACTGTTTTGTGTGCTTTATTTGTTTAATTGTTTCCAGCTGCTTCCTTATTTTGTTTGTTACTTTTTTTTCACCCTTTCTCTCTTTGCTAAAGGGCTTCTGTTTTTTTATTTTATTTTAAATGTTATAGATATTTCTCATATTATATTGTGAAAGGTTGTAAAAAAGGGTATTATACATGTGTATCATTGATGATTACAATCGTCTAATGGATAAATTAATAGTTCAGCTTCTTTGGAATCTGAAAACCTTTAATTTTTTCCTTTTCCGTATATTCTGTAACTGTAAAGCCCTGTTTGTTTGACTGGAAAGTTAGGATGGGAAGATGAATTATATTCCTTTCCTATCTATTTTGTAAAGGATTGCGTTTCTAGTTTCTTTTTCACTGTTTGTAACAACATAGAAAATTAAGGAAAGAATTAATTTGTATACTTGTTTTATGCTTTACTCATTTTAGATAAATTGAAAATGGAAAATATCCCACTACCTTCTTGCCACTGCCTCCTTCGTTAGGGACCCACCTAACAAGCCATGGCTCATACCATTGCAGTCTGCCATGGTCCCACCCAAAAAGTCCATTCAAGTTGAATGTTGCCACACCATCCATCTCTTCGCCCACACTTCCGACTAACCCACCCCCCATTATAACACTGGTCTCCTCCCAAACACAACCAATTTCCCTTGAGACCTGGTAGTCCGGTACAATAACCAAACAAACGAGTTTAACCAAATAGATTGAATAGTTGTGAAGAATCTGATTTAAGAAATACTTGAAGAGACTTAATCCCTCAAAATAGTTGAATTCCTATTAAGAAGCAAGTTATAGCCATAGATGCTTCTCCATATGTTCTTATTTTTAGAATTGTGAAAAGTTAGTTGAGGTATTTTCGATTTCAATAGTTGTAAGGAATACAAATACCACACCTCTGGCGGTAACTCTAATCTGCCTCTTAAGTGGAATTGACTCTAGTCAATTCTCCTTTGATTTAACAAACAGATCAATTATAGATTCCAACAAAGAAATGGGGCCCAAGGAATTCAAGAATAAACATTGGAATTTTGATGGCTTTGAAATTATGCTTGTATTAATGTGTTTATTGAGAAAGTTAGATGGACGTTCCTTTGGGTGTTGAAGAAAATGTAGGATCATTAGGTGTATTAGTACCATAAATTGAAAATTGATATTCATGCTTCCAATTTTTTCATCTTACAGTTTATTCATTTCCTTGTTTTTTTGGTTAAATAGCCATCCCCTTTCATAAGACTCAGCAATTTGTTTACTCTGTGGCATATCATTTGGCTGCAGGCAGTTTTGAATTTGCAGGTCACCGTAGAACATTCTAAGGAGGTCAATGATTGTAAGCATCTGATTAAGACATTGGTCATGGGTAATTGATACTCTCCTCATTTTTTCTATCTCTGTCCAGTTATAGATTATTGTTTACTTGTTTGTGGAATAAGTTATTTTAAGCTTTCTTATGAGAGTTATGTTGTTGACTGGCATCCCTGTTTGTTTTCATAAGCTGATCACCTGCTTTGTATATTGTCAGGAATGAAGACTATCATATGGAGTATCACTCATGCACACTTGCCACGTTCACAGGTATTGTTAACTATGTTACTGGCTATCATGAGTTGGTTAACATTTGTTATCTTATGCAACATTTCTGATGGTTTAAGGTTTCTCCTTCCACGCATGGAACACACCCACAGGTGCTTGTTCCATCTTCATCTAATGTACCAACGCCTCAAGCATTTAAAGGGATGCGAGAAGATGAGGTATTGCAAATTGAGTTATCAAATTTAATGTTTCTTTGTTGTTTTCTTCATTTGGTCTGACTTTGGTATTTGGTAGGTTCGAAAAGCTTCTGGAGTGTTGAAGAGTGGGGTGCATTGCTTGGCTCTCTTCAAGGAGAAAGATGAGGAGAAGGACATGCTGCAGCTCTTTTCCCAGATTCTGGCCATTATGGAACCTCGAGATTTGATGGACATGTTCTCGTTGTGTATGCCTGAGCTTTTTGAGTGCATGATCTGCAACAATCAATTGGTTCACATATTCTCTACACTTCTGCAAGCACCTAAAGTATACCGGCCTTTTGCAGATGTTTTGGTTAACTATCTTGTAAACAGTAAACTTGATGTTCTGAAGCATCCAGATACACCTGCAGCAAAACTAGTATTGCATCTCTTTCGATTTATATTTGCTGCAGTTTCAAAAGCGCCTTCAGAGTTTGAACGTATTTTGCAACCTCATGTTCCTGTTATAATGGAAGTTTGCATGAAAAATGCTACTGAAGTTGAAAAGCCTCTTGGTTATATGCAACTTCTTCGCACAACGTTTAAAGCACTAGCAGCATGCAAATTTGATCTTCTTCTGAGGGATTTGATTCCTATGTTACAACCTTGTCTTAATATGCTGTTGATGATGCTCGAGGGCCCAGCAGGGGAAGATATGAGAGACCTTTTACTAGAGCTGTGCTTAACCTTGCCGGCACGCTTAAGCTCGTTGTTGCCACACCTTCCCTGTCTTATGAAGCCTCTTGTTTTGTGTCTTAAAGGAAGTGATGATCTTGTGGGCTTAGGTTTGAGAACACTTGAGTTTTGGGTAGATAGTCTGAATCCTGATTTCTTGGAACCAAGCATGGCTAATGTAATGTCTGAAGTGATTTTGGCCCTATGGTCTCACCTGAGGCCTGCTCCCTATCCTTGGGGTGCAAAAGCATTGCAACTCCTTGGCAAGTTAGGAGGTCGCAACAGGCGTTTTCTCAAAGAGCCGCTTGAACTTGAGTGCAAGGAGAACCCAGAGCATGGACTCCGTGTTATTCTTACATTTGAGCCTGCAACTCCATTTTTGGTGCCTTTAGATCGATGCATTAATCTTGCAGTGGTAGCTGTTATGCAGAAAAGTGGTGGAATTGATACTTTCTATCGAAAACAGGCATTGAAGTTTCTTCGTGTTTGCTTATCTTCTCAACTTAATTTGCCAGAACAGTTTGCTGATGATGGATGCACACCTAGTCAGTTGTCAACTTTGTTAGTTTCTGCAGTTGATTCTTCTTGTCATCATCCTGAAACATCAGATATTAAGGTTGGTTTGATTTCATGCTGTCTCTTTATAAAGGTTTGATTTAATGGTATCACTTTATGAATTGCAGAAAGCTGAATCCACTGGTCATTTGAACCTTTTGTTCAGTTATTCTTTCTCATATTAGTTGGATTCACTATTGGCTTTGTAGTTGGAATAATGTTGATAGTACGAAACTTGATAAACTCTTTTGTGATCCTCTTGTTGGTACTGTTCACTGTGGGTCCTGTTCACTGTGGGTCCTTTTCCCTGGAAGATGATATGACAGGTTCCGCCAATACATTAAATTTACCGATGTGGTATTAATCATATGTACTCTGATTATAACTCAACTTCTGTTCGCCACGTTCATCGTACACTATTGTTATTATGGTTCAGTTTCAGTTTATCTTCTTTATATTCTTAACCTTTCTAGTAATTTCCTTCCCACTGAGTTTCTATCTTATGACCAAAAAAACTGAAAAAATATATATATATATATATATATATATATTTGCACTATAATAATCTTAGACATGATTGCAGGCTGACTTAGGTGTCAAGACGAAGACCCAACTCATGGCTGAAAAGTCTGTTTTCAAAATTCTCCTAATGACTGTTATTGCTGCCAGTGTCGAACCAGATTTCCAGGACCCTAAGGATGACTTTGTTGTCAATGTATGCCGCCATTTTGCAATGATGTTCCATATTGATTCATCCTCAACTAATACCGCAGCTGGCACTGCTGCACTTGGGGGTCCTATGCTTTCTTCAAATGCCAATGTTGGTTCAAGTTCCAGGTCAAAGAATAGTACTTCTTCAAACCTGAAAGAGTTAGACCCTCTGATATTTTTAGATGCTCTAGTTGATGTGCTAGCAGATGAAAACAGGCTCCATGCCAAGGCTGCACTTAGTGCTTTAAATGTTTTTTCTGAAACACTTCTCTTTCTTGCTCGCTCAAAGCACACTGATGTGCTGATGTCAAGAGGCCCCGGTACTCCAATGATGGTCTCTAGTCCATCCTTGAATCCTGTATACTCTCCACCCCCAAGTGTTCGCATCCCTGTTTTCGAGCAACTTCTGCCGCGTCTCTTGCATTGTTGCTATGGCACAACCTGGCAAGCACAGATGGGAGGTGTTATGGGACTTGGTGCTTTGGTTGGGAAGGTCACTGTTGAGACCCTGTGCCTTTTTCAAGTAAGAATTGTGCGTGGTTTGGTATATGTTCTTAAAAGGCTTCCTGTTTATGCCAGCAAAGAGCAAGAAGAGACTAGTCAGGTTCTCACCCAGGTTCTTCGTGTAGTTAATAATGTTGATGAAGCAAATAGTGAACCACGCCGACAAAGTTTTCAAGGAGTAGTTGATTTCCTTGCTGCAGAATTGTTTAATCCCAATGCATCTGTTATTGTCAGGAAGAATGTGCAGTCATGTTTGGCACTTTTGGCTAGTAGAACAGGTAGTGAGGTATCTGAGCTGCTTGATCCATTATATCAAAACTTGCTTCAGCCTCTCTTGGTGCGGCCACTCCGGTCAAAAACTGTTGATCAGCAGGTAATGTATGTTGTTAATAATCAGGAGCAAGATTTGTTGAATTTGTTTTTGACTTGATCTTGTTTTGTATAGGTGGGGACAGTTACTGCTTTAAATTTCTGCTTGGCCTTGAGGCCACCTCTTCTCAAGCTGACTCAAGATTTGGTTAATTTTCTCCAAGAAGCATTGCAAATAGCTGAGGCTGATGAAACTGTCTGGGTTGTGAAGCTTATGAACCCAAAAGTGGCCACATCTTTGAATAAACTGCGAACAGCCTGCATTGAGCTACTGTGTACTACCATGGCGTGGGCAGATTTTAAAACTCCAAATCATTCAGAATTGCGTGCAAAGATAATTTCCATGTTTTTTAAATCTTTGACATGCCGAACACCCGAAATTGTTGCTGTGGCTAAGGAAGGCTTGCGACAGGTCCTTTTTATTTTAAATTAGTCAATGCATTTCCTTTTCTCTACTCTTCTTACCATAATGCATGCTTGGATGTACTAGAACTATTGGCCTCTGTTCTTAGGATTCACCTTAGGGATCACTTAAGTTAGCTTGTCTTTTTGACAGCTGATGTTACGTATCTATCATGTTTTTTTTTTCTGGGTCAGTTGTGTCATGGTGGATGATTCATGGAATATCAATGACCATATTATAGGTCATCTAATTTCTTAGTTTCCTTTTCTATAGAATGTTTTATATTTTGGACTGGAAAAGTGGGCCTTTAAAGAGAAAAGAAAAAACCAAATTTTCGATTTCTTCTAAAAGAAAGTACTCTGTACTCTGCTCGATTGGTATGCAGGTTATAAATCAGCAGAGGATGCCAAAAGAACTTCTGCAGAGCAGCCTCCGGCCTATTTTAGTGAACTTGGCACATACGAAGAATCTGAGCATGCCTCTTCTTCAAGGTCTTGCTCGCCTTCTTGAACTTCTGTCCAACTGGTTTAACGTTACCTTGGGTGGCAAGCTTCTGGAACACCTAAAGAAATGGCTAGAGCCTGAAAAACTTGCACAGAGTCAGAAATCATGGAAGGCTGGTGAAGAGCCAAAAATTGCTGCTGGTAATGTATTTTTAATTCTCTATTTTGGTCATTAGGTCATCTATACCGGTGCTTATGCATGGTTACAATGTCAAATTTGTGTTCCTTTCAGCTATTATCGAGCTTTTTCACCTTCTTCCGATGGCTGCATCAAAGTTCCTTGATGAACTTGTGAGCTTGACTATTGACTTGGAAGGAGCACTTCTTCCGGGACAAGTGTACAGTGAGATTAACAGTCCATATCGTCTTCCACTCACAAAATTTTTGAATCGCTATGCAACACTTGCAGTCGATTATTTTCTCGCTCGATTGAGTGAACCAAAGTACTTCAGGAGGTAATTTTTTGATGTGATATAGATTTATGTGGTCTCTCCTTCCACTGAGGGCTCCTTCAATGGAAGGGGAGCCAATCCGAAATGTATTGCAACTGTCCGACTGTCTAATTTTCATGTCTTAATTCTTGGATCATATCTGCATCAATTCACCAAATAAAAAATATATAACCATTTTCTTAGGCGGTTGTTTTTGAATACAACTAATCCTTGCTGGTTGATATATTTCATGGTCAATGATGTCCAAATGATCTGAAAAATTTCCTAGTCGCTCGTGATAGATATATTTATCTCTATATGTGTGTGTGTATATATATGTTTGTATTCGATCAGTCACATTATTTTCTCATGTAATCTAGGTTTATGTATATAATCCGATCAGAAGCCGGCCAGCCTTTGAGAGATGAGCTTGCTAAATCACCACAGAAAATACTTGCAAGTGCTTTTCCTGAATTTTTGCCAACAGCTTCAGGGTCATCAACTCCACCTACTGCTTTGTTGGGCGACGAAGGTCTTGTTAAGCCTGTCCCTGATAGTTCTAATCCACCGTCTGTACCCGCTGGTACAACATCAGATGCTTATTTTCGGGGACTTGCACTTATCAAAACTTTGGTCAAATTGATACCCAGCTGGTTACAGAGTAACCGCATTGTATTTGATATCTTGGTTCAGGTTTGGAAGTCGCCTGAGAGACTAACTCGTTTGCATAATGAACAGGAACTGGACTTAGTGCAGGTAAGTTCAGTGGCTGTTCATAGGAAAGTGGTAACACTTACTTTCATTGTTGGTTGTCTATTGGGTAATTTAGACTAGGGAAAACACACACATTCGATCTTATGCTAATTTTGTGACTTCTGGACTTTCTTGAATAATTCTTGATATAGGATGATGTATTCTATATGAAGGGTTGGTGCATGGTGAATTTTGCTTTCCAAAATATCAATTAGGGCAATGTTGACCTGCGGTCAATTTTTTTTATAATTTTCTTCTAGTGATTTTTGCTTCAAAAATGCAGGTTAAAGAAAGCAAATGGCTTGTGAAATGCTTCCTGAATTATTTACGGCATGAAAAAACGGAAGTGAATGTTCTCTTTGATATACTCTCCATCTTCTTGTTTCACACTCGGATTGATTTTACATTTCTGAAGGAGTTTTATATCATTGAGGTATTTTGAATATCGGTTCTCTGATTTTTTTGTCTTTTCTATTTTACGTTGTTGACTGTTTCTGAAACAATCATAATTTGTTCTCAGGTAGCAGAAGGCTATCCGCCGAACTTTAAGAAAGCACTTCTCTTGCATTTTTTAACTCTTTTCCAATCAAAACAACTTGATCATGATCATCTGGTGGTTATTATGCAAATGCTTATTCTTCCGATGCTTGCTCATTCCTTCCAAAATGGTCAGAGTTGGGATGTTGTTGACCCAACTATGATAAAAACGATTGTTGACAGACTTCTCGACCCTCCAGAAGAGGTATCTTTTCTGGAAAAATAATTTCAAGTGCCACTCGTTCGTATTTCCTTACTGCTACCTGTAAATTGTATCTTATCAATTCCGTACTTCCATAGGTTTCTGCTGAATATGATGAGCCCTTGAGAATAGAACTTTTGCAGCTCGCCACTCTACTTCTTAAGCATCTGCAGAATGACCTTGTCCATCACAGGAAAGAACTTATCAAATTTGGTTGGAATCATCTGAAACGTGAAGATAGTGCCAGTAAACAGTGGGCATTTGTGAATGTTTGCCACTTTTTGGAGGCCTATCAAGCCCCAGAAAAAATCATACTTCAGGTACGTCACATTATGGGTCTTTATTATTTATGCTCAGACAACAGCTCACTTTTTTTTCTTTTATTTTGGGAATGTCAATGACCCAGTACAATAATTGTGATCCATTTTCCTTAGCTCAAGTGCACCATTGTGTGTTCTGAGCTCAACAGCCCCACGACCACATATGTACAGGTGTCGTTAATTATTGTATAACCTTTGGTATAGGTTTAGGGTTTATATTTAACAGTTTTGAATAAAGTCAACAGGCCCCGCCCTCATATGCACATAGTCTTTGGTTCATTATTGTGTAATTTATATCAATGTATTACATTGGCATTGATTTGAGAATGCAGGTTTTTGTAGCACTTCTGCGAACTTGCCAGCCAGAGAATAAAATGCTGGTCAAGCAGGCCCTCGATATACTAATGCCAGCACTCCCACGAAGGTTGCCCCAAAGTGGAGATTCTCGCATGCCAATTTGGATACGTTACACAAAAAAAATTTTGGTTGAGGAAGGCCACTCAATCCCCAATCTGATTCACATTTTTCAACTTATTGTTCGCCATTCAGATCTCTTTTACAGCTGTAGAGCTCAGTTTGTACCCCAGATGGTCAATTCTCTTAGTCGCCTTGGATTGCCGTACAACACCACTGCGGAAAATAGACGCCTTGCAATTGAACTTGCTGGCTTGGTAGTTGGCTGGGAAAGACAAAGGCAAAATGAAATGAAAGTCGTGGTGGATGGTGATGTTACCAATCAAAACAGCGAGGGTTTTAATCCAGGCCCTGCCAGTTCGGATCCTAAGCGCTCCGTGGATGGGTCTACATTTCCTGAAGATTCAACTAAGCGTGTTGAACCTGGTCTTCAATCCCTCTGTGTGATGTCACCTGGCGGTGCTTCATCAATCCCCAACATTGAGACCCCTGGATCTGCTAGTCAACCTGATGAAGAATTCAAGCCAAATGCTGCTATGGAGGAAATGATTATAAATTTCCTTATAAGGGTAAAGTACTTTCGACTCTTTGCAAGCATTTTCATATATGTGTGTGATGGTACGATAAAACGAACTTTTAGTGGTCAAAACCTCATTAGTTTCACATGTAAAAGAACCTCCTATAGTTTGGATCCTTCCTATGCTTTCTGGCCTAGTGATTCTCTCCATCTTGGCAGTTCTTCCAGGGATGTTGTGAGAGAAAGGAAAAGATAACCGCAATTTGTCTCGACATCATTTCCCTGATACAAGATTCAGTTTTGTTTGATGTGCATTTTTTAGTGGTCTTATGCTAGGTTGGACACATGGGTTTTTTATATAATAGAACCGGCAACCTTTCTTTAGGTGCACTGATGTGCTTGACAACAGACTTTGTACTGTTGTTTGTTGTTCATGGTCTGTATCTAGACTTGCCTTGATTTGTTCATTGCACAATTAAGTATCTCAGCAATTTCGTAGAATGTTGAAACAGGTTGCATTGGTCATAGAGCCTAAGGACAAAGAAGCTAGTACCATGTACAAGCAAGCTTTGGAGCTGCTTTCACAAGCTTTGGAGGTGTGGCCAACTGCCAATGTTAAATTTAATTATTTAGAGAAGTTGTTGAGCACCATTCAACCTCAGACCAAGGACCCTTCGACAGCCCTTGCACAGGGCTTGGATGTCATGAATAAGGTCCTAGAGAAGCAGCCACATCTATTCATCAGAAATAACATCAACCAAATTTCTCAGGTATGTTCTTGCACTGTCATCTGTTTTTCTTTTTAATACCTGTTTTTAGATGATTACTCAGCTAAGCACCCGATGTCGATGTTTCGGCTTTTTTTTGGGACAGATTCTTGAACCATGTTTCAAGTATAAGCTGTTAGATGCTGGAAAGTCATTGTGCTCCCTGTTGAAAATGGTCTTTGTTGCCTTTCCTCCCGAAGCTGCCACGACCCCCCAAGATGTGAAGTTTTTATATCATAAGGTTGATGAACTAATACAGAAGCACATCAGTGCTGTTACGGCTCCTCAAACATCAAGTGAAGAGAGCACTGTTAATTCAATTAGCTTTGTGCTGCTTGTGATTAGAACCTTGACAGAGGTGCAGAAGAACTTTGTTGATCCTTACATCTTGGTTCGCATTCTTCAACGCCTAGCACGAGATATGGGGTCATCAGCTGGTTCTCATGTGAGACAGGTATGAATCTTTTTCTTGTATGTTTGCCTCTTTCGTGTTTGGTAAATAATGTTTTGTAAGGGGCAGTATTTGCTTCTTAATCTTTTTGTTTTTGTCCCTTTTTTATTTTGTTGTTGTAAATTTTGTAATGCTGCGATTTTACTGTATGGTAGTTTCTCCTTGTTTGGTTATTGCTTCTGAAATACGTAATTGTGTTCTGATTTATCTTTGAGTTTTGAATCTCTGTTGCACACAAGTACTGGGATACTCTATCATGTTGTACACCACACCAGCTGGATGTTCTGTATCACAGAGCACAAATTTTCTCTTCCTTATCTTTCCATGTTTCTTTTGGTACGTGGGCGTGGTGGAGGTGGGCAGGACGCCATGATAAAAGTGGAATCATGTGTGTTTGATCAGCAGCACCTATCAAACATTTGGTTAAACATTTTAAGAAATGTACCTTTATATGTATGATGCAAACTTATGCCTAAAATAAAATTTGATACATTAAGGGACTAGTGCTTCATTCAGAAGTAGATCCATGTGATTTCACATTGATGAGTTTTGTTTACTCATCTACTTTTAGTCAGTTATCTAATAAACTCTTCTTTGAGATTTTAACTCAGTACTTACATCAAAGTGGAGACTAAATGCCATTGCCCAAATGTCAGTGGTGATATTTGACTGGTTTTGATTTGTATTATTCATTCTTCGTGTTCAGCCCGTGGTTTTAGTTGTAATATGTTGGAGTGGACATTATTGTTTATAGTTGGTTATTGATGCTTTAATAATTAATTTTTGATAACATCCTTTCTCTCTTTCATTGGATTTACATATAGCAAAAATTGTCCTCTTTTTCAGGGTCAGACAAAAGATATGGATTCTGCAGTCTCTTCTTCCCGCCAAGGTGCCGATGTTGGAACAGTAATTTCTAATCTGAAATCTGTGCTGAAACTTGTTGGTGAAAGGGTAATGATGGTTCCCGAGTGCAAAAGATCTGTAACTCAAATATTAAATGCTTTGCTTTCTGAGAAAGGTACAGATGCCAGTGTGCTTCTTTGCATACTTGAGGTAATAAAAGGGTGGATTGAAGAAGACTTGGGAAAGCCAGGAACGTCTGTCACCTCAAATACTTTTCTCACTCCAAAGGAAATAGTTTCCTTTCTTCAGAAGCTTTCTCACGTTGATAAACAAAACTTCTCAAGTGCTGTAGAAGAGTGGGACAGTACATATCTACAGCTTCTTTATGGATTATGTGCGGATTCAAATAAGTAAGTAATATGGTTCTGTTTATTTCTTTTATACCTTGGATAAAATGATATAATTAAAGAGTTTATCCACTTTCAGATATCCTCTTCCCCTACGTCAAGAGGTGTTTCAGAAGGTGGAAAGGCAATTCATGCTTGGTTTACGAGCAAGAGATCCTGAATTCAGGATGAAATTCTTCTCACTTTATCATGAATCTCTTGGGAAAACATTGTTCTCTAGGCTTCAGTACATTATTCACCTTCAGGATTGGGAGGCCTTGAGTGATGTGTTCTGGCTTAAACAGGGCCTTGATCTTCTTTTAGCAATCTTAGTTGAGGATAAATCTATTACTCTTGCTCCAAACTCTGCAAAGGTACCACCACTTCTGGTTGAATGTTCTCCAGATCCTTCTGGTATGCAGCACCAGGTGACTGATCTTCCAGAGGGTTCAGCGGATGCTCCTCTAACATTTGACACCCTTGTTCGTAAGCATGCACAATTTCTTAATGAGATGAGCAAACTCAAGGTAAGGATTGTGCCTTGCATATTTGGAGAAACTACTTGTGACCATAGCACCATGTCGCATGCTGACATGGTGATGCGAGTCCCGGTACCCCGGTACACGTGTTTAAATTTAGATGGACCCGTAACACCACATGGATGCTGATATGGTGGTATTGTCACAAGGAAATAAGTTTCAGTTACATTGCCTAAAAATAATGTCCGGGTTCTCCCTAATTAATTATGCTTCCCCAAAAAATAGAAAAGAACTTAATTATTTTTTCTTACTAGTTTAAGTAATTTCACTCGTACCTTGGCTATCTGTAGTGGTAGACCAAATCTTCAAACAAGCTTGTGTTATTGGTGTTCTGACTTTTATTTTCTTTGAATTTTTTGTTTTCTAGGTCGCTGATCTTATTATTCCACTGAGAGATCTTGCTCATACAGATGCTAATGTTGCATACCATTTATGGGTGTTGGTGTTTCCCATTGTCTGGGTGACTTTGCACAAGGAGGAGCAGGTCGCACTGGCTAAACCAATGATTACTCTCCTTTCTAAAGATTATCATAAGAAGCAGCAAGGCAGCAGACCAAATGTTGTGCAAGCCCTTCTAGAAGGACTTCAGTTGAGCCACCCTCAACCTCGGATGCCAAGTGAGCTCATAAAATATATTGGAAAAACATACAATGCATGGCACATAGCATTGGCTCTGCTGGAAAGTCATGTCATGTTATTCACGAATGATACTAAGTGCTCTGAGTCTCTTGCGGAACTTTATCGTTTGCTCAATGAAGAAGATATGAGGTGTGGATTGTGGAAGAAACGGTCCATCACTGCAGAAACTAGGGCCGGGCTTTCTTTAGTTCAGCATGGCTACTGGCATCGCGCTCAAAGCCTCTTTTACCAAGCAATGGTTAAGGCTACTCAAGGGACATATAACAACACCGTACCTAAGGCCGAGATGTGTCTATGGGAAGAACAATGGCTGTATAGTGCTAGTCAACTTAGTCAATGGGATGCATTGGTAGACTTTGGCAAAAGTATTGAGAATTATGAAATACTACTGGACAGTCTTTGGAAATTGCCTGACTGGGCTTACATGAAGGATCATGTAATTCCAAAGGCTCAGGTGGAAGAAACTCCAAAGCTTCGGCTTATACAAGCATTTTTTGCTCTTCATGAAAGAAATGCAAATGGTGTGGGGGATGCTGAAAACATTGTGGGGAAAGGTGTTGATCTTGCCTTGGATCAGTGGTGGCAGTTGCCACAGATGTCTGTCCATGCCAGGGTTCCTCTCTTACAGCAATTCCAACAGCTAGTTGAAGTACAAGAGTCATCAAGGATTCTTGTGGACATTGCCAATGGAAACAAACTTTCTGGTAATTCTGTTGGTGTACAAGGTAATCTTTATGCAGATCTCAAGGATATTCTTGAGACTTGGAGACTGAGAACTCCAAATGAATGGGATAACATGTCTGTTTGGTATGATTTGCTACAATGGAGGAACGAAATGTATAATGCAGTCATAGATGCATTCAAAGATTTTACGACAAATCAGAACCTTCATCACCTTGGTTATCGTGACAAAGCTTGGAATGTTAATAAGCTTGCTCGTATTGGTCGGAAGCAAGGCCTCTATGATGTTTGTGTGACAATACTTGAAAAGATGTATGGCCATTCAACCATGGAAGTGCAGGTATTGAAAACTATAACCAATATATTGTGTTAGCTTATGAAAGTCTCTTGCTACGTTACACCCAACATACAAAAGAGCATATACATATCTGTGGAGCCTTTATGGGAATTTACTACTATCCTTGAAGGACCTCTGTTAATGAATTCAGTCTGGGATTAGTAGCATAAATATTGAAAGCCCTCAATATATGATTTTTATTTCTTGCATTTTCTTCCTGTAGTTTGTAACTATTTTCAGTATATTCAAGATTTTGCATGAACCCTATCCTTCTGAGCGTAGTGTTATACTTGTTGATTGTAATATGTTGTTTTGGTGATTTCTTTTATAAACCATTTTCTTATGTAATTTATATAGGTTTCTAATTTCTTTCCATGTATGTTACCAGGAGGCCTTTGTTAAGATAAGAGAACAAGCAAAAGCTTATTTGGAAATGAAAGGAGAGCTAACCAGTGGCCTCAATCTAATAAACAGTACTAACCTTGAGTATTTTCCCGTGAAACATAAGGCAGAAATATTTCGTCTGAAGGCTGATTTTTTGTTAAAGCTAAATGACTCTGAAGGTGCTAATCTTGCATACTCCAATGCCATCAGCCTGTTCAAAAATTTGCCTAAAGGATGGATAAGCTGGGGAAATTATTGCGACCTGGTATTTCCTTTTATTTTCCTCGAATGCATTTAAAACACTTGTTTTTTATTGTGAGTTCTTAGCTGCTGTTCGTTTTTTACAGGCTTACAGAGAAACCAGTGATGAGATATGGTTAGAGTACGCAGTGTGCTGTTTTCTTCAAGGCATAAAATTCGGCGTATCTAACTCTAGAAGTCATCTAGCACGTGTTTTATATCTTCTCAGCTTTGATACTCCCAATGAACCTGTTGGGAGGTCTTTTGATAAATATCTTGAGGAAATTCCCCACTGGGTCTGGCTTTCTTGGATTCCACAACTCTTACTTTCTTTGCAGCGGACAGAAGCTATCCACTGCAAACTTGTCCTACTAAAAATCGCCACCGTGTATCCCCAGGTAAACTGTCATGCTATATTTGTGAAAGGTTAAATTTCATATATTACTCCAATGGAAATCTTGATGTTCTCTAGAATTATGTCTCAGGCTCTGTATTACTGGCTGCGCACATATTTGCTTGAACGACGTGATGTTGCAAATAAAACTGAACTTAGTAGTAGAATGGCAATGGCTCAAAGGATGCAGCAAAGTGCTTCTGGTGCCAGTGCTGGTTCACTTGGCTTAACTGATGGCAATGCTAGAGTACAAATTCATAGCAGCAGTGGTTTATCCTCTGACAACCAAGCTCACCAAGCTGCTCAATCGGGTGGGGGAATTGGTTCTCATGATGGTGGAAACTCTCATGTGCAAGAATCTGAAAGGTCCGCAGGTGTCGATGGCGGCATGCATCCAGGGAATGAGCAACAAAGTTCTTCCACCGTTGCCGATGGTGGTCAGAGTGCACTAAGGCGTAATGGTGCTTTAGGTTTGGCACCTTCTGCTTCCAGCGCTTTTGATGCTGCGAAGGATATAATGGAGGCTCTTCGAAGCAAGCATACTAATTTGGCTAGTGAACTTGAGGTCTGAACTTTCCGTCCCTTTTTAAGTTAGATATATGATGGGGTTTTCTTATCTAGCAGTTCCATTTTATTATTCATTATTAAGTCGATGTTATCAATAAAAAGTCAAGCACATCCAGAAAAAAGTTTAAAATGGAGATTAGAACAACTCGGGAATTTTTTTTAATGGAGACATGAAACCACTTGTTGTCTCATGTGTGTTCGTGCAAAGATGCATGTACATTTTATATTTACATGTTGCAAAGTCTATTAAGAAAAATTGCTCATACTCTTTCTTATTGCTAAGTAGCTAGCAAGACATGGTATACCGAAGTTTCTCATTTTTGTTTAACTTTAACACTGCTCTAATGGAGAAGTATATTGAACTTAAAAAGAAGTCATCTCTCTTCTCTTATTTGTCAATTAGATTAAATGTATAAACCTTTCACCTTCTTTTCCCTTTTTGGTGTCAGGCTCTTCTTACTGAGATCGGGTCAAGGTTTGTCACTCTGCCAGAGGAGAGACTTCTAGCTGTGGTTAATGCATTGCTGCATCGCTGTTACAAGTACCCAACTGCCACAACAGCAGAGGTTCCCCAATCTCTTAAGAAGGAGCTATCTGGTGTTTGTAGAGCTTGCTTTTCACAAGATGCTGTCAATAAGCACGTTGATTTTGTGAGAGAATACAAACAAGATTTTGAGCGTGATCTTGATCCTGGGAGCATCTCTACTTTCCCAGCCACCCTCTCTGAATTGACTGAGCGGTTAAAACATTGGAAAAATGTCCTACAGAGCAATGTCGAGGATAGGTTTCCAGCTGTTTTGAAGCTGGAAGAGGAAAGCAGGGTGTTGCGAGACTTCCATGTTGTTGATGTAGAGGTTCCGGGGCAGTACTTTAGTGATCAGGTAAACCAGTCACTGTTTGCACATTTTGGCTCCCTATATTGGAAACTTGATTTTTTACTTATTGTGATTTAACTGATTGGTAATTTATTATGGTTTAACTGATTAGTATTTTTGTGTATTGGTTAATGGAGATGGTACAATCCCAGCCTGTGCTATTATCATGACTGTAAAGTTTCTTAAACATTTGTAAAACGAAGGGAGCTATCAAATCACGTTGCTTGAAATTTCTATTTGTTTTCTGAATGCATATTCTTATAAATAAAAGTGTGATTGTATCACAGGAAATTGCACCCGACCATACGATAAAGTTGGACAGGGTTGGAGCTGATATACCGATCGTGCGAAGACATGGAAGCAGTTTCCGTCGTTTGACTTTAATTGGCTCTGATGGATCTCAACGTCATTTTATTGTCCAGACATCTTTGACCCCTAATGCTAGAAGTGACGAACGAATATTACAACTTTTTCGCGTGATGAACCAAATGTTTGATAAGCACAAGGAATCAAGGAGACGTCACATATCGATTCACACCCCGATCATTATACCTGTTTGGTCCCAGGTTTCTCTCTCTCTCTCTCTCTCTCTCTCTCTCTCTCTCTCTCTCTCTCTCTCTCTTACGCACAGTGGGACTTCAGAACTTTTTCGTTCAATGTTGGATCATGTGTGGTCATTTTAGACTTACTTACACCTAAAGCACAGCAACTCATTTACAGATAATTGTTAACTCTCCCTTCTTGAAGAAGGATAGGGCTGTTTTACTAGGGCCATGTTAATATGTAGTCAGTTTGTGTTTGGAATTCTGTCCCCCTTGTAACCACACAGAAAATTAATGATCTTTTTCACAACTAACAATTTGTGTATTTTCAGGTCCGTATGGTGGAAGATGATTTGATGTATAGCACCTTTCTTGAGGTGTATGAGAACCATTGTGCAAGGAATGATAAGGAGGCAGATCATCCCATCACCTATTTCAAGGAGCAATTGAACCAAGCTATATCTGGTCAAATCACACCAGAAGCTGTTGTAGACCTTCGCCTCCAAGCTTATAATGACATAACAAGAAATCTTGTAACTGACGGAATTTTTTCCCAATACATGTACAAGACTCTGCTAAATGGAAATCATATGTGGGCCTTCAAAAAGCAGTTTGCCATCCAGTTGGCTCTCTCTAGTTTTATGTCTCTCATGCTACAGATTGGAGGGAGGTCCCCCAACAAAATTTTATTTGCTAAGAACACAGGAAAAATATTTCTAACTGATTTCCATCCTGCATATGATGGCAACGGAATGATTGAGTTTAATGAACCAGTCCCTTTTCGTCTTACAAGGAACATGCAAGCCTTCTTCTCCCATTTTGGAGTGGAAGGCCTCATTGTGTCTGCAATGTGTGCTGCTGCCCAGGCTGTCGCTTCACCGAAAGTGAGTTTTTAATGGCAGCTACTTTCAGTAGGTGGATTAAGTAGTTGTGATTTGAGAATGAAGACAGAATTGTAGCTGTATCCTAATTCTTAATTTTGGTCTTGCAGCAAACTCAACATCTGTGGCATCAATTGGCAATGTTTTTTCGTGATGAACTGCTATCGTGGTCCTGGAGAAGACCCCTTGGCGTGCCTATGGCCCCATTTGCTGGAGGGGGTAGTATGAACCCCATTGACTTCAAGCAGAAGGTGATCACCAACGTAGACCATGTTATTGGCCGCATCAATGGAATTGCCCCACAGTACTTTTCTGAAGAGGTAAGATGGTGTTTCCAACTTATGGTAGCATAGCATAGAGCTTTGGCAATGATGTCAGGTGCATGCCTCAATGAGAAAAACCATTTGCTCCCTTCCCTTTTGTTTTGAAATAAACTTGAGGGCAGTGGTGTGCTGTTTGTTGATTTAAGATAATCTGTGCCACTTAAGATGCATTTTTGGCCATTTGGATTTGTTTGCTGAATTTTCTTTTTCCTTCTCTTGAAGTTCAGATTTTATTGGTGTTAAAATTTGATTGAGAGTCTATAGTTGCTTGTTAATTTACATTCCCCTAATTGTGTCTTGTGTTCTTGGGGTGCATTCAGGAGGATAATGCCATGGAACCACCGCAGTCAGTGCAGCGTGGAGTGACTGAATTGGTTGAAGCGGCCTTGACTCCTAGGAACTTGTGCATGATGGATCCGACGTGGCACCCCTGGTTTTGAAGATAGTACCAGAGAGTTATATTAGTTGGGATAGTTCGCTGTTTTAAATATCTATATATGTACATGCAGTTACCCTTATTAGTGATTATGACATCAATTCTCGGTGATTACATTTCTCATTATGTGGAAAGAGATGAGTAACTAGGGTGTTGGATGTAAATTAAAAATTGATAAATGTAAATTTCATGGAAATGGCGCAAGGTTTGGTGGTCAAGTTTTAGGTATATCCTTTGATCAAGATCATTGCTCAAGGACAATATTGCAAGTCGAATGTAATGTAGCAATTGTTTGTGTTCGGGTGCGTGGTCACAACCCTAACAAGAAAAAAGGAGCCGAAGGCAAAACTCGTATTGCACGAGTCCAAATGAGATGATATGTTAAATGTGAATCTTTTAGCACTTTTGCTTCAGGTGAATTTGATTGCTATATAATAATCAGGTTTGATTCCTATAATGCTAATTTTACATTAGTGATAAATATATGTGAGTTCTATGTATTAATTGTGGGACGGTTTTTTATCGTATTGGTCTTTGGACTAGTTAGCAGTATTGGTGAGGGTCCTTAGGCTGTGTTAGGAGATTTTAATATAACGAGATTGCTTGATGATAGCTCCGGCAGTGTTGCTAGTAATTTTGCGTTGTTCTGTGGTGTTTTTGCCCCCTGGTTCCTCGGATCATTGTCCTGGTGTTGTGCCGTGGGGGACAACATCACGATTGAGCCCTTTGTCAGGAACATCCTCAGCCGCCGGAACGGCCAAGGAGGGGGCTACAAAGGTGTCTCCCCATTATTAAAAAAAAAATGCATTGAACAATTTCCCATCAACCAATCTAGATCCATATTTCAAGGTAGGCAAGATGGGTTGAGTGTTGCGAAGGGCAAAGGAGGGGATGACAAAGACAGGGAAGGGGTAGTGGAAGGAAGGGAATGAGGCGTTGGCACAGAAGCAACTGCTTTATGGGTTGGATCTCAGATTAAACGGGCTTCGGCTGCTTGGTTGGGTGGGTCGGTCTCAAGTTGGGTTCGGAGCTGAAGCCTGAGCCTTAAGGCCATTGTATTGACTATTTCAATCGGATAGACTAATCTGTCCACCGGATAGACTGATTATTTAGTCGGGCCGCGCGCTTTATTCGGGCTCTCTGTTTTGAGGTTCTGCCTCTTTTATTTAATTGCCTTATCCAAAATAATAATAATAATAAACTCTTACTATTTCAAATTTTTTGATTTATCGAATAATTATAGTTGTTGAACTATTCAATTATTATTTTAAGATGGTTTTTAAAAAAAATTAACAAGAGATCGTGTAATTATTTGAGCAATTAAATTATTTATAATTTCTTTTCATTTCATCCTCCTTTATAATTGTCCGAGTGAACCATACACCATTTCTGGTCAAGAATGAAAACAAAAACGAGCAGAAAATAACAAAAGAACCATGGTTATCAAAAAAACAACCAAAACCATCAATCAATCATCAGCACTTACCAAACCAGAATCTTAGTTCTCCTCCTCAACAAACCGCAGGTGCTTGCCCTTTGGTGTAGGCAAGCCCTTGAGGCGAAGGGCACCCTGCTCCGGCGAATCAGCAGCATCTGAATCAGGAGTCTGTGGAGCATCTGAATCAGGAGTCTTTGGAGAAGAAATAATAGAAGACGAAGAAGCTGCTTCTTCTACTTCAATAATTTCTTCATCACTATCATACACAAATCTTGTGTGTTTTCCTTCGAACTTTGGGATCATTCTCTTCTCATCCACACATATCTTGCTCATGCCATCACACAGCTCATCAACATCATAATACCCTCCTCCTTCTTCTTCTGCTTCCTCTTCTTCAAATCCTTCACATTTACTAATGAAATATTCGTCTTCCTCATATTCATCATGAGTGCTGGCATTGACCTGCATTGACCATATGGAAGCGTTGTCATCACCAGGTGATGATGATTTTCCTCTGCTGTCAGTGATTGCAAAGGAGCACTCTGATGAAGCAGATGAGATTTCGGATTTCTCTGAGAAATCTAGCATCAGAGACCGGCTGAGGGCGCTTTTTTGAGATTCAAGGCTCTCTTGATTCCTTCCCTCAAAGATGTCAGACACCACCTATCACATTTTCATAGATTCAAGAAAATAGAACCAATAATTTACACTTTGAAGGCAAATAATTAAAACCAAATATTTTGTCGCCAAATGAAAACACAAGAACCCACCTGAGAAATAAGTTGTTCTTGGGCAAGAGCGGAAGGCTTCTCCAAATTCATACCATCAACAGAGAGATCGGAGACCTGCGGCGTGTTTGCCGGAGTTGGGGCGAGGAGACCCATCTGAGAGTTGGCAATGATGCCTTGAATAAGACAAATTGGGCGTCTTTCGATTGTGATCTTTGAGAGCACAGCCTCTTCTTCGACTTGTTGCAAGAGGGTTTTGACTTGGCCCCTCAGCAAGGCCTCTCCGGACCCAGGCGTGTTCTTGGCACGGCAGCTTCTCTGCTTGGCTGTGGCCGATGATGGGGTCTCCAACCCTCCCTTAGCAAGTCCCACAATAGGAGAATCGTTGGTTATATCAAGTAGAGCAGATCGGTCTGGTTGCTGTTTCCCATTTCTTGCCCTTGACTTCGACAGAGCCTTCTCAGAATCTTCGGCCTTTTCTGAAGATAGATTAAACCATGTAACAAAAGGGCAGCGAATTTAATCATAAGCCCATGTGTTAAAAAGATCCAAGTTTTTTCAAATTAAAATTGGGGGGGACAGAAAAATCGAAACCCATCAAACCAAGAAACTGTGCAAGACCCAATTTTTATTTTCCAAACCTTGTTTGACTATTCAGAAGAAAAGAAACAGAAAGCGAAATGACTCACTTGAAAGGGGGATGTTGTTGGTGCTACCGTTGTGAGCAGCAGAAGCCTGAGACCTCGTGATTCTTCTGGTTGAAGATGGGGTTTCCATAGGATTTGAATTGAAAGGTGACTAGTCGTCAGAAAATTGACCGGAGAATCAGAGATTGAAGATTTGAGAAAGAAGCAGTGGGCAATCAAATTGTAGAAAGAATGAGCGAAAAGGAGATGACTTTTAGGGCGAACTTGGAGAGGGTTTATAAGGAGGGTTTGGTGAACGGGGTTCTTAAGACGGGGAAATGCGACCGTTGGAGCGTGCAGTTCACCGTATTGCGACACGTTTGCTGAACTAGCCGTTAGGGTTTAATTTGAATTGTGACCGCTACTTGTTCTACATTTTCGAGCAAATGTAATGGGCCTTTCAAAGGATAAGGTTGGCCATTAGGATAGCATTATGAAATAAGCTTCTTCTTTTTTCCCCTTTGGGATTTTGCAAAGGTTCATTATTGTATAAATATTTTCTAAATCGGTAGATTATTTTCCTTTATTGTTAAATTTTGAGGAAAATGAAAAATTAAATCAAAACTAATTTCTTTAAATTTTGAGTTTAGCCCATTCTAATTTAATTAGCACAGTTCACTTTAATCAACTCATTATGCTTTAAGTTTTTTTTTTTTGGAAGTCTCCCAGACATGCACCCCTGAAAGACGGAGAAAGAAGCAAAGAGAGGAGGAAATTAATCACACACCATTTCAGTCTATTTTTTTCCTTTCTTTTCTTCACCTTTAAGGGGGTGTATTCAATATGTGATTTTAGATGATTTTAATAGAGTTTAAAATTGAGGTGTATTCAATCAAAATTTTAAATGATTTGTTGAAAATCTTGGTGTATTCAATTTGTGTTTTAATAGGTTGATTTAAAATCCATCCAAATGAGGGTGTATTCAAAACCAATTATTTAAAAATCCTTTAAAATTCACCAGTATTCAAAACTTCATATATTTTAGATGATTTTAACATATCCTGGATTTGAAAGAGTTTTTTAGTGGATGGTATAAATATCAAAGCACAAACACAAATCCAATATCTCCCCCAAATATTTGACCTTTTTTTTTTCTCTGTGTTTGGAACATGAACAGACAAGACCAGATTATAAGCTTCTCTCTATCTCTTTGAGCACTATGATTCGTTGATGTCTCTGTTAACATCAGGTGTCCATCGCGCATTTTTGTTCTGGGTTCGTTAAGGTTGTGAAATTTATAGAACTCATTTTTCATTATCTTCAAATTTTGGTTCGATCTTTGATAATCTGCTAAACCCTTGTGGATTCTGTTTGTTTATCATAAGTTGATTATTATGATTATTCTTTTCATCTGGGGTTTGTACTGACATAAAAAAATTACATCTTTTACTTTTGTGTCTTGCTTTGCAAACAAATCTTTTCTTATGCTGTATAACCCATGAATCCATGTCATATATTTTTAGTAGCTGGGATTTGAATCCATGAATCCATGAAAATTTTCATCTAGGATTTGATCTTTTCTTAGGCTATGTTTATTAGCTAAACCCATGAATCCATGAATCCATGCCGTATATTTTTATTAGCTTTAATAAATAGAACTCATGTCGTATAACTATTTGCAAACACAGAGAAAAAAAGAGAGGTCAAATCTATGATTATTAGCTTTAATAAATAGAACTCATTTGCAAACAGAACTCATGCCGCATCTGGGGTCTGCTAAACCCATGAATCCATGCCGTATATTTTTATTAGCTTTTGCTAATCTCCTTCTGCAGGTTGATTAGACTCTCAATAATTTGTTATTCTGTACAAACTAATTATTATTGTTCATTCATTAGGTCATGTAGAACAAAGGCTTTTATAAAGCATATCTGGCTTTTGATTTATTGATTTATTATTTTGTTATATTATATTTATTATATTTATGATGTTTTGAATGTTCAATTGGCATCTTATTCGTGTGCCATGGTATTTCATGTGCCATGGTTTTATGCAGTTCTTTGGGAGTCACCTATTGTGGGTTGTGTACTATAGCAGATGAAGTTTTTCCAAAGAAAATCTCATCTGGTCCAATAAAATTCGAGAAAGTGATAAGTAATAATTACGTGTCGCTGTAATAATTATCTGCATAACCTTGAACTAATTACCATGATTAGTATACCTTTATTACAGTGATATATGGTGTTTGCTATGATTTTCGATTGCGCATGTTTCTTGAACTCCCGGTTTCATACAAACATCATGTTTTGAACCTCAAGTCAAATTCAATTTGCTTATTTTGATGAATTATGATTGGTTGTTTAATCACTTAGTTGGATCTAACATCAGTTTTATGCTGAAATCGAATTCGACTTTTAAGAAGAATGGCTTTTGTATTTTGAAACATGTAGCAATATTGTGAATGATACTAATTTTATCGAATTTTGTATAATCAATAGATTGACCAAATAACTTGAGGATTGCTTGTTGTCTACTGAGTGTTGTTAAATTAAAGTTTTTTTGATTGTTTGAACCTTCTTTGATTTGCTCATTTTAATTGTTTTCGAGCATGAAATTTTGAGTTCTCAGTTCAATTGCAATATAGTAAAGAAGTTTAAATTTCACGTTAATCATGAATTATTGAATTTTTGTTCTTGTATCAGTGTCTCGGCTGGAAATGATCCCAATGTATTTAAGTTGATTCAAACTCATCAGGTACATTTTCTTAATGTCATTTCCTTACATTAATCATTTCCTTAACATTCGTATGTTGTTGTCGTCTCATAATTAACCTCTTTATGAGAATCATGCCTATTTATAACTTTGTTGGTCGTTGTTTATGTTATTCATTGCACCAACAACCTTGTATGAATCTCGTCTACTTTTATAACTCTATTGGTAGTTGTTTTCATCATATTGTTATGAATTAGATATTTTCATTATTTTGGATTATAAGAACATATATGGAATAAATAAATAGATAACTAATAAGTCATTGGTTGTATTATCTAGTAACATTAAAATGGAAGACGCAAAATAAGAGAAGTTAAAAGCGAAGTATAGCCAATGGAGCATCCAAGAGAGTCGTATGTTGTTAAGATTACTTGTTGATGTCGTCAAGAGTGGTTGGCGTGATGCTAGTGGTGGGATATCTAAGAATACAGTGTGTGATAAGATACCTCTTGTAACGACCCGTCCCAAATTCCTAGATTAGATTAGTGACTAATCACGATTAGTGAGGTTAATCGGTGATTAGTTAGGCGAAATCGGACGAACGATGCGAAATAACCGTTTTGCCCCTAACTGTGGCAAAATGTTGACTTTTCATTCGGACGGTCAAATGGACTTTGATCAATGACCGTGACGTAGTTCGTGACGTCACGAATTCATAGACAGGTGGTACGTTCAAATCCGACATTCGAGGAAGAAGTTATGACGTTCGGAAGTTTAGGGGCATTTTGGTAATTTTGGTTAAAAGGGGTCAAATGTTGACTTTTTGACCGAGAGGTCCAATGGCCTAGGGTCGAGGACCATTACGTAGATCGGGATGTTATGAATCCGTAGACAGGTGGCACACTGAAATTGGACTTCGAACGGGGAAGTTATAGGTCACGGAAGTTCGATTTCACTATGCACGTATTTCGAGACGATGATGATTTGGCAAAATCTGATTGGGCTAGATATTTTAGGTGGGTCCCATGGATGAGTGACAAGTGTCACTCATCCTATTGGTCAATTTCCCTAAAAAGGGGATCTAACTAATTAAATACTAATATTTCTATTATTTTATAATTTATCCTTCACCACTAAATCCTATCCATCCATCTAATTTAATCTCTCAAATCCTCACCATTCATTCATCCCAATCTCCCTCTCATCTCATCAGTTATCCTCATCTTCTTTGTTCTTCCTCACAACCCGAAAACCCCATAACCCATATTCTCCATTTTTCTTCAAACACACAACACACATCCCTTCATCACCTGCGACTGAGACCAGAGGGATAGTGTGAGTGAGGCAAGGAAGGATTGGACGGAGACGGCTAGAGCCACGGCGGCTCACGGCGGGAGGAAACCCGAAAAGGTAGGTTTTGGGTTTGAAATTCGAAACTTGGGTTTTATTGGTCTTGGATCGAAACTAATGGGTTGGTTGTGTTTTTGGGGACCATAGGAACTTAATAGGATTGATTTCGAGGCGTTAGACGGACGGGAACGACCGTGGACGGCGGAGGAAAACTCACCCGCCATAGCCAAGCTTGAAGGTATGGTTTTTGATATTTTTCTTCCATTTTAAGATCATAGAACTTTAGGTTAGGATGAGAGGATTAAAATGGGACAAACGGGAGGAGTTTTGGTGGTTGGACGGCGGAGAACCGACCAGGTCAACCCGCGGGTCACGGCAACCCGATTGCAGACTCGATCTGAGGTAGACGATGACTGATGACGTCATCATGTCAGGGATGATGTCAGCACTGTCAGGTCTGACAATGTCAGCTGACATGTCAGACAGAGGGCCAATGGGAACGTGACACATGTCACTGTCAGAGGCTGTCAGTGATGACGTCATGCTGACGTCAGCGTTGACTTTTTAACGCGTTGACTAGCACGTGGGGGCGTGTGTGAACAGTGTTTTGAGTGGGCCTAGTGTCATTTTAAAGGTTTCGACGATTCGGATCCAATGTCGGTGGTTTCGGGTCGATCGGAGATCATTAGGTTGGTCAAATTGAGGTTTTTCACCTCGAGAAACGTGTACGGGATACGTTGACTTTTTCGGGAAAGTTTAGGGTTCTTAATATGGACTCGTATAGGTAAGTAGTAACCTTTGGATATGATTTGGACAGGTCAAGATGACCCGGAGAGGTCGGATTGGCTCGGGAGAGCCGTATGGCATGCAAATCGAGGCGGCTGCTCGGACGGTCTGTGAGTGGACCTTGGTTTTCTAAATTGATGCATGCATAAATATTTATTATATGTTTTATTACATGTTTGATGATGCCATGGGTTCATTTGTATGTGGTTACGTATAGGCACGTATTTCGAGATTTCGGCCCTATACGGTGCCTATACGGGTATGTATGTCTTTATTGGTCTAAATGAAATGGTTCTGGATTTCAAAAGGATAAACTCGGGTATGAGACCCATTTGGTTTTGTCTCGGGCATATGACCTCAGATATCGGGCACGGTGCCCATCTGATGTCCTATGTTCGGGCACGAGACCCAGGTTACTTTACGGTTTTGATTTCAGGTCAGGGAACCTTAAATGGATTTCCCGGTTCATGACGGTTTATGGGAACCGGCATGAACCCTTGTTATGGTATCGTGGTTCATGACGAATTATGGGGACCGGCATGAACCCTGGTTATGTGATTGTGGTACATGACAGTTTATGGGAACTGGGCATAAATGATGTTATATATATATATATATATATGAATGGAATGGATATTATGGATCATGACGGTTCAGGGGAACTGAGCATGGATATTTGTGCTATGTATATATATGTTCATATACCTTTCTTTACTTCTATTATCTCCTCCGGGGAGGGTCGTTGGCCTGGGTGGACCCCGGAGTAGTCACGGAGCACCGACTGAGTGGAGTCACCCCCCAGTTGGGTTCCTTACTCTCAAGAAGGCTATGGTTACTATAACCTCGAGTAGGATCAGTGGTCTGCGGACATTGACCTTGACTTTGAGAAGACTCGGATTAAGACCCGGGTAGCATGCGCGTTGACAGGACCCGCCCCAAATCCCTCGGGATTAGCGTGGGACTTACCTGCTCCCGTCTAACACGAAGTGTCAGACCAGGGATAATTTCGTCTTTTGCCCAACCGGGGCTATCAGAGTACGCCAGGATCCAAAGGAGAAATGCGATGTCTCGTCTCTGCTACAGCCACATCCGCGATCAACCTGAAGGGCATTCAAAACATAAAAGCTGTGAGTGGACAAAACAAATATCTTATAAAAACATTTTCATAAAATACCTTTATTCCCTTCATTAAAAACATATGCATGCATTCGAAAACCATTTCTAAGGTCCATGCCCGGTTCCCACAAACCGTCATGAACCATCAAACCATTTGGGCCTTGGCCCGAAATCTGTCAATCACACCATGGGACTCCGCCCAAACCAAAAACACATGGGAACACGTCCCAAAACCAATTCGTAAGGGTCTCAGGCCAAAACTAATACGCATGGGTCTTAACCCAACGCCATCTTAGTGAAAACCTGTCCACATATACATATATACATATATAACCCATCCTAGGCACTTCCGGAGAAGATGCCAACTTGGGGCACACAACCCCTAGGGAACACATTCCCGATGTAATCACGATATCATCTCTATACTAGTGTGCACACTACTCGGGGTCTCACTCCGAGTCTTCTCCCAGGAATCTCCATCTGGGAGGCTCAATCTTTGGATCTAGTCTGAGTTCTCTCTCTGGATCTAGTCCACATCTCTCCGGAATCTGGTCCGGGACCACAACATCATAAGTAACCTCCACTCCTGGAACGGGATCCCTATGGGGATACCCACTCTGGTCTGTGGATCGTGACTCTCCAGGTCGACGCTTGAGGACACCAATCAATAATCTCGTAAGGCGGGTATATACATACTCGTATACAAAACCATAAAAACGGGACTCACGCCCGATAACACAAAGTAAATGGGCCTCCAGCCCGAACACAGGACTCAACAGGGCCTCTCGCCCGATTTCACAATAATTGGCCTCGAGCCCGAACTCAAATCAACTGGGCATTGAGCCCGATATCTCAGGGTCAGTCACGATTCCGATCATAGCGATGCGTGCTATCATCAATCTAGGACCGCTCTCAATCCTGGTATGTCGCCGTGAACACATCACTGTCGCGACCATCTCGGGACCATGGTGCACACGTCGCTGATCGATCCTCTAAACCGTCAGCACTCCAAAGTCGAGCCTCCAGTGGCTGCTCAACAATAGGACGTGCATCGTGACCTCTCCGGAAGAAACGTACCCCAATCCGGAGGCGAGCGTCAAGCCATCCGTCGCCGTGCACACAACACCTGTCACGACTACGACTCAGACCTACGGGTCATCAATAGGGCCTCATGCCCGAGTCAAATCCAAATCCAAATGGGTCTCATGCCCGAATAATCAAGACCAAATGGGTTGTTTTACTTTTCAAAACCGTTTCATGAAAACCGAAAGCGTAAGTGCGTATAAGCACATATAAAACTCAAAAACCTCGAAGTACGTGCTCATACGTAACACACACCAAAATGCACTCAAGACATCTCAAAATACATATTAAAACATATATAAAACATTTATGCATGCATCGATTTCAGAAAGAAAGTCCACTCACAGACCGTCCGCGATGTAGCCTCGATATGCGCGTCGTACGCCTTCCCGGGTCAATCATTGCCTTCGGGGTTCCCAAACCTGTCCAAATCACTTTAGAGGGTTACTAACTAGTTAATTAACCCCTCATTAAAGTCCCCTAATTTTTTGGGATTTTTAACTATTTATAAACGCGCATCGAAACCTTCGAACAGTCCGAACTATATCGAACGATGTTCGATCGACTCGAAACCAGTCCCAAAATGTTCGTTACATTGAATAGATGATTTGACATGTTGGAACCTTCCCCAAATTCTCCCCCACGCGCCCGTACGTGCCGCCTGAAGTGGCTGCGCGTGGGCCTCATGACTACGCCCAAACTACGCATTAAATTAAACACGTAATTTGAGTATTGTACAATTTAAACCCTTTTGGTGTAGATGTAGTATTGGTAAATAGGGGTCGTTCTTAACCGGGGAAATTAGGGAACATTAATAATGTGTTAGTGGGAGATGAATAAAAGAATAATGAATTAAAGAATTAAAGAATAAAGAATTAAAGGAATTAAAGAATTAAAGAATTAAAGAATTAAAAGAATACAAGAATGAAAGAATAAAAGAATAAAGAATGGGGGTTTTGAAAAGATTTATAACTAAATTAAAGAAAACACTAATTAAGAATTAAAATGCAAATGCTCATGCTAATTGGAACTTACAAACCATAGAGTAGTTTCATAGACAAAACCCACACTTTTACGTATGTAATTTCGAATTAACAATCATATTATTTAAACTACTCCTAAAAATAGACTTCTTTCTAACATTTTGCTCATAATAAACAAATCACGAAATCCTACCTTCATCATCTCAAATACTTACATATATCTTTCAATATTATAAATGCATCAACAATTAATGTGCGTCAAACATCAATATGCTTCAAACATTTACAACATGATTTACCTTAAGTTTATAATTAAATGCGCCGACAGCGATCAACATTTAATCTCTTCAATTCTACTCTAAGTGCACCGACAGCGGATAAAACACTTAACATCAAATTGAAGTTTAAGCACTAAAACATATGAAGTAAAAGAAATTCAAAAAGTAAAACACATGGAGATTGCATTCTTACTTACAAATGTTAGAAAAAAAATACCAAGAACAATAGTAAAGAAGAAATGAAAATAACATAAAAATAACATAAATTACGAATAAGAATTAAAAGGAAACTAATTAATAAGAAAATCTACAAGAAGTAAAAATGGTCCCCAAAAATGTCTCTCAAAAGAGAGAAACAAAAGAACTAAACTAAGAACTAAGAACTAAGAACTAAGAAAAATCAAAAGAAATGGAAGAATGAAACTAATGGGGGACTCCTAAAATACAAGAATTGAAGCCCTATTTATAGGTGGAAAAAGCTATCAAAAATAATATAAAAATACAATAAAAAATGTGGAATAATGGAATGATGAGTAATAAAGATTTGTGATGATGTTTAGAAGTGGTTTGAGTTGTAAAGTTGCAAAATTTGGGTTGGAAAGTGGAAGGAATGGCTGGCAACCCTTGCTGGAAAAGAAGACAGAGGGGTCGGCAGGTAGCTGCTGAAAACAAGGAAGGAGGTTCGATGAGGGCTGGCTGAAGGGAAAAGAGGGCGTTCGGCGCAGGCGCGCTGAAGGGGAGCTGGAAAATCGGCAAGCGCGCGCCGAAGCTGGCTTCTGGTGGTCGGTACGCGCGCGCCGACAGGAAATCTGGGCTGAGGAAGGCGCGCGGAACTGGGCTTGCGGGGTTGGTTGTCTGGGCTGGGCCGCACGGGCCTGGCGGGCTAGACTGATGGATGGCGGGCCAGAGTTTTGGGTTTTTAGAAATGGGCTGCACAGTTTCTTGAAATGGACTTGGGCTATCACTTGCGACGTGTGCGGGCTGGGCTGCTCCTTGCGCGGGTTGGGCTGCTAGGTTTAAGGATTTGGGCTGTAAGAAAACTGAAATTAATTTATTAATTTAGTAATATTTCACCGAAATTCGTCCATAATATTTTCGTTAAAATTCCGATCGAGACGATTCTTTCGCCAAAATACTCCAAATTACAAAATGTATTTATTTAAACAAAAATAACACAAAATAAATTATTTTATCTATTTATTTAATATTTTAATATTAAAATCTAAGTATAAAGGGTATAAAATAATATAAAATAATGCTTATTTGAGGACCTATCAAATACCCCCACACTTAAACTTTGCTAGTCCCTAGCAAATACTAAAATTAAACTACAAAATCAAAACAAGTAACCTTTAACCATTTGTCTCAATATTTCATTATTACAATCATGGCATAAAAGATTTTCACTTAAAACGTTTAAGCATATGAAATTCAAGAGTTAATACATGGTGACAAAATGTTTCAACAAGTAAGATAATGAGTAAATATGGTGAATTGGATCTCAACATGAGTAAAACGAGTATGAATCAACTCACAAGGATATGCACTCATAAATTCACTCAATTTGTGAGGGTTTGTGTTTGCACTCAAAATATGTGAGAAATACTCACATAATCGAAATGAAGTACTTTTGCAAAATTTCAAACAAACACCTCAAGATAAAAACAAAACATACTTGCGCAAATGAACCAAAACCATAAGCTTACTCAAGTGATTAACTCCACTAATCAAAATTTACCATCTTAAGGATCATAAGGTCTTCACGAAGGTTGTAATGGGGCTAAGATTCGAGGCAGGGAAAATATAGGACAAGTGGTGCTCAATTCGTTCCAAGACTCAATAGACTCCCAAAACGTATCATAGCTTCCCAACCTTAATGCAATGATGTCGGTAATCCATCCCTTCGAACATAGGCCTAATTCCATCATGTTGGGCCTCACAATCATTCTTTATGTCGGATTTACAAATGTAAGGGATTTAACTCAAATATTACATAACCAAACCTTATTACCTTGACCGAGACTCAACTTTTTTTTTCTTTTTTTTTGATTTTTTTATATCAAGGTAATAACATGTGTTAACAATACAACAAAGCTTAAGTCGGTAAATCCAAATAATTCACATAAAAGTATTTCCAACATCATTATTTTCTCTTTACACAATCATTATGTCTTCAACCGAGTTCTTAGAACAAGGGTAAAGGATGTCTATACTAAGCTCAAGTGTTTAGATAATCATGGTGATGAAAGAAAGGCTTAATGTGGGCTCAAAAGGGTTAAAACTAAGGGGGTCGCAACTTGTGCGCACAAAATAGGGAACATGGATGTTTGAATTTGTGGTGTTAACCCTAATGCCTTAATCATATCCAGAATCAGAGAGTTTATTGACTTAAAAGCTTTGAAAATCACATAGAATAAGTTCTAATACTCTAGAGTTCATTAAAATCTATTGCAAGTAGTTATGAGGCATATGTATATCAATTTAAACAAAGAACTTATGAATCACTCATCAAAGATGTATATAAAGTTCTAAAACTCACATAAGGTTCATATGATTCATACTTATTTTATCCTGCTCGTTTATATGCCAATTTACATGCATTATCTTCAAGTTATAACACTTAATCACAAAATATTAACAAACAAATTCAAGTTGTAGCGATCATCTTTATGGCCATAACATATTCATTTTTGTTCATTTATGTCATTGACAAGTTAAATGGCAACTTAAAACTTAAAAAAAAAACACTAAGTTAAAACAAAAAGATTCAAGAAAACAATAATAATTTTTTTTTTCACCTTTTTAATTTTTTTAAATTTTAAATTTTTCATTTTTTATTTTTTATTTTTCATTTTGTTTGAACAATTAAAATTGTAAACCATTCCTCCACAATTAAATTCTACATTGTCCTCAATGTAGGAAAATACGAAGTAATTAAACATAAAATCAAGTAAGGAAGATGATTTACGAAAATAATAGGAAAACATTAAATAAAAAAAATAAAAGAGAGTGAAGGGTAGAAAGATAGCAAATCTGTATTGATGACTCCTTCACATCTCGGGAACACATTGGGTTGCCTCCCAACAAGCGCTTGAAGTTTAACGTCCATCCAGCCTAGACAGAGATGCAAGTTAGTTAGTCAGAGATGTATGTTAGTCAAGAATGCAAGTTAGATATGCAAATTGAAGTTAAGTATGCAATTTGAGTTAAAAATGTAAGTTAGAGGATGAGTGCAATGCAAGTTAAACTAAATATGCAAGTGAAGTTAAAAATGTAAGTTAAATGAAAGATGAAATGCAAGTTAGAATGAAAGATGCAAGCTAACTTTGTCATGACAAATAATGTAAATTAAGATATAAACAATATTTATATGTCGGGGGAAGTCAAAGATATATATGGTACATATAGCTTCAAAGTTTAAATGGAGACTTATACGTCCGTGCGGCCCAAGTAAATATCTTGGATTAATTCAACTGTTTGGGCAAGTTCAAAAGTGACCAGGTTAGAAAGAATACACATAAAAGGCAGGGCTAATTTCTTAGACCTAAAACCCGTTATGAGTACCGTCTCTTGTCCTAGACATCACCCTCGAAAATTTCTTACTCCAGAGGAATTAAGATGACTCAAGTGTTAACAATCACCGTGGGTGAGAGTTAACAAAAGAGTCTTCGCCGATAAAGATCAAAATCTAAATTTCGAAACACAAGTGATCTACATATAGCCGAGACTAATGCATGAATGCAAGAACTATGTACAAGTATGTTTTTATGCACAATTTACAAATATAACATGACAATTTACGTATGAACAATTTATTTACAAGTATGGTTTCATTCACAAGTAATGATATTTACAAAATAATTTATCATTAACAAACTAACATATGTATAAGATTTATTTAACAATTTGGATTTACACTAACACAAAGTGAAGATAAGAAAGTTTTTTTTTTATATAATTAAATTTTTTTAATTTATTATTATTATTATTATTATTATTTTTAGGAATTTTATGTGTTTTTTTTAATTACAAATAAACAAAAATAAAAATAAGGAAAACTGAACATGTACCATAAGCATTTATGAACAATTAAAAAGAATGAACATTATGTACAAAGATGAACAAGAATAATATGACAAGTAAGAGAATTATAAACAAACATAAATGAAAGTCGATTATGAACAAGTATGTATGTATACTATTAAATATAAAAGTTATGAACAAGTATAAAAGGTAACAAGTAACATATATATATATGTAACATTTATTTACAAGTATGAATTAACACTAACATAAAGCTAAAATAAGATTTTTTTTTTCGATTTTTTTTAATTTAAATTTAAATTTTATCAAGACATAACCAAATAAATAATTACATAAGAATAAAATAAGTGTTATCAAAAAGTTTATGGAATAAAATTAATGGAATAAAAAATTAATGGAATAAAAAGTTAATTGAATAAAGTTAAAGTTAATGAAACAAAGAAAAAGTTAATGGAATCAATTTAAAGTAATGGAATAAATTTAAAGTTATGGAATAAAATTGAAGTTAATGGAATAAAAGTAAAGTTAATGGATTAAAGTGTAAAAAATAAAATAAAATAAAATAAAATTAAAGTGAATATGTACAACATACATTTATGACAAGTACAAATAAAATTAAGTTATGCACAAGTATGATAGAATTTTAAATTTACATAAACAATTTGAATATGAACAAATATATTAAAATAAAATAAAATTATGAACATTTATGAACAAGTATAAATTAGAAACTATGAATAAGTAAAGTATGATCATTATAAACAAAAATAATAAGAACAAAAATAAGATGGATAAATAAAATATAAACAAGTAAGTAAAGGTTATAAACAAATATAATATTAACAAAAGTAAAATTTATAAACAAGTATAATATGCACAACACTAACAAATTAAAAATGATTTTCAATTTCCCCGGCAACGGCGCTAAAAATTGACTACGCCCAAACTACGCATTAAATTAAACATGTAATTTGAGTATTGTGCAATTTAAACCCTTTTTGTGTAGATGTAGTATTGGTAAATAGGGATCGTTCTTAACCGGGGAAATTAGGGAACATTAATAATGTGTTAGTGGGAGATGAATAAAAGAATAATGAATTAAAGAATTAAAGAATAAAGAATTAAAGGAATAAAAGAATAAAAGAATTAAAAGAATAAAAGAATAAAGAAGGGGGGATTTGAAAAGTTTTATAACTAAATTAAAGAAAACACTAATTAAGAATTAAAATGCAAATGCTCATGCTAATTGGAACTTACAAACTATAGAGTAGTTTCATAGACAAAACCCACACTTTTACGTAAGTAATTTCGAATTAACAATCACATTATTTAAACTACTCCTAAAAATAGACTTCTTTCTAACATTTTGTTCATAATAAACCAATCACGAAATCCTACCTTCATCATCTCAAATAATTATATATATCTTTCAATATTATAAATGCATCAACCATTAATGTGTGTCAAACATCAATATGCTTCAAACATTTACAACATGATTTACCTTAAGTTTATAATTAAATGCGCCGACAACGATCAACATTTAATCTCTTCAATTCTACTCTAAGTGCACCGACAGCGGATAAAACACTTAACATCAAATTGAAGTTTAAGCACTAAAACATATGAAGTAAAAGAAATTCAAAAAGTAAAACACATGGAGATTGCATTCTTACTTACAAATGTTAGAAAAAAAAAATACCAAGAACAATAGTAAAGAAGAAATGAAAATAACATAAAAATAACATAAATTACGAATAAGAATTAAAAGGAAACTAATTAATAAGAAAATCTACAAGAAGTAAAAATGGTCCCAAAAAATGTCTCTCAAAAGAGAGAAACAAAAGAACTAAACTAAGAACTAAGAACTAAGAAAAATGAAAGAAATGGAAGAATGAAACTAATGGGGGACTCCTAACATACAAGAATTGAAGCCCTATTTATAGGTGGAAAAAGCTATCAAAAATAATATAAAAATACAATAAAAAATGTGGAATAATGGAATGATGAGTAATAAAGATTTGTGATGATGTTTAGAAGTGGTTTGAGTTGTAAAGTTACAAAATTTGGGTTGGAAAGTGGAAGGAATGGCTGGCAACCCTTGCTGGAAAAGAAGACAGAGGGGTCGGCGGGTAGCTGCTGAAAAGAAGGAAGGAGGTTCGGTGGGGGCTGGCTGAAGGGAAAAGAGGGCGTTCGGCGCAGGCGCGCTGAAGGGGAGCTGGAAAATCGGCAAGTGCGCGCCGAAGCTGGCTTCTGGTAGTCGGTACGCGCGCGCCGACGGGAAATCTGGGCTGAGGAAGGCGCGCGGAACTGGGCTTGCGGGGTTGGTTGACTGGGCTGGGCCGCAGGGGCCTGGCGGGCTGGACTGATGGATGGCGGGCCGGAGTTTTGGGTTTTTAGAAATGGGCTGCACAGTTTCTTGAAATGGACTTGGGCTATCACTTGCGACGTGTGCGGGTTGGGCCGCTCCTTGCGCGGGTTGGGCTGCTAGGTTTATGGATTTGGGCTGTAAGAAAACTGAAATTAATTTATTAATTTAGTAATATTTCACCGAAATTTGTCCATAATATTTTTGTTAAAATTCCGATCGAGACGATTCTTTCGCCAAAATACTCCAAATTACAAAATTTATTTATTTAAAAAAAATAACACAAAATAAATTATTTTATCTATTTATTTAATATTTTAATATTAAAAGCTAAGTATAAAGGGTATAAAATAATATAAAATAATGCTTATTTGAGGACCTATCACCTCACGCGCCTAGCTACAGTACTTCGTCTTCTTCTTCTGGCTGGTTCAGATCGGCCGGTTCGGTCCGGTTCGCCTGCAACTTGGACCGGCGTGACCGGTCCAGGTCCATAACTGGTCCAATCTTCACCGTTTCTTCTTCTAATCGATCCTATTCTTCATATTTTTGTCCTAGGAACCTAACCCAATCAATTAAAGCCCCTAAAACCTAGAAAATCCGAACGGTCCAAGAAATCCCTCACGGTTCAAATTTTCCAAAACCTCCTAGGGCTTCCTCGACGTCCAAAACGTCCCAAAACCTTCCTAGCAATGTCCTAGCAACCTAATTAATTCAACCCAAACATCCAAATCGACCCATAACAAACGAAATCGTAAATGGAATCAAAATGGGTTAAACAGATACCTGCATGGGTTTTTCTCCTCCGCCGTGCACGGCGGTGCTGCTTCGGCCAGCCACCACGTCCAGCCGGTCCTCTTCATCTCTCTGTCCTCTCAGTTAAGCTCACAGGTCAAGGGTTCGGGTTTTTGGGTGAGAAATGGTGATCGGGTTTTGGATGGGAAAAATGGAAAATGGATGCACGGGGAGGGATGGATGTGCATGAGAGAAAAATGAGGGTGACTGGATGAATGACACCTGTCATTCATCCATTGGTTATGAGAAAAATCTGGGGCCCACTAAAGTCCAAACAAGCTCCCGTCTCAAAAAAACGTGCAATAGTACGTTCGAAATTCCGTGAACCGTAACTTCGTCGTCGAACGTCCGAATTCGACGTGCCGCCTGTCTACAGATTTATATCGTCGTGATCTATGTCACGGTACTTGGCCCTCGATCATCGGACCTTCCGGGTCAAAAGTCAACCGTTGGCCCCTTTTTGCCAAAATTACCAAAACGCCCCTGATCTTCCGAACATCATAACTTCTTCCATGGATGTCGGAATCGAACGTGCCACCTGTCTATGAACTCGTGACGTTCCGAATCACGTCACGGTCGTTGGTCAAAATCCATTTGACCGTCCGAACGAAAAGTCAACATTTTGCCCATTCTATGGGCAAAATTGTCATTTTGCACTGAACGTCCGATAATCCTCATCTAATCTCCGATTAGCCTAGCTAATCCATCATTAATCCTTAATTAATCCCACTAGTTTGGGATGGGTCGTTACATGCGTAGCTTTGGAAACCGTGATAGGATTGGTTGTGTGAATTATATGTATATATATGGATTATGATATGTGATATGTGGTATGCACCGGTGTGCACAGGATTTGAGCAGTGGCTCGTGTACTTGGTTTCAATATGGTTTCTTTATTTTTTGGACGGAGTCCCCTATTGGTTCTTTATGATTTGGGCAGTGGCCCGTATTGTCGATTTGATTATGGTTTTGGGCTTAGTTCCCCCATATGGTTTCTTTGGTTAAATGGTTTTTGAATGCATGCATGCTTTTTAGTGAAGGGTACAAATGTCTTAAGGAAATGTTTTTATAAACTCTTGTTTTGTCCACTCACAGCTTTTAATGTTTTGACTGCCCTTCAGGTTGACATCGGATGTGGACTATAGTAGAGACCGATATATCACATACCTCCTCCGAATCCTAGCGTACTCTGATAGCCCGGGAGGCAAAGGTTGGAATTATCACTTGTCTGACACTCCGTGTTAGACGGGAGTAGGGTCATCCCTCGTTAATCCTAGGGGGATAGGGATGGGTCCTGTCACTTCCCGTTCTTAATGAGCGTCTTGGATGTGAAAAAACTTACAAGCACTATCAAAACCGGTTAAAAATCTCTGAAGCAACGCTATCTAAGTTTGGCTGAGCTTGTATCTCATAGTTCTGGATTTGGGTGGGACCCTATCACAAAGAAGTTCACAGCTAGTGATGAAGTATGGGACAATTACTTCAAGGTGATATTTTTAATTTCTATTGTTTTAAATATTACATGGATTGATCACTTTCACATTCATTATAATAAAATAGCTATAAATTTCTAAACTATTATGTTTTCTTTACAATCTCACCCAAACCAAGAGAAACTTCACACTGAGTCATATGATGACTATGAGGATTTGGCAATTGTATCTAGCAATGGAACAGCTGTTAGAAAGCACTCAATTGCCGTGGGGGATGACGCTGATGATGTGACATATGCATTTGAAGAAAAAAGACCTAGTAGGGTACATGAAGAAACTAGACCGGACATGGCAGAAGAGTATGGAGTTGATGATAAAAATGAGGCTCGGGAAATATCATACCAAAATGTGTCAACACCTACTAATTTATCACCCTTCTATGACACAAGCTTGAATGCTCCTTCCGAAAAGCTCCCTCATCGAAAGAAACCGAGAATTGATTATGAAGCAACTAGTAGCTTGGTTAACACCACAACTAGAGCAAGTCTTATAGAGAAAGTTGGTGTTGGCATGGACTCAATTGTAACAATCGCCACTGAAATTCAAGGGATGCGCAACTTGTTGGAGAAAAGAGAAAAAGAGAAAGAGAACAAAGAAAAAAGAAGAAACAAGTGGAGAAAACCACCAACATTTGGGAAGCAATCAAAGAAGCTTCAAACTTGGATAAACTTGCTCGTTTCAAAGCGCTTGATAAGATCCATAAGTTGGGGATGAAAGATGCATTCTTAAAAATGTCACCTGAAGAACGCTCGGAATGGATACAATATACTACTTTGGATTGAACTAACAAGAAATGGTAAAGAGTTTTGGTTTAGTATTTTGCTTAAATTAGGGGTGGTTAATGTTTTGACTTTTTAAGTATTATGTTTCAAAAATTTCAGGTTAATTTTAAGACCTTGATTTGACATTATGTTTAAAGTTTTTGGTTAATGTTAAGACCTTAATTTTGAATTATTGGTTTAATAGTTGTTATCATCTCATCATATTTTACAGTATATTTTGTTGGAGTATATTTTTGTTTTAATTATTGGTTACATTTATCATTCTCTAGGAAGAAGAATTCGTTGGACATGGTAAAGGCAGCATAGGCTTCATTTTGGTGACATTGGTACCTTGGGAGATACCATGAACAAGAGTTCGAATAAAAAGAAAGATAGTTGTTATTTGTAAACTGTAATATAAAAACATATGTCATTGATGACAACAAATCTTTTAAAATCATAACAAATATTTTAAAATCATAACAAATCAATAAACAAATCATTTAAAATCCATATGAAAACACTTTGAAATCAACAAAAAACTTTTAAAATCTGTTGAAACCCATCAGATTTGAAACCTATTAAAATCTATTAAAATCCAAATTGAATACTCCCCTAAATCTCACAAATCGTAAATCTCTTTTTCAACCTTTTTTTTTCCTTCAAAATTTTATTAGATTTCTCTATTTTCAAATCTTCAAAGTATAAGATACTAGTCTCTAATCTTAGTTTTAAATAGAAGTTGAATATATGAATTTGGTTTGGGAATTTGAGGACCAAAGATGTTTTTTTAGTTTTAATAATTTGAAATTTTGAATCATTAAATTGGGGCTTTTGTAGGAGTAATTAAGTCAAGTATATAACTATGAGGATTACATTCACATATTGGTAGCTAATGTGGGAAATAGGTTAGTAAATGCTTATTTTTTGTTAATTGTTGATATTGAGTGTATGACTTAATTAGGTAAAGGTTTTTTTTTTAATATTTATATTGTTGATAAACACATATTTCATCACCTTTTTATCTCAATTTCCTTTTCATCTTACTTTTTTATATCCTTAATCCTACAATTTCTAACTTGTTTTAATATTTTTAGGTAGCAACCCAAGAATGTAGAGTAAAGAGGTTAAATTGGAGTAAACCCGCATAAACTATCAAGAATGGGCCAATATTTATAAAGATTGGATCAAGATTCATCAAGATGGGTCAACACTATGTCTATATGGGCAAGAAGACTCAAGATTATGTCAAGATTCGTTCTTGGAGAAGCCTAAAAGAAGAAATGTATTAAAAGTTACAAAGTAGAAATCTGCATGTGCAGATTATCCCACTTCCGCGGACCATTGTGAATGCCTAAGATAGAATCAGAATGTGAGTAAGATATGGTTGGAAAGCTCTAGAAGTCTAGTTTCCAATGGTTCAAGAATTTCTCAAATCGGAGTCCTACAGTCATGGGAATTCCTGTTTTGGTGTGGCATAGTCAGTCTGCGCGGGAATGATTACTTGTTCTACTAAGAATTGAAGCCTTGCACGTTTTCCAGCTGTTCCATCTTCTGAAATTCCAGAAAGCAACCCAAATTCCAAGTAAATTAAGAAGAATAATTTCCCTTTTTAATTAGGATTTTTTTCCCTTTTTAAATTAGGAGTTTTCTTACCTTTTTAATTAAGTTTTGTATTTATTTTTTCATTAGGATTTAGAATACCTTTTACCTTTGGGACTTTAATTTAATTAGTTTATCCTTTTCCTTTTAGAATTAAATTGTGAACTTCTATTTATTTGGAGATTAATTTTCTTCTATAAATAGAGAGGCTTAGGTTATTTGTTTGGGTCGCCAATTTTTGTACTAAAGCTCTGCTTAACCAAATTTCTCTTTTCAATAAATTCAAGATTTTTTGTGCAAGTTTAATTATATCATACTTCATCCTCTACACCTTCATCCGTGGCATAGTCAGGCTGTCCCTGAGTGTCTCACCAAAGAGTGTCCAATCACTTCGTATCCATAGGGTGTCCCGAAGAGAATAAGTGTAACACGACCTCTTTACCTTATAATTATCTTTTGTGCTTGAATATCTTGGTTTATGAACTGATTTCTAATATTATTCTTGGTTTTATGATTTGTATTGCTTCAATATTCTATGTGTTTTATGATTATAGTTTTAGTTATGATTGTATGTTTGTGCTTAATGCTTAATTAGATATGTCGGGCTGTCCCCGAGTATAATTCTTTGAAAGTGTATGTCGGATTGTCCCCGAGCACGTACTCAAGATAATATGCAAGTAACTCGTAAGGCTATAATTAGAGGATTTCATAGGTTGAAATTAATAGAATTCATGAATGAGTTAGGTTAAAGATGAGTTGACCATGTAAATAATATATTATGTTAGTTTAGATTAGTTAATCACTTAGGATAATCAAAACAATCAACTACCCCCTAATTAATTAATCAAACGATAATCATGCTTAGGTATCCTCAATCCCCAGTTAAGAACGATCTATATTTACCAATACGACAATCTATAAAAAAAGGTTTTTAATTGCATACGTTTTCTTAAGTGTTGAGTGTGACTTTGTGTTTACTTTAATACTTAGTTTTTGCATATCAATTGTTGCTATGGTGAAATTAATTTGATTGGTTTTTTGCATTAGTTGGCTAGTTAGTAGATGAACTTATAGCCTTTTTATTTTTAGTTTTTACCATTGTGGCAATTCTTATAATAATTTGTGTTGATAAATTTTGCTTATATGAATTTGTATTTGTATTGTATGTTTAATTATAGGTTTTGTTGTAATTTGATTTTCTTTCTATCAAGCTTTTATTTATACATATCGATGCATTTGAGGGGTAATGCTCATTACGTTCTCCTAAATAGGTGTATCTTTTATATTTATTTATAAAATTCACTCGTACCGTAGAGTTTCTTTTACATCTATGAGGCAATTTTTTTTATTACAGGGGAGGGGATTTTTCTATACAATATGTCATTGGCTTCGAATTTGAGGCCAACTATCTACAAATCAACACTATAATCAACTGAACTAAACTCACTAGACCATCTAGAAGGTAAATTTAATTTATCTGAAAATCGAGTTAAAAAATCATCTCTAAAAATAACCTAATATAAATTAACCTTTTCATTTTAGAATTGATTTTTTACTTCCTAAACCCCACAATTACATTTCAAAAAATTTCCAAACTGAATATATATATACACCGAAGGAGGTCTAAACCATATTAGATTTAGTTGGCCTTCGAATCTGCTCAAATTGAGCAAAATATTTAAAGTTATGCCCAACCTAGAGTTTACATCCCTGGCTTTAAATTGTAATTTTCTATACAAAAAACATTTTTATTGTTCCAAATATTCTGTAACCCCTCTCAAGTCGAAATCAACGTAAAAAGACCAATGCACAAATATGGTATCCGGACTTGTGAAGTTGGAAACCACGTTCTGATGGTATGTTCCGAGAACCAATTACTTAAGAAAATCTGTTTTTTTTTTTATTGAAATGAATGTGGTAGTACAAGTATAGGAATGTAAAAGTACTCGAATTTAAACAAACTGAAGTTACAAGTGCAAAGAAGTAAATAGTTCCCGTCGTGCTTCAAACTCGAAATAAGCAAGAAGTTCGAGAATCATCAGCTGAAAAGAATATCAGCCGGAAATCATGTCATAAGATGGCAGAACACTCAAATACGACGACGAGACGTCGAAAGGGAGGTTTAATTTCTCAATGATCAGCCATGAACTGGAAATTAGGATGGATTTTCGTAGGACGGTAGTCGGGATGGTTTTCCGTAAAAACGGTGACCGAACACTATCCGTGAACCGGTAGTCGAGATGACTGTCCGTGAACCGGTAGTTGATAATATCAACCCTTATGACTCGAAGTGGTCAGGAAGAAAGTTGATCTCCTATGAACTTCCCCTGAAAGTCCATGAACTGGTCAGTTAGGATGAAGGTAACCTTTATGACATGGATGATCAGAAAGAATGTTTATATAGAGAATGAAGCTTAACCATTATGACAATGATGCTAGAGTGGTTAGAAAGACGGTTAGGCAATTTCATAAATGCCTCGAAGGGGTGAGAAGAGAACATGCATCTTGATTTCCTAGTCGAACGAAGCAGGTTTTGCCACATGGGCTAGCTATTTTTAAACCATGAAACCTTGGTTAAAGGTGTTCATAGGTTCAAAAATCAATGGAGATCAATTTGCTGAGTTTTGATTGGTTGATTTTCTTTTTTAGAAGCCAAGTCGTTCTCCATTTATAGGCAGTCGAGGGAGCTCTTCAACTTGCTGGATCGGGACCCACGTAGGAACTACCTTCCTGATTTTTCAGTTAAGGTACTTTCCCCTTTTCCTCTGTTTTCTTCCTATCCTGACAACACCCCCGAAGTTTTGTTTCTTTTCACACGCGAACTACTTGGTCTTGGGCCAAAAATCGTTCTTTGGGCCTTTAATTTCCATGTGCCGTGACTTGGACCCAGAGAGGATTTTTCCGGGTGTAAACACCTATGAGCTAGATTATCAAGTATAACTTGAAAGGTGAATGAAGTGTATAAATTATGTATGGTACGTATCATGGTATATGATCCATTAACAAATTCTTATATTTGTACCCAAAATATTTTTCAGTACACGATATACCAGGAAATTAAGGATATATGAAACCACCCCTGCAAACTACATGAGAGAGAAGAAATTACATTATACACATTAAGTATTTATCTTAATTTTTTTATGAGAGTTGAGTTTGAGATCTCTTAGACCTTTTTTCTTTGCTTGGAATTTATACTTTGAATGGGAAATAAATTCACATTCCATCAAATTATCATATTTTCCTTAACAATGGACAGTGAAAAAAGGAATAAGTTAATTGGAATTGATTTCACTTAAGAGGTGGAATATGATTACTTGCGAGAATGTGGTATTGTAATTTCATCCTACACTTGGAATCTAAAATTACAACAAATACCCGTTCATAATATTCATTTCTTATTATAATTGAAAGTTGAAATAATTGAAATGTACTGTGTTTTTCACCCAATTTTTTTTTTTACGAAAGTGATAGAGATTTTACCAAGCACAATAGATGTACTAGGAAAAATCTCTAAGTGTGATAACTTTGCAAGTGTACAATATGTGTAGATAGTATAATGGCACATCAAAGGTCGAATTCCTCATGGACTTGTTCAAGGTGTTCAATTAAGTTTTAGTTCAATTAACTTAGATGTGAAAGTAAAGTGCAATGTGGGGGTGGTGGGGGGTGGTTGTTGGGTGTTTGTTTGGAGTGATGATGCATGAATTTCAATGGTCAAAACAAAGTGGCAAATTATGAAGACTTGATTAGAAACTTGTTGATTGATTAGGACGAATTAGGGCTTACTATCCACATTTACCAATTATTGTTCTCCTTATATTTCCTTGATCTAATTACTATGCATGTTTCCGAATTAAGTGCCTGTGTAGGGGTCCGGTTAAGGCTCACCCCACACCTATTATCTTCTCTTAGTTTACATGTTTTAAGTGTGATGTCCACTATAAAACGTCTATTATCGATAATGTGTGATAATGCATAAAACACGAAGAAGATTTGATGACATTACACTATCCTTAGAAAAGTATTGTACAATTCTAGTAGGTCATAAGTTTAGATTACGAATAAGAGTCCACCCGTTAAACTTGATGCTACATATTGCAAGATGATATAGTGGTCCGTCAAGCAATTACTTCGACAATTATACACAAATAAAGTAGCTAAACTTATAAGCATAAATTGAGTTCATGAAGCATAATAATCCAACAAATTCAGTCATGCATAACAATCACAATCAAGAGCCAGGAATCTAAGTACAAACTAACATGGCTAGGGCTTCAAACAGCCCCAATCCTTAAGGTCTCGTTTGCTTCGCCTTATTGTACTGACTATTTTAGTAGAATAGACTAATTTGTCCATTGGATAGACTGACTATTTAGTCAGGCATTTAGTACTCAATCGGATTAAAATGACGACTATATTATACTAAACGAATTATATTATAGTAGTTGATAAGAAATATTTATATATATAAATTAATTATGTACATTATTATTTTATTATTTATTTTAATTAATTATTGATATATTATTATTTCTATTTATTAAAATTTTATTTTATATTTATTATTATTGTTATTATTATTATTATTATTATTATTATTATTATTATTATTATTATTATTATTATTATTATTATACTTGTCAAGATTGTTAGTCATCCGACTATTTAATACAGACAATTTGGAGAGTATTACTTTAGCATGTCTAGACCGTATAAAGGTACTCAAGCATATTAATTTATACGATGACTAATTAATACGGTTGGTGCCAAACACTAATTTTGTATTATATTATCCTATACAGTCCTTAAACCGTCTAAGAGGGTAGAGCCTCTTGCCCTGGGGTTTTCATGAGTTTAAATGGGAGATTAGACCCCTTTTCATGTCACCAAACAACCCCAAGAATCCTTGTGGAATTCGAAATAGGACAACAATTCCAAATCCCTAAAAAGTAGGAACTTGATAAGACAAGATATCCTAGTTTCTTGAGTTGCAAGGAATAGATAGGAACCTTTCTTTTATTGGATTTTTTGGCCGACTTTCCTAACTGCTTCCAGGGCTGAATTTTCTGAAATAGCCCACTTAATCTAGGCGTGCAAGGCTGGCAAGACTGGTCTACAAAGTCTCACACACACACTCCTTGTAGGATTAGGAGTGCTTCTCGGCCAAGAAAGGCAAGAACCCTTTTCTTGATTGTCTTGACACGTGCTATCACCTCATTGGGACCCTTAGAGATTATCTGGGTAGCCTGATTCCATCCAAGACATTAGAAAATTTCAATTCAAAGCCAAAACTCGAGAGGGCCTCAATTGGGATTTCAGCTAGGGACCTTAACTTCATTTTAGTGTTATTCCTTCAATTTGACTCTGATTTCCTCCATTCATTTTGCATTCTCTTCAGAATTGACTTAACATTCATAATCTATACAAGTCTCACAAAATGGATAATTTTCTCCTATTGTTTGTACAATTATAATCAAAAGACAAGTAAATGAGATAAGAAACAACACTGAAACAACGCTTAATTCATGACTTATCAGAAAGACTAAGACCTAAGCTTGGGCCTCTGCGATTAAGAAGATGGCTAGATGGTGCCTTTGATGGGGAAAATTTTGAAGAAGTGAGATGTGGTTGAGTGGAAGATGATATGTGAAATAGTGGATGGAGCTGCAAAATAGGTGGCTTGGAGATTTGATGGAAGACCACCATTTCTCCATTCAATTACTTTGAATCTAATTTGTTAGTTTAAATTAATATTTGATGATGATTTATTCTTCTTTTTTGTTTTCATGTTCTAATCTTGGTCATAAAATATAAGACAAGACTCCTAATCCAGATGGTTTCCTCGGATCATTCTATCACAACTGCTGGGAGATTGTGGGTAGAGACCTCTGCTCCTTGGTTAGAAACTTCTTTGGAGGGAAGGAAAATTTGAAAAACTTATCTGCTCCTTGGTTAAAAACTTCTTTCATCATTCTCAGATTGTGACACAATTCATGCCAATCTCCATGTGCCACTTCTCCTGCAAGGTGATTTCCAAAGTCCTTGCAAATAGGCTTAAACTGGTGCTGCCTGATGTTGTTTCCCCCCAACAGAGTGTGTTTGTCTCTAGCAGGCATATCCAGGACAACATATTTACTACACATGAGGCATTCCATGCTTTGAAGTTGAGGAAGCATTCTAAATTTTTTGAAATGGGGTTGAAGTTTGATATGAATAAGGTGTACGACATAATCGAATGAGACTTTCTGAGAGTGGTTATGTGTAAGATGGCCTTTGACTTCAAATGGGTTGATTTGGTGATGAGATGTGTCAAAGCAGTGAAGTTTTCTGTTGTTCTTAATGGGAAGGCTTGTAACTTCTTTTCACCCTTTAGACGACTACGACAAGGTGACCCAATTTCCTCTACTTATTTATAACAGTTGGTGATGCTTTGTCTGTAATGTTGAATGGTATTGTGATGGGTGGAGGCTAATGTGAAAAAAATTGGAGAGAGTGATTGAAAAAGAGGAAGAAATCCTCCATAACTTGTAGGGGTTCTTTGATGATCATAGGACACCACCTAGTTTTGAGGCTCTCTAACTCGAAACTGGTGATACCAGTGTGATAAGTGAGATGATATAATCGTTTAGGAGCCAAAGGATAAGTTTTAGACTTGGAAATACTTGAAAAGTCCCAGAGGAAGCCATGGCCGAAGAGAGGCAAGCATGAATTGCGAGATTAGGTAAGTCCATCTCTGTTTAAAGCATTTAGATCTCTTTGTGGGATTGAATAGAAGATCATGGACTATTAGAACGTGAAAAATGGTCAAAATGAGGGATTTTAGACCGGGTCAAGCTGCGGGTATGAGACTCGAGTTGTAGGAACCGGGTTGACCCGATTCCTAGGAAGAAGGCCACTGGAGGTGTGAGGCCTCCACGCGTAGAGAGATATAACAGTGCATGAGGGTGTGTCCCGTGTTTTCTAGCGGTCCAATCAACACAAAAAATCTTCTCGATGAATCTATGAGTTCAATGGTATAATTTTCAAGCTAATTGAGTATTGATTGGGTATAGTTTAAAGGGTCCAAATTTATGCACATATTTTAAATCCTAAGTTAATTTGGGGGAAAACTTAAGTACTTGATTAAAGTATCATTTGGATCTTATTGAACTTAATTGTGATATCAGGGAATTATGGGATATAAAGCTTAAGGTTTGTGTTGACATTATTGTAGTAATTTGATTGTTTTGCTTAAAATTGATTATGTATAATAATCCCATAAAAGTGTGACTTGTAATGCTGTAGCTTGTAAAACCTTTTCTCTTATTATCTATATTATTGGGTCAATGCTAGCATTCGTGTCAATCTTAAGAATCAACTAAATGAGATATTATGGAAGTAGGCTTTTGTAAAGTGATTAAGGATATTGGTAAATAATATATGTTGATATTGTCATGATATATGTAGAATATTTATGATAAGTGCTATGCTATGATATATTATGATGAGAATGTTTTAAATGGTTATGTATGTATTATTTTCTTTATAATTTTTGTGACATTTCATTTTGTGTAAACTGCAATAATAAAATAAGATCGATAAGGTCAAAATAGTAATTTCCACACACTTGATGAGGTTAGTGGGAAGGATGTGGGAGGTAGCCCCACACGGGTGGATTTAATTTGGGTAATCTAATACGATTTGGACACATATGAAAATAGGAAAATCCCTTGTCTGACAAGAGTACTCAGACGAGAGCAGGGCCAGTTCAGTTTTCATGGAATTTAGGAACCACTCCCGTCAAACAATGCTATGTTTGCTAAACAATGTTGGAGACTTGTTTGTAACCCGGATTCCTATTAGGCTAAATTAATAAAAAAACAGGTAAAATCCAAACTGTTCTTTTATGGATGCGAAGAAAGGAGGAAGAGCTTCATGGGCTTAGGCATGCTTACTGACTCGAAGGGATATCATGCTGAAGGGTTCTCATTGACAGGTATTGCATGAGAATTGACAAGACCCGCTCCTACAATTTTTGATAATTTCCCCTGGTCTTTTGCCGTCTAACAACGATTCCAAAATACTGAAACCACTCTCAACTCTTGTTAGCCAAGGGATAATTGTTCATGCCTCCTCTGACAGGACCCACCCCGGTTACCACCCCGATAACCGGGTTGAACCATGCTCCCGTCTGACAAACACACCCAAAGTACCAGAATAACCTCAAAGCAACCACAAGCATGCATTGCCAGACCATGGAGAATTCAAAATCCAACAAGTCCATAGGCGTACAGAGCATAGTACAAAGCAAGGTAAAACAGGAATCCTACTGACTACACGCACAACGGAAAACGCCAGAAAACTTTATGCCTCTGCCTCTGTCTCAACGTCAGCCCCAACACTAGCACCACGACCTGGAAGGTATTTAAAAACCAAAAAAAGTGTGAATGGACTAAAAATAAATAATAGTTTTAAAAAAAGTTTAATAAACAAACCAGGATTTTGCCCTCCGCTTTAAAAACATGCATGCATAACCCAAAATCTGGAAACGACAATATAAATCGTATAGTAATCATCATGGAAACAGTATCATAAAAACATGAAATACCAATATCATCATCCGATCAAACCTGCTGGATCTATCCGAGTCTTTAAAATCCCGAGTCTTTAAACTCAACCAGGCCTCAATATAATCCGAGTCTTTAAACTCCTGAGTCTTTAAACTCAACAGGCCTACAGGGAAAAATATCATATATCTGAGCCTTTAAACTCCCGAGTCTTTAAACTCAATCTGGGCCCGCCCCCGTTATATCATAATCCGGGTCTTTAAACCCAATAACCAGATCCAGCAAATCCAATCCAAACCGTTTAAAAACCATTTTTGAATTCCAAGTCCAAACCCGAATTTGAAATCACTAGTCCGAAGCCATGCCGGCGTTCAGAACCGTCATTCCGAACCCAAATCCGGAAATCCCTTTTTCAAGCTTTAAAATCCAAATCTCGATTCTAAAACCGAAAACCTTGATTATCGAATCATGTAAATCATTTATATATGTAAATCCCAAAAGAAAGACACCAGAATCAGAATCAAAGCATTTCCCGTAAAATGCACCGAAATACGTAAATATCTCTAAAAACTTCAAATATGTAAAACAGATATAGAATAATAAATAATCATGAAATCATATTTAAAACATTAAACAAGTAGATAAAAACAGTTATGCATGCTCAGTTAGAAAGAAAGAGTCCACTCACAGTTCCCGGGCACGTCACTCGCGTCCCGTACGTTCCTCGGTTGCCTCAGGGATATCCCGACCTGTCAAAAGTCACCAATCCGGTCACAAACACTTCATTTAAGCTTACCCTAATTTCCCCAATTTTTCCAGAATTTTAAACGTAATTAAACGGAACCCTAAACCTTCGAACCCTTGAAACTATCCCGAGACAATGTCCGATCGTCTCGAAACTTGTCCTAAAATCTTCGTTACATCGATTAGAGTAAAAACTGTGTTGACCGTTTCCCTAGAACAGCCCCAACGCGCCCTTACGCGCCGCCCAAAGGGGATGCACGTGGGCTTCACGCTCCCAATCACTGTTCATCTTCAACCTCCAGCTAACCTGATTCAGACCGGTCCGTTCGAACCGAGCCGGTGAGGCCGGTTCTCCCTCGTTTTCAGGCCATTTCCAGTCTGTTGTTCACCATTAGGATCGTCCTACTCCTAGCAACCTATTCCACTATCTCAAAACACGAAATAACGGCTAATAATCACCTCCCAAACTTAAAGTAAAACCCAGAAAATACCAGGTTCTAATTCCGGCCACCCGTGGCCACCACTAAGCTCTGGTTCAATCCCTAAGGTCACTAGCACCTTCCTAGAGCTAATAGAACCACTAGAACGCTTCAACACCCCTCCAAACTCCACGACTTTAGTTTTTAAACAAAACTGGAAAACAGAGAAAACAGAGTGGGCCGAGAAATTTACCTGCTCCCTAACCACCACCGTGAGCTCCGCCGTGCCCCACTGAGTCTACAAGACTCCTCACAGGTTGCTGAACACCACCACACGTCCAATTTCGATGGTTTGATCAACTGGGGTGCACAGCCGTGCACGGTGTCCCCTGTTCTGTTCTCTGGTTTTTCCTCCCTTCACACACAACCACTTGACCCTCTAAGCTCTCTTGAACACACTCAAACACACCTGCACTCACTCATTCAAACCCAGAGCACTCAACTCTCACACACTCTCTGGAAATCGATCGATCTTTCCTCTCTATCTTAGTCTCTATTTCTCCTCAGTGCACGGTTTAAGCAAGCCCAAACAAATTAAATGGAACCCGTGTAAGTGGCTAGAACCCACTGGAAAACAGCCAGGTGTCAAACACCTGACGGACCAGCCCCAAAATATCCAATAAACACTGTACACCTGTCCTTATCTTATTGGCACGCTTCCCAAGGTGCAAAAAGACCAAAATATCCCTAATTGTTCAAATTACGATTTTACCCTTCGCTTCCTAGACCCATATCTCACTAGTCCGATGTCCGATAAAGGCATGCCGCCTGTCGTTGTACTCAGGACGTCGAGATCTATCTAACGGTCCTTGGTTTGCGTGAAGAAACTTTATCGTGCAAAAGTCAACAATTGACCCTCTTTTAACCAAATTACGAAAGTGCCATCAACCTTCCGAACATCATAACTTCCACCTCGGATGTCGGAATCGGGCGTGCCATCTGTCTACGAACTCGTGAGGTCCCGGACTACGTCACGGTCATCGGTTAATGCCCAATTGACCGTCCGAGCTAAAAGTCAACATTTTGCCCGTTCTAGGGGCAAAATCGTCATTATGCGCCGACTGTCCAAAAGTAACCAACTAAACACTGATTAACCTAGCTAATCCGTCACTAATCACAAAGCTAATCCTGAATCCCGGAACAGGTCGTTACATCCCCTTCCTGATTCACCTCGATTTTTGTGCAACGATTTGGAGGGTCATTGTAAACATGAAAAATGTGAGTGGACAAAAATAACATTTTAAAAGCATGTTTACCAAGGAAAATAAATATTTACCCTCCATTTTTTTCTAAAACATGCATGCTTAGAATAAAATTTAAATAAACAAACAATCAAATTTCAACTCGAGCAAACCATAGACCGTGAAACCATAAATTCATATAATACCAATAGACCACCCTTGGCCCATATTTCCCCAAATCCATGTTCATAAAATCATATAAAATAACATGGATATAGATATTAGTAAATCGAACCAATGTGAAAACACCTAAACACAAGCATCAAAAATCAAACACAACTAACCAATCCTCGATGCTTGAATACCAATCTCAATCATTAAATCGCATAGGCAACCTCGGGAACTTCAATCAGTACCGTCTGAGTCAAGTCCAAGAACTTGTCACAACAGCAATAAACATAATCCTTGGATTAAGTCACACAAGCATTATAACTAGGCACAACCAATTCTCAACCTCAAGTACTAGTCACAATGTACAACAGCACTATGCGTAAGCCAATTTGGGAATTACATAAAGCATGATCCAAGTCAAGTGTGTGAACTACACTAACGCACCATCCGGATACATCTGGAAACTGCACGTAGCACCATCCAGACTGTAATATTATCCCCGGGAACTGCATGAAGCACCATCCAAGTCATGTCCGGGAACTACACTCACGCACCATCTGGACACTTCTAAGATCTAATCAATTCTCCAGCTTCAAGAAAACAGAGCCGTGCTCTAGATGTTTGAGTGTTGACCATATCCGACAATGGTTGACCATGGATAACAGTCCATAAAATCCAAGAAAAACTCATTTAACACAAATTACTAACTCAAACCAAGTCAAACACATTCAAAACCAGTCTTAAGCCCAAAATACCATTTCCATAAACAATCGTAGCACCGTCTCTATAAACCAATCGATATATCCACAAAATCAACAAATAATTATTTAAAAATCATATTCAAGCCATTACAACATAAATCATTCAATAAAGCAATCAAAAAATTGAACTATGAATGCATGCCAATTTATAAAATAAAAGTCCACTCACACACCATCCTCACAGTTGAATTCCAAGCTACATGCCTGTAACGACCCGTCCCGAATTTCAGGATTAGATTAGTGACTAATCTTGATTAGTGAGGTTGATCGGTGATTAGTAGGGCGAAATCGGACAAAATGTGCAAAATGACCGTTTTGCCCCTGGTCATGGGCAAAATGTTGACTTTTTGACCGGGCGGTCAAATGGACTTTGACCGATGACCGTGACGTAGTTCGGGACGTCACGAGTTCATAGACAGGTGGCACGTTCGATTCCGACATTCGAGGAGAAGTTATGATGCTCGGAAGTTGAGGGGTATTTTGGTAATTTTGGTCAATTGGGGTCAAATGTTGACTTTTTGACCGGGAGGTCCGATGGACGAGGGCCAAGGACCGTTACGTAGGTATCGTCGATACAAATCCAATGACAGGCGGCATGCCGAGATCGGAGATTCGACGACGAAGTTATGGTCAAGGGGACGAATTAACGAACCGAGACTCCGATTAAAATAATAATATAATAATGAATAGTAACGGATGACTGTGCACATCCGGATGAGTGACAAGTGTCACCCATCCCCTAAAATCTGATCCATTGATCCATGTTTCCCTCCCAACACCATCATTACAACATCATCATTCCTTCTTCATCATTTCTTCCATTTTTCCCCATTTTTCTTCTTCTTTGTTTTCTTACCCGTGAGAAGGGGAATCAGAATTGGGAGAATTGAGCTCCCTTTCACAACCAGTTTCGAGGGGAATTTGAGAGCTATGAGAGATGGATTCAACTGGGTAAACACGAGAGATTGACTGTGAGGAGGAGACTGGAATTTCGGATTTTGAGTTTTGGGAGGGAAATTCGAAATCAAATCATAGGGCCGTGAGGATCGAATTGGAGGTTACTTTCAGCTTCCTGGGATCCCCAAGATCAGTTTCGTCGAAAGAACGAAGGGAATTGGCCACCAATTCACTCTGAACGGACTTGGTGACAGTAATGGAGTTTGAACGTCGAGTCGTGATCTTGGAGCGATCAAACGGTGTAATTGATGTGGGGAAACTACTTCTCAGGATCCCACGATGCTTTTGGGTTCAACAATTGGAAGAAACCGGTTGAGATTGACGGAATTCCATGGTTGCACAGTGACGGGTGTTCTTCGTGTTCATCATCGAGTCGATGAGTTTTAGGTGAGTTTTTGTGTAATCATCGATACAGAACTCAAATTGAACTTAAAATGAAGCTAACTAAATGCTCAATTGATGAAATCAGTGTCGAATTGATAGGACTGGAACCGGGTCATCTCGCGGGTTAATTGGACCCGTTTACCAGAGAAACGGGTTAGAACGATACACTGTAGCAGGCGCGTGGGTTTCACGCGCAGCCACTCACGGCGGCGCGTGACGGCGCGTGGGCAAGAATCTCGAGGTGAGGTCAACATGACTTCTGTCCTATTTAATGTAATGAACATTTTGGAATTGGTTTCGTGTCGATCGGACACCGTCTCGATATTGTTCGGGATGTCCGAAGGTTTTAAATTAAGTTTAAAAATAGTTAAAAATTCGGGAAAATTACGGGACTTTGATAGGATGTTAATGTGGAGGTTAGTAACCCTCTAATGTAATTTGGACAGGATTGGGAGTCCCGGTGATAGTGGTGTGGCCCGGGAAGGCCTATGGCACGCGTATCGAGGCGTACCGTTAAACGGTCTACGAGTGGACTTTTGGTTTTCTAACCGTGATGCATGCATATATGGTTTAAAATGCTTTATTATATGATTTTCTATGATTTGACATGATTGATGTTTTGATTCGGTGATTTCTCGATTTTCTCAGTTTTATGATTATTATATTATATTTTGGCACGAGTTTCGAGAAATGACGAAATTGATGTTTTGGGCGTGGGCCCGGGACTGAAAATGATTATAATGATGTTTTGACTCGGGTTATGAGTCAGGAATTGATTTTATGGATTTACGTGATCGTGGCAACTCGGGTTTACGGTTGTACGGATTTGCATGAAAATGATATTTTGGGCTTGTGACCCAAGTGAATAGTAATTTTGACTCGGATTTGGAGTCACATGTGAATATGATTAAATTAATGATTTTGATTTCTAAAGTGAATCCTGGACACTGTTTAATGATGGTTTTGTGGAACTTGATTTGTGAAAGCTATGTCTCGGGCATAGGCCCTATTGACATGTTTTGACTTGATTTGAGACATAAATAATTTTAAAATGAGATTACTGGTTTTGGGTGACCTGTTCCACATATACCATCCTCTTGATAGTCTCCTCCGGACGTCGTAGATCCTGGAGTAGTCACGATCCACTGCCTGGAGATGAGTAGCTCCGAGGGAGGCTCACTCGCAGGAGCGTGGGATTATGATGATATCCTCTAGACGTCGTTGATCCTAGAGTTGATATCCCCCTAGACGCCGTAGATCCTGGGGGATGTACTCGGACGTGAGACACCGAGTTGCACGCGTTGCATTGATATCGTGACGGGATATATGGATATTGAGATTGGATATTGAGGATTGGTGGTATTATGATTTATTGATATTTGTGTCCAGAGGCTTTATAACAGATGCTTTAAAAACATGATGCTTTATGTCATGAACTGATTTGATGAACATGAGTTTTTATGGACCATGGGAAAACGTCTTTTGATTTTATCGGTCCACTAATCATACTTGATTGATTTCACACTATTACTCATGTTTTAAGTTATGCATGCACGTTTGTGAAAACTGAAGGGTAAGAATGTGTTTTGATAAATGTATTTCTAAAGGTTCATTTTCGTCCACTCACAGCTTTTATTGGTTTTAATGCCCTTCAGGTTGATCACGGATGCGACTGCAGCAGAGACAGGGACATTGCACGCCTCCTCCATCGATCCTTGCGCACTCTGGAAGCCCAGTTTGGGTAGTGACTTTTGGTTATCCCTTGTCTGACACCTCTTGTTGGACGGGAGCAGGGCACATTCCACGGTAATCCCGAGGGGATTGGGGTGGGTCCTGTCAACTTGGTATCAGAGCACAGTTGCTCTTTTGTGCGCGCAGGTCGAGGGTGTGATGTCTCTTTGGGCTGCAGTTCGTTATCATCCTGATAGATATTTTTGGGATTTAATCGCGAATAGAGTATGATTGGACCGATACGCCGTGCGTTAATGTGATTCGACCCAAGTGGGGTTGATTGTGATGAATTGGTAATGTGGGACCGTCGGTTCGGTCATGTGATATTAGATTGTTGTGCTGCTAGGTGCAGCTAGGTTCGGGGAACCTCATTTGAGTAATAGTCTAAAAATGTGAACCCTTGTGGTGATCGCTAGTGTGAGGGATGTTGGTACATCGGAGTTGACCGATGACCTTAGTGGTGGAACCCGCATTGAGTTGATGGGAGGATTGGATTTGACGTCTATACGATGTCAGGACCGCGGGGTCGGTCAGGTTGTGAGTTTTATATTACGGAAAGCTGTTGGGTTCGGTGGAACCATAGGGTGTAATTGTGGAATCCCGTGTTGGATCGGGTATTAGTGTGAGGTATGGATGCGGATCTCGATAGCAATGACAGTTAGTCGGTAGTCATATGGAGATGACTAGCTATCGAGGGTAATTAGTGTGGTTACAATACTTGGGGATCAGGGGACGTTCAGGGAACGTTCATTATCCTGATGTGGGTTGTCAGAATAGTGGTACCCATAGTTGTGAGGTACGGGATCGTCGTTCGGTATGAGCGGAGATCCAGGAGGTACTAGTAGAGGTGCGGGATCGTCGTTCGGTATGAACAGAGATCCAGGGTTGTCGTATTTGCACACGGTGTGCAAGTATGGATGTTTGTATGTTGGTACTTTTGTGCCGATACTAGTATGGATGCCTGTGTACTGATACTAGTGTTGTTGATAGTGTGTTGGTGCTGGTACTAGCTCTGATGGTAGTGTCGGTAATGGTGTTGACGATGAGCCACAAGTTGGGGTGTGACTCCGTCATGATGGACATATGTTCAGTCCTTGAGATTTGGTAGTGGTTGAGTGATGGACTGGATGGGATCCAGTTAAGATTGTGATGTGTTGGGATAAGTCCCAATAGTGGTGAGGTAACCAGTGATGAGTGGATTAAAAAGGTATATTTGAGACTTGAGAAATCTTGGGATGACATCCCCTACGTCATGAGAATTAGTGGATTTGGGGAGTTGTTGGCAACTCCGAGGTTGGTGCGATTGTATGTTTCTAATATCCCCAGAATGTACATGGAAATGATTAGAATTGGAAGAGATGAGGAAAACCATTGGTGGTATAGATGTGGGATTTTGTGATCGAGAATAACTTGGAGAACTGAGTATTGAACCTGTAAAGGTTGAGATATGAGAACAAAATCTTAATGAATTACATCATTTTGCATGTGCGTAAATGGTTATTAACGGACTGGGTAGTGGATTGATTGCGGACACGTGGTTGTCCAAGTGAGTTGAGGATGTGGGAAGTCCAGTGGTTGGACTTGACATCTCCTTGGGAGCATGTCAGTTCCCAACACGGTTGGAACCTTAGTTTCGAGTAGAGTTGTGATTGTGGGACGAGAGGAGTGCTCGTTTCTGCATTTGTGATAGGTATTCTGGAGTCATTGGGGTTGACTTCTTGTTTTCTGCCCTAGCAGACGTTGATTGTAGTTACCAGTACGTTGAGCGTGTATTGGTTGGTGAGCCCATGTGTGTTGTGGGGGTCATAAGGGGGAGTGGCGTATTCAAATTAGGTAAACGGGATTTCTCAATTTCTGCTTGGTGGCAGACGATGTTGTGTTGCATGGCGTGATGAGTACAGTGAGTTTTGTTGCATCCACGTAGGATGAGTATTGGTGTCATTGTGTTGGATCATCCTTGGTTTTTCCTAGGTGGAATGACAAGGATCGATACAAGGTAATCGGTGAGAATCCGCAGTCTCGACGTGTCTTGTCGTTGACTGATCAGTCTAGTTGTGGGAATTGGTTGTCGATCGGTTTGACGACCTAGTATTGTGACGTTATAGTCAGGGACACAGTGTCTATCTGGGTCGTGATCTTGATGATCCAGATAGGGGGAGAGTATATCACTCTTATTTCGGTATGTGAGTCGTAACTATCGGGATTGAACTTCTTTTCGAAGTGGGGCCCGTACGGTATTCTACTCGGGTGAGTAGGTTTTCGATGTGGTCAGGTTTTGTCAACTTTAGACATGTGGAGGTTGGATTGGCTTCCCTATGAAGTCAATCAAGTGTATTGAGCAGGTAACCGATAGGTTCGGTTTTGGTGTGTCTTGATAAATGTGAACGAGATTTCAGGATTTGGAATCGAATTTCTGGGTGACGATTCAGGATTCGATTTTGGAACTTGAAAGTATATTTCTGGATTTGGGTACGGAATGATTATTCCAAATGCTAGCTTACGGAATAATGATTTCGGATTCGGATTTGGACGTGAATTAAAAATGTGATGTCTGGGTTTGGATTCGGGATTTCATACAAAATTGCGGATTCGGATTTGGAATTAGGAACTAGATGATGGGTGGAGTTTCGATTTGTCTCATGCTGGATTGGACAAATGTACTCCATTATTGGAACGTGTTTGGCTATGACCTAGGTGGTTGTAGTTTGGTCGATGGGTTATACCCGAGGTATGTTGGTGAGCGTGTTGGTAGCCGGATTGGTTCCGATACCATTGGATTAGTCGAGGACCGGACATTGGATACGGTAGTTCCGATGAGTCTAATTACTCACGAGTCGGGTGAAATGTTGGTAAGTGTATAATTGAGTCAAGTAAGTTGGTGGCTTGTGTAGCCACGAGTGAGTAGTGTGTCAGTTTCCGACTGACAACTGTCGAATGGTGACAGATTGTCGGGATGTGTCAACGTAAATTGTTGAGTGAGGTCTGATGACTCCCAGTGGGAGTAAATACCAGGTTAGACTGGTGAGTGAGAAAGGAACCGTCGAGTTGTTGCGTCAACGAAAGGGTTGATTGAACAAGTGGTGTCAATTTGAAACGGGTAGTCTCAGTCATTCGACGGGGTCAAATGTAGTCAATGCGTTATGAGTACTGGTGGTACGTTTGAGTACATACAAGTTTTGTTCTGAATAGTTGGTGTACGAGTGTACATGTGTTGTGAAACCAATTTGTTTTCCACGAGGTAGATGTGGATTACGGATAGATGGAATTTCGGGGACGAAATTCTTTAAGGAGGGAAGGTTGTAATGACCCGTCCCGAATTTCAGGATTAGATTAGTGACTAATCTTGATTAGTGAGGTTGATCGGTGATTAGTAGGGTGAAATCGGACAAAATGTGCAAAATGACCGTTTTGCCCCTAGTCGTGGGCAAAATGTTGACTTTTTGACCGGGCTGTCAAATGGACTTTGACCGATGACCGTGACGTAGTTCGGGACGTCACGAGTTCATAGACAGGTGGTACGTTCGATTCCGACATTCGAGGAGAAGTTATGATGCTCGGAAGTTGAGGGGTATTTTGGTAATTTTGGTCAATTGGGGTCAAATGTTGACTTTTTGACCGGGAGGTTCGATGGACGAGGGCCAAGGACCGTTACGTAGGTATCGTCGATACGAATCCAATGACAGGCGGCATGCCGAGATCGGAGATTCGACGACGAAGTTATGGTCAAGGGAACGAATTAACGAACCGAGACTCCGATTAAAATAATAATATAATAATGAATAGTAACCGATGACTGTGCACATCCGGATGAGTGACAAGTGTCACCCATCCCCTGAAATCTGATCCATGTTTCCCTCCCAACACCATTATTACAACATCATCATTCCTTCTTCATCATTTCTTCCATTTCCCCCTATTTTTCTTCTTCTTTGTTTTCTTACCCGTGAGAAGGGGAATCAGAATTGGGAGAATTGAGCTCCCTTTCACAACCAGTTTCGAAGGGAATTTGAGAGCTATGAGAGATGGATTCAACTGGGTAAACACGAGAGATTGACTGTGAGGAGGAGACTGGAATTTCGGATTTTGAGTTTTGGGAGGGAAATTCGAAATCAAATCATAGGGCCGTGAGGATCGAATTGGAGGTTACTTTCAGCTTCCTAGGATCCCCACGATCAGTTAAGTCGAAAGAACGAAGGGAATTGGCCACTAATTCACTCTGAACGGACTTGGTGACAGTAATGGAGTTTGAAGGTCGAGTCATGATCTTGGAGCGATCAAACGGTGTAATTGATGTGGGGAAACTACTTCTCAGGATCCCACGATGCTTTTGGGTTCATCAATTGGAAGAAACTGGTTGAGATTGACGGAATTCCATGGTTGCACAGTGACGGGTGTTCTTCGTGTTCATCATCGAGTCGATGAGTTTTAGGTGAGTTTTTGTGTAATCATCGATACAGAACTCAAATTGAACTTAAAATGAAGATAACTAAATGCTCAATTGATGAAATCAGTGTCGAATTGATAGGATTGGAACCGGGTCATCTCGCGGGTTAATTGGACCCGTTTACCAGAGAAACGGGTTAGAACGATACACTGTAGCAGGCGCGTGGGTTTCACGCGCAGCCACTCACGGCGGCGCGTGACGGCGCGTGGACAAGAATCTCGAGGTGAGGTCAACATGACTTCTGTCCTATTTAATGTAACGAACATTTTGGAATTGGTTTCGTGTCGATCGGACACTGTCTCAATATTGTTCGGGATGTCCGAAGGTTTTAAATTAAGTTTAAAAATAGTTAAAAATTCGGGAAAATTACGGGACTTTGATAGGATGTTAATTTGGAGGTTAGTAACCCTCTAATGTAATTTGGACAGGATTGGGAGTCCCGGTGATAGTGTTGTGGCCCGGGAAGGCCTATGGCACGCGTATCGAGGCGTACCGTTAAACGGTCTGTGAGTGGACTTTTGGTTTTCTAACCGTGATGCATGCATATATGGTTTAAAATGCTTTATTATATGATTTTCTATGATTTGACATGATTGATGTTTTGATTCGGTGATTTCTCAATTTTCTTGGTTTTATGATTATTATATTATATTTTGGCATGAGTTTCGAGAAATGACGAAATTAATGTTTTGGACGTGGGCCCGGGACTGAAAATGATTATAATGATGTTTTGACTCGGGTTATGAGTCAGGAATTGATTTTATGGATTTACGTGATCGTGGCAACTCGGGTTTACGGTTGCACGGATTTGCATGAAAATGATATTTTGGGCTTGTGACCCAAGTGAATAGTAATTTTGACTCGGATTTGGAGTCACATGTGAATATGATTAAATTAATGATTTTGATTTCTAAAGTGAATCCTGGACACTGTTTAATGATGGTTTTGTGGAACTTGATTTGTGAAAGTTATGTCTCGGGCATAGGCCATATTGACATGTTTTGACTTGATTTGAGACATAAATAATTTTAAAATGAGATTACTGGTTTTGGGTGACCTGTTCCACATATACCATCCTCTGTGATTTGATAGTCTCCTCCGGACGTCGTAGATCCTGGAGTAGTCACGATCCACTGCCTGGAGATGAGTGCTCCGAGGGAGGCTCACTCGCAGGAGCGTGGGATTATGATGATATCCTCTAGACGTCGTTGATCCTAGAGTTGATATCCCCCTAGACGTCGTAGATCCTGGGGGATGTACTCGGACGTGAGACACCGAGTTGCACGCGTTGCATTGATATCGTGACGGGATATATGGATATTGAGATTGGATATTGAGGATTGGTGGTATTATGATTTATTGATAGTTGTGTCCAGAGGCTTTATAACAGATGCTTTAAAAACATGATGCTTTATGTCATGAACTGATTTGATGAACATGAGTTTTTATGGACCATGGGAAAACGTCTTTTGATTTTATCGATCCACTAATCATACTTGATTGATTTCACACTATTACTCATGTTTTAAGTTATGCATGCACGTTTGTGAAAACTGAAGGGTAAGAATGTGTTTTGATAATTGTATTTCTAAAGGTTCATTTTCGTCCACTCACAGCTTTTATTGGTTTTAATGCCCTTCAGGTTGATCACGGATGCGACTGCAGCAGAGACCGGGACATTGCACGCCTCCTTCATCGATCCTTGCGCACTCTGGAAGCCCAGTTTGGGCAGTGACTTTTGGTTATCCCTTGTCTGACACCTCTTGTTGGACGGGAGCAGGGCACATTCCACGGTAATCCCGAGGGGATTGGGGTGGGTCCTGTCAATGCCACTCCGTAAATTTCAAAAATTTTACCGCCTATCATAAACCTCTACTAAAGGTCACTAATGTCCCAAATAATCTTATATTTAAATTCTCTAATTTTTTGAGATTAAATACAAATTTAAAATCTAACATAACACTTCGGACACCTAAAACTACCTTGAGACGATGTCTAATCGACTCGAAACCTGCATTAATGTGTTCGTAACATTGAATACATGAAAAACATATTAACCGCATTTACAGGTGGAGTGGCACGCACCCCCACCCATTGTCCCTAGCCTCTGCATGGGGCCACACGCGCCCTACACAGTCATCTTCTTCCTCCGGTCGGGTTGACCTAATTCCTGGTTTTAGGTTCCCCAACCAGGCGGGTTGACCCGTGCTAATTTCTTAATTTCTTGTCCGTTTCGATGTTCCGAACATCAAACTTGATCTAATCTACATAAGGAAAAAATATATGGTGTCAAAACATGAAGAACTTACCTCAATTTTCTAGAAAATCCTTCAACATCTTTAACCAAATTCGAAGCTTGAGTTCCAAGCTTCCTCATGTCCAAGCCCTCGTTTTTTCTTATCCAAATCAATCCTAGGAATCCAACTAGGAGTTTGGATAACTTGGTTGCAAGCTAAAAGTCTTCAAATAGTTCAAACAATTGATTTACGATTTTTCGATATATTAGGTTTATTCTGGTTCTTTTCTCATGTTCTTCCCTCCCCTCTTCCTCTTTTCTTTCTTATTTTTTTTCTTCTTCTCTTCTTCCTTCCCTACTTTTCCCTTTCTCTCTTTCTTTCCACCTCTCCATTTTTTTGTTCCTCCTTGGTCGCACATCACACATATACATATATACATGCGCGCGCACACAAACACACACACACACACACACACATGCGCACGGCGCGCGCGCACACACACACACACACACATATAAAAAAGATAAATGACGGAAATGGTAAGGACACTTGTCACCTTCTTATGCAATCCACAAAATATCTCTTCATGTAAAATTACCAAATTGCCCCTAATACCAAAATATCCCTTCTCAATTTAGACTCGTAACAAATCAAATCCATCTCCAATTTTGACATGCCACTAATCTACGGAATCAAGATCTCGAGACCTACGTAACGATCCTCTCGAAAAGTCCAAAAAATACTTGGGATAAACTACGGTATCAAAGTACCACATGGTAAACTGCTCTGCTACCACTTTGATAGGACCCATCCCAATCCCCATGGATTATCGTGGGATGTACCTGCTCCCGTCTAACACCGCGTGTCAGATCAGGGATAAACTCGTCACCCGCTCGGGGTTAATCAGAGTACGCCAGGATCGACGGTGGCATGTGATGTCTCGATCTCTGCTACAGCCCGCATCCGCGATCAACCTGAAGGGTATTAAAATCATAAAAGCTGTGAGTGGACAAAACAACAGTTTATAAAATCATTTATCGAAAATGCCATTTTTACCCTTCACGTAAACACATGCATGCATCATAAAACATCATTTCAAATACTTTCTCGGAAGAAAGACGTATTGCTTCCCAAAACAAACACCAGTGAAAAATGCTTCTCAATCGAAGCCATTACCTCAATAGGGTCTCAGCTTAAAACCAAATCATATAGGGTCTCAATCGCCACAGAAAACACGTATAGGGACTCAGCCCAAAACCATGTTATAGAAAACCAGTACGGGGTCTTAATGCAAATCATAGAACACATGGGACTCATCCCATCCTCATCTCAATGTCAATCACGATTTCAATCCTAGCACATGTGCATATAGCTCAAGACTGCTCACAATTCTAGCATGTCGGCGTGAACAAATCACTCGCCGCGGTCGTCTCTAGATCATCATGAACACATCACCGATCGATCTCAGGGAATAACATCAGCACTCCTAATTCGAGCCTCCCTCGGCTATAGCCTCCAGCGGCTGCTCGACAACAAGCAGCGCCTCGTGACCTCTCCGGAAGGAACACATCCGTAGTTCGGAAGTGAGCGTCATATCACCTAGGGCTCAAACCCGAATGTCATCATCATCGACTGGGACTCTAACTCAATCGTCCCGGACTCTAACCCGAAATTTCATCAATAGGGCCTCAAGCCTGAAACATCACCAAATGGGTCACAGCCCGAAATATTACCAATTGAGTCACAGGCTGAAGACCAGTGTCCAACAACACTTCATATCCTAGGATTCCTCGAATCCTATCAATTCTACAACTGGGTCTCATGCCCAAAATATAATCTAGGATTCCTCGAATCCTGTCAATTTCACAACTGGGTCTTATATCCAAAATATCTTTCGTAAATCTCATAACTGGGTCAAAGCCCGACTTATCTCACGTTTAACTATACTCTAAGTCAAACCTCAAATCAACTGGGTCATACGCCCGAAAGATATTTCCAAATCTGAAACCATTTCTCAAAACTTCAATCCAAGTCAAGGTCTTTCAACTGGGACTCATGCTCGAATCTCGATTTCATGCATCTCCGTGAAATCCTTTAAAATCATAAATCGGTTCCTTAGTTTCACGCCTCTCCGTGAAACCTTCGGAATCACATATAACTCATGCACGTAGTATACTTGGCCTAAACCCAAACTAGCCCTGTTAATTGGTTCTAAAAAATTAACCGAATTACCGAACCAAACCGCACCGAATCGAAAAAATATGGTAACCGAAATAGAAAAACCGAACTGACTAAATCTGATTCGGTTTCGATTTGAGGTCGCTGGAAATCGAACCGAACCGAACCGAATCAAATTAAGTATAATAACTGAATCGAACCGATCGAACCAAATCAAACCGAATTACTAACCCTAATCTAATGAAACTACGTCGTTTTATGGTGGCCACTAATCCTAATATATATCTTCTAGTTTTTGTCTTCCGCTGGTCCGTAACCCTCATCTTCATTTCCCATCATATTTTCTCTCTGCATCTCTTTCGCCGCTCGAAACCGAAAGTTTGAGATCACCAAGCGCTCTCTCACCTTTGGATCAGAAACTGGTGAGTTCAGAGGCAGCAATATGCTACCACCGTGTGTGTCTGTCATCGATATCTTAGAAGCTCAAATGCCATCACTCTCTAATTCGGAGCTCAAAGAAAAGACGCAGCTTTACCCTGTGAGCACTTTCTTCTTTCAAATTTTTTTGTTGACTTGTTCTCATATTCTCTTCAATTTCACATTATGTTCTCATATTTTGTTCTAATTTTCAGAATCAAGACCTGCAGTATAGTCCTTGGTTAGGGTTTATCAAGTCACTACTCCCTTATCTCTTTTTCTCTCGCCTTCGCCCTTGTCCTCGCCATCTTCTCACTTGTACAAAAGGTAGGGGCTTTTATTTCTTTTTGGGTGTGCGAAAAGTGTATGGTTGCTAAGAAAATTGATGGGATTTATGTTTAATCTATTTTTTTGGCAGTCTTTTTTGAATGGATCCGGAGAACAAGCATTTCCATGATTTTATCCAAAGATAGAGGTTTCATGAGTGTATGATCATTACCACGGGAAGAGTCTACTCGCAGTCTTTTTCTACAGCCTCTATCTATCATTTCAGGACTCACGAAGAGCTGGATCGATACTTGGAGGCATCAAAAATTAGGCAACGGGAAATTGGTCACTAATGTTGTTGGAACGTATGCCCTCGTATGTCTTTTGTTTGTTTCTTCAAAGCTTGGTTCTTTCATTTGCATTTACCCTAGATCAGTGTCAACTTCGTATCAATGTTCTGGTGAATTCATTCTCTTGTAACTGCTAAATAGTTATTTCTATCTGTCGTGCAGATACAATGATTTAAGGCTTAGGATATTCTCCAAGCATCTTTATTTCCCGAAGAGGTATTAAACTTCTCTGCATACCTTAATCAATGATTAGTTTTCCATCAACTTCTCCGCATACCTTAAGTTTACTCATCTCTGTATATCTTATATATCGATGTGAGCATTCTACGCTTCAATGCATGTAATATGTATGTTTTGCTACTGTTGAATTATAACCACATGCCTTCTTTGATTTTTACTCTATGTGTGATTGTTTGACTGTGCTCCCTGTGTTATTTACAGGTATTCAACATAGAAACCTTCAAATGGTCATTTGGCATTCTTTTTCTCACGGTTGGTAAGTGATCTAGTTGGTTGATGTTGACAATGATAGTAAATTAGAACTAGCTTTATGATTTCATCATTGATATCACAACTGGAAAGGAAGGAATTCGCCAAAAACCTTCTGGTTACCGCTTCTCGTGGAAGCTAAATACCATCAAGATCCTTAATGATGCTTTTCATCAATTGATGCTGGTTTTTATTTCATATGGGAAGAATTCTAATGGAGAGTTATTGATATCCTATGGGTTTGTCCCGAGGGAGGGCACCAACTCTAAAGATTATGTTGAGTTACCACTTTCTGGTTTCTGGTAGGCGCTAATTTGCTGCTTGTGTCCTTGATCAAATTGAGCTTCAGGTTGCAAAGGTTAAAGACGAAGCTTTTAGCAGGAAAGAAATACTTGAGAAGGTCGAGAAATGGTTGTTTTCTTGTGACGAGGAGTGCTGGGCTGGAGGAGTATAACAGGGTTAGTTGTTTCCATCATTTTACTCTTGATTATCATCACATTTAAATCCTTTTTCTTACTTGTCTTTTTTTTTATGCTTGTTTAGGATGAAAACCGATACAATGCTGGATGAGGAGCTCATCTTACCCTCAAGCGTGCTAAGAAAGCACGTGGTTTGGTTAATAAACTTCCAAGTAAGAGGCTACATTTTGTTGAATGGCACCCTTTGTTATAATGCTAGATTCTCCTGTAAACTGCTACAGAACTCATTGTAGTTCAACAATATAATTTCTTGTTATGTTTATATGCTAGTCTCAGTTACATTGGCTAGTCTACAATTTGATTGATACTTTCTTGTTTGCTACAGTCACAAGCAGCAGAAATTTTTGTCTTTTATTGTTATGCTGATCTCATTTATTTTCTCTAATGTTTTATTACAAATATTTTTCTGTCTTCTTCTTTCTCCCTTGTGGTGTATTCTGGTTTTTATACAGCAATGGTGGATGCATTGGCTTCGTTGTTGTTTCAGAAGCATGTGTTGGTGTACACAAAACTTAGTGGCTTCGTTGGTGTTTCAGAAGCATGTGTTGGTGTACACAAAACTTAGTAATTTCATTTTAAACACAACTTGAGGCATGACACTGGAACACCACCTCTTTGTTGCATTCTAATGTCTCTTAAAATGTTGCCAGCACAGACACAAAAGAAAACACTTTCCAAACAAATCAAATCATACACATCTTTGTTTCTCGCACGTTTATCCAGGTAGGAGAGGCCTGGAACTTCGTGGGTCCTATTTGAGCTAGCTGGTTACAACCTATTGTTCTTATTGTCCAATGTTTGACTACTTCTTGTTGTCATCTTCTTCCTCTGGGCCAAATCGGCTTCTCTTCTCAACAGGTACTTGTAAATTCTTGACAGTTTGCATTGCTATTTTGTATAGTTTTTGAACTTTTCTTGTTATCTCACCTAGAATTTATGGGTTCTGTTAGCTTAGGTTAGAGTATTTTCACTAGAAAATGTTGTATTTGAATTTTCAACTATCTTTCAGAGATTGATTGATGATGCTTCATGTTCTAAACAATTAGATTATACTAACTGAGATGAGAAATGCGGGAAAATATATTATAGGAATAGTGTAGTACTGGTTTTGCACTTTATAGGAATATTGTTGTCATATACATATATTTCCCATTATTATTAAAAACTATCTACATGTGCAGTTATTGAACATGATGACATTAAAAACCTGGTGCTTATACGGATGGATGATATTTAATCTTTCTGTGTATTTGACAAAAAATTTGGTTGCGCATTAGTTCTCTTCAGAGGTCCTTTGCACTTGATATACTGGAATAAGAGTTATTGTTGCTTTCATCTTTTAATATCACTAGTGGATATATCTATCCAAATTTCTTACTCTTCCAAATGTAAATATGTGGTTTTGAATTTATTGTTTGTAATGGACATTTTCTATTGGACTTTGATGTTTTGATGAATTTATTGTTTGTAATGGACATTCTCTATTGAATTTTGATGATTTATTATTTTTAATGGACATTGGGTGTTATATAAGCCTATATTTGCTTTTATTTGAGCCTAATTTGTTGTAAATATATTTTACTGCATTAAAAAAAATTTTAAAAAACGGACTGCTCCAATTGTACCGAATTAGTTGAACCGAATTGAATCGAAATTGAGTCCGTTTAATTTGAAATTGAATCAAACCGAACCGAATCAAACTGAACATTTTGGTTTCGGTTCTTGTTGGTTTTTAGTGGAAGAATCGAACCAAACTGAAATCGATTCATTGATTGGTTTGATTTCGGTTTTGGTAAAAAAATCGAACCGAAAAATCGATTAGTAGAGTTAGCTCAAACATCATGTAAAACAGAAATTTTCAACTACGTGCATTAATGCATTCTCCTCCGAAAATGCCAAACAATTCACATTAAATACACATGCACTCATGGCATCTCAAATCATGTTCATAACCCATCTAAAAAATTAATGCATGCATCATATTCATAAAATAAAGTCTACTCACAGACCGTCTAAGCTGCGCCTCAATACACATGTCATAAGCTTCTCCGGGCTAATCCAACCTCTCCGGGTCATTCAGACCTATCCAAATCATATCCAAAGGTTACTACTAACATATACAAGTCCTAATCAAGAACTTCCAACATTCTCGGAAAAGTCAACTTGTTTTGGACACGTTTCCCTAAGCTTTAAATCTCAATTTGACCAACCTAACGATATCCGATCGATTTGAAACCACCACCATTAGATTCGTATCGTCGAAATCTTTTAAATGGTTCTAGTTCTACCTCAAAATACATGCCAACACACCCCACGCGCAGGTCAAAGATGGCTGGTCAAAAGTCAACGTGGATGTTAGCAAGGTCAACAGCTGACATAATAGTCGGCTTTTCAGTCTGACGACTCTTCTCATCTGACAATCAAAGCTGACATCCCTCTCAGCATCCGATCCGATGAACATCCTTCAGATCCTGCCATCACAATGGCACGAATCTTACCTCGCAGGCCATACTCAATCTGCGGCATTTATCGGCCTCGGTACTCACAACAGCCAACACTCTCATTTTCTCATACTCATGCTGACTCTCACTAGAGTCCCATCACTACATACCAATCCGAATCTGTCGGATACTGATTTATTCAATTACCATAACATGCTAGATTGACTTCGTAATAAGCAAATCCCATCAACAACTAGCATGACCAACCGACAACGCCCAGCTCCACCGCGCTTTCGTTGCGCTACTCTGATCTCGACTCGCTCTCGAGCCCCCACATCGTATTTCATATCACTCAGTGACCTATGCTGAAATTCTGACTCGTCTCGAGTCTCGAACTGTCACATCACTCATCCTGCCAATACACCAATCGACTTCTCACTCATCCTAGGTGTATCTGGACACCATCGAATACTTGCCCTAGCAGGGATAATCATATATATAATCACTAGGGTTCCTCTAGCCCACATGGGCCTGAGCTCCATGCTCGCATAATCACTGAATCCTCTTAATCCACTCTGCTCTAGCATACAATATTCGACGTCTCGCCAACATATCATTATGTCGGATCATGTCCGATCATAGTCCTTGTCGAACTGTCACCATCGGATCCAATCCGATCACCATCTCATGTCCATCTAGGATTCCATCTGAGAATCCTACCATATCAGTTAGACTGGATCAACCCCATCGTCCAACGTGCACTGCTCACAGGTGCACCAACATCATACCAATCATCAAGGCACTACCCATGCCTACTCAAGGAGTGTACTCTTGCAACATCCAACCAGATATCACCTATCCTGGCCAAACCTCACTATACTCAACGTCCTCTCAGAGTCATCGTGGTCACCTGACCAACTCCAGAGATAATCCAGCCAATTCACTAACCAATCTTATTCCTTGGTTCATTCCAAAGGTCAACCGACTCACGTCACTAAGACGTACCAATCTCGACCCTGTCGGTTACCTGTCACCGTCCAACAACACTTCATACAATGGCTCCATCCAGAGTGGTAACGAACCTGACAACATCCTATTCGAGGCATCGGCTATTCATCTTTTCCTGAATGATATCCAACATATCACCATAATCTCTTTCGATCCAAACTTACCTCAATCCACGGTGGGTCCACATTAGCCCTCTCTCAGCTAATGATCCGAAATATGAGAATAGGGTCTTACACCCTCTTTGAACCCTTTTTAACTGTCATACCACTCCTCGTCAAATTTCCACATCGGATTAGGTCGCCCAAAGACGGGCACATCTAGAATGTGGGTTCTCTTCAATCATCTCATAACGATCCCTCATCGTAACTCCTCGTCATCCCACATAAGGAAAAATCGAGGATGATCTAAGATGATGACATCAAAGTACATCTTACGTCATCCTGCAACACCAAGCATTATCTGTAAAGAGCAGAAGATGAGAAGTCAACCTCATCAATCAGATTTCTCCTCAAACAATCTTATATGAAACTCGGGGGGGGGGGGGGGGGGGGGGGGGGGGGGGGGGGGGGGGGTGTATGGTCTCCCGCAGTCGACCAAAACCAAATCGCAATGGACTCTCAAGTCCTCAAATCATTGGGACATCGTCCTACCACTGGACTTCCTGGACTCCCTCACGTGGGTGGATGTCCAATTATACCATTTATGCACATCTAACAGGATGTCATCCTTCACTACCTGATTCTCACGTTTCAACCTTTATGGTTACAACCCTTGAGCACACCCTCGTGTCTCAAGTATCACATAACTAGGGAACTGGTCACCAAACCAGGTATACCCCATGTCTCGCACTGAGCCACTCGGGATCTTCTCTATCCCGCTCAGTGTCCATCGAACTCACTTGTTTGCCACTCTGGGTCACGTCCACCATAATAGTCGTAATCCAAGCCCTCATTGGAACTACATCACTTAGACACACTCAGTGTCTTTCGGAACCATCCGATCACTGTTGGATTCCATTCAACTCATCTCTAGCATCTCTCACACATCTCAGTCACCTCTACCGAGGTAGTGCGACACACTCGCCAACACACAAAGCTCAACATCTCTTTCTGTGATCGCACTCAGTTGTAACCGAGTCGAATCTAGAAATCTCTGCTCTTACTGAGCGACACTCGCACACCTCTGTATCATCGTCACGACTGGAGAATCTTCATCGTCTCAGTCGTCACTGCGACATGAGCCTATCCAGATCGGTAAGTGACAGGACCCACCCCGATTACCACCCCGATAACCGGGACGAACCATGCTCTCGTCTGACAATCACATCAAAAGACCAAAACAACCTCACAAAAACCCACAAGTAATACATTGCCAGACCAGGGAGAATTTAAAATCCAACAAGTCAACAGTCATACAGAGCATAGTACAGTACAGGGTAAGACAAAAACCCTACTAAAACTGGCTACACGCGCAACGGGAAAACTCGCAACGGAAAACTCTATGCCTCAGCCTCTGCCTCAACGTTAGCCCCGGCGCTAGCACCACGACCTGGAGGGTATTTAAAAACCAGAAAAGTGTGAGTAGACTAAAATAAATAAGAGTTTCAAAAACCGTTTCATAAACAAACCAGGATTTTTCCCTCCGTTTGAAAAACATGCATGCATAACTTAGTATCTGAAAACAAAAATATAAATCATATTGAAACATTAGCATCAAAACATGAAAATACCAAATATCATCATCCGATCAAACCTGCTGGATCTATCCGAGTCTTTAAACTCCCGAGTCTTTAAACTCAATCTAGGCCTCAAATATAATCCGAGTCTTTAAACTCAACAGGCCTAAGGGGAAAAATATCAATATATCTGAGTCTTTAAACCCAATAACCAGATCCAGAAAATCCAATCCAAACCGTTTAAAAATCATTTCTACATCCAAGTCCAAACCTGAATTCGAAATCACTATTCTGAAGCCATGACGGCGTTCAGAACCGTCATTCCGAACCCAAATCCGGAAAATCCCTTTTTCAAGCTTTAAAACCAAATCTCGCTTTTCGAAATCCGATTCTAAAACCGAAAACCTTGATTATCAAATCATGTTTCAAAACCCATTTATAATCAGTGAAAACCAATTATAGATTTAAATCCCAAAATCATAACATCAGAACCATAATCAAACCATATCTCGTAAAACGTGCCAAAATATGTATAATTCTAAGAAATGCCTCGAAAAACGTGCAATTATGTAAAATAGATAAATCATAATTCGAAACACGAAACCATAGTTAAAAGCATGAGAAATAATAGATTAAAACAGTTATGCATGCTCAGTTAGAAAAACAAAAGTCCACTCATAGTTCCGGGCACGTCACTCGCGTCCCGTACGTTCCTCGGTTGCCTCAGGGATGTCCCGACCTGTCAAAAGTCGCCAATCCGGGTCACAAACACTTCGTTTAAGCTTACCCTAATTTCCCCAATTTTTCCGGATTTAAACGTAATTTAAACGAACTCCTAAACCTTCGAACACTTAAAACTACCCCGACCTGTGTCCGATCGATACGAAACTTGTCCTAAAATGTTCGTTACATCGATTAGAGTGAAAACCATGTTGAGCGTTTCCCCTGAATAGTCCCCACGCGCCCTCACGCGCAGCCCAAAGGGGCTGCGCGTGGAAGCCACGCGTCTGCACTGTTCATCGTCTCCTACCTCCAGCCAGCCCAGTTCAGACCAATCCAGACCAGTCCGATCGAACCGAGCTAGCGAGGCCGGTTCTCACTCAAATCCAATCCATTTTCAACCATTTTGATTCCCTGAGTTTCGTCCTTCAATTTGTGACCGTTCTACTTATCAACATCATGAAATAAGGCCCTAATCCTTACCTGTCAAACTCGAACCAAAAACTCAGAAAAACCAATTTCGAAATCTGGTCACCCGTCGTCCCTCCAGTCACGGGTTCGAGTCCCTGAGCTAGATAGAAGCTTCCTAAAGCTGCCAGGATCAACAAAAACACCCAACTAAGCCTAAAACCTCACGACTTTGATTTTGAACAAAAACTGGAAAACAGGGGAACCAGAGGCTTACCCGTGTCTCTGCTCACCGCCGTGTCCCTTAGCGTCCTAGAGTATCTCCTCCGTCCACTGAACACCACCACAAACCCAAACTCGACAGGTTTGATTGATTGCGGTTGCACCACGGCTCACGGCTTCCTCTCTTTTTTTCGGGTTCTGCTCACCTCACACACACACAACCTCACTCCAGTTCATCCCAACACGATCACACATCTTTAGACTTTCACTCAAACACAAAGGAACCTCACAACACTCACTGAATTGGGTCGATTGTCTCTCTGTTTTCTCCTTTGCACGGTTAAACTACACAAACCATTTAAATTAAAAATCGTGAAAGTGGCTAGAAGCCACTAGACACAAGCCATGTGTCAAACACCCTGTGAACCAGCCCAAAAATATCCAATAAAAACTGCACACATGTCCTTATCCGATTGCACAAAGTCCAAGGTGTAAAAAGACTAAAATACCCCTAATTGTTTAAATTACGATTTTACCCTTCACTTCCTTGACCCATAACTTAACCGTCCAATGTCCGATGAAGGCATGCTGCCTGTCGTTGTACTCAGGATGTCGAGACCTATCTAACGGTCCTCAATTTGATTGAAAATTAATGGTCGAACAAAAAGTCAACAAATTTCCCTCTTTTAACAAATTTACGAAAATGCCCTCGAGCTTCCGAACATCAGAACTTCCTCCTCGGATGTCGAAATCGGGCGTGCCACCTGTCTATGGACTCGTGACGTCCCGAATTACGTCACGGTCATCGGTCAATGCCTAATTGACCGTCCGAACTAAAAGTCAAAATTTTGCCCATTCTATGGGCAAATCGTCATTCTGCGCCGACTGTCCAAAAGTATCAAACTAATCACTGGTTCTCTTCGTTAATCCGTCATTAACTACTAAGCTAATCCCAACTTCCAGGACGGGTCGTTACAGTAAGACTCATCCACGTTGATTAATAGTAATGTCTGCCACAACCGCGTGCAGACCAGTCCTACAAACACTCTGCTATCGAGACTTCATACCCATGCAGCAACTCACCGCCTATGCGAGTCACTCAGGACTGGCCGAATAACGTCCTCAAGAGCGTAGCTTAACGCTGATACAATCCGCTCAGTGCATAATATCCATTGATTGGTCCACCATAGGATCCGATCCACAAGTACCACACTCTTGGTAACTTCTCCAATCAAACTCAAACTAGGGTTATCATAAACTCGGCTGCTCACTGCAGCACGTCCATCTTGACCAATCCATCGTTCTCGACTCTAAAAAGTCGTCATACGGGGGGTGACTGGTACTCAACCAACCAGTAACCACAATCTGAGGACCTTGTCCACTCGTAACTCTACGGTCTCCATCCATTGGGACCACAAGAACTTGGCCCTACTCAATGTCTAACACTACACAACCATGACATAATACAATCACAGTATACCATACCAAACCACACAACATTTATACAGTGGCATCCCCTGCCTGTCGACATCCCTCTGGGATTCAACACACTGAAACATGGCATCTCATGCCAAATAGGATCAACATTCATATTCCCAATAGTCTCAACTAGGATCGTCAACGACGTCCACTGATAATACTTTAACACAATCCCTTGTCTGGCATAACCGTCCAATGGTCCCAACTCTCAAAGTCTTCATACTAGAACCTCATCCCCTAGTAACACTATGGCTCTAAGCCATTGGGTTCACATGAACATCGATCCTACTCGGGATCAAACCTCACCAAAACACGGCATCTTGTTCCAATCGAACCCTAAACCATCACACCACGAGCCAAACATAACCTAACTAGGGTTTGATTCCACTAAATCCTCATACTCTCACCCTAACTATCAAGTTGATGACTAGCTGACAGGACCCATCCCAATCCCCCCAGGATTAACGCGGGATGACCCTGCTCCCGTCTGACACGGAGTTTCAGATAAGGGATATTTCCGACCTTTGCCCTCCCGGGCTATCAGAGTACGCCAGGATCCGGAGGAGGTATGTGATATCTCGATCTCTGCTACAATCCACATCCGATGTCAACCTGAAGGGTATTAAAAACAGAAAGACTGTGAGTGGACAAAAATAAAGAGTTTATAAAACATATTTCATAAAAGACCTTTATACCCTTCACTAAAAAGCATGCATGCATAGTAAAATCATTTATCCAAACACATATGTTTAAAAAATCATAATTAGGGTCACAACCCCAAGTTCCGTAAATACAAGTCACACAGGCTCCTGCCCAAAACCATTTACAGAAAACCATAAGATAATAACCATATGTGGGATCTCAACCCAAATCCATTTCTAATCATAAAACACAATTTCCCAAACCACTTGAAATCATGTTTATCCATTATATTCATATCCAGAACCTGTCACGGTAAAATAAAGCTACGCGCGTGCTAGCCGGGGTCTCAAACCCAAGTCTCTCCAGGGTCCACCCAGGTCAATATCCGTAGATCAATGGCCCTCCCTGGAGGTAACGAACCATGCCCATCTTGAGAGTAAGGAACCCAAATGGGGGGCGACTCCACTCAGTCAGTGCTCCGTGACTACTCCAGGGTCCACCTAGGCCAATGACCCTCCCCGGAGGAGACAATCATATATAAAGGATGAGATATGAAAAACCTTTGAAATCATTCTTTAAACTTTTCGAGGATTCATGCCCGGCCCCTATAAGCCGTCATGAACCATAAAATCCTTTTATGGGTTCATGCTGGTTCCCATAAACCGTCATGACCCGTAAAATCCTATCAAGGGTTCATTCCGGTTCCCATAAACCGTCATGAACCATAAAAACCATTTGTAACACATAGCTGGGCCCTAGGCCCGAATCCACATACAAACTGGACCTCTAGTCCGAATCGTAAACCAACTGGGCCTCCAGCCCGATTCCGTAAATCAAATGGACCTCAAGTCCAAGAGTTCATAAATCAAGTTTACCTTTTCAAATCCAAAATCATTTCATTAAACCATTTCCAAAACCATAAGAATGGAAAATCAGAGTAAAACCAGAAAACCTCGATTTACGTGCAAGCACATAAATCGCCTCGAAATACGTGAAAACATATAATTCACAACAATCCAAATCAACACCATGAAATCACAATCATAATCCAAAGAAAAAATTTGTGCATGCATCACAGTTTAGAAATCAAGGTCCACTCACAGACCGTCTGAAGCCGCGCCTCGATACGTGTGCCATAATCGTCTCTCGAGTCAATCGTCGTCACCGGGACTCCCAAATCTGTCCAAATTCATTTAGAGGGTTACTAATAGCCTCATTAACCTCTCATTGAAGTCCCATAATTTTCCCGATTTTCTAATTATTTTTAAAACCGAACCTAAACCTTCGGACGTCCCGAACTATATCGAAACGGTGTTCGATTGACACGAAACCAGTCCCAAAATGTTCGTTACATCGAATAGATGATTTCACATGTTGGAGCTTTCCCCAAAATATCCCCCACGCGCCCGTACGCACCGCCTGAAGTAGCTGCGCGTGGGAGCCACGCGCCTGCTACAGTGTCACCCCTAACCTCGTGTCGACCGGTCTGAACCGGTCCGGTCCGATTCGCCTGCAACTTGGACCGACGTGACCGGTTCAAGCTCATTCTGGCCCAGTTTTTCACCGTTTTCAATCCTAATCAATCCTAACCTTCCTATAATCGTCCTAGGAACCTAACCCAATTAATTAGAAGCCCTAAAACCCGACCGGTTTGATTTTCCCTTCACGGTTCGAAAATCCCAAAACCTCCCAGGGCTTCCCAGACATCCAACCTTCATTCAAACCTTCCTAAAAACTCCCTAGAAACCTACATAACCCATCCTAATCATCCAAAACAGTCCATAACATCAAAATCCAAATAAAAATTGAAAATGGGCTTATCGGGTACCCGCTCGGGTTCTGGGTTTCAGCCACCGCCCACGGCGGTTCCAGCCACCAGCTGCCATCCTTATTCCTCCTCTCTCACTCTCTGATCTCAGTTATGGTTACAAGGGAAGTGATGGATTTTGGGGTCGAATGGGAGGTGGGGTTTTTGGGTTGAAATGGGAATGATCGATGCAAAATGCAAGGGATGATATGCATGTATGTGTGAGATTGGCCAGTGGATGGGTGACACTTTTCACTCATCCATTGGCTATCTAAAAAGCTGGGCCCACTAGAGACAAAACTGCACGTTTGTCTCGTAAAACGTGTCACCATGAATAGTAACCTAGAACTTCCGTGAACCCTAACTTCGCCGTCGAACGTCCGAATTCGACGTGCCGCCTGTCTACGGATTCGTATCGTCCCGATCTACGTAATATTCCTTGGCCCTCGGCCATCGGACATCCCGGTCAAAAAGTCAACATTTTACCCCTTTTAACTAAAATTACTAAAATGTCCCTAAACTTCCGAACGTCATAACTTCCTCCTCGAACATCGGAATTGAACGTGCCACTTGTCTATGAACTCGTGACGTCGCGAACTACGTCACGGTCATCTGTCAAAGTCCATTTGACCTTCCGAATGAAAAGTCAACGTTTTACCCACGCTAGGGGCAAAACGGTCATTTTGCATCGTTCGTCCGATTTCGCCTAACTAATCACCGATTAGCCTCACTAATCGTGATTAGTCACTAATCTAATCTAAAAATTTGGGTCGGGTCATTACACTGGCTGTTACCACTGCAGAGACATCATATCCAACGACTGCGCGTCACTCTAAGAGCAATCTCACGCTGTGATACCACCTTGGTATCAGAGTACCAAATGGTAAACTGCTCTCATACCACTTTGACAGGACTCATCCCAATCCCCCTGGAATATCATGGGAGGTGCCTACTCCCATCTAACACCACGTGTCAGACTAGGGATAAACTCATCACTCGCTCGGGTGTTAATCGGAGTATGCCAGGATCGGCGTGGTGCATGTGATGGTTCGATCTCTGCTACAGCCCGCATCCACGATCAACCTGAAGGGTACTAAAACCATAAAAGCTGTGAGTGGAAAAAATAACAGTTTATAAAATCATATATCGAAAATGCCATTTATACCCTTCACATAAAAGCATGCATACATCATAAAACATCATTTCAATATTTTCTCGGAAGTAAGACGTATAGCTTCACAAAAAAAATACCAGTGAAAAATACTTCTCAATCGAAGCCATTACCTCAGTAGGGTCTCAGCCCAAAACCAAATCATATAGGGTCTCAACCCTCACAAAAAACACGTATAGGGACTCAACCCAAAACCAAGTTATAGAAAACTAGTACGGGGTCTCAGCCCAAATCATAGAACACATGGGACTCATCCCATCCTCATCTCAATGTTAGTCACAATTCCAATCCTAGCACATGTGCTTATAGCTCAGGGCCGCTCACAATCCTAGCATGTCGGCGTGAACAAATCACTTGTTACGACTGTCTCTAGATCATCGTGAACACATCACCGATCGGTCTCAAAGAATAACATCAGCACTCCTAAGTCGAGCCCTTTCTCGACCTTAGCCTTCAGCGGCTGCTGGACAATAGGTAGCGCCTCGTGACCTCTCGGAAGGAACACATCCGCAGTCAGAAGGCGAGTGCCATATCTCCCAAGACTCGAACCCGAATGTCATCATCATCGATCGGGACTCTAACCCGATCATCTGGGACTCTAACTCGAAATTTCATCAATAGGGCCTCAAGCCCGAAACATCACCAAATGGGTCATAGCTCGAAATATTACCAATTAGGTCATAGCCCGAAATATTACCAATTGCGTCATTGCCCGAAGACCAGTGTCCAACGACACTTCATATCCCAGGATTCCTCAAATCCTATCAATTCCACAACTGGGTCTCATGCCCGAAATATAATCCAGGATTCCTCGAATCCTGCCAATTTCACAACTGGGTCTCATACCCGAAATATCTTTCGTAAATCTCATAACTAGGTCACAGCCCGACTTATCTCACACGTTTGACTATACTCTAAGTCAACCTTAAATCAACTGAGTCATACGCCCGAAAGATATTTCCAAATCCGAAACCATTTCTCAAAAAAGAATTCAAATCATCCTTGACTTCAATCCAAGTCAAGGTCTTTCAACTTGGAATCATGCCCGAATCTCGATTTCACGCATCTCCGTGAAATCCTTTAAAACAATAAATTGATTTCTCGATTTTCACGCCTCTCTGTGAAACCTTCGGAATAATATATAACTCATGCATGTAGTATACTCGGCCTAAGCTCAACATCATATAAAACAAAATCTCAAACTAAGTGAAATAACGCATTTTTCTCCGAAAATTCCAAACAATTCACATTAAAAACACATGCACTCATGGAATCTCAAATCATGTTCATAACCCATCCAAACATTTATGCATGCATCATATTCATAAAACAAAGTCCACTCACAGACCGACCAAGTTGCACCTCGATACGCGTGCCATAAGCCTCTCCGGGCTAATCCAACCTCTCTGGGTCATCTGGACTTGTCCAAATAATATCCAAAGGTTACTACTAAGCTATACAAGTTCCTAATCAAGAACCCCCTGTAACGACCCGTCCCAGAATTCGGGATTAGATTTGTAACTAATCATGATTAATGCGGGTTAATCGGTGGTTAGTTGGGTGGAATCGGTACGAACGATGAAAAATGACCGTTTTGCCCCTAGTCGTGGGCAAAACGTTGACTTTTTATTCGGACGGTCAATGGACTTTGACCAGTGACCGTGACGTAGTTTGGGACGTCACGAGATCATAGACAGGTGGCACGTTCGATTCCGACGTTCGAGGTGATAGTTATGACGTTCGGAAGCCCAAGGGCATTATCGTAATTGGACGAAATAAGGGAAAATGTTGACTTTTGATCGGGGTTCCGATGGCCGAGGGCCGAGGATCGTTAGACGGTCTCGATGCCCTGAGTCCGTAGACAGGCGGCACGCGTCGTTCGGAGTTCAATTGACCAAGTTACGGGTCTGGGACGCGTGAGGGGCATTTTGGTAAATTGTCAAGTGAGGGCAAAACGGTAAATTTGGCTGTGTTCTGGGGGATAGCCGTGTATGGTGTCGGTTCCTTCTCTGAAAACAGAGCACGGGCGATTTGTTTAGAACAAATTGTTGGGACTTGGTGCAGAGAATTGTTTTATACCTTAGGTGGGAAACAGAATTCGTGGACAAGTGAGGTGCAGAGCACGGTTGCTTCTCCATTTCTGGGGTGTCGATGGAAATGGGAGACAGAGCATTGGAATTTCCTTTTCCCACTGAGCAGTGCACGGGCGACAGGTAATGTTGGTTCGAATTGGCTAAATCAGTTGCTGGGGAGAGAGTGAGAAGCAGAGTGGACGTTTTGGTGAGGAGGAACGGGGAGTCTGAGTGGAAATGCACCCAGAAACCCAGGAGACTGTGTTTGATCAAATTCAGAAGTTCAATTCGAAATGTAGGCCAACCCAAGAACATTTAGGGCTTAATTCAGTCTTCTGGGACCTCCCTTAGTCGATCCAGATCTTGGGATCGAAGCTTGAAGCCCTGGGAAGTCTTGGACAGACACGACGGAGTTCAAAATTTGAGGGAAAATCAGAGTTTGAATTGTGTGAGGAATTGGACGAAACCAGGGACAGTAATCGTCTTCTGGGATCAGCAGGAACTCAGCCACATTGAATTCGAAGGAAAACGATCCCAGATTGGCCAAGAACCGAAGCTCCTAGTTCTGAGGATTTTCGAGCTTGCGGATGACTACCTACAGGTAAAGGGTTTTGAAATTGGTTGCGGTTTATTGTTCGTATGGGTCATATTAAGCTCGTGTTTAGGTTAATTTGGAGATGGATTTGAGTTGGGTGAGTTGTGGACTTCGACCCGATTTGGGGTCCGAGTTTGGATTGATCATTTTAGTTCATGTCGAAGCTAATTAAGGACACAGACCTTGAATTAAATGAATAAAGAAGATATTAGGATTGAAAACAGAAGGAATTGATGGAGAATTAAGTGTTAACTGGCCGGGCCAGGTCGCGGGTAACAGACCCGTTTAGCAGATGTGCGGGTGAGGGAGACGACACTGTTGCTACAGTGCTGGGCGCGTGGCCTTCACGCGCAGCCACGTTGGGCGGCGCGTGGCGGCGCGTGTGACGTCATCTCCGGTCACGGTTAACTGAAGTTTCCTTCCTTTTAATGTTTTGAACATTTTATCTTTAGAGTTCGAGTGATCGGGGTGTCATACGGGATAGTTTCGAGGGCTCGGAAGTTTTAGTCCTTAAGTTTAATTATGTTGAAAAATCCAGAAAAATTATGGGAAATGAGTTTATTGGTAATTGAGACCTTAGTAACCCTGAGAAGTGATTTTGGACAGGATTCGGGATTTCTGGAAAAGGGCGGAAATTACGGAAACGCGTGCGGCGCGAAACCGAGCATTTTGGACGGTGTGTGAGTGGACGTTGCTTTCAAAATTTAATGCATGCATAAATTATTTCTATGATTTTATGATTATGATTCTAAGTTGTGATTGATTTTGATTCCGTATTTATAACGTATTCGCTTCTCGTATTTATACGCATTTTTTACTATACATGTGAAATTACACGTATTTCAAGACTATGGTCACTCGTGTGCTTAATGATGGTTTAATGAAAGAAGTTATATGAAATGGGTATAAAATGATTTTAAGAAGGTTGTTTATGATTTGCGGGTGTGACCTACGATTTTGACATGTTTTTCGAGAACGTCCCGGATTTGCACGTTTTACGAGATTCGAGTTATTGTGATTTGATCACTGTTGATGTTTGAATTTTGGGGATTGAAATGAGACTTGTGATTTTGAGGATTCTAAAAATGGGTTTTGAGTATATTCGGATTGGATCGTGATTTTGGTGGTTATGATTGTGGTTTCGATGTGTTGAAAATGAGACTTGAGAAAGAAGTGATTCCTAATAATTTAATTGGATTTGAAAAAGGTGATTTCGGGCTTAATTCTCGGGGCATAAAAGTAACTTTGATTTACGGGATTTCGGTTTTCGGAAATAATAAAGTGGATTCTGGTTTGGGTTCGGGATGATGCTTCCGGATGCCGGCTTACGGAATCATTATTGCGAATTCGAATTCGGGAATGAAAAATGATTTAATAAAGTGATTCGCTATGATTGTGCATGCCCCGTGTTTAATAATGATTTGTTTATGTTTGTAAAGTATGATTTGGGGAAAATGAATGTGGGAATTCGGACTATGGGTCCTGTTGTGAAAAATGTGATTTTGGGATGGATCCCACGTTGTCGTGATTGATAAACTGTTTTGGGGTTTAAAGACCCGTTGTTGTGTTTGAAAACTGTTTTGGGTTTAAAAACCCGGTGCTATTGCTGGAGCACGTTTTGAGTTTAAAGACTCGGTTAATTGATGACGGGGGGAGGGCCCTTAATGAGTTTAAAGACTCGTGAGTTTAAAGACTCGATTACTGTGATACCCCCGAGGCCTATTGATTGTGTTCTGAGTTTAAAGACTCGTTGATATCCCGGGAAGGCCTGTTTATGCGCATGTTTTGAGTTTAAAGACTCGGGCGCACTTGTTATCCAGCAAAACGATTGACTTGTGATTATTGATGATTTTTTTTGATGTTTCGGTTGAGTTGGGCAGTGGCCCGGTATATGGTTGTTGGTTTTGGATCATGTTGTGCATTTGGTTTGATTTGTGGGTTTTGGGCTGAGGCCCAGTGTTTATGATTGCGGGCTAAGACCCGATGGTTGAGAAAGGAAAAATGATTTTGAGATTCATACGAGTTTTCCCTTATGTTGAAATTTGATACACAGTTTTTCTTATGTGGAAAATCTTAACCGATTGCGAAATGATTTTTGTATGCATGCATTCGTTTTTACGCGGAGGGGTAAAAAACGGTGTTGTAACTGTTTTGCTAAACTGATTTATTTTTGTCCACTCACACCTTTGGTTTTTATTGACCCTCCAGGTCGTGGCGCGTTGTTCGAGGCTGTACGAGGGGGTGGAGGCATGAGTAAGTACGTGTGGCTATCCCTGGTTTGGCAAGTACTGAGGGTAACTTGGGATTTTCAGTCATCTTGCCAGACGGGAGCAGGACTGGGCACGGTTATCGATGCCCCTTTCGGGGGCGGTCCTGTCACCCCCAATATTCTCGGAAAAGTCAACATGTTACGGACACTCTTCCCTAAACTTTAAACCTCAATTTAACCAACCTAACGATCTCTGATCAACTTGAAACCACCACCATTAGATTCGTATCGTCGAAACCTTTAACATGATCCTAGTTTCATCTCGAAATATGTGTCCACACATGGGTCAAAGATGGCTGGTCAAAAATCAACGATGACATCAGCAATCATCATTGGCGTCAACAGTGACGTCATCTGAAATATGACACGTGTCAGTCTGATAGGATGACGTCATCTGGTGACGTCACTCATCCCTGTCCTCTGTTCGGGTCAACCTGGTTCTATGTAACTGGGTCACGCGGACCCGACCCGGTCCGTTCTTCCACCTCCGACCATCTTTTTTGATCCCGTTAGTTCCATTCTCTTCGTCTCTATCCTAGGAAGGGATCTATGAACCCTAAAGTAGATAAAAGGGTCTAGGTTTTTACCTTTAACGTTTGAACAGTGACAGGAAACTTCAAGCTTGTTTCCTCGTCGATTCGGACCATCTCCGTCTGTGGTTTTGGTCCCGTTGAAGTCGTCTGGTCCCTGGGAATCTGTTTTGGTCATCAAAACGGCCCAACAATTCCCCTAAACCCAACTTAGAAATTGGATCCATGTAACGGTTTCGTGTTTTACCTGGTCGTGGGTCCTCCGCCGTGCTCAGCCGTCCCTCCTTCATCTTGCAGCCTTCCCTTCACTTCAGTCTCAATCTTAGGCCACCAGTACATGCGAGATGATGAGGAAGGGGATGAGGTGGGTTACAGTTTTGGGTTCGATGGGTTCGAATGGAACAGACGAAGGGGGCGGGTGCATGTATGAAGGGAAAAGAGCAATGGATGAGTGACACTTGTCACTCATCCATTGGTCCTGAAATAAATGTATGGGCCCCACACTAAATGACAAATGTCTCATTGCCTCATAAATCGTGCCACTGTAAATAGTACCTTGGGCCTTTCGCGACCCATAAATTTCCTGTCGAATGTCTGATTTCTACGTACCGCCTGTCTACGGACTCATATCGACTCGCTCTATGCAACAATTCTCAGTCTTCGTGCATTGGACCTCACGGGTAAAAAGTAAAAAGTTAACTTTTTGCCCTCGTTTAGGGGAAAAATCATAATTTCATCCTGAACGTCCGATAATCCTCGACTAAATCCCGATTAGTCTCACTAATCCTCAAATAATTCTTAATTAATCCCGATAATTTGGGATGGGTCGTTACATTTTTTGTTGTTCTTGTGTCGCTCTACAGGAGAGAGACGCCTTTATTTTCATTTTCATTATTGGGGAAATAACACACCTCATCACCTCCCTTAGGTCACATACCATTGATTAGTCGGCGAGTGTGAACATAGAGTTTAATCAAATAAAAAAAACATGAAAAAATCTATTGAAAAATAAAAAAAGATAGATTTTATGTTCTGTACTAGTCCGTACATTGCAATTGGTGGACTGATGTTCTTTTGGCTAAAGCTCATACATTATTTGATAGAATCAATAAAGCCATTATTTGTCTCCAAATTCCTAAATTTGAACTGGAGGGTGATTCTAATTGATGCCATTAATGGCTTATTATCATCATTTGACGGCCTCACACAATCTTCTAACTTGTTAAGAGTTTGATTCAGCGTTTCATTTTTAAGATATGGAACCGTGAAGGAGGAAGGACATTCCTCCATGGGTTTGGTTCTAGAGGCTGCTTGTTTCTTGTAGCTTGGGAGCTCTGCGATGTCTGTTGGTATACAGAGATGGAGACACCCATATGCTAGGAGATTGAAACAAGGAGGACTAAGAAAGGATCCATGCAGGCTTGTCGAGACCATCTCACAGCAGTTGGTGAGGAAGGTTTGGATATGGAGCTTCGATTTGGCGACCATGTTTGTGCTGGGTTCAAAGCGAGAGAGCTAAAGGCCAGGATAAACCAAGGCACAACGGTGGAATTGAGATTTCACGATCGTTTTGCAGCCAATCCAGGTGTTTTTTTTTCTAGTGTGGATTACATATTTGAATTCATGAGCTTAAATAGGTGAATTTTGACTATTGGAACATGTAATTTGATGGAGAAATGAAGGGTTTTAGGGGATTTTCCAACCAGGTTTAGAACCGGGTACCAAACTAGGAAAACAAGTCCACCCGTGGACCCAGCTGAAGGTTAGCCGGGAGTACCATTTTCAGTTGCGCCTGTTGGTGGATGGAAAGGGTTCCCAGTTGACCATCGACGTGTGGTGGCGTGTGGAACACTTTCTCCGGTTTTAGTCAACACGAGTTATCATCCTTTCAATGTTATGGACCTATTCGTGTAAGTTTCAGGTCAATCGAACATCATTTAAAAATGGTTATGTGTGTTCAAAGTGTCGGTATTTTGAGTTAAGATACATACAGAACTTGCAGGATTTTGGGAGTTTGAATAGTGATTTCCTCGTAAGACTTGGAAAGAGTTGGGATATTAAGGCATGATTCGGGAAGAGCCGGGATATCATAATGGTACTTGAGAAGAGTCAGGATATTGATTGGGCGCTTAGATGGAGCTGGAAGAGTTAAGATATCAGATTATGGCTTAGGATATCAGATTATGGCTTGAGGAAATTGAGCTATCAGGGTACACTAATCATTGTGGGTTAGTTAGTTGGTGTGGACGGTGTGCCCAGGAAGACAATATTTCTAATCGTTGTTCATCCCTTGTCTAGCAGGTCTCTTATATACAGTTTTGAAGTCTCAAGGATAACTTTGGAACTTTGGTCTAGTTGTTAGATGAGAGCAGCACCTTACATGATTATCAAAGTGATTTCGAGAATGGTTTGGTTAAAGAAAATATGTTTAACATTAAAAATTTGGTCATCCAATTTATAATGAAATTCTTGTATTGAGTGATACTAGTGTCTACATAATGGTGGACTTTATTAACTTTTGTTGTAGTAGAATATATGCTAATAAAAATGTTGTTCTTTTATTTTTTGTATAAGAGCAATATAATAATTAAATTAATTTTTATTTCGATTCATAAAAATTAATAAATAATAATAATGAAAATTAAACTCATTAATATTTTAATTATACTTATAATACTTAATTTTTTGTAGATTCTAGAGCTCACCTCGTGTGGTTTCCTGCAGCTTTCCCTAGGGTTTCTTTCATCATGTGGATTGCCATTAGAGGGTGTCTTGATACTTTGGACCGTGTCTTTTGTTTTACTTCTCTTTCCAATGTTCTTTGTTCTCTGTGTGGTAGGGAACCTGAAACTCATGAACATTTGTTTTTTGACTGTCCAGTAACTTGTGATATATGGCGGGTTGTCCTTGGCAAATGTGACGAAACTTAGAGAAATCCCCCTTGGCCATCGTTTGTGGATGCTATCTCTGTCTTATGGAGAGGGAAGTCGCTTACTGTTACCATCAAGAAGCTCGCCCTTTCTACCACTATTTATTGCATATGGTTGGAACACAATAATCGAGTGTTTGCTAATACTCGATGCCCCCTTACTACTATTCTTAGTCGTATTATTGATATGATTCGTTTGAGATTTTGTAATGTTAAGTTGAATGCTGGTAATATTCAAGTTGCTAGAGCCTGAAATTTACCTATTACTGAGTAAGTAGTTTAAGCTGGTCTGTCTGTTGCCTAGTTCTAGGTAGACCTCGTCATTGGGCCGGGTCGGGCAGGCCCGACCCAAAATTTTTGGGCTTGGGCCGGGACGGGCCGTGCCTATTTCATAATTTAAAAAATATCGGGTCGGGTCAGGCGGATTTGATCATAAATATGAAAGCCCATGCCCTTTGTCAGGCCGGGCTTTTATCGGGCTTTACGGGTCGGGCCTACTAAGCTCACTTGGGCCGGGCCTTCTAAGCCCATTTGTACCTACCTAATTGTAAAAAAAAAAAAATGAGTCGAGTTTAAATATTATTATCGAATATTGAAATAAGCTAAGGAGGGGTACTATTGGATTTGGAGAATTGACTTAAATTTTCGACCATAAAGCCGAGATATGATAAGCAGGTCGCTAAGAAAGTCAAAGACCTAGTGAGTTTTTTTGAATTTAGGGTTAGGGTTTGGTTTGGGCATTGGACTTTTAAATGACACTAAGTTGAGATTTGGTTGGAGTTTTGGATTTTGGCTATAATAGTAGTAACAAAATTGGATTGGGTATCAATTCTTAATTTATAATTATTTTATATTTTCGGGCTTATGGGTCGGGTTTACCTGGGCATAGGCTTCGGCATTGGGCCGGGCCGGGCAAGCCCAACCCAAATTTTGTGGGCTTGGGCCGGGCCAGGTCGGGGCTTATTAAATAATTTTTAAATTTTCGGGCCGGGCCGTGCGGGCTTAATGACATAAAAAAGAGCCCACGGGCTTTTATCGGGCCGGGTTTATATCGGGTTTTTCGGGTCGGGCCTATTAAGCCCACTTGGATCGGGCTTACGTGGGCTTTTGCAATAAATTAGGTCTCAAATTTTAAAATTACAAAAAAATATTAATAATGAAAAAAAAATACACAAGGGTGCAAAAATGTGGTCTCATTAAAATAAAATACTCAAGAGTCCAAAAACGTTGGGCTTATTAAGTAGGTGGATGAGTGGTTAGGGTTTGTATTGGGTATTGGGTATTGAGTATTGAGTATTGGGTTTTTAAAAATAAATTAGGTGGACTTGGGGCTGAGATTTGGGTTTGGGTTGAAATAATAGTATTAAGAATGGGTTGAGTATTAATTTTTAAATAATAAATATTTTATATTTTCGGGCTTATGGACCGGGTTTATTACGGGCGGGTCGGGCTGGGCTTATCGGGCTTTATCGGGCTCGGGCCTAACGGGTATATCAGGTTTGAACACCATATGTCAGGACCCACCCCGGTTTCACCCCGAAACCCGAGGTAAATCCCGCTCCCGTCTGACTCCCCGACACAACACCCAAGTAACACTCACGCAACTCAGTCAGACGCAGGAGTAATTAAACAAAATATCCCAACCCTATCGTTTACAGAGCATAGCACTAAATTACAAGGAAAAGAAAACTGATAGAGTACACGCACACAGAAGCTTTTAAACTCTTCTAAGATCCCTCACGTCCCTTCTATGCCTCGGACACTGCCTCGACGTCAAGACCCCGTGCTCGCTCCACAACCTGGAGGGCAATTTAAAACAGAAAATGTGAGTGGACCAGAAAGTACAAAAAGTTCAAAAACCATTTTATAAGAAAACCGAGTTTAACCCTCCGTTTTGAAATCACATGCATAACCAACAGTTATGAACACAGTTGTAAAATAATCATTATAAAACATCATAAAAACAGAAACACTATAAAATATCATAAGAAACCATAGCATGAGTATCAGAAACCGTATCAAATCCACATTTCCCGATCGAACCTGCTGGACCTATCCGAGTCTTTAAACTCCCGAGTCTTTAAACTCAATCCAGGCCTTAACCATATCCGAGTCTTTAAACTCCCGAGTCTTTAAACTCAAGGCCTACGGGGGAAATCAATATATATCCGAGTCTTTAAACTCCCGAGTCTTTAAACTCAATCCGGCCGGTCCCCCGTCACATATATCCGGGTCTTTAAACCCAATAACCAGATCCAGCAAATCCAATCCCAAATCATTTGAAAACCATTTACCAATCCACATCCAAATCCGAATCCGGAATCACTAGTCCGACACCCTTCCGGCATCCAGAACCGTCATTCCGAACCCAAATCCGGAATTCCACTTTTCAACTTCAAAACCAAATTCCGCTTTCCGAAATCCGATTCTAAAACCGAAAACCTTGATCATTGAAATCATGTTCCAAAATCCACTTATAACCATTGAAAACCACTCATCTTTTGAAATCCCAAAACCATAGCATAAATTCCAGAAACCAACCATTCCTCGTAAAACGTAATTTGACGGTGATTGACAGGATCGGGATTTCCCGAGGAAGCCGAGGAACGGGCTGGACGTTCGGGACGCGAGTAGGGCTCAGTATTGTGAGTGGACCCTTTCTCTGAACTCGGACATGCATAACTGTTTTCTATAATTGTTTTATGGTTTTGATTATGATTCTATTATGATTCTATGTTTATCGAATATGTTTTGGTTGGTTTTACATTATTACACGTTTTTCAAGGAAATTGGTTTTTAGCACTCTCGCTTCGTAAGTCCGATGAACACGTGCCGCCTGTCGTTGAATTCAGGACGACGAGATCTACCCAACCATGCTAGGTCAACCTACCAAAACCCGATTATACAAAAAGTCAACTTTTCCCCCTATTTTACCAAAATTACGATAATACCCTCGACCTTCCGAACATCACAACTTCCTCCTCGGATGTCGAAATCAAACATACCACATGTCTACGGGTTCATGACGTCCTAAAGTACGTCCTGGTCCCTGGTCAATACCCAATTGACTACCCGAAATAAAAGTCAACATTTTTGCCCGACTCAGGGGCAAAATCGTCATTCTAAGGTCCTGGACCCCTCGGGACCACCTAACCCTTGATTACCCTCACTAAACACACCTTAATCACTCTAGAAATCCCGATTCTCGGGACGGGTTGTTACACCATAAGCCCAAACCTAGCCCGCTAACTCTCGGGCCGGGCTGACCCACGACCCATAGCAGGTCGGGCCGGGCTTTTGTCCATCGGGCTTATCGGGCCCCCATAAGCCCATGGGCTTTTGGGCCAAATGGTGATGCCTAGTTCTAGGCTTGTTTGCTAGTCCTTGTGAGTTGGCGTTTGTCTCTTAGTTCTCTCTGGGTGAGTTGCTTCTTTTTTCCTGAGGCTTTTTGTTGTTGCGCTTCTGTGTTCTTTTTAGGATTTGGCCTTTAATATAATTTTGATTTATCCCAAAAAAAAAAAACCTTATCAATCCAAGTAAATGCTGTTGTGTGTCCGTATGTGCACGTAATGATTTGGATTTGTTTTTGGTGTGGGCACTTTATCATGTGGATATGATGGGATGTTGAGGCAAGTTGCAAAGTATTGGTGCCTTAAATCCGTGTACTTATTATTATTATTTTATTTTGGAACGGAATCCGTGTACTTATTTCTTGGAAGCTGCTCTGTCAAATTGTTTTGCTGTAATTAATCAAGTACTGCGTCTTATTATACGAGAAAGGATGGATCTAGTACTGAATAAAATAAAGATGTCCCATAAACTCGAAATGGACAAAGTGATAGAATCCAGTGGAATCGGTCGAACTCATAAAAAATTAAGAAAAGGGGAATTTAGAAGTTCTTATTAGAAAATGAATGCAGTACTTCATACAAAATGAGTATAAAGCTTATACAATTAGGATACAAAATGAGTAGAAAGCTTATACAATGAGGACCAAACTCTTTATCATCGATCATATCTGTCGCTCTCAATTGTACGAAGAGATGGGAGATGATGAGAAGTTTGTGATCAACTTTATTGATCTGGTTGGACTTAATCCAAATGAATGAATTAAGGGCATTTGCGAGTTTGATTGCGGGTGGTGAGGTTGGCATAGCAAGGGCAAGCCTCATAGTTGCCAGCAGTGCCTGGAGGCACACAACTACACTTGTCGCAGCAACTCCCACACGCCCTTTTACAAAGACGAGGCCTCGATGATGCCTTACACCTTCCTTCACATGCCACTCCACAATCTGCACGCATATATCAATCATATATATATATATATATATATATATGTTACTTATTATCAATTTGCATATTCGTTTGTTAATGATTATAATCTAATACCGGAGGAGATTCGAATTCGAGAGATATTCAAAATGAAATATTACCGATGGTCGGGGGTGTGGGGCTCGGCGCTCCTGCTCCATTGATGCCCATCTGAAAATACATAGTTGAGATTTGATTATAAGCTTTACTATTACATAAACAAAGCAATTGAAAGCAACCCATTTATTTGTAGCAGATTCTTGACAATATATATATATATATATATATATATATATGTCTCTTACGTACAGTGTGGAAGTGAGCTGTTTGAGAGAGACATTGGAGAAGAAGAAGAAAGAAGAGAAGGGAAGCCAGAAGCGTGGATGCCGCCATGTTAATATTATTAACTAGAGATGATGGATGATGGATGATGGATGATGGATGATGTTTTGATTTGTGATAGAAGAGTAAGATGGGAGTGTATTTATAGAGAGCAGCTTCAAAAGGGTGCATGCAGGGCAGTAGCCAGTACTCAGTAGGGCTCTCATGCAATGCGACGGCCAACTGCTGCCAACTGGCCAGGGTACCTCCCTGTCTCATCTCATTGCATATATAATACATTTGAGTTCATTATTCATACTTCGATGGGATTGGGGCTCAGTCTTTGTAAAAGTCAAACTGCCAGACTGCCTCCAACTCATCATGTACGTTCCCAATTATTCATTTCTTCTTCATTTTTGTTTTAATTAAGAAAATAATTGCAATTATGATTAGAATTGTTTATTTTCTAAATCATCATATTAAGATTATCTTCCTAAAAAATTAACAAAATTTAAAACTATTTAATCATTCATATGTATCAAATAAATCAACAATTTTGACAATAATTAAGATGATCATGACGAACCGCTCATTTGCTTAATATATATATAAATAATTAAATAATCTTCAATCTTATTGACTTTTACCTAGATGATATTGACATGATAATTTAAAGAATGAACGATTCCGATTATGATATATATAAACATAATTCGATAAATCAAAATGATACTACACTACTACAAAAAATGGATAATGTGACGCGTAATATTCCTCACATTTGAATAAAATACGTCCCAAAATGCCAAATGTGAGGAATATTATGCATCACTAAGGGCGTCACCTTAGACCCCTCATAGAAGATCAAATGTGACGAATGTATAAATTCGTCGCTTTTATTTAAATGTGACAAGTATTATTTGCGTCACAATTAGGAATATGTGAGGCTTCCATTTGTGTCACTTTTGTTCAAATGTGATGTATGGTATTCCTCACATTTAGGAATGTGTGAAGTTTCCAGGGGTGTCACTTTTGCTAAAATGTGATGCATACATTGTCTCACATTTAACAATATGTGAAGCTTAGTTATATGTCACTTTTACTAAACTGTGATGCCTTAATTTCTCACATTTAACAATATATGAAGATTAATTATGTGTCACTTTTACACAAATATGATGCCTAATATTCCTCACATATAACAATATGTGAAGCTTGCTTATTTCTCACATATAGCCAAATGTGATGTTTGATAATCCTCACATTTTTTATGTAAAGATTCAGAATTCGTCATAATAGTAAATATGCATGAACAAGTCTCTACACTTTAAATATTAATCTAATCATTTCGATTAAACTGCTGGACATCTAATGTATAACATTAAATTCAAACTAATAAACTATCTTAAATAACATGTTTAAAAATCTTGAAATCCTTAAGGTTTGGAATCATAATGTTTCCACACAGCTACATAGATTTGTAAGCCAAATAACCAGCCAAAAGTATTCAGAGAAGATGTTTATAACATTTCACTCTCACCGATATATGATCACTTTAAGGTGTTGTTGATGAAGACGTCAAAGTTTCCAGCAGAGCTCTCATATTCAAATTCTCTAACCCATTGGATCCCTCCAAAGCTAAGAGCAACTGAGCTTTTAAAAGTGCATTCTCCTGTTGCACATTTTTGAACTAGATGCAAGATCCTTAAACATTTCCTTCAACTCAACAATCTCTAAATTGGTGTCTGATCCAAAACCAGCATTGACAGATGAGAAATTGGCCTCCAAGCGAGGAAAGGCACCAATACCTCGAACTGTCTTACCTTTCATACCAAGTTCTTCACTCATTATCACACACTCGGACTCTATTGGAATTTATACAAAATCTAGTGCAGTATTCTCAAGTGCCTCCTCAACTAGCTTCTTTAATTCTTCTCTCTTTTGTTTCATTTTTTCCTAGAAGATATAAACCAAGCATATCATGATTTGAAACAAAAAGGTTTATTCATCAGACTACATAAAGTCAGACATAGAAAAAATCCGAAAATATTAATTTTAACCTAATTGGTTTCGTAAAGATATTACAACAATTAATATAAACATTTTCACTTCAAGAAATCTTCACCATACTATGAGCATGTAGTCTCTATTTTCAAGATATGGAGTATTTTATCCAAGATAACAAATAATGCAATCTATCTTTCAATCTGATATGCTTGTTCTATTACCCAAATGAAAAAATTAGAACAATAATTGTTTAATTCTCAAATTAGATATTGTCAGGGGCATGGGGGAGCACATTCCTGTCACTTGTTTATCCTTTTTCCCAAAAAGAAAAACTAAAATTAAGAATCCTTTCATTCTTATAGCTCCTCAAAGCCCATTCTACAAAACTCTTTCATAAATCCAAAATTCATTCATCCAAATATATATATATATATATATAATATATATATATGAGTAAAGTGATTCATAATAACTTACATATTTTTCTTGTGCCTCGGCACTGATCCAGTTCTGATTTTTATCCTTGTATAACCTCCCCCAATTGTCAATGAAAGACATAGGCTTACCAGCCTTAAATCATAAAATTCAAATCAAGACATAAAAAATTCATTACACCATTACTTGAAAGAGTGAGGAGATTATATTATGTAAGGCATAAATAATGAAAGGAATAATAATCGTCAAAAGAAGGTAAGATCTATAACATTATTCATCGATCAAGATATCTTGTTTTCTAATATAAGTTAGGTCATCCTTGCTAATTATATAATTGATGATTAGCATAATAAGAACTAGACATAGTCTGATTATCGCATACTACTACATCCTTCATTAATACCTTAACAAATGATAAATATTAAAAGTAAACATTAATTTTTGGAGAGAATTAACTTGCCTTAACCGCTTTTTGAGCATGTTGGACAAATGAGCATGCACCTCCTCTATGGTTAAGTTTCTTTCGTTTACGGTTGTCACTATTTTGTTGCGAAATTTTCTGCAGTTATAATTTATTAAACAAATATGGCAAATGACATTTTTATCTACTTAAACAATAGGAAAATGGTAAAACAATTTGAATACTTACCATAAATATTGGATCAGTGTAAACATTGTCACAAAGCCAATACCATTGTTGAATAGGTCTACCATTCCATAATTCTGATGGAGGTATGGCTCGTCCCCTTGCTGGAGTAGCTGCCGCCTTGTAATGAGTATGTAACCTATTCTTGAATATTGTGTGTCTTTGTCATCTTTGCATTCACAAATCTTTGAATGCATGGGTTGGACAGGTCCAACTCAAGTAGTGTCAAAAATAAAAGTTACAGAATCATACAATCTTCTGAAGATTAATATAAATAAGAAATACTAATACTTTTCAGCATCAAGTGCATTAAAAACTAAATAACTCTCTAAGCTGTAAGATCTGGTCTCTGGTGTACTAAGGACGGTAAGAAAGGAAAATTACACAAACAACATGGAAATCGATCAATTCGCATCTTAGAAGCAGTGAAAGACAAAGTAAAAGTGGTGATTGAAAGACTAAAATGAGTGAAAATTAATGGATGGATTCAGACATAATTACATATGCATACAGGACAACAACAAATCATTTTAAGTATTAGTCTATTAAACAGAAACAGGAGACGGGATAGACACTGCTCTTGCACCGGAATCAATGGAGACGGGATAGGCATTGCACTTGTATGTCAAAATTTTATCATGAATTAGTGTATTATCTACACAAAATAACTTGTTACTTCACTAAAAAGATAATGATCTAAGAAATAAATTAAGAATATTTCCCACATTGTTGTGCAATCATTCATTTTTTTTTTTCGTAAATTAAATTTTTTTAGAAGGGACAATCCAACAACATGACTCAAGGGAGAACTCAAGAGCTACATAAGGCAGAGCCTAGCCAAATCCAAACTGGGATCAGAAAAATAAACCAACGAGCAGAAACTAAACACACAAAAAAAGGACAACAACTAAACTACAAGGAGGACTAGCATTGGAATATAGAAATGCTCTGCGGCTTGGCTTTGGTTTTAAGTATTAATTATTGGGGCTTTAGGTTGTCAACATAGATTGATCCGCAGAGCACATTATTTACCTAACATGTTAGAACCTCTGTGTTTTTAATTTATTATATGGCATTATTGGCAGTTAAGTCTATGCACACTAACTGACTAACATAGGTCTGAGTGGAGCATCAGTTTTCGTTATTGAGGTAATCACGTGGAAACATAATATGGTTTTGTGCTTTCATAATAACAATAGTTTTCTTCACATAAGAGTTAATATGTTGGTTCTTCAATTCATGCTACAAAATTATTTTGGGACCAGTGACTAACTAGTATTAAGTTGACTTTTGAACTTGATATCTTTGTCATACAACTGAGTTTGTTAAACAAGAAATTGATATCTTTATCATACAGAAGGCAGAGCCTAGCTAAATCCAAACTGGGATCAGAAAAAGAAACACAAAGAGCATAAACTAAACACACAAGGATATGCAACTCAAATAATTTTGCAACTGCTAAGCAATGTGATCACATAATCGGTTTGGCAAAGCCAAGCCTCAAGCCATCCACTTGGACTTTAGGAGGGGGAGAGAGAGAGGAGAACACTAAGGATATGCAATCAAGGTACATTATCGACTCATTGGGTGGAAAATCAGAAAACCCTTATCAAGTTTTTCAGTATTAGTATTGGTTGTTATGCAGGCCATATTTGTTTATATACTGAAATTTGAACATTGCTGATATAAGCTTATAACAACTAGCATTTATTGAATTTATATACGGAAGAATGAGTCTAATTGGTTACAAGTGAAAATAAAATGAGTGATTATAGATGTCATATTCATGGGACTTCAGATTGCAAAGGGAACAATGTTTTAAGTAGCTTGGGCATGTTTTTTTTTTCTGCTCTTGATGATCAATCTGGGACTTCAGATTGCAAGGGCAACAATGTTTCCTAGGAACCATGGAGAGGTACTATTTTTGGTTTAGAGTTTAATGCCTATAGTCACCATCCTTATCATGTTTAACGAGAAGGTAATAAAGTTTAAACCATAGATTTATTACATGGGTTGAGTGAAACAAATAAATACTAATTTGTGGTGTAGGAAAATATATACATGGAGAGAACTTTTTTTCCTCTTCTGCTTCGTGATTATGTTGGTTGAATGGAGGTTTGTATGAAAACAGAATAGACATTATTTTCTCTCCTTTGTAATTTGCGTCATTTTTTGTTTGATCTGATTCTTGGCTTAAGTCCTAACTCATAATTCTTTTAGTTAATGTACGTAAGCTGGGTGCAGAGATGGGAATGTATAGACACAATCATCCCTGTCTTTTGATCACTTTGCCATTAAAACTACTTCACTCAACTAATTTGAGACAACAATTCCTACTCAGAGATTTTAAGAATCTCAAACAAACTCATATGTATTCAAGAAATCCAAAAAAAAATGTTAAATCGTCAAACCCAAAGAAATTGAATAAAAAATCCTAAAGAAATTAAATTAGCCCACACATATATTAAATCAAATTAGGAACCAAAATTAAAATCCCAAAACTACTTACCCGTAAGCTACGATCAAGGAGGACTCGAATTCGAACGTTGCTGTGGATGGAAACTTGATGTTGGGGAGGGTGGTGCTGCTGCTAAGCTTGGGAAATTAGGGAGAGATTTAAAGGAGGATGAGAGGGAAAATTCAATTAGGTTTAACTCCAATGAGTGGGGAAGGAAGCCTGTGCTTTCACGTCTTGCTGAAGGAAGGCGGTATTTCACGTCTCCCTGAAGCCACGCTCTATCGCCCGCGAGAACCTCTGGCATATTACACGTTTTTTTTTAATTCGTCACAATTGTGTTATTCCCTCTAATACCAAAAGTCAAGCGCCAGTTCTCCCGCTTAATTTTTTTTTGGTGTATTCCCTCTTTCAGTTTTTGTGAGGAATTGTAGAAGAATATGTGACCCTTATTTTTCACAAGTTCTCAAATTCATTCCCGCCAAATTACGCTAAATTACTGAGTCTTTTCCTATCTGGTTTATTTATAATTTTACTTATAAGTGACGACCTAAAAAATTCCTTATAAATTATTACCAAATATGAGGAATTTATAGGTGTCACAAATTAATTGGTTACAGTATCCATTTTTTGTTGTAATGGTGTGAAGATGTTTTACTATGATGAAATGTAAGTATTGTCCTATTAATTAAGCCGGTGATATACTTTATAAGGGGATGGAATTGAGATTCTAAATTAAAGCAAAAACTCATAACGCAAAGGTGGTAGGTATTTATGTCTATGTTTTTTTGGCTCACTTTAAGTACAAAGTGAAGGCTGCGGGAAGGTTCCGACTGCCATAGTAGGCCATAGTAGAATGATCTTCCTGAGTTGGAATTGTCAAGGGCTGGGGCCTGACTTAAAAATTGGTCACCTTCGGGAGCGAATTCAGAATTTCATACCCACTATCGTGTTTCTAATGGAGACAAAGATGAAACAGGATAGAATATAGAAAATTAGTCCGGAGCATGGATACTGCAGTTGCTTTGACTACCCGTCGATAGGCACCGTGGGGGGTATTTGTATTTGGTGGAACAATGATATTGAATTGGTGGTAAGTTTTAGTTCTTGAAACTTGATAGATATTGATGTGAGATCGGTGGGTGGCAAGGTTTGTGGAACGCGTCTTGGGTTTATGGAACATCGTATAGGGAAGAGAAAAGAGATTTCTAGTGTTGGCTCAATAGGAAACTGAAATGCAAAGAAATGAGGTGGTTATGCATGGGAGATTTCATTGAATACCTTTGGCACAATGATAATTTCAGAGGTAGAGTTGATGCAATTCGAAGGTGAAAGTTCCTTCTGAAGTTTATGAAACAGACTGGCTTATTTCACTTGGGCTTCAAGGGCCATCCTTTCAACTGGAAAGGAAATAGTGCATATGGTATTGTTGTTCAAGAGAGGTTGGATAGGGGTTTAGTTAACACAATTTGAAAATCTTTGTGGCCTGATACTAATGCTACAAATATACCTGCTATGGATTCTGATCATAGTCCTATTATCATCCAGACCTACCATGTTTGCACTCAAGTATCTTGGAGTTTTAAGTTTGAGTCATTTTGAGTGAGGGATGAGGAATGTTCAGATGTGATTCATAAAAACTAGAGGATGAGATATGAGGGAAGTGGGATACGGCTCTGGGACTCAAAGCTTGGATTTTGCATGGAGGACCTCTTAAGATGGAGTAGGATGAAATTTCCAAATAATAGGAAAAGGGTAAACGAGAGCATGGCTGAACTCAGTTCTCTTCAAGTAAATTAGGAAGCAAACATGGGTCGAATTAAGACTGTTTAGTGTGAAATTGGAATGTTGTGGAAAAAATGAAGAGGAATATTGGGGGCTGAGATCGAGGGTGAAGTGGGTAAAGAAGGGGGACACTTCAAAGGATAATCTGAGGAAGTCGAGTAATGTGTCTAATCGATAGCTATTGATAGTGTATGCTGATTGGACATGCTTTCCTGAGGAAGTCAAGTAATACATCTGATTGGTAGCCATATATGGAATTTTTTTATCGGAATACGCTACCTTGAGCAAGTCAATTAATGCATCTGATTGGGAGCTAGTGATTACGTTTATCAATTGGAGCAAGTTTCCTTGAAGAAGTTGAGTAATACGCCCGATTAGCAATTACAGATATCATTTATCAATCGGAGTGAGATTCCCTGAGGAAGTCGAGTAATGCGTCCAATCGGTAGCTACTAATAGCATTTACTGTTAGAGCGCGCTTCCTTGAGAAAGTCGAGTCATGCGTCCGTTTGGTAGCTACTGATAGCATTTACCGATTGGAGTATACTTTCTTGAGTCAAATAATGCATTCAATCAGTAGCTAGTGATAATTTTTTTCAATCAGAGCATGCTTCCTGAGGAAGTCGAGCAACACATCTGATCAGTAGCTAATAATAACATTTTCTGATTAGAGCATACTTCCCTAAGGAAATTGAGAAATGCGTCTGATCGGTAGCTACTAATAGTATTTGTTCATCAGAGCACATTTTGTGACGACCTGTCCCGAATTAGCGGGATTAATTAAGAATTAATGACGAATTAGCAAGACTAATCAGAGATTAGACGAGGATTAGCGAACGTTCGGGCGAAATGACGATTTTACCCATGGAATGGGCAAATCGTTGACTTTTCGTTCAGGCGGTCAAATTGACTTTGGCCCATGACTGTGACGTAGTACGTGACGTCACGAGTTCATAGACAGGTGGCACGCTCGATTCCGACGTCTGAGGAAGAAGTTATGACGTTCGGAAGTTCAAGGGCATTTTGGTAATTTGTGACACGACCCATCCCAATCCCCCCGGGATTACCATGGAATGTGTCATGCTCCCGTCTGACAAGAGGTTTCAGACAAGGGATAACCTGTTGCCACTGCCCAACCGGGCTTCCAGAGTGCGTAAGGATCGATGGAGGAGGTGTGCGATGTCCCAGTCTCTGCTGCAGTCGCACCCGGAATCAACCTGAAGGGCATTAAAAACAAAAGTTGTGAGTGGATGAAAATAAACAAGTCTGTTTAAAACATTTATAAGACATTTATGCCCCTCAGTAAAATCATATGCATGCGCCATCATTTAAAATCATATATCATATAATATGAACCATAAAGCATGTAATAAAGCCATAAGTATAATTTTAGCCACTGCACTATACACTCCAATCCGACATCCCTGATGTCTGACGTCCCTGACGTCTAATAAGGTTACAATCACAAGGCTACGCGTGCCACTCGGGTCTCAATTTCCGATTTCAATCCCCAAACCCCGTTCGGGTACAGCATCCCCGATGCTTAGCGTCATAGCTGGACGTTCTAGACGTCCGTGACCTCTTCGGGGTACCTCATCCGGAGGAGACAGTATCATAAGAATGGATCTATACAGTGCAGTACCAAATACATTTAATCAATTCCATTTTAGGGTCCCCGACCCAAAATCACATGTAGAAATCAACTGGGCCCCTGGCCCGATTTCATAGTTAACTGGGCCCCTGGCCCGATTTCATAGTTAACTGGGCCCCTGGCCCGAATTCATAAGTTAACTAGGTCCCCGACCCGAATTCACAAGTTAATTGGGCCCCTGGCTCGATTTCATAAATCAACTGGGCCCTTGGCCCGATTCATAAGTTAACTGGGCCCCTGGCCCGATTTTACTTTATCAAGTCCGTAACCGTTTCATGAAATCATATCCAACCACATTTATGGAAATCGGTGCAAATCCAGAAAACCTCGGTTTACGTGCAAATACGTAAATCACCTCGAAATGCGTGAAATCATTTAAATCACCGATATCCAAAGTAAATCATTTAATCATAATTATAACAATCATGAAACAGTTATGCATGCATCGAATTTATAAAACCAATGTCCACTCACAGACCGTTTAACCGAGCGCCTCGATACGCGTGTCATAGGCCTTCCCGGGCCACACCACTATCACCCGGACCCCCAATCCTGTCCAAATCACATTAGAGGGTCACTAACATCATCATTAACATCCTATTTAAGTCCCGTAATTTTCCCGAATTTTTAACTATTTTTAAACTGGATTTAAAACTTTCGGACATCCCGAACAATATCGAAACGGGATCCGATCGACACGAAACCAACGCCAAAATGTTCGTTACATTGTATAGGACAAAAGTCATGTTGACCTCACCTCGAGATTCGTGCCCACGCGCCGTCACGTGCCGCCGTGAGTGGCTGCGCGTGAAACCCACACGCCTGCTACAGTGTATCGTTCTAACCCGTTTCTCTGGTAAACGGGTCCAATTAACCCGCGAGATGACCCGGTTCCAATCCTATCAATCCGACACTGATTTCATCAATTGAGCATTCAATTAGTTTCATTTTAAGTTCAATTTGAGTTCTGTATCGATGATTACACAAAAACTCACCTAAAACTCATCGACTCGATAATGAACACGAAGAACACCCGTCACTGTGCAACCATGGAATTCCGTCAATCTCAACCGGTTTCTTCCAATTGTGAACCCAGAAGAATCGTGGGATCCTGAGAAGTAGTTTCCCCACATCAATTACACCGTTTGATTGCTCCAAGATCACGACTCAAGCTCGAACACCGCCCACTGTTACCAGGTCCGTTCAGAGCCCAAAGGGCACCAATTCCCTTCGTTCTTTCGACAATTCTGATCGTAGTGATCTCAAGAAGCTGAATGTGAGCTCCATTTTGATCCTCACGGCCCCTAGTTTAAAATCCGATCTTCCCCCCCTAAATCCAAATTTTCGAATTCTCAGCTCCCAGCCTTCAATCGTTCCCAGTGTTTCCCCAGTTTAATTCACTCTCACTAATCTCACAATTCTCACTCAAAACCGACAGTGGAAGAGAGCTCAATTCTCTCAATTCAGTTTCCCCCAATTTGTGCACGGTTTGAAGAACAAAGGGGATTAATGGATTTAACAATTAATTAACAAATATTAGACATAATGATGATGTTGTAATGATAGTGTTTAGAGGAAAACATGGATCAGGTTTTAAGGCTTAGATTAGGGGATGGCACTTGTCACTCATCCAGGTGTGCACAGTCAATGGTCACTATTCATTATTTTATTATTATTTTAATCAGAGTCTCGGTTCGTTAATTCGTTTCCTTGACCATAACTTCGTCGTCGAATCTCCGATTTCGGCATGCCGCCTGTCATTGGATTCGTATCGACGAGACCTACGTAACGGTCCTTGGCCCTCGGCTATCGGACTTCCTGGTCAAAAAGTCAACATTTCCCCTTATTTCGTCCAAATTACGAAAATGACCTTGAACTTCCGTACATCATAACTTTCACCAAAAACCTCGGAATCGAACGTGCCACCTATCTATGAACTCGTGACGTCCCAAATTACGTCACGGTCATCGGTCAAGGTCCGTTTGACCATCCGAAATAAAAGTCAACATTTTGCCCACGCCTAGGGGCAAAACGGTCATTTTGCACAATTCGTCCGAAATCACGCAACTAATCCCAGATTAGTAAATCATAATTAAATATTTATTAAATCCCGATTTTCGGGACGGGTCGTTACAATTTGGGCCAAAAGTTAACTTTTGACCCGAGAGGTTAGATGTAACAACCCGTCCCGGAAATTAGAGTTAAGACGGTAATTAATGAAGGATTAGTGAGCTTAAACGGTGGTTAGCGGGTGACGCTAGAGTCGTTAAGGTAGAATGACGATTTTGCCCCTAGTTCGGGCAAATAGTTGACTTTTAGTTCGGGCGGTCAAATGGCCTTTGACCAATGACTGTGACGTAGTTTAGGACGTCACGAATCCGTAGACAGGTGGCACGCCCGCTTCCGACATCCGAGGAGGAAGTTATGATGCTCGGAAGGTTGAGGGCATAACTGTAATTTGGCTAAACTAGGGGGAAAAGTTGACCTTTCGTACGATCGGGTTTTGACACGTTGACCTAGGATCGTTAGGTAGATCTCGTCGTCCTGAATTCAACGATAGGCGGCACGTGGCCATCGGACCTAGGATGAGTAAGTTACGGGTCTAAAACGGTAAGGGCAAAATTGTAATTTTGTTCAAAGAGGGGTATTTTGGTCTTTTGGCTGTTTGGGGATTTGTGCAACAGGACAGGGGCAGGTGTACAGCTGAGATTGGGACATTTGTGAGAGGGGCTTTGGGATGTTGACACGTGCTAAGGGTCTAGTGGGTTCTAGTGTGCACAGCTCCAACTATTTTGGCCGTGTGGTCGTGTGTGTGTGTTCGAAGAAGAGAGAAACAGAGGGTGTGGCTGAGAGGGAAAATCGATCCGGTGAGGGAAGTGTGTGTGTGCTGGTGAGTGAAGAAGTGAGAGTAGAGATTCAGTGAGGATTGATGAGTGAATTGAGAGTAATTTGGTGTGAGGAAACCGGTGATGTGCAGGGGGAGTTCACGGGGAAAACCAGAAAAATAGGGAGAACCGAGGGAGTTGGCGGTGGTGTGGCTGTGTGTTGAACCGATTGGGCTCGAGAGAAGACTAGAATGGCTCTGTGGACTCCAGGGAGTGCGACGGTGTGCACGGTGGCGATCGACAACAGGTAATCCCTCACCCCCGTTCAGTTACTCTGTTTTTCCGTTAAGTTCAAACCGTGAGTCATGGGTTTAGAGGACGAGTCAAGAGTTTTGGGGAGTTGGGTGAGACTCAGTGAGGTCCTAGGAACCGTCTACGGTGGTTGCCGTGACGGGGGAATGGCTGGTTGGCCGGGATGAAGAGCAGGGGATTGATCGGGTTTTCCTTCGAGTTAGGGACGATGATATAGGGGTTGTGTTGAGGTGTCTGAGTAAGGGGAATGGATTGTGGAGGACTGGACGAAGTGGATGGTGGAGAGAGGAGCAGAATTGGCGGCGGGACGGAGGAGAACCGGCCACACTGGTTCGAGTTGCAGGGACCGGTCTGAACCGGGTCGACTAGAGGTTGCTGGTGACACCGTTCATGCGCGTGAGTTTCACGCGCAGGAGCTTCTAGACGCGCGTGGGGACACGTGAAGGGTAGTGTGGGGATGTGTCCAACATGACTTTTAAAGTATACGATGTAACGAACATTTTGGCGTTGGTTTCGAGTCAATCGGATATCGGCTCGATATGTTTCGGACTGTCCGAAGGAGTTAGGCCTCGGTTAAAAATAGTTAAAAATACGAAAAAATAATGGGGCTTGAGTATGAGTATCGTGAAGTAGTTAGTGACCTTCTATTGGGATTTGAACAGGTTCGGGAAAGCCGAGAATAGCGAATGGCCGGGGACGGCGTAAGTGCGCGCGTATCGAGGCGACGCTGAAATGGTCTGTGAGTGGACTTTGCTTTCTAACTCTTGATGCATGCATATATGTTTTTATATGATTTCTATACTTGATTCTATGATTTGATTTATGATTGTGATGGTTTACGGTTTGGGCACGTTTTTCGAGGAAAATGACGGTTTTCACGTTTTAAGAGGCTTTGATAACTATCGTGATTTGAACCTGGTTTTAACGATTTATTTCGGGATTTGAAATACGGTTGGATTTCAAGGAATGTAAAAGGATTTTGGAAAGTATTTTCAGGCTTAGGTCCCAGTTCAAAGGTGTTTTCGGAAATGTGATTTCGGGTTTCGGAATTGGAATTCCGGGTGACGATTCGGAATTCAATTCGGGACTTGAAGTGGATTTCAGGTTTGGGTTCTGAATGATTATTCCGGATGCTAGCTTACAGAATGATGGTTGCGGACTCGGATCTGGAAAGGAAATGGATATGAGTTTTGGATTTGGATATGGAAAATGGTTTTCAAATGGTTTTGGATTGGATTTGCTGGATCTGGTTATTGGGTTTAAAGACCCGGATATTATGATTGACGGGGGACGGGCCCGGATTGAGTTTAAAGACTCGGGAGTTTAAAGACTCGGATATATTGATATTTCCCCCGTAGGCCTGTTGAGTTTAAAGACTCGGGAGTTTAAAGACTCGGATTATTGAGGCCTGGTTATTGAGTTTAAAGACTCGGGAGCTTAAAGACTCGGATAGATCCAGCAGGTTCGATGGATGAGAATGTGGCTTTAAATGTGTTTTGGGTTTTCACTGATACTTGATGCTGATGTTTTGGGCAGTGGCCCGGATGAAATGGTTTTCGGTGGTTTTGGGCTGAGGCCCGGGATTGGAAAAAGGAAAATGTGTTTGGTTTTCGTATATGGTTTTATGACACAAAAATTGATATGCATGCATTGGTTTTTACGCGGAGGGTATAAATGTATGTGTTTTCTGATAACTGTTTTTGAACTTAAACTTTATTTTGTCCACTCACAGTCTTTTCGTGTTTTCGATACCCTCCAGATTGTGGCGGCGCGGGCTGTTGGTCGGGAGAGACAGAGACATCATACGTACGATCCACAGTAGGCTCTGTGCACTCGGGGAGGTTTGGAAGTTTCTGGGCGGTTGGGTCGAAACTCCCTTGTCCGATTTACGTGTCACACGGTGGTTAGACGTCAGTTTGGCCTTTGTGTCATACGCAAGTCAGACGGGAGCGGAATTTAACCCTTAATCCCGGGGGATTAGGGGTGGACCCTGACATTAGATGGCCGAGGGCCGAAGACTATTACGTATATCAGGACGATACGAATCCGTAGACAGGTGGCACGTCGAATTCGGACGTTCAACGGAGAAGTTACGGTTCACGGAAGTCCGAAGGTACTATTGCATGAATTACGAAATGGGCTACTTTTGGACTTAAGTGGGCCCAGATATTTTTCTTCTGGCCCAATGGATGAGTGACAAGTGTCACTCATCCATTCCCCAGTATAATCACATACATGCATATCCTCCCCTTGAATTTTTCATCGATCATTTTCTTTCTTCCCAAACAAACCCCGATCAACCCATTCTCCCAAAATCCAACCCTCCAACCTTGTGATCATAAATGAGACCCAGAGAGTGTGAGAGAGGCTGAGGAAGCAGAGGATGGTGGCTGGGCCGCCGTGCACGGCGGTGAAAGCCAAGAAGGACCCGATTGCACGGTTAGGCCATTTTTCCATATTTTTCGATTTGAGAATTATGGTTGGTTTTGAATGATTAGGGAATTATTATTAGGATGTTAGGAAGGTTTTAAGAAGGTTTGTATGGTGGTTGGGCGGCTGTGGAAGCCATGGGAGGTTTTGGGAACCTTGAACCGTGAGGTTCATTTTGGAACCTTGGGTTTTAGACGGTTTTAATTAGTTTTAGGGATTGGTTTTGATAGGAATTGAGAAAATAGGAAGTTTAGGATTGAAAAGGTAAAAGATTGGACGAAAAATGAGGGAGTAGGAGAGCCGAACCGGTCACGCCGGTCCAGCTGGACCGGACTGCACAATCGAACCGGCCGGACCGGTCTGTCGCAGGGAAGAAGATGAACAGTAACCTGGCGCGTGAGGCCCATGCGCAGGGCATGTTTTGGGCACGTGAGGGCACGTTTCCAATCTTTTGGGGGTGGTTCCAACATGTGAAATCATCTATTCGATGTAACGAACATTTTGGGACTTCTTTCATGTCAATCGGACATCGTTTTGATATAGTTCGGGACGTCCGAAAGTTTAGGTTTGGTTTTAAAAGTAGTTAGAAATTTTGGAAAATTACGGGAAAAGATGAATTTGGACAGGTTCGGGAATCCCGGAGGCGACGATTGACCCGGGAGACGATTATGGCACGCGTATCGAGGTGCGACTTCGGACGGTCTGTGAGTGGACCCTTCTTTCGAAATTGATGCATGCATAAATGTTTTATAAGTATTTTAATATATGTTTTGTGTTGCCATGAGTGCAATTGTTTGTGGTAGCCTAGTATTTACGTATTTGCACATATTTCGAGATTTTCGATTTTATACGATGCATATACGTTCTATGTTTTTAACGAGGGTTTAGTAAATGGATTTCGGATTTAGAAACATGAACTCGGGCGTGAGACCCAATTGATTTACAAACTCTCGGACTTGGAGTCCATTTGAATTGACGAGGAATCGGACCTAGGGTCCATTTGAGTCATACGATCGGACCGAGGGTCCCGTTGGTTTACGAGTTCGGGCTTGAGGCCCATTTGGTTGTAATATCGGGCTTAAGGCCCTGTTGGTTGTGAAATCGGACGTGAGGTCCTGTTGACTTATGGTTTCGGGCTTAGGGCCCAGTTAGTCGTGATATCAGGCTTGAGTCCCATTTCAGTTTATGAAATGAGTATGTGGGCATGAGACCCTATTGAACTGAGAATTTAGGCCGAGGCCTGTAAAATGGAATTGAATCGGATTCGAGGAATCCTATTGAAATGAATCGGGTAGGAGACCTAGTTAAAAAGTGATTTGAGAAAGAAAGAAAAGAATTGAAAAGATATGAAACCCTCCATATGTTTATATGGTCTCTTCCAGCGTCGACCTGGAGAGTCACGATCCACATACCATAGTGGGTATCCCCATAGGGATCCCGTTACAGGAGTGGAGGTTACTTGATGTGGTCCCGGACCAGATTCCGAAGAGATGTGTGGACTAGATCCAGTGATTGAGCCTCCCAGATGGAGATCCCTGGGAGAAGACTCGGAGTGAGATCCCGAGTAGTGTGCACTGACACGACCCATCCCAATCCCCCCGGGATTACCATGGAATGTATCATGCTCCCGTCTGACAAGAGGCGTCAGACAAGGGATAACCGATTGCCATTGCCCAGACGGGCTTCCAGAGTGCGTAAGGATCGATGGAGGAGGTGTGCGATGCTCAAGTCTCTGCTGCAGTCGTATCCGGAATCAACCTGAAGGGCATTAAAAACAAAAGCTGCGAGTGGACGAAAATAAACAAGTCTGTTAAAAACATTTATAAGACATTTATGCCCCTCAGTAAAATCATATGCATGCACCAAAAACCAATAATCCCATATTTATTTAGAAATAACCACTAGGGCCTTAGCCCGGAACCCAAAGCACAGTTTCAAATTCCAAAAGTCAATCCAAGAGTTATTTCATCAATCCAGTAATATTCATTTATTATTTTTCCATCTCCGGCATCCCCGATGCCTAGCGTCCTAGACGCTTGACATTCCAGACGTCATATCTCACGGTATTAAGCAACGCGTGCTGCCCGGGGTCTCACCGGGTCCATATCTCTGACATCCCCGATGTCTGACGTCCATGACGTCTAGCAATCCTGCTCCTGGATCACTATACGGTCCGGTAGCTCCGTATAATGAACCCTCGCAGGCAATGCACCGTGACTTCTCCAGTGTCCCCGACACTTGGAGGAGACCAGGATATAAATATCCTCATATCGAGATGGTTTTATGGAACACATTCAATTATTCATTTCCAAAATATCACAAGGGCCCTGCCCCGAATTTCCATAAAACCGTCATAAGTCCAAATAGTTGAATCAAATCCGAAATAGTTTATTCAATTCCATTTTAGGGTCCCCGACCCGAAATCACATATACAAGTCAACTGGGCTCCTGGTCCGATTCATAAGTTAACTGGGCCCCTGGCCCGATTTCATAATTCAATTGGGCCCCTGGCCTGAGTAACAAATTAACTGGGCCCCTGGCCCGATTCATTTTAACAAATCCGTAACCGTTTCATGAAATCATATCCATCCATATTTATGGAAATCAGTGCAAATCCAGAAAACCTCGATTCACGTGTAAACACGTAAATCATCTCGAAATGCGTGAAAACATATAAATTCACTGATATCCAAAATAAATCATATAATCACAATTATAAAAATCATGAAACAGTTATGCATGCATCGAATTTATAAAACCAATGTCCACTCACAGACCGTCTAACCGAGTGCCTCGATACGCGTGCCATAGGCCTTCCCGGGCCACACCACTATCACCGGGACTCCCAATCCTGTTCAAATCACATTAGAGGATCACTAACCTCATCATTAACATCCTATTCAAGTCCCGTAATTTTCCCGAATTTTTAAGTATTTTTAAACTCGATTTAAAACCTTCGGACATCCCGAACAATATTGAAACGGGATCCGAACGACACGAAACCAACACTAAAATGTTCGTTACATTGCATAGGATAAAAGTCATGTTGACCTCACCTCGAGATTCGTGTCCACGCGCCGTCACGCGCCGTCGTGAGTGGCTGCGCGTGGAAGCCACGCGCCTGCTACAGTGACTGCTACAGTCACCACCTTCACCCGTTTGTCTGGTAAACGGGTCTGATTACCCGCGATAGGATCCGGCTCAATCACACCTAATTCGACATCAATTCAATCCCTTCTTGATCCTAAAACAATCATCAACCAACCAATTTCAGTTCTGTGTCAATGATCAACATCAACCATCGATTAATCGTGTCAACAACCCGTGATCACCCAAAACGGGTCAACCACCAAAACTCCATCAATCCTCAACCATTGTCAAATTAACTTCATATGAAGCATATAAGGACTAACACGAACCAATTAGCATGATTAATTGAACACGACATTACCTCAATCACCACAACTCAAGCTCGAGTTTTCCGGCCGTCCTCCTCGTCCGTTCACGGCCCTAGGAGCCCCAAAGCTTGCCCCATTTGATCTGGTTCGACACGTTGAAGTTCCAGGAAGCTCAATCCATCATCAATTAGGCTTGGGCTGGCCTAAAACTAGGAATTTGTATTTGAATTTCCCAGAACCCAGTTTCGGGTTTTCAGAGAATTCCAGCCCCAAACACACTCATTCCTCTCATTCTCAATCTCAGTGAACCACTCTCGACTCACTCACCATTCTTTTAATTCAATTCAGCCGTTAAAGGCGTCCAAAAGTGTCCCACATTCCACTGCGTAAAGCTCCCCTGCACTGACCCGAAACCATTAAAAATCAGTGCCCAGTGCAATTGTGATCGATGCCAGCACCATCATATGTGCGATTCCACCTCAAACTGACCCAATTAACTCAATTAAATTGATAAACAATCACGGGATCGATCGCACAACCATCCCACCTTCACGGCTGTTCAATGAAACAGTACCCCGTGAAATTACAATTCTGCCCTTGTGCAGAAAATTACCAAAATGCCCCACGCATCCTGACCCGTAACTCGGTCATACGGACCCCGATTGATGCGTGCTGCCTGTCTACGAACTCAGGGCATCGAGACCTTCCTAACGGTCCTCGGTCCTCGGCCATCGGACTCCCCGATCAAAAAGTCAACATTTCCCCCTTATTACGTTCAAATTACGAAAATGCCCTTACACTTCCGTACATCATAACTTTCACCACGAACGTCGGAATCGAACGTGCCACCTGTCTATGAACTCGTGACGTCCCGAACTACGTCACGGTCATCGGTCAAAGTCCATTTGACCATCCAAATTAAAAGTCAACGTTTTGCCCACGCCTAGGGGCAAAACGGTCATTTTGCACAATTCGTCCGAAATCGCCCAACTAATCCCAGATTAGTAAATCACAATTGAATATTATTAAATCCCGATATTCGGGACGGTTCGTTACATGCACACTAGATAGATCGATGTCATCATGACTATATCGAGGATGTGTTCCCTAGGGGCTGTGTGCCCCGAGTTGGCATCTTCTCGGAAGTGCCTCGGATGGGTCATACGTATGTCGGTACGTATGTGGTTCTGATGGAAAATTATTTGAGGGCGAAGGCCCTGTGTTTTATGCTTTAGAAAGTGATTTGGGGCGGCGACCCCGTATTCGATGTTTTAGAAATGATTTGGGGGCAGAGACCCCGTACTTGATGTTTTAGTATTTCATTGAGAACGAATTTGGGCTGAGTCCCTATTGATTGAGGTACGGGTTTTGAAGTGTGATTTTGGGTCGGGGACCCAAATGGATTTACGGGGCATGACGGTTTATGGGGCCGGGCATGAACCCTTGAAAGGTTTTGAGAATGTTTTCAAGTGTTTTTATGAATGTTTGATAAATGGTTTTGAATGCATGCATATGCTTTTAAAGAAGGGCATGAAAGTCTTTATGAGAAAATGTTTTCATGAAATTATTATTTTGTCCACTCACGACTTTTAATGTTTTAATACCCTTCAGGTTGATCGCGGATGCGGGCTGTAGCAGAGACGAGACATCACTCCCCTCCTCCTACGATCCTGACGCACTCTGATAGCCCCGGCGAGGGCTAGAGATGAAATTTTTCCTGGTCTGACACGTGGTGTCAGACGGGATCAGGCGGGTCCCATTTTAATCCCGGGGGATTTGGGACCGATCCTGAAAAGTGCATTGTAAGACCCGTGTCTTGGAGGGAACGGTGAACAATCCCACATTCCTGCGAGGGGGAATGGTCTGGGAGAGGATGGTGGTGTGCCTTAAAGGTGTAGGCACACACCTATCTAGCACTAGGCCTTTTGGGAGCTCAAGTGGCTTCGGGGGGGATTGGAACCCCAAAGTTAAGCGAGTTGAGGCTGGTGCAATGCCATTATGGGTGTCCCCCTGGGAAGTTGCACCATGAGCTCCCGAAAACAAAACCGTGAAGGCGAGGCCCAAAGCGGACAATATGGTGCTAGATGAGTCGGGTCCTGACCGAGGAGGGTCGGGTCCTGACAATTTGGTATCAGAGCCAGACCCCAACCGGGAAGTGTGCCAGCGAGGACGCTGGGCCCTAAGGGGGGTGGATTGTAAAACCCGTGTCCTGGAGGGAACGGTGAACAATCCCACATTCCTGCGAGGGGGAATGGTCTGGGAAAGGATGGTGGTGTGCCTTAAAGGTGTAGGCACACACTATCTAGCACTAGGTGTGACGACCCGTCCCGAATTAACTGGATTAATTAAGAATTAATGACGGATTAGCCTCGCTAATCGAAGACTAATCGGAGATTAAACGAGGATTAGCAGACGTTCGGGCGAAATGATGATTTTGCCCCTGAAATGGGTGAGTCGTTGACTTTTCATTCAGGCAGTCAAATGGACTTTGACCAATGACCGTGACGTAGTTCTTGACGTCACGAGTTCATAGACAGGTGGAATGCTCGATTCCGACGTTCGAGGAGGAAGTTATGACGTTCGAAAGTTCAAGGGAATTTTAGTAATTTCGACAAAAAGTTGACTTTTGACCCAGAAGGTCCGATGAACGAGGGCCAAAGACCAGTACGTAGATCGGGACGATACGAATCTATAGACAAGCGGCACGTCGAACTCGGACGTTCGACGGAGAAGTTACGGTTCACGGAAGTTCCGGGGAACTATTTACGACGACACATTTTACGAGGCAGAAAGTGAAGTTTTGACTTTAGTGGGGCCCAGATTTTATCCCAAGGCCCAATGGATGAGTGACAAGTGTCACTCATCCTCTGGACAACATCTTTCATTCATGCCTCAACCCCCTTCCCCTTTTTTTCATCGATCATCCCTTCATCCCAAACAAACCCGATCCATTCTCCCTCCCCAAAACCAAACCCTATTTGATCATGACTGAGAGGACCAGAGAGTGAGGAGAGGACGGTGGATGATGGTGGTCGGCCAGGATAGAGCCACCGTGCACGGCGGAGACCCAAAACCCGAAAGGTAATCAGTTAGCCCATTTTTCAATCCATTTTCCATTTTCGTTGTCATGGATCGTTTTGGATGGTTTGGAAATGATTATTAGGATGCTAGGAAGGTTTTAGGAGGGATTTGGTGGCGGTTGGTGGCTGAGGAAGCCCTGAGTGCAATCGAGAAAAATTTAACCTTTTGAACCAAAATCAAACCGTGAGTTTTAGTTAGTTTCCTCTAGGGTTATTAATTGAAAATGATAGAAATCATAAAATTAGGAAGATTGGAAATGAAAAGGAAAAGATTGAATGAAAATAGGGTGAGAAACCAAGCCGGACCGGTCACGCCGGTCCAGGAGAACCAGTGAACAGGCCAGACCCGGTTCGATCGCTGAGGAAGATGAACTGTTCACCGGCGCGTGAGCCCACGTGCAGGGCCCTTTGGGCGGCACGTGGCAGTGCATGGTGGGGTTTTTGGGGATGGTTTCAACATACGAAATCATCTATTCGATGTAACGAACATTTTGGGACTGGTCTCGTGTCAATCGGACACCGTTTCGATATAGTTTGGGACGTCCGAAAGTTTAGGTTTGGTTTTAATAATAGTTAGAAAATCGGAAAAATTATGGGACTTCAATGAGAGGTTAATGAGGCTATTAGTAACCCTCTAAATTAATTTGGACAGGTTCGGGAATCCTGGAGGCGACGTTTGACCCGGGAGACGGTTATGACATGCGTATCGAGGCACGACTTCGGACGGTCTGTGAGTGGACCTTTCTTTCGAACTTGATGCATGCATAAATGGTTTATAAGTTTTTTAATGTATGTTTTGTGATGCCATGAGTGCATTTGATTGTGGTAGCTTAGGATCGACATATTTGCACGTTTTTCGAGGGTTTTCGACTTTATGCCGTACCTTTGCGTACCATGTTTTCAACGAGATTTTAATAAATGGATTTTGGATTTGGAAATATAAAATCGGGCATGAGACCCATTTGATTTGCAAACCCTCGGACTTGGAGTCCCTTTGATTTGACGAGGAATCGGACCTAGGGTCCATTTGAGCTATACGATCGGACCGAGGGTCCAGTTTGTTTACGATTCGGGTTTGAGGCTCAGTTAGGGTTACTATCGGGCATGATGCCCCGTTGATTGATGATATCGGGCTTGAGACCCATTTAGTTGAGATTTCGGGCTTAAGGCCCCGTTGGTTGTGAAATCGGACGTGAGGTCCTATTAGTTTATGGTTTCGGGCCTAGGGCCCAGTTGATTGTGATATCGGGCTTGAGTCCCAGTTCAGTTTGTGAAATGAGAATTCGGGCATGAGACCCTGTTGAACTGAGGATTTAGGCCGAGGCCTGTGAAACTGATTTGAATCGGATTCGAGGAATCCTGTTGAAATGAATCAGGTATGAGACCCAGTTGAGAAATAAGTTTGGAGAAAGAAAGAGATTTGAAATGAATGAACCCTCCATATGATTATATGGTCTCCTCCAGCGTCGACCTGGAGAGTCACGATCCACAGACCAGAGTGGGTATCCCCATAGGGATCCCGTTCCAGGAGTGGTGGTTACTTATTATGTTGTGGTCCCGGACCAGATTCCGGAGAGATATGTGGACTAGATCCAGAGAGAGAGCTCGGACTAGATCTAGAGATTGAGCCTCCCAGATGGAGATTCCTGGGAGAAGACTCGGAGTGAGACCCCGAGTAGTGTGCACACTAGTATAGATTCGATATCGTGACTATATCAGGGATGTGTTCCCTAGGGGCTGTGTGCCCCGAGTTGGCATCTTCTCCGGAAGTGCCTAGGATGGGTTATACGTACAAGTACGTATGTGGTTTTATGACTTGGGGGCGGAGACCCCGTACTTGATGTTTTAGAAATGATTTGGGGCATAGACCCCGTATGGTATGTTTTGATATTTCAGTGAGAATGGTTTTGGGCTGAGACCCACATGATGAGATTTGGGCTGAGTTCCCATGTATTGATTGAGAGGTTTTGAGTTGTGATTTCGGATCGGGGACCCAAATGGAAGTACGGGTCATGACGGTTTGTGGGGCCGGGCATGAACCCTTGAAAGGTTTTGAGAATGTTTTGAAAAGGTTTTCACGAATATTTGATAAATGGTTTTGAATGCATGCGTATGTATTTATGAAGGGCATAAATGTCTTTATGCGAAATTGTTTTTATTAAAATATTATTTTTGTCCACTCACTGTTTTCTTGTTTTAATGCCCTCCAAGTTTATCGCGGATGCGGGCTGTAGCAGAGACGAGACATCACTCCCCTCCTCCTACGATCATGACGCACTCTGATAGCCCCGTCGAGGGCTAGAGATGGAATTTTCCCGTGTCAGACGGGATCAAGTGAAACAACCCGTCCCGAGAGCCGTGATTAGTGGAGTGTTTAAGTTGGGATTTAGCGATCTTTATCGGTGGTTAGGTGGTCCCGATAAGTCCGTAAGCCTAAATGACGATTTTGCCCCTAGTTCGGGCAGAAAGTTGGCTTTTTGTTCGGGTGGTTCAATGGACTTTGACCGGTGACTGGGACATAGTTTAGGATGTCACGAATCCATAGGCAGGTGGCACGCCCGGTTCCGACATCCGAGGAGGAAGTTGTGATGTTCAGAAGGTGAAGGGTATTATCGTAATTTTGGTAGAATAGAGGGAGAAGTTGACTTTTCTTACGAACAGGTTTTGGTATGTTGACCGAGGATGGTTACGTAGCTCTCGTCGTCCTGAGTTCGATGACAGGCGGCACGTATTTATCGGACTTACGGTGTGCGAGATACGGGTCTAGAACGGTAGTGGCAAAACCGTAAAAGTTGGATAAAAGGAGGGGCAGTTTGGTCTTTTTGCACATTGGGATTTGTGCAACAGAGAAGGAAAATGAAGGGCTGAGATTGGGCCATATGGGAGTGCATGGATTGGATGGTGACACGTGTTGAGGGCCTAGAGGGTTCTGGTTGAATCCTGTACATACACGGCCCAAATAATTGGGGTGCAACCGTGCCCGTGTTCTTGTTTGTGGGCAGAGGGAAACAGAAACAGAGGGAGATTGTGGGAGGAATTGAGAGAATTGAAAGGTTGATCGAGGGTGCTGGTGAGTGGTGAGTGTGTGTGGGTGTCCAGAGAGTGAAAGGGAGACGGTAAGAAGGTTGGAAGGTGAGGAAGTCGTGTGGTTGGGCAGTTGGGAGCCACGGGAAATTCAGAGGAAACAAGGAGGAGGCGTGAGCTTACGGTGGTGCGGTAGCCGTGTACGGTGCTGGGGAACTCGAGAGGAGGCTGAGACGGCTCTGTCGACTCCAGGGAACGCGGCGGCGAGCACGGCGGTGGACGATTTCAAGTAATCCCTCAACTCTGCGTTTAGGCTCTGTTTTCCCGTTAATGTTCAAATCGGAAATCGTGTTGGCTGAGGTTGAGTCGAGAGTGTTGGGGACTTGGGTTGAGCTTAGAAACGTCTCAGGAACCGTCTATGGTGGTTGCCGTGATGGGGGAGTGCACGGTGGAGGCGAGACGACGGAGGTGTTCTGTGTATTCTGTTTTGCCGTGAGTTTCAAACGGCGAGTCGTGACGTTTGGGCGAGAGTCGACGGTCAAGGTGAGTCGGGTTAGGCTTAGAGAGGTCCAGGGAAGAGTTTGGTGTAGCCACCGTGAAGGGGGAAGTCGTGGGTGGCCGGGAAGGAAAACAGGGGATATTGGGTCGTCTGGTTTCGAGTTCAGTCGACGGTATAGAGGGCGTGTCGAGGTGAACGGAGTACGGGAGTAGGTAGGGCAGGTAGGGACGATGAGACTGGTGAAGGAAGGGAGGAGAATGGTGGCCGGACGACAGAGAATGCTTCTCGCCGGTTCAGTTCACGGCGGCCGGTTCAGTTCACGGCGGCCGGTTCAGCACAGTCATCTCGAGGTTGGGGGCGCACTGTAGCTGGCGCATGAGGGCCACGCGCAGCCACTTTGGGCGGTGCGTGGGGGCGCGTGCGGCGGTTCTGGGAGAAGTGGTAAACATGGTTTTTGGTCTAGGAGTTGTGTTGAGTCCATTGGAAGTGGTTTCGGGTTGTGCGGACGTCGTTTGAGTTTAGTTCCGCGAGGGTGAAGGTTTAGGGTCCCGTGTTATTACGCATTCGATTCGGGGAAGTTTGAGGGAATTTAGGTGAACTTCCGTAGACGTGTTAGTAACGTAATTGGGTGGTTGTTGACAGGATCGGGACTTCCCGAGGAAGCTGAGGAACGTGTTGGACGTTCAGGACGCGAGTAGTGCTCAGTACTGTGAGTGGACCCTTTCCTTAAACTCGAGCATGCATAACTGTTTTCTATAATTGTTTTGTGGTTTTAATCATAATTCTATGTTTATCAAATATGTTTCGGTTGGTTTTACATGATTACACGTTTTTCGAGGAAATCGGTTTTTAGCACGTTTTACGAGGAATGGTTGGTTTCTGAAATTGATGCTATGGTCTTGGGATTTCAAATGATAAGTGGTTTTCAATGATGATAAAGGGATTTTGGAACATGATTTCCATGATTAAAGGTTTCCGGTTTTAGAAACGGATTTCGAAAAAAGGGTTGGTTTCCAAGTGGAAAAGTGGATTCCGGATTTGGGTTCGGAATGACGGTTCGGGATGCTGGAAGGGCATCGGACCGGCGATTTCGGATTCGGGTTTGGATATGGATCTAGAATAGTTTTCAAACGGTTTTGGATTGGATTTGCTGGATCTGGTTATTGGGTTTAAAGACCCGGATATTGATTGACGGGGGACGGGCCCGGATTGAGTTTAAAGACTCGGGAGTTTAAAGACTCGGATATATTGATATTTCCCCCGTAAGCCTTTGAGTTTAAAGAATCGGGAGTTTAAAGACTCGGATATTATTGAGGCCTGGATTGAGTTTAAAGACTCGGGAGTTTAAAGACTCGGATAGGTCCAGCAGGTTTGATCGGAAAATGATGATTTGATGTTCATGGTTTATGACACGGTTTTATGATTCCCACGCTGTGGTTTTTCTAACTGTTTTATAGTGTTTCTGTTTCTTATGATGTGGTTTATGGTAATTTGGTTTATAACTGTTCTGATAACTGGGTTATGCATGTGGTTTTCAAAACGGAGGGTGAAACTTGGTTTTCTGACAAATGGTTTTAGAACTTTTCTTTTATTATGGTCCACTCACACCTTTTGTTTTTAACTTGCCCTCCAGATTGTGGAGTTAGCGCGGGGTCTTGACGTCGAGGTAGTGTTCAAGGCATAGAAGTCACGTGAGGGATCCCGGAGTGGTTTAAAGTCTTTCCGCGTGCGTGTACTTATTATCGTTTTTTTGTTCCTTGTGTTTCGTACTATGCTCTGTAAATTCTAACTTCGGGATATGTTCTATAGTTCTCCTGCGTCTAACTGAGTTTTGAGGTGTTTTTGAGTGAGTTATACTTGGGTGCTTTGTCGGGGAGTTAGACGGGAGCAGGATTTACCTCGGGTTTCGGGGTGAAACCGGGGTGGGTCCTGACAATTTGGTATCAGATCATAGGTTTGTCGAGTTTGTGGGGTTTGTTGGGTTGTGAGGTTGTGTTTTCGTTGTTTAACTACTTCTATGCCTCTTTCAGCGTGCGGTTGACGATGCCTCCAAGACGTAGACTGTAACGACCCGAACCGAGAATAATAATATTTTAATGTAAAAAGACTATTTTGCCCCTGAAGGGGGGAAACTTTGACTTTTGACCCGGGAAACAATTTGGACTTTGACCCATGACTATGACGTAGGTCGGGACGTCACGAATCCGTAGACAGGCGGCACGCCGAAATCGGAGTTCGTATGAAGAAGTTATGGTCAAGGAAGCGTTTTAGCGGAATTTACGAACCGAGAACAACGGAATAAAATAATAATTTATTATGGGAATCCGTGCCAACTAATATTTAAATCCAACCAGTGGATTGGTGACAAGTGTCACCCATCCTAGCCCATACTATTCCAATAAAGCAACATTACACTATTTAATCATTTTATAATTATTTATTTTCCCTCCATTTAATCCCAGCCCTCCATCCTATCTGCTTTTTCTTCTTCATGCACGATCACCTCCCTGTTTTCTCACAAACACACACATCCATCCCCCCTAACCCGTGCACTTTCTTCCCATTTTCTCTCCATCCAAACACACAATCCAGCCACCCTCACCGTACCAGGTGACCACCAGCAGCACCACCATCATCTACTCATCATCACCGTGCATCACCGGCTACCACCGGCCCGTTTTCCCCGTCTGAAAACCCCGTGCAAACTTAGACCCGAAACACAGAGGAATCGGGTCCAAGAAGCAAACCACGACATCCACCGCACCTCGACGCAAGGGAAGCTCCAGTCTACACCGTGAGGACCCCAGGAGCGTAACTGGACGACGGCGAAGCCTGCGGCGGCGACACGGTGGCGGTAAGACCCAAAACCCGAAAGCCCCGTTTTGATTCCCTGTTTCAAACCAACGTGTTGTGATGCTTAGGAATCGATTAATTAGTTATAGACATGTCCTAGGGTTAGATACGAGTTGATTGGAACCAGTTTGGACGACAGAGACGGCGTGGATCGACGGAGACGACGATCGGACTTTGGCCGTGAGTTTCAGCGATGGACTGGTGAGTTTCTTCCCGTTTTCTTTCTATTTTGAGGTTGTAGAACCATAGAACAGACCTAGACGACCCTATAGGGATGAACCCCGTCGAAAATGGTGGCCGGAATCGTACGGTGGAATCGAGTCAAGCCGTGGGTCGACGGCGACCCGGTTCCAGTCAAACGGGTCTGACCCAGTACTGTAGCATGATGACGTCATCATGCTGACGTCACTTCTGACGTCATGATGATATCATCCTGTCAGATGTTGTCATACCAGGGACCAATCAGAACATGCCACGTGTCACCTGACAAGTGTCAGTGATGACGTCATGCTGACGTCACTGCTGACGTTAGCAGTACTGTAGCAGCGTTGACCCACGCGTTGACTAGGCGCGTGGGGGCGCGTGTGAACAGTGATTTTGGTGGGGCCGGTACCATTTTCAAGGTTTCGACGATACGGATCCAATAGAGGTGGTTTCATGTCGATCGGAGATCGTTATATTAGTCAAAATGGGGTTTGAAGCACCGGGAATAGTGCCCGGGATGCGATTTTGAGGCGGATCTGTTCTAGGGTCTTGGTATTGATGTTATAGGGTCCTTAAGTAACCCTCAGGTATAAAAATACAGGGTTTAGAGATCGTTGAGCAGCAAGGACCGAGTGTGAATGGGCTGTTTGATTTATAAAAGGCTTGCATGCATAAACTGTTTTACTATTTCCACTTATGATTTCGATGAGTCTTATGAACTGTTTATATGCTATTACAATGTTTTGGGCATAAGACCCGTCTAGATTATATGTGGATTTTGTTTGGGATGTCCGGGGGACATAGGGCAAACTATACTGTTATTGTACTGTACTTTCCTACCTGTGTATATTGTCTCCTCCAGGGAGGGTTGTTGGCCTGGGTGGACCCTGGAGTAGTCACGGGGCCCTGACTGAGTGGAGTTGACCCCCGTTGGGCTGCTTACTCTCAGGAAGGCATGTTCGTATACCTCGGGCAGTGACCGGGATACCGAGAGCTGATGTACCTAGAGAGTCTCGGGTGTGAGACCCTGAGTGGCAACGCGTAGCCTTAGAACCGTGACATCATTTGGGTTGGGTTTTACAGTGCACTGATATGTTAGTTTCTCATTTTGATTATTATTGTGGTTTTATGGTTATGATATTATGTTTTCACCGCATGCAAGATTTGGAAAACGGAGGGGTAAAACCTTATGATTATTTTATTATTAAATTGATTTCTAAACTGTTATTTTTGGCCCACTCACCCTTATTTTACTGACCCCTCCAGACCCTGACACGGAAATAGAGGAGGAGGACCCGGAGGAGGAGACAGAGGTTTAGTTTGCTTAGCTGTGCACCTGTACACCCACTTGTGGGTAGGTTAAGCACCGAATAAATGTACTCTGACTATTGTGCTCACATGTTGTATTTTACTTTCCCTTGTCTGACAGTATCACTTTAAACACTGTGGTTGTACGTTATCTATCTATTTAAGTCTTCGGTTTTTATTTAAGGGTAATTTTGGTATGTTTAGAGTCATTGTCAGACGGGAGCGGGGCACGTCCCCGGGTGGTCCCAGTGGGATTGGGACGGGTCCTATCAGCTTGGTATCAGAGCATTAGGATTAGTAGTCAGAGTACTAGGTTAGCGGGTTGTACTTTGTACATGGTCGCTTTCGATGTCTTTTAACCTGTTTTCCTCTTAACAGTTGGATATGCCTCCCCGACGTGAACCCCGTGCACGTGTTGACGAGGGCAATGGAGTAAATGGAGACACTGCGAGCATTGAGCGGGCCCAGCGCCTGTGTGCTACGCACTTTAGTGGGGAACCGACCCCGAGGAAGCACACCAGTGGATTGACCGCTGGGAGAGGATTTTCGAGGTCATGCACTGTCCACCGGAGGAGCGTGTCGTACTGGCGACCTTCCTACTGGATGGGAGCGCCTATCGATGGTGGCATAACCTTGTCCTGGCCGGCTGGACCGTTCACACCATTCCATGGGAGACCTTCCGAGAGCGGTTTCTCAACCAGTTTTATCCACGGTCGTTTCGCAATGCCCGTGAGGCGGAGTTTCTGCAACTCCTGCAGGGAGACCAGACTGTAGCAGAGTACGAGGAGACCTTCCTGATGTTGTCTTGTTTTGTTGAGAACTTCGTGATCATCGAGGAGGATCGATGTCGCAGATTTGAGTGGGGCCTGCGACCTGAGATTCAGGCAATGGTGACTGCAACGCCCTTTGCTTCCATGAGGGATCTGACTGATGCGGCGACCAGGGTTGAGAACAGTATCCTGGCACGTCAGCAAGCTGAGGGGGAGACACGGCGACTTGTCGCCCGCATTTGGGATTCTCGGGCCGTCGGGGCTCGAAGGGAGGACATTTTGGTGGATCTTCGTCTTCTGGCAGCCGAGGACGTTCTGGTCAGTTCAGGAGTCCTCAGCGGTCTGGACAGCGTTCTGGAGCTTGGCAGCAGCCGTACTCACCGATGAGCATCTCACCGGGAGGATACTCGGGTCGACCTAGGGAGGTCACATGCTTCGCTTGTGGTGAGCCGGGGCACTATGCTTCTGATTGTCCACTGATTCGGGGCAGTACTACGCCAGCACAGAGCTCAGCATCTCAGACTGACAGCAGCCGGACACGCGGTGTTGTGCGTGGCCGTGATCGAGGAGCTAGAGGACGGGGACGACCTGCAGAGTCTATGGCTCGTGTCTATGCTGTTACCCAGCAGCAGGCCAGATCCATTCCGGGAGTGTTGACAGGTACTGTACATATTTATGGCATGGTTGTTCGTGCATTGATGGATTCGGGGGCAACTCATTCTTTTATTTCACCGCGTTGTGCGAGTCTGTTGGGCCGTGAGGTGACCGCATTTGAGCACGAGATGGGAGTGGGGACACCGATGGGTGTGACCTACCAAGTGAACCAGGAGATACGAGCTTGTCCTGTGGAGATTGAGGGAGTCGAATTTCCGGCAGATTTAATTCTGATGAATGTGCACGACTTCGATGTGATACTTGGAGTTGATTGGTTGTCGGAGTACAATTCGCTCATCGACTGTAGTAACATGCGGTTGACTTTGAGAGGTTCGGGATTACCGGAAGTGATATTTCAGGGGGAGTGTGGAGACGCATCACCCAAGGTAATATCTGCACTCACAGCTACAAAACTTTTACAGAAGGGGTCTCAGGGTTATCTTGCTTATGTGGTAGAATCTACAGATAAATCTTTGAGTATTGAGGATATTCCGATTGTGCGGGAATTTCCTGATGACTTTCCAGGGGATTTACCTGGGTTACCACCACCCAGGGAGATCGACTTTACGATCGAGTTACTCCCCGGGACTCGACCGATTTCACAAGCACCGTATCGTATGGCACCGGCAGAGCTACGAGAATTGAAAATCCAATTACAGGAACTGGTGGATCTAGGGTTTATCCGACCCAGTACATCACCATGGGGAGCGCCGGTCTTATTTGTGAAAAAGAAGGAGGGTAGTTTGCGGTTGTGTGTGGATTATCGGCAGTTGAACAAGGCTACGGTAAGGAATCAGTATCCCTTACCCAGGATCGATGATTTGTTCGATCAGTTACGAGGGGCGCGATATTTCTCCAAGATAGATCTGAGGTCGGGGTACCATCAACTGAGAATAGCCGAGGGGGATGTTCAGAAAACAGCTTTTCAAACGAGGTATGGGCATTATGAGTTCTTGGTGATGCCCTTCGGACTGACGAATGCACCAGTTGCATTCATGGACTTGATGAATCGGGTTTTTCGAGCATACTTGGATAAATTTGTGATCGTGTTTATCGACGACATCTTGGTGTATTCCAAGAGTGTCAGGGCTCATGAGGAGCACTTACGAATGGTATTGGGTAAACTACGACAGGAGCAGCTGTATGCTAAGTTAAGCAAGTGTCAATTCTGGCTAAATAGTATTGGATTCTTGGGTCACATTATATCACCCGAGGGGATAAGTGTGGATCCTCAGAAAATGGAGGCTGTGACAAATTGGCCAAGACCGACCACGGTGACGGAAGTGCGAAGTTTTGTTGGGTTAGCAGGCTACTATCGGAGATTCGTGGAGGGTTTCTCCCAGATTGCCGCACCATTGACTCGGTTAACCCGGAAAGGGGTGAAGTTTGTGTGGGACGATCAGTGTGAACAGAGTTTCCAGGACTTAAAGTTCAGATTAACCACTGCACCTGTCCTTGCATTACCAGACAACAGTGGAGAGTTCGTGGTATATAGTGATGCATCGCTACAGGGCTTGGGTTGTGTATTGATGCAGAATGGAAAAGTGATTGCTTACGCATCCCGGCAGCTGAAGACGCACGAGTTGAACTACCCTACTCATGACTTGGAATTAGCAGCGGTGGTTCATGCCCTAAAGATCTGGAGACATCATTTGTTCGGTGTGACATGCCGAATATTCACCGATCACCAGAGTCTTAAAAATTTGTTCACTCAGAAGGAACTCAACATGAGACAGCGGAGATGGTTGGAATTGTTAAAGGATTATGATTGTACCATCGAGTACCATCCTGGCAAGGCAAATGTTGTGGCTGATGCACTTAGTAGGAAGTCGTCGGGATCAGTTGCGCACTTGAGATTGGTGTATCTTCGTTTGCTAGTGGAACTTCGGAAGAGCGGAGTTATGTTAGGGATGGACGATCAGGGAGCCTTGTTGGCTAGCTTTCATGTGCGACCCGTGTTGGTCGACAGGATCATCGAGGCTCAACTACAGGACCAGATACTCTGTGACTACAGAAACGAGGTTGAATCCGGACAGAGACAAGATTTCTCCGTCAGGGGCGATGGAGCATTAGTAAAGCTTGGGAGATTGTGTGTACCTGCGGTACCAGAGTTGAGGAGAGAGATTTTATACGAGGCCCACAGTTCGGCCTATGCTATGCATCCAGGAGGGACAAAGATGTACCGTACCCTCCGGGACTATTATTGGTGGCCAGGGATGAAGAGGGAGATAGCTGAGTTTGTCAGCAAATGTTTGATCTATCAGCAGGTCAAGGCAGAACGGCAGCGTCCGTATGGGGCTATGCAGCCACTTCCAATTCCACAATGGAAGTGGGATCATATTACAATGGACTTTGTCTTCAAGTTACCGAAGACAAGGAGTGGAGTTGATGGGGTCTGGGTAATAGTGGACCGGTTGACTATATCAGCGTATTTTCTGCCTGTATGTGAGACGTACAAGCTCAACCGTTTGGCCCATCTATTCATTAATGAGATCATCTGACTACACGGTACCCCAGAGTCGATCGTGTCGGATCGGGATCCGCGTTTCACATCCAGGTTTTGGAGGAGTCTACAGACTACTTTGGGTACGAAATTGCACTTTAGTACGGCATTCCACCCACAGACCGACGGACAGTCTGAAAGGACAATACAAACTCTCGAGGACATGATGAGAGCCTGTGTGTTGCAATTCCAGGATTCGTGGGCTGATCGATTGCCATTGAAGGAGTTTGCCTACAATAATAGCTACCATGCGAGTATAGGGATGGCACCCTATGAGGCACTATATGGTCGACAGTGCAGAACACCGGTATGCTGGATGGAGATCGGAGAAAGAACCGCAGTGGGGCCGGATCTGATGGATATGACCCAGGAGACAGTTCGGGTTATTCGGGAGAGACTGAAGGCGGCCCAGGATCGTTAGAAAAGCTATGCGGATCGGCGGATCCGAGATTTGGAGTTCGAGGTTGGTGACTTTGTTTTTTTAAAGTTATCGCGGTGGAAAGGGATTCTCCGATTTGGACGACGTGGGAGATTGAGTCCTCGGTATATCGGGCCATACGAGATTGTCGAGAGGATTGGTCCAGTGGCTTACCGTTTAGCACTACCTTCGGAGCTTTCCCGAGTACATGACGTATTCCATGTATCTATGCTACGGAAGTATCTTCGGGATGACTCTCATGCACTGCCAGAACAACCACTGGAACTAATGACAGATTTAAGCTTCGAGGAACGGCCAGTGCAGATTCTGGATAGGAAGGAAAAGGTCTTAAGGAACAAGACGATTTCTTTGGTTAAGGTGCTATGGCGGAACCACGAGGTGGAGGAAGCGACATGGGAACCCGAGGAATTGATGAGAGGGCAGTACCCACACTTGTTTGAGTAAATTTCGAGGACAAAATTTCTGTAAGGTGGGTAGGTTGTAACGACCCGAACCGAGAATAATAATATTTTAATGTAAAAAGACTATTTTGCCCCTGAAGGGGGGAAACTTTGACTTTTGACCTGGGAAACAATTTGGACTTTGACCCATGACTATGACATAGGTCGGGACGTCACGAATCCGTAGACAGGCGGCACGCCGAAATCGGAGTTCGTATGAAGAAGTTATGGTCAAGGAAGCGTTTTAGCGGAATTTACGAACCGAGAACAACGGAATAAAATAATAATTTATTATGGGAATCCGTGCCAACTAATATTTAAATCCAACCAGTGGATTGGTGACAAGTGTCACCCATCCAAGCCCATACTATTCCAATAAAGCAACATTACACTATTTAATCATTTTATAATTATTTATTTTCCCTCCATTTAATCCCAGCCCTTGGATCTCTACCCAAATGAATCCCAGCCCTCCATCCTATCTGCTTTTTCTTCTTCATGCACGATCACCTCCCTATTTTCTCACAAACACACACATCCATCCCCCCTAACCCGTGCACTTTCTTCCCATTTTCTCTCCATCGAAACACACAAACCAGCCACCCTCATCGCACCAGGTGACCACCAGCATCACCACCATCATCTACTCATCATCACCGTGCATCACCGGCGACCACCGGCCCGTTTTCCCCCTCTGAAAACCCCGTGCAAACTCAGAACCGAAACACAGAGGAATCGGGTCCAAGAAGCAAACCACGACATCCACCGCACCTCGACGCAAGGGAAGCTCCAATCTACACCGTGAGGACCCCAGGAGCGTAACTGGACAACGGCGAAGCCTGCGGCGGCGACACGGCGGCGGTAAGACCCAAAACCCGAAAGCCCCGTTTTGATTCCCTGTTTCGAACCAACGTGTTGTGATTCTTAGGAATCGATTAATTAGTTATAGACATGTCCTAGGGTTAGATACGAGTTGATTGGAACCAGTTTGGACGACGGAGACGGCGTGGATCGACGGAGACGACGATCGGACTATGGCCGTGAGTTTCAGCGACGGACTGGTGAGTTTCTTCCCGTTTTCTTTCTATTTTGAGGTTGTAGAACCATAGAACAGACCTAGACGACCCTATAGGGATGAACCCCGTCGAAAATGGTGGCCGGAATCGTACGGTGGAATCGGGTCAAACCGTGGGTCGACGGCGACCCGGTTCCAGTCAAACGGGTCTAACCCGGTACTGTAGCATGATAACGTCATCATGCTGACGTCACTTCTGACGTCATGATGACTTCATCCTGTCAGATGTTGTCAGACCAGGGACCAATCAGAACATGCCACGTGTCACCTGATAAGTGTCAGTGATGACGTCATGCTGACGTCAGCAGTACTGTAGCAGCGTTGACCCACGCGTTGACCAGGCGCGTGGGGGCGCGTGTGAATAGTGATTTTGGTGGGGCCGGTACCATTTTCAAGGTTTCGACGATACGAATCCAATGGAGGTGGTTTCATGTCGATCGGAGATCGTTATATTAGTCAAAATGGGGTTTGAAGCACCGAGAATAGTGCCCGGGATGCGATTTTGAGGCGGATCTGTTCTAGGGTCTTGGTATTGATGTTATAGGGTCCTTAAGTAACCCTCAGGTATAAAAATACAGGTTTTAGCGATCATTGAGCAGCAAGGACCGAGTGTGAGTGGGCTGTTTGATTTATAAAAGGCTTGCATGCATAAACTGTTTTACTATTTCCACTTATGATTTCGATGAGTCTTATGAACTGTTTATATATGCTATTACAATGTTTTGGGCATGAGACCCGTCTGGATTATATGTGGATTTTGTTTGGGATGTCTGGGGGACATAGGGCAAACTATACTGTTATTGTACTGTACTTTCCTACCTGTGTATATTGTCTCCTCCAGGGAGGGTCGTTGGCCTGGGTGGACCCTGGAGTAGTCACGGGACCCTGATTGAGTGGAGTTGACCCCCATTGGGCTGCTTACTCTCAGGAAGGCATGTTCGTATACCTCGGGCAGTGACCGGGATACCGGGAGCTGATGTACCTAGAGAGTCTCGGTTGTGAGACCCTGAGTGGCAACGTAGCCTTAGAACCGTGACATCATTTGGGTTGGGTTTTACAGTGCACTGATATGTTAGTTTCTCCTTTCGATTATTATTGTGGTTTTATGGTTATGATATTATGTTTTCACCGCATGCAAGATTTGGAAAACGGAGGGGTAAAACCTTATGATTATTTTATTATTAAATTGATTTCTAAACTGTTATTTTTGGCCCACTCACCCTTGTTTTACTGACCCCTCCAGACCCTGACACAGAAATAGAGGAGGAGGACCCGGAGGAGGAGACAGAGGTTTAGTTTGCTTAGCTGTGCACCTGTACACCCACTTGTGGGTAGGTTGAGCACCGAATAAATGTACTCTGACTATTGTGCTCACATGTTGTATTTTACTTTCCCTTGTCTGACAGTATCACCTTAAACACTGTGGTTGTACGTTATCTATCTATTTAAGTCTTCGGTTTTTATTTAAGGGTAATTTTGGTATGTTTAGAGTCATTGTCAGACGGGAGGGGGGCACGTCCCCGGGTGGTCCCAGTGGGATTGGGACGGGTCCTGTCATAGACCCTCTCCACGACCTGAAGACGAAGTAGCAAGAGAGACCGAGAGTGTTACGATTGAGCGAGCCCAGCGACTCGGGGCTACTACTTTTAGTGGCGGGGCTGATCCTGAGGAATCCCAGAGGTGGATCACGAGATTTGAGCGGATCTTTGCGGTGATGCATTGCCCGCCGGAGGAGCGAGTGTTACTGGCTACGTTTTTACTGGATGGTGCGGCGTACGAGTGGTGGTATACCCTCGAGTTGTCCGGTTGGGATGCCCATCGTGTGACCTGGGAGACGTTTCGGGAACGGTTTCTGGAGCAGTATTACCCTCGTTCTTTTCGAGATGCCAAGGAGGCGGAGTTTCTGCAGCTCCAACAGGGGATTTTGAGTGTGGCTGAGTATGAACGGACGTTCCAGATGTTGTTTCGGTTTGCTCTTGTGTTTGTAGCCACAGAAGCCGAAAAGTGCCGTAGGTTTGAGTTGGGCCTGCGAGGTGAGATTCGAGCCATAGTGACGGCTGGATCGTTTGCTACTTTCCGAGACTTGTCGGATGCTGCGGTGAGGGCTGAGGCTAGTTTACCGGTGCGACGCCGGGAGTCATCTTTCTCTTGAGCTTCGAGCCAGCGGACACCGAAAAGAGGTAACTTCGGTGGAGCGTCGTCGTCGGGTGATGATCGTTTTGGTAGACCTGGGAGTTTCCAGAGTTCAGGATTTCGGGGTTACCGAGCACAGCCGACTACGCAAGCGAGTGCGACGTCTGTTGCGTCTACAGGGAGACCGAGCAGTGGACCAGGTTGGAATGTGTGTTTATACTGTGGGGAGCAAGGTCATTTTCGACGTGAGTGTCCACGGTTGCTACAGGAAGGTGGTGTCGGTCGGGGAGCAGCGGAGCCTGGACAGAGTACAGCGTCAGGGACAGCGGGCACTAGAGGAGGTGGCATTGCCACTAGTAGTTCGAGAGGACGTGGTAGAGCGTCGGGACCTCGGGCCCGAGTGTTCTCGATGACCCAGCAGGATGTTCAGTCGGCACCAGATGCGGGGACAGGTACTGGTCTTACTTTTGGTTGTGTTGTACTTAGTTTTGTTGTTGCTGGATTCCAGGGTAGAGTCTAGAAGGAGTTTCCCTAGGTGGCCTGGGGAGTGTTGTAGTGGAAGGAATAGGAGAGGAGTGACTATAACTGATCGATATGAGGTTATTGAAGGAGAGAACCCACAAGCTAGAGTTTGCCTTTAGGACTTTGTAGATTTATTCCGACAGTGGCCGAAGTAACAACCGAGGGAGGAGTCAGCCAGTAGGGAAGTAGCTGTGGTAGTACGTGAGGATGTACTCTGTGAATGCTATCAGATACGTTTAAATGAGGTATTGTAAAATACCTTTGTTTTCTGTTCATAGAGTTTCCCTTGCGTACACCATGAAGGGTAACGGGTAGTTGTAATTCCAGAAGTCGTGTGGTTGGGCAGTTGGGAGCCACGGGGAATTCAGAAGAAACAGGGAGGAGGCGTGAGCTTACGGTGGTGCGGTAGCCGTGTACGGTGCAGGGGAACTCGAGAGGAGGCTGAGACGGCTCTGTGGACTCCAGGGAACGCGACGGCGAGCACGGAGGTGGACGATTTCAGGTAATCCCTCAGCTCTGCGTTTAGGCTCTGTTTTCCCGTTAATGTTCAAATCGGAAATCGTGTTGGCTGAGGTTGAGTCGAGAGTGTTGGGGACTTGGGTTGAGCTTAGAAACGTCTCAGGAACCGTCTATGGTGGTTGCCGTGATGGGGGAGTGCACGGTGGAGGCGAGACGACGGAGGTGTTCTGTGTATTCTGTTTTGCCGTGAGTTTCAAACGGCGAGTCGTGACGTTTGGGCGAGAGTCGACGGTCAAGGTGAGTCGGGTTAGGCTTAGAGAGGTCCAGGGAAGAGTTTGGTGTAGCCACCGTGAAGGGGGAAGTCGTGGGTGGCCGGGAAGGAAAACAGAGGCTATTGGGCCGTCTGGTTTCGAGTTCAGTCGACGGTATAGAGGCCGTGTCGAGGTGAACGGAGTACGGGAGTAGGTAGGGCAGGTACGGACGATGAGACTGGTGAAGGAAGGGAGGAGAATGGTGGCCGGACGGCAGAGAATGCTTCTCGCCGGTTCAGTTCACGGCGGCTGGTTTAGCACAGTCATCTCTAGGTTGGGGGTGCACTGTATCTGGCGCGTGAGGGCCACGCGCAGCCACTTTGGGCGGCGTGTGGGGGCGCGTGCGGTGGTTCTGGGAGAAGTGGTCAACATGGTTTTTGGTCTAGGAGTTGTGTTGAGTCCATTGGAAGTGGTTTTGGGTTGTGCGGACGTCGTTTGAGTTTAGTTCCGCGAGGGTGAAGGTTTAGGGTCCCGTGTTATTACGCTTTCGATTCGGGGAAGTTTGAGGGAATTTAGGTGAACTTCCGTAGACGTGTTAGTAACGTAATTGGGTGGTTGTTGACAGGATCGGGACTTCCCGAGGAAGCTGAGGAACGTGCTGGACGTTCAGGACGCGAGTAGGGCTCAGTACTGTGAGTGGACCCTTTCCTTAAACTCGAGCATGCATAACTGTTTTCTATAATTGTTTTGTGGTTTTAATCATAATTCTATTTTTATCAAATATGTTTCGGTTGGTTTTACATGATTACACGTTTTTCGAGGAAATCGGTTTTTAGCACGTTTTACGAGGAATGGTTGGTTTCTGAAATTGATGCTATGGTCTTGGGATTTCAAATGATAAGTGGTTTTCAATGATGATAAAGGGATTTTGGAACATGATTTCGATGATTAAAGGTTTCCGGTTTTAGAAACGGATTTCGGAAAAAGGGTTGGTTTCCAAGTGGAAAAGTGGATTCCGGATTTGGGTTCGGAATGATGGTTCGGGATGCTGGAAGGGCATCGGACCGGTGATTTCGGATTCGGGTTTGGATATGGATCTAGAATAGTTTTCAAACGGTTTTGGATTGGATTTGCTGGATCTGGTTATTGGGTTTAAAGACCCGGATATTGATTGACGGGGGACGGGCCCGGATTGAGTTTAAAGACTCGGGAGTTTAAAGACTCGGATATATTGATATTTCCCCCGTAGGCCTTTGAGTTTAAAGACTCGGGAGTTTAAAGACTCGGATATTATTGAGGCCTAGATTGAGTTTAAAGACTCGGGAGTTTAAAGACTCGGATAGGTCCAGCAGGTTTGATCGGAAAATGATGATTTGATGTTCATGGTTTATGACACGGTTTTACGATTCCCAGGCTGTGGTTTTTCTAACTGTTTTATAGTGTTTCTATTTCTTATGATGTGGTTTATGGTAATTTGGTTTATAACTGTTCTGGTAACTGGGTTATGCATGTGGTTTTCAAAACGGAGGGTGAAACTTGGTTTTCTGACAAATGGTTTTAGAACTTTTCTTTTATTATGGTCCACTCACACCTTTTGTTTTTAACTTGCCCTCCAGGTTGTGGAGTTAGCGCGGGGTCTTGACGTCGAGGCAGTGTTCAAGGCATAGAAGTCACGTGAGGGATCCCGGAGTGGTTTAAAGTCTTTCCGCGTGCGTGTACTTATTATCGTTTTTTTGTTCCTTGGGTTTCGTACTATGCTCTGTAAATTCTAACTTCGGGATATGTTCTATAGTTCTCCTGCGTCTGACTGAGTTTTGAGGTGTTTTTGAGTGAGTTGTACTTGGGTGCTGTGTCGGGGAGTCAGACGGGAGCAGGATTTACCTCGGGTTTCGGGGTGAAACCGGGGTGGGTCCTGAAAATTTGGTATCAGAGCATAGGTTTGTCGAGTTTGTGGGGTTTGTTGGGTTGTGAGTTTGTGTTTTCGTTGTTTAACTACTTCTATGCCTCTTTCAGCGTGCGGTTGATGATGCCTCCAAGACGTACACCCTCTCCACGACCTGAAGACGAAGTAGCAAGAGAGACCGACAATGTTACGATTGAGCGAGCCCAACGACTCGGGGCTACTAATTTTAGTGGCTGGGCTGATCTTGAGGAAGCCCAGAGGTGTATCACGAGACTTGAGCGGATCTTTGTGGTGATGCATTGCCCGCCGGAGGAGCAAATGTTACTGGCTACATTTTTACTGGATGGTGCGGCGTACGAGTGGTGGTATACCCTCGAGTTGTCCGGTTGGGATGCCCATCGTGTGACCTGGGAGACGTTTCGGGAACGGTTTCTGGAGCAGTATTACCCTCGTTCTTTTCGAGATGCCAAGGAGGCGGAGTTTCTGCAGCTTCAACAGGGGAATTTGAGTGTGGCTGAGTATGAACGGACGTTCCAGATGTTGTTTCGGTTTGCTCCTGTGTTTGTAGCCACAGAAGCTGAAAAGTGCCGTAGGTTTGAGTTGGGCCTGCGAGGTGAGATTCGAGCCATAGTGACGGCTGGATCGTTTGCTACTCTCCGAGACTTGTCGGATGCTGCGGTGAGGGTTGAGGCTAGTTTGCCGGTGCGACGCCGGTAGTCATCTTTCTCTGGAGCTTCAAGCCAGCTGACACCGAAAAGAGGTAACTTCGGTGGAGCGTCGTCGTCGGGTGATGATCGTTTTGGTAGACCTGGGAGTTTCCAGAGTTCAGGATTTCGGGGTTACCGAGCACAGCCGACTACTCAAGCGAGTGCGACGTCTGTTGCGTCTACAGGGAGACCGAGCAGTGGACCAGGTTGGAATGTGTGTTTCTACTGTGGGGAGCAAGGTCATTTTCGACGTGAGTGTCCACGGTGCTACAGGAAGGTGGTGTCGGTCGAGGAGCAGCGGAGCATGGACAGAGTACAGCGTCAGGGACAGCGGGCACTAGAGGAGGTGGCATTGCCACTAGTAGTTCGAGAGGGCGTGGTAGAGCGTCGGGACCTCGGGCCCGAGTGTTCTCGATGACCCAGCAGGAGGTTCAGTCGGCACCAGATGCGGGGACAGGTACTGGTCTTACTTTTGGTTGTGTTGTACTTAGTTTTGTTGTTGCTGGATTCCAGGGTAGAGTCTAGAAGGAGTTTCCCTAGGTGGCCTGGGGAGTGTTGTAGTGGAAGGAATAGGAGAGGAGTGACTATAACTGATCGATATGAGGTTATTGAAGGAGAGAACCCACAAGCTAGAGTTTGCCTTTAGGACTTTGTAGATTTATTCCGACAGTGGCCGAAGTAACAACCGAGGGAGGAGTCAGCCAGTAGGGAAGTAGCTGTGGTAGTACGTGAGGATGTACTCTGTGAATGCTATCAGATACGTTTAAATGAGGTATTGTAAAATACCTTTGTTTTCTGTTCATAGAGTTTCCCTTGCGTACACCATGAAGGGTAACGGGTAGTTGTAATTGGAGTGAAAGACCCAAGGTGGAGATGATAGACAGGAAACCTAGGAAAAGTTGTTGACCTAGTGTTGATTACCGGGTAGGAGACCCTAGGTGTCGGGAACTAGCGGTGGAATTTCGGGGACGAAATTCTTTTTAGGTGGGTAGATTCTAACAACCCGTCCCGAGAGCCGTGATTAGTGGAGTGTTTAAGTTGGGATTTAGCGATCTTTATCGGTGGTTAGGTGGTCCCGATAAGTCCGTAAGCCTAAATGACGATTTTGCCCCTAGTTCGGGCAGAAAGTTCGCTTTTTGTTCGGGTGGTTCAATGGACTTTGACCGGTGACCAGGACGTAGTTTAGGACGTCACGAATCCATAGGCAGGTGGCACGCCCGGTTCCAACATCCAAGGAGGAAGTTGTGATGTTCAGAAGGTGAAGGGTATTATCGTAATTTTGGTAGAATAGGGGGAGAAGTTGACTTTTCTTACGAACCGGTTTTGGTATGTTGACCGAGGATGGTTACGTAGCTCTCGTCGTCCTGAGTTCGATGACAGGCGGCACGTATTTATCGGACTTACGGTGTGCGAGATACGGGTCTAGAACGGTAGTGGCAAAACCGTAAAAGTTGGATAAAAGGAGGGGCAGTTTGGTCTTTTTGCACATTGGGATTTGTGCAACAGAGAAGGAAAATGAAGGGCTGAGATTGGGCCATGTGGGAGTGCATGGATTGGATGGTGACACGTGTTGAGGGCCTAGAGGGTTCTGGTTGAATCCTGTACATACACGGCCCAAATAATTGGGGTGCAACCGTGCCCGTGTTCTTGTTTGTGGGCAAAGGGAAACAGAAACAGAGGGAGATTGTGGGAGGAATTGAGAGAATTGAAAGGTTGATCGAGGGTGTTGGTGAGTGGTGAGTGTGTGTGGGTGTCCAGAGAGTGAAAGGGAGACGGTAAGAAGGTTGGAAGGTGAGGAAGTCGTGTGGTTGGGCAGTTGGGAGCCACGGGGAATTCAGAGGAAACAGGGAGGAGGCGTGAGCTTACGGTGGTGCAGTAGCCGTGTACGGTGCAGGGGAACTCGAGAGGAGGCTGAGACGGCTCTGTGGACTCCAGGGAACGCGACGGCGAGCACGGAGGTGGACGATTTCAGGTAATCCCTCAGCTCTGCGTTTAGGCTCTGTTTTCCCGTTAATGTTCAAATCGGAAATCGTGTTGGCTGAGGTTGAGTCGAGAGTGTTGGGGACTTGGGTTGAGCTTAGAAACGTCTCAGGAACCGTCTATGGTGGTTGCCGTGATGGGGGAGTGCACGGTGGAGGCGAGACGACGGAGGTGTTCTGTGTATTCTGTTTTGCTGTGAGTTTCAAACGGCGAATCGTGACGTTTGGGCGAGAGTCGACGGTCAAGGTGAGTCGGGTTAGGCTTAGAGAGGTCCAGGGAAGAGTTTGGTGTAGCCACCGTGAAGGGGGAAGTCGTGGGTGGCCGGGAAGGAAAACAGAGGCTATTGGGCCGTCTGGTTTCGAGTTCAGTCGACGGTATAGAGGCCGTGTCGAGGTGAACGGAGTACGGGAGTAGGTAGGGCAGGTAGGGACGATGAGACTGGTGAAGGAAGGGAGGAGAATGGTGGCCGGACGACAGAGAATGCTTCTCGCCAGTTCAGTTCACGGAGGCCGGTTCAGCACAGTCATCTCGAGGTTGGGGGTGCACTGTAGCTGGCGCGTGAGGGCCACGCGCAGCCACTTTGGGCGACGCGTGGGGGCGCGTGCGGCGGTTCTGGGAGAAGTGGTCAACATGGTTTTTGGTCTAGGAGTTGTGTTGAGTCCATTGGAAGTGGTTTCGGGTTGTGCGGACGTCGTTTAAGTTTTGTTCCGCGAGGGTGAAGATTTAGGGTCCCGTGTTATTACGCTTTCGATTCGGGGAAGTTTGAGGGAATTTAGGTGAACTTCCGTAGACGTGTTAGTAACGTAATTGGGTGGTTGTTGACAGGATCGGGACTTCCCGAGGAAGCTGAGGAACGTGCTGGACGTTCAGGACGCGAGTAGGGCTCAGTACTGTGAGTGGACCCTTTCCTTAAACTCGAGCATGCATAACTGTTTTCTATAATTGTTTTGTGGTTTTAATCATAATTCTATGTTTATCAAATATGTTTCGGTTGGTTTTACATGATTACATGTTTTTCGAGGAAATCGGTTTTTAGCACGTTTTACGAGGAATGGTTGGTTTCTGAAATTGATGCTATGGTCTTGGGATTTCAAATGATAAGTGGTTTTCAATGATGATAAAGGGATTTTGGAACATGATTTCGATGATTAAAGGTTTCCGGTTTTAGAAACGGATTTCGGAAAAAGGGTTGGTTTCCATGTGGAAAAGTGAATTCCGGATTTGGGTTCGGAATGACGGTTCGGGATGCTGGAAGGGCATCAGACCGGTGATTTCGTATTCGGGTTTGGATATGGATCTAGAATGGTTTTCAAACGGTTTTGGATTGGATTTACTGGATCTGGTTATTGGGTTTAAAGACCCGGATATTGATTGACGGGGGACGGGCCCAGATTGAGTTTAAAGACTCGGGAGTTTAAAGACTCGGATATATTGATATTTCCCCCGGAGGCCTGGATTGAGTTTAAAGACTCGGGAGTTTAAAGACTCGGATAGGTCCAGCAGGTTTGATCGGAAAATGATGATTTGATGTTCATGGTTTATGACACGGTTTTATGATTCCTAGGTTGTGGTTTTTCTAACAGTTTTATAGTGTTTCTGTTTCTTATGATGTGGTTTATGGTAATTTGGTTTATAACTGTTCTGATAACTGGGTTATGCATGTGGTTTTCAAAACGGAGGGTGAAACTTGGTTTTCTGACAAATGGTTTTAGAACTTTTCTTTTATTATGGTCCACTCACACCTTTTGTTTTTAACTTGCCCTCCAGGTTGTGGAGATAGCACGGGGTCTTGACGTCGAGGCAGTGTTCAAGGCATAGAAGTCACTTGAGGGATCCCGGAGTGATTTAAAGTCTTTCTGCGTGCGTGTACTTATTATCGTTTTTTTGTTCCTTGTGTTTCGTACTATGCTCTGTAAATTCTAACTTCGGGATATGTTCTATAGTTCTCCTGCGTCTGACTGAGTTTTGAGGTGTTTTTGAGTGAGTTGTACTTGGGTGCTGTGTCGGGGAGTCAGACGGGAGCAGGATTTACCTCGGGTTTCGGGGTGAAACCGGGGTGGGTCCTGACATCAGGCGGGTCCCACTTTAATCCCGGGGGATTTGGGACCGGTCCTGACACTAGGCCTTTTGGGAGCTCAAGTGGCTTTGGTGGGGATTGGAACCCCAAAGTTAAGCGAGTTGAGGCTGGTGCAATTCCATGATGGGTGACCCCTTAGGAAGTTGCACCATGAGCTCCCGAAAATAAAACCGTGAGGGCGAGGCCCAAAGCGGACAATAAGGTGTTAGATGAGACGGGTCCTGACCGAGGAGGTTTGGGTCCTGACAGAATGGTATCAGAGCTAGACCCCGACCGGGAAGTGTGCCAGCGAGGACGCTAGGCCCTAAGGGGGTGGATTGTAAGACCCGTGTCCTGGAGAGAACGGTGAACAATCTCACATTCCTGCGAGGAGGAATGGTCTGGGAGAGGATGGTGGTGTGCCTTAAAGGTGTAGGCACACACCTATCTAGCACTAGGCCTTTTGGGACTCAAGTGGCTTCGGGGGGGATTGAAACCCCAAAGTTAAGCGACTTGAGGCTGGTGCAATTCCATGATGGGTGACCCCCTGGGAAGTTGCACCATGAGCTCCCGAAAATAAAACCGTGAGGGCGAGCCCCAAAGCGGACAATATGGTGCTAGATGAGTCGGGTCCTGACCGATGAGGTTGGGTTCTGACACGTTTCGCTGATGAAGTCGAGTAATGCTTTTCGCTGATGGGTCCTGACCGATGAGGCTGGTGCAACCTCTGACCGATGAGGTTGGGTCCTGACCGATCGGTAGTTACTGATAGTGTTTTTCGATCGGAGCATGATCCCATAAGGAAGTCAAGTAATATCCAATTGGTAGCTACTGATGGAGTTTACAATTTAAGTACGCTCCCCTTAGAAAATTGAGTTATGCATCTGATTGGTAGCTACTGATAGTGTTTTTCGATTGGAGAATGCTTCCTTGAGTCAAGTAATGCGTCTGATTAGTAGATACTAATAATCTTTGTCGATCAGAGCATGCTTCCTAGAGAAATTCGGGTAACGCATTTGATCGGTAAATACTAATAATATTTTTTGATCGAAGCATGCTTCCGTGAGGAAGTCAAGTAATGCGTCTGATTGGTAGCTATTGATAGCGTTTGTCGATTGGAGCACCTTCCTCTGACGAAGTCGCGTAATGCATCTGATTGGTAGCAACTGATAGCATTTTTCGATCAGCGCATGCTTCCCTAAGGAAGTCGAGTAATGCATTTAATCGATAGCAACTGATAACGTTTGCCGATCATAGTAAGCATTCCTATGGAATTCGAGTAATGTGTCTAATTGGTAACTACTAATAGTGTTTGTCGATCGGTGCATGCTTCCTAAGGAAGTTGAGTAATGCATCTAATAGTACCTATTGATAGCGTATGTCGATCGGAGACGCTTCATTAAGTAAGTTAAGTAATTCATCTGATCGGTAGCTACTGATAGTGTTTGCTGATCATAGCACGTTTCCCTAAAGAAGTCGAATAATGTGTCTGATAAGTAACTAAAAGCATTTGCAGATCGAAGCACGCTTCCTTGAGGAAGTCGGGTAATGCGTTCGATCGGTAGCTACTAATAGCGTTTGTCGATCGAAGCATACTTCTCTGTGAAAGTCGAATAATGCATCTAATCAATAACTACTGATAGTATTTGCTGATCAGAGCATGTTTCTTTAAGGAAATAGAGTAATGCGATTGATCAGTAGCTACTGAAAGTTTTTGTCGATCGAAGCATGTTTCCTTGAGGAAGTCTTGTAATGCATCCAATTGGTAGCTACTAAAGCATTTGCTGATCCGAGCTTACTTCCCTAAAGAAGTTGAGTAATGCGTTTGATCATTAGCTACTAATACCATTTACCGATCGGAGCATGCTTCCTTATGGAAGTCGAGTAATGCGTCTAATCGGTAGCTACTGATAACTTTTCCAATCGGAGCATGTTTCCCTAAGGAAGTCGGGTAATGCATGTAATAGGCATCTACTGATACCGTTTACTGATCAGAGCATGCTTCCTTGAGGAATTCAAGTAATCCATATGTAGTATTTGTCGATCTGAACATGCTTCCTTGAGGAGTCATCAATGTATACTTACATGATAAGCAAAAAAATATATGAATGCAACATATGGTTAAGTAACTGTTAAATATTAGAATTTAATATAGACATGTGTTTGTCATTAATCAAATATGATTTAATCAAATTAGCCTTGGGGGCTTAATAGTAATTGATAATGGGCCTAAGGGGCGCATTTATGAAAAAGTCATGATGAACACATATTTGCAAACAAGTAGATAATAGGTGGGTCATATTGGGCATAAATGGAATAAAGTTATAGGCTTAGCCCAAATGTTATTCTAGGCCTGAATGTGGATAGCTTGATTGTGTTCAACCCAAGGTTTCTCATATGATAAGATAGCTTAATAGGCTAAGGTGGCTTATTTACATGAAGGTTTATTTCGAGCCCGAAATAGGCTGAATTGTTATAGGTCGTAGAGCAAGAAAGCCCACATATTTTTTCTGATTATTGATTGCCCGACCCACTTGTCCCAACCAAAGTAATAGGGTAATCTGATGGTCACGAAGAAATTAAAAGACGGGGGCTTATCTCCTTTAATGTCTTCATCGATAGAGAGGGCTGAAGATAAAGCATCAGGCGACAGGGCGGTGGCACTGGTTGTAGGCTGGGCCGATTTGGTGAGCTCGAGAAGAGGGTAACTGATGTAGTGAAGGTGGGAGGCGTGTTCAAAATCATTGAGTCGTATGGAGGATACTCGGCACCCCCAGCTAGTGCAAGCTTATCAGTACTTCGGGTCAATGAAGGCTCGCCCAGGGCATGGCGGTTCGATTTTTGCTTGCCATCGAGTCGCCTATCAGCATGTTCTATATTTTGGCTAAAATCTCTCATCCCTACCTTGGTTTGCTTAAGTGATGGAGATAATGAGTGAAGAAGGAGGAGATGCCTCCAACCGTGCATCATTGGACCAAGGGCCAAGCTATCGAGCTCAGACTTGGACTCGGACAACGTTGTAGTGTTATGCATTTAGTCGTTTGCTAGAGGCGGTGCTAGGTAATGGAGGGCTGATCATCTGTTCGGTGGAGATGACCAGATTACATAGAGACGATGAGTCAAAGTCCTCTGGCGCTGTGGGAGATTGGTATGTCGCCATCGGTCGGTTGGAAATTGGCTCTGCACCTCTTCACCTTTATCAGGTTTGGTAATCTGATCGTTGCTTTTGCTTTTTTTTTTTTTTTTGATTGCTTTGTAGATGAGAAGAAGATGGCGTGAGAATTTTTATAGTTAGAAGGTCATGGTAGGGAGAAAAAAGGGGTTGAGAGTGCCTTTGGTATTTCTGGTGAGGATGCTTCCTGAAGATGCAAGATGATGCGACAGATCGATCGTACCATCTTTTCTTCCTCGGTGAAGGTATCTCCCTATCGCTCGGTATTTGTGGGTCTCGACTGATCTTCCCATTGAAATTAAAGCCATGCCGACTGATGGTGTCCCTACGACCAGTTGTGTCCTACCAATCAATTTGTGAGCTGTTAGGGATAATATGATGGTGGTGGCTCTGCCAGCCAATTGTGATCCTACCGATCAGTTGTGGCCATGCCGAACTTGAATTAAATGTTAGGACGATTTCTTGTGTGGGGGCGAGCTTTCTCATAAGGGGGTAGTGTGAGGAGCAGATCAGATGGTGTTACCGTGGCCCCAATTGATGACAAATAGGTTCAGTTGATCTAGTGTTGATTTGGGCTTCGACATTGATTAGTCCATTAGTGGGTAAGTGTTTGTGTTGCCTACCAATCTGCCTCTTCTTTTGTTTTTGCTTTGTTTTTTTTTTTTTTTTTTTGTTAAAGTTCTTGTTTTGTTGTATGTATGTGATATATATGGACTCATCCACCTTGGGCTGACCCACTTTGTCTTCTTTAAAGAATGAATAGGCACGAAAATAGAAAAGCTCATCTCCCAGGGTGGTCAAGCATATTTGTGATCAGAGCTTGGTATTCTTGGTGATGTGGGTTTTTATGGGAGAGTGATGAGAAGAAGACCGATATAACTAATTTTAGTCGTCTTTCCACCAACAGTGTCAATATTTAGTCCAAAAAATAGACCAATGGGTATGTGAAGACAATACACATCAAAAAACACGAGATACACGTGATTCACTCAAACTGAATTATGTCTACAGTGATATGCACTTCTCATTGGTAATACATAATACATTAGGCATTGAGTTTTAGTGGGAGACTAGAATGTAGCTTTAGGGGAGACTATAATGTAGAGAGAGTTGAGAACTCATAGTTTAGAGAGAGTAGAAGAGGGAGAAAGGCTCCATATTTATAGTAAATCACTTAGATTTAGGTGATGGGCTACATTAGTTGGCTTTGTACATGGGCTTGGTCTTAGTTCGAGGTGGGCCTGGTCTTCCTCCAAGTAATATTCTGCTTTGTGATGAGCTTGACTTGATCCGAGTGTTTAGTCGATATGATATCAACAATTTTTGTAAACAACTAACAAGATTGAAGATCATTTAGTCATTTGTTAATTTATTTTATACATATGAATGATTAAACGACCTCTAACTTTATTGACTTTTTACGGAGATGATCTTTATAGGATGATTTAAAAAATGAACGATTCCAATTATGATATATGTACAAAGACAATTCGATAAATTGAAAAGATAGTATGAAAATATACTAACAAGCGAGATTCAAGTATTTTTCCATTTAGTAATAGTAAATTATGGCTACTTTGGAACACTCAAAACTAATCCAACATCTAGATTTCTGATATCCAAAAATTAATTTGTATTGTAATCTGACTTCTTTAATTTATGGTTTCTCCGTAGGGTTTATACCATATACATTTTTATTATTAATTAGCCGATTTTTTATTTTGTTTTAAGAGGTGGAATTAGGGTGATAGCATGGTTTGTTTGCTTGGTTGAATCCATATTTTATTTCCAAGCGTTGACATTGCAGAATGCAGATCTAAATCTGATATCGTCAAGTTTTGGATGGAGCGGTGATCGTTGCCGGTGACTGCATGGTGATTGGTCAGACCATCGCCATAAGACAACTAGTTAAGAAAGGGGGAGGAAGTAGGCACGTGCATGGCTCGTTCTTTAGCTGAGACTCGTTAGGTGAACATCACGTGCATGTCTCTCTCTCCCTCTACTCCTTCGTGGACTGTCTCAATTCTCAATTCCCTTCCTTTGTCGTTACCTTATCCTCAATACATTTAAGTACCTGCTAAGCTCATTTTTTCTAAATTTAATTATAATTATCTTAATCACTGTACCACATAGTTTTCGAATTATTGAATAGAAATAAAACAAATATCAATAAATTATGTGTTTCTTATTCATTTTAAAAATAATAATCACATTTGGAACCTCTTAGTGGGCTGAAGCCTGAAGGGGTTGTAGCCCTTCCATTCGTATATGATCTCCTAATCGACTAGACCAATAATCGAGCCGTAAAAGATAATAAAGAACCAGCCCACAGTCGCACACAGTTAAAACTCCGCCCAAAATTTTACAGTCAAACATTAGCCCTACATAGTTAAGATTTATGTAGTAATCATTTGTCTTTGTATTCTCTTTTTAAGTATAATTTTTTTTGTAATTTTTTTTATTCTTTATGTCAAGTTTGTATTTATGTATATAGAGATGAATTTGAGGGATAAGGCTCGTTGCGTTTCCCTTGATTAAGTGTATCTTTTTATGTTTATTAATGAACTTCACTCGTACTGTCGATTTTTTTTCTTCTACATATCTAGCATGTAAGTTTAGTTTATTCGAAATCAAGATTTTGGAACCCCCACAACACATATGTAATGAATAAAAACATTATTACTAATACAAAATGACTTATATCATTAGTAAAATAAAATGAATGATAACAAATCAAGACTGGATTGCTATTCCAGAGTTGGACTACGAGGATTTCCAGATATGGACTTGGACGTAGTCGAAGTTGGACTTCACACATGTCAATGGGGATGGACTCTGTAGGTTCTGTCATGTCTACGCATAGTATATGGGATTAGCTAGTTGAATCAGCGAGGCTCGAGGTTTGACTATTGTTGGTTGTTGTGTCTAGAGGATTTCAAATTTATTTTAAACAAAAAATTTAGGGAAATGTGGGTCAGAGGTATTTATATGATGTACATAATATATGTTGGACCCACAGTTTTATATATGGAATTGGTTTATCTAAAATCAAGTTATTATTTTCTATGCATACATGTTTTTATAAACTCGAAGGAAACAAAGATTATTTCGGAAATGTGCACACACACACACGCGCACACACACACACACACACACACACACACACACACACACACACACACACACACACACAAGCAGAGAAATGAACATGAACCATCATGAAAATACGCCCATTCCATCCTCACCAACATGCACGCACACACGCACACACATACACAAACCCACACACATACACATCTCTCTCTCTCTCTCTCTCTCTCTCTCTCTCTCTAAATATATATATATATATATATATATATATATATATCTCCCTCCCTCCCAAGCCTCTCCCTTCCATGGCCGGAAAGACTCAACATAGAACCAAACATGTTAGAAAGGGTATTATGTGAGTAAGATTGTCTTGGTTTACATAAACGGCTGGGTAGCTCAAGACATCACGTTCACTGGTTAACTAGTAAATCCGATCTTATTTTACTACGGAAGGTTCGAGGCCAAAAGCTACCTATCCCGATGTGGTACCTTTTCGACTAAACTCTCTCAAGCGTCTGCATTATTGTACATTTGCATTATCAACCTAATTTCCATTCATGTGGGGCATTGTTAGAAAATTAAATATTTATATTTAAATTCTCATGATGTGAATGGAAATTTAAAAAGAAAACGACTACATACAATTCCTCTTATTAAAAGGGTGTGTCTTTTATTAAAAGATGGATATTTTTATTAAGAGATATATCTCTTATAAAGAGATGTGTTTCTTATTAAAAGATGTATAATTTCTTTAATAGATGTATTTCTTATTAAGAGATGTGTCTCTTATGAAGAGATGTAATACATCTATAAATAGAGTTGCCCACAATTCATTTCATTCATTCAAAAAAACAAATATTCAATCATTCAATACATTTGTGGAGATTGAATATTAGGTCTAGAAAAATATATAGTTTTAGAATATTTCAAGAGAGAGTTTAAACACGGTTTGAGTTTGCTATTCTTGTGGATTGAAGTGCTGCTTCTATAAGAAGCCGATCGTTGTATCCTGGGAGACGTTTGCCAAGTAAAATCCTTGAGCACCGATGAGGAGGCAATTTCGTTTTAAGGAAATAGAACCAAGTTCTAGACTCGATCACTTGTAAAGTGTCTCTAACTTTGATTTCCTGTGTATTTCATTTTGAATATAAAGTTTGGTTTTATTTTCATTTTCATGTGAATATAGCAATTATCAATATTTTTACCAACAATCTTAAGACGAAATCGTGTTGTTTTATTTGGTAATTGCTATATTTGATTTTGAGAATATTTAAATTCCTTTTGGTCCTTAGTTTTATTTTATTTATATTGAATTGTGTGTTTTCCTCTTTACTGAAGGAAAACTGATGGCTAGTAATACTAGTGATGATGTTACTAGTAATGATGGTACTAGTAATGACAAGGGAAATCGTGTGGCTCATGCCCTACCTGTGGTGATCCCTACTTCCTCTTCTCACAGAGAGAAATCAGAAAAGTTCAATGGAAAGGAATTTAAGAGGTGGCAACAAAAGATGTTGTTCTATTTGACTACTCTTAATTTGGCAAAGTTCTTGAAGGAAGATACTCCTATAACTGGTTCTACTACAGAAGCAGTGGCTGCTGCAGATGCATGACATCATTCAGACTTCCTATGCAAGAACTATATCCTCAATGGATTGGATAATTCTCTATACAATGTATATAGTCCAATCAAAACTGCCAAGGCCATGTTGGAGTAGCTTGATAAGAAATACAAGACTGAAAATGATGGCATGAAGAAATTCGTGATCGGTCGATTTCTTGACTACAAGATGGTAGACTCTAAGATGGTTATCAACCAAGTCCAAGAACTCCAACTTATTCTCCATGAGATTGAGGCGGAGAACATGGTTCTAAGTGAGACTTTCCAAGTGGCTGCTGTAATTGAAAAATTGCCATTTTCTTGGAAAAATTTCAAAAATCATCTCAAGCATAAGCGCGAAGAGATGGGACTTGAGGATTTGATCGTGAGGCTGAGAATTGAAGAAGACAATTGTGGTTCTGAAAAGAAACCCACTGGAAATTCCATGGTGGCTAAGGCACACGGTGTGGAAGATAGGCCAAAGAACAAGAAAAAATAGGAAGCCCGGCGAAAGCTCTACTCAATGGAACTCAAAGGAAATTGGGGAGTTCAAAGGCAAGTACTTTAAGTGTAATAAGCCTGGTCATAGGGCAGCAAACTGTCGATCTAAAAAGATTAAGGGTAATTCCACAGAAGTTCACATAACCGAGGAAGATGTTCACTACCTATCATGAAGTTACCCAAGGGGAGCAACTATTTATGGGAAATTTGTCTGCTTCCAAGGTTGAAGGTTAAGGAAATGTGATCCTCAAGATGACTTTTAGGAAGGAGCTAACTTTGAATGAAGTGCTATATGTGCCTGACATCCGGAAGAACCTGGTTTCTAGATCTATGTTAAGCAAGAATGGATTCAGATTGGTCTTTGAGGCTGATAAATTTGTACTTACTAAGAGTGAGATGTATGTGGGGAAAGGGTACTTGAATAATGGTCTTTTCAAGATGAATGTAATGATTGTTGTACCTTCTAGTAATAATAATAACACAGTTCGTTCTACTTATATTATTGAGTCCCCAAATGTTTGGCATGGTAGATTAGGACATGTTAATTATGATACTATGCGTCGATTAGTTAACATGGATTTACTACCTAAATTTAATATTGATGCAAATCACAAGTGTGAAACTTGTGTTGAAGCCAAACAAACTAAAACATCTTTGCATTCTATAGAAAGGAGTACAGAACCTCTAGAATTAATTCACAGTGATTTATGTGATATAAAGTATGTGCAAACTAGAGGTGGTAAAAGTATTTCATTACTTTTATCGATGACTGCACAAGATATTGCCATGTTTATTTGCTTAGAAGGAAAGATGAAGTCTTAGTAATGTTTCAACATTATAAGAATGAAGTTGAGAATCAACTTAGCAGAAAGATTAAGGTTTTAAGAAGCGATAGGGGAGGTGAATATGTTACACTCTTTGAAGAGTTTTGTGCTCAACATGAGATTATTCACCAAACCACTACTTCTTATTCACCTCAACAAAATTGTATTGTTGAATGCAAAAACCGAACATGGAAAGAAATGATAAATGCTATGTTGATAAGTTCTGGAGCTACCCAGAATTTGTGGGGAGAAGCTTTGCTTTCTGCAAATTATATTATCAATAAATTACTTCATAAGAAGTTAGAAAAGACGCCTTATGACTTATGGAAAGGTCGAAGACCTTCTCACAAATATCTCAAAGTTTGGGGGTGTCTTGCTAAGGTAGCGGTGCCAGATCCTAAAAGGGTTAAAATAGGACCAAAAACCATTGATTGTGTATTCATTGGTTATGCTTCTAATAGTAGTGCATATCGATTCCTTGTACATAAGTCAGATAACAGTGAAGTACATGTGAATACAATTATTGAATCAAAGAATGCAACATTTTTTGAGAATGTGTTTCCTTGGAAAGATGCACACAAACAAAATTCTCATAAAAGAACTTATGATAGTAGTAATCTTGACAATCATCAAGATCATTCAGATCAAGGATTTGAAGGACTTGAAAATGAGGCTGAACCTAGACGAAGTAAAAGGGTGAAAAAGTCTTAATTCGTTTGGTCCCGATTTTCTAACATATTTTGACACGACCTATCCCAATCCCCCGGGATTACCATGAAATGTGTCATGCTCCCGTCTGACAAGAGGTGTCAGACAAGGGATAACCTGATGCCACTGCCCAAAGTGGGCTTCCAGAGTGCGCAAGGATCGATGGAGGAGGTGTGCGATGTTCCAGTCTCTGCTGCAGTCGCATCCAGAAATCAACCTGAAGGGCATTAAAAACAAAAGCTGTGAGTGGACGAAAATAAATAAGGTCATTTAACACAATTATAAGACATTTATGCCCTCCATAAAAACGTATGCATGCCACGAAAACCAATAGTCCAAAACATTTGCTCAACAAGGCATTAGGGCCTTAGCCCAAAACCGTAAACCATAAATCCAACCGAAAAACCATTTCATAGATTCGTTAATCCATATTTACCACATTTCCATAACCGGCATCCCAGATGCCTAGCGTCTCAGACGCTTGACGTCCCAGACGTCACATTTCACGGTATAACCATAAGCTACGCGTGCTACCCGGGGTCTCAATCCCGAGTCCAATCCCCGAACCCAGTCCGGGTACAGCATCCCAGATGCCTAGTGTCCAGACGCTTGACGTTCCAGACGCCCAAACATAGCAATCCTACTTCTGAGTCACTATACGGTCCGGTAGCTCCCGCACAATGACCCTTCGCAGACAATACACCGTGATTTCCCCAGTGTCCCAGACACCTAGAGGAGACCTTCACATTTTCTCGTATCAAGATGGTATATGGAAAACAGTTTTATCAAATCATTTCACAACATATCAATGGGCCCTGCCCCAAATTTCCATAAAACATCACAATTCCATTTAGGGTCTTCGACCCGAAATCACGTTTATGAAACCAACTGGGCCTCATGCCCGATTCTGTAAATCACTGGGCCCACGAACCAAATTCATAAATCAATTGGGCCTCTGGCCCGATAATATAACTCAAATGGATCTCAGCCCGATTTCGTAAATAACTGGGCCCCTGGCCCGATTTCATAAAGCAATTGGGCTCCTAGCCCGATTACGTAACCCAATTGGACTCCAAGTCCGAGGTTTCCAAAACAATTGGGCCTCATGCCCGAGTTTCTCTTTCCAATTTCAAAACCATTTCATGAAATCATATCCAAGGTCTTAAGTATGAAAAATCAGTGTAAACCGGAAAAACCTTGATTTACGTGTTTGCACGTAAATCGCCTCGAAATACGTGAAACCGTAAAATTTGGCCAATATCCAAATCACATAATACAATCACAATCATAATACATATAAAACATTTAGGCATGCATAGAATTTATAAAACCAAAGTCCACTCACAGACCGTTAAACCGTGCGCCTCAACAAGCGTGCCATTGGCCTTCCCGGCCACACCACTATCACCGGGACTCCCAATCCTGTCCAAATCACATTAGAGGGTTACTAACCTCTTCATTAACATCCTATTCAAGTCCCGTACAATATTGGAACGGGGTCCGATTGACACGAAACCAACGCTAAAATGTTCGTTACATTGAATAGGACAGAAGTCATGTTGACCACACCTCGAGATTCTTGCCCACGCGCCGTCACGGGCCGCCCTGAGTGGCTGCGCGTGAAAGCCACGCGCCTGCTACAGTGACTGCTACATTCATCTTCCTCTCCCGTTTCTCTGCAATACGGGTCTGCAACCCGTGAGTTCAACCCGATCATATAGCCATCAATTCCAACTCAATTTTATATGTTTTTTATCCTAAGACATTCCTTAATTATCCAATTAGAGTTCTGTGTCCATAATTAACTCTAACCATCCCTTAATCGTGCCATCAACCCGTGATCACCCAAACGGGTCAATCACCGAAACTTTACAATTCCCCAACCATTATCAAATTAACTTTCCAGTAAGCTCATTAGGATTAATACGAACTAATTCGCATGATTAATTGGACATGAAGTTACCTCAAACGCCCCGACTCAAGCTTGGGTTTTTTCCGGCCATCCACTAGTCCGTCCACGGCTCCAAGAGCTTCAAAACTTAACCCAATTGATCTGGATCGACTAATAAAGGTTCCAGAAAACTATTTCGGACCTCAAATAGGCTTGGGCTGGCCTAAAAACCGAAATTCGAATTTGAACCCATCAAAAACCAGTTTCGGGTTTTTGAACACTCCCTCACCATTTCCACTCCTTTTCTTCCTTTCTCAATCTCAGAACACTTCACTCAGTCCCTTAAAAATTTTCCCCATCACAAATCCGCTCAATTGGGCCCTGGAAAGGCTGATCTCATGTGGGAAGCACTCTGCTTTTCTTCCCGTTTCAGAAACATCACAGCACCCACTCAGTTCTCAATGTTAAACAATTTCCTCCCCCATGTTCCTAACAATACTAAAAAATTCGTGGACAGATTGTACAAGTCGTCCACTCAGTTCAATCATGGCTCCAACTCACGGATGTTCAAAATCAACAGCCCAAATTACCAATTTGCCCTCGTTTGGCAAATTACCGAAAATGCCCCTCACGCATCCAGATCCGTAACTTGGTCATTCGAATTCTGATTGACGTGTGCCGCCTGTCTACGGACTCAGGGCATCGAGACCTTCCTAACGGTCCTTGGTCCTCGGCCATCGGACCTCCCGATCAAAAAGTCAACATTTTCCCTTATTTCGTCCAAATTACGAAAATGCCATTGGGCTTCCGAACGTCATAACTTTCACCACGAACATCGGAATCGAATGTGCCACCTGTCTATGCACTCGTGACGTCCCAAACTACGTCACGGTCATTGGTCAAAGTCCATTTAACCGTCCGAATTAAAAGTCAACGTTTTACCCACGACTAGGCTCAAAACGGTCATTTTGCACAATTCGTCCGATTCCACTCAACTAATCCCAGATTAGTCATTCTAAATCATAATTAAACAATATTAAATCCCGATTCTCGGGACGGGTCGTTACAACCTTCCCTCCTTAATGAATTTCATCCTCGAAATTCCAACTTTTCTTATTCCACATCCACCTCGTGGAAAAACAATTTGGTCTCACAACACGTGTACACTAGTACACCTACCAACTGGGACAACACCAGCCTCGTCTGCACCCAGACATCCCATCACAGTCTTACGTCGTAACAACAACACTCGACCACCTCGAGTGAATATAATCACCTGATCTGCGTTAAGATCGCTTAACAATTAAGCTGACTCCTTCAGCTAGACGGTTCCTTTCCATTGCTAATACATCCTTACATCTGCTCCCACTGGGAGTCACCAAATCCCACTGGTCAGTCCACGCTGACATTACCGGCCAAACTGTTACCACTAAGCTTTACCACCCTAGTAAAGCTCCAACTATCAGTTAATCAGTGACAACACCCCATACTGCCACTCGCTCAAAGTAGCGTAAGATCAACCACATGACCTCATCTCGCAGGGCAAGCCCAATCCTGCGACATATATTAATCTCAATGTCCATAACCGCCGACTCCGTCAGCGAACCATGACGCTGGAAAATCACGGCGTGATAGCATCACGCAAGGCTAGTCGTAGTTACACTGACCACCAATTCACTCATCCCGAGTGTACGTATACCATCAACTTACTCAATCAAGTGGTGTAACTGGAACACATTGAATGCCAGCCCAGCAGTGATCACACATCTCAAAACTAGGGTTCCACTAGCCATCCGTGGCCAAGAGCACCTGCTCACACCACTGAACCTGACAACATCACTCTGCTCAGCACACAGTATCCAATGTCCAGTCCACAATCGCAACCAAATAAATGATATCGGAACCAAGCCGATTACCAACACGTTTAATCACACACCACTGGTACATCCCATGTACCGTCACTAGGCACCACCCAGCATATCCAGTATCGATCCTCGTACAACGTACCCTGTACGTACATCTATTCATCAATTCGCCTACAACCACCTAGGTCGTGGCCAAACACGTTCTAATTACTCTAGAGTCCATCTGTCAGATTCTGCACTAGACAGATCAAAACTCCGACCCAATATCCATTTCCAAATTCGAATCCGAAATCATTATTCCGTAAGCTAGCATTGGAATAATCATTCCGCACCCAAATCCAGTGACCCACTTTCGAGCTTCAAAATCGAATCCTGAATCGTCATCCAGAAATTCGATTCCAAATCCCAAAAGCTCGTTTACGTCTACCGAGATGTACCAAAACCGATCCTATCGGTTACTTGCTCAGAACACTCGATTGACTTCATAGGGAAGCCAATCCCAATATCCACACGTCCAAGGTTGACAAAAAAACTGACCACTTCGGAAACCTACTCAACCGAGTAACAAGCCATATGTGCTCCACTTCGAAAAGAAGCTCTGTCCCGTCATTTACAACTCACATACCGAGGTAAGAGTGATAAACTCTCATCCCATCTGGATCATCAAGATCACGACCCAGATCCATCACTACGTCATCCGACAAGTAACATCACGATCCTAGATCGTCACCATGCCCAAAGTCCACAACATCACAATTCAGATCCACCTAGGATCCACACATGTTCACGTAGCTAACAATCCATCCAAAAACTGATCGTAGGGTCCTTCACCCTCTTGAGTCCTTTGTCAAATTTCCATAGGTGGAATGGTGACCTCGATTTTCACCACCAAATCCAGAATTATACACTACTCTTTGTGTCCAATGACCCAAGGTCAATCATGGGTCCACCCACCAATACATGCTCAACGTACTGGTAACAACAATCATCATCTGCCACGGCAGGAAACAAGAAGTCAACCCCAATGACTTCAGGATACCTATCACCAATGCGGGAACAAGCACTCCTCTCGTCTCCCAATCACAACTCTCCCCGAATCGGGAATTCCGACCATGTTGGAAACAAACATGCTCCCAATGAGATGTCAAGTCCAACCAATGGACTGCCTACATCCTCACCTTTACAGGTTCAACACCCGGTTTTCCAAGTTATCCACCATTACAAAATTCCTCCTCAACACCCCCAATGATTTTCCTCGACTTTTCCAATTTCAATAATTTCCTTGTACTTTCTAGGGATATTAGAGATAAACAATCTTACCAATCTCGGAGTTGACAACAACTCCCCAAATCCACTAATTCTCATGACATAGGAGACGTCATCCCAAGATTGCTCAAGTCTCAATCATATCTTTTTATCCATTCATCACTTGTCATCTCATAACTGTTGGGACTTATCCCAACACGTCACAACCTCCACTGGATCCCATCCAGTCCATGATTTAGTCATTACCAACCCTCAAATACCGAACATATGTCCAGCATGACGGAGTCACACCCCAGCTCGTGGCTCATCGTCATTGTAACACCCTGGAAATTCGAGGATTTTAATATTGTAATTTAATATTTGAATTGACGTTTTTACCCTTGTGAATGGTATGGCCAAATTGTGGACTTTTTGATTGGTGGGTCAAATGGACTTTGACCAGCGACGGTGACGTAGTTCGGGACGTCACGAGTCCATAGACATGTGGCACGTCCAATTCGGACGATCTGGGTAAAAGTTATGACTATCGGAAGTTCAGGGGCATTACCGTAAGTTGGACTTCACGGACGAAAATGTTGAATTTTCTTTTGGCAACTAATTTTCACATGACTCAAGGACCGTTAGGTAGGTCTTGATATCCTGAGTCCGTAGACAGGCGGCACGCCGAATCGGACTTCGTATGGCTGAGTTACGGGTCTAGGAAGTGAGGGGCAGTTTAGTAATTATTTGAACCAGGGGCATTTTGGTCATTTCGCCCTGGTTACTGTAGCAAACCGCGGGGGACATGGGCGGCACCACCATGTGCGGTGGTTTAGTGCACAATTGATTATGCTAATATGTGCTGGAAAGTCTGGGCTGTCTTTTGCTTTTGAACGTGGCCTGAACCGTCCAGCCTGCACGGTCGAATTGAATATTGTGATTCGAAGCTTTTCGGGGAACAATTTTCAGTGGACAAATTGGACTTCCACGAGCCTCTGGGACAGTTGAGGTTATTTAAAACTGATTAGAACATGTGTGAGCATCACTCTGCCATTAAGAAAACTGAGAATTTATGAAGAAAACCAAAGAAACCATTTCGGGCAAAATTGGAGGGAAAATCGGGTTTTGATTTCTGGTGACTGTTGGACCAAACCAAGGCCTGGTTTAGTCTTCTGGGAGTGTTTGGAACTCAACCACATCGAAATCGAAGGCCATCAGCCACGGGTGAGCTGGGACGGTGACTGCTGTTTTCAGGGAAATCGCAGAGCTTGGGACGACAACCTTCAGGTACTTTCAGACACAATTGATTGTTCATTTTGGTTCGTTTTGATCCTATTATGCTTCCTGTGAAGTTAATTGGACAATGGGTTTGAAACCAGGGAGTTCTGGTGATTGACCCGTTTGGTTGATCACGAGTCGAGGGTCCATTTAAGGGACCAGTGAGGTTAATTGTTGACTCAGAACCTAAATTGGATAGTTAATGAACATGTTAGGATCAAATTGGATTGAAATCGAGTAAGAATTGATGGGTATTCAACCGGGTCAAGCCGCGGGTGGCAGGCCCGTATTACAGACAAACGGGTGAAGGTGGTAACACTGTAGCTATAGTGTCAGGCGCGTGACTTTCACGCGCAGCCACTTTGGGCGGCGCGTGAGGACGCGTTGGACCTTATCTCCGATCACGATCAACATGACTTTTGTTCCTCTCATCATTCTGAACATTTTTGGTGAATTAACCATGTTGATCTGAGATAGTTTTGATGGGTCAGTTTAGGGTCGGTTGCCTCAGGAAACGTGTTGGACGGCTTCCCCGAGCCGGTTTCTATTTCGGACTTTGTGGTTAAATGTTTAAGACTTGTAGTGACCCTTACATGTGATTTGGACTGACAGGAATTGTACGATAATCCCGGTACAAGTTCGTACGCGCAGGTTCATCGCGAGATCGTACTGTGAGTGGGCCCGATTTCATTAAACCCTTTGCATGCTTAAATGTTTTCTGATTTACTTATATGTTCACATGCTGGAATCAAGATATGGTTTTGATGATATTGAAATTTCGGTTATGGCACATTTCACGGTATTTGGGCATGAGACCCGTCTGATGAAACGTAACGATCGGTTCAGGTTTTACCTATGTATACTCATATGTTTTGCATGTGGATATCAATAAAATGTATTTGGTACTGCACTGTATAGATCCTTCCATATGATACTGTCTCCTCCGGATGAGGTACCCCGGAGTGGTCACTAACGTCTAAAACGTCTAGCGTCTATGACGCTAAAGCATCGGGGATGCTATAACCGAACAGGGTTCGGGGATTGAACTTGGAATTGAGACCCGAGTGGCACGCGTAGCCTTGTGATTGTGACCTTATTGGACGTCAGGGACGTCAGACATTAGGGATGTCGGGATTGGAGTGTATAGTGCAGTGGCTAAAATTATGTTTACGGTTTTACTATATGCCTTATGGTTTATATTATATGATTGATGGTTTAAAATTCGGCTGCATGCATGTTTTGGAAAACGGAGGGGTAAATTATATGTTTTACTTACTAAACGATTTTATAAACTTGAGTTTCGGCCTACTCACCCTTAATGTTTTGGTAACCCCTCCAGGTCGTGCTAATGAGGTAGAGGATGAACCTGAGGCTGAGGCATAGATCCACTTCTGCGTACCTGAACCCCTGTTGGGTGGTGCACCCGCAGGTTTATGTTAGAGTCGTGCTCGCAACTTGTCGTTTGGATTTCATCCCTTGTCTGACATCTGTTTAATTCGGATTTGATGTATAACTTTAATTTGGTTATTTATGCATTTGATGTTTTTGAGGCTAAAATTGGTATGGATTATTGGGTGTCAGACGGGAGCAGGGCACGTCCCCGTGTGGTCCCTGTGGGATCAGGGCGGGTCCTGTCAGTCATCACAATCACTGACACCAGCACCAGCGCTAGTATCACCGACCCTTGCCTCAACACACATGCATCCATACATCCACACTAGCACACGAACGTCCACCCTAGCACACTGTGTGCAAAGTTGATACCCTGGATCTCCGTTCATACCGAACGACGATCCCGTATCACCACTCATACCCCACGACTATGGGTACCTCCAATTGACCATCCACACATCAGGATAATGGGCGTTCCCTGAACGTTCCCTGGTCCTCAAGTGTTAAAACCACACTAAATACCCTCGATAACCAGTCATCTCGACACAACTGTCGACCAACAGTCATCACTGTCAAGATTCGTATCCACACCTCACACTATTATTCGATCCAACAGGGAATTCCACATCTTATCCCACAACCGTATCCGTGGATCGAATCCCATAATCCTGACTAGACTCACTAGAGTCATCTACATGGTCATCCACGACCTCAGCCGCTCGTCGCAGCACAAGTTCCCATTCAAAGTTCACTTTTCCTGTCCATCAATTATAAATTAGGGTTCCAAAATCACACCCTAGGGTTCCACCGAACCCAACTGCCTTCTGCAGTAAAATCCACAACCTGACCAACCCTGCGGTCCTGACATTGTATAGACGTCAAATCCACTCCTGCCTTCAACTCAACGTAGGTTCCACCACGAAGGTCATCGGCTAAATCCGATTCACTAACATCTCTCACCCTAGCAATCACCACAAGGGTTCACCTTTTTAGACTATGACACAACATGGTTCCTCAAACCTAGCTGCACCTAGTAGCACAACCATCGAATATCGCATGACCGAACCGACGGTCCCACATTACAAGTTAATCACAAACAACCCCACTTGGGTCGAATCACGTTAACGCACGACGTATCGGGCCAAACACACTTTATCCACAAATCAAACCCAAAACTATCTATTAGGTTGACAACAGAACTGCAGCCCAAAGAGACATCACACCCTCGACCTTCGCGCACAAAAGAGCAAACCTGCTCTGATACCACTTGACACGACCCATCCCAATCCCCTAGGATTACCATGGAATGTGTCATGCTCCCGTTTGACAAGAGGTGTCAGACAAGGGATAACCTGATGCCACTGTCCAAAGTGGGCTTCCAGAGTGCGCAAGGATCGATGGAGGAGGTGTGCGATGTTCCAGTCTCTGCTGCAATCGCATCCAGAAATCAACCTGAAGGGCATTAAAAACAAAAGCTGTGAGTGGACGAAAATAAATAAGTTCATTTAACACAGTTATAAGAGATTTATGCCCTCCATAAAAACGTATGCATGCCACGAAAACCAATAGTCCAAAACATTTGCTCAACAAGGCATTAAGGCCTTAGCCCAAAACCGTAAACCATAAATCCAACCGAAAAACCATTTCATAGATTCGTTAATCCATATTTACCACATTTCCATAACCGGCATCCCAGATGCCTAGCGTCCCAGACTCTAAACGTCCTAGACGTCACATTTCACGGTATAACCATAAGCTACGCGTGCTACCCGGGGTCTCAATCCCGAGTCCAATCCCCGAACCCAGTCCGGGTACAGCATCCCAGATAACTAGTGTCCAGACGCTTGACATCCTAGACACCCAATCATAGCAATCCTACTCCTGAGTCACTATATGGTCCGGTAGCTCCGCACAATGACCCTTCGCAGGCAATGCACCGTGATTTCCCCAGTGTCCGAGACACCTAGAGGAGACCTTCACATTTTCTCGTATCAAGATGGTATATGGAAAACAGTTTTATCAAATCATTTCACAACATATCAATGGGCCCTGCCCCAAATTTCCATAAAACATCACAATTCCATTTAGGGTCCCCGACCCGAAATCACGTTTATGAAACCAACTGGGCCTCATGCCCGATTCTGTAAATCACTGGGCCCACGGCCCAAATTCATAAATCAATTGGGCCCCTGACCCGATAATATAACTCAAATGGATCTCAGCCCGATTTCGTAAATAACTGGGCCCCTGGCCCGATTTCATAAAGCAATTGGGCTCTTGGCCCGATTACGTAACCCAATTGGACTCCAAGTTCGAGGTTTCCAAAACAATTAGGCCTCATGGCCGAGTTTCTCTTTCCAATTTCAAAACCATTTCATGAAATCATATCCAAGGTCTTAAGTATGAAAAATCAGTGTAAAACTGGAAAAACCTCGATTTACGTGCTTGCACGTAAATCGCCTCGAAATACGTGAAACCGTAAAATTTGGCCAATATCCAAATCACATCATACAATCACAATCATAATCCATATAAAACATTTAGGCATGCATAGAATTTATAAAACCAAAGTCCACTCACAGACCGTTTAACCGTGCGCCTCGATATGCCTGCCATAGACCTTCCCGGCCACACCACTATCACCGGGACTCCCAATCCTGTCCAAATCACATTAGAGGGTTACTAACCTCTTCATTAACATCCTATTCAAGTTTCGTAATTTTCCCAAATTTTTAACTATTTTTAAACTGGATTTAAAACCTTCGGACATCCCGAACAATATCGGAACGGGGTCCGATTGACACGAAACCAACGCTAAAATGTTCGTTACATTAAATAGGACAGAAGTCATGTTGACCTCACCTCGAGGGTTTCTTTCAAGCGCAGTGGAGCGTTCAACCACTCCTTGATTAGGATGTCTGAAGGCTTCCCGCCATTCATATCTCTAAATGGAGAAAGTAGCCGACTCATGTCCCTGGACTCTGGAGGAATTTTAAGGGCCATGTCAATCTTTTTGAGATCAGGCTGACCTCCAAACCCGTTGTACAACTCATCAAACATGCGGAAGTGCGAGGCCATCCTTAAGTCTGGAGAGGCATGACTATCGTCAAGCTCCACGAGAACGTCGCTTGGAAAGGCAATTTGATTGCGAGCCTTCCACTCCATGAAGTCTTGAGGCTTCTCAAACTCCATATCTTTCCCTCGGAATGGACTTAGGCCACGAAAACCGCTACGCTCCCACAAAGAAAGTTTTTTGGGCCTCTAGGCACCTTGACGCATAGCGAGCATATTTGTGGTACTAGCAAGAGTCACAGTGAATGTGATCCAGCCTACCGATGCTCACTAGTCACGTCCGCAAGTGCACTCAGTCACCGCCAAGTCCCCGTCGACTGTTCAGCCAAACTCCGCCCACCACGTGGTACTGGTTGTACACCCGCTCCAACAAAGCTTCTAAACACCTTCGACGGACTCTTGACGGGTAGCAAGCATTTTGTGGTACTAGCAAGAGTCACATTGAATATGAGACAGCCTACCAATGCTCGCACACACCGTCCAAACCGCTCGCTTTCTAAGCTGCACGCGTTTCCTTAATTTCTGACGCTTTCCAGGAATCTCAAATCCTGTCCAAAAACATCATGAAAGGTCAATAATGACTCTATGAGTATCATATCAAATTCCCACAATTTTTCGGGAATTAAATATTAATTTAAAACATAACCTAAACCTTCGGTGAACAATGATTTGCTACAGTGCGCGGTGGACAGTGATTTGCTACAGTGCGCAGTGGACAGTGTTTTACTACAGTGCGAGGTGAACAGTATCGTCCCTACAACCCGTTTCTCTGTTAAACGGGTCGTGTACCCGCGATCAGACCCGGAAAAATCTCCATTAATTCGACCTTGATTTCTTCCGTTCTTTAAACTGTTTTCATCTAAACCATCTTAATTTAGGTTCTGTACATTTAATTACTTAAATTACAACCAAAATCCAACAATCCCACGATGAACTTTCAAACGGGTTTCGTGATCGGGTTCACCCAATTCGTCCCTGTTTTCCAAATTAATTCACACAGAAAGCATCCTGAGAGTAAAATAAACGGTTTTACATAATCAATTTCGTAGTTACTTACCTCCAACTACAAGAACCCAAGCTCGATTTTGGGAAGGGAATGAAGCTTCTGTTCTTGCTCAGTACAACCTCAATCCTCTTTGTCTTTGATGTGGATCGGTTCGAAATGATCCCAGGAGACTTAATCAAGTCTCAATTTGGATCCTCACAGCTCGCAAATTCGATTTCGAATTTCCCCCCAAAATTCCAAAATTTTCGATTCTGGTTCTCACTTCTCACCCTCTGTCCCCGTGTTTTCCCTCACCTAAAATTAGACTCTTCAAACACTCAATTACTCACTCTCATGAACAATTTCACCCTTTGTTGTTCACGGATTGAAAGTGAAGGAAGATGAAGATTAATGGTGTTTAAATAGGATTATAGATGGATTAAAAAATGATTAAAACATGATGATGATGTTTTCCATGAAACATGGATTAAAACATGATTAAAACATGATGATGATGATGTTTTCCATGAAACATGGAGCACATTTTAAGGGTCCTTAAATCAAGGGATGGGTGACACTTGTCACTCATCCAAGTGTTCACAATCAATGGTCACTATTCACAATTTAATATTATTTTAATCGAAATCCCAGTTTGTTCGGTTAATCATTTTCGTCCCCGTGACCATAACTTCGTCGACGAATCTCCGATTTCGGCATGCCGCCTGTCTATGGATTCGTATCGACTCGACCTACGTAACGGTCCTTGGCCCTCGTCCTTTGAACCTCCCGAGTCAAAAGTCAACATTTCGCCCTTACCTTTCAAATTTACCAAAATACCCCTCGACTTCCGAACGTCGTAACTTCTTCCTCGAATGTCGGAATCGAACGTGCCACCTGCCTATGAACTCGTGAAGTCCCAAACTACGTCATAGCTATCAGTCAAAGTCCATTTGACCGTCCGAACTAAAAGTCAATATTTCTCCCACGCCTAGGGGCAAAATGATCATTTTGCACATTTCGTCCGATTCGCTCCACTAATCCCAGATTAGTCATTCTAAATCATAATTAATTAATATTTCATCCCGATACTCGGGACGGGTCGTTACACCCCGCCTTCGCAGACCCATAACTTTCGCATCCGACCTCCGATTGATGCATGCCGCCTGTCTGCGGATTCAGCGCCTCGGGACCTACACAACAGTAACCAGTAAACCCGGTAAAACAAGATTCCAAACAATGTACATCCCTTCGGATTCCCTGAATTCCGAATCGATGTGGGGGTATTTGTGGAACCCAAAATCATCCGAAAATTATGGAGCTGCCACGTGGCCCGTAATTCCCAAAAATGACTAAATTGCCCCTGACAATAACGCTGATCATTTGAAAACACCTGCATATTAAATAATCTATTTACCAGTTAAATACGTTATTTAATGGGGTTAAAATCTCCGTAAATCAATATTCTCCCCGAGAATTAATTGTCGTTATTCTTAATAATGGATAATTAATATTGATATTAAAATACTAATTGTCATTACTATCATGATGAATCATCATTACAATTATTAAATAGTATATTTAATTAATAATATATTTTTTATTAATTAAATATTCAACCGACCAATCAGAACGCTCCAAGGCTCCCAAGATTTTCCTATAAATAGCAAGGTACATTTCATTTCCAAGGTACGTTGATTCTTCGTTTCGAAGTATATCCTTTTCCTCTCTCAAAACTAACTTAAGCATCGGAGTGTTCTTAGTCGAACAACCCTCCGGGTAAATCGATCGAAACAACGATAGCTAATTGTTTGCTGTTTGCAGGAATTGTGAGGACTTTTCGCGACGAGTTCAATCTTTTATTCAATACATCCTCTTCCATGTCTTCTCTTATTCATCTCTCTCTATTTTCTCATCCCTTTTTGTAGAAACATGCACGATATTTATATTCTATTTTATACTAAATGTAACGACCCATGATAGTTTATATTCCATTTTATACTAATTAATAACGATTTATATTTTCAAGTTGTGAATTTTTCGTAATTTAATTTAGAAAAGATCGATGGTATCCTCAAGTTTAGAGGATTTCGATACTTACATTTTGTTTGGATGTATTTTTAGATGTCTTTCTTGAACTATCGCCTAGGTCTTGAATTCACGGGTTCGTAAACAGACATCATGTTGAAATTGGAGCCGATTTGAGAAGTTGTGGGCCTAGAAAATGTGAGGGTATTTCAAGAATTAGTTTAAACCTTCAAATGTTGTCAACCAAAATAGAACTTCTTACAAATTTCAAAGAAAAATTCAAGTGAAGTCCCGTCACTAATTTAAAGTGCAACAAGGAGAATTTAAATTTAAAAATATATAAGATAAGATATTCACATTCATTAATATCGCAATATCCAATTAAATAATATAGTATCATATATTATAATATTTTACATAAATATTTATTAATAATGTATCTTGTTATTTATTATTACCGATGGGATCAATATTTCTCTCAATTTCGCGGAGACGGCCATCTTGATCATGTATAGCAAAAGAAGACATTTCGCTCGGCTCTCATACGTTGTATTTTGTGCGGTTATTATAAGAGACACGATGCATGATTCCTAAAAGTTCCTAACTCTATTCATTTCTCTTAACTCCACATTTATGGTCCCCTCCGCATTTAAAAATTAAGTACAAATATTATTTCCGAACTTGGAGGAAAAGAGATGTCTAATAGAGATGAGTTTGAGTACTTACGTTATAATCCAAATACATAATTGTTGACAACCATATGAATTACTGTTAATTTACGATACTCAATATTTTATATTTTATATTTCTTTTTTTATGTAAGTATAAGTATACAATATATAATATATTTTTTTTTGTCAAAACAATATATAATATATTTTTTTGTCAAAACAATATATAATAATTAGCTTATGTTTATATAATTATCATAAAATAATAAATATATTTAAATCATTTTATCGGCTTGCATAAATCTCTTACTTTCTTTTGTAATTTTGTGCTAAATTTTTTATATATTTTTAGAAGAAAAAAAAAATTATTTTATATATGATACTCCAATATTCATATTTTTTATTTTTCTTTGGCTTTTCGCCTATTTTGTTAATTTTTTTAATTTTCTTTTTTTAACTGCAAATATTCCTAGGATATATTTACTCTATATTTCACAAAGGTTCTGTTTTTAATTTATATTTCCCTACTTATTTATTTGCTTTCATTTTTGGATGCTTACAAATGTAGTGGAGCTTACTAACTTACTTAAATTATTATTTTATTATAATTAAGATTATAATATATGGCTCTCATTGTATATACGATTTAAATAGACCACAAAAAACACCGTGAAACAATTTTTTTTAGAGACCTCCAAGAAATGCCTTTGATAATTTATTAAAATGTGAAACTTTGTATAAATTTATAATAACTAATAAATAAAAATATCATTAATTAAAAGTATTTGCAAAAAGAAAAATAATTAAATCTGACAACGATGCTTATTATAAAATATTCAGATATGCCCAATTAAATGACACACCAAAACAGTTATTAAAATATTAAATTTTACACGATTATACGCCATCAATAAAAATGGAACTCAAACGCCTATTATAAGTTACCACCTAGCTCGTTTTGAAACTTGTTAATAAAACAGGGAGATTCTAGAAGGAAAAAAACAGAGTTGGGGGTTTGGTAGCTGAGTGACTCAAGAGAGACTGTAAGATCTCAAACTCACGAGCCAAGTAGGTAGTTGGAGCTGCCATATACATATATCAACCTTTTTCTTCTCCTATATATATATCCACCCTTTAATTCACAATAATATAAATATCACACCCTACTTACCATTGTCAACCGCCACATCTCCTTTTCTCAGAGCCACCAAATTGAACCACAAACCATGGCTCCGACCACCACCACGCTCACCTCCATGGCGGGTGAGAAGACCCTCCAACAAAAATTCGTCCGCGACGAAGATGAGCGTCCAAAGGTCGCCTACAACAATTTCAGCAACGACATCCCTATCATTTCTCTCGCCGGTATCGACGAGGTGGAGGGCCGCCGCGCCGACATTTGCAAGAAGATCGTCGAGGCTTGCGAGGACTGGGGTATTTTTCAGATTGTTGATCACGGCGTTGATGACAAGCTCATATCGTCAATGACTGGCCTCGCCAGAGAATTCTTCGCTTTGCCGTCCGAGGAGAAGCTCCGGTTTGACATGTCCGGTGGCAAGAAGGGCGGCTTCATCGTCTCCAGCCATTTACAGGTAACATAACATAATAGAACCTTGAAAAAATGAAAGCAAAAACACTAATTTTTACAGTTCATTTATAATTGTGTGTTGTTAGACTGTGAACCGAAAAGTCACAATTTTGATAAATTATTGGTTCACAATTTTGATAAATTATTGGTTATTATGTAATCACATATATGTGGGCTATAATTATAGGGGGAAGCTGTACAAGATTGGCGTGAAATTGTGACATACTTCTCATACCCTGTCCGCCATCGGGACTACTCGCGGTGGCCGGACAAGCCGGAGGGGTGGATAGATGTGACGAAGAAGTACAGCGACGAGCTGATGGGGCTGGCATGTAAGCTGTTGGGGGTGTTATCGGAGGCAATGGGGTTGGACACGGAGGCATTGACAAAGGCATGTGTGGATATGGACCAAAAAGTTGTGGTCAATTTCTACCCAAAATGCCCCCAGCCGGACCTAACTCTTGGCCTGAAACGTCACACGGACCCTGGTACAATTACCCTTTTGCTCCAGGACCAAGTTGGTGGCCTCCAGGCAACCAGGGACGGTGGGAAGACGTGGATCACCGTTCAACCGGTGGAAGGAGCTTTTGTGGTCAATCTTGGAGATCACGGACATGTAAGTTTATATAAATCAACCCTAGAAAAGATTGGAGGAAGCATAAAGAATGAAAAATAGTCACACAATTTTTACTGTTGAGAATTGAGTAAATTTTATTAGTATCATTCGGATCCTTTGATAATAGGTAATTTTAAGCCGTAAAATAATAATATTATATAACGATATTTTATATATAAATAGTAATTTGTCCACGTCATAGGTGATTTCATGATGAATTAATTGTGAGAGCATGGGCAAAGGGCCATTTTTTTTTCTTTTATGGTCTTAAGGACATTCTCTTTATGTGATTTCAGGGCAGGTGGTGGTGCACATTACTATATTGTATATATTTAGGAGTTAGGTTGAATAGAAACATTGGTGTAGATGTAAACTTTCCTTAAGTTTATAAGGAAATATAAAATACATGTGGGGTTTTGTCTTATGCAAGAGAGTTTATAATTTTTTTACACGTTCTGTTTGAGATTGTGGTACAATCTGTTATTTGAATGTATCTAATATACGTAGATAACGTACGTATTTATATCGATTTACCTCCATTTATAACATGAAATGTAAGAAAAATCATAGGTTTGATTCAGTTTGATTGATTATTGATGTCCATGGTTGTGGGATTTGAGCAGTATCTGAGCAATGGGAGGTTCAAGAATGCTGACCACCAAGCGGTGGTGAACTCAAACAGCAGCAGATTGTCCATAGCCACATTCCAGAACCCAGCTCAAGAGGCCATAGTGTACCCACTGAGTGTGAGAGAAGGAGAGAAGCCAATTCTTGAGGAGCCAATCACCTACACTGAGATGTACAAGAAGAAGATGAGCAAGGACATTGAGCTTGCCAGGCTCAAAAAGTTGGCCAAGGAACAATTGCAGGAGGACTTGGACAAACAAGTCACCACCAAGGCCAAGCCAGTGGACGATATTTTTGCTTAATTATTATTCGATCACTTGAAACCTCTTATTGCCAAATGTCGAGCTGCTATTGGTCCACTTCTTCTATATATGTTTGATTATGCCAAGTGCGTGTTGGGGGACATTGGACATGTATGGCCAATTCGATCCTGCTATGAGGCCCATATGCCCTTCCTTCTTCTGTGTCTCTGCGTATTTGATGTATTATTAATAGATCAAAATAATTGGTAATTTACGTAACTTTATTTTCCTCCTAATAAATGTGAGATTTAGTCGAGGTCTGATACCATGGAAAATTGAATATGAAATTTCGGCTTCTTCACAATTTAATAGGAAATTTGAATTTAATTCGTGTAAAACTCGAAGCTAATAATTGACACATAATATGTTAGCAACCAAAAACACGAAAGCACCAATTATTATGTCCTTATGCCTATAGCGAGGCAATAGAATTGTATATGTAATTCATTTAATACTTTTGTTGAACTGAAATCGTACACACTCTCAAAAGTCTCTTTGATCTATGTAAATGGCAAACAATAAGTTATTATTTGCTTTGATCGAAAATCCAAGGGGTTATTTAATCAAGAACACTCCAATACTTAAAGGCCCGTTTGGATGTGTTTTTGAAAATGCTAAAAGTGCTTCTAGATGGATAAAAGTGTTTTTTTTAATCAATAATGTGTATTTGACAAATTTTAAGAAATGTTTTAAGTCGTAAGCACAAACACTTAAAAGAGTTTTTGAGAAACTCTATTCGTGCTTCCTTTCAAAAGTGTTTCCCATAAAAAAAACAGGGAAACACTTTTTTTTCTTAAAATGAAACTTTCATTATTCCAATAATATCTCTATTTTTATTTTGTAATACCATGAATGCCCAAATTCCTCATAATTTAATTATTATTTATTTTAATTTATTCATACTATCATAAAACACGCAAGATTTTTTTTCTATCTCCTCTCCTAAGCAATATCGTTATTACTTTTTGTGCAGTTGCCTCCTCATTTCTCAAGGTAATATCATTTCTCCTTCTTCTAATTCATATTTTAAATAATAATTATTAGAATGGTCATGACTATTGAAGTTGATTTGATTTTCAATTTCATACTTAAGGTGGGGGTATCTCCTTTCTTTTTTTTCTTTTTTCTTTTTAATGTTTTATTTGCGTTATTTTCCTTTGAGTTTTATCTCTTTACCTTTGAATTTCAATCCATATCCCACAATTTGAGATATGTTTTTTTTTATCAGGCAGCTCTTCATTAAAGGGCCGAAGAAAAAAACCAGAAGCCCCAAACAAGGACAAAGAAACACAAACCCTTCCAACAGGCAGAAAAACAACAAGAAAACTAACAAACAACATAAGAACACAAAATCCTAGGGCTCGCAACAAAGACGATACAAGATTAGTCCGTCAAGAAAGAACTAGGAAACCAAAATGAAAAGTTAATGAGGACAAGGCAAACCATCGCTTGCTAAAACAAACACTAGGGATGATGGGGTCGGTTCAACCAAACTTGATCACGCATCTCCCTTTTCATCCATGATGCAAGAGCATCTGCAACCTTGTTCGCACCCCTAGGCACCCAATTCCACCTATGGGAAATGAGAGAATCCAAGGAATTCCTTATATCAATAAGAATCGGATAAATCTCCCAATTACATCGCTCAATTTTTCCTTTCAAAGCCTTGACCAGCACTTGGGAATTAGATTCGAACTCAACTTTACCATAACCTCGCTCCACAGTAAATAAACAACCCTCCTTAGCAGCACAGGTCTCAGTAATGATAGCAAAGCCAACTGATTTTTTTTTTCCCAGTGGCTGCTAAAAAATGACCATCATTATCTCTACAAAACACATCAAGGTTAGCCTTACAAGAAATAGGATCCCAAGCAGCATCAGTGTTAATTTTCACGAAACCAAGAGGGGGAGGGGTCCAAGACAAGTCGATAGGAGTAGAGAGATCGCTAGAGATAGCACACGGAAGCAGAGAGGAAGATTGAGCATTTAAATAATCCCCATGGAGCCGAGAGACGTCAGAAATTACCTTACCCGGGTCAAAAGGCAAGTGATCTATAAAAAAAAGCGCATCTGGTTTCCAAATAGCCCAGCAAGTAAAGGCAACAACTTCAAAGATCCAAGTCGAATCCACAGGACTACGAGAGCCCCTATTAACAATAACCATCAACCAATCGTCAAACGTAGAAATCCTGATAACATCCACAGAATAAGAGAGAGCCCCACCAAACCAAACTCGGTGAATGGTAGGAAAAGTAGGCAAACATGGAAGTCCTACCGATTTCTACTTCCGTTGGTCAAACTTGAAATAAAGGCACTATTCATCGATCTTCCAATTTAGGGGGTAGTTTGTACAATTTGACAGTGCCTGATTCTTCCAATAAAGGCACTATTCTTCTATCAACATGAAATATATATATATATATATATATATATATTTGTTAACGAAAGGTTAGAAGATTAATTTATAATTTCTATCAAACATTGTTCACGAAAAGTTAGAAGATTAATTTATAATCTTACATCATATATATATATATATATATATATATAAGGTCTGATTCTAACAAACTTATCACCAGATGCAGACTAATTTAACTGGTGAAAGTGTCCTATAATATGATGTTTGCGGAGAAGGTTTATAGTTTTATAGTTCCTAAGTTTGCAAAGAAGTTCCTAGTTAATAAATAGGGAGAATAACGTTAGTTCTGGTACAAATATATTTATATATATATGTATATTTGATGTAAGATTTATTATATATAAGTGAATGATTCTAAATTAAAAAACTTGATCTTCCTAATGAATGCTGGCGATGCACACTATGATCCTCGATCTATTTCCTTTTAGTTTCATAGATGTTAATATGATTCCAATTTATAGTTGTGGGTTCTCACCATTGGATCCCAATTTCGTCATGATATGATATTGATTTCACCTATTCATAGATGATGATATGTTGATTGTAACAATATGATTTTAGTTTGTTTTAACTTCTTAGAATAAATGCCTACAAACATTATTATGTCATCACAAGGTAGATGTGGTGGAGATAATGATAAGAAAGAGAAGGAAAATTGGGCTCCCTCTACTGTTGAAGCATTTATAAAGTCTTGTGTCATTGAGACATTAGCCAGAAACACAGCTGGTGGTCATCTTCGTAAAAAATGATGGAAAAATTTTATTAACAATTTTAATAATGAGACTCAAAGGTTCTACAACTACAAGCAACTCAAGAACAAATGGAGTAATAATGAGACTCACAATTCAACAATTTTAATAATGAGACTCACAATTCACTTGTGCGTCCAAGTGAATTGTGAGTTTTCGTGAGAGAAGTACAAAGGCGATTTCCGGCGAGGCAAGGCGATTTCCGAACAATCTTCACGGCGGTGCTCACGGCGACTTCCAAGCAAAACACGGTACGTAAACCTTTGACCTTGTGATTTTGGATTCAAAGTTTGTCTTTTGCAAGAACATGGGATGGTCACATATGCATGTTTGTCCCGTGGTTTCTAGATCCGATAGGTCCGCCAGTAAGGAGAGTCGCGTTGTTTCCCATTCTTAGGAAGGTTTTTTTTATATATTTGTAGATGGTGTCTGAAGATTCTCAAGGCACGGACGCCCGGTCTGGAAATGCCTTCGAGGATGATTCAACGGCTTCGGCCGCTTCTGACACACGGTTGAGGACGAGTGGATCGGCTTCAACTTCAGGGACATCTCGGCCAGAGGTGAATCTGAGGTCGCAGGCCGAGGAAGATAAGGATCTGGAGGAGGAGCTTGAAAAAGCTTTTGCCCAGATTCCAGACGAGGCTGTTTCGGCCATTGGTGAGGCCGAACGGTTGATCGTTGATGTAGATTCGGTGGGGCAGACCGATGTTTTTGAAGGCATTCCCCTTATATCAGGCCGATCGAGAGAAAAGGAAGCTGTGGGGACAAGCGATCAAGATGCGACATCCAGGCCGATGTTGATTGAGATTGATGTGGATAATGCGATGAAGCAGGTGACCGTTGCGACATCCGTCTATCACATTGATCTTCAGCTGAGTACGATCAAATGGGATGATATTCAGGCATACCGAGAGGCGTTTCACGTGCCCGATTCAGTTGTGATGCGGCTGATTGGGGATAGCGACATGCCGAGTGATCCTCCGGAGCCGTGGACGACCTTCCATCCGGACGTCTTTACGCATGGTGTCATCCTGCCCCTCCATCCTTGGGTGCAAAGGATGGTTGCCCAGGTTGGGGTGGCCATCGGTCAAATTAACCCCAACACCTGGATTGCCCTGACAGGTGTGTACACGGCCTTCAAGCTGGCCGGGAAAGGAGAGCCGTCCTGGGGGCACATAAATTACCTCTACCAGTTTAGAAGGGATAAAACGGGGTGGATTTATGTGGAGGCTCGAGATAGGAAGACCCGGGGGCCGTTCATATGGGACATGCCCACATCGCAAAAGGCATGGAAACACCGTTTTGTGTTGGTTTGTGGAGACTGGGAGGGGTCCTACCTAACCGACCAAGATAGGAGAATTCCGAGGAATTATCAGTCAAAAGGTGTGACTAGTGTTAGGCTTGGAGGTCGGCTAGGGATTGTTGTTTGTTTGTTGTTTTTGTAGGCCGTGGCTAATGTGTCTTTGTTTTGTTTTTTTTTTTTTTTGCAGAGGTGTTCAAGTGTCCGAGCGTGACCGACCAGGAAAAAGCTGACTGTGTGGAACTGTTCGAGAGGCTTGACCGAACAGAAAGGAGTAGGGATTTCTTGCGACTTCCCCAGAATTTGCTGAAGGTCGACCTGATATCGGAACTTCGTAAGTATCGACTCACCAGGCCGTGTGTAAGTGTTGGCTGGCCTGGATAAGTGACCGATTCTTTGTTTATTTTTTGTGCAGCTCCTCCGGACTACGTGCTTGCTGCGGCCACCCAGTGCTCGAACCGAATGGCTAAGATCCAAGAGATAATGAAGCAGGCCGAGGATGCGAAGGCCGAGGCTCAGAAAGCTGGGGCGTCATCCCGAGTGGACTTCAGGCAGCCGCTGAAGACAAAGTCTTCGGCCCGAGTGAAACCGAGGCTGCGGATAGCCGGGGGGTCCAGTCAAGCCGGGGAACAGCCGGCAACTGATGTGGATGAAGCAACGCTGGAGCCCCTTGAGCCCTTATTCTCAAGTCCCCCTACGTCGGCCGGTGAGAAGAGGAAGGCGGTGCTCGGCAGTTCTCCGGTCGTCATCGAAATTGATGATGCGGCCGAGCAGAGGAGAAAGTTTGTGGCCGAGGCTCGACTAAAGAAGAAAAAGAAACTGGCCGAGAGGAAGGAAAACAAGGATGACGAGGAGCCGGCCGAGAAAAAGCGGCAGAAGAGGCAGGCCGAGGTGGAGACCCTGGAACAGGTGAGGAACATGGTCGTGCCGTCGCAGACCTCCCTGTTGGCTGGCCGACAGGTGCCGAAGAAGCTAAAAAGGCCGACGCTGGACTCGTCGATCAAGTCATACTTCGTCAATGCGGAAGGGGAGCCGGACTTGGTCAGGACGACTGAGGTGGATGACAGTTGGCGGCACCTGAGCACGGCCTTCCATCCCTCGCAGCTGGACTTTATGAACACGGTGGTCCGGGGGTCCCAATATGAGTTGGGTGAAATAGCCGAAGTGCAGCCGAGGGACTTTGCCGACCGTTGTGACAAGACCATGCGGCTTGGCTCTCATGTAAGTTTCTGTTTCACCTTTTTGTTGTTATTATCTTTGTTGTTGGGACTAATGCGGCCTGTGATTTGTGTAGTTTCTTGGAGAAGTGTTCTCGACCTTCCGCCATGCCAGCAACCTCAGGCAGCAAGCCTTGGATATGAAACGAGAAGTGGAAGGGAGGGAGCACGCCTTGGCCGGCAATCAAAGACTGTTCAACCAGGCGCTCGAGGTCAAGGCAGAGCTTGAGCTGAAGGTAAAGGCCCTGGAGGTGGAAGCAGCTGCGAGGGCCGAAGAGGCTAGGCGGGTCCAAGCCGAGTTGGAAGAGTCCAGGGCAAGGTTGGCTGAGCAGGAGTCGGCCAATGCGAGACTAGCCGAGCAGTTGATCTCGGCCAAAAAGGTGGGGATAGAGGAATATAAGGCTTCTCAGGAATGCGAGAAGACCTTCATGAAGTTCGGGGCTGCCTTGGAGGATGGCTTCTACAAGAAGTTGTTGCTGTCTAACCCAGGGGTCTCCATTGCCTTCCCCTGGCTCAAGTCCCCGCCGAGGGTTGAGGATTACCTGGATGATGACGGGAATCCTCTGCCCGATGAAGAGGAGGATCTGGAGTCCGATGAGGCCGACCAAGCTGAGGCTGAGAAGATAGGCAGTCCGCATGCCGAAGATGAAGAAACGACCGAGCTGGGTGGCGACGGCCAGTAGTATAGGGCGCATTCGAAATCTCATTGTAATTTGGCTTAGGCCTGTGTAATGTGACCTTAGTTTTAATAAACAGACATTTTTGGCAACTGATGTGTTTGGATTTGAAATAAGCACCAAGTGTGTCAGACTAAGACCATAATTGGGGACCGTAGGCTTGGTAAGTCGGCCACTAATGGCCGATGGTACCCGTCAGTTTTAGAACATAGACCGGGAAAGTACGCCTTGGGAAGGTTTGTAACAAAATTTGAATCGATCACTTGATGAAAGTTATTCATAGATCAGTCTGGGTATGCCAGAACATGTTTACAAAAAATGGCCGTGGGCTGTTCGCCTTGCGGCATTTTACAACAACCTATCTGTAGTAATACTTGAGATGGTCCACGTTCCAGGGATGTGGAAGTGTCTTCCCTTCGGAATTTTGCAGCTCGTAAGTCCCCTCTCGGCAGACTCTTGCCACGGTGTATGGTCCTTCCCAATTTGGGGCAAAGGTGTCGGCTGCCTTGTCCCTGGTGCCATTGTTAACTTTGCGGAGGACCAAGTCGCCGACCCTGAAACTTCTGTGTCGGACCCTCGAGTCGTAGTATCTAGCAACACGCCGCTTGTAGGCCATGTTCTTCAGGTTAGCTTGGTCTCGCCTTTCCTCAATTAGATCGAGGTTGAGGGCAATCTGCTGATCGTTGGTGTCCGGGTCGTACGAGATGACACGGTATGATGTTTCTCCGATCTCCACGGGGATCACGGCCTCTGACCCAAAAGCTAGGGCAAAGGGCGTTTCGTTTGTGGCCGTTTTGTATGAAGTACGGTGCGACCAAAGGACGTCGTTGATTATGTCTGCCCATTTGCCCTTGTCTTCGTCCAGACGCTTTTTCAGGTTGTACTTGATATTTTTATTGACGGCCTCCACTTGGCCGTTGGACTGGGGGTGTGCAGGGGATGCGAAGAGAAGCTGTATACCGTATGTTTGGCAGAATGCCTTGAAGCGATTGCAGTCGAACTGTTTCCCGTTATCGGTCACGATGGTGTGTGGGATCCCGAAGCGGCAAATGATGTTCTGATATATGAATGACTCGATCTGCGCTGCTGTGATGGACGCGAGGGGCTTCGCCTCCGCCCATTTGGTAAAATAGTCTACGGCCACCACAGCGAAGTTTACCCTGCCTTTGCCCGTAGGCATTGGCCCGATGAGGTCGAGTCCCCACTGCGAGAATGGCCATGGGCTCATCATGGAAGTGAGGGGTTCGGCTGGCAAGTGAGGGATCTGGGCGTGTCGCTGACACCTGTCACATTGCTGTGTGAGGGCAGTCAATCTGTTGATGCAAGAAATGGATCAACCTACTCCTGCCTCGCTGAGCTTCCTTCGCGATCCCCCTCGAAATATTGTGGCCTGCACAAGAAGAGGGTAAATGCAAAGGGACACCGGTGTGATGCCGGCCGAACAGTCTCCGATGCCTAAGTCAGTTAGGTAGAAGGGTACTGTTGTAATTTAGATAGCATGAGGGCAAGATTGTCCTTGTGTGTCTGAGGGGGTTGCATGTCCATGATAGCCTTGATTTTTTCAGGGTTGGCCTCGATTCCTCTCTAACTGATCATGTACCCTAGAAACTTGCCCGAACCCACGCCGAAAACGCACTTGGCGGGGTTGAGACGCATCTTGTAGTGTTTGAGGACCTTGAACATTCTGGCCAGGTTAGGAACGTGTTCGCCTGCTGTCCTGCTTTTTACAAGCCTGTCATCCACGTATACCTCCATGGTTTTGCCAATCTGGTCGGCAAACATGAAGTTAACAAGGCGTTGATAAGTTGCCCCCGCATTCTTCAGGCCAAAAGGCATGACATTATAACAATAGACTCCCAAGTTGGTCCGGAAGCTTGTGTGGATCTGGTCGTCCGGATTCATTAGTATCTGATTGTAGCCCGAATAGGCATCCATGAAACTGAGCAACTCGTGTCCCGCCGTAGCGTCCACCAGCATGTCGATTTTGGGAAGTGGGAAGTTGTCCTTCGGACATGCCTTGTTTAAGTCCGTGAAATCGATACACATTCGCCAGAGTCCCGTAGGTTTCTTGACTAGGACCACGTTGGCGACCCATGCAGCGTATATGGCCTTTCAGACGAAGTGGATCGTGCTGAGCTTCGTGATTTCGGCCTGCATGGCCATTTGCCTTTCCGCATCATAGCTTCGTTGCTTCTGGGCGACTGGCTTGAAGGTGGGATCGATGGTGAGCCGGTGGCAGATCACCTCGGCGGAAATGCCGGGCATGTCCGCATAGGACCATGCAAACACTTCAGCGTTGTCCTGGAGGAACTGGATGAGTTTGGAGCGAATGTCGGGCCTAAGTTTCGAGCCGATTCGAACCTGGCGGTCCCCGTGTTCACTGGAAAGAGGGATTGTCTCTGTCTCTTCCACTGGCTCCGCATGGGGCGTGTGAGCCAAGTCGCGGGGGTCTTCCGGGGGGCTGCCCCTGAGCTTTTCTACGTATCCTGCCTCCACAGGGTCGTCACCGAGTGCTGATTCAGTGTCCGTGAGCGTCTCTGTTGTCTCGGTCGGCCTCTGGTTGGTTTTAGTGAGAGAGGTGGCATAACACGTCCGGGTTGAGAGCTGGTCTCCTTGTACCTGGCCCGATCCCAAAGGTGTTGGGAATTTCATAAGCAGGAGGTGAGTGGATACGATGGCTCGTATCTGGTTGAGCAGGCCCCAACCGAGGATCGCGTTGTAAGCTGTTGGACAATCGACCACAAGGAATGTAGTCAGTGTGGTGGTGGTGAGGGGCTCGGAGCCCATGGTGATTGGTAAAGTGACAATCCCCCGGGGGAGGACTGAATCTCCCGAAAAACCAAGAAGAGGCGTGACCTTGCGGTCTAACTCTTTCTCGTTCAAACCCATTCTCTGAAAAGCATCCCAAAAAAGTACATTGACCGAACTGCCGGTGTCGACGAGAATGCGACCTACGTCGTAGTTTGATATTAGCGCCCGGACGATCAGGGGATCGTCATGGGGAAAAACGATGCCCCGCTCCTCCTCCTCCGAGAAGCTGATAGGTTTCCATCCGGTCTTTGCGATCTTGCCGGGTCGGCTGGCGCCGATGCTGAGTACCTGGCTAGATTGCGAAGCCCTGTTGAAACTCTTCCTGGCCCGGTTTGAGGTGATGGGGGAAGATAAGGTCGGGCCTCCACTGATGGTGTTGATCTGAAGGCGCGCCGGGGCGGCCTGTGCTCGGGTCACGAATTGATCGAGTCTGCCATCGCGGACTAGCTGTTCGACTATGTCCTTGAAGGCGATGCATTCCTCAATGGTGTGCCCATTGTACTTGTGGTACTGGCAAAATGCCTCCTTGTTGGTGACGGGTCGGTAGTTTGGGTTTCTTGGTTTGGGCTTCGGGATCATCTCCTCCACACTTAATAGGACATTGTCGAGCGTTGTGTTTAGGATCGTGTATGTTTCGAACTGGCGTCTGGGGCCTGCGCCCTCTGCTACCAATCCTCTGCCTTCCTGGGGGTTCCCGCGGTGAAAGTCGCGGTCGTTGCGACCTGAACGTCCCCGCTTCTCCTGATTGCGAGAATCAAAGTGAAGCTTCCTCTTCCCGGTCTCGGATCGACTGTCGTCGTGACCATGGGAGTTTTGTTGAGCCCTTCCCGAGCTTGTGGTTGGGGGGTTGGGCTGAGTGACTCTGCTCTCCTTCGGAGGAGTGTAGAAGAACTCGGCCTTCGCATGGATGCTGGCCCTTCTCATAAGTTCGGCATAGCTCCCCCACTCTTCCGTATGGGCCGCGTATTTGAAAGGAGACTCCTTGAGACCGCTCCGAAAGGCATTGAATGCGGCCTTGTCGTCTGTATCCTGGCAGCGGGAGTACTCTAAGCTAAACCTGGCGGCATATTTTTGGAGGGTCTCGTCCTCCCTCTGCCTGATGGAGAACAGATCGTCCGTGGACACGAGCCTGACTGTTTGGATCATGAACTGACTTAAGAATGTAGAGTGTAGATCCTCAAGGGAATCGATTGTGCCTGGCGGCAGACGGTAGAACCAGTTCAGGGCCGCGTCGGTGAGGGTGGAGCTGAAAATGAGGCACTGTTCGTCTTCCGAGGCATCGCGGTATGCCAAGGCAGAAGTGTAGTTGTTCCAGTGGGTGTTGGGGTCCCCTTTCCCGGTGTATAGGGCAATCTTGAGGGGCTTGACCCCAGTTCTGTGACGGGAGCGGAGGAGTCTTTCCGAGAAAGGACCGGGGTTGGCCTTCTTCAAGGCTGACGCCTTGCTCCTATCTTCCTTTGCTTCCAAGGCACGTACTCTTTTCAGGAGGGTCTCAATCTCTGCGTTCTGACCGCTGGGCAGTTGGGTAGGAGTCTCATCCGGCCGTCGGCCCTTGTCCTGGCGGACCCTCGCTTCTCTACCCTGGGAGTAACTACCGGCCGTTGAGTCGGTCTCGTCCGGACGCTCCCGTGAGTGGGTTTCGCTCTTCTTGGCTGTCTTGCAACCTCTGTCCCTCGGCCCATGGTCCGGGTGTTCCGTGGCGACCTGGCGGTCGGTTGAGCCGTGATGCCGCACTGACGAGGTCCGTTCATCTGACGTTTCGTAGGAGAGCCTAGCTGGCACGACTTGGCGTTCTTCCAGCAGCTGTCGGGCATCGCGGTAGATCTTGGTTCCTGAAGGTCCTGCCCCCGTTGGTTGGATGAGGAGGCGACCAGAGGAAGCAGGGTTCGGCCTCTGCTGTCTCCGCGGCTGATCCGATGACCTCTCAACTACAGTGTGCGCAGCATGTGGCCTGTCTGCCTGTCTCTCCTCGACCCGTAAGCGGTCGGCCAGTTCCCCTCCCGGTTGCCCCTCGCGCTGGGACATCCTCACGAGGGCAACCGTGTTTGCGTACTGCTCCGTTAGGAGTTGGTTCTTCGCGTCGATTTTGGCATTGTGGGCCTTCAGCGCGGCCACCTCGCGCATTAAGTCGTCCAGAGTCTGCCGGTAGGCATCTGGGACGCTCCCGGTTGTGTTTCCCCTAGTGAAGGGGGTGTGATTGAGCTCTCCTTCGTCTCGTTCGTCCGACATGACCCTTGGTACGATTCGGGACGGCTGATCTGGTGAGAGAGCGTGGGCTGTTGTTTCAGGTTCCCACAGACGGCGCCAATCTGTTGATGCAAGAAATGGATCAACCTACTCCTGCCTCGCTGAGCTTCCTTCGCGATCCCCCTCGAAATATTGTGGCCTGCACAGGAAGAGGGTAAATGCAAAGGGACACCGGTGTGATGCCGGCCGAACAGTCTCTGATGCCTAAGTCAGTTAGGTAGAAGGGTACTGTTGTAATTTAGACAGCATGAGGGAAAGATTGTCCTTACCTTTTGGAGGGGGATGCCCTTGTATTTATAGTAGCATTGAATGTGTTTGTTGGTGTTTGTCAATGTGGGATAAATGTTGCTGCCTCTAGGAGTTTGACAGGTGTCCTGTGGTGGTTCCGGATAGCATTTATGACTTGTCAGTAAGCCTTGCCGACCAGGTTCGGTCTTCCTATGTCGTTTTTGGCTTTGTTAGCGTAATCTGAGACTTGCCCGGGACTGGTGGAGCAGGAGCAGGTCAGATTGGTTCGGGATTTTGACCAGGCCGACCAGTTTAGGTACGAACAACAACTGTGGACATCTTTGGTTGGCAAAGAGATTGGCATAGAGTGGGATCATGTGATGAAAACTATTATTGCAAGTGACGAATGGTGGAAGAAAGAATAGAGGTAATATATTATCTTAAGGACTTTATAATCTTGCTTAGTTAATTTTGTTTCCATTTATTTATTTCATTTTTACAATTCCAAGAGAATCCTGAAGTTGAAAAGTATCAAACTTCTGGGTTGAAACAAGTTGACCAGTTAGACATTTTGTTCAAAGATAATGTTGTCACATGTAAGGGTGCTTGGACTCCCTCACAAGGTTTTATGGAACATAATGTGCAAAGTCCTCCAACTCTTGATGAACAAGAGTACAAGGCTGATGGTGATGAAGAAGATGATTTGGAGATTCTTACAGTCTAGGAGAGTTCCTGAGAAAATTAAGAATGATGCAAGATATTGGCCATATTTCAATGATTGCATTGGGGCAATTGATGGCACACATGTACCAATTGTGGTGCCTAAAGAAAAGAAAATACCATATATTGGTAGAAAAGGCATCACCACCCAAAACATCATGGTTGTATGTGATTTTAATATGTGTTTCACATTTGTATGGGCTGGGTGGGAGGGAGCAGCTCATGACTCTCGTATTGTAAGACCCGTGTCCTGGAGGGAACGGTGAACAATCCCACATTCCTGTGAGGGGGGAATGGTCTGGGAAGGGAATGGTGGTGTGCCTTAAAGGTGTAGGCACACACCTATCTAGCATGAGGCCTCCCTTGGCTGCGCTGGTTAAGGTGGTTACCTTCCAGGCGTGAGGTCTTGGGGTCAAAACCTTGCGGGCGCAGGTGCGCCTAAAGAGGACAATATCATGCTAGATAGAGCGTGCAAGTGCACGTCTCTGGTTTAGATGAGGCCTTTTGGGAGCTCAGTGGCTTTGGGGGGGATTGGAACCCCAAAGTTAAGCGAGTTGAGGCTGGTGCAATTCCAGATGGGTGACCCCCTGGGAAGTTGCACCGTGAGCTCCCGAAAACAAAACCGTGAGGGCAAGGGCAAGGAGGCCCAAAGCGGACAATATCGTGCTAGATGAATCGGGACCTGACAGAAGAGGGTCGGGTCCTGACAATTTGGTATCAGAGCCAGACCCCGACCGGGAAGTGTTCCAGCGAGGACGCTGGGCCCTAAGGGGGGGTGGATTGTAAGACCCGTGTCCTGGAGGGAACGGTGAACAATCCCACATTCCTGTGAGGGGGGAATGGTCTGGGAAGGGAATGGTGGTGTGCCTTAAAGGTGTAGGCACACACCTATCTAGCATGAGGCCTCCCTTGGCTGCGCTGGTTAAGGTGGTTACCTTCCAAGCGTGAGGTCTTGGGGTCAAAACCTTGCGGGCGCAGGTGCGCCTAAAGAGGACAATATCATGCTAGATAAAGCGTGCAGGTGCACGTCTCTGGTTTAGATGAGGCCTTTTGGGAGCTCAGTGGCTTTGGGGGGATTGGAACCCCAAAGTTAAGCGAGTTGAGGCTGGTGCAATTCCAGATGGGTGACCCCCTGGGAAGTTGCACCGTGAACTCCCGAAAACAAAACCGTGAGGGCAAGGGCAAGGAGGCCCAAAGCGGACAATATCGTGCTAGATGAATCGGGACCTGACAGAAGAGGGTTGGGTCCTGACACGTATATTCATGGAGGCCTTGAGAAAACCGCATTTGAAATTTCCTCATCCACCTACTAGTTAGTAAACAATGATATAAGTTTAATTCTTACTAAATATTATTTTTATAATTTTTTTATGTTAACAAATCTGGTTATTATTATTTTTTGTTCGGTATAGGTAAATACTATCTAGTTGACGTCGGTTATCCACAGATGAAAGGATATATAGGACCTTATAAAGGTAAACGATATCATATACCTGATTTTCGAGGTGGAAATCAACCAGGAGGGAAGAAAAAAAATATTTAATCATAGACATTCATCATTGCGATGCACAATTAAAAGAGCTTTTGGAGTGTGGAAAAATACATACAAATTCACAACTTATAGCGGAAACACAAGCACTTAGTTAGAGTTTTTAAGAAGTACTATGTTGGTGTTTTGTACAGGTAAATACTATCTAGTTGATATCGGTTATTCACATATGAAAGGAATATATAGGACCTTATACGTAAGGGTGGCAATTTTTGACACGACTCGAAACCCACACGAAATCTATCCCTGTCAACCCGCACGATTAAAATTTCGGGTCATTTTTGGGTCAACCCGTTATGACCCGTTTATTAAACGGGTAGGTTTCGGGTCAATCTGTTAACCCGTATAATGACCTATTAACCCGTTTAATAAATGGGTAGATTTCGGGTTAACAGGTTAACCCGTATATTGGCTTATATATTGACCCATTTAATAAACGTGTCATTACTAACCCATATATATAGCCATTTACCTAACTAAATATCTATTAAATCTTATAATTTAAATAAATTAAACATGTTAAACGGGTTAAACAGATCATAGGTTAATTGGGTTTTGAGTCTGACCTGTTTATTAAATGGGTTAAACAGGTTACACGGGTCATTAACAGGTCGGGTTCGGGTTGAACATTCTTAACACGATTATTAAACGGGTCGGATTCGGGTTAGGCATAAATGAGTAAAACGGAATTCATAACACGACACGAACCTAACACGACACGACCCATTGCCACCGTACTTATAAGGGTGAACGATATCATATACCTGATTTTCGACGTGGAAATCAACCAAGAGGGAAGAAAGAAATATTTAATCATAGACATTCATCACTACGATGCATAACTGAAAAAACTTTTGGCGTCTAAAAAATTAGATGAAGCATAATACGTCAAATGCATAATTTTTTAGTAAAAAAATAGGTTCAGATTATTGTTGCTTTAATGGCTTTCTATAACTTTATACAGATCCATTCCATGACGGATGTTGAATTTAAACGTTACAATGATGATGATGATGAACTGCTTCCATCGGTCCATGAGCAGAGGATTGAAGAGGAAGACATTGCTGAAAAGCACAGTTTTACCCATCCTTGCACCATTTGATCATCTCTTCACCCTTTGTTGCAGTTGTAAGGGAAGAGTGAGGCTGAGAGGCTGAGAGAAATGATGGAGGACGGTGGAGCTGCGATGGCAGCTTGGGAAATCAGAAAAACAGGTAAACTCGTGAACCCGTCATGGTTAGATTTCAAGTTTTGGATTTTAGGCTTGGAAACTCAGTTTTCTGATCCCCATCATCTTCTCTGAGTTCATGCGAGTGCGTAGGACCAATAATCTGAGACGATGGAAGTGTGGACTGGCCTGGGGACAAGCTGGAACTTTAGCCATGAGAATTCAAATTTTCTCAAGCGATTTCAGGTCAGTTTTCTTGCTTTTAGGCTTGTAGATCGGTTTCTAGATAGGAGACGAGTAGATTGGTGAAATAAAATAGTGGAAAAAGGTTGAGAAATGGCAAAGTTAAAATCAGCTTGGCTTTCGGGTCAAATGACCTATTACAGGGGTCCGGGTCGACTCGGCTAGAGGTAGACAACGATGACGTCAACAAGTGACGTCATCATGTCAGGCCACATGGCAGACTAGGGTTGGTGCCACGTGGCATCATGTCAGATGATGTCAGAGCTTGTCAATGTTGACATGGCAGAGACTAACATCAGCATGACGTCATGATAACGTTATCGCGAACATGTGGCATGTGCCAGGTCATGACATGAGGCACCTATCGGGTGGTGCCACGTGGCAGGTTGTCCGGACTGTCAGATAGCAGGACTGACGTCAGCGTTGACAGAACATTGACCAGCGCGTGGGCACAAATTTCGAGGTTAAATTGGTCTTGTTCAAAAGGCTTCGACGTTCTAAATCCAATGGTGGTGATTTCAGGTTGATCAGAGATCATTTGGTTGATGTTTTAGAGGTTTTTTTTTTCTTGGGAAGCCTGTTCGGGATGCGTTTTCGATTTTGGGGATTTTGAGGGTTTATTGTATGGACTTATATGGATTGTTAGTAACACTTAGGTATGACTTTGACAGGCTCGGACATCCCGGAGGTGTCAGATTGGCTTACGACTCGTGTTTTGAGCAAGTAGCGGTACGTGTGAGTGGACTTTTGTTTTACCTAAATCTTATACATGTGTTCTTACATGATTTTATGGTTATCTACGTATAATTTATGTGGATTTTGGGAATTTTATGAACATTTAAGAAATAGGTTAATGACACGTTTTGCGAGGAAATTAGGTTTATTATACTCTTGATTTTTACTGAGTTTCAAAAAATTGTTTATACTTGATATATCATGTTTATATGATTGTGATGGTATTTGGTGAATTGTGATTTCATGTGATTTTGAGGAATATTTAACTGACTCGTTTTATGAGGTGTTGACGTACCTCGTGAGTTAGGCTTAGGCCCCAGTTTTGCTGTTTGGTTTAGGTATCTGAATCTGGTTTGGATTATGGAAATGGAGTTGATGTCGAATATGGTTATATGATTCTAGATACATGTGGTGTGATCGGATTGCTGGCTTACACCTAGATGTTGTATCCCTAGACGACCATTCAGATGTTGTATCCTTGAATGGTTATGATATGTGGTTGACGTCTAGATGTTGTATCCCTGAACGGCCAGTCAAATGATGTAGTCCTGATCAGTTGGGTATATGGTTTACACTCAGATGTTGTATCCCTGGGTGGCCACTCAGACGCCGAGCTGGGTTCTGTAATCCCCGAGTGGAATATGATATATGAGGTTGGACACCCGGATGCTGTATCCTCGGGTGGGCCCTCAGATGTTCTATCTCCAAGTGACTTTGTGATTTGATGATTCTGTTTGTAAACATCAAGGACGGTTAGTCGATATGATGGTTGGCTCAATATGAGCAATTGGTATAGTATGATGGGTTCTATGTGACCGGTATATTTGTGCATTAATTGATTCACCGTGATTGTTATCTTTATGACTGGCTTAAACGTATGTGCAATTGTTTTTTATTTGGGTTTACATTTGATAGTTTTTTTTTGAACTATTGGGTTTTCTTATTACTACACGTATTGCGAGATTGTTGTTTTATTGATAAATTTGTTGTATGCATATTTTTATAAAACGGAGGGAATTAGTATATTTTTAACCTTTATTTTTTTCCACTCGCACTTTTTATTGGTTTTGGCAGCCTACAGGTTGATCACGGACGTGGATTGTGTGAAGGTTGAGGCATCACAGTGAGTGCGTACTTTGATCATACTAGTTAGCATGTGGTAGTATCCCTAGTCTGACACGTGGTTAGAATGTTCACTTAATCATGAGGGTAATATGGTCATTTTATAAGGTTGTGTCAGACGGGAGCAGGTTCTCCCACACTAATTAAGGGGGATTACGAGAAGGGTCCTGTTAGTCACTGGTGCTTATGTGGCACCTATGTGGCAATACTTCAAATGGAAACAATGTAAGTTGAAGTTGGGATTGAATTTGGCGGCAAAAACCCCAATTAAGGCGACATTAGAACCCTAGAGAGGGAAATTTGAAAACTTCATCCATTATCCCACCAAAATCGTGCCATTATAAATGGAGGTGAACCAGGTAGTTACAACCCGCGAGGAAGTTAGAATCGAGCATGGAGGATAGCGAGAGTGGAAGGTTCATCTCGCGAAGATGTTTTTGTGGGAAGATGGCGAGAATGAAAACGTCTTCGAAGGATGAAAACCCAGGAAAAAGGTTTGTTGTTTGTCCGGATGCTAAGGTAATTAGTAATGAGTTTCGATATTTGATCATCCTTTTGCTGTTTCTGGGTTTTATTTATGGATTTTAGTTCATCCTTTATTTATATGTTTCTAGGTTTTCCCATTGCTCATTGTTTCGTTCCTGCTTTATTTCTGGATACGTGTTATAGGTTATGAGTTATGGGTTTTGTGTATGAGTAATGGGTTAGGTTTTCGACTATGTTCCTTGCTGCAAAATTATCTGAATTGTTTTAATTTTTTTTGTCAGTTGGCTAGATTGTTGAATTTGTATGTGAATTTGCTTGGCTGGATTGTTGAATTTACGGGTTATGGGTAATGGGTTAGGTTTTCAGCTTTGTTTTGCTAGGTTTTGTGTTGGATTGTTGAATTTTCTATGTTTCTTGATGTGGTAAGTTTTTCTTTGTTTTTGGCTATGTGAATTTGTATGTGTTTTGTAGATTGGACAAGTTAGAGGTAGAAGAAGAGTTATGAGTTGTGATTTTTGGGAATGGTTTAATCCGAAAATGTGCAAGAGATCAATGACAATAATTTTGGGTTTGTTAAGAAAACTTTATAGATGATAACGTTCAAACTACGCATTAAATTAAACACGTAATTCGAGTATTATGCAATTTAAACCCCTTTTTGTGTAGATGTAGTATTGGTAAATAGAGATCGTTCTTAACTGGGAAAATTAGGGAATATTAATAATATGTTAGTGAGAAACAATAATGAATAATAAAAGAATAAAATAATTAATGAATTAAAGAATAAATAATAAATGAATAAAAGAATTAAAAAATAAAAAATTGAATGGGGGGTTTGTAAAGATGGTAATCATAAAATAAAGAAAACAAGTAAAAACAATTAAGAACTTAATTCTACTTCTACTTTAACCTTTGTGCAAGTGAACTTTTTTCAAACACATATTTTACCAACACTCTAATATTTTGCTCATATTGAACCAATCCTAAAATTCTACCTTCATCATCTTAATTACATGCATACATTTTTCATATTATAAATGCACCGAACAACGGTCATAAACACTTATAATACGATTCACCTTACGTTATTGATTTCAATGTGCGTCAAACATTTAAATCTTTTCAACCCTATTCTAAGTGCACTGAATAACGGTCATAACACTTAGCATTAAATTGAAAGTTAAGCACTAAAACATATGAAGTAAATGAAATTCAAAAAGTAAAATACATAGGGATTGTATTCACATTTACAAATGTTAGAAAGAAAATACCAACACATATATTGAAATATAAATAAAACCGAAACAATAACAAGAGTTTAAGAAAATGGAGAAAAGTTACACTTTCGGAACCCAAGAACAGCTTGTGATTCGGAAAGTGGATGGAAATAATGAAATGTTATCCATAAAATTCTCTGAACAGCAGAAGGAATTTTAAGAAGAAATGAAATTAAGAAACAAAATGTAAAACATAAATTAAAAATAAGAATTAAAAGAAAGCTAATTAATAAGAAAATCTACAAGAAGTTACAAATGGTCCCAAAAATAAAAAACAAAATATAGAGAAGATGAGCTAAAAGAAGAGAGAAAAAATAGACAAAAGGGGACCCTTTTAAAAGTGAAATGACCTCCCTATTTATAGAGGGAGTGCCACAAATATTCAAATAAAAATACAAAAATGAAATGATGATTAATGATGAAATTGGGGATGGTTTGGGTTGAAAAGATGGTTGAATTGTGCAGGAAAAAAATGCAAAAGGGGAGTAGTTGGAAGCAAGAAATGGTTGGACTGATTTTCGGCCAGGAACTGCTGACAGAGCAGTTGGGGAGTTGGCGAGCTACTGCTGATAGAAGGAAAAGCTATTCGGCGAGCAGGCACTAAGCTGGAGGAAAGAGGGTTGGTGGGAAAGGCACTGATAAGGGGAGACGTTCGAATCATGAGCGTCGAACCGTTGATGTTGAATTCGGTAGGCGCGCTCTGACATCATGACTGGGCTTGGACTTTAGCTGGGCCACGCGAAGACTTGGGCTGGGCTTCCAAATAATTTGGGTTTCAACAAATTTGATTTTTGGGCTGATTTAAGTATGGGTTCAGTAGTCTCCCACCAAAATTCCATGCGAATTTCAGTGGTTATCCTTGTTTTCTTTGTTATAATTCCGATTGGGACGATTCTTTAACCAAAACGCTCTAAATTCCAAATTTTATTTAATTCTACAAAATTTCACAAAATAAATTATTTTCTCCAATTGTTTATTATTTTAATATTAAAAGTCAAATATAAATGGTATATAATAATATAAAATAATGCTTAATTAACGACCTATCAATAGAGTAGAAGAGCAAGTGTTGAAGTTAAAAAGGAAGGTGACTAGGCTTTGGATTGCACTCTTGGTAACTTGGGTCATAGTGGTTGGCCTCATCTACAAGCCTTCACTTTAGTTATGTATTAGGTTTTCCACAATCCTTCAAAATCATCTTCAAGCATGATTTTGGAATATGTAAGCTTTGTATTCAAACAATGGTGATTTGTGAATATGTAAGTTTTGTATGATTGGTAAGCTTTGTATCCTACACCTTTGTTAAAGTTTTGGTAATGTAATATGAAAGTAGGTTTGGTGGATTGTGGAAATATGTAATCTTCGGATGCAAACAATTTTCCATCTCCTTTGTATGACTGGAAGCACCATATCATCCCATGTATAAAACTATATATCAAACTAGTCCAAAAGTGCTTTTATATATCAAAAGGGGACAATAGCTTGAAATTTATCTAAGAAAAATTCCAAGCCTGCTAAATAACTAACAAGTGACCTAATGGTATGTTCAAGACTTAACAAAAGAGGCTAATAGTTTGAAAGTTAACAAAAGAGGCCAATAACCTGCCAAATAACTAACAAGTGACCTAAAGGTATGTCCAAGACTTAACAAAAGAGGCCAATATTTGAAAGTTAACAAAAGAGGCCAATAATTTGACAAATAACTAACAAGTGACCTAATGGAAGAACTATTTCTTCACATGTTTTGCGGGTGACTTGAATCTCAGCTTCTTTCCACTTGCAATGGGTGAAATGTCACTTGGTTGAGTGTCCTAGGTAGCGACTGGCGGTGAAGTTGGACAATATTGTTAGCTGGTGGTTGTTGGAATACTAGGTGCAATTGCTGCAAGTGATATAACTGAGGATTTGTTGCTGGTGCGTTATCTTGGGGAAATGAATGGCTTTGCCTTTGGAGGATTGACGTCCTTACTTCTTGTCTACCTTTGAACCTAATAAAAAACAATCACACATCCCAAACTAAGTCAATCACACAAGCAGAGTCAATTACACATCACAACCTACTTGAAACACATTGAAAATCAAACTACCTCACTTGGCACAGTACCTATGGGAGGCTTGATCATGCTTCAGTTGTTGGTGTAGACCTTGTTTTAGCAGCTGCTCATACATGCCCTGTTTCAGCAGCCGCTAGAGGATTGCCCACCTTGCTTCTTTTCTTCCTTCGAACCTAAAAGCGATACAATCACACTTAGCACCCTACTTCACTCATACATCCCATACTAAGCCAATCACACTTCACAAACCATTACAGTCACACTTCACAAACAAATACAGTCACATTTCACAAAAAAATACAGTCACACTTCATAAAATACTTGAAACACACTGAAAATCAGATTACCTGTACATGTGGAGCAAACTGATACATTAATGACATGTTATGTCAGGACCCACCCCGATTATCACCCCGATAACCGAGGTGAACCCTGCTCCCGTCTGACAACCCAACACAAAGTTCGAAACAACCTCACGAAAACCCACAAATTACATTGCCAGACAAGGGAGAATTCAAAATCCAAAGAGTCAACAGCCATACAGAGCATAGTACAAAACGAAAAGACATAAATCCTACTCAAAGTTTGACTACACGCACAACGGAAAAGCTCGTAACGGAAAAACTCTGGAAACACCCGGGGATAACTCTATGCCTCTGACTCTGCCTCAACGTCAGCTCCAGCGCTCGCACTACGACCTGGAGGGTAATTAAAAACCAGAAGGTGTGAGTGGACTAGAAATAAAAAGAGTTTTCAAAAAAAAATTAATAAACAAACCAGGGCTTTGCCCTCCGTTTTGAAAACATGCATGCATAACCCAATATCTGAAAACACTTATAAAAGCACATATAAAACCCAATGCCTTCCGGCGTTCAGAACCGTCATTCCGAACCCAAATCCGGAAATCCCTTTTCCAAGCTTTAAAACCAAATCTCGCTTTCCGAAATCCGATTCTAAAACCGAAAACCTTGATTATCAAATCATGTTTCAAAACCCATTTATAATCATTGAAAACCAATTATGGATTGAAATCCCAAAAGCATAGCATTAAACTCATAATCAAAGCATTTCTCGTAAAACGTGCTGAAATACGTAAACTCCTTGAAGAACGTGCAATTTCGCAAAACAAATATAAAGTAACCAATAATCATGAAATCATATTTAAAAACATAAAACAAGTAGATAAAATCAGTTATGCATGCTCGGTTAGAAAGAAAAAGTCCACTCACAGTTTCCGGGCACGCCACTCGCGTCCCATACGTTCCTCGGTTGCCTCGGGGATGTCCCGACCTGTCCAAAGTCACCAAAACGAGTTACTAACACACCAACTAAGCTTCTCCTAATTTCCCCCAATTTTCCCGAACTTTAAACGTAAATGAACGGAAATCCTAAACCTTCGAACACTTAAACCTAACCCGAGACGTTGTCCGATTACCTCGAAACTTGTCCTAAAAGGTTCGTTACAATGATTAGACCAAAAACTATGTTGGACACTTCCTCGGATTCTACCCCACGCACCTGCACAGGGTTACTGTTCATCTTCTTCTTCGACAGTCACCCGGTCTGAACCGGCGTGACCGGTTCTCCGCCATCCTCCGTCCGTTTTTGTTCCTTTCAATGCCTGAAGCTTCATCCTACTCTAAGCAACTCAATCCACTAATTAAAACACAACATCACGGCCTGAAACACACCTCCCTAACTCGAACCCGAAACCAACCAAAAAAACCTGTTTCGATTCCCGGCCACCCGTGCTTCCTCCCGTCACGACTTCACAGCCTTAAGGTTCCTAGGGACCTACTACACCTATTAGAACTCATAGGACTGCTCGACTCAGCCCCAAAACTCATGACTTTAACTTTGAAAGAAAACTGGAAACATAGTACACAGAGAGAATTCGAGAAATTACCTGCTTGCTGCCGTCCACCGTGAGCTCCGACGTGGGTCTAACCCGTCTAACACGTCTCCTCCGTCCCCTGAACACACCCACAACCCCAAACTCGACCGGTGTGAATCGAAACACGGCAGCACCACCACCAAAACTCCCTCTCTGTTTTCCTGGTTTTCCACCCTCCTCACACACTCACTCAACTCTCCAGCTTCTCCCAACACATTCCCTTCACTCTCAGCCTTCCTCTAATCACACTCACACACTCCCAAAGGTTCACTCACCCTACAACCCGATCAATCTCTCCTCTCAATCTCAGTCTCTGTTTCTCTTCTCACAAGCACGACTCAACCCATTTAATTTGCACCGTGCAATTAACTAGAACCCACTAGACACAGCCCACGTGTCCAAATCCTCTGGTCCCAAACTCAAAAATATCCAACCAGTGTTGTACACTTGTCCTCATCAGATTGGCACAATTCCCAATGTGCAAAAAGACCAAAATACCCCTGTGAGTCCAATTTACAATTTTATCCTTAGCCGTTCTAGACCCATATCTCACTCGTCCAACGTCCGATAAAGGCATGCCGCCTGTCGTTCTACTCAGGACGACGAGATCTACCTAATAGTCCTCGGTTTGCGTGAAGAAACCTTGTCGTGCAACAAGCCAACTTTTTTCCCTGATTAACCAAATTACGAAAGTGCCATCAACCTTCCGAACATCATAACTTCCTCCTTGGATGTCGGAATCGGGCGTGCCACCTGTCTACGGACTCGTGACGTCCCGAACTATGTCACGGTCATCGGTCAATGCCCAATTGACCGTCCGAACTAAAAGTCCACTTTTGCCCATTCCATGGGCAAAATCGTCATTCTACGCCAAACGTCCAAAAGTACCCAACTAACCACCGATTAACTTGCTAATCCGTTACTAATCACTTCACTAATCCCGACTCCCGGGACGGGTCGTTACATGTTATGGGTGTTAAGTGATACTAATAGTGCATAATCAGGTAATTTAGTTATACTAAACCTAATGTTCATGGTTGCTAAGTGATACTAAATCAGGTTATTATAGGACATAAACAGGTGCACCTTTTACGCATGTGTGAACGTTAAAGCATGCAAACCAACTGGCATTTATTATAAGATGCTTATCGACAGCTTGTCCAACCTTGATCCTTTGGATGCAACCTTTTCTTTCCTCTTCTCTTGATAACGTTTGAATCTTGCTTCAACTGCAGGGTTAATGGGTTAGGTGCAAGAATTTCTTCTATAACCCTCAAAAACACAATTATCACACTTTAGGGTAGAGTGGTACCAAGGGAACTTCTTACGAGGTACGGAAGGATCCACATTCTGAATTCGCTTTCTTTTCATTCGTGGTCTTCGAAGCTGCTTACGGTACTTTGGTGGCTTTAGGGTAGGTGCACCAATATTTTCCCACTAATCCTCACTTGGCATAAGTTTGATTATTCCTTCATAGGTCATGGTATATTCTGCATGAGAGTAGCATTCGTGGACATACTTCTCCAGGTTACCATTACCTCGACTAATGGCACTGCAAGCATGTGCGCAAGGAATCCCAGTTAGTTGATAACTTCTGCAAGAGCATGTGCGAGTATTCAAGTCAACTGAAAATCGTCTTCCATGGGAATATTTCACCTCAAATATGTTCACACGATAATGAGTGGAAATCAAGCTTTGACTAATCTTTGTATTGACCTCCAAAATCCCTTGGATTCTTTTACCAACCAGATGATTCCCCCTATTACCACTTGTGTCTCTTCTCTTGGTCATGAATGTAGTTAGGTATTTCTTAATCTTGCCCACCATAGATATGATAGGCTTAGCCCTAAATGGGATAATGACTTTCTTGAAGGACTCAGACAGATCATGCAGCAAAATGTCGCACTTAGCTTCTGTCCCAAACTAACTTCTACACCATTGTTTTGCATCCCTTTCCTTTAGCGGACATTTTTGGGAATGAAATCTCTTGTCTTTGGAAAATGTTTCTTCTTCCTTTTCTTCTGTTCCAAGTCATCATCTTAATCTCCACTAGTTCTAGCTATCCCAGGTGACAAGGGAACATCTATTTCTTCAACCTTATCCTCGGTATGTGGAGGAGAATGAACTACCACTTCTTTATTCATTTGGAATATGTCATCATCATCACTTAGACATATTTCTTGTGCATCCCCTTCACCATAACCATTATCTTCAAAATGCTCAATCTCAGATTCCTCACTATTATCATCAGACGTATCATTAATCTCCATTTCTTGCACTCCTTGCCTCTACCTACTCCTTTCAGGTTGATTAGCAATATCATTTCCACCTCTTTTTGCACTATTTGCCTCTGCCTGCACCTTACGCCTCTTGGTTGCACTCTAGGTTTCCTCAAGTCAGGCCTACTATCTTCAAGTTCATCAGTTGTATCATTTCCCTCCAATTCTTCTTCTACTAATTCTTCATCTTCATCAACTTCACTACTTTCATCATCCACTCGAAATTCAAACAATTCAACATCATTGTCACTATCATCAACATCACAATATTTTTCATCATGACTAGCATAAGATGACACATCTTCTACATCTTCCTCCTGAGCTGTGTTTGGACTAGCATCATCACTTGGACCAGCCTCTCATGTGCTTGGACTAGCAGTGCTTGGACCAGCCTCTAATGTATACACCAGATATACATATGTCGCTTGGTCCACGGGATGGGAAGCATACACATGCACTGCCTTCTCAAATGTCCTTGAAGACTTTCTAATGAGTGCCAACAGCTGCTGATCTGTGGATACCTTAAAAACCTGTCTACTAGCTTCATCTTGTATGTAGAAATCCACCATATACTGAATATATCCTTCTTGTTTGGCATTCAATTCAACCAATGATGAATACTCCCAACAACACAAGTCATACTATCTCAATGTTTCGTCCGCATATTTCCACTCCTCTTGTTTATGTATTATCCTTCCACTGTGGTGTCAGGACCAGTCCCAATCCCCCCGAGATTAACGTGAGACACGCCTGATCCCGTCTGACACGAAGTGTCAGACAAGGGAAATTTCCGACTTCAGCCCGCTCGAGGCTTCAGAGTACACCAGGATTTGGAGGAGGAGTGTGATGTCTCGATCTCTGCTACAGCCCGCATCCACGATCAACATGAATGGTATTCAAAACATTAAAAGCTGTGAGTGGACAAAACAAATAATTTATTAAAACATTTTCACGAAAGACATTTATACCCTTCACTAAAAGCATGCATGCATTCGAAAACCATTTACCAAACCACTAGGGCCTTTGTTCAAAATCGTAAACGAAACCAATCCTGAGTGTCACTTGTCACTTGCCGGATTAGTGATGCATTAATGAAGGGAAATGGGCAATGGATGGGTGAGTCTGATGCATTAATGAAGGGAAGGGGGCAATGGATGGGTGACACTTGTTACTCATCCATTGGTCCACTTCAAAAGATCTAGGCCCACTTAAATCCAAAAGTTCCCTGTTTCGTAAAACGTGCAATAATTACCTTAAACTTCCGTGAATCGTAATTTTTCCGACGAACGTCTAAATTTGACGTGCCGTCTATCTACAGACTCGTATTGACCCGATCTACGTAAGGGTCCTCGGCCCTCGGCCATTGGACGTCCCGAGTTAAAAGTAAACTTTTTTCCCTCGTTTAGGGGAAAAATAGTAATTTCGCCCTGAACGTCCGTTAATCCTCGGCTAATTCCCGATTAGCTTTACTAATCTGTAATTAGTCTTAATTAATCCTTTAAATTTGGGACGGGTCGTTACACGTGGTGTAAGACGATCGAGACAATGTCATCACAGTCCCTTTCAACAAGCAATCAAAAAACAAACATTACTTCACATGTATAAAGAATCCACATCCAACTGAAAACTATATGAAATATCACACAATCAAAACCCTAAACCCTAACCTCTAAACCTAAACCTACACCTGAACTCTAAACCTATACTACCTACACTTAAACCCTAAACCATAAACCTAAACCTAAACATACTGCCTAAATGATAGGCCTTTAATTAAGTTTTATTTTATATTATTTTATACCCTTTATACTTATATTTTAATGTTAAAATACCAAAAAATTGGAGAAAACAATATATTTTGTGGGAAATTTGCAGAAATAAATAAATTTTGGAATTCTGAGTATTTTGACGAAAGAATCGTCCCAATCGAAATTATAACGAAGAAATTATAGACGAAATAAGGAAGGCCGCCGAAAATCTCAAGGCAATTCGGTGGACTTCTACCAAATCCAAAAGTTCTGCACACATCCCAGATCTATATTTGCTCAGCCCAATCCATTAGCAAGGACCAGCGCATTTGTGTCGTGAGCCTGGCCCAGGTCGCAATGCCTAGCTCAGCCTCGCGCGAGGCCGTCGGCGAGTGCTGGCCGAATCTTCCTTTCCTACTTCGGCGTGCGTGCGCCAAATGTCTCCTACCCATGTCAGCGCCTAACGCACTACTTCACATGCCCCTTGTCAATCGGCCTACATCGAAACCATCTCCTGCTCCACCTACAGCGCCTGCCGACTTCACCTGCCCCCTGTTAGCAGCCTCTCACTGAAACCATACCCTACATCAGCTACATCACATCTGCTCTATTTTGGTATTTCTTAGCCATTTTTCAACCCTAAAATCAGCAAAAACCCATCATTTTATCATGTAATTATTTTAATTGTTTTTATTATTTTAATTTTTATTTTATTTTCTATTTTTTTCGCATTTCCTCTATAAATAGGGAGACCATTTCAATTTTTAGGGTCCCCTTTTTGGAGTCCTTTTTTCTCTCTTTGTAGATACATTTTGGGACCTCTTTTTACCTTTCTTTTAGATTTTCTTCGTAGTTTTCTTTAAATTTTGTTTTTAGACTTGTTTTTATACTTTTTCTTAGATTTTCTTTAGACTTCCCCTTGTACACATTTTTATGTTTTCCTTAAAAAAAAACCCTTAGCTAGGTAATTCTAAGACAATTCGAGAGTTTTAAGTTCGAATTCCTCATGTTTTCTTCCTCCATCTTCACAAGTTATGTCTGTTATCAGGGAGCCTTGTGAAAAACCATATTTTTTTACTTAAACTCTTATTATTGTTTCAGTTTTACTTATAATTCAATGTATGTGTTGGTATTTTCTTTCTAACATTTGTAAATATGAATACAATCTCCATGTGTTTTACTTTCTGAATTTTAGTTATTTCATATGTCTTAGTGCTTAAACTTCAATTCAACGCTAAGTGTCTGCCGTTTTTGGTGCACTTAGAAGAGGATTGAAGAGATTTAATATTGATCGATGTCGGCGTATTAAATCAACAACTTAAGGTGAATCATATTGTAAGTGTCTGCCACTGTTGGTGCATTTATAATATGTATGCATGTAATTGAGATGATGAAGGTAGGATTTCGTGATTGGTTCAAAATGAGAAAATGCTAGAGTGTTGGTAAAATTTGTGCTTAAAGAAAGTCCATTGTAGGAGTAGTTTAAATAATGTGATTGTTAATTTGAATTTACTTACGTAAAAATGTCGGTTTTATCTATGAAACTAATATATGGTTTGTAAATTCTAGTTTGCATGAGCATGAGCATGAGCATGAGCATTTGCATTTCAATTCTTAGCTTTTTGTAAAATGTAGTTTCGACTACAACTCTTTCCAAAACCCCCCAAATCATGTTATTCTTTAATTTTTTAATTCATTTATTATTTTATTATTTTATTCTTTGATTATTTATTATTTTTTTTCACTAACCATTATTTAATGTTCCCTAATCTTCCCGGTTATGAACGATCCATATTTACCAATACTACATCTACACAAAAATGATTTAAATTGCATATACTCGAATTACGTGTTTATTCAAATGCGTAGTTTAAGCGTATCACTAAACCTAAATCATAAACCTAAACCTAAACGGACCTAAACCTAAACCTAAATGGACCTAAACCTAAACCTAAACCTACTGCCTAAACCTAAAGCCTAACCAAACAGCCTAAACTTCCAGACTAAACCTAATGTATAAAAATATAGTTTGAACTAAAAGTCAACATCATAGTCCCATTCCCTATCACAATATCAATTATAATCCAAAATACTCATATAAAGTCTATGTTCCAACCCTAAACCTTTTAACCCGAAATGCCTAACATTTCAATGCCAATTTCGAAAGTCTTAGCTCTAATCTAAAAAGCTTCTAAAATGTCTATCCCTGAACCCCACACACTACCATAACCACAACCCACTTTTCGAAACCCACACCCACAACCTATTTGATTCACATCCACTAACAACCAACAGCCAAACAGCCAACGACCCCATCCATCAACAATCAAGAAAACTTAAACAATTCGAAGTGGAAAACATTGCACATTGCACACAAACACCAAGAAAATTTAGGCTAATTTAATCCTAACTTCCAATTCAAACTAAGATTTCAAAATTTCGAATTTAAATCTCTTACTTACCATATCGAGGCTGTCGTGCTCCAGGCTATCGAGGGATTGTCATTTTTATTCGTTTGGTGTCGTCTCCCTGTCCGATTCAAACCCTAAACCGAAATTCAATGGATTGAAGCTCGTTTCAATGTTGTCTTCCTCTTCCCTTTTCTCCGAAATCGCCCAATCCCCAACCCTAGAATTCCTAATTCACGAAAATGCCGTACTCTGATCCATGTCGATATGGTGGGGAACCACGAGAAAGCCATCTAATTGCCACATAGGTGCCACATAAGCACCAGTGATGACGTTACTAATAAGGGGTAACAGATGGAGCAACATAGTTAACAGAAGTGCACTTGTGGTAGCACATTGAAATTAAATCTGTTTCGCGGAGTAAAGTGATACTTAATATCCGATTAGAAGAGTAAAGTGAGTAATAAGAAGAGTGACTCTTTTTTTTTTTTTAACTCTAAAGAGTCTCATAATTTACAATCTTTCAGTGCAATAAATGTGGTAGCTGATAATATTCACCATCAGGTAAGAGTGTTAAGCAAAATGCTCTCTTGCTATCTTCGATTCAATTTTAATCTGGCTCGTGTTTCCCGGTATGCATCTAGGTTTAAATCTTTCCTTGTATAATAAGATATGATGGTGATGTAGCATAGGTTATGCGGTTGGGTCAGTACAAAAATGCTACAAACAAATCTAGCAAAGTCGAGCCCTGATTGCTCGACCCAATCCCACATCAGAATTGTCCAACATTATTGGGGTAAGAGAAGAATTATGGGTTGGGCATGAGCCATGACCCATTCTCAACAAGAATATGATGTATAAATATGTATGATTCATATTTGTGAACATGTGGAAAAGTTGGTAGGTTTTGGCCGATAATGGGAAGGATTATAAAACTAACAGAGAAAGTCTAATGTCTAATTCCCAGACTGAACTCACAAAAGCTGTCTGAAACCTAAGGATATATATTTTCTAATACCCCACATGGTTATAATGTAAAAATATTTATATTTGTTGATATATTTTTTAAAAATTTCACTGGAGAGTGGAGAGGAGTAATGGAGACACGTACTGGGGAGTGAGTCATGCATCTTAATTTAGTTCTTTCCTAACCCCCTAAGCCGACGGATGCAACTTTTGCAGCAGATTGAAAGTGACACTGATAGCCTTTGTTTTTACATACAGGATCGACATTTGATTGTGCTTATAATTTACATAGGGCATTTCAACAATACTGGATGGTAGAGCTAGGTCGACATGGACGTTGAATCGGAAGTTGACACGTCCAACACTTAAACCGGCACATCACCCACCAATAAAATGTGAATATAGAGTATCTTGGCCTTTATAACTCTCTAGAATGTGGCCTTAATGGCAAGATTTTTTGTTCCTTTTTGCGTCGAAAGGTAACAACGTATGGGCTAGATGGGTCAAGGTCCTTGTATCTTGGATGGCGTTTTTTGGGTAGTGAAGAAGCCCAATGTTTGCTTTTGGAATTGGAAAGAGCTTGTTAGAGGTTCGATTAAGCCTTTCATTAAGGCTAAAATTGGTAATGGTGATGAGATTTTTATCTGGCATGACAATTGGTGTCACTTGTGTTGTCTTCTTGACCGCTTTGGGAGCTCAATTATGCCGATTAGTGGTATTCATTTGAAGGCAGGGCTGTCGTCAGTGTTTGAGAATAGGAGATGGATTTGGCTCTTCACGATTGACAATGAGTTTCAACTTATTCAGTTGGCTAGTGGTTCCTGTCAGGTGAGTCCTACGCTTGCTGATAGTTTTGGTCGAAGTACGACCACAGATGCTCGATGGCCTCTATTTTGAACAAATTAAGGGGTAAGGGTCCTACTTGTTCTTGGTTTCCTGTCATTTGGTATACTGGAATGATTCCTAGGGCAAGCTTTGTCAAGGCTTACTACGCTGGATAGAGTGGGGCAGTACTCTCAAAATTCTCTGATGTACGTGTGTCCTCTAGCAAAGAGATAACGAGTCTCATGACCATTTGTTCTTCAATTGCTCCTTTAGTTATGAGATTTGGAGAAGTGTTAGACATCAGGGGCTCTCTGTGGTGCTCAACGTCGTGGCTTGATCCCATTATGCTCTATTGTCATGTAGTGGAAAGGGAAGAAATTGATCCAGGTTGCTAAGAAGTTAGCTCTAGCCATGATATTGTATCATATTTGGCTTGAGGGGAATAATAGTGTCCCGAAATTAAAAAGTTAAATCCTAATAATGTGAATGGAAATTAAAAGGACATAATTGTTAGACCATTATACCTTTAAAATTAGGGTTTGACCCTAATAATTAATTCATAATTTTCTAGATGAATGTTAATTTGTATAAAATTAATATTTAGATTAGAAAATTGAATAATATATATTATTTGAATTAAAGTGCCATATGGTTTAGTAACCTTTGGTAGAAGGGCATATGGAATTTCATGAAGAGGTACATATTAAAAGTCCATTGGCTACATACAATGTTTCTTATGAAAAAGGATGTGTCTTTTATTAAGATATGTGTATTTTAATTAAGAGATATGTCTCCTTATTAAAATATGTATACTTTATTGAATAAATGTATCTCTTATTAAAAGATGTGTCTCTTATGAAGATATGTTAACACATCTACAAATAGAGTTGCTCACAATGCATTTCATTTATCCAAAACAAATATTCAATCCTTCAATACATTTATGAAGATTGAATATTAGGTCTAGAAAACATACATTTTTAGAATATTTCAAGAGAGAGTTTAAACACAATTTGAGTTCGCTATTTTTGTGGATTAAAGTGCTGCTTACACAAGAAGCCGATCGTTGTATCTTGAGAGAAGTTTGCCAAGTAAAATCCTTAAACACCGATGATGAGGCAATTTCATCTTAAAGAAATAGAACCAAGTTCTAGACTTGATCATACATGTAAAGTGACTCTTACTCATTTTCTTTGTAATTCATTTATTTGAATATAAATGTTTTTTTTTATTTTCATATTTATGTGAATATAGCAATTATCAATATTTGTACCAACAAATAGGATGTTTGGAAATACTAAGGAAGTCTTCGGATGCGGTTCTCAACTCTATCCTCTCTATGATTCATAGTTAGTTTTGCACTGTTGTTGTTAGGAAGTGTTTATCCAATTCATTACCTGCTAGAAATGTTCCATTTCTTGGTTTTCTCCTCCTTGGAGGTGTTTCTGGGCCTTTGGGCACTGTGATTTGTGGGCTTGCTCGTTTTAATTCAATTTGATTTAATCAAAAAGCACAAAGAAAAAAGTGTCAATCCATATTTTTCTTAAGAATATTAATCTAATACTAGAATTGAATATAGCATGTAATTGATTATATATTATATATTCTACAATTTCTATCATAGTAGTTAGTAGATACAATTTTGTATATAAAATAAAAAAAAAAAACTTGTTTTTACATGTTGAAATCAAAGTTTTACTTTTAGTCAAGTCCAGGTTCCCTTCTATTTTATTCTGCTGTGTCTCCATATCTTCTATTCTTCCTACCAGTTCCAAAATAATTTGTTGGCAGCCAACCTTTGTAAAGTACTACAGTTTTTTTTTTCTTTTTCTTTTTAGCTTCTTTTTGACAAAAATATGCATGAATTAGAGTGATTTCTTTAAAATCCAATCATGTGTATTTCAAAATTGAAAAATCGAAAGTAGTGAAATTTCGCATCCAGGGATTGAATTTTCATAACAATAATGAGCACAAATTGATAAAGACTTGTTCTTTGACTTGGTGCATTTTGGATCAATGGTTTTCTCTTTCAGGAATTATTATTATTTTTGGTTAGTGGCAAGTGCACTACACCAAATACAATTTAGAAAATGAGGATATAAATGTCCATCAAAGAATAAAATAATTTATCTTCCAATCTAACTAACATACATGACTTGTTGCTTCTTATAAAACAAAACTACTGTTTACTTGTTAATGAATTAGTTTAGTGTCTGAACGCATGAATCATGGGCCATGTCAATTGACCAAAAAAAAATAGATATAAAATAAAATACTCCAGATGAAAACAGACTTTTACCCCCCCCCAAAAAAAAAATGAAAATAGGTAAAACTCACCATTTTTTAACTTTTTATTTAAATTTTTCAAAACTGCTAAATAGTTACAATCATCTATAAACTTTGTCATAATTTTAACAACTATTCTTATACTTTAATATTTGTGTCCTCCGTTTTTGAACTTTATTCTTCTATTTTCGTTAGTTATTCAGTCTATTTTTCAAACGAATTTTATTAAAAAAAATCAAGGGGAATACAAATGAATTTACAAATTTTCCATTTTTAATGGATATTTTTTATAAAATAGACGGAGTAATTAATAGAAACGTTAGAGTAAAGATTAAAAACAGGAAACAATAATATTGAAATATAGAAACGGTTGCTGAAATATGGTAAAATTTAGGAATGATTTCACCAATTTATGACCCTTAATTAATCAAGATATAAAAAAGAAAGGGATTTTTTCAGTCAAATTAATATTTTCATTACCATTTTTCAATCTAAACTTTGATGTATATAGCAATAAGTGACTTGAAAAAATCTAACCATTTTTTCCGTTAAGGTTGAACATATAACTATCACGTGAAGGATGTTTTTGTCTAACTTCACTTAAAGAGATGTTCAAAAAATCCTCTGGGGACTATTCATTTATTTACTAAATACGTATCAATTTGACCTCATTATTCTGTTTATAAATCAAATATCAAATGTGCATAAATGTAAATTCCTTAAATCCAATCTGTTTTTGTGTTGTTGTCAATAATCCAATTTGATCAATTATTTGAATGTTATATTCGATTGGTCTAGTGATATTTATGCTCACAATTTAATGGGATATTTTTAATTTTGGGTTCGATAATAATAAAAAGCATTGTTAATATTCAATGTTTTTATATTCTACACTCTCACATTTGGTTTGACAGGACCCACCCCTAATTCCCTTGGATTAAGAGCTAAATTCCGATCCCGTCTAACTTACGCATGACACGAAGGCTAAACCAACGTCCAACCTTCATGTGACACGTAAATCGGACAAGGGATTCTCGATCCAACCATCTGAAAAGGTAACCGGTCTTCCCAAAGTATGCCGAACTACTGTGGATCGCGGGTGTGATGTCTCCGTCTCTCTCGATCAACAGCCCGTGTAGCAACAACCTGGAGGGTATCGAAAACACGAAAAGACTGTAAGTGGACAAAAATAAAGAATAAGTTTAAAACAGTTATCAGAAAACACAATTACATTTATACCCTCCATTTCAAAAATCAATGCATGCATATCAAATTCATGTCATAAAAACCATTCAATACTCCGGTTGAGCAAACCATGCGGGAACGAGCACTCCTCTCGTCCCACAATCACAACTCTTCTTGAAACCAAGGTTCCAACCATGTTGGGAACAGACATGCTCCCAATGAAGTGTCAAGTCCGACCACTGGACTTCCTACATCCCCAACTCACTTGGACAACCACGTGTCCGCAATCAATCCAAAACTCAGACCTCACGTCCGTCAATAACTATTTATGCACATACACCGATTTCGATTGGGAAATTACTCAACTCTCGTCACCTCATCACTGTTGGGACTTATCCCAATACCTCATAATCTCCGCTGGATTCTATCCAGCCCATGACTCAACCACAAATACCGAACATGTGTCCATCATGATAGAGTCACATCCCAATTTGTGGCTCATCGTCATCATAATCGTCGACACCAGCACCAGCGCTAGTACCAGTACCAACATACAAACATCCACACAAGTACACATGGTGTAAGGTTGATAGCCCTGGATTTCCACTCATACCGAGTGACGATCCCGCATCACTACCCGTACTCCACAATTAGGGGTACCACCATTATGACAATCCACATAAGGATAAATGAACGTTCCCTGAATGCCCCCTGATCCTCAACTACTACCACTACACCAAGTACCCCTGATAATCAGTTAGCTCCACAAGACTACCGTCCCACAAAACCAAGCCATAATTTCTAACTCCTCAATACCTGTCCATATTCCGGTCCTTGGCATCCTAAGTTCCAAATGTTCCTCACTTAGCTTTTCTGGCTCCTCTCGAGCCTTGGTACCTTACCATGACTCATCTCACGTTCCTAACCCAAAATCCTGACTCCTCGTGAGTCCCACATCCACATCTCGACTCCTCCTGAGTCCAATCTCATACCAAACCAATCATGTCATCACTGACAAACCCAGTCCCCGAGCAATTTCCAATGCTCAACCACATTCTACACGACCAATAGGGCCTAAGAGATAGTACAATTTGCCCATTTATGCAGCCTTCCGGCCACCGGTCTCGTTCGTCCCTGCGACCCACGCAATTCTATGTCTAACAAATCGTAGTTCACAGTGTACACTACCTGACATCTGACCCTCAAACCAGGGTCAATCTCACCCGAGATCTAACACGAGGTCCCAAACACCCTCGCCTACTCGTCTCACTACCAGGTCGCGCACGAGGCTTACGCTTCGGAGGCATGATGTGGCAACAGAATCAGCAACTTAGTGCTCTGATACCAAATTGACAGGACCGCCCCCGAAAATGGCATTGTTAACCGTGCCCGGTCCTGCTCCCGTCTGGCAAGACGAATGAAATCCCCAAGTTACCCTCAGTACGTGCCACACCAGGGATAGCCACACATGCTTACTCATGCCTCCGCCTCTCGATCAGCCTCGAACAATGCGCCACGACCTGGAGGGTCAATAAAAACCAAAAGGTGTGAGTGGACAAAAATAAATCAGTTTATAAAAACAGTTATAGAAAGACGTTTTTACCCTCCACGTAAAACCAATGCATGCATACAAAAATCTTTTCGTAATCAGTTACATTTTCAACATAAGAAAAACCGTGTATCAAATTCCCACACAAGGAAAACTCGTATGAAACTCAAAATCCTTTTTCCTTCCTCAACCATCGGGTCTTAGCCCGTAATCATAAACACCGGGCCTCAGCCCAAAACCACGAATCAAACCCAAGAACACAACATAATCCAAAACCATCAACCATAAAACAGGGCCACTGCCCCACACATCCGAAACATCAGAAACTAACAATAAATCACAAGTCAAACATTTTGCTGGATGTCAAGTGCGCCCAAGTCTTTAAACTCAAAACCATGCGCATAATCAGGCCTTCCCGGGATATCAACGAGTCTTTAAACTCAAAACATAATCAATAGGCCTCGGGGGTATCACAATATCCGAGTCTTTAAACTCAATCCGGGTCTTTAAACCCAATTTTCAGGCCCGCCCCCGTCATCAATTAACCGAGTCTTTAAACTCAAAACGTGCTCCAGCAATAGCACAGGGTCTTTAAACCCAAAACAGTTTTCAACGGGTCTTGAAACCCAAAACATTTGTCAATCACAACAACTCGGGATCCATCGTGATCCAAATTCCAAATCCAATTTGAAAACACATTTTTTTCATAACAGGAGTCACGTCCGAGTTTCCGCTTTCAAATCCCCAAAATCTTACTTCCCAAAACATAAGCAAATCATTTATCATCAAACACAGGGCATGTATAATCAGATCAAATCACCTTTATCAACCATTACCCATTCCCGAATTCGAATTCGCAATAATGATTCCGTAAGCCGGCATCTGGAAGCATCATCCCGAACCCAAATCAAGAATCTGTTTTCAAACTTCCGAAAACCGAAATCTCGTTCATCAAAATTACTTTTATGCCCCGAGCATCAAGCCCGAAATCTCCTTTTTCAAAATCCGTTTTAAATCCTTGAAGACACCTCATATTTCAAATCTCAAGGTCAAGACATCAAAACCATAATCAAATCACCAAAATCACGATCAAATCACAACATACTCGAAATCTCGTAAAACGTGCAAAACCGTGACATTCTCGAAATACGTGTCAAAACCATAAACCTTAATCACAATCGAAATCCAACATCTTAAAAACATAATACGCACAAATCACATAAAATTATTCATTAAACCACCATCAATCATAAAAGACCCCTTAGTCTCGAAATACGTGCAATTTCGTGTGCATATAAAAAATACGTATAAATATGGAAATCAAAATCATCACAGTTCATAATCATAATCATAGAAATCATAGAAATATTCATGCATGCATTAAATTTTGAAAGCAACGTCCACTCACACACCGTCCTTAGTGCTCGGTTTCGCGCCGCACGCGTTTCCGTAATTTCCGCCATTTTCTAGAAATCTCAAATCCTGTCCAAAATCACTTTTCAGGGTCACTAAGGTCTCAATTAACAACATACTAATTTCCCATAATTTTCCGGGATTTTTCGACATAATTTAACTTAAGGACCTAATCTTCCGAACCCTTGAAACTATCCCGAACGACACCCGATCAACTCGAACTTTAAATAAAAAATGTTCAAAACACTAAAAGGAGTAGATCTCCTGTTGACTGTGATCGGAGAGGAGGCTTCACGCGCCGTCACGCGCCGCCCAAAGTGGCTGCGCGTGTAGGCCACGCGCCTGCTACAATGACACGCTACAGTGTCACCATCTTCACCCGACCGGCCTGCAATCCGAATCTTCTACCTGCGTCTCGACCCGGCCAATTAGCCTTCAATTCCCATCCAATTCCCTTCCTTTTTGATCCTAACATGTCCAATAATCATCTAATTAAAGTTCTATGACCCTGATTAACCTCGACTGTCCCTAAATCCGGCCGTCGACCCGTGATCAACCAAACGGGTTGATCACCCGAACTTCATGGTTTCTAAACCAAACTGAAATTAAATTCACCGGTAGCTTAAGGGGACCTAAACGAACCAAAACATCCAATCTGACCAAGTACTAACCTGGAAGTGATCGTTTTCAGGGCCCACCCATAATCCCCCAGGATTAAGGGCTAAACCCCGCTCCCGTCTAATTTACGCATGACACGAGGGCCAAATAGACATCTAACCTCCGTGTGACACGTAAGTCGGGCAAGGGATTTCCGGTCCGACCATCTCAACAACTTTCGCACTTCCCAGAGTGCACAGAGTCTACTGTGGAACGTCCATGTGATGTCTCCGTCTCTCAACCAACAGCCCGCGCCGCAAAAACCTGGAGGGTATCGAAAACACGAAAAGACTGTGAGTGGACAAAAATAAAGTTTATGTTCAAAAACAGTTATCAGAAAACACATACATTTATACCCTCCGTTTTGAAAACCAATGCATGCATATCAATTCCATATCACACAACCATGCACAAAAAAATTAAACACATTTTTCCTTTTCTCAAATCCCGGGCCTCAGCCCAAAACCACCGAAAACCGTTCCGTCCGGGCCACTGCCCAAAAACTCAGAAAACCATTATCAGCAATTCTCAGTGAAATCCACAACACATTTGTAACCCCATTTTCATCCATCGAACCTGCTGGATCTATCCGAGTCTGTAAACTCCCGAGTCTTTAAACTCAATCCAGGCCTCAATAATATCTGAGTCTTTAAACTCCCGAGTCTTTAAACTCAACAGGCCTACGGGGGAAATATCAATATATCCGAGTCTTTAAACTCCCAAGTCTTTAAACTCAATCCGGGTCTTTAAACCCAATCCGGGCCCGTCCCCCATCAATCACAATATCCGGGTCTTTAAACCCAATAATCAGATCCAGAAAATCCAATCCAAATCCGTTTGAAAACCATTTTCCATTTCCATATCCAAACCCGAATCCGAAATCACTGGTCTGATGCCCTTCTGGCATCCAGAACCGTCATTCCGAATCCAAATCCAGAACTCATTTCCTTCTTATTTCCAGATCCGAGTCCGCAACCATCATTCTGTAAGCTGGCATCCGGAATAACCATTCCGAACCCAAACCCAGAAATCCATTTCAAGTCCCAAATCGAATCCCGAATTGTCATCCGGAATTCCGATTCCGAAACCGGAAATCACCTTTATGAAAAACCACTTTAGAACTGGGCTTCAAACCCGAAAAACCTTTTCAAAATCCTTTACTTCCTTTAAAATCAAATCGTAATTCAAATCCCGAAATCCAATCATTAAAAACCAGGTTCAAAGCACGGTATTTATCAAAACCTCGTAAAACGTGAAAATCGTCATTTCCTCGAAAAACGTGCAAAATCGTAAACCATCACAATCATAAATCAAATCATAGAATCACGTAAGAAAACATATTAAAACATATATGCATGCATTAAGAGTTAGAAAGCAAAGTCTACTCACAAACCATTCCGACGTCGCCTCGATACGATCGCACTTACGCCGTTCTCGGCCATTCCGCTACCCTCGGCTTTCCCGAACCTGTCCAAAGTCCATAACGAGGTTACTAACTACTTCACAAAAGTCCTACTCAAATCCCATAACTTTCCCGAACTTCTAAGCGTGCTTTAAACGGGACCCTAGACCTTCGATCTCGCAGAACTAACCCGAAACAACGTCCGAGTAACCCGAAACCTATTTCATTGGATTCGTTATGACATTTAGAACAAAAACTCAGTTTGTAACACCCTGGAAATTCGAGGATTTTAATATTGTAAATTAATATTTGAATTAACGTTTTTACCCTTGTGAATGGTATGGCCAAATTGTTGACTTTTTGATTAGTGGGTCAAATGGACTTTGACCAGTGACCGTGACGTAGTTCGGGACGTCACGAGTCCATAGACAGGTGGCACGTCCAATTCGGACGATCTGGGTAAAAGTTATGACTATCGGAAGTTCATGGGCATTACCGTAAGTTAGACTTCACGGGCGAAAATGTTGACTTTTCGTTTGGCAACAAATTTTCACATGACTCAAAGACCGTTAGATAGGTCTCGATATCCTGAATCCGTAGACAGGCGGCACGCCGAAATCGGACTTCGTATGGTTGAGTTACGGGTCTAGGAAGTGAGGGGCAGTTTGGTAATTATTTGAACCAGGGGCATTTTGGTCATTTCGCCCTGATTACTGTAGCAAACCGCGGGGGACATGGGCGGCACCACCATGTGCGGTGGTTCAATGCACAATTGATTATGCTAATATGTGTTGTGGTCTGTTGCATCCGCCTTGCACGACCCCATTGTTAATTCAAGTTCGAAGCTTTTCGGGGAACATTTTTCAGTGGACAAATTGGACTCCCACGAGCCTCTGGGACGGCTGAGGTTATTTAAAACTGATCAGAACGTGAGTGAGCATCACTCTGATGCTGAAAGAGCTGAGAATTGATGAAGAAAACCAGAGAAACCATTTCGGGCAAAATTGGAGGGAAAATCAGAGTTTAATTTCTACGGTGTGTTGGACCAATCTAATCGCAGAGTAAGCTTTCTGGGAGTGTTTAGAACACAACCATATCAAAATCGAAGGCAACCAGCCACGGGTGAGCTGGGACGGTGACTGCCGTGTTCAGAAGAATTTAAGAGGTTTGGACGACTACTTCCAGGTGAGTGTTGGTTCAATTGAGTGTGTTTTACAGTTCGATCTGATACTACGATGCTTCCTGTAAGGTTAATTTGATTTTGGTTTAGAAACCAGTGAGTTGGGGTGATCAACCCGTTTGGATGATCACGGGTCGAAGAGCCATTTAAGGATTTGATTTGGCTAATTAATAACTCAGAACTTAAATTAGATGCTTAAATAACATGTTAGGATCAAATTGGATTGAAATCGAGTAGGAATTGATGGGCAATTAACCAGGTCAAGCCGCGGGTGGCAGGCCCGAATTACAGACAAACGGGTGAAGGTGCTGACACTGTAGCTACAGTGTCAAGCGAGTGACTTTCACGCGCAGCCAATTTGGGCGGCGCGTGAGGGCGCGTTGGGGCTTATCTCCGATCACCATCAACGTGACTTTTATTCCTCTCATTATTATGAACATTTTTGGTGAATTAACCATGTTGATCTGAGATAGTTTGAAGGGTCAGTTTAGGGCCGGCTGCCTCGGGAAACGTGTCGACGGTTTCCCCAAACCGGTTTCTGTTTCGAACTTTCTTTTGAATAAATATTAAGGACTTGTAGTGACCCTTACGTGTGAATTGAACTGACAGGAATTGTACGATAATCTCGGTACAGGTCCGTACGCGCAGATTCGCAGCGGAATCGTACAGTGAGTGGGCCCGTTTTCATTAAACCCTTGCATGCTTAAATGTTTTCTGATTTACTTATATGTTCACATGCTGGAATCGATAAATGGTTTTGATGATATTGAAATTTCGGTTATGGCACGTTTCACGGTATTTGGGCATGAAACCCGTTTGATGAAACGTAACGATCGGTTCGGATTTTACCTATGTATACATATATGCTTTGCATTTGGATATCAATAAAATGTATTTGGTACTGCACTGTATAGATCCTTCCATATTATATTGTCTCATCCGGATGAGGTACCCCGGAGAGGTCACGGACGTCTAGTACGTCGAGCGTCTATGACGCTAAGCATCGGGGATGCTGTAACCGAACGGGGTTCGGGGATTGAACTCGGAAATTGAGACCCGAGTGGCACGCGTAGCCTTGTGATTGTGACCTTATTGGACGTCAGGGACGCCAGACATCGGGGATGTCGGTATTGGAGTGTATAGTGCAGTGGCTAAAATTATGTTTATGGTATTATTATATGCCTTATGGTTTATATTATATGATTGATGGTTTTAAATTCGGTGGCATGCATGTTTGGAAAACGGAGGGGTAAATTATATGTTTTACTTATCAAATGATTTTATAAACTTGAGTTTCGGTCCACTCACCCTTATTGTTTTGGTAACCCCTCTAGGTCGTGCTAGTGAGGTAAAGGAGGAACCTGAGGCTGAGGCTTAGATCCACTTCTGCGTACCTGAACCCCTGTTGGGTGGTGTACCCGCAGGTGTATGTTAGAGTCGTGCTCGCAACTTGTCGTTTGGATTTCATCCCTTGTCTGACATCTGTTTAATTCGGATTTGATGTATAACTTTAATTTGGTTATTGTTGCATTTGCTGTTTTTTAGGTTAAAATTGGTATGAATTATTGGGTGTCAGACGGGAGCAGGGCACGTCCCCTTGTGGTCTCTGTGGGATCGGGGTGGGTCCTGTCAGCTTGGTATCAGAGCCAGACCCCGACTGGGAAGAGTCCCAGCGAGGACGCTGGGCCCTAAGGGGGGTGGATTGTAAGACCCGTGTCCTGGAGTGAACGGTGAACGATCCCACATTCCTGCAATGGGGGAATGGTCTGGGAAGGGAATGGTGGTGTGCCTTAAAGGTGTAGGCACACACCTATCTAGCATGAGGCCTTTTGGGAGCTCAGTGGCTTTGGGGGGGATTGGAACCCCAAAGTTAAGCGAGTTGAGGCTGGTACAATTCCAGATGGGTGACCCCGTGGGAAGTTGCACCGTGAGCTCCCGAAAACAAAACCGTGAGGGCGAGGCCCAAAGCGGACAATATCGTGCTAGATGAATCGGGACCTGACAGAAGAGGGTCGGGTCCTGACACAGTTGGACTCTTCACCGGAAACCGCCGCACGCGCCCCCACGCGCCACCCAAAGTGGCTGCGCGTGGGCCTCACGTGCCTGCACACAGTCACTGTTCATCGTCATCTTCCTTGGGCGAACCGGTCTGAACCGGCGTACCTGGTTCTCCACCATTCCTCCACCGTTTCGAGTCCTCTTTTCACCATCCTCACCGTCCAGTCCTAAGCAACCTATTCCCATCACTCTAACACCTCGACACAGCCTATAGCCCGTTGTCTCAAACTCGAAACAAACCCGATCAGTCCCCTGTTTCACCATCCAGCCACCCAGCTACCCCCCCTTCACGACAACCACCTTAGACGGTTATTAGGACCTCACTGAGTCGCACACAACTCACCAAATCCCTCAACTCAGCCCCTAAGTCCACGACTTCCCGTTTGAAATTCACGGAAAAACAGGGCATACTAACGGGGATGAGAAATTACTTGTAGCCGTCCACCACCGTGCTTGCCCCCGCATTCATCGTCATCTTCCTTGGGCGAACCGGTCTGAACCGGCGTACCTGGTTCTCCACCATTCCTCCACCGTTTCGAGTCCTCTTTTCACCATCCTCACCGTCCAGTCCTAAGCAACCTATTCCCATCACTCTAACACCTCGACACAGCCTATAGCCCGTTGTCTCAAACTCGAAACAAACCCGATCAGTCCCCTGTTTCACCATCCAGCCACCCAGCTACCCCCCCTTCACGACAACCACCTTAGACGGTTATTAGGACCTCACTGAGTCGCACACAACTCACCAAATCCCTCAACTCAGCCCCTAAGTCCACGACTTCCCGTTTGAAATTCACGGAAAAACAGGGCATACTAACGGGGATGAGAAATTACTTGTAGCCGTCCACCACCGTGCTTGCCCCCGCATTCATCGTCATCTTCCTTGGGCGAACCGGTCTGAACCGGCGTACCTGGTTCTCCACCATTCCTCCACCGTTTCGAGTCCTCTTTTCACCATCCTCACCGTCCAGTCCTAAGCAACCTATTCCCATCACTCTAACACCTCGACACAGCCTATAGCCCGTTGTCTCAAACTCGAAACAAACCCGATCAGTCCCCTGTTTCACCATCCAGCCACCCAGCTACCCCCCCTTCACGACAACCACCTTAGACGGTTATTAGGACCTCACTGAGTCGCACACAACTCACCAAATCCCTCAACTCAGCCCCTAAGTCCACGACTTCCCGTTTGAAATTCACGGAAAAACAGGGCATACTAACGGGGATGAGAAATTACTTGTAGCCGTCCACCACCGTGCTTGCCCCCGCATTCATCGTCATCTTCCTTGGGCGAACCGGTCTGAACCGGCGTACCTGGTTCTCCACCATTCCTCCACCGTTTCGAGTCCTCTTTTCACCATCCTCACCGTCCAGTCCTAAGCAACCTATTCCCATCACTCTAACACCTCGACACAGCCTATAGCCCGTTGTCTCAAACTCGAAACAAACCCGATCAGTCCCCTGTTTCACCATCCAGCCACCCAGCTACTCCCCCTTCACGACAACCACCTTAGACGGTTATTAGGACCTCACTGAGTCGCACACAACTCACCAAATCCCTCAACTCAGCCCCTAAGTCCACGACTTCCCGTTTGAAATTCACGGAAAAACAGGGCATACTAACGGGGATGAGAAATTACTTGTAGCCGTCCACCACCGTGCTCGCCCCCGCATTCCCTGGCTTCCACAGAGTCATCCCAGCTTCCTCTCGAGCCCAATCGATCAGCACACGGCCACACCACCACCAACTCCCTCAGCTCTCTCTGTTTTTCCCGTGGACTCACATCTCGCACACACCGATTTCCCTCACAACTTCTCTCTCACCTTCACTCATCAGCTCTCACTTAATCTCTCACACACTCAACAATTCACACAAACACCACGCACCGCCCTTCATTTGCTTGATTTTCCCTCTCTTCTCTGTCTCTGTTTCTCTCGTCTTCGAACAAGCACGAACACATTGCACACCCGTTTAATTGGACCGTGAGAGATCCTAGAAGCCACTAGACCCCTAGCACGTGTCACCATCCCTTCAACCCAACTCAAAATATCCCAATCTCATCAGCACACTTATCCCAATCCAATTGCACAATTCCTAATGTGCAAAAGACCAAAATGCCCTTCCTTTGAATTAAAATTACGATTATGCCACTACCTTTCTAGACCCGTATCTCACATATCCTAGGTCCGATGAACCCGTGCCGCCTGTCGTTGAACTCATGACGACGAGATCTATCTAACGGTCCTTGGTCAACATGTTAAAACCCAATCGTACAAAAGTCAACTCTTTCCCCCTAGTTTAACCAAATTACGGTAATACCCTCAACCTTCCGAACATCATAACTTCCTCCTCGGATGTCGGAATCGGGCGTGCCACCTGTCTACGGATTCATGACGTTCCAAATTACGTCACGGTCATCGGTCAATGCCCAATTGACAGCCCGAACTAAAAGTTAACTTTTTGCCCAAACTAGGGGCAATATCGTCATTCTACGCTAACGGACCTATCAGAACCAACTAACCACCGATTAAGTTTGATAATCCTTCACGAATCACCGTCTTAACCATAATTTCCGGGACGGGTCCTTACAATCGTCCCCAGCACTGAAAATTCTCTAAAACTGGAACTCAGGTTCCCAGCCAACCAGTGCTCAATCTCCTTCTATTCTTTCATGGTTGAGTTCGTAGTGAACCCAGAAGACTAACACGGTCCTTGGTTTCATTCGAATGGCCTCACAAATTGAAATCCAAGTTTTCCCTCCAATTTCCCGAAACGGGTTCCTCACAGTTCTCTCTAGCTCTCAGCCCTCAACTGATTCCAAATGAACCCTCTCACTTCCCCTAACTCAGTTAATCGATCAAATGGGCGGCAACTCGTGGGAAACCGTCTGCTGTCTCTGTGAAATTTGTTTCCCGCAACACAGAAACCATAACCATTTTTAAACCCAGCCCGTGCTCTGAATTTCTGCCCAAACCATGCTTCAATGCCATTAACTCTCCCCAAAGTCACTAAACAATTCTGATCAGACAACCCAGGCATAAACAATTGCACCGTTTCAGTCCACTACTCTGTTAAACAATGTCCACCCACAGCTGTTCAAACTGGGCATAGCAAAGTTACCATTTTGCCCCTCAGCATGAAATTACCAAAATGTCCATCATCTTCCGTGACCCGTAACTTGGTCATCTAAACTCTGATTGACGCGTGCCACCTGTCGTTGTACTTAGGACATCGAGACCTTTCTAACGATCCTTGGTCCACGGCCATCGGACCTCCTGGTCGAAAAGTCAACATTTTTCCCCATTTCATCCAAATTACGAAAATGCCCTTGGACTTCCGAGCGTCATAACTTTCACCACGAACGTCGGAATCGAACGTGCCACCTGTCTATGAACTCGTGACGTCCCAAACTACGTCACAGTCATCGGTCAAAGTCCATTTGACCGCCTGAATTAAAAGTCAACGTTTTACCCACGACTAGGGGCAAAACGGTCATTTTGCATCGTTCGTCCGATTTCGCACAACTAATCACCGGTTAACCCCGCTAATCATGATTAGTTACTAATCTAATCCTGAATTCCGGGGTGGGTCGTTACAATCTTCCCCCTTAAAGAATTTCGTCCTCGAAATTCCAACCGATCTAATCTCAACTGTTCCTCCCTCCTTAAATTAGTTTCGTACTTGAAATTTCTAATTATCCTTATTCCACACCTACCTCGTGGAAAACATTTCGACCTTGTAACACGTGTACACTCGTACACCAGCTAAACTCAACTGTACTCAGAGGTCCCATCATAGTCTCACGTCGCACCGACCACACTCGACCACCTCGAGTGAAATGGATCACCTGATCCGTGTTAATATCGCTTGTCAATTTCACCATTTAGCTGACTCCTTCAGCTTTTCGGTTCCGCTCAAACACTAATATACCTGACGTTGGCTCCCACTAGGAGTCACCAAATCTCACTTGTCAGCCCATGCTGATGCTACCAGCCAAACTGTCACCACTAAGCTTTACCACCCTAGTAAAGCTCCAATCATCAGCCAATCGGTGTCATCACCTCGTACTACGACTCACTCGATGTGGCGTAAGATCAACAACATGATCTCATCTCGCAGGGCAAGCCCAATCCTGCGACATATATCAAGCTCAACGAGTAACGACCCGTCCCAAATTTCTAGATTAGATTAGTGACTAATAACGATTAGTGAGGCTAATCCGTGATTAGTTAGGCGAAATCGGACGAACGATGCGAAATAACCGTTTTGCCCCTAATCGTGGCAAAATGTTGACTTTTCATTCGGACGGTCAAATGGACTTTGACCGATGACCGTGACGTAGTTCGTGACGTCACAAGTTCATAGACAGGTGACACGTTCGATTCCGACGTTCGAGGAAGAAGTTATGGCGTTCAGAAGTTTAGGGGCATTTTGGTAATTTTGGTTAAAAGGGGTAAATATTGACTTTTTGACCTAGAGGTCCGATGGCCAAGGGCCGAAGACCGTTACGTAGATAGGGACGATACGAATCCATAGGCAGGCGGCACGCTAAAATCAGACTTCGAACGGAGAAGTTATAGGTCACGGAAGTTTGATTTCACTATGCACGTACTTCGAGACGGGGATGACTTGGCAATATCTGATTGGGCAGATATTTTAGGTGGGTCCCATGGATGAGTGACAAGTGTCACTCATCCCATTGGTCCAAACCACTAAAATGTGGATCTCACTTAATTAAATATTAATATAATTATTATTATATAATTAATCTTTTCATCTTTAAATCCTATCCGTTCATTTCTAATTAATCTCTCAATCCTCACCATCAATTCCAGTTAGCCATCATCACTTCATCTTTGTTCATTTTTCTTCATTTTCCCTCAAAGACCCGAAAACCCCATAACACACCATTTTCCCCATTTCTCCATTTTCTTCAAACACACAACACCACCACAAACCTCCATCAAGTGTGACCGTGTGAGAGTGAGGGCAGGACTGGGATAATGAGGAGGACACGACGGCCGACCATGGTGGCTCACGGAGGCGGGTCACGACGCAGAAACCCGAAACCATAGGTAAACATTGAAAAATCCAAATTTTGGTTTCGTTGGTTTCTATTCGATTCTAAGGATTGGGAAATATTTATGGGGACTCTAGGAAGCTAATAGGATTAGTTTTGGGGCTTGTGATGGCCAGAAATGGCCGTGAACGGCGGGAGAAAATCCGCCCACCATTAACGGCGGTTGAAGCTACGGGTTTGCTGGATTTTGATTCTGTTTTAATAGTTAAAAGATTAGAAATGAGATTAAGATTATATTAGGATCAAAAGGGAATGAAATGGACCTAAAATGGACCCTGAACCGGTCCAAAAACAGTGACGGTGAACAATACCGTGAACAGTAAAAACTAGTTCAGTTGGAGGTAGGAAATGATGAACAGTGTTTTGGACCTTCTAGGGCGTGTGGCCATAATTTGGGAAAGTGTTCAACATATGAAATCTTCTATTCGATGTAACGAAGATTTTGGGACTGGTCTCGTGTCAATCGGACATCGTTTCGATAGGTTTCGGGCTGTCAGAAGGATTAGGGTCGGTTTAAAAATAGTTAAAAGTTCGGGAAAATTACGGGGATTTGGTAGGAGGTTAATTAAGTCGTTAGTAACCTTCTATTATGATTTGGACAGGTTTGGGAGTCCCGGTGACAGTGATCGTCTCGAGAGAGCCTACGGCATGCAAATCGAAGCGGCAGCTCGAACGGTCTGTGAGTGGACCTTGTTTTCTAAATTGGTGCATGCATAAATGTTTATTATATGTTTTATTACATGTTTGATGATGCCATGGGTGCATTTGTATGTGGTTACGTATAGGCACGTATTTCGAGGTTTCGTCCATATACGGTGCCTATACGGGTCGGTATTTCTTTATTGGTTTTAATGAAAATGTTTTGGATTTCTAAAAGGATAAATTCGGGTATGAGACCCATTTGGTTTTGTCTCGGGCATATGACCTTAGATATCGGGCACGATGCCCAGCTGATGTCCTATGTTCGGGCACGAGACTCAGTTACTTTACGGTTTATGATTTCGGGTCAGGGACCCTAGGTGGATTTCCAAGTTCATGACGGTTTATGGGAACCGGCACGAACTTTGGAAAGGTCATTGTGGTTCATCACGGTTTATGGGAATCGGCATGAAACTTTGTCAGGTCATTCTGGTTCATGACGGTTTATGGGAACCGGCATGAACTTTGGAATGGTCATTGTGGTTCATGACGGTTTATGGGAATCGACATGAACCTTTGTCATGTCATTCTGGTTCATGATGGTTTATGGGAACCGGCATGAACCCTAGTTATGCTATTCTGGTACATGACGGTTTATGGGAACTGGCATGGTTATGTTATTCTGGTACATGACGGTTTATGGGAACCGATCATGGAGGTTGTTGTATATATGTATATGAACGGATTGGATGTTATGGATCATGACGGTTCAGGGGAACCGGGCATGTATGTTTATGTTATGTATATATATGTTCATATACATTCCTTTACTTGTTCTATCTCCTCCGGGGAGGGTCGTTGGCCTAGGTGGACCCCAGAGTAGTCACGGAGCACCAACTGAGTGGAGTCACCCCCCAGTTGGGTTCCTTACTCTCGGGAAGGCTATGATTACTATTACCTTGGGTAGGGTCAGTGGTCTGCGGATATTGATCTTGACTTTGAGAAGACTCGGATTGAGACCTGGGTAGCACGCGCGTAGCTTTGGAAACCGTGACAGGATTGTTGTGTGAATTATATGTATATATGATGTATGCTATATGATATGATATATGATGTGTGTTTACACAGGTTTTGGGCAGTGGCCTTTATGGTTGGTTTCTTGTGATTTCGGCTAAGTCCCTTATGGATTTGGGCAGTGGCCTGTATGGTCATTTTCATTATGGTTATTTCAATCTTGGTTTTGGGCTTAGTTTCCATATATGGTTTCTTTGGTTAAACGGTTTTCGAATTCATGCATGTTTTTTAGTGAAGGGTACAAATGTCTTATCGTTAAAATGTTTTTATAAACTCTTGGTTTTGTCCACTCGCAGCTTTTAATGTTTTGACTGCCCTTCAGGTTGACAGTAGATGTGGATTGTAGAAGAGACCGAGATATCACATACCTCCTCCGGATCCTGGCGTACTCTGGTAGCCCGAGAGGGCGAAGGTCGTAATTATCCCTTATCTGACACTTTGTGTCAGACGGGAGCAGGGTCATCCAGCACTAATCCTGGGGGGATTGGGATGGGTCCTGTCACAACATCCAACAGTCAACTCCCCCAGCGAACCATGACGCTGGCAATGCCAAGACGTGATAACATCACACAAAGCCACTAGTAGTCATACTAATCACTAACTCACTCAACCTGTGTCCCATGATCACCCGACCAGTAACCCAACACCTGCCTCCAAATACGTCATCCAAAATGTACCAATCCAAGCACGCTCACCAAGGCGTGTACAGTCATGCCGAATGAGCATGTAACCTCACTTGCATCTACCGAGGTGCACCAACTCCGAACCTATCGGATACTCGCCCAACGATTACCACGTCACACCCGATCGACTTCGAAAGGAAGCCAGTCCCATTGTTCACAAGTCAAAACCTCGAGTCAAATATAATCATTCCAACTCGCTCGAGTACGGATCAACTTCGAAAGGAAGTTCGATCCAACTATTCTCATATCCAAATGTTCATGATAGAGCGATAGGCTCATCACTAACCTGATCAAAACGATCACGATTCAATCCGTCACCACGTCACCCGATTGGTATCACCGCGATCCTAGATCGTCACCAGGTCCAATGTCCACAACAACACAATCCAGATCCACCTAGGATCCACACGACACTTCTCAACTATTTCCACATCCAAACATTCAGTCGACCACGTAACACATCCACACCGTGGATCCCGTCCATTACCTCATATCGATCCCTGCCACTCTACCTAGGAGAGACCAAGGATGACCCAATACGATGTCATCAACATCCGTCCTATGTGAGTGCAACCACAACTCCCTGCACCTACCATGCTAAGTAATCCAACATCGTCTGTAACCAAGCAGGAAATGAGAAATCTCATTTACCCAACCTCGAGTCACGCAACTTCTCATGATGACCCCAAAACACACATGGGCCCACCAGCCACTACACGCTCAACGTACTCGTAACCACAAGCAACGTCTGCCAGGGCAGAGAATAAGAAGTCAACCCTAATGACTTCAGAATAACTAATACCAATGCGGGAACGAGCACTCCTCTCGCCCCACAATCACAACTCTTCTTGAAACCAAGGTTCCAACCATGTTGGGAACAGACATGCTCCCAATGAGGTGTCAAGTCCGACCATTGGACTTCCTACATCCCCAACTCACTTGGACAACCACGTGTCCGCAATCAATCCAAAACTCAGACCTCACGTCCGTCAATAACTATTTATGCACATACACCGATTTCGATTGGGAAATTACTCAACTCTCGTCACCTCATCACTGTTGGGACTTATCCCAATACCTCATAATCTTCGCTGGATTCTATCCAGCCCATGACTCAACCACAACTGAATCTCAAATACCGAACATGTGTCCATCATGATAGAGTCACATCCCAATTCGTGGCTCATCGTCATCACAATCACCGACACCAGCACCAGGGCTTGTACCAGTACCAACATACAAACATCCACACAAGTACACAGGGTGTAAGGTTGATAGCCCTGGATCTCCGCTCATACCGAGCGACGATCCCGCATCACTACCCGTACTCCACAATTAGGGGTACCACCATTATGACAATCCACATCAGGATAAATGAACGTTCCCTGAACGCCCCCTGATCCTCAACTACTACCACTACACCAAGTACCCCTGATAATCAGTTGTCTCCACAAGACTACCGTCCCACAAAAACAAGCCATAATTTCTAACTCCTCAATACCTGTCCATATTCCGGTCCTTGGCATCCTAAGTGCCAAACGTTCCTCACTTAGCCTTTCTGGCTCCTCTCGAGCCTTGGTACCTTACCATGACTCATCTCACGTTCCTAACCCAAAATCCTGACTCCTCGTGAGTCCCACATCCACATCTTGACTTCTCCTGAGTCCAATCTCATACCAAACCAATCATGTCATCACTGACATACCCAGTCCCCGAGCAATTTCCAATGCTCAACCACATTCTACACGACCAATAGGGCCTAAGAGATGCTCAACCACGCGCCTGCTACAATGACACCCTACTGTGTCACCATTTTCACTCGACTGGCCTGCAATCCGGATCGTCCACACGCGTCTCGATCCGGCCAATTAGCCTGCAATTTTCATCCAATTACCTTCCTTTTTGATCCTAACATTTCCAATAATCATCTAATTAAAGTTCTATGACCCTGATTAACCTCGACTGTCCCTAAATCCGACCGTCGACCCGTGATCAACCAAACGGGTTGATCTCCCAAACTCCATGGTTTCTAAACCAAACTGAAATTAACTTCACCGGTAGCTTAAGGGGACCTAAACGAACCAAAACATCCAATCAATTGACCAAGTACTACCTGGAAGTGATCGTCCCCAGCACTGAAAATTCTCTGAAACTGGAACTCAGGTTCCCGGCCAACCAGTGCTCAATCTCCTTCTATTCTTTCATGGTTGAGTTCGTAGTGAACCTAGAAGACTAACACAGTCCTTGGTTTCGTTCGAATGGCCTCACAAATTGAAAGCCAAGTTTTCCCTCTAATTTCCCGAAACGGGTTCCTCACAGTTCTCTCTAGCTCTCAGCCCTCAACTGATTCCAAATGTACTCTCTCACTTCCCCTAACTCAGTTAATTGATCAAATGGGCGGCAATTCGTGGGAAACCGTCTGCTGTCTCTGTGAAATTTGTTTCCCGCAACACATAAACCATAACCATTTTTAAACCTAGCCCGTGCTCTGAATTCCTGCCCAAACCATGCTTCAATGCCATTAACTCTCCCCAAGGTCACTAAACAATTCTGATCAGACAACCCAGGCATAAAAAATTGCACCGTTTCAGTCCACTACTCTGTTAAACAATGTCCACCCACGGCTGTTCAAACTGGGCATAGCAAAGTTACCATTTTGCCCCTCAACATGAAATTACCAAAATGCCCCTCATCTTCCGTGACCCGTAACTTGGTCATCTGAACTCCGATTGACGCGTGCCGCCTGTCGTTGTACTCAGGGCATCGAGACCTTTCTAACGGTCCTTGGTCCTTGGTCCTCGGCCATCGGACCTCCTAGTCGAAAAGTCAACATTTTCCCCATTTTCATCCAAATTACGAAAATGCCCCTGGACTTCCGAGCGTCATAACTTTCACCACGAACGTCGGAATCGAACGTGCCACCTGTCTATGAACTCGTGACGTCCCAAACTACGTCACGGTCATCGGTCAAAGTCCATTTGACAGCTTGTATTAAAATTCAACGTTTTACCCACGACTAGGGGCAAAACGGTCATTTTGCATCGTTCATCCGATTTCGCCCAACTAATCACCGATTAACTCCGTTAATCATTATTAGTTACTAATCTAATCCCGAATTCCGTGATGGGTCATTACAGAAAAAGTAACCGGTCTTCCCAGAGTATACCGAACTACTGTGGATCGCGGGTGTGATGTCTCCGTCTCTCTCGATCAACAGCCAGTGCAGCAACAACCTGGAGGGTATCGAAAACATGAAAAGACTGTGAGTGGACAAAAATAAAGAATAATTTTAAAATAGTTATCAGAAAACACAATTACATTTATACCCTCCATTTCAAAAACCAATGCATGCATATCAAATTCATGTTATAAAAACCACAATACTCTGGTTGAGCAAACCATGTAAGAAAAATCGAACACAGTTTCCTTTTCTCAAATACCGGGCCTCAGCCCAAAACCATCGAAAACCATTCCATTCGGGCATAGCCCAAAACATCGGAAAACCTTTATTGAAAACCATACCACATTTCCATTCATCGAACCTGCTGGATCTATCCGAGTCTTTAAACTCAATCCAGACATCAATATAATCCGAGTCTTTAAACTCCCGAGTCTTTAAACTCAACAGGCATACGGGGGAAATATCAATATCTGAGTCTTTAAACTCCCGAGTCTTTAAACTCAATCCGAGCCCGCCCCCGTCATAATTTTATCCGGGTCTTTAAACCCAATAACCAGATCCATAAAATCCAATCCAAACCATTTGAAAACCATTTTCCATTTCCGAATCTGAATCCGCAATCTCATCAAGATCCCGAATTCAAACCCAGAACTCATATCCATCTCCTTTCCAAATTCGAGTCCGAAACCATCATTCCGTAAGCTAGCATCCGGAATAACCATTTCGAACCCAAACCCGGAATCCACTTCAAGTTCCAAATCGAATCCCGAATCATCATCCGGAAATCCGATTTAAAAACCCGAAATCACGTTTCTCAAAACCACTGTTTGAACTGGGCCTCTAAGCCCTAAATCACTTTCCAAAATCCTTTTCTTTTTCCTTTCATTGAAATCAAATCGTATTCAAATCCCGAAATCAAATTATTAAAACCGGGTTCAAATCACAACATCCATCAAAATCTCGTAAAACATGAAATTCAGTAATTACCTCGAAAAACGTGCAAAACCGTAAGCCATCAAAATCATAAATCAAATCATAGAATCACGTATAGAAAACATATAAAAACATATATGCATGCATTAAAAGTTAGAAAATAAAGTCCACTCATAGACCATTCCGACGTCGCCTCGATACACTCGCACTTACGCCGTTCCCGGCCATTCCGCTATCCTCGGCTTTCCCGAACCTGTCCAAATCCCATACCAAGGTCACTGACTACTTCACAAAGGTCATACTAAATCCCCATAATTTTTCCGTATTTTTTGATATTTTTAACTGAGCCCTAAAATCTTCGGACATCTCGAGACGATATCCCATTGACTCGAAACTAGCGCCAAAATGTTCGTTACATCGAATACCTTAAAAGTCATGTTGGAACCTTCCCCAAAAGGGGCCCCACGAGCCCTCACGCGCCGTCCAAAGGGGTTGCGCGTGGGAGTCACACGCCCAGTACTGTTCATCTTCAACTTCTACCGAACCGGGTCCAGACCAGTTCGGTTCAGGCCGGTCTAATCGAACCAGCGATGGCGGTTCTTCCTGGTTTTTCCATATTTTTCAATTCCCTTTAGCCCATTAATTTCGTCCCCATCTCTACAGATGTTTAACTAATTAAATCCAGTAATTAGATCTTGTTCCATACCTGTCCGATTCAAGGGAGAAAAACAGAAAATCCTCCTCTCTGTTCTCGTGCTTCCCAGCTACCATTCTTTCTCCTTCCAAGCTCAAAAGCTTCCTAGCATCATCCATAACCTTATTGGATTAATTAATTTAAAGTTCGAGCAGTATAACGTCAATTACCATGTTTGATTTCGAACTTACCCGCTTATCTAGTTCACAGCCACCATCCATGTTATGCCTTACATTTGGGTCCATTGAGCTTGTCTCACTCCCTAGAACTTTATACACACCACCAAACTAATCAACGCGCAGTATAACCAAGAGTACGTTCATCGAATGTCAAAAATATAGGTATGTATCTTACCTCCCAACTTCTACCACCGTTCACGGTGGTCCACCGCGGTGGTACTACTATGATCCTCAACTGCTCTTTGATCATTCACAGTCGATCACCACTGATCACCAAGAACTCAAACACCATAAAACTGATCGATAGTTCCTCACTGTCTCACGGTCTCTCTGTTTTCCCTTTGAACGATCACAACCATTTTAAAACACTTGAACCGTGTAGAAATAAGCAGAAGCCTCTAGGATTGTACCAGGTGTCACACACCCTGTGGACATAGTCACAAATATCCAATTAACCCTGTCTAAGTGGCCTTATCTGATTGGGCACAATTCCCAAGGTGGTTAAAAGACCAAAATGCCCCTACAATGTCCAAATTACCATTTTGCCCCTCACTTTTCTAGAACCGTAATTTGTCCGTCTAATGTCCGATGAAGGCGTGTCGCCTATCGTTGTATTCAGGACGTCGAGATCTACCTAACAGTCCTCGATTTGCGTGAAAACTAAGGGTCAAACAAAAAGTCAACAATTTCCCTCTTTCTAACCAAATTACGAAAATGCCATCAATCTTCCGAACATCATAACTTCCTCCTCGGATGTCGGAATCGAGCGTGCCACCTGTCTACGGACTCGGGACGTCCCGTGCTACGTCACGGTCATCGATCAATGTCCTTTTGACCGTCCGAACTAAAAGTCAACATTTTGCCCATCTAGGGGCAAAATTGTCATTTTGCATTGTCCGTCCTAAATCGTCAAACTAATCACCGATTAACTTCACTAATCCGTCATTAACAACTAATTAAATCCCGGCTTCCGGGACGGGTCGTTACATGGTCGGTCTGTGCTGTTTTGATCCATGTGTTAGGTGATATGTTTAGATGAGGATATTACTTGGCTGAGCAACATGCTGGTCGATGGGTCCATCAAGTCCTACTTTATAGATGACGAGGGGGAGCCTGACCTCGTGAGGACTCAAGAGGTAGATAAGAGCAGGAACAGTTGTCCACGACCTTTCACTTTTCTCAGCTGGACTTCATGAACACCGTTTATCGCGGGTCTCAATTTGAGCTGGACGAGATCGTGGCCCTGAGGCCGAAGGACTTTGCTAACTGATGCAACCAGACAATGGCTTGCATTTGATTGAGCACTCTGCTCCCAATGATGACATTTGAGACCATTGGGAAATTGACTACATGGAAGACTCAGCAGTAGTTGGCTACATGGAAGAATAATCTTCTTAACATGACGGGAAGGACCACGCATCCAATCAGTCACGACTGCTCTCCCTATTTACACTATGCAAACAGTGAAGCTCCTAGTAAGTGTCCGTGCTAAATTGGACAGAATTAATCGGAATTTTTTTTCGCGTATTAGTGAAGAAAATAACAAAGTCCATCATGTTGGGTGGGATATGGTGGTGAGGCCAAAAGCAAAGGGTAGGTTTGGTATCAAGCAATCTGCTCTTATGAATCAAGCGTTGATTGCTATGATTGGGTGACGTATGCTTCAGAATTTGAGGAGCCTATAGGTTAATGTTTTGACTTCGCGATATCTTCAAGGAGATGTGACTGTTATGTTTGGAGAGACCCTCCCACGTGTGAGTATGCCTTTAGGGATTTGAGGGTTTTCAGTTATAGGCAAGATTCAAAATGGCGCTAAGCATTCCTAGGGCGGTCGATAGAGGCCTAGCGCCTAGGTGGGTTTTTTTTAGACAAAATTCAACAAATTAATAATATAATGAATACTATCAAATAATTTCAAAACAAAAATTAATTATCTAGATAAATAAATTGAGTTGGGAATCATAAATGTTAACAATGTAAGCTTTTTTATTAATTTTATTATACAACATTCTGTATTTTTTAATTTATTATCTTTATTTTAATTAATACTTATATTATTAACTAAGTATTTAATAAATAAAATAACTTATATAAATAAATCTATATATATAAGAACTTATATAACTAAATATGTATAAAAATGTACACGCAAATCCACCTAGGCACTTAGTCATTAGGCGAGGCGGTTTCCCACCTTCGAGCGCCTAGGCGCCACCTAGACGGACTAGGCGGACTAGGCGGATTAGGCAGCCGCCATTTTGAACAATGGTTATAGGTTGCAACTTGTTCGTAAGGGTGTGAGATGACGTATTGGTAATGGGCGGACGATTGACTTTTGGCTTGATTTTTGGAGTGAGGGTGACCTGCTTGTTAGTCATGAGGAGGTCTTGTGTCTCCTAATAGTAGCGCGACTGTTGGGGACTATATTGATAACAACGGATGAAATTTGAGCAAGCTCAGATTGGTGATGCCTAAGAATCTGATTTCTCGTATCATTATTATCCTCATGGGGCTACAAGGATGTGGGGAAGATCATATCACCTGGAAGCACATAACTCAAGGAGGATTTTTTGTCAAATCTGCTTATGAGCGTCTTATTGATGAGTTTGCTTGGCCTAATGCTTCTTTGGTTGACTTCTGGAAGTCTGCATGCCCTTCTAAAATTCGATTTTTTCTTTTGGTTTGCTATCTAAGATAAGTTATTGACTAGTGACAACAGATTGTAAAGGCATCTTGCTGATTCTGATTTGTGCTCTACTTGTGGGGAAGTATCTGAGACTTCTATTCACGTTCTTAGGCACTGTAGTGTTGCGAAGTATGTGTGGAGTGTGATAGGGTTTCCTGAGCGAGTGCTTGCTAGTTGGGATAAGGACATTCAACAATGGCTCTTAGACATCTGAAGAAAGAAGCTGCTGGTTGGCCTGCAGTTAAGTGGTCTACTGTCTTCAGCTTTTGCTGCTGGTTTTTATGGAAGTGGAGAAATAAAAGAATTTTTTAGGGTGATTTTCAATTTCTTATGCAACCTAAATTGACGATTTTGAGGACATTTGAGGAATGACACCTTGTAAATATCCGTAGCTCAAGTAAACCCGTGAGATAGTTGGTTGAAATTTCTTGGACGAAACCCCCTATGAGAGTCATTAAGATTAACACCGATAGAAGTCGTATGGTTGTTGAAGGTTGCATTGCAGTTGGAGGTGTGTTTCGAAATTCTGAGGGATCCTTGATACATGGGTTCTCTATGAACATTAGCATTGGTCAGGTTCTTGATGCGGAGATATGAGGTATTTTCCAAGGGGTGCAGATTGCTTGGGAGATGGGGGAAAGAGAGATTTTGCTTGAGTCTGATTCTAAGACTGCTGTTCACCTTATCAACCATCATGTGCCAGGAACTCATCTGTTGAACAATTTGTTGGTTGCTTGTCTGAATTTAATGAGTAGATATTGGATATGTCAAGTGAAACATGTTTATAATAAAAGGTAATAGAGTTGGAGGTGTGTTTCGAAATTCTGAGGGATCCTTGATACATGGGTTCTCTATGAACATTAGCATTGGTTAGGTTCTTGATGCGGAGGTATGAGGTATTTTCCAAGGGGTGCAGATTGCTTGGGAGATGAGGGAAAGAGAGATTTTTCTTGAGTCTGATTCGAAGGCTGCTGTTCACCTTATCAACCATCATGTGCCAGGAACTCATCTGCTGAACAATTTGTTGGTTGCTTGTCTGAATTTAATGAGTAGATATTGGATATGTCAAGTGAAACATGTTTATAATAAAGGTAATAGGGTTGGAGGTGTGTTTCGAAATTCTGAGGGATCCTTGATACATGGGTTCTCTATGAACATTAGCATTGGTCAGGTTCTTGATGCAGGGGTATGAGGTATTTTCCAAGGGGTGCAGATTGCTTGGGAGATGGGGGAAAGAGAGATTTTGCTTGAGTATGATTCGAAGGCTGATGTTCACCTTATCAACCATCATGTGCCAGGAACTCATCTGTTGAACAATTTGTTAGTTGCTTGTCTGAATTTAATGAGTAGATATTGGAGATATCAAGTGAAACATGTTTATAAGAAAGGTAATAGAGTTGCTGCTTTTTTGGATGGGCTATGTTTGAGGATGGAAATAAGGATGCATCAATTTGAACAACCGACTGCTGCTGCTATTTTTCTCCTGCAGGACAATGTCCATGGGCTGAGCCTTACTAGAGAGGTAGTCTAGCTGTGTTGCCTGGTTGCTATTTTATTTCCTTCTAATCACAAAAAAAAAATAAAAATAAAAATTACCTTTCATTTGATTTCTATTAGGCCTAATTATGCACTCTTTAATTGTGATTTGTCAATGCATACATAACACATTTAACAACTATTATCAATTTTCAATATATATATATATATATATATATCATGATTTAAAAAATAATTAAATATGATATTTAAAACAAATAAATATGTTTTTAATTAATAACATAGATGGTCCTGCATTACAAATTGACATTTGACCGTGTGAAGATATCCAAAGACCGAGTCCACTCTACACCAATGACTCTGACGCCGACTTTTTGAAGTCTCCATGCTCAGTTGCTCACAGCTACACCCTCACTCCTCTTGTCTCTACACCATTGCTAATTACCATTCGCCCCGGCTCCAATCTCAAGTATTAAGGATGTGATTTTGTTTTCACACTTCGATTCAGCTTTAAATCTCAATTATTAACTATGTGCTTTTTATTTTCACACTTAAATTGGCCTCTATCCAATTTTAAAATATGGACTTTTCTCTTACTTGCTTCACTTCATTTCACATATAGTTCGATAGTACGAAACCTTTTTTTTTTAGTAACAAACTATAATAAAAAAAATTATTCAATAAATAAAAAATCAGAAGTCGTCAATGAATTATTAATTTTTAAAGCATAATCCGAGCTATTTTTATCTTAACTTTGATTATTATCTTGTAGTTTAGAAATAAATAAAAAAAATGGATGTTTAATTAGATTTTTTGTAAGTGAAAAATGATCCATTTGGCGTTTCAATGAGTTTCAAATGGAGTGGTTTAAACTTTCTACTTTTCTCAATTAAAAATGATCAATTTCAGGCTTAACCTCAATTTATTCCAACACATTCACAGAAGAAAGCTTACGGCATGAACATAAAATATGTCATAAAGAACGACCGGACTTTACTATACACGAAACGAAACTATTTCAAATCAATCATACTTGTGTGTTTAATAATTAATCGGATTAAAACGTGGACTTTACTATACCACAATTTTTCGGATGATTTTTTTATGCGAGTTGTCAATTTTGGCCCCGCCTTTTAAAAAAAATATATAAAGATAAATAGTTATTAAAAAAACGTGGAGGTTTTAAGGTAATTACAACTAAAGAAATCAATTTTTTTTTTTTGTTAAATCCTAAAGAAATCAAATTTGCAAGCTCCATAAGCCTCACTAGAAAGAGTCCTAACTCATCTTTAAATCCATACTTTGTTGACGCTGAATAGCAACCAACGCATGTATTTGACAAATAGATCATAGCATCGAACTAGCTAGCTAGCTACCCAGAGTTTGGAGTGGACATATGTCATCAAAGCTGGTCCCCAAATAACAGATTGTGGAGCATATTCAAGATTGTGGCAATAATTTCATGAAATTAAATATAGAACATAATGGTCTCCAATATATATATTTAAGTTGTCAATAATTATTGAGGGTACACACTCACCGCTAGTGGATTTTTTCTTTTTATCATTGACATACAGTATCTTAAAATTTTTAATTATAGACTAATTTATGTTAGGAGTCGAAAAGACTTGCGGAGACATTTCGCTCGTTTAACCTCCTGCTAGCTATATGTGAAATATCAGTTTCGTGTTCAAACTTAAGATCACCAGAAAGCAAGCCAATGGACATCATCGATACAAATAATAGTAAAAGTGAGAGTTCCAGTAATAAACCTAGCACAGGTGGTGATGATTAGTGATTTTACAATAAGTTCTAATAATTTAAATGTTATTTAAAAATGAACGTATTTGTGTTATTAGAATGTTATTTAAAAATGAACGTATTTGTTGGAATCTCATTCAAACTTGTATTGGATTAGATCGAGATCGAGTATGGGTTAATCAAACCCAATTCCACCCATAAAGTTAATCAAACCCAATTCCACCCATAAAACTTTCTCTGTGTGACTGCCCTTATGCTGAGGGAACATAGGTAAGACTCATTTTATTGAGTGAATTTGGTATTCTTGGTGAATGGCCCTATCTTCCATTGATTGTTATCACGAGAAAATCACTTGGTTTAGCTACTTTAACCTAGTGTATGCTTGGAGGAAAAGAAAAAAGGCATGAGACTCTTTACAAATGGAGATTGTTAGTCTAATAACAAATTGACGATATTAATAACAATCGAGATCCTTATAATTAATTGTCTATTTAGTTAATTTTGTGATTTGGATTATTTTAAATAATTTATAAAGTTGAATTAACGATGGATCCTTTGATGCCCACCTAACAATTATGCTGCAACATAGTAGAATAACAATCTACCAAAGAAAGTTAAAAGAAAAATAAAGACAAAGATCAAATAAGAGATCTCCTTAATGTTTGAACTCCTACACCTACCAAAAACATTTACCATAGTATATACTTTTGCTATAAATAAAACAAATTAAAACTTTTGTTAAATGATAATACAATCATTAACAAGAATATTATTGTAAACTCTTTAAACTAATTTACTTTCCTTTTATTCAAACCCTTCAATTTTCTTTTTCTTTTTCTATTTTTTCATTTGCGCCATTTTTCATAAGCATTATGACTCACTCATGTGGTATGTATCAAATATATAGAATTCATTTTCGGAAAAAAAAACAAAAAAATATATAGAATTCATAATTAAAAAACATAATAATTAGTAGTAGGATGTTAACAATAAAGGGCACACCCAAAGTAAATATACCTCCCTAAATATCGTAGCATAAAAATAAATAAATTTACTCGTATCTTTTTTATTTTCAAACTTTCTTATGTTTTTTAGCCATTAATACGATTTATGTTTCACCGCGTCATAGAGTAATTAATAATAACGATTTCCACAAAAAAAAAAATCCAGAATATTTGTTTAAAACTAGAAGAAATTAATAATAACGATTTCCTCCTCCGTAGCGAATAACGGAAACAGGGGGGAGATCGGGCGCCAACGCTGCCACCGTAGGCCGTTCCTGTCATGCTGTTTGTTTTTGGGTTTTTCATTTTTCGTCTTTTTAATTTTGTCAAAAGAAATCTCTTTTGACCATCACCCTCCGCTTCCTCTCTTTCTTCTCTTCTTCCTCCTATCTGCTCCAATCTTTCCTTTCATTTGTCCCCCTCATTAATCATCTCATTTTCTCACTATATCTATCTGCCCATCTATGTCTCTCCCGGATCCTTCCCATTTATGAATTCCTTCATTCATTACCATCCTCAGTGGTTTTCGATCAAAACCTCTAAAAGTAAAACCCCTCTTTGATTCTCCTTTGTTGCTTTGTTGGGTCAACCATGGGTGGTTGCTTCTCCACCGCCAAGGTCACCTTCTCAAATAGCAACACCAACGCCGTACCCACCGTCAATCACAACCGCAAACAGAGCACCACGTCACAATCAACCACCACATCAAATAAGCAAGAACGGAGGCAGACACATAGACCCAATGAGCCACCAAAAAGGCAGCAAGTGAGTAAACCAAAACCCAAGCTCAACTCCAGAAGACAGATGGGGGTCGTGCCTTGTGGGAAGCGCACCGATTTTGGGTACGATAAAAATTTCGATAAGCGATACACGATCGGGAAGCTGTTGGGTCATGGTCAATTTGGGTACACCTATGTTGCAACCGATAAAGCTAATGGAGATCGAGTTGCGGTTAAGAGGATTGATAAGAACAAGGTATTGACCTCTCAACTTGGGAATTGGGTTTTCTGTTTTTTTGGATCAATTCATTGAAATGCTTGCTATTTTAATCTCATTTGGTTTTGTGTGAATCTGGGTTCATGGGTTTCTTTCCTCTTTCATTGGTTTATATTGAATGACATGATTCTATTTGAGACAGTGCTTGATTATTAAATCTGTTATGGAAAAAGTTGTGACTTGAGTTTTGGGATATTAGAAATTGTGGATTCACATTTATAGCCTTTTGTTCCTTTTCTAGGATTCTCAAGTCTATTGATTTTCTGGTAGATTCCTACTTTCCGACTTTCCGCTTTTCTGTTCTTTACTTGTTTACATTTTAAATTACCCACCATTTGTTCGAATTGTTGTTGAACAGTTTGTTGTCTTTTAAGTAATGAACTATGATATGGAGAGCGAAGCTTTCCCTTTTTTGGGGTTCAATTGAGGTTTCTGAACATCTGTCCTGTTGGGCAGCTCTTCGTTCATTACGTTAGCAGTGTAGGTTGAGCTTACCTCTTTCATTTTTAATAAAAACTACTTGGTTTAGCTGATTCCTTAAGTAAAGTAGCAGATGGCAGCTGAGATAACTCATGTTTTGTATGGAGATGGCCATTGTACTCCATGGCATCCTTAAGAAATTCTGTTTGTCTTCTTTCATTGCTTACCTTAAAGTTTTGAAATATGTATTTCAGTTGGTTTGTTTCCTTGCACCCAGTATTCTTGTCAGGTGAACATGTATCTCTGAATCAGATTAAGTAATAATTTGGGAACATAATTTATGTCCTTTTTTCCTCTTTGAAAAATGTTCCATTAATGCTTGAATGATCTTTGGTTTGTTGGCAGATGATTCTACCTATTGCGGTCGAGGATGTTAAGCGAGAGGTGAAAATATTAGAGGAGCTTGCAGGCCATGAGAACGTGGTTCAGTTTTGTAATGCCTGCGAAGATGACTCTTATGTGTATATAGTTATGGAGTAAGTTTCCTTTTTTATCTTTCTTTTCAGACCATACATTGTCCTTTTTTGTTGGGTTCTAGACATCCCCTTTTCTGTCTGAAAGATTCTTCTTTAAAATTGTATGTAAATTTCATCATCCTATTAATATATGGCATGTATTGTCTTCTATTTCCGCATTTTCAGGTTATGTGAAGGCGGTGAGTTGCTGGATCGGATTTTAGAGAAGTAAGATTCCTTGAGTCCTGGTTACATATTTACTGATTTCTCGTTGACCATGAAATTTTTCTTCTGTCATTTTGTTTGTAAGAGTGCAAATAAATACTTCTTCTTGGTGAAGCAGGAAGGACAGTCGTTACACTGAAAAAGATGCAGCAGTAGTTGTAAGGCAGATGCTCAAGGTTGCAGCTGAGTGTCATTTACATGGTCTGGTGCACCGTGACATGAAACCTGAGGTATAAACGACTTCATTGACATGAATTCACCATTTTACATCTTGAGACATTTTTCTCGACTCTTGTAACCTTACATACTTCCTTGCTCGTAGAATTTTCTGTTCAAGTCCAAAGCATTAGACTCGCCTTTGAAGGCCACAGACTTCGGTTTGTCTGACTTTATAAAACCAGGTGAGGATATTTTTAGCCTTGGAAAGATTTCATTAAGATATTAAAAAGTTTCTGTCCTTGAAGTTGTATGGTTCAACATTGTCCTTTAATACTTGTGGCCGAGTTTCTGTCAATTTTTTTTGACACCTGTAAAATTGTTTAAACTGAATATTGTAGGGAAGAAGTTTCAAGATATTGTTGGCAGTGCTTACTATGTTGCTCCTGAAGTATTGAGACGGAAGTCAGGACCTGAATCAGATGTTTGGAGTATTGGTGTGATTACATACATTTTACTTTGTGGGAGACGCCCATTTTGGGATAAGACCGAAGATGGTATATTTAAGGAGGTGTAGTACGTTCTTAATTTTGTATTCTTATGTCGCATTTCTATTTTCTGCCCCTTTTTTTCTTTTCTTTAGGGGGGCAAGAATTGGGCGGCACTTCCTTATTTGAATATTTTCCCCGCTGCCCTTCTATTTAGTAGACTTATTACCTCTCTTCATCACAGGTTTTAAGGAACAAGCCTGATTTTCGTCGCAAACCATGGCCAAGCATTAGTAACAGTGCTAAAGATTTTGTAAAGAAGTTACTTGTAAAGGATCCCCGGGCAAGGCTAACTGCTGCACAGGCTCTATGTATGTGCCTAGATCTTATCCTAGTAGAAATAGAGTTGATTACTATGGTACTGGCCTAATGCGCTCTTATAGGTTTAGTGATTTAAGAAGTGATTTTCCAATTTTTACTTCGTATCGTTGCAATTGACTTATCTGTGTCAATATCCAAAAAGCATTACTATTAATTTTTCCAACGAGTCTTTGAAATAGAAAAGATTATCTTTTTGGGGTTATTAACTTTTATTATTTCCAGCACATGCATGGGTTAGGGAAGGAGGCGATGCATTAGAGATTCCTATAGATATATCTGTTCTAAATAACATGCGCCAGTTCGTGAGATACAGTCGTTTGAAACAGTTTGCTCTGAGGGTAAGATAATTTTCCTTATGTTTGAGTTTCCAGTACAAAAAGAAAATTTCTTCTGTGTTAAATGCTGTTGGTGAAAATTGATGACCTTGTAGGCATTAGCTAGCACGCTTAATTCTGAGGAGCTGTCTGATCTCAAAGATCAATTTGATGCCATTGATGTGGATAAAAATGGTTCCATTAGTCTTGAAGAAATGAGACAGGTAAAACTTTCACATTTTATTTGATCTTTGGAATAATATGCCACCTTTTCATGACATATGATTGCGGGTATAAGGTTTCTTTTGTGCATCTTTTGACTTTGAAACTCCATTGCAGGCACTTGCAAAAGATGTCCCTTGGAAATTGAAAGATTCACGTGTACTTGAGATACTTCAAGCGGTATGCCCCCTGCCACCCTTCTCTTTTTTCTTTTCCCCTTCTTTCGATGAAGGGAAGAAACCACCTATGTTTCTTGTGTTATGCCAACCTCTTAGGGTTTCCTTTTCCTAATCATTCCTTCTCCCTGCAAGCCCCTTTTTGTCTTTAGTCCACCCAAGACGATGTGACTCATCAAGCCTTCTATCAATGTTTCTTCCTCTGCACGGTTTGGAATGTAGATGTTTATTTGCTTGTTGCAGATTGATAGTAACACGGACGGGCTTGTGGATTTCACCGAGTTCGTTGCAGCTACTCTTCATGTGCATCAATTGGAGGAACATGACTCCGAGAAGTGGCATCAGCGCTCACGGGCAGCCTTCGAGAAATTTGACATAGATAAAGATGGGTATATAACTCCGGACGAACTTAGAATGGTTAGTATTAATTCTTTGCACTGATCATCTTCTTTACCTCTCCCAGAATATATCTACACATGGAACATTAACTTGGATGCCTGCTTTCTTTTGTAGCACACGGGCTTAAAAGGATCAATTGATCCACTCCTTGAAGAAGCCGATATTGACAAAGATGGGAAGATCAGCCTTTCAGAATTTCGCAGACTTCTAAGAACTGCGAGCATTAGTTCAAGAACTGTTTCTAGCCCGACCTCTCAAAGGAATGCTAGAAAAGGCGTAGATTGAAATTGTTGTCTTGAAAAGAAGGTGTTCGGGTCCTGGACCACTTTTGAACTCAAAAAGTGTTCGGCAATTGTATTCTGCATAGGATTGAATGATAAAACATTTCACAGGGATATATATGATGTTATAGAGTCGTTAGTGTGGATCTGAAATGGAGGTGGCTTCAACAACGATGGTGTTCAAAATGTATCCTTTTGCAGGTGTAGGGGATTTCTTGGTTGTGCTCTACCAAGTTATGATGAATATATGATGTGTGATATAAATAATGATCAAAATGTGCCAGATTAGAACCAAATTGTGTTCTTCGTTCTTAACTTGATATAAATAATGTCTTCCTAGAAACCAGTTCTGATGCCTTTTCCCTCAAATTCTACTTTAGATTAAATACGCAATTAGGACTCCAAACTTAATTGTGTATTCGTGTGGGAAGGACTATCTCCGTTCTAGCCAATGTGGCAAGTTGACAGTTCAGGGGGCACAAACACATCAATTTCCGGTTAAAACGAAATCCAAATAAGCAAGTTCTATTGGTAAACTGAATGTACAATTACACTTGCACTATTTTTAACATATCTAAAGGGTTAAAAACAAATCCTTGCACCAAATAAAAAGGGTTAAAAACAATTTACAAATAGATAAATCTATACATATATCTTTTGAGTATTGAAAGCATTTTAAGCCGACCCTGGAATTCATTGAATGGCAGAATCCAATCTCTATCACAGGGCCCTTCTGGTGCTGATGAAACTCGTTACTTTCAAAATTCAAAACAAACCCGGCTTCGCTTGTATACTGGAGCTGCCACATCCAGATTCAATTAGAAACTTCATGTCAAAAGTAAACTTGATGGTGTTCGTGTCTGGACCTAAGGCTTGACAATGTTGATGCTAAAACACAAGCTCTTGTGGATGTCAGCAGTTTGATGAAGTCTGAAGTACAAGGAACGTATCGTCATTTGTTAGACTTGGGGACATCACCTAAGCTGTTGGAGGAGCTATCCTGAACAACTTGGGATGAAGAATACCTACTCAATGAGCTTCCTCCATCTGCACTGCCCCTATCCTTCCTCTGCAATGGCTTGGCCTTCTTACCTCCACATGACGAATCCTGAAGAACCTCCATTCAGTCAATTTCCATCTTTAATAAGAAAATATTTCTCAAAGTGGTGATACTACAAGTTAAAACTAACCTGTTGTGCTGAAGATCCCGGCATCTTAAGTTCAAGGTCTGTTGCCACATCATTGGAGTCATCACATCTTTCAGAATTGCTACCCCTTTGATGATCTAATGACTTGCTTCTAGAATCTTGTTTGCTCGAAATGTGCGAAACAGAAGCATATTGGGGTAATGGCTGTTCTACTGGAGGATTGACAGGACCTGGATTAGGATATGGGACAAAAGTTGAACAAGGATTGGGAATAGCTGCAGGATTTTGAGTTTGATAGTAAGGATAAGACTGAAGTGACGGGTGCATGGGAATTGGGCCAGAAGGAACAGCTACTGGCATTGGATATGAGTAAGGGGGAGCCATAATAACAGAAGGATCCATGGAACCCCATGGAAACATAACCCTCAGTCTTTGTTGATACTGAACATTGAGAATATCAATATCAGATTTCAATGATGACTTCTCTTCTCTTAGCTCATTCTTCTCCTGTGTTAGCTGTAAAAATACACGAATTCTTGATGACTTCAGCAAATGATCGCCTTACAAATTACAACCACCAAGAAAATACATATTAAACGGAACATCACCTCACCTCACGGGATTCATCAGTAAGTGCCGCGCACTCAGCCTTGAGCTTGTTAACATCAGCAGTTAACTCTTTCAACATTTGAATTGTGTCTGTAAGGATGGTTGCCTTGTCATTCTTGGGCCTATCCGGATCTGCATTTCGAACATAAGCAACAAGGCGAGCATTTTTGTTTAGAAATAGTGTGCATTCGGGTAAACTAGTTTTAACTTCTGCATCCACATATTATATTGCTGAGATATTTAATCAAAACATGAAAACTAGATTCATGTGAATCATGTCAAAATCAAACTATCATTGTGACGCTTAAACGTGTAAAGATGTACAGGAGCAACTAAACTTTACCTAATGTTTTGCCTAAGTCAAGAAAGTGCTCATTGAGTCGATCCCTCCTCAATTTTTCACGGTCTGCTTTTTGAACTTTTCTTGCAACAATTGGGTCCTTTGTCTCTCTATCAGGCCTTTGCCTGTCACACACACAACCAAACCATAACGATAAAAAATTTAACTTCATCTGCTTCAAACCAATCACGGGTATATTTTCCCCCCTAAATTATGTAATCAATGAGACATTTGAATGCTGAATCCAAGCTAACCCAAAACTTTAAACGAGCGGAAAAAGTGTAAAAAATAAAAGAAATGAGAAGCATAAAACCTGGAATCCGAATTGTGGGAGCGATTGGTGGAGGGAAAAGGAAGAGGCTGAGCAGAAGAAGGAGCTGAAGCTGCCGAGAAATTCTCACCGTTCCATGGATCCATACTCGCAAGCTCTCGGGCACATCAAAACCTCAGCCTTTGGCCTAAATTTCACCCTAGGGTTTTTGCACTTCACTGAAAATCGCAGAATATCAGAGGGAAAGAGACAATCAGAAGATACAAAATTAAACAATCAGCTTTCCACAGAAAAATCCACCACCGTGAGAATGGATGCCAATGCGGTTCGGATATTGAATTTTTATATTTCTCTAAATTTTATATTTTGATTGAAAGGGATTCCGAGAGATGATAATTAGGTGAGCTCAAGACCACCTTAGTAATAAGAAAACTCAACTCCAATCAATAAAGGGTCGTCACGTATTAGAGAGTTAGAACCAGCGACGTCGTTTTGCGCGGGAGGGCTTTCTTTTACCTCCAAATTCTCCAAATGGGTTTGAGGGTTTCACCGGCACTGTACTTTTTTGAAGAGAGGGAAGAAGATGAAGATAGTGACGTATAACGTGAATGGGCTCAGGCCGCGCATTGCACAGTTCGGGTCTCTTCTCAAATTGCTTAATTCATTGGACGCGGACATCATTTGTTTGCAGGAAACGAAACTGAGAAGGCAGGAATTGACCGCCGACTTGGTCATGGCCGAGGGCTACGAGTCCTTCTTCTCATGCACTCGCACCGTCGAAAGGGGCCGCACTGGATACTCGGGTAAGTGTTTGCTCAAATGCCTCAACTAACCGCGACATACCCTCTTCAAATTTTGCATCTTTCAGTTTCTAATTTTGAATTTTGTATTTTAAAGGTGTGGCTACGTTTTGCCGTGTGAAGTCGGCGTTTTCCAGTGATGAAGCGGCGTTGCCGGTGGCGGCCGAGGAAGGCTTCACTGGACTGCTTGAGATTGGAAAAGGAGAAATGGCGAACGTTGCAGAAGGGCTTGAGGAGTTTTCAAAAGATTATCTGCTTAAGATTGATGGCGAAGGACGGTGCATTGTATCAGACCATACTTATTTTGGTACGTATTTCTGTAACTTTATGTTTCAAGCTTGAGGCTTTGTGCTTTCACTTGTGGGAAAATGGTTATAGCTTTTGGTGGCATTTTTTTAGTTCTATTCAATCTTTATGGACCTCGTGCTGGATGTAATGATACAGAAAGGATTGAGTTTAAGCTCAAGTTTTTCAAGATTTTACAGGTAGGTAATGATCTTTTAAATTACTGTTCCCGTACTTTTTTTTTTGTGCATTTATACCTTTGATTTATGATATGAAGTATTTATATACATGGTGGAGAAGACCGTAGGCATAAGAAGTAATTATAGGCGCGTTTGATTAGCGTGAAATGGTTATAATTTCGGTATTTTAGTTATTAATATTGGTATTTTTTGTTGTAGAAAAGGTGGGAGTCTCTCCTGCGTCAGGGGAGGAGGATAATTGTTGTTGGTGATCTTAACATTGCCCCCACTTTTTTGGATCGTTGTGATGCGGAACCAGAATTTGAGAACAATCAGTAAGATGGTTGCCTGATCTCTATTCGGTGGTTATCTGTTTATATAATTTCCTGTACAACCATTTTGTAAGTGAAGCTCAGTACCTAATATTTTGAGCAAATCTACCTTGTAGCTTTAGAAGATGGTTTAGATCCATGTTGGTGGAAAATAGAGGCTCCTTCTTTGATGTTTTTAGAGCAAAGCATCCTGATAGGTAAAGTTAATTCTCAATTGGGCTTGTAGTTTATTTTGTTCATCCATATGTCATTTGTTTTGTTCTTCCGCAAATTGAGTTTAAATTTTATAATGGAGTTATATTTGCTCAGTAGTCGTGGGGACATGCTCAGTCCTTTGAAGTTAATATTGCTGATATCTTTGCTTCCTTTCTTACTTCAATTCCTGAGTACCCATTCAGCTTCATGTTTTACTTTTTTTCATCATTATCTGATACCATTAACTGAAAATGACCATTAAGTGTCCAATGGGTAATTTTGAATTTGCATTTTTGACCAAATTTTCTTTAGCAGTATAGTAACAAGTAAAATCTTACCTTATGTCATCGTCCATGTTCTCTTTTTATCTTTTTTCCCTCTTTAACCATTAAAATACCTAAATGTCATCCTGTGTTCAACTCTCACATTCATTGTTACCTGAACGTGCCTGTCCATGTTTTTGGACTTATCTTGACTGTCCGTTTTGTGTTTGTACTGCAGAAGAGGAGCATATACATGCTGGTCACAAAGTACAGGTGCTGAAGAGTTTAATTATGGCTCTAGAATTGACCACATTCTTTGTGCAGGATCATGCTTACACCAAGAACAGGACTCGCAAAGCCATAACTTTGTAACTTGCCATGTCAAGGAGTGTGATATATTGACACAGTATAAGCGGTGGAAACCGGGAAATTCACTGAGGTATAGGATACATAAATGTATGGTTTGTTTGTTGGGTGTGTGCACTCTCTCCATCATGCAGGCCATTCCTTTATTAGTTTTGCTTTCATGATTATGCAACAATAGGTAATGTGTAAATGCATGCCTGTGGTACATATATATTTAGGTCAAGCACGTCTATGTGAGGGTTGGGATGTTACTTTGACCTCTTCTACCTACAGGTGGAAGGGAGGGCAGAACATGAAACTCGAAGGCTCTGATCATGCTCCAGTTTACACAAGTTTACTGGAAATTCCTAGTGTCTGCCAACATAGCACTCCATCTTTATCTGCTAGATATATTCCAATGGTTCGTGGGCTCCAGCAAACCCTGGGTATGTAGTTCTATTTCCCGACTGCTGATTACTTTTTCTTTTTAGTTCTAGATATTTCCACGTACACATTCTTGTGAAAAAAGCAAGGGCATTTGGGTTATATGCACACTTGAAAGTTGAAGGAAGCGAGTGACTGCTTCCTAAGGTGTAGCTACTATATACAGCACTCTTTATGGATCAAATTAATGGAGGTTTTGTTGTGAGCTTGTGTTTTACTTGATTTGGGTTTTAAATTCTCAATGTATGTATGTATAGAGGTTATATAATGATTTTAAGTTTTAACGTTAAAAGTAGAAAAAAATAACAAAATGAAATTAGTTTGAATTATATGGTTTAATCAGTAAGCAATTTCTGTTCCATGCTCCCCCATGTGGATGCTATATACTCTCTCCTTTGCTTTAACTTCCATCAGCTGTCAATTAAATCTATCCTTTCCCGAACCTGCTTGGTTGACTGAATCCTTTGCATATTTATATATAGAGGTTATATAATGATTTGGGTTTGAAATTCTCATATATGGTGTATGTATATATAGAGGTTATATAAAGATTATGTATATATAGAGGTTATATAAAGATTTTAAGTTCTAACGTTAAAAGTAAAAATAACAAAAATGAAATCAGTTTGAATTATATGGTTAAATCATTAAGCAATTGCTGTTCCATGCTCCCCCATGTGGATGCTATATACTCTCTCCTTTGCTTTTACTTCCATCAGCTGTCAATTAAATCTATCCTTTCCCTCGAAACTGCTTGGTTGACTGAACCCCTTAGCCCTGTGCAGTATCGGTGTTGATGAAAAGGCAAGTTGCTGAACAAGTTAATCCGAATCGAAATACCATTAAAGAGAGTTGCAGTGAAAGAGAAAGAAGCTCATCTGACCAATGTAGCAACCCCTGTTCGTCTTCGAGCCAAAATTCTGAAGCTTTCAGTTCAAAAATGAATCAGCATTCGAAGGGTTTTTCTATTGAGGCTGAGGCTCGCTGTAACACCTTGGTCACAATTTGCGGTGACGAACCGAAGAAAAAAGCAAGAAGGAGCTCCCAACTATCTTTGAGGTCATTTTTCCAGAAAAGTTCAATCCCCAGAGACGATGTTAGCAATTGTACTGGTATATCAACTCGTCAGATTGATGTTTCAGATTCTAATCATCTGTCAAATGAAACTCTAATATCAGAAAATGAAAGTGGTAGCCCAAAGCAATATGAATTGAACTCAAGTGCATCAAATCAGGATCAGGATGAAGTAGATGTCTGTTCTTTGGGGAAGGAGAAGAATAGTTCTGCTTTGCTGGAGTGGCAAAGGTTACAGCAGATGATGCAGAATAGCATACCACTTTGCAAGGGCCATAAGGAACCTTGTGTTGCTCGGGTTGTGAGGAAACGGGGTCCTAATTTTGGACGCAGATTTTTTGTCTGTGCACGTGCTGAGGTATTTCTTTGCTACTTCAAATGCTGCTGGAAATTTGTGAAAGTTTCTAATCTCTGAACTTAGCCGGAGTAAGAACAAATTAGAAAAGAAACAAAAAAATAAAATAAATAAATTAATTAAATTTTCCTCTTGCATGTGCTGAGGAAAACAGGAATTTTCTATGTAGTAAAGCTAGGTTGTTTTCATGAATTAATTTTCCCTTGTTGAAAAGGCATAGGTCTCCAGATTGTGCATCTGTGATTTATTTGTTGTGTCTGATTGCTGAGGCCAAGGTGAGTCGTATATGAACTAACCAGTTACACTTGTTCTTCATACAGGGGCCTGCATCTAATTGCGAAGCAAATTGTAATTATTTCAAATGGGGTGCTTCAAAACCTCGACCTAAAAACTGATGGCGTTCAGTGATTACGGGTTATATTGGAGATCAAGCTGTTAGATTCCTGCCTACCCTAATCATTGAGATGGTGCAGTCCTGAGTCTATCCTTCAGCTGTATAACATTATTCTTTTCCTATTTCAGTGAGTTTCTTGCGGTGCTCCATAAAAGAACTATATTTTCAAAATATCAGAATCTTTGTTTTAGATAATCTCTACACAAGGCTATGAAACCAGCAAAGAGAAATTTTATCTTGCCTTAAATTGATTATAAGCCATCTGTAGTTGACCCGATAAGAATGGTAGTATTTGAACGTCTCGTTAATCACCGTGTCGGTCTTTCTTATCCATGGATAACTTAACATAATACCTCCAAACTGTGGCGTGACGATTGTAGTGGCTGCAACAGTCAATAAGAAGGAAAAAAAAAAAAATTATATTTTTGCCATTTTCTGCGCAGGACAAGTTGCTGTAGTTAAATGTTGTTTCAACATCAAGAACAAATGTTCACAAAATATAATCTAATTATTTTATAAATTTTATGAAAGGTTGCTAAACTTCTTCCATACAAAATGTTGGGGCAAATTGATCACAATCAACAAGCTTGATAATGATGTGTAATCATCGTTGTCGATGACAAACTAGGTGAAATAAATAATAGCTTAAAATATAAATTACAATGAGTCAGGCCTGATTGTGAAATTAATAATGCATCTACAGTTAAATCAACTTATCCTCCCACGAGCCAGTGACTTTGTTCCTTGTGATAATGTGAAACGCATCAGCATGATAATCTTTTAATTGAAGATATGTGAAACAGCATCATCAGCGACAGAGATGACGGTTTAGGTAGGAGTGTGCAACACAACACTAAACTCTAGACTAGAGGCATGCAAAAGTTGAATCAGAAGGTTACAGCCACAAATTGGAAGCTGTCCTTCTCAAAATGATGGCATTAGGGATTAGGCCTTACCCTAATTGGCTTCGGCCTGGCCAGTTGGAAGAGGAAGAAGAACATGATTGCATCATCGGATAGTGGTATTATTACAAGGCATCTTATTAGGCCTTAAAAATTGTCAATCATTTGGGCACATGAAAGCAAAGGAGGGCACATGAAAGTGAAACCCACATCACTTAATAGATTTTCCACATTATTTCAGCTGGCTAAGTTGTAATTTGATTTAATTAAACGATGACGTGTCATTTCATTATTAATTATTAATGTATAAGTATGATAATGTGACAGAATGTTCTCTCAATGTATAGGTTTTCATATTCAATTGTAGCCTCTCACAATCTTCTTCTTGATTAAATAGTTCTTGAGCACTAGTGCAAATAGATTCATTGAAAACTTAAGTCCTTTTCACTGATGAGTATCCCATACTCAAGTTCGACCTTGGAATCCGAATAAATTTTCCCTTCAACGGGTTTTATGCAACTTGATACAGAAAACAAGTAGGTAGCCCTTGGATTTATGAGAGATCTTTTTGTGTTGTTGTAAGCTTTGTACTCAAGTTTGACAACGAAGGGGAAGATTGAGCAAAAACAAGAGATATGGAATAATAATGAAGGTGACAAAACTAGTTATTTGCTCTTGTTTTGGAGCATAATCTATTGGACTTGGTCAATTGGCTCTTCCTTTGCCCAAAAAGCTAACAAAACTTCACATGTCTTGTATATCATATTATTTGTGGCCACAGTAGTAATAGCTTGTTTATAATTCTTGAGAAAATAGATCAAAATTGTGAAGCTGTGAAAGGGAATTTTCTTTGCCCTTGCCTCAAGCAAATTGCCCTCACTCAAGCCAACTTGTGTGAGTTTTTACCAAAGAAATTGAGAGGGGATATAGAAGCTTCTAAGCCAACTAGCTAAACGATCTAATAAACTAGTGGCTTCCAATGAGAGCCTCTATACTTGTTGGGTTCTTTTCCAACATTAGTAAATATTTTGTGTTTTTTTGGTTGGGGAGGTTTTAGTTTCTTAGTGCTTTGGTTGAGATACTTTGTTGGCCAAAATACTTTAAGCTAATTTTGTTAATAGATTTGTACTCTTTGCCAACTGAAATGTTTACATCTACTATTAAAACATCAAGAAGTCAATTTCGTTTTAACAAGTTTTACTATGAAGATATCTATGTAACGAAACAAATATGACAATCAAGTGTGATGCTCCATTACATGAGCACATTCTTGAGCTTTCGGTTTAAACAATATAGATGACAAATTAATCAAACACATTTGGGATATATAGAAGATCAATTACTAAGGATGATGGTGTTCCCTGAATTTAACTCCATAACCCTGATCTTGGAGAACGAAACATGGATACATTCTTGTTATGGGATGAAATAAGAGTACATACTTTCATAGAAATACAACTGAAAATATCTTTACATGGATTGATTGTCGGACTTGAAAATATCTTAAAAGTTTTGGGGCATCATTGGACTCCATTATTTTAGATAGGAACTAGTTGAGCCTTTCTTTCCATATATAGTTTTATAATCGTTGTGGTTTGAAGGGCACTCCATTATTCATAAGATACATGCAGCTACATCATTATATGCATAGAGTCCCTTGTCTTGGTTGGTGCATTTTATCCATTGTCGATAACCATAGGCCATGAATGGTCTGCTAACTCTGGCAATGCCCAATCATTAGCACTACATATTGTTGGGTACCTAGTGGCAACAACAAAGGGATTTTCTCTACAACTACTTAGATGGAATAATAATAATATAAATAGCCTTTCAATAATTTATAAGATATTTCAAACTTCTCTAATTTATTATAATAGAAATTTGAATTCAAATACAAAAGAATCGTACCTACATTGCCTCATTCAATCAACCAAACATAAAAAAGAGAGTTGATAAATAATAGCTACCAGTTGTGAGTTTTCTTTTCACTTAAAAGTTAAAAACTTAAGGTTTGCCTCTCATTAAAAAAAAAAAAAAAACGATATATATCTACCAATTGTGAGTTATCCAATCGTAACATGACTAATTTAACTTTTACTTTCAACTTGGACACAATTAGAATTCCCACTTCATTATACTTGGAATGTAATGATCTTTTCCTTGAATCCAATCGTTTTCACAAAACAAATTTGTTATTTCAACTCTTTTTGAATTTAATGAGTTATCCATTTGCCACTTAACGTTGCAATTTAATAATTTTTCTTTCCACTCGTTGTGCAATGGAAGATGTCAGGTTTGGCACTTGGAAGATGTCAGGTTTGGCACTTGTAAAATGTGAGGCCGATATCCTATGTGTATAATTCCTCATCCAATAATATTATATCTCCAAAATAAAATAAAAAACATCCATTTAATTAATCCTATACAACAAAAAAAAATGTAGAACATTTCTTATTTTAACATACTTTGAATCTAAAGAGTTATTTATCAAATCAAGCCTATGCACCAAACTAAATTGGGAACATTACCGACTTCAAAACACTATGAATATAACAAGCTATTCATCCCTTATTTAGTATTACAATTTAATGTTATTCTTTTCTACGCGGTGTTCAATGTAAAGTCTTAAATTTGATGCTCGTAAAAGATAAGATTTGGTACCCAATTTGTATGATCAATTCACCCAATATCATTGTATTAATACAAAAAGTTGGCCTTCATATTATTCCAAATAACCAAACAAAAATAAGGAAATTTGTTACTTCAACGTATTTTGGATCTAATGAGTTCTGCATTTGCCACTTAGGACTATAATTGAATAGCATTCATCTCTACTCATTATGCAATGAGAGATGTCAAGTTTGAGACTTGTAAAATGTGAGGTCGATACCCTATGTGTATAATTCTTCATCCAATTAAAGTATACCCATAAAGTAAAATAAAAAGTTATCCATTTAATTAATCCTATGCACGAAACAATATTAGGAAATTTCTTATTTCGTCATACTTTGAATATAATAGGTAACTAATTACAACATACTTTGAACCTAATTAGTTATCCATCAGATTAATCCTGTGGACCAAGCAAAATTGGGATATTTCCTATTTCAACGTACTTTGAATATAACGAGTTATTCATCCCCTATTTAGCATTACAATTTAGTGTTATTTTTTTTCACGCAATGTTGCAATACAAAGTTTCACGCTTGACACTCGTAAAATGCAAGATTTGGTACCCGGCCAATGTGTATAATCGCTTCATCCAATATCATTGTTTCAATTAAAAAAAAAGTTATCAATCATATTATTCCTATTTACCAAACAAAATTACACGACAATTCTTATATATCTTGAATTTGTTGAGTTATTCATGTAATCAATCTTATGCACCAAACAAAATAAGGATAGGATATTTCTTACTTGAACAATTTAGAATATAATATGTTTCCTAAATGTGTTGATCTATACAACAAAGCTTGCCCCAAGAAATAAACTAAATAGGAATAGACTTGGGCGCACGAATACATATACTAAATTAAAACAGAATGCACACTTTCTTGTTCACTCAAATTCGAATATTTTACTCTTGGAATAAATTTAAAATAAAATCGAATATACGTATTTCTTTGAAAACTTGTCAAATTGAAAGACATAGTGTTTTAATTGGACGGTTGGCCTTGGTCGTTGGGTTGGGTTTACTTTTCTTTAAGATGCTTTGCTTTCGTAGGCATGGTTATTTTTCCTACATACTTTTTTTTAACTAACTAATCTTCACCAAACCACTGTAAGATTAGTTAATCTGACTAATTATTAGGTTTTCTTTAAGTGTGGGTGTTTTAGGTGACTAAGACAGATGTTAACATTCCAATATCATACAGTAACAAATCAATTACATTAACTGGTAATTTGATATGAATTTAAACTCTCTTTTTTTTTTTGTGTGTATTAACCTTATCCTCAATTCGAAAGCTACGAATTACTTAAATTACGGAGAAGTGAAGGACGATCTTATCAAAATTGTTTGTAATAAAAGCAAGGAAAAAGACCAATCTGCTAATCCAGGAGGACACCAAATGATCAGTACAACCCAGCCACTGCCATTATTATGAATTAAATTGACCGCCAAAGATAAATGGAAAAGCAAAAGGAAAAGAGGAGTCAGCTGTCAGCATCAAACTGGATAGTGGGATAAGCATTTTCTTAGCCTAACCATGCCCCAAATTTAACCATGGTTAAACTTAGCCCCACCCTAAACCAAAACACCACCCAAAATTCCCTCAGGATATAAATCCAAACACCCTCAACTTCTCCAAACCAAATTTCACAAGCTGCAAATCAAAACGCACCGCACTATGTTTTCTGCTTCGACCTCAGCTTTTCTCGGCCCCGTTCCAATCCTCTCCGTCGCGCCCCCTCCTAAATCGTCGCCACGTGTACGATTCCAGCCCGTACGTTCCTTTGCCGCTAGCTCTACTTGCGCCTCGGCGGAGACCGAGACCGGTACGGCGACGTATCTCAGCCCTCAAAGAATGACCTCGCTGTACGGGATTCTCGGCATCCCTGCCGTCGCCACGTGCCAGGAGATCAAATCGGCGTACCGGCGATTGGCCAGAGTCTGCCACCCGGACGTGGCCACTGTCGAGCGCAAGGACACGTCAGCCGATGAGTTCATGCGGATTCATGCGGCCTACTCCACGCTGTCGGATCCCGAAAAACGCGCCGATTACGACCGGAAGCATCTGCGGCGGAGTCAGCCGCTGTCGTCTGGATACTCCGGGTATTACACTCGCCGGAATTGGGAGACCGACCAGTGCTGGTAGCGAGTTCACTCACCGATAACGTCACGATTACGTAATTGAAGGAATTTATTCCGTGGGATTAATGGTAATTTTGTAAATATGCGAAGCAGCAGCGTAACGTAGAGTGACTGGAATTCAATCGGAGCCGTTGCATATTTCGATCACGATGGACTTGCGGCGCCTGGGAAATGTTTTCTGATGATCCGGCGGTGTGTCGGACACTAAAACAAGAAGTAGCGCCAAAGTTGCAAAAAGCAGGTGGAAGAACTTATTCTGGACTCATATATTAGAATTAGGGAGGGCAACAATTTTATGGTAAATATGTTTGTTGTTTCGATCTTTTCAGATTTACTGTAAAGTAGAGTAGTCAGTAGTGATATAGTTATGATGATGATTCACACGTATGTGATTGGAGCTCAGTATTTTTATGGGAATCCATTTGAATTATATATATTGCCCAGGAGAAGATACTTCATTTTCCAACATTTATATTCTTAATCGCCCAGGAAAAATCTATGAACTATATACCCTAAACCTCACATTCATTTCACGATCAACTCTCATTTTTCAAGATCAATTCTTTTTTTTTTGGGTAAATCAAAAGTGGATTGAAAAGTACGCTACAAAAAAACAACAACAAACCCACACAGGGTTGTACATCCCAATCAAGGAGGAACGACATCCAAATAACGAATCAAAAGAGCCAGTGACAAACTTGACAAACTTGGAACAAAGACAACAATCAAAGCAACATACTAGCTAAGTACGGGTATATTAAGTTCGAGGAAATCATTGTTACATCTTTAATAATTTTTACTTTTATTTAAAATCTTTAATGTTTGTATATTAAATAAAATAAAATTTTATTTCAAACTTTTTTAATTTAAAAGTCTCTAAACAGAATTTATAAATGATAAATTCCACAACTACCCTTTTATATCTCAATAAAAATAATGGGTGAGTGTTGAGATGCAAAATTAATGCATAGGGTTTAATGCAAAATTAACCAAATTATTTAATATCGGAAGATAAAGAATTTTTAAATTTAAAAGTATTTTTGAAGAATTATTGCTTTTAATTATTGTATTTTAATTTAGATTAAATATTCATATTACTTTTAAAATGTGCAAATAGAAAAAAAATATAAATAGGAGTAATGTTTTCATAATCCTCAATATAATCTTATAATAATAATTTTAAAAAAAAAAGTAATTTTGAAATCATGATAGATTTTGGTAAATATTTTTTAGATTGTTGTTAGATTAGTTTACAATTTGATGACATTAGTTATAATTTATATAAAAACTATGGTTTGTTTTAAATTGTATAGTCATTTGATTAGTTAAATGACCTATGAGTTTAATTTTTCTATATGCAAGTTTTTGAATAAATTTATATGTTAGTAAGGACCTATGAGTTAATTGCACTTCAATCGATCTTCCATGTATTAAAATTAACATTATAAAGTTTCATACGAACTATATCAATAATACAAATAATAATGAGTAAATTCTTATAAATAACGACGTAAAGGTTAATTATAAATCTTTATTTATTGATATCCCTTTCGTCGGAGTAAATCAATCACTTTGCTAATGACGAATTCACACCCCCACAAAAGGTTGCAAAAAAATGAACTTATTTTGTTAAACAAATACACTTCATTGTAAGACATTAGATTAGAACCATTAGATTCGTATAAGAGCAAACTTAATCAACGGCTAAATTCACGTTGTCACCATATCTCGGAAGACATTAGAGATTGTCGTTTGGGCAAAAAAACTACAGTGTAAAGTCGTCGTTGAATTCGAGTGTGAACTGTGAATGTGAGGGTGTCTTCGTCTTTAGATGAGTAAACGGAGTTCACGGAAATTAGGAGGTGGCAGTTGCCACATTTGTCTAGTTGTGGGCCATACCAGTTTGCCACTAATTACAAGCTTCCATGTCTTTACTATACTCCATACGGAAGTGGGTCCCGCACAGTTCCCCACCACCGGCGGCCTTGTTATCTTTGTCTCTTTGTACTGTGTATTAGTCGGTCACTACAAGTTATAGGAAGAAGCTCTGCCATGGGAAAAAATAAATAAATAATAATACAAAGCCTATATATTTTGGAACAATTTTTTATGCGATTATCAAGCTCGAACTGTAGAACTTTGTGGTGTGGGAGGAGGACCCCATTTTGACTTGAGATGACTCTACATTCGGTAACGAGTTAACTATACGACGAAACTTTTTTATCTTTTTTATTTTAAATTTTTTTAAAAAAAACTGCAATAGGGTTTTTCATATGATGCCAGTAAACACATAGGTAACCCAAAACCATTTAAATTCAAACATTCTAGAAACAATAGAAGGAATAGGTTTTAATTTTCAAATGATTGACCATCAAATTAGGAAACTGAGTACTTTCAGAGAATGTTGCATATTCTTCTACGGGACACGACAGCAATATTTTTAGTTTTGCCAAATCATATACGATGGAAGGTGTAGAAAGGAACTAGAATTCAGAAACGTCTAGAAAAATGGCGAGATTTGAGAAGGAAGGAAGAACTACCACATCCACATCCACATGCCTTGAACATGGGATGGCATGATCATTATTCATCACCGGCGCTTATTAATAAAATCCAAGTGATTAATGACTAGGTGGCAACTAATTAATTACATAATTTATTAGGGAAACAAAAAAGACACTTTCAATCTTTTGCTCAAGAAAGTAAGCAAAGGTGGCAATATAATATAACATTTATAATAATAGGCTTACCCCTCATCACTTCTTCATTTGTATTGGGGCATTTCACGATATTTAAAAAAAATAATAAGTTTTAAGTGTAATTCAACCCATTATAATATATATATATTAAGTTTATTAAAATATTAAAAACATCATATCATATTACTAATTCATTATAATCATAGTTAATCTCTAAGGGTTTTTTATTTTTTTTAATCGTTGCATAATAATTTCGGTATCTATGATCTTAAAAATATCTTTCCCGATATATGAAATCAAGAATTCTGTCATTTATAAATCCCACCATTCGGTTCCACAAATCATTTTTCACATAATTTATAGTAGAAAATACACGCTCTATACTTGTAATTGTAACGGGTAGAATTAATGCTAAAGTTTGAAGTAAATACACTAATGGGCAAGTTATATTTTTTTTTTGTCTCAATTATATTTTTTATAATATTAGTGATTCCTTTCAACTTTCTGAGATCACTGTTAGAAGTCACTTTCCAAATGTATTTCTCAAGTTGTTTTTAAGTAACTCAAGGTCATGTTCAAAAAAATCACTTGGATAATTTTCGTAAGGCACGCTAATTTTTTGGTCAAATGCAGATAATGAATTATTTAGATTCAAAATAATTGAGTAAACTTAGTTGGTATTTATATACATATCAAAACAATATTCGTACTCTTTTTATAGAGTGTCATTGGTATCGTTCACCATTCTCATTTACTAAAGAATATATTAATCATTGTCAAAAGAAAAAAACATATAATCTTCCTAAAAAAATAGAATGTATAATCTTCCTGAATAAAAAAGGAATGAATAATTAATTATCTTGACTAAGACCTAAAAAAAGAGTATATTTTTAGTTTGTCTAACAAATGTCAGTAAAGAAGAATAATTAATTATTTAAGGGCCCCATGTATAATCTTCCTTACGTCTCTGCCGCTGGTTCATCAACTTCATTTTCTTTTTGTTTTCTCTTTCATTAGAAAACAGCTATATGGACGTATCATTCCACCCTAATATTATAGGCTTTTATTTGGGATTGTTCGTAAATTCAAATTTCAAATAGCTTAAATTTATATGTTGGATACAGAAAAACGAATTTTATTAATAAATATAAAATTATATATTTAGTGAGAAGGACATATCAAACTTTATCTCTTAAGTATATTTATGTACATAAATAATAGTTTGATAAAAAAAAATTACATCCAAATCATAATTAAACATGTAATATGAATGGAATTTAAGCTGACAAGAAGGCAAAGGTTACTTTGCTTTTTAATTATTGCTTTTTAATTTTAAATTGTACATGCTAAGTCATTTCTTTTCATCTCGCTTTCTGCTTAATCTGGTGTAATAACTAGGTTCACATTTTTTTTTTATAGTTGATGTTTATAGGATTTGGTCTGTATTTTAAGGTTTGTAATTTTTTTTATTCTTTTATTTTAGGGTTGGGATTTAATGAATATGTGCTGTGACGACCTATAAATTTGGAAAAAGGTAATTCCGAGAATTTGAAAAGGAAATGAACGTTTTTACCCTTGGTTTAAGTGGTCAAAAGTAGACTTTTTACTCTAGATACTTTTTGGACTTTCCGTCAAGGCCGTTGTGTAGCTCTCGGAGTCCTGAATTCGTTGACAGATGGCACGTCAAAATCAGAGTTCGGACGAATTTGCTATGGGTCTAAAATTGTGAGGGCTATTATCGTAATTTTTCCTAAGGGCATTTTGGTCTTTTGCTACCTTGCTGAGTCATCAGTGTGTGACTCACCTGTTTGTTGTGTGACACCTATCACTAGTTAGGGTGGATTAGTGTGACGACCCAAAAATTCGAAAGAGAGAATTTTGGAAATTTTAAAAATGAAATGACGATTTTACCCTTGGGCCAAAGTTGACTTTTTGCTCAGAATACTTTTTGGACTTTCTGTGAAAACCGTTGAGTAGGTCTCAGAGTCCTGAGTTCGTAGATAGGTGGGATAAAGAAATCGGAGATCATACGAGGAAGTTATGTGAGGACCGGGAAATTCGAAAAAGGAAAAGTTGGAAAAATAGAAGGAAATGACAATTTTGCCCTTGGTTATGGGGGCAAAAGATGACTTTTTGTTTGAAACACTTTTTGGACGTTCCAGAAGGACTGTTGGGTAGGTCCTGAGACACTGAGTCCGTAGACAGGCGGCATGCCAAAATTGGAGTTCAGATGTGAAAGTTACGGGTCTAGAATTATGAGGGGCATTTTGGTAATTAGCCATGAAAGGGCATTTTGGTCAATTGTATCCTAAGGGGCAAATTTGTCCTTTTGCTAGTGTTGATGAATCATAAATTAGTGACTCATTTAGTTCAAGTAGTGACATCTGTCACTTTAAGGGTGCTATTAGTGTTTGAGGTGAGCGGTGGATGAATTAATCAATTCATGTTATTGGCAAAGTAGCCGTACAGGTGTAGTTGAGACAAACAAAATAGAGGATGGGGAGGATGAGTATAATCGATCCAAGGCAACCATCAATTCCCTAAACTGAAACCGTGAGATTCCATTCAAATTGAGAGTGTGACATCATGAGGAAATCAAAAGGAGAAGAGGAAGGACAGCCCAGGGAACCCGAAACCCCACCGGAAAACCTTGAATTAGAACTTAGGATTGAATTATGAAGTTTGTGATTAATTGATGGAAACAGAGATGAGGATGAGCTTATGGAGACTTAAACGAGTTGAATGGGATCGAAATTGAGGGAAATGGTGAAGAGACAAGCCCAGACGGATCTTGTATTCGTTTTACAAAATTTGAGTTGAGTTCGAATGATTGGAAGGAATTAAAGTTACAATTGTGACGAGATGTATGTTTGTATGGATCCTGCGAAACTTCTGAGTGAATCAAATTGAAGAAACTGATCGAATTCGAATGGATTGCAGGATGAACAGTGCTCACCTGTTCTTCAATATTTCGAATTCGAATTTGATTGGATTGAGGTAAGTTCTAATGTAATTAAGGTTAAAGAACCATAATTAGATGCATAACGATGCTATTGGCTGAATCAATTGAAGAAATAGAGTTGAAATGGACAGGGATTGAACAGGGTCAACACGCGGGTTGAACGACCCAATTGCAGCAGAACAGGTTAGGACGATGACTGTAGTAGTAACTGTAGCTGGCGCGTGAGCTTCACGCGCAGCCATTCACGGCGGCGCGTGGTGATGCGTGAGCGGGAATCTTGAGGTGAGGTCAACATGACTTTTGTTCCATTTAATAAAATAACATACATTTTAGCGTTAGTTTTGAGTCAATCGGACACTGTTTCGATACTGTTTCGAGGGTCCGAAAGTTTATGTTACGTTTTTAATTCGTAATTAATTCCCAGAAAGTTATGGGAAATTAATATGATATTAATTAAGTCATTAGTGACCCTTAATCATGATTTTGGACAGGATTCATGATTCCTGAAAAATGTCGGAAATTACGGAAAAGTGTGCATAGTTAAATGTTTTTATGGAATATTTAATCATTTACGGATGTGATTATTTTGGATGGTGTGTAAGTGGACGTTGGTTTTATAAACTGATATGCATGCATAGTTAAATGTTTTACATGATTTATTGCATGATTGGAGTCGCAATGATTGCATGATGGTTTGATAGGATTATTTACTGGATTTATGGATTATTTTAATCAATGTTTTGGGCACGTTTTACGAGGAAAGTTCAATTGATGTTTTGGGCTAGGCCCGAGATTTTAAAATGATGTTTTGACTTGGATTGTGAGTTAATGATGATTTTATGGAATATTTAATTATTTACGGATGTGATTTTAGGAATTTACGTGAAAGAAGATTTCGGGCTTGAGACCCTGTTGTAAATGGTTTTGACTTGGTTTTAAAGATAATTTTGAAATAAAGATTTTGATTGGATTTATATTCAGTGCCCCCAGATGTGTAATTTCTGGGTAGACTTCGGATGTGTAATTCCTGAAGTAACTTCAGATGTGTACTTCCGAGAGGGACCAGATGTGTAATTCCCGGTGAGGCTGGATGTATAATTCCCAGCAAGGCAGATCTGTATGTGTAATTACCAGAGACTCTGGATGTGTAATTCCCGAGTTATGTGATTTGTCTTATGATCATTGTTTTACGAAATGGTTTTATGATATGATTTTCATGTGTTTTGGCTTAGAAGCTGGTGATTCATGTGTTTGACCCTATGCATGCATGGTTTTATAAACTGGAGGGTAAATAATGTATTTTGAAATGTGTTTTCAAATGATATTATTTTTGTCCACTCACACCTTTTATGTTTTTGATGACCCTTTAGGCCGTGGCACGACGTTCGGGGCTGATCGAGAGGCGGAGGCATGAACATAAATCAGTACAGTTATCACCAATTTGACAGGACCCATCCCAACTGGACTTTGATAACTGCGCCCGGTCCTGCTCCCGTCTGACAAGTCAACTGAAGTCCTGAAACTACCCCTCAGCACTTATCAGACAAGGGATAACTACACTGATTTCCGCTTATGCCTCCGCCCCTCGATTAGCCCCGAACATCGTGCCACGACCTGGAGGGTCATCAAAACAGAAAAGGTGTGAGTGGACAAAAATAATATCATTTGAAAATACATGTCAAATAGACCATTTTCCCCTCCAGTTTATCAAACCATGCATGCATAGGGTCAAACATATGAATTACAATCACCGGCTTTCCAGCCAAATCACATGAAAAGTATCAAATCTCGGTTCTCAAGCCAAACATATGAAAACACTAACCTGGCCACAAAGACCAAAACCTGTACTCAGTACTTGTACGCAAAGAAATCACAATCAAATCAACATCAAACAACATTACTCACAAGTGCACAATCAATCACACAATCACATTCGCACTATGCGTAGGTAACCATCAAGCCACATTCTCGAGATCAGACACATCTGGGCTCAACCTTCAGGATCAGTCACATCTGGGCGAACACATCCTCAGGATCAGACGCATCCGAGTGGTACATCCAGACTCAGTCGCATCCGAGAAGCTGGCTTACCGTAAAAACAACTCACAAAGCCAATCAACAGGCTTTCGCAAGGTTCTTGACTCAAAATCCAAGTCAAACCATTTATCCAATTGGGTCTCAAGCCCAAAATGTCATTTACACGTAAATCCGTAAAATCTCATTTCAATAATCCCGAAATCATCCTTGACTCACTAACTAAGTCAAAATATCCTTTTGAAACCTTTTTGACTCCAGGCCTAGCCCAAAACATCAATTGCATATTCCTCGTAAAACATGCCCGAAAGACCGATTAAAATAATTCATAAATCCAACAATTAATCATATCAAATCATCATGCAATCATTACAAATCAAATCATGCAATCAATCATGTAAAACATTTAACTATGCATGCATCATAATTTAGAAAACAAACGTCCACTCACACACCGTCCAAACCGCTCGATTCTGAGCTGCACGCTTTTACGTAATTTCTGACATTTTCCAGGAATCATGAATCTTGTCCAAAATCATCATTAAGGGTCACTAATGACTCAATGAATATCAGATTAATTTCCCATAATTTTCCGGGAATTAATTACGAATTAAAAATGTAACATAAGCCTTCGAACCCTCGAAACAATATCGAAACGGTGTCCGATCGACTTGAAACCAACGCTAAAATGTTCGTTACATTGCATAGAATAAAAGTCATGTTGACCTCACCTCGAGACTTCACTCCACGCACCCTCACGCGTCGCCGCAAGCGGCTGCGCGTGAAGCCCACGCGCCGTGTACAGTACCCTACTACAGTGTCGTCTCTTCTACTCGTTTCCCCTGCAAACGGGTCTGTAACCCGCGAGCCAACCCGTCTGAATCTCCCTCAATTCTACCTTGATTTCTACAATTGAACCGTCCATTAGCATCGTTATGGATCCAATTAAAGGTATGTATCCTTAATTACATAAACTCTTACCTGGAACAATCAAATTCAACCTCACGTTTTACACTCTGTCGCGGGTGCTGTTCCTCCTTCAATCTCGATCAATTCCAGTTGTTTTCTTGAAACTGATTCATCAAGGAGCATCGTAGCATCATTCTAAACAGTCTTGCAACTTCAATTTCGTCATTCAATGCTTCCCATAACTCGAACTCAATATCGAATTTTTAAAAGATTTGAGGCTTCAGTTTTAAACAGTGCCTTAATTCGACTTGGGTTGGTCTAAAACTCAAAAATCGAATCTCAATTCCTAAAAACAAGTTTCGGGTTTTATGGTTTCTGAGTTTGGATCCAGCTGGGTTTGAAGTCCAGCACTCACCATTCAATTTCCCTTCCGTTCCTCTCTGGATATCCCATTCAATCTCTCTGTCCCTGGTGTTGTTCCAATTTGTGCATATATGGTGATCGTCCCTCAAACAACAAACAAATGTGTTGTTATCTTTTTGAATATTCAAACGACAATTTGCCACCAATTCATCCATACTGGTGACAGATGTCACCAGGTGACAATTCCTCATCCAAATCAGCGAGGGGCAGGTGTCAATCCCTCTGATGAGTCACCACTTTGGTCGTCTCAGCACAAGCCTGTCCTAAATTACCATTTTACCCATCTCTGCATAATTACCAAAATGCCCCTAGCCTTCGTAGACCCGCAACATTCACATCCGACCTCCGATTGACGCATGCCGCCTGTCTACGAATTCAGCATCCCGAGACCTACTCAAGAGTCACTTCGGAAAGTCTGAGAAATGTCCCGAATGAAACTTCAACTTTTGCCCCTTCATAACCAAGGGCAAAATCGTCATTTCCTTCCAAATTTTCTAATTTTTCCTTTTTCGAATTTTTGGGTCGTCACAACCTTCCCCCCTTAAGGAATTTCGTCCTCGAAATTTGATTATACCTCTCCCACAACAATCATGGAGACTTAATTCATATCCATAACAACACCTCGAGTTCCCACATGAACCCTCATTCACTGTGCACAACCACAATCACTCGTTCCAATTTTCCGGATCGTCCCAAGCCCTCCTATCACACCATGACTCATCCCGAGTCCTAAACCAACTCCTGACTCCTACTGAGTCCAAGTTCAATATCTCAACTCCTCTCGAGTCTGAATTCAACATCCACTATCCATGCCACTACTGGCATATCCAGTCACCTAGAAAACACCCCTAGGCGAACCACATCCTATTCAGGATCTCCGACACACACTAAACCATCTCATTTCGGGTCCAACTTGCCCATTCATGTTGTATTGGTCACTACTGGGCTCAAGCATCACTCGGACCCATTCATCCCGGCCCAACATGCCCAACACAAGTCCAAGATACACTACCTGACCCCAATCCAGGGTCATACCCATTCCACGGATTTCCTATACCCTCGTATCTCATCTCATCACCAGGCTGCGCACAGGGCTCGCATCTCGGAGGCATAATGTAACACCCCGGAAATTCGAGGATTTCAATAGTGTAATTTATTGTGTGAATTGACGCTTTTACCCTTGTTATGGGTATGACCAATTGTTGACTTTTTGATTGATGGATTAAACAGACTTTGACATATGACCGTGACGTAGTTCGGGACGTCACGAGTTCATAGACAGGTGGCACGTCCAATTCGGACGATCAGGGAAAAAGTTATGGCTATCGGAAGTTCAGGGGCATTATCGTAATTTGGACTTCCAGGAGGGGAAAATGTTGACTTTTCTTTTGGCAACTAATTTTCAGTTGACTCAAGGACCGTCAGGTAGGCCTCGACGTCCTGAGTTCGTAGGCAGGCGGCACGCCGAAATCGGACTTCGTACGAGGAAGTTATGGTCAGAAACGTGAAATCGGGAGGTTCGTGTCTCGGTTTTCGTGTCGAATATTTTATTCTAAAAATTCTGATTGGAGGACACCTCCCATTGGCTAGATTGGATCAGATCCACTATGGGATTAAATAGCATTTAAATCAACTTTTAATTTCAGCCCTTGGATCTGAAAACCCCAGATCCAATCCTCACATTTGATCTCATTCTGAGATTCAATCCTGGCCCTTGATTCTTGTTCCTGTTCAGTATTAAAATTCATGAAATCATGCACCCATGTGTTCATTCCCTCAACCCGTTTGTGCGATTCCCCCTTGGAACCAGCTCACCAGCCCTCATCACTCAACCCCACACCTCAGGCAACCAGCAACCACCTTCCTGACGCTGGCCACCACTCCACGGCCACCCTGCACGGCCGGCATTCCCTCAGACCCGAGAAGGAAACCCGAGTAGCCCAAGTCACCAAACCATCCAAACCATCACTCTGGGACTTGAACCAACGTACGGTTGGGTTCACCGTGACGACAGGACGACGAGGAACTGACCTTGACGGTGTGCGGCGGCGACACGGCGGCGATAGGACGATAAACCTGTGAGTAGCCGTTTTTCTTCCCTGCTTCGAACCGTCTGTGTTTGACGTTAACATTGTTGGATGATTGTTAGGACACATCTAGGAGACCTTGACGACCCATTTTGACCCAGGACCGGGACTGGAAAACTGTCGACTCGCTGGAGAGGATAACCAGAACCGGCAACCAAACTTCCCGTCGATTTTCAGGTAATCTCTTCGACCTAAAACCTAATTCTAATTGCACAGAACCGTAGTAGGGATTGAGACGAGTAGTTAGGAATCAGACTGAACAAAAATGATTGAGAAATGATGAAATGGTAACCGGGTCATGATCGCGGGTCTGATCGACCCGAGTTACAGGAATACGGGTCAACCCATCTGAGGACAGCGGTGCTGACGTGGCACCCTGTCAGACTGTCAGGTGACGTGTACCAACCGTGAGCTGACAGGTGTCACATGTCAGTGCACAGTCAGCACTGACATGTCAGTGACGTGGCCCAATCAGGGACTGCCACGTGTCACTGACATGTCAGTGACGTGGACCTGTGCCGTGCTGACACGTGGCACATGTCAGATCTGACACGTGGCCTGACAGATCAGTGAGGTGGACCAATCGGATGTTGACACGTGGCACCTGTCAGAGTCTGACATGTCAGACCTGACAGCTGTCAGATGGCGTCAGCAGTGACGTTAGCAGGGACTGTTCCTGCGTTGACTGACGCGTTGACTGGCGCATGTGGGCGCGTGTGAACAGTACTTTTGGTGGGACCACTACCATTCTTTAGGTTTCGACGATCCGATCCAATGGCGGTGGTTTCGGGTCGATCGGAGATCATTAAGTTGGTCACATTAAGGTTTATTGCATTGGGTAGCGCGTTCGGGCGGCTTTCCCGGGCCGGTTGCAGCCTAGGCTTTCATGGTTGAATGTTGGGGGTTTAAATTGACCTTTACGAATACTTTGGACTTGACAGGGATTGTACATTTGTACCAGGACGAGGGTATACGTTCGGTTTCTAGCAGGATTGTACTGTGAGTGGGCCCGTTTCCATTAAACCCTTGCATGCTTAAATGTTTTCTGATTTACTTATATGTTCACATGCTGGAATCTATAAATGATTTTGATGATATTGAGATTTCGGTTATGGCACGTTTCACGGTATTTGGGCATAAGACCCGTTTGATGAAACGTAACGATCGGTTCAGATTTTACCTATGTATACATATATGTTTGCATGTGGATATCAATAAAATGTATTTGGTACTGCACTGTATAGATCCTTCCATATTATATTGTCTCCTCCGGATGAGGTACCCCGGAGAGGTCACAGACGTCTAGAACGTCCAGCGTCTATGACGCTAAGCATCGGGGATGCTGTAACCGAACAGGGTTCGGGGATTGAACTCGGAATTGAGACCCGAGTGGCACGCGTAGCCTTGTGATTGTGACCTTATTGGACGTCAGGGACGTCAGACATCAGGGATGTCGGATTGGAGTGTATAGTGTAGTGGCTAAAATTATGGTTATGGTTTTATTACATGCCTTATGATTCATATTATATTATTTATGATTTTAAAAGATGCTGCATGCATGTTTGGAAAACGGAGGGGGTAAATTATATGTTTTACTTATCAAATGATTTTATAAACTTGAGTTCGGTCCACTCACCCTTAATGTTTTTGGTAATCCCTCCAGGTCGTGATACTGAGGTAGAGGAGGAACCTGAGGCTGAGGCATAGGTCTACTTCTGCGTACCTGAACCCCTGTTGGGTGGTGTACCCGCAGGCTTACTATAGTGTCGTGCTCGCAACTTGTAATTTTGGATTTCATCCCTTGTCTGACATTCGTTTAATTCGGATTTGATGTATGACTTTAATTTGGTTATTTATGCTTTTGATGTTTTGAGGTTAAAATTGGTATGAATTACTGGGTGTCAGACGGGAGCAGGGCACGTCCCCTTGTGGTCCCTGTGGGATCGGGGCGGGTCCTGTCACATAATAAATCAGTAAGCCAATGCTCTGAGTGACCGGATGTGTAATTCCCGGAGGGACCAGATGTGTAATTCCCGGTGAGGCTGGATGTGTAATTCCTAGCAAGGCAGATCTGGATGTGTAATTTCCAGAGACTCTGGATGTGTAATTCCCAGAGGAACCTCATATGTGTAATTCCCGAGTTATGTGATTTGTGTTATGATCATTGTTTTATGAAATGGTTTTATGACATGATTTTCATGTGTTTTGGCTTGAAAGCCGGTGATTCATGTGTTTGAGCCTATGCATACATGGTTTGATAAACTAGAGGGTAAATAATGTATTTTGAAATGTGTTTTCAAATGATATTATTTTTGTCCACTCACACCTTTTATGTTTTTGATGACCCTCCAGGCTGTGGCATGACGTTCGGAGCTGATCGAGAGGTGGAGGCATGAACGGAAATCAGTACAGTTATCCCTTGTCTGACAGGTGCTGAGGTGTAGTTTCAGGACTTCAGTTGACTTGTCAGACGGGAGCAGGACTGGGCACGGTTATCAAAGTCCAATTGGGACGGGTCCTATCAAATTGGTATCAGAGCATTGGGTTACTGATTTTCCATGCCTCCGAGATGCGAGCCCTATGCGCGGCCTGGTGATGAGACGAGATACGGGGGTATAGGAAATCCCTGTAGTGGGTATGACCTTGGCTTGGGGTCAGGTAGTGCATCTTGGACTTGTTTATATGAATGGGCATGTTAAGCCCAGGTTAAACTTGACCCGAGGATAGGGGGTCGGATGAGTGACCTTTGGATTTTGGATATCGAATGGGACTCAGAGGGAGTCCGGAGTTGTGGTTCACCTAGGGGTGTTTGCTAGGTGACCGGATATGCCAGTGGTGGCATGGTTAGTGGATGTTGGATTCAGACTTGAGAGGAGTTGAGATATTGGACTTGGACTCAGTAGGAGTCAGGAGTTGGTTTAGGACTCGGGATGAGTCAGGATGTGCTATGAGGGATCAAGACGAGCCGGGAAAGATGGAAAAGGTAATTATGGTTGCGTGGAACGAACGAGGGTTCATGTGGGAACCCGAGGTGTTGATATGGATGTGAATTAAGTCTCCATGATTGTTGTTGGAAAGGTACATTTGAATTTCGGAGACGAAATTCCTTAAGGGGGGAAGGTTGTGACGACTGGGAAATTCAAAAAAGGAAAAGTTGGAAAATTGGAAGGAAATGACGATTTTGCCTTTGGTTATGGGGGCAAAAGTTGACTTTTTGTTCGAAACAATTTTTGGACGTTCCGGAAGGACTGTTAGGTAGGTCCTGAGACACTGAGCCCGTAGACAGACGACATGCCAAAATCGAAGTTCGAATGTGAAAGTTACGGGTCTAGAATTATGAGGGGCATTTTGGTAATTGGCCATGAAAGGGCATTTTGGTCAATTGTATCCTAAGGGGAAAATTTGTCCTTTTGCTAGTATTGATGAATCATAAATTGGTGACTCATTTAGTTCAAGTAATGACATCTGTCACTCTAAGGGTGCTATTAGTGTTTGAGGTGAGCGGTGGATGAATTAATCAATTCATGTTATTGGCAAAGTAGCCGTGCAGGTGTAGTTGAGACAAACAAAACAGAGGATGGGGAGGATGAGTATAATCGATCTAAGGCAACCATCAATTCCCTAAACTGAAACCGTGAGACTCCATTCCAATTGAGAGTGTGACATCGTGAGGAAATCGAAAGGAGAAGGGGAAGGACAGCCCAGGGAACTCGAAACCCCACCCGAAAACCTTGAATTAGAACTTAGGAATTAATTATGAAGTTTGTGATTAAATAATGGAAGCAGAGATGAGGATGAGCTTATGGAGACTTTAACGAGTTGAATGGGATCAAAATTGAGGGAAATGGTGAAGAGACAAGCCAGACGGACCTTGTATTCGTTTTACAAAATTTGAGTTGTGTTCGAATGGTTGGAAGGAATTAATGTTATGGATTGTGCGAAGCTTCTGAGTGAATCAAATTGAAGAAACTAATCGAATTCGAATGGATTGCAGGATGAACAGTGCTCACCTGTTCTTCTATATTTTGAATTCGAATTCGATTGAATTGAGGTAAGTTCTAATGTAATTAAGGTTACAGAACCATAATTAGATGCATAACGATGCTATTGGCTGAATCAATTGAAGAAATAGTGTTGAAATGGACAGGGATTGAATCGGGTCAACACGCGGGTTGAACGACCCAATTGCAGCAGAACGGGTTGGGACGATGACTATATCAGTTACTGTAGCTGGCGCGTGAGCTTCACGAGCAGCCATTCACGACGGCGCGTGGGGGCACGTGAGCGGGAATCTTGAGGTGAGGTCAACATGATTTTTGTTCCATTTAATGTAACGAACATTTTAGCGTTGGTTTCGAGTCAATCAGACACCGTTTCGATACTGTTTCGAGGGTCCGAAGGTTTATATTACGTTTTTAATTCGTAAATAATTCCCAAAAAATTATGGGAAATTAATATGATATTAATTAAGTCATTAATGACCCTTAATGATGATTTTGGACATGATTCATGATTTCTAAAAAATGTCGAAAATTACGGAAAAACGTACAATTCAGAAAGCGAGCAATTTGGACGGTGTGTAAGTGGACGTTGGTTTTATAAACTGATATGCATGCACAGTTAAACGTTTTACATGATTTATTGCATGATTTGAGTTGCAATGATTGCATGATTGTTTGGTAGGATTATTTACTAGATTTATGGATTATTTTAATAAATGTTTTGGGCACGTTTTACGAGGAAAGTGCAATTGATGTTTTGGGTTAAGCCCGAGATTTTAAAATGATGTTTATACTTGGATTGTGAGTTAATGATGATTTTATGGAATATTTAATTATTTACGGATGTGATTTTACGGATTTACGTGAAAGGAGATTTTGGGCTTGAGACCCTGTTGTAAATGGTTTTGACTTGGTTTAAAGATAATTTCAAAATAAAGATTTTCATTGGATTTATGTTCAGTACCCCCAGATGTGTAATTTCTGGGTAGACTTCGGATGTGTAATTCCCAGAGTGACTCTGGATGTGTAATTCTCGTAAGGATCGGATGTGTAATTCCCGGTGAGGCTGGATGTGTAATTCCTAGCAAGGCAGATCTGGATGTGTAATCCCAGAGATTCTGGATGTGTAATTCCCAGAGGAACCTCGGATGTGTAATTCCCGAGTTATGTGATTTGTGTTATGATCATTGTTTTACGAAATGGTTTTATGACATGATTTTCATGTGTTTTGGCTTGGAAGCCGGTGATTCATGTGTTTGACCCTATGCATGCATGATTTGATAAACTGGAGGGTAAATAATGTATTTTGAAATGTATTTTCAAATGATATTATTTTTTTCCACTCACACCTTTTATGTATTTGATGACCCTCTAAGCTGTGGTACGACGTTCGGGGCTAATCGAGAGGCGGAGGCATGAACGAAAATCAGTACAGTTATCCCTTGTCTGACAGGTGCTGATGGGTAGTTTCAGGACTTCAGTTAACTTGTCAGATGAGAGCAGGACCGTGCACGGTTATCAAAGTCCAGTTGGGACGGGTCCTGTCAAGTTACATGTCAAGTTTAATTAAGGCCATTTTTGTAAGCCCAAGGGCATTTTGGTAATTTGTGTTTAGAAGGGTAAAATGGTCTTTTCACCCATTTTTCCATTTTAATGAGTCGGCAATAAATTGTTTGTTGTTTGGCACCTGTCAAGCTCATAGCGAGATTAGTGGCACATGTGAGGGTGTGGTGTCGTGTTAATTAGCTGGGATCAAAACCATGTATGAATGGTTTTTACAAAACAATGAAGAAAACACTGGCTGATTGATTTTCCAGCAAGTAACTCTCTAGAAAAATAGAGAGATTGGGAAACACTAAGAAATAGAAAGGGAAGAACGAGGAAAGAAGAACAGGGAAGGAAAGAATGAAGAAGGAAAGACTCTGACCCGAGAAACCCGAAAACCCTCCCTGGACCTTGAATTCAAACTTTGAATATGGAGGTATGATTTGTGTAATTGAAGCTAGAATTGTGATTTTCGGCCCTCAACGAGCATGATTGAGATTTCAAGGTGTGGAATTGGACATGGGAAGAATTGGAGGTGAGATATTCGTGTTTAGAGATTACATAATTGTTTCTGGACATCAATTGTATCAATTGCATGAAAAAACTGAGAGAATTGCCCTCGAAAATGTTGGTTTCTAACCAGGTCAGGCGACCCAGAAAACCAAAAAAACGGATAACAGGGATAATGAATAGTGTTAGGCGCGTTGGCACATTCCTCAAGGTATGGTCAACATGACTTTTAATGTAATCGATGTAACAAACATTTTGGCGCAGATTTCGAGTCGATCAAACACCGTTGCAGTATAGTTTTGAGTGTTCGAAGTGTTATGTCACATTTTTAAATGAGCATTTTATCCCAAAAAATTAGGGGATTGTAATGTGAGGTTACTTGAGGTGTTAGTGACCCTCAATAGTGGTTTTTGAAAGGATTGGCAATTCCTAGAATATACGAAGGACCGTACGGCTACGGCTCGGATTTGGACCGAATTGACGGTGTGTAAGTAGATGTTTGTTTTATAAACTGATATGCATGCATAGTTAAATATTTTTCATGATTTATTGCATGATTTGATATGATCACTTGATGATTTTAGGGATCTAAATATTGGTTTCTAAGAGATTCTACAAATTTACGTGAAAATGATATTTTGGGCTTGAGACTTTGTTGGAAATGGCTTTGACTTAGTCCTCACCATTTGACCCAAAAGCCCATGGGCTTATGGATGCCCGATAGGTCCGATGGAAAAAAGCCCGACCCGACCCAAGAGTTAGTGCGCTGGGCTTGGGCTTATGGTGTTCAAATCCGATAGGCCCGAGTTCGATAAAATCCTGTAAGCTCAGCCCGACTCGCCTGTATAAACCCGGCCATAAGTCCGAATATATAAAATTCTTATTATTTAAGAATTAATACCCAACCCATTTTTAATATTAATATTTCAGCCCAAACCCAAATCTCAATGCTAAGTCCACCTAATTTATTTTAGAAAACTCAATGGCCAATACCCAATACAAACCCTAACCGGCTAACTATATGTCCACCTACTTCAATAAATTTCACTCAACCCTAACCCTTTCCACGTTCCGATTCTCTTCACTAACTGCTTTATCTTTCTCCCAACTCTCAAAGTTCAAAACGCATATCTCAGTATCTCACAAACCCACACTCACTCAACACAATCTCTCATATCTCTCAACCCCATTATTCCCTTTACGCTTACTTTCACTTTCCATTCTTCCCTCTAGTTGGGTACTCTTAAGCAGTTTTGTTAGGGTTTTTAAGGTAAGGTTTTAACTAGGCCACGTTTTTGCACCCTTGTGTATTTTTTTTTTCATTATTAATATTTTTTTTTCATATTCATATATTTTTTTTATAACTTTAAAATTTGATAAATAGTTTATTGCAAAAGCTCACGTAAACCCGGCCCAAGTGGGCTTAGTAGGCCTGACCCGAAAAGCCCGATAAAAGCCCGACCCGATAAAGCCCAAAGGTTTTTATATATGTAAGTACGCCCGCCTGATTAGGCCCGTAAATTAAAAAATTATTTAATAAGCCCAGCCTGGCTCGGCCACGCCCAATTACGAGGGCTATTTTGACTTGGTTTAAATTCAAAGATGGTTTGAAACTAATATTTTGGGCGTAGGCCCAGTTTGATGATGGTATTTGACTTGGAATGTAAGTCAAGGATGGATTTGAAAGGTTTTTGGCTGGACAGTATTCATTGTGACTCTAATGAGTTCCTAGACGGTCGAAGCTAGGAGTATTTTCCAAACAACCGATACTTAGGGTGATTTTGATTTTTTCCCAAGCAACCGAAGCTCCGGGTGTTTCCAGATGGCTGATGCTCGGGGTATGTGTGTTCCCAGGCAACCAAAGTTCGAGGGGTTTCCCAGACGGCTGATGCTCGGGGTATGTGTGTTCCCAGGCTGACAGGACCGCCCCCGAAAGGGGCATCGATAACCGTGCCCGGTCCTGCTCCCGTCTAGCAAGATGACTGAAAACCCCAAGTTACCCTCAGTACTTGCCAAACCAGGGATAGCCACACATACTTACTCATGCCTCCACCCTTCGTACAGCCTCGAACAACGCGCCACGACCTGGAGGGTCAATAAAAAAAACCAAAAGGTGTGAGTGGACAAAAAGAATTCGGTTTATAAAACAGTTACGGAAAGACGTTTTTACCCTCCAAGTAAAAACCAATGTATGCATACAAAAATTATTTCGCAATCCGTTACATTTTCAACAAAAGAAATCCGTATTTGAAAAATCAAAATCATTTTCCTTTTCTTAACCTTCGGGTCATAGCCCGCAATCATAAACACAGGGCCACAGCCCAAAACCACAACATCAAAATCCAAGTATACGACATCACCCAAATCCATCAACTGTATAAACCGGGCCACTACCCAACACACTCAATCAACAGAGAATATCAATGAATATCAATCAATCAGTTTGCTAGATATCAAGTGCGCCCGAGTCTTTAAACTCAAAACCATGCGCATAATCAGGCCTTCCCGGGATTCCAACGAGTCTTTAAACTCAAAACATAATTAATAGGCCTCGGGGGTATCACAATAACCGAGTCTTTAAACTCACGAGTCTTTAAACTCATTAAGGGCCCTCCCCCGTCATCAATTAACCGAGTCTTTAAACTCAAAACGTACTCCAGCAATAGCACCGGGTCTTTAAACCCAAAACAGTTTTTAACGGGTCTTTAAACCCAAAACATTTTTCAATCACAACAACTCGGGATCCATCCCGAAATCACATTTTGTCATAACAGGACTCATGGTCCGAATTTCCACATTCAAATCCCCAAATCTTACTTCGCAAAACATCATCGAATCATCATTAAACACGAGGAACGTATAATCATACCAAATTACTTTATTAAATCCTTTTCCATGCCCGAATTCGAATTCGCAATAATGATTTCGTAAGCCGGCATCCAGAAACATCATCCCGAACCCAAACCAAGAATCCACTTTCAATTTCCGAAAACCGAAATATCGTTAATCAAAGTTACTTTTGTGCCCCGAGCATCAAGCCCGAAATCACCTTTTTCAATTCCATTTTAATTCCTAGAAATCACTTCTTTCTCAAATCTCATTTTCAACACATCAAAACCACAATCATAATCACCAAAATCACGATCCAATCAAAACATACTCAAAACCTCGTAAAACGTGCAAATTCGGAACATTCTCAAAATACGTGTCAAAACCATAAGCCATACTCACAATTGAAATCCAACATCTTAAAAACATAATACGCACAAATCACATAAAATCATGCATTAAACCATCGTCAATCATAAAAGAACCCATAGTCTCGAAATGCGTGCAACTCGCATGTATAGCAAAAATGCGTATCAATACGGAAATCGAAATCAATCACCATTCGTAATCATAATCATAGAAATCATAGAAATATTTATGCATGCATTAAATTTTGAAAGCAACGTCCACTCACACACCGTCCAATAGGGCTCGGTTTCGCGCCGCACGCGGTTCCGTAATTTCCGATATTTTCCAGAAATTCCAAATCATGTCCGAAAACATGCTTAGTGTCACTAAGGGCTTAGATAACAATATACTACTTTCCCATAATTTTTCGGGAATTAATCGTTAATTACAAACGTAACATAAATCTTCGGACCTTCGGAATAACATCGAAACGGTGTCCGATAAATTTGAAATTAACGTTAAAATGTTCGTTACAATGTGTAGGACAAAAGTCATGTTGGACCTACCTCAAAAATCGGCCCCACGCGCCGTCACGCGCCGCCGCAAGCGGCTGAGCGTGACACTCACGCACCAGCTACAGTAAGCCCAACGGTCACCAGCTTCACCCGACTCTCTGACATACGGGCCGTTCCACCCGCGCAAGGACCCGATTAGCAGCCCTTCAATTCGACATTATTTGAACGATTTGAGCACACCATTAGCTTCGCAACCTGTCCAATTAGGGATCTGTACTGTCCTTTTCAGTCGCCATGACCTCAAACCAACTCGACTCAACCCAAGTTCCCAAAATCGAGTTCCTCGTCTGAGTTTGATTAAAAGCCAAGGAAGTCTTCGATTAGTTGGTCGTCTAGCATCATAGCACTAAGACAAGGATAATTTAGGATTCAATTTCACGAAGACTAACCTCCAATTGCACGAACACTATGCTCGATTTTCCGGCCACCCGTGACTTCCGTCCACAGCTCCAGGAGCTTCGAAGCTTGCAACAATCGTTCTGGATCGACAAGTTAAGGCCTCAGAAAGTTCCTTCGAGCCTCAAATCGGCTTGGGCTAGTCTAAAATTCAAATTCGGATTTGAATTCACACGAAAACAGGCTTCGGGTTTCTCTGTGTGAATTCACTCAGCCCCCCGGTTCTCCTCTCTCATCTAGCCTCTCCATCCTCCCTTCATCCTTTCAGAAAGGTTTCCGACTCTCAACAGACCGTTGGGGAGGTTGATCACTCTCCACCGGTGGTCTGTCCTCTGTTTTTCAGTTCAAGACCGCAGCCCTGTTCCAGTTCCAAATGCCCCCTACTCACACACTGAAACAGACCCGGGCTCTCCCACTGTCTCAGTTCTCTCACCACCTTCCGTTCCAGTGCGCATCCCCCCTCCATTTTGGTCTTGGGAGATCGATCAAGCGTGGGAAGCAGCCTCTGCTTTCTTCCCAGTTTCAGAAGCACCAGCAGCACTTGCTCCCCAACCTGACCACTGCTCACCGTGCACCGCTCCACTCAAGGCACTAAACAACTCACCCGTGGCTTCAATTTCCACCCAGCACTCACACATACTCTGAACACTCCCAGCACCGTCCCTGTGCGTCCCAAAAAAAAAACCAACTTCCACACCGTTCAATCCCCCATTTCCTCAACAACACACTCTCCCTTGTCCTTTGCAGATTAAATTTCTACCCCCAAGACCACTAATTGATTAAACAATGGTAGATTAGGCTTGAACAAATCAATGGAACAGGTCACTCACGGCACGGGCACTCAGACCCTGTTTCAACGATACCCAAACAGTTCCCCAGCGGAAATTACCATTTTGCCCTCACTAGCCAAATTACCAAAATGCCCCTCACGCATCCAGACCCACAACTTGGTCATCTGATCTCCGATTGACGTGTGCCGCCTGCCTACGGACTCAGGGCATCAAGACCATCCCAACGGTCCTTGGTCCACAGCCATCGGACCTCCCGGTCAAAAAGTCAACATTTTCCCCCTTTTCATCCAAATTACGAAAATGCCCTTGAACTTCCGAACATCATAACTTCCACCTCGAACGTTGGAATTGAACGTGCCACCTACCTACGGACTCGTGACGTCCCAGACTACGTCATGGTCGTAGGTCAAGGTCCATTTGACCGTCCGAATTAAAAGTCAACGTTTTACCCACGACCAGGGGCAAAACGGTCTCTCTGCACCGTTCGTCCGAATTCCCCCAACTAATCACCGATCAAACCCGCTAATCACGATTAGTTGAAAATCTAATCCCGAATTCCTGGACGAGTCGTTACACATGCAGCCGAAGCTTGGGGTGTTTCCCAAACGGCTGATGCTCGGGGTATCTGTGTTCCTAGGCAACCAAAGCTAGGGGTATTCCCAGACGGCTGATGCTCGGAGTTATTAACTTATTGTTGGTTTCCTACGCGTAGTGCGGATATTGTGATCTTGTGATTGATGTCTATGCACTTGTGAGTAGTGTTGTTTGATTATTGTGATTGATATGTGGGTACTAGTGACGAGTACTGTTGATGATGGTCATTGTGGCTGGTTTGATGTTGTTGGTTATGTCCAGATGGTTTTCATTTGATTTGGCTTCAGAGCTGGTTGTTCATATGTTTTACTCTATGCACGCATGTTTTTATAACTGGAGGGGAAAATTATTCTTTTTTGAAATTTATTTTCAAATGATTTTATTTTTGACCACTCACACCTTTTATGTTTTTGATGACCCTCCAAGCCATGGCACGAAGATCGAGGTTGATTGCAAGACGGAGGCATGAGTGAGAATCAGTACAGTCATCTCTTGTCTAACAGGTGCTGAGGGTGTTTTCGGAACTTCAGTTGATTTGTCAGACGGGAGCAGGACCAGACACAGTTATCAAGTCCATTTGGGACATGTCCTGTCCATTATTAGTAATTTTGTGTGCGTGTAGGTTGTGTGTGTTCAATGTGGGAGTAAAACCCGTGTATGTTTGTGACAGGACCCATCCCAATCCCCCCGGGATTAGTGCGGGATGACCCTACTCCTGTCTGACACGAAGTGTCAGACAAGGGATATTTCCGACCTTTGCCCTCATGGGCTATCAGAGTACGCAAGGATCCGGAGGAGGCATGTGATATCTCGGTCTCTGCTACAGTCCACACCGTGTCCAACCTGAAGGGTATTAAAAACAGAAATAATGTGAGTGGACAAAAATAAAGATTTTATAAAAACATATTTCATAAAGAAGACCTTTATACCCTCCACTAAAAAGCATGCATGCATTCGAAAACCATTTATCCAGAAAACCATAATGAAACCAAGTACACGGGCCACTGCCCAAATCCATAAGGGACTCAGCCTAAATCATAAGAAACTAACCATACGGGCCACCGCCCAAAACCTGTGTAAACACACATCATATATCATATATAGCATACATCACATATACATATAATTCACACAAACAATCCTGTCACGGTTTCCAAAGCTACGCGCGTGCTACCCGGGTCTCAATCCGAGTCTTCTCAAAGTCAAGGTCAATGTCCGCAGACTACTGATCCTACCCGAGGTAATAGTAACCATAGCCTTCCTGAGAGTAAGGAACCCAACTGGGGGGTGACTCCACTCAGTCGGTGCTCCGTGACTACTCCGGGGTCCACCCAGGCCAACGACCCTCCCCGGAGGAGATAATAGACGTAAAGGAAGGTAGATGAACATATATATACATAACATAATATCCATGCCCGGTTCCCTGAACCGTCATGATCCATAATATCCATAGCCAAGGTAACATGCCGGTTCCCATAAACCGTCATGTACCGTAATAACATAACCAGGTAACATGCCGGTTCCCATAAACCGTCATGTACCGTAATAACCAACAAGGGTTCATGCCGGTTCCCATAAACCGTCATGAACCATGATACCATAACAAGGGTTCATGCCGGTTCCCATAAACCGTCATGAACCTGGGAATCCATTTAAGGTTCCCTGACCTGACCTGAAATCAAAGCCGTAAAGTGACTGGGTCTCATGCCCGAACATAGGACATCAGCTGGGCACCGTGCCCGGAATCTGAGGTCATATGCCCGAGACAAAACCAAATGGGTCTCATACCCGAGTTTATCCTTTTGACATTCAAATCCAGTTCATTTAAATCAATACAGAAATACAGACCCGTATAAGCACCGTATAAGGCCGAAACCTCGAAATATGTGCTTATACGTAACCACATACAAATTCACCCATGGCATTACAAACAAGCATTTAAAACATATAATAAACATTTATGCATGCACCAATTTAGAAAACAAGGTCCACTCACAGACCATCCGAGCTGCCGCCTCGATCTACGTGCCATACGGCTCCCCGAGCCGATCACCATCACCGGGACTCCCAAACCTGTCCAAATCATAATAGAAGGTTACTAACTACTTAATTAACCTCCCACTAAAGCCCCGAAATTTTTCCGTATTTTTAACTATTTTTAATCCCGAACCTAAACCTTCTGATGCCCCGAAACATATCGAGACGGTGTCCGATTGACACGAAACCAGTCCCAAAATGTTCGTTACATCGAATAGATGATTTCGTATGTTGGAACCTTCCCCAGATTCCCTTCCACGCGCCCTCACACGCCGCCTGAAGTGGCTGCGCGTGGGCTTCACGCGCCTGCTGCAGTACCTGCTGACGTCATCGCTGACGTCATCTGACAGCTGTCAGGTCTGACATGTCAGACTTTGATAGGTGCCACGTGTCACGCTCCCATTGGTCCACGTCACTGTGCTGTCAGTGCCACGTGGCAGTCTGACATGTGCCACGTGTCATCACGGCACTGGTCCACGTCTGTGCCACGTGTCATCACGGCACTGGTCCACGTCTGTGCCACGTTTCAGCCCCTGATTGGGCCACGTCACTGATATGTCAGTGCTGACTGTGCACTGACATGTGACACGTGTCGCACTCATATTGGCCCATTTTCTGACATGTCAGCTGACATTGTCAGATATGACAATGCTGACGTCATCCCTGACATGATGACGTCAGCAGGATGACGTTACCTGTCATCTATGTCCTCCCGCGGGTCGACCCGAATACCAGTAACCGGGTCGTCGTGACCCGCGGCTTGACCCGGCCGGTTCTCCGCCGTCCGGCCACCAAAACCATTCCCGTTTGTCCCATTCTCTTAGTCTCAACCTAACCTATAGTCCTAGGACTTAAAACGGAAGGAAAAACATCGAAAACCCGTACCTTCAATCCAGCCATGGCGGCCGTGACTTCTCCTGCCGTTCAAGGCTGTTCCAGGCCGTCCAACACCTCGAAACCAATCCTAGTCATCTCCTGGGATCCCTAGAAACCTTACCCAATTAATGGAATCGAGTAAAAACCATTAAAATCCAATTTCGAATTTTTGAACATTTTCTTACCTCACGGGTTCGACTCCCCGCCGTGGCCACCGCCGTCCCTGGCCGTGGCTTGCCATCCTCAGCCTCTCACCACTTCCTCACGGTCATATTCATTGTAGCATACTCACAAGATGAGTGATGGAGGTGGGAAATATGTGTGTTTGTGTTTTGAAGAAAATGGAGAAAATGGTGAAGGGGGGGGGGGGGGGGGTTTCGGGTTTCGGGTGTGAGGAAACAAAGAAGAAGGAGATGATAGCTGATGAGAGAAGAGAAATGGAGGGTGAGGATTGAATGATTAAAATAGAATGGATGGTTAAGATTTAAGGTTGTTAGGATTTATTATAAAATAATTAAAATATTATTATTTAATTACTTAGATCCACATTTTGGGGGAGTTAGCCAATAGGATGAGTGACACTTGTCACTCATCCATGGGACCCACCAAAATATCTGCCCAAATCAGATTTCGCCAAATCGTCCCCGTCTCGAAGTTCGTGCATAGTGAAATCGAACTTTCGTGACCTATAACTCTCCCGTTCGAAGTCCGATTTCAGTGTGCCGCCTGCCTATGGATTCGTATCGTCCTTATCTACGTAACGGTCTTCGGCCCTCAGCCATCGGACCTCTCGGTCAAAAAGTCAACTATTTGCCCCTTTTAACCTAAATTACCAAAATGCCCCTAAACTTCCGAACGTCATAACTTCCTCCACGAACGTCGGAATTGAACGTGCCACCTGTCTATGAACTCGTGACGTCACGAACTACGTCACGGTCATCGATCAAAGTCCATTTGACCATTTGACCATCCGATTGAAAAGTTAACATTTTGCCACCACTAGGGGCAAAACGGTCATTTCGCATCGTTCGTCCGATTTAGCCTAACTAATCACCGATTAATCTCACTAATCGTGATTAGTCACTAATCTAATCTAGGAATTTGGGACGGGTCGTTACAGTTTGTGTTTTGCTGGATATTTCAAAAACTCAAAGAAAAAAAAAACCTGCAAGGCCATTCGACTTTGATCTTCACGGGAGTAGGACCAGACACGATTATCAAAGTGATATTGGGACGGGTCCTATCAAATTGGTATCAAAGCAGTGTGGTACTGATTGTGTTGTCCATGTCATGCCTCTAAAACGCGAGCCCCGTGCACAGCCTGACAATGAGATGAGTATACGAGGGTATATGTGATCCCGAGATAGATGTCAAGATGGAATTGATCCTGGATTAGGGGTCAGATGTTGAATATTATGAGTCGGTAGCGTAGGACTTGTGTGGGTACGGATAGTAAACAAGCCAAGAGGCTAGAAATGTAGCATGGATGGGCAGGTTGGACCCGGATCAGATAGTTGAGTGAATTCCTCAGTTGGATCGATTATTTTAAGTTTTAATGTGTAATGGGGGAATCCTCGATATGATGTGGTACTCCTAACGATGTTTTTCTAGGTGACTAGCCACACATGCCAGTGGTGGCATGATGTGTGAATGTTGGATAGGGCTCGGAAGAAGTCAAGATGTTAAATTTGGAATCAGGAGGAGTAAGAATTTTGATTTAGGACTCGAGATGAGTCACCGTATTGTATCAGGGCTCGGGAAGAGCCAAAAAGTTGAAATAACGATTATGGCTTCGTATAACGAATAAAGGTTCGGGTAGGAACCCATGCTTTCTTCAGCTTGTTTGCTGCTGATTTGCCTTGTCATTGTTAGCGGCTACCTACCAAATTCAGAGTCTGAATTTCAGCTGCTCTCCGCTAATCCCATTTCATCATTGTTCATCATTTCATTTTTATATTTTATTTTTGTATTTTTATTTAAATATTTGTGGTACTCCCTCTATAAATAGGGAGGCCATTTCAATTGTTAGGAGTCCCTATTAGTCCCCATTTTTCCCATTTCTTCCATTCTCTTAGTTATTTTAGTTCTTAGTTTAGTTTTTTTCCCTCTCTTTTGAGAGATATTTTTGGAGACCATTTTAACTTCTTATAAATTTTCTTATTAATTAACTTTTTTTTAATTCTTATTCTTAATTTATGTTCTTTTTATTTTATTTCTTCTTTACTTTGTTCTTGTAATTTTTTTGGAGAGCTCTTAAACACATTTTTATGTTTTCCTAAGAAATACCTAGGCCAAGTAATTCTAAGGCAATTCATGAGTTTTTAAGACCGAATTCCTATTTCTTCTTCCATCTTCACAAGTTTCCTGCAGCTGTTCAGTGATTCTTGTGAAAACCTTTTTTTTTTTTTACTTAAATTCTTGTTATTGTTATTGATTTTACTTATAGTTCAATATATGTGTTAGTATTTTCTTTCTAACATTTGTAAGTAAGAATGCAATTTCCATGTGTTTTACTTTTTGAATTTCTTTTACTTCATATGTTTTAGTATTTAAACTTCAATTCGAAACTAAATGTTGATCCGTTGTTCGGGGCATTTAGAATAGAATTGAAGAGATTTAATGTTTGACCGTTTTTTGGCGCATTAAATCACAAATTTAAGGTGAATCATATTGTAAGTAATAATTCACTGTTCGGTGTATTTATAATATGAAAAATGTATCCATGTAATTGAGATGATGAATGTAAGATTTTGTGATTGGTTTAATATGAGCATGATGTTAAAGGGTTGGTAAAAATATGTGTTTGAAGAAAGTTCACTTGTACAAAGGTTAAAGTAGAAGTAGAATTAAATAATTAAATGCTTAATTGTTTTTACTTGTTTTCTTTATTTTATGATAACAATCTTTACAAACCACCCCCCCACCCCCCACCCCCACCCCCAAATTTTAATTCTTTATTCTTTTATTATTTAATTCTTTATTCTTTAATTTTTTATTCATTAATTCTTTAATTTTTTATTCATTAATTCTTTAACTTTTTATTCATTAATTCTTTCTCACTAACACATTTTTAATATTATCTAATTTTCCCGGTTAAGAACGATCTCTATTTACCAATACTACATCTACACAAAAAAGGTTTAAATTGCATAATACACAAATTGCGTGTTTAATTTAATGCGTAGTTTGGGCGTTATCAATTTTTGGCATCGTTGCCGGGGAAAATCATTTTTAATTTGTTAGTGTATGTATATAAATTGTGCATATTATACTTGTTTATAATTTTTATTTTTGTTTGTTTTATATTTGTTCATAATTTTCTTACTATACTTGTTTATTTTATATTTGTTCTTATTATATTTGTTTATTTTTATTTTTATACATGTACATATTACATATGTTCATAATGTTTATCTTTATACATGTTCATATTATACTTGTATATTATTTTTATACTTGTTCATTTATTTTTATGCTTGTTCATAATTTTGATTCTTATAATGGTACTTATTATATTTGTTTATAATATTCATACTTTACTTGTTCATAATTTCTAATTTATACTTGTTCATAAATGTTCATAATTTTTTATATACTTGTTCATATTATAATTGTTTATGCAAATTTTTATTCTTATTATACTTCTTCATTTTATACTTGTTCATATTTTAATTTTTTACAATTGTACATATTTGTTATACTTGTTCATAATTTTTTACTTGTTTTTACAATATTTGTTCATAGTTGCACATATTTTACTTGTTCATATTATACTTGTAAATACTTGTTCATAATTTAATTTCATTTATGCTTGTTCATAATTTTTATACTTGTCATATTATATTTGTTCATACTTGTACATTATGTTTATTTTATACTTGTTCATAAATTGTATATTTTACTTATTCAGTTTTTCTTTTTCTTTTTCTTATTTTTATTTCTTTTGAATTGTTTCTGTAAAAAAAAAATTCAAAAAAAATATTTTTAAATTAAAATTTTCCTTTTATTTATTTATTAAAAAAAAATTTTGAAAAAAAAGGGAAAAAAAATTTACAATAAAGAAAACGTTTTCATTACCTTTTTAATTAAAAAAAAATTTCTAGTCTTAACTTTGTGTTAGTGTAAATATTTAATTGTAAATAAATCTTGAAAATATGTTAGTATGAATATCCTTACTTGTGAATATCATTACTTGTGCATAAAACCATACTTGTGAATAAATTATGAATACTTGTATAAATTGTTCATATGCAAATTATCTTGTTATACTTGTAAATTGTGTATAAAACCATACTTGTGAATAATTCCTGCATTCATGCATTAGTCTCAGCTATATGTAGATCACTTGTGCTTTAAAGTTTAGATTTTGATTTTTAATGGAATAGGTGAAGTCTCTTTTATTAACTCTCACCTACGGTTATTATTAACATTTGAGTTATCTTAATTCCTTTGGAGTAAGAAATTTTCGAGGGTGATGTCTAGGACAAGAGACGATACTCATAACGTGTTTTGAGTCTAAGAAAGGGATATCAATGAAGTTTAAACCTTGGGATGTCTTAAAATTAGCCATACCTCTTATGTTTATTCTTTCTAATTTGGTCACCTTTAAACTCACCCAAACAGTTAAATTAAACAAAGATATTTACTTGAGCCGCATGGACGTATAAGTCTCAATCTAAACTTTGAATTTATGTGAACCATATATATCTTTGACTTCCCCCGACATGTAAATATTGTTTATATATGTTTACAATTATTTATATTTTAACTTACAGTACTTGTCATGACAACCTTAGCTTGCTTTTTTAACTTAACTTGTATCTTTAGTTTAACTTGTAATGACCCGTCCCGAATATCGGGACTAAATAATAATTAAGTTTGATTTAGAATGACTAATCGGGGATTAGTTGAGTGAAATCGGACGAAACGTGCAAAATGACCGTTTTGCCCTGGCGTGGGCAAAATGTTGACTTTTAGTTCGGGCGGTCAAGCGGACTTTGACTGATGACTGTGACGTAGTTCGGGACGTCATGAGTTCATAGACAAGTGGCACGTTCGATTCCGACATTCGTAGAGAAAGTTATGATGTTCGGAAGTTGAGGGGCATTTTGGTAATTTGGCATATTAGGGGCCAAATGTTGACTTTTTGGTCAGGAGGTCCGATGGACGAGGGCCAAGGACCGTTACGTAGGTCTCGTCGATACGAATTCAACGACAGGCGGCATGCCGAAATCGGAGATTCGACGACGAAGTTATGGTCACAGAATCGGGCTCGATTAACCGAACGAACCGGGAATAAAATAATATTTTAATATGAACAGTACCCGGTGACTGTGCACATCCGGATGAGTGACAAGTGTCACCCATCCCCTGAAATCTGGTCCATGTTTCCCTCCCAACACCATCATTACTACATCATCATTCCTACACCATCATTCCTCCATCTTTTTCCCCATTTTTCTTCTTCTTTGTTTTCTTACCCGTGAGAGGGGGAATCAAAATTGGGAGAATTGAGCTCCCTTTCACAACCAGTTTTGAGGGGAAATTGTGAGTTTGAGAGAGGGGATTAAACTGGGGAAACACTGGGATCGATTAATGGCTGAAAAACTGGGAATTCGAAAATTGGGTTTTTGGGAGGAAAAATCAAATTGGATGAATTGAGCCTTGTTGATCGAAATTGGGTTCAGTTTCAGTCTTCTGGGATTACTACGATCAATTTTGTAGAAGGAACTAAGTGGAATTGAGGTCGAATTGAGGTAGAACTGAGGAAGGAAACTTTCAGAATTTTCGAGATTGAGTCGAGGAATTGGAGGCTTTGATTGTTGAAATTGAGCTGGGGATTATGTTCCTGAGGATCCCACGATGCTTCTGGATCCATCAATTGGAAGAAACTGGTTGAGATTGATTGAACTCCATGGTTGCACAGTGACGAAGAATCGAGTTTGAGTCGTGGCGTTTGAGCCACGAATTGATGCAATTGAGTTGGGGAAAATACTTACCTGAGTCCATTGAAGCTTACTGGTGAATCAATTGAACGAAATCAAGAAGGTTTGATGGTTTTCGAAGGATGAACAGTGGCCGGATGTCCTTCGATTGATCATCTGTGATCGTGAGGATTGAGGTAATGTTTCATGGAATTATTGTTACAGAACTCTAATTGGACTTAAGTAGAAGCTAATTGATTGATCAATTGATGAATTCAGTGTCGAATTGATAGGATTGGAACCGGGTCTGATCGCGGGTTAAACGACCCGTTTACCAGACAAACGGGTGAGGGAGACAGCACTGTAGCTGGCGCGTGGGTTTCACGCGCAGCCACTCACGGCGGCGCGTGGGGGCGCGTCCGGCCTAGTCTCAAGATGAGGTCAACATGACTTTTGATCCTCTCAGTGTAACGAACATTTTGACGTTGATTTCGGTGAAATCGGATATTGTTTCGATAATGTTCCGCGTATCCGAAGTTTTGTTTTACGTTTAAAATACGTATTTAAATCCCGGAAAAATTGGGGAAAATTATATGATGTATTTTGAGATGTTAGTAACCCTTTATAATGATTTTGGACAGGAGTTGTGATTTCCAGATTTTACGGAAAAACGTGCAGCTTGGAAACGGACCGTTTTGGACGGTGTGTGTGAGTGGACTTTGTTTTCTAACCGTGATGCATGCATATATGATTTTATATGCTTGGGCATGATTTGTGTTTCAATCCGGTAATTTCTCGGTTTTATGATTATTATATTATTATTTTGGGCGATTTTCGAGAAATTATGAAATTTGGTAAAAATGATGTTTGGACTTGGTTTATGAGTCCGAGATTGAAATTGATTGAAAATAATGTTTGGACTCGGATTATTGAGTCATGGATTGAAAAATGATGTAGTGACTCGGGAATGAGTCAATGGTCAATTTCGTGGATTTACGTAAAAATGGCAACAGAGGTTGCAACGCATGGATTTGCGTGATAATGTTATTTTGGGCATGAGAACCCAAGTGAATAGTGATTTTGACTCGAATTTGGAGTCACTTGTGAATTTGTGAAATTAATGATTTATTGTGATTTATGATTATCTTAATCAGTCTTTCGGGCACATTTTACGAGGTATGTGCAAATGATGTTTTGGGCTAGGCCCGGAGTTTAAATGATTTCTAAGATGATGTTTTGACTTGGTTGGTGAGTCAATGATGATTTCCGGATTATTCTATTGATTTAAATGTGATTTTAACGGTTTATGTGTAAAAGGTATTTTGGGCTTGAGACCCAGTTGAGAATGATCTTGACTTGGTATGAAGTCAAGATTTGATTGAAATGTTTTGGGATGTAATTCCCGGGATGGTTTTCATTGTGATTGTGATATTCCCAGACGGTCGGTGCTTGGGGGGATTACCCAGATGACCGGAGCTTGGGGGATGTGATTGTAGGATCGGGAGTTGATCCTATGGTAGTCAGCTTCTCGGATGAGACTGAGCCTGGATGTACCACTCGGAGGTGTCTGAACCTGGGGATGTGTTCGCCCAGAGGTGACTGAGCCCGAGGGGGTTGAGCCCAGAGGTGTCTGTTCCCGAGAGAGTGACTGGATATTGGCCTACGCGTAGTGCAGCACTTGTGAGTAGTGCAGTTTGATTGATTTTGCACTTGTGAGTAGTGCAGATGTGATTTGTGATATTTTATGCACTTGTGAGTAGTGCGGATTGATTGGATTGATATATTTCTTGTGCACTGGTGATTAGTGCTGATTGGTATTGATTGTGATGATGTACTGGTATTGAGTACGGGTTTTTGGTCTTTGTGGCCAGTGATTATGTTTTCACATGTTTTGGCCTGAGAGCCGGGATTTGATGTTTTATAACATGAACTGAATTGGTGAACATGAGTTTTATGGACCATGGGAAAATATGTTTTGATTTTATCGGTCACTCATGTTTTACGATATGCATGCAAGTTTGTGAAAACTGGAGGGTAAGATTGTATTTTGATAAATGTTTTTATAAGAGGTCATTTTTGTCCACTCACACCTTTTCTGTTTTGTGACCCTCCAGGCCGTGGTACGACGTTCGGGACAGATCGTGAGGCAGTGACAGCAGCAGAAATCCGCGCGAACATCCCTTGTCTGGCAAGCACTAAAGGGGAGTTTCGGACCTTTAGTTGACTTGTCAGACGGGAGCAGGACCGGGCACATTTTTGACGTCCAGTTGGGACGGGTCCTGTCATAACTTGCCTTACATCTCTAACTCAAATTGCATCCCTAACTTAAATCTGCATGTCTAACTTACATTCTCGACAAACATACATCTCTGACTAACTAACTTGCATCTCTGTCTAGACTGGATGGACGTTAACTTCAAGCGCTTGTTGGGAGGCAACCCAATGTGTTTCGGGATATGAAGGAGTCGTCAACGCAGATTTGCTATCTTTCAACCCTTCACTCTTTTTTACTTTGTTTACTTAATGTCTTTCTTTCTTTATTTTCGTAAATTTTCTTCCTTACTTTGATTCTATGTTCGATTACTTTTTACTTTCTTACATTGAGGACAATGTAGAATTGAAGTGTGAGGGAGTGGTTTATAATTTTAATTGTGTAATAAATTTTTTTTAAAAAGTTATAAAAAAAAATTTGCTTTTTGAATCTTTTTGTTTTAACTTAGTGTTTTTACGAGTATTAAGTTTCCCTTTAGCTTGTCAATGATATAAATGAACGAAAATGATTTTGTTATGGCTTTAAAGATGATCACTAAAGCCTAAATTCATTTGTTAATACTTTGTGATTAAGTGTTATAACTTGTAGATAATGCATGTAAATTGGTATATAAACGAGCATGTTAAGATAAGTATGAATCATTTGAACCTTATGTGAGCTTTAGAACTTTATATACATCTTTGATGAGTGATTCATAAGTTCTTTGTTTAAATTGATATACATATTCCTCATAACTGCTTGACATAACTTTTAATGAACTCTAGAGTACTAGAATTTATTATATGTGATTAAGTTTTTAAGTCAATAAACTCTCTGATTTTGGATATGATTAAGGCATTAGGGTTAACACCATAAATTCAAATATCCATCTTCCCTATTTTGTGCACACAAGTTGCGACCGCCTTAGTTTTAACCCCTCTGAGCCCACATTAAGCCTTTCTTTCTTCACCATGATTATCTAAACACTTGAGCTTAGTATATAAATCTTTTACCCTTGTTCCAAGGATTCGGTTGAAGACATGAAGATAGTGTGAAGAGAAACTGATGATGTTTTGAAGACTTTTATGTGTATTATATGGATTTACTTACTCAAACATTGTTGTATTATTGGCACATGTTATTACCTTGATATATGAAAAGAAAAAAAATAAAAAAATAAAAAAATAAAAATAAAAAAATAAAAAAATTAAAATAAAATAAAAAGAAAGTGTTTTCAGTCTCTATCAAGGTAATAATGTTTGATTATGTAATGTTTGGGTTAAGTCCTTTACAATCGTAAATCTGACACAAAGAATGATTACGAGTCCCAACATGATGAAATGAGGCCTATGTTCGAAGGGATGGATAACTGACATCATTGCACTAAGTTTGGGAAGTTATGATACGTTTTGGGAGTCTATTGAGTCTCGTAACAAATTTGAGCATCACTTATCCTATATTTTCCTTACCTCTAACTTAACCCCATTACAACCTTCATTGTAACGACCCAAACTTTTGTAATTATTATTTTATTGTAAAATGACCATTTTGCCCCTAGAGGGGAGAAAAAGTTTATTTTTGCCTTGGGAAATATTTAGGACCTTGACCGTGACCATAACGTAGATCGGGATGTCACCAGTCCGTAGGCAGGCGGCACATCGAAAACAGACATACGACGAAAAAATTATGGCCACGGGAGTAAATTTGATTAAACGTACGAACCGAGGGTTTAGTTAAAATAATAATATAATAATGTAACCTGATTTAATCTGGACCCTTAGATGAGTGACAAGTATCATTCATCCCCCACTCCCTTTTTCCCTAATTCTAGGATCTTGTCCCTATTGGCTAAATATTTTAATATTTTATTTCTCTCATAAAATCCTAGCCATCCATCTAAAATCCCCAGATTGCATCTGGACCATTGATCCTACTTCTTTTCCTCTTTATTTGATCAGACAACCCTCCCTCTCTCTTTCTCTCACACACTTTCATCTGCAACCCAAGAAGGAAACCACCCCCTCTAACTTGATCACACACAGAACAACCCTCACCACTCTCCCTTATATGCTCCTCCCCAGTCACAGACCAAGCAAACACGACCTCACTACCCTCACCTTCACCAACCATTACCACCAGTTCCTCCCCCATGTCTGTAAAACTCGATAAACGCCCCCAGACCCGAGAAGAGAAAACCGGCCCCGAAGAACCAAATGCTCAAACCTCAACACCAGAGCTCGAACCAATGTAGGGTTAGGTTTACTGGGACGGTAGGGGGACTGAGAAGTGGACGAGGTAGCTTACGGTGGTGACATGGCGGCGGTAAGCCGGAAAACCCGAGAGGCTTCATTTTCTTCCCTATTTTGAAACGGCTAGTTTTGACGTTGTGTTTCATTCCTTACTTTTGGAACGCGTTTTAGGGAAATTTTCGACCAGGTTAAACCAGTTTTCGAGGTTGGAAGCAGAGGGAGTCACCGGGGAAGACGACTGGAGCTGGCTGCCGGTTTCCCTTCGAGATTCAGGTAGCATTTTCGACTTAAATCCTAGTTTTGAGGCAACAAAACTCTAGGGTGGGAGTAGCCTAGTCTCTAGGGCCAAATCCGATCGAAAATAGTGGCCAGAAACGGAATTTGGGATCAGGTCAAGCCACAGGTCAACGACGACCCGATTTCAGGATTCCGAGTTGACCTGATCAACTGGTCGTGATGACATCATCATGCTGACGTCAGTAGTGATGTCACGATGATGTCATCATGTTAGAAACTATCAGACCAAGGACCAACCAAAGGGTGACATGTGTCCTCTGACATTGTCAAGGCTGATGTCAGCATGCACTGTAGCAGCGTTGACCAGTCTTTGACCAGACGCGTGGGGGTGCGTGTGAACAATAATTTTAGTGGTACCAATACCATTTTCAAGGTTTCGACGATACGAATCCAATGGCGGTGGTTTCGTGTTATTCGAAAATCGTTAAGTTGGTCAAATTAGGGTTTAAAGCCTCGGGAAGTGTGTTCGGACAGCTTTCCCGGGCTGGTTTCAGTCTAGGGTTTCATGGTTGAATAGTAGTGACTTGTAGTGACCTTTTCGTGTACTTTGGACATGACAGGAATAGTACAATAGCACCAGGGCAGGATTATACGCTCGGATTTGCAGCGGGATTGTACCGTGAGTGGGCCTTTGATTTCATTAAACCCTTGCATGCATTACTGTTTTCCTTTATATATATATATATATGCATGATTCAAGCAAAAGTATCTGATTACCTTGAGTTATGATTATGGCACATATTACGATGTTTGGGCATGAGACCCGTTTAGTTAGTTTATCCACTATTTTGAGTCATATATATGTATATGGATTTCAATGATTATCTTTAGTACTGTACTGTATAGATCTACCCTAGTGATACTGTCTCCTCTGGATGTGGGTACCCCAGAGTGGTCATGGCGCAATGCCTGCGAGGGGTCATTCTACGGAGGGACCAGACCGTAGGGTGACTCAGGAGCAGGATTGCTTTGATTGGACGTCTGGGACGTCAGGAATCTGGGATGCCATACCCGGACTGGGTTCGGGATTTGGACTCGGGATTGAGACCCCGGTGGCACGCGTAGCCTTGGGATTATGACCTTATTGGACGTTAGACATCTGGGATGTCAGGGTTGGGATGTATAGTGCAGTGGCTGATGTTATAATTATGATTACATTATTCTGTTATGCTTATATGATATGCTATTATGGTTTTCTATTCTGATGCATGCATGTTTGGAAACGGAGGGGTAAAACTATATGTTTTGGATATGATGAACTGTTTTATAAAACTTTGAGTTTTGGCCCACTCACCCTTATTGTTTTACTGACCCCTCTAGATCGTGCTACTGAGGCAGACGATGATCCTGAGGCAGAGACATAAGTTTACGTTGCGCACTTGAACCCCACTTCTTGGTAGGTTGGCACGTAGAGTATCTTAGAGTCATGCTCAATAACCTGCATTTGGAAACTATCCCTTGTCTGACACTATTTGCATTCAGATTTTATGTATGACTTTATTATGGATATTTATGCATTTGAATTTATTAAGGGTAAGATTGGCATGTTATAATTGGGTGTCAGACGGGAGCAGGGCACGTCCCCGTGTGGTCCTAGGGGGATCGGGGCGGGTCCTGTCATTCGTAAAGACCTTATGATCCTTAAGATGGCAGCTTTTGATTAGTTGACTCAATAACTTGAGTAAGCTTATGTTTTTGGTTTATTTGTGCAAGTATGTTTTATTTTTAACATGAGGTGTTTGTTTGAGATTTTTCAAAAGTACTTGAATTCTATTATGTGAGCATTTTTCTCACATACTTTGAGTGCAAACACAAACCCTTACAAATTGAGTGAATTTATCAGTGAATATCCTTGTGAGTTGATTCATACTTGTTTTATTTATGTTGAGATCCATTTCACCATATTTACTCATTATCTTACTCGTTGAAACATTTTGTTATCATGTATTAACTCTTGGATTCCATATGCTTAAATACTTTAAGTGGAAATCTTTTATGTCATGATTATAATAATGAAGTATTGAGACTAATGGTTAAGGGTTTACTTATTTTGACTTTTTAGGTTAATTTTAGTATTTACTCGGGACTAGCAAAGTTTAAGTGTGGGAGTATTTGCTAGGTTCTCAAATAAGCATTATTTTATATTATTTTATACCCTCTATACTTAACTTTTAATATTAAAATAATAAATAATTAGAGAAAATAATTTATTTTGTGGGATTTTTGTAGAAATAAATAAAACTTGGAATTTGGAGCGTTTTGGCAAAAGAATCGTCCCAATCAGAATTATAACGAAGAAATTATGGACGAAATTCAAAGGGCAACTACTAAAGCCATATTTAATTTGCAGCCCAATTAATTCCAGCCCAAGCCTAGATCACTCAGCCCAAGTTCCAGCGAGGCCCAAAATCCCAGCCCAAAAGCCCAAGCGACGGCCCAGCCCAAGTTGCGCCTTCCAGCTCCAGCCCAACTTCTGATTCGGAGTGCGCTGGCCGAAGCGTTATTCATTATGTCGGTGCGCGCCTATCGAAAAGCCGTATCTGTGTCAGCTCCTGATGCGTCTTCTCGCCCACGTTTTCTTGCAGCACCCCGCCGAACCTACTCTCTATCTTCAGCGAACGACTGACGACGTCCATATGCTCCATTCAGCGCCTGGCGCGCTACCTGTTCTCTTTTTTTCAGCAGACCCTCACCTGCCCTATCTTTTGCAGATTTTTCTGCACATTTCAGCCATTTTCTAGCCATCTTTTCAACCCAAACCATCCCCAATTTTATCATTAATCATCATTATTCATCATTTCATTATTTTATTTTATTTTTTTATTTTTTTATTTTGAATTTTGGCACTCCCTCTATAAATAGGGAATCCATTTCACTTGTTAAGGGTCCCTATTTTTCCCATTTCTTCTATTTTCTTAGTTTATTTTAGTAGTTTTTTTATCTCTCTTTTGAGAGACATTTTGGAGACCATTTTAAATTCTTGTAGATTTTCTTATTAATTAGCTTTCTTTTAATTTTTGTTCTTAATTTATGTTCTTTTTATTTTATTTCTTAATTTCATTTATTCTTTATTTTGTTCTTGTGATTTTTCTTTGAGAGCTCTTAAACACATTTTTATACTTTCCTTAAGAAATACCCAGGCCAAGTAATTCTAAAGTAATTCAAGAGTTTTTAAAACCGAATTCCTATTTCTTCTTCCATCTTCACAAGTTTCCTGTCACTGTTCGGTTAATCTTGTGAAAACCCATCTTTTTCTACTTAAATTCTTATTATTATTATTGGTTTTACTTATAGTTCAATATATGAGTTGGTATTTTCTTTTTAACAATTGTAAATAAGAATATAATCTCAATGTGTTTTACTTTTTGAATTTCTTTTACTTAATATGTTTTAGTGCTTAAATTTCAATTCGAAGCTAAAATGTTGATTCACTGTTGGGGGCATTTAGAATAGGGTTGAATAGATTTAATATTTGACCACTATTCGGCGCATTAAATCACAAACGTAAGGTGAATCATATTGTAAGTAATAATCCGTTGTTCGGTGCATTTATAATATGAAAAATGTATGCATGTATTTGAGATGATTAAAGTAGGATTTCGTGATTAGTTCAATATGAGCATGATGTTAGAGTGTTAGTAAAAATTGTGTTTGAAGCAAGTTCACTTGTACAAAGGTTAAAGTAGAAGTAGAATTAAGTACTTAATTATTTTTACTTGTTTTCTTTATTTTATGATTACAATCTTTTCAAACCCCCCATTTAATTCTTTAATTCTTTTATTGTTTCATTGTTTCATTGTTTCATTTTTCATTCATTAATTCTTTTATTCACTTATTCATTAGTTCATTATTCTTTTATTCATTATTCTTTCTCACTAACACATTATTAATGTTCCCTAATTTCCTCGGTTAAGAACGATCCTTATTTCTCCTCGCAGGAATGTGAGATTGTTCACCGTTCCCTTCAAGACACGGGTCTTACAATCCACCCCCCTTAGTGCCCAGCGTCCTCGCTGGCACACTTCCTGGTCGGGGTCTAACTCTGATACCATTCTGTTAGGACCCGACCCTGCTCGGCCAGGACCCGACTCTAGCACGATATTGTCCGCTTTGGGCCTCCTTATCCTCACAATTTTGTTTTCGAGAGTTCACGATGCAACTTCCCAAGGGGTCACCCATCATGGAATTGCACCAGCCTCAACTCACTTAACTTTGGAGTTCCAATCGAACTCAAAGCCACTAAGCTCCCAAAAGGCCTCGTGCTAGATAGGTGTGTGCCTACACCTATAAGGCACACCACCATTCCCTTCCCAGACCATTCCCCTCGCAGGAATGTGGGATCGTTCACCGTTCCCTCTAGGACACAGGTCTTACATACATGTTTATATTTGTTCTTACTTATTCATACTTGTTCATAAATTGTTCATAACTTTTATATTTCATAGTGTTCATTCATACTTGTTCATCATTTTTATGTATTTTTTTTTATTTTATACTTGTTCATATTTATTTGTTTATACTTGTTTATAATTTGTATATTACTTGTTTAAATTTATTTTATTTATGTATTTTATTTGTGTATGTATTTTTTTTAAATAAATTTCCTTTCTCTTCTCAACTTAGTTATCATCACTTATTCTTTAATTATGAAAAAAAAAAAATCTTATCTTAGCTTTGTGTTAGTGTAAATATATATATATATATTTGTAAATAAATCTTGTACACATATTATTATATTAGTTCGTTAATGTGAAATTGTTTTGTAAATATCATTACTTGTGCATAAAACCATACTTGTGAATAAATTATGAATACTTGTATAAATTGTTCATATGTAAATTGTCATGTTATACTTGTAAATTGTGCATAAAAATATACTTGTAAATAATTCTTGCATTCAAGTATTAGTCTCGGCTATATGTAGATCACTTGTACTTCGAAGTTTAGATTTTGATCTTTAATGGAATATGTGAAGTCTCTTTTGTTAACTCTCACCTACGGTGATTGTTAACACTTGAGTTATCTTAATTCCTCTGGAGTAAGAAATTTCGAGGGTGATGTCTAGGACAAGAGACGATACTCATAACGGGTTTTGGGTCTAAGAAAGGGACATCAATGGAGTTTAAGCCTCATGATATCTTGAAATTAGCCATGCCTCTTATGTCTATTCTTTCTAACCTGGTCACCTTTGAACTTGCCCAAACAGTTGAATTAATCCAAATTATTTATTTGGGCCGTACGGACGTATAAGTCTCCATCTAAACTTTGAAGTTATGTGAACCATGTATATCTTTGATGACACGACCTGACAGGACCCATCCCAATCCCCCCGGGATTAGTGCGGGATGACCCTGCTCCCGTCTGACACGAAGTGTCAGACAAGGGATATTTCCGACCTTTGCCCTCTCGGGCTATCAGAGTACGCTAGGATCCGGAGGAGGCATGTGATATCTCGGTCTCTGCTACAGTCCACATTCGATGTCAACCTGAAGGGCAGTCAAAACATTAAAAACTGTGAGTGGACAAAAAAAAAGTTTATAAAAACATTCCATAAGACATTTGTACCCTCCCCTAAAAAGCATGCATGCATTCGAAAACCATTTATCCAAAACAAACCATATGTGGGACTAAGCCCAAAGTAGATATAAACTAAGGTCGAAAGGACCACAATGAAAACGACCATATGGGCCACTGCCCAAATCCATAAGGGACTCGGCCCCAAACCATAAAGAAACCAAGTACACGAGCCACTGCTCAAATCCTGTGCACACCTGTGCACACCACATATCATATATCATATATACATATAAGTCACACAACCAATCCTGTCACGGTATCCAAAGCTACGCGCGTGCTACCCGGGTCTCAATCCGAGTCTTCTCAAAGTCAAGGTCAATGTCCGCAGACCCCTGACCCTACCCGAGGTAATAGTAACCATAGCCTTCCTGAGAGTAAGGAACCCAACTGGGGGGTGACTCCACTCAGTCGGTGCTCCGTGACTACTCCGGGGTCCACCCAGGCCAACGACCCTCCCCGGAGGAGATAATAGAAGTAAAGGAAGGTAGATGAACATATATATACATAACATAATATCCATGCCCGGTTCCCCTGAACCGTCATGATCCATAATATCCATAGCCAAGGTAACATGCCGGTTCCCATAAACCGTCATGTACCGTAATAACATAACCAGGTAACATGCCGGTTCCCCTAAACCGTCATGTACCGCAATGACCAACAAGGGTTCATGCCGATTCCCATAAACCGTCATGAACCATGATACCATATTAAGAGTTCATGACGGTTCCCATAAACCGTCATGAACCGGGAAATCCATTTAAGGTTCCCTGACCTGAAATCAAAACCGTAAAGTAGCTTGGGTCTCGTACCCGAACATAGGACATCAGTTGGGCACCGTGCCCGATATCTGAGGTCATATGCCCGAGACAAAACCAAATGGGTCTCATACCCGAGTTTAACCTTTTGAAATCCAAATCCAGTTCATTTAAATCAATAAAGAAATACAGACCCGTATAAGCACCGTATAAGGCCGAAACCTCGAAATACGTGCTTATACGTAACCACATAGAAATGCACCCATGGCTTCATCAAACATGTATTAAAACATATAACAAACATTTATGCATGCACCAATTTAGAAAACAAGGTCCACTCACAGACCGTCCGAGCTGCCGCCTCGATTTGCGTGCCATACGGCTCCCCGAGACGATCACCATCACCGGGACTCCCAAACCTGTCCAAATCGTAATAGAAGGTTACTAACTACTTAATTAACCTCCCACTAAAGCCCCGTAATTTTCCCGTATTTTTAACTATTTTTAAAACCGAACCTAAACCTTCCGATGCCCCGAAACATATCGAGACGGTGTCCGATTGACACGAAACCAGTCCCAAAATGTTCGTTACATCGAATAGATGATTTCATATATTGGAATCTTCCCCAGATTCCCTGCCACGCGCCCTCACGCGCCGCCTGAAGTGGCTGCGCGTGGGCTTCACGCGCCTGCTACAGTACCTACTGACGTCATCGCTGACGTCAGCATGACGTCATCACTGACAACCCATGACAGTGACACGTGTCACGCTCCCATTGGCCCACTTTCTGACATGTCAGATCTGACATGATGACGTCATCCCTGACATGATGACGTCATCAGGATGACGTCATCAGTCATCCCTGCCTCCTCGCGGGTCGACCCGAATGACTGCAATCGGGTCGCCGTGACCCGCGGCTTGACCCGGCCGGTTCTCCCTGCTCCGGCCACCGTTTCTCCTCCCGTTTGTCCCATTCTACTCGTCTCAATCTAACCTAAGGTTTTATGACATTAAAATGGAAGGAAAACAACTAAAACCTGTACCTCCAATTCGGCCATGGCGGCCGTGACTTCCTCCGCCGTTCACGACCGTTCCAGGCCACCCCAAGCCCCAAAACCAATCCTAACCTCCTCCTAGGACCACCAGCAACCTAACTTAACCCTTAGAATCGAATAACAACTAACAAAACTAAATTTCAAAATTTGAAATATTTCCTTACCTCACGGGTTCGTTCCGCCGTGGCCTCCACCGTGGGCCACCGTCCAGCCTCTCCGTCCTCTGCCTCTCACACTCCTACCACGGTCACTTATGACTCTGATAAGGGAAGGTGAGGTGGGGTGTGGGTTGTGTTTCAGTTTTTGAAAGAAAATGAAGAAAAGGAAGAAAATGGAAAATGAAGAAGGATGATGAAGTGATGAAGGTGATGTCGTGGAAGAGAAGGGAGAAGGAGATGATGGCTGATGAGAGAAGAGAAATGGAGGGTGTGGATTTAAGGATGAATTGAAATGGATGGCTAGGATTTAAGGTTGTTAGGTTTAATTATAAAATAATTAAAATAATAATATTTTATTATATAGATCCACCAATTGGGGGATTTAGCCAATAGGATGAGTGACACTTGTCACTCATCCATGGGACCCACCAAAATATCTGTCCAACTCAGATTTCGCCGAAACGTCCCCGTCTCGAAGTTCGTGCATAGTGAAATCGAACTTCCGTGACCCATAACTCTCCCGTTCGAAGTCCGATTTCAGTGTGCCGCCTGCCTATGGATTCGTATCGTCCTTATCTACGTAACGGTCTTCGGCCCACGGCCATCGGACCTCTCGGTCAAAAAGTCAACTTTTGACCTCCTATTCACCCAAATTACCAAAATGCCCCTAAACTTCCGAACGTCATAACTTCCTCCTCGAATGTCGGAATTGAACGTGCCACCTGTCTACGAACTCGTGACGTCACGAACTACGTCTCGGTCATCGGTCAAAGTCCATTTGACCGCCCGATTGAAAAGTCAACGTTTTGCCACCACCAGGGGCAAAACGGTCATTTCGCATCGTTCGTCCGATTTCGCTCTACTAATCACCGATTACCCTCACTAATTGTGATTAGTCACTAATCTAATCTAGGAATTTGGGACGGGTCGTTACAACCTTCCCTCCTTAATTAATTTCATCCTCGAAATTCCAACCGACCTAATTCTACCGTTCTTCCCTCCTTAATTAGTTTCGTTCTCGAAACTCCAACTATCTTGATTCCACATCCACCTCGTGGAAATAATTCGATATCCTGACACGTGTACACTAGTACACCCACTAACCAGAATAATACTCGTCTGCAATCAGATGTACCACTAACACCCATGTTGTATCGACTACATTTGACCACGTCGAATGACCGTAGTCGTACGCTCCGAACTGACACCACCTGTCAGTATCAGAGTAGCCCAAGTATTCTATGATCAACCCACTTGTCAAATCTACCCTTTCGCTGACATAAACAACTCTACGGTTCCTTCCTCAATCTCTAACCTATCCTAACGTCTGCTCCCACTGGAAGTTACCAATCCCTCAACGATCCACGCTGACACCTCCGACAAACTATCAGCACTTGACAGTCGTCAGTCGCAAACTGATATGACACACACTCGTGGTTACACTAACCACAAGCATTTCACTCGACCTGTGTGTAACTAGACCCATCAGAAATACCGTGACCCAACGCACAGTATCCAATGTCCAGTCCACGACCTCAACTAATCTGATGGTATCGCAACCAAGCCGCCTACCAACCCATTCACCAATGTACCCCTGGTATAACCTATATACCGTCACCAGGCACGACAAGTACACCCAGTATCGTACCTTGAACAACGTACAAAGTACGTACATCTTCCCATCGACATACCACAACAATAACCAGACCACCTAGGTCGTAGTCAAACACGTTTCAATTATGGAGTTCATTTGTCCAATCCAGCATTAGACAAATCAAAACTCCAACCCATCATCTATTTCCAAATCCAAATCTGAATCCGCAATTTCGTAAGAAATCCCGAATCCAAACCCAGAAGTCATATCCATATCATGTCCAAATTCGAATCCGAAATCATCATTCCGTAAGCTAGCATTAGGAATGACCATTCCGAACCCAAATCCATAAAAAGAAAATCCACAGTCAAGCTCTAGAATCAAATCCTGAATGGTCACCCAGAATCCCATTCCAAACCCCAACTCCAGAAATCCTCTTTCAAGTTCCAAAATCAAATCCAAAATCGTCATCTAGAAATCTGATTCCGAAACCTGAAATATCGTTCACGTCTACCGAGACATACCAAAACCAAACCTATCGGTTACCCGCTCAACCGATTACCACAATACGATCGATTGACTTCATAGGGAAGTCAATCCCAACATCAACACAACACTAGGTCAGACAAAATCCGACCTCGTCAGACACCTACTCATCGGACAACTACTCAGGCGAGTAATAAGCCATATGGGATTTACCTCGAAAAGGAGTTCAGTCCCATCATGCTTCACCCAACATCCAGGTAAGAGTAATAAACTCTCCACCTATCTGGATATCCAAATCATGATCCAGATCCAACACTACGTCAACCGACCATAGACGTCACGATCCCCGATCGTCACGACGTCCAAAGTCCTCAACCATTTCCCACATCTAAATAGATTAGTCAACGACGAGACACGCCAAGACTGTGGGTTCTCACTGATTACCTCGTATCTATCCTTGTCATTCCACCTAGGAAAACCAAAGATGATCCAACACGATGACATCAAAACTCATCCTACGTGAATGCAACCAAAACTTGCTGCACTCACCACGCCACGTAATCCAACATCGTCTGCCACCAAGTACAAAATGAGAAATCTCAGTCACCTAACTTCGATATACTCACTCCACCTGATGACCCAAGATAATCACGGGTCCACCAACCAATACACGATCAGTGTACTAGTGGCAACCAACAACATCAATAACATCTACCTCATCTACCACCATCAATTATGGTAGAACCTGAGAAGTCACCCAAAATGACTTTGACATACCCAATACCAATGCGGAAAACCCGCATTCCACTCGTCACCTCAATCGCAACCTCGCGCGATTCCGAAATTCCAACAAGATTGGAAACAACATACCTGGACATCAACCACGTGTACCCTAACTATCCGTGATCCACTCCCGAACCACAGATACCGAATATATGCCCATCTCGACGGAGTCACATCCCAACTCGTGACTCAGCGTCATCACCATCACCCGTACCAGCACCAGCGCTAGTACCAGCACCAACGCACTATCACCAGTATTAGTATCAGCATCGGCACACCGGGTGCAAATCTGACAACCCTGGATCTCCGCTCATACCGAACGACGATCCCGTACCTCTGCTCGAATAGGAGAAACTCTGCCTCCCTCGTACCCGACAACTCTGGGTACAGTCACCCTGATAACGCATACGAGAAAAGGAAAACGTCCCCGATTCCCAACAACCGTAACTACCACCACTCTCGGTAGTAGAGCCTGTCTCAGACTCGCGCATACCTCACTACCAGACATCACTATCGAGACTCCGCATCCAACGGACTCAACCGTACATACTGCCACTTCGGATCCCACTCAGGGATTCCAACGACAAGTACCAACCTTGATAACTTGTCCCACCAATCACTAACCAGCCGTACTCCGACTAACCCAAATGTCGTCTACCAGGTCACCAATGACCTTAGTTGCACCAAACGACAACTAAAGTACCATGACAACCAACTATGTCTAACCGATAAATATAACCTCGACTGCGAAGTGCAATCCCAACACAAGATGACATGACTAGACTGACTAACGAATCCAAATCCGAATAGTCGTCCAAGTCAAACCACTTGTCAACTCCCATTTCTGAACCATACACATACAGTAGGGTTCCACGATCACACCTAGAGTTCCCCAGAACCCAACTGCATAAGGCAGTAAAATCCACGATCTGACCGACCCCGCGGTCTGGACATCATAAAGACGTCAATCCAATCCTACCGTCAATCAACTAGGATTCTCCGAATCCGGCTGCTAACCGACAGGAGCAGTAAATCCACCTAACTCAACAAAATCCGAACATCGATGGTCATAGTTCCCAACCAGTCGTCGGGACCGATCTTACGACATCGTGAAGACGATCCTAACTAACCGTCTCACGATCCAAAACTCTAACGTAATACTACGTTCACCATTCGTAGGGTTCCACACTGTCAACCCTAACAGAACTATGACAACCCCGGCATCCAGTGTCGAACCAAAACATTCCACGATACGGTCCTACTAACTATCGTATCGATACCATAACTATCAGGTTGATAACAAACTGTAGCCCATTGAGACATCACATCCTCGACCTGTGCATTACTCCGAGAGCTACATGGTTGCTCGAATAGAGACAACCCCGCTCTGATACCACGTTGACAGGACCCATCCCAATCCCCCCGGGATTAGTGCGGGATGACCCTGCTCCCGTCTGACACGAAGTGTCAGACAAGGGATATTTCCGACCTTTGCCCTCTCGGGCTATCAGAGTACGCCAGGATCCGGAGGAAGCATGTGATATCTCGGTCTCTGTTACAGTCCACATCCGATGTCAACCTGAAGGGCAGTCAAAACATTAAAAACTGTGAGTGGACAAAACGAAAGTTTATAAAAACATTCCATAAGACATTTGTACCCTCCACTAAAAAGCATGCATGCATTCGAAAACCATTTATCCAAAACAGATATAAACTAAGGTCGAAAGGACCACAATGAAAACGACCATACGGGCTACTGCCCAAATCAATAAGGGACTCGGCCTCAAACCATAAAGAAACCAAGTACACGAGCCACTGCTCAAATCCTGTGCACACCTGTGCACACCACATATCATATATCATATATACATATAAGTCACACAACCAATCCTGTCACGGTATCCAAAGCTACGCGCGTGCTACCCGGGTCTCAATCCGAGTCTTCTCAAAGTCAAGGTCAATGTCCGCAGACCCCTGACCCTACCCGAGGTAATAGTAACCATAGCCTTCCTGAGAGTAAGGAACCCAACTGGGGGGTGACTCCACTCAGTCGGTGCTCCGTGACTACTCCGGGGTCCACCCAGGCCAACGACCCTCCCCGGAGGAGATAATAGAAGTAAAGGAAGGTAGATGAACATATATATACATAACATAATATCCATGCCCGGTTCCCCTGAACCGTCATGATCCATAATATCCATAGCCAAGGTAACATGCCGGTTTCCATAAACCGTCATGTACCGTAATAACATAACCAGGTAACATGCCGGTTCCACTAAACCGTCATGTACCGCAATGACCAACAAGGGTTCATGCCGATTCCCATAAACCGTCATGAACCATGATACCATATTAAGAGTTCATGCCGGTTCCCATAAACCGTCATGAACCGGGAAATCCATTTAAGGTTCCCTGACCTGAAATCAAAACCGTAAAGTAGCTTGGGTCTCGTACCCGAACATAGGACAATAGTTGGGCACCGTGCCTGATATCTGAGGTCATATGCCCGAGACAAAACCAAATGGGTCTCATACCCGAGTTTATCCTTTTGAAATCCAAATCCAGTTCATTTAAATCAATAAAGAAATACAGACCCGTATAAGCACCGTATAAGGCCGAAACCTCGAAATACGTGCTTATACGTAACCACATAGAAATGCACCCATGGAATCATCAAACATGTATTAAAACATATAACAAACATTTATGCATGCACCAATTTAGAAAATAAGGTCCACTCACAGACCGTCCGAGCTGCCGCCTCGATTTGCGTGCCATACGGCTCCCTGAGCCGATCACCGTCACCAGGACTCCCAAACCTGTCCAAATCGTAATAGAAGGTTACTAACTACTTAATTAACCTCCCATTAAAGCCCCGTAATTTTCCCGTATTTTTAACTATTTTTAAAACCGAACCTAAACCTTCCGATGCCCCGAAACATATCGAGACGGTGTCCGATTGACACGAAACCAGTCCCAAAATGTTCGTTACATCGAATAGATGATTTCATATGTTGGAACCTTCCCTAGATTCCCTGCCACACGTCCTCATGCGCCGCCTGAAGTGGCTGCACGTGGGCTTCACGCGCCGCTACAGTACCTGCTGACGTAATCGCTGACGTCAGCATGATGTCATCACTGACAGCCCCTGACAGTGACATGTGTCACGCTCCCATTGGCCCACTGTCTGACATGTCAGTCTGACATTGTCAGATCTGACATGATGATGTCATCCCTGACATGATGACGTCATCAGGATGACGTCATCAGTCATCCCTGCCTCCTCGCGGGTCGACCCGAATGACTGCAACCGGGTGGCCGTGACCCGCGGCTTGACCCGGCCGGTTCTCCCTGCTCCGGCCACCGTTTCTCCTCCCGTTTGTCCCATTCTACTCGTCTCAATTTAACCTAAGGTTTTATGACATTAAAATGGAAGGAAAACAACTAAAACCCGTACCTCCAATTCGGCCATGGCGGCCGTGACTTCCTCCGCCGTTCACGACCGTTCCAGGCCACCCCAAGCCCCAAAACCAATCCTAACCTCCTCCTAGGACCACCAGCAACCTAAATTAACCCTTAGAATCGAATAACAACTAACAAAACTAAATTTCAAAATTTGAAATATTTCCTTACCTCACGGGTTCGTTCCGCCGTGGCCTCCACCGTGGGCCACCGTCCAGCCTCTCCGTCCTCTGCCTCTCACACTCCTACCACGGTCATTTATGACTCTGATAAGGGAAGGTGAGGTGGGGTGTGGGTTGTGTTTCAGTTTTTGAAAGAAAATGAAGAAAAGGAAGAAAATGGAAAATGAAGAAGGATGATGAAGTGATGAAGGTGATGTCGTGGAAGAGAAGGGAGAAGGAGATGATGGCTGATGAGAGAAGAGAAATGGAGGGTGTGGATTTAAGGATGAATTGAAATGGATGGCTAGGATTTAAGGTTGTTAGGTTTAATTATAAAATAATTAAAATAATAATATTTTATTATATAGATCCACCAATTGGGGGATTTAGCCAATAGGATGAGTGACACTTGTCACTCATCCATGGGACCCACCAAAATATCTGTCCAACTCAGATTTCGCCGAAACGTCCCCGTCTCGAAGTTCGTGCATAGTGAAATCGAACTTCCGTGACCCATAACTCTCCCGTTCGAAGTCCGATTTCAGTGTGCCGCCTGCCTATGGATTCGTATCGTCCTTATCTACGTAACGGTCTTCGGCCCTCGGCCATCGGACCTCCCGGTCAAAAAGTCAACTTTTGACCTCCTATTCACCCAAATTACCAAAATGCCCCTAAACTTCCGAACGTCATAACTTCCTCCTCGAATGTCGGAATTGAACGTGCCACCTGTCTACGAAACACGAACTACGTCACGGTCATCGGTCAAAGTCCATTTGACCGCCCGATTGAAAAGTCAACGTTTTGCCACCACCAGGGGCAAAACGGTCATTTCGCATCGTTCGTCCGATTTCGTTCTACTAATCACCGATTAGCCTCACTAATTGTGTTTAGTCACTAATCTAATCTAGGAATTTGGGACGGGTCGTTACACGACCCACCCCCAATCCCCCGGGATTAAGGGCTAAGTCATGCTCCCGTCTAACTCACGTGCGACACGAAGGCTGACTGATGACCAACCTCCATGTAACACGTAAGCGGGACAAGGGATTCTCGATCCGACCGTCCAAAAATTTCCGGACTTCCCAGAGTGCACAGAATCTACTGTGGATGACGTGTGTGATGTCTCCATCTCTCTACCAACAGCCCGCACCGCAACAACCTAGAGGGTATCGAAAACATAAAAGACTGTGAGTGGACAAAAATAAAGAATAAGTTTAGAAAACCGTTTACAAGAAAAGACAATTATACCCTCTTTTTAAAAACCAATGCATGCATAATCAACTCATATCAGAAAACCAATTCATATTCAATTACGAAAACTGAATTGATTTCCTTTCTCAAATCTCGGGCCTCAGCCCAAAACCATCTAAATACATATCATCTGGGGCATAGCCCAAAACATCGGAAAACCATTATTTGAAAACCATCATTATTGGAAACCATCAAGTTCTCATCGAAATCCAAAACACATTTGAAATCCATTTCAACCAATCGAACCTGCTGGATCTATCCGAGTCTTTAAACTCAATCCAGGCCTCAATATAATCCGAGTCTTTAAACTCCCGAGTTTTTAACTCAATTGGCCTACGGGGGAAATCACAATATCCAAGTCTTTAAACTCCCGAGTGTTTAAACTCAATTCGGGTCTTTAAACCCAATCCGGGCCCACCTCTGTCATAATCATATCCGGGTCTTTAAACCCAATAACCAGATCCAGCAAATCCAATACAAAATCCATTTTCAAACCATTTCCAAATCCATATCCAAATCCGAATTCGAAATCACCATTTCGAATTCCAAGCCGAATCCGAAATCATCATCCCGAATCCAAATCAAGAATCATATCCATCATCCATTTCCAAATCCGAAACCATCATTCCGTAAGCCGGCATCTAGAATAATCATTCCGCACCCAAATCCGGAAATCCACTTTCAAGTTCCAAAGCCGAATCCTTTTTTCAAAATACGATTCCAAAACCCGAAATCACGTTTATCGAAACCCTTTTTTATGAGCTGGGCTTCAAGCCCGAAATCACTTTTTCAAATCCATTAGAAATCATTGAAATCAAATCATAATTCAAATCTCGAAATTAAATCATCAAAACCATCATCAAACCATAGCAGAAAATCGTATCTCGTAAAACGTGTACTTTCGTAAATATCTCGAAATACATGCAAAACCATAAATCACCAATATCCATTCACAAATATAGAAATCACGTATAGAAAACATATAAAACATATATGCATGCATCATAAGTTCGAAAGAAAATTCCACTTACAGACCATTAGTGTATGTGCGCAATTACGCTTTCCCCACTAATGCACTATCACCAGCTTTCCCGAACCTGTCCAAATCCCATAAGAAGGTCACCAACTACGTCATTAAGCTTCTACTAAAGCCCCGTAACTTTCCTGAATTTTTAACTATTTTTAAACGAGCCCTAAAACCTTCGGACATCCCGAAATATATCGAGACGATATCTGATCGACTCGAAACCAGTGCCAAAATGTTCGTTAAATCGAATACTTTAAAATTCGTGTTGGAACCTTCCTCAAAAGGTGTGCCACGTGCCAGCACTGTTCATCTTCAACCTTCTGTTAAACCCAATCTAGACCGGTCGGTTCAGACCGGTCCAACCCAAATCGGCATTCACTATTTTGTGCCCTTTTTCGGTCCGATTTCAACCATTTTAATCCTATTAGCTTTCTTACATGATTTCCTATTGATCTACTTACTGAAAACATGAAAACCAGGGTCCATAAGTTACCTTCCAGACCGTCGATTAATCCTGCAACCGTCCCCTCTGGTTCTGGCCACCACAGGCTACCTCCACTCTCGTTGCCAATTCCAATGGACTCCCTGGACCTCCAGACCTCATTTCCAAGCATTAAAACAAATCAATAACCATGACTTCCTGAGTTACCATTTTCGAGTTCAAATCATTATTCATGGGAAAACAACCTTACCTCCACCGTCGTCCTCTGCCGTGGCCTCCACTAGCACCCACTTGACTTCCTCTCCATCTTCCTTTCACAAACCATAGGCCAATAATGAGGGTTGAAGGTAGGAGGTGGGTGGTTTCCTCATTGTTTTGCTTCTGCTCTGTTCCTCATTGTGTCGTGGCCACCGTCCACGGCAAGCCGCCGTGATCACACCGCTACAACCCTCTCACCATCTTCTCTCTTTTTCATTCATCACTTAAGGGCAAAGGATGAGGATTAAGGGGTTAATTGGGGTGGGATTTCACGATCACATACGTACTCTCTGTTTTTCTCTCACGGCCAAACCGTGCAATCATTCTCCCAATTTTTAAAACACTTAGGTCGGTTTTCCCAAGCTTCCACAGACCTCTAGAGAAGGGACAAGTGTCCCAATCTGATTAGGCAAGCATCCCAAGGCAGCCATGTGTTCAGGTATAACTGGGCACAGCAAAAAGACCAATTTGCCCTTGCCCTTGCAAATTACCATTTTGCCCCTCGTGTATTTAGACTTATGACAAAATCGTCTGAAGTTCGATGATAGCGTGCCGTGTGTCGTTGTACTCAGGGAATCGGGACCTACCTAACGGTCCTTGAAATACGTGAAAATAACTTGTCGTGCAAAAAGTCAACCTTTTGCCCTTTTTAACCAAATTACCAAAGTACCCTTAAACTTCTGAACATCATAACTTCCTCCTCGGATGTCGAAATCAGACGTGCCACCTGTCTATGAACTCGTGACATCCCAAAATACGTCACGGTCATCGGTCAAAGTCCATTTGACCGTCCGAAAGAAAATTCAACATTTTTACCCATTCTAGGGGCAAAATCGTCATTTCGCACCTTCTGTCCGAGATCACTCAACTAATCACCGATTAATCACACTAATCCGTCATTAACTACTAATCTAATTCTGATTTCCGGGACGGGTCGTTACATTTGATTTCTCTCGACATGTAAATTTCGTTTATATCTTTTTACATTTTTTTGGATCTTAACTTACATTACTTGTTGTAACAACTTTAACTTGCATCAGTAGTTTAACTAACTTGCATCTCTAACTCAAATTGCATCCTTAACTTAAATTTTCATATCTAACTTGCATTCTTGACAAACGTGCATCTGTGACTAACTAACTTGCATTTTTGTCTAGGCTGGATGGATGTTAAACTTTAAGCGCTTGTTGGGAGGCAACCCAATGTGTTCCCGGGATGTGAAGGATTCATCAATGCATATTTGTTATCTTTCTACCCTTCACTCTCTTTAAGCGCTTGTAAAGGTGATCACTATAACTTGAATTCGTTTGTTAGTACTTTGTGATTAAGTGTTATAACTTGTAGATAATGCATGTAAATTGGTATATAAACGAGCATGTTAAGATAAGTATGAATCATTTGAACCTTATGTGAGCTTTAGAACTTTATATACATCTTTGATGAGTGATTCATAAGTTCTTTGTTTAAATTGATATACTTATGCCTCATAACTGCTTGTCATAGCTTTTAATGAACTTTAGAGTACTAGAACTTATTCTATGTGATTTTCAAAGCTTTTAAGTCAATAAACTCTCTGATTTTGGATATGATTAAGGCATTAGGGTTAACACCACAAATTCAAACATCCATGCTCCCTATTTTGTGCGCACAAGTTGCAACCCCCTTAGTTTTAACCCATTTGAGCCTACGTTAAGCCTTTCTTCCATCACCATGATTATCTAAACACTTGATCTTAGTATAGACATATTTCACCCTTGTTCCAAGGACTCGATTGAAGACATGAAAATGGTGTAAAGATAAATTGATGATGTTGTGAAGACTTTTATGTGTATTATATGAATTTACTTACTCAACTTTGTTGTATTATTGACACATGTTATTACCTTGATATATGAAAAAAAAAATCAAACAAAAAAATTAAGTATTTTGAATCTCTATCAAGGTAATAAGGTTTGATTATATAATGTTTGAGTTAACTCCTTTACATTCATAAATCTGACACAAAGAATGAATTCGAGGCCCAACATGATGAAATTTGACCTATGTTTGAAGGGATGAATTACTGACATTATTGCACTAAGGTTGGGAAGTTATGATACGTTTTGGAAATTTATTGAGTCTTGAAATGAATTTGAGCATCACTTATCCTATATTTTCCTTGCCTCTAAACTTAGCCCCATTACAACCTCATAAAGATCTTATGATCCTTAAGATGGTAAATTTTGATTAGTTGAGTTAATCACTTGAGTAAGCTTATGGTTTTGGTTCATTTGTGCAAGTATGTTTTGCTTTTATCTTGAGGTGTTTGTTTGAGATTTTACAAAAGTACTTTATTTTTATTATGTGAGCATTTTTCTCACATACTTTCAGTGCAAACACAAACCCTTACAAAATTGAGTGAATTTATGAGTACGTATCCTTATGAGTTGATTCATACTTGTTTTATTTATGTTGAGATCCATTTCACCATGTTTACTCATTATCTTACTTGTTTAAACATTTTGTTACAATTTATTAACTCTTGAGTTCCATATGCTTAAATACTTATAGTGAAAACCTTTTATGCCATGATAATAATGTAATTTTGAGACAAATGGTTAAGAATTTACTTGTTTTGAATTGGTAGTTTAATTTTAGTATTTGCTAGGAACTAGCAAAGTTTAAGTGTGGGGGTTATTTGATAGGTCCTCAAATAAGCATGATTTTATATTATTTTATATCCTTTATACTTGAATTTTAATATTAAAATAATAAATAATTGGAGAAAATAATATATTTTGTGGGATTTTTGTAGAATTAAATAAATCTTGGAATTTGGAGCGTTTTGGCGAAAGAATCGTCCCGATCGGAGTTCGAACGAAGAAATCATGAACGAAATTCAGTGGAATTATATTAATTAATTTTTAAATTAAAAATTCAATTCCAGTCCAAATTTATATTTGATCCAAGCCCAAAACTCGGCCCAAGCTGCAGCCCAAGAATCCAAAAGCCCAGCAGCCCAATCCATTTCTCCAAGCCCAATTGCTCGGCCCAGCCCAAAATTCGTGCAGCCCAGGCACGACCAGAGACAAATGTCGAAGTGCGCTTACCGATTTTGGCTTCCCACGTCGGTGCCTGTTCGTCGAATCCTCTGACCCCCAGCTCAGCAGGCGTGCGACGACCTCCATGCTTTCTTCAACATGTCAGCCGCTGATTTTCCTTGTCATTGTCAATAGCTACCTACCGAATTCAGAGTCTGAATTTCAGCTGCTCTCTATTGATCCCATTTCCTACAACACAACTATCTCAACTGCTCCTTTTGCAGCAGTTTTCCAGCCACTTTTCAGCAAAAAAAACATCTCTGATTTCATCATTAATCATCATTGTTTCATTTTTATTTAAATATTTGTGGCACTCCTTCTATAAATAGGGAGGTTATTTCAATTGTTAGGAGTCCCTATTAGTCCCCATTTTTCTCATTTCTTCCATTCTCTTAGTTCATTTTAGTTCTTAGTTTAGTTCTTTTTTCTCTTTTTTGAGAGATATTTTTGGGGACCATTTTAACTTCTTGTAAATTTTCATATTAATTAGCTTTCTTTTAATTCTTGTTCTTATTTTATGTTTTTTTTATTTTGTTTCTTAATTTCATTTCTTCTTTACAGATGAAAGTTTTCCCATTTCCTACAACACAACTATCTCAACTGCTCCCTTTGCAGCAGTTTTCCAGCCACTTTTCAGCAAAAAACCATCTTTGATTTCATCATTAATCATCATTGTTCATCATTTCATTTTTATATTTTATTTTTGTATTTTTATTTAAATATTTGTGGCACTCCCTCTATAAATATGGAGGTTATTTCAATTGTTAGGAGTCCCTATTAGTCCCCATTTTTCTCATTTCTTCCATTCTCTTAGTTCATTTTAGTTCTTAGTTTAGTTCTTTTTTCTCTTTATTGAGAGACATTTTTGGGGACCATTTTAACTTCTTGTAAATTTTCATATTAATTAGCTTTCTTTTAATTCTTGTTCTTATTTTATGTTTTTTTTTATTTCTTAATTTCATTTCTTCTTTACTTTGTTCTTGTGATTTTGTTTTTTGAGAGCTCTTAAACACTATTTTATGTTTTCCTTAAGAAATACCTAGGCCAAGTAATTTTAAGGCAATTCAAGAGTTTTTAAGACATAATTCCTATTTCTTCTTTCATTGTCACAAGTTTCCTACCGCTGTTCGGTGATTCTTGTGAAAAACCATCTTTTTCTACTTAAATTCTTGTTATTGTTATTGGCTTTCTTTATAGTTCAATATATGTGTTGGTATTTTCTTTCTAATATTTGTAAGTAAGAATTCAATTTCCATGTGTTTTAATTTTTGAATTTATTTTACTTCATATGTTTTAGTGATTAAATTTCAATTCGAAGCTAAATGTTGATCCGCTGTTCGGGGCATTTAGAATAGAATTGAAGAGATTTAATGTTTGACCGCTGTTCGGCGCATTAAATCACAAACTTAAGGTGAATCAGATTGTAAGTAATAATTCGATGTTCGATGCATTTATAATATGGAAAATGTATGCATGTAATTGAGATGATGAAGGTAGGATTTCGTGATTGGTTCAATATGAGCATGTTGTTAGAGTGTTGGTAAAAATATGTGTTTGAAGAAAGTTCACTTGTACAAAGGTTAAAGTAGAAACAGAATTAAGTTCTTAATTGTTTTTACTTGTTTTCTTTATTTTATGATTACAATCTTTACAAACTCCCCATTTAATTCTTTATTATTTAATTCTTTAATTCATTAATTCTTTAATTCTTTATTCCTTAATTCTTTATTCATTAATTCTTTTATTCATTAGTTCATTATTCTTTTATTCATTAGTTCATTATTCTTTTATTCATTATTATTTCTCACTAACACATTATTAATATTCCTTAATTTCTCTGGTTAAGAATAATCTCTATTTACCAATACTACATCTACACAAAAAGGGTTTAAATTGCATAATACTCAAATTACGTGTTTAATTTAATGTGTAGTTCGAGCGTTATCAGTTATGGGTCTAAAATGGTGAGGGGTATTTTTCGTAATTTTTCCTGAAGGCATTTTGGTCTTTTTCTACCTTGCTGAGTCATCAGTGTGTGACTCACCTGTTTGTTGTGTGACACCTGTCACTAGCTGGGGTGGATTAGTGGCAGTTTTGTGTGCGTGTTGGCCCTGTGTGTTTAATGTGGAAGTAAAACTATGTATATTGGTGTTTTGTTGGATATTTCAAAAACTCAAAGAAAAAAACCCAGCAAGGCCATTCGACTTTGATCTTTACGGGAGTAAGACCATTCATAGTTATCAAAGTGATATTGGGACGGGTCCTGTCATGTGCTATATGTTTTTTTGGTCCGACTATGATCAGATTAATTAGAAAAACAATTTTAAATGGAAGAGCTACTGTCCTTCCATTCCAAAATAGCACCCATGTCCCTACTTTTACTTTTGTTGATGTCATATTGCACTAGACTCACTCAACCACATACCTCAAGTCCAATACCAAAATTATTCAAGACCCAAGACAATTATACAATTAGAATTGTACCTTGGGCCCACAAAGCTAAACAACCCTAGCAAGTATCAGACATAAGATGACACGTGGACACATCTTTACCATCCATCTACATGCCACATGTTAGTACTACAATGAAAATGTGTTTATCACACATCGAAATTATTCATCAAGACCTCCTCGAGTATCCATACAAAGAGGATGCACATATCCCGTAAAAAAGTAACTAAGATTCACTATTCACCCTAATTTGTCAAAATTACTATTTACTATTTATTTCTTACAAAACAAGAGGGTGACTTGAGCGTGCGTCAAACACTCTTTAGGCTGACACCATATTAGTGTCTATCCCCAATGGACGACTAAGTGCCTTTCCTCTCCAATGATTCTCAAAGGATACGTAATGCACAATAATTGAACAAAACATAATCTCTAAGTGAGTGCATTTTGTGTTTCAACAACTTCAAATGTTGAGGAATGGGTCATAAATTTCATTTTATCTCATGAACAGTAATTTTCTCATTTAATTGCTAAAATTAATCAAAAAATGGTAAATCATTTAACGATGCCCCATTTTCTTTTAGGAATTTTTCTAGTCAATTCATAGGATAAAATGGAATTTTTAGGTTAATATCGAAGGCATTTAGAACAAAAAAGCTTGACATATTTATATATAAATATATATTGTTAAATAGGCCGTCGCGGCCGTCGACTAAAATCACACATTCTGACTTGGGAGTGCAGGTTTGAGCCCGGAGTTTATGGCGGTCAATATGTATGGTCGAATAAGAAAGCAGTCCCTGATATCAGTGGTTAACTTGTGGACAATTTATACTCAATATTTTTATAGAATGAGAGACCAAGTAATACCATATATATTTATTTCAATATTATTTTTGCACGTCAAAATGTTGATCTGCATGGTGTTACTTTATTTAATCTTAATATAATATTAGGGCATTATTAATAGTATAATTAAGATCATTTTTTTTGTTAAAAAAAATTAACGACAAAAAACGGCCGGACAATACTTGCACCTACCTTGATCGTAACTCCTCGTGCATACCATTCTCTCGAATTATCTGAATATATATATAACTCATAAATTATTATTTCAAGATCAATTACACACAAAATCAACAAAATTAGAGATCATTTAGCTCTTAATATATATCAACTAAATAAACAATATATCATGAAGATTTTAATTGTTACAAAAACTGTTGAATCATTTGATACATATGAATGACTAAACGATTTTTAATCTTGTTGAATTTTTCAGAGATAATTTTGAAATTATAATTTAAAAGATGAATAATTCCGATATTACGAAATATATCTATAAGGATTGATGGATAAATTAAGAGGTGATACGAGATAATACTATATTATTAAAAAATAATGATCTTATACTAACCCTAATATATTTTAATTTAATTCTGTGGCCATTCCGGTGGAATAGATCGATAGAGTTTTCCATTTCCAACGCCATTAACATTACTTATATATATAGATATGCTTGGTCTAAGATGGATGTCTCGACTCTCGAGCATGCATGCTCCTTAAGGTTTTCTTGACTATAATTTGATTATTATAAATAACACGTGTTATTATATTATATTTGATGTTAAAACACCGGCAAGATGTTTAATTTCCACTAATATATTGAAACATATTAAGGTCTAAGAACACCAAAGGAGACATGTTTAACAAATTTTAAAAAGAAAAATCGATGATCTAATTTATGTGGATTCCTAAGTCAGATCCATTAAGTATACGTAGCCACGTACATCCAGACACACATAATTAAACGAAGTGTTCTTAAATGGATGATGTTAGGAGTAAAATAATTCATTATTTAATTTCTAAATTAATTTTTATTTGTGATTATATTTCCAACCAGAATTATTAGCTTCTCTTTAGATCTTCTCTTTATCTTCCTACAACATTTCTTAATCAAATCTACAAATTAAGAACTAACTAATATTCAAATCCGTTCCATTAGTGATATATATATCTAAATATTATCAATATATTCGATATGGACTAATCATGTATTTCCATTAAGTACAAATATATATATATATATATATATTTGGGTTATTAATTTTTGAAAGACTAATATCTAAAAAAAAAAACTTTAAAAAAAAAACGATTCTGATTATGAAACAACATTATATATCCTTAAAAAAAAAAGTTGTTAATTACCATCCTTCATATTCTAATGGCATATATCCATATTTGTCGTAGCTTTTGAACTTTCAACCATCTATACATGGGAACTTAGATATGCCAAATAGAAAGAAATCCAGAGGATTCTAGGAAATTAAGTAGAAGCATATGGGAACTTAGAAAAGCATATGTTAGGCCTTATTGGTTCCCTAGCTAATTTGCCTTCTTAAAAATTCCATGATATTTCTGGAAGGACTAGCTACGTACACAGCTAGCTACTCTTCTGAGTACCCCGACAATTCTTAAAAAACTCCCTACAACCCCGTATTCAGATTCATTTTTCCTAGCTCTTCTAGAAGCAGCACCGAACTTTTATTGAGATGCATACACTGCAACTAAAATGAAAAGTTCGCGGCGATATTCGAAACCCTTGGGCCATTTTGTACATTCTGGCCGGGTCCATATTCCCTTCACAGTCGTGTGGAAGAAAAAAATTTGCAATAAGGAATATGATGATTAAGATTAAGAGAAGAAAAATACTTGCGTTTTACTTTAATGATATATTTTTATACTATTTTTTTTGATTTACCGAATCATTTTTGTACATATATCATAATTAGAACTGTTAATTCTCTAAATTATTATGTCAAGATCATCTCTGAAAAAAATCAATAAGATTGAAAGTCATTTAATCATTCATATATATTAACTAAATGAATGGTTAGCCATGGAGATTTTAATTCTTACAAAAACCGTTGATCTATTTGACATACATATGAATGACCAAATGACTTATAATTTTGTTAATTTGTTATGGAGATGATTTTGACATAATCATTTAAAAAATATACGATTTCGATTATAATATATGTCCAAAGACAATCCGATCAATTAAAAGGGTGATACGAAGAGGTATCATCAGAATGTAATGCAAATATTCTTCTTAAAGAAATGAGGACAAGTCTTATAATTAGTAATTAATTAGGCAATTAAGGACGTATGGCATGGAGTCCTATGGACTATTGGAGGACTTTAGGGGTTCAGGCGGTGATTATGACACACATGCAAAACAAAGTAGGTCTAAATATTAACCAAGAACCTCACTTCTTTATTTCATCCTATTCTTCTTCTTTGGCATGCAGCTTCTTCTTTTTTATGATATTGTTTAGGGAAAATGTTGGTGCCTATGTGCCGACGATATGACTCATATGAGTTGTTTAATAACTATCGGCTATAAATTATTATAAATATTCAATATGAAAAGTCATCCTTTTTTAATTAGAGGTAATTATTCGACTCTCTGATTGTGATCGATGGATTTTTTAAAATATACATGTGTTATAGACAAAATTGTTCGCTTCTTCAATCATCATTTACATTATCTTAAATAAAGAACAACTAAATAAATGCATATTAATTAGAGATCAAGTATATAGTCACCCATATATGCAATATAAAATTAAACACATATGTAAGCGAAAATCTTAATTATTAATAATTTTACTAACTTATCTGATAAATATAAATAACTAGTTTGATTATGTGTTTTTTTCTTTCCAGAAATGATAATTAAGTAGCGAAGAGACCATGAGATATCCTAATAATAAGACACAAGTATTTCTCAATTAGAATAATACAACCTAGAATTTTTCTAATTTGCCACTTAGTACTACTGGCCAGTGGACGCATGTTATGTTGAGGGTCAGGGTCACTTTTTTAAAAGTAACAAGTGATGCTTTTATTTTAGGTGTTATGATGTAGGTAGACGATGATATTGATAGGTCCCAATTTAAGGGTTTTGGAATATTTTTTTGAAATGTGTGAGCGGAGCCTATGATTTACAAGTTAGGTCTTTGGGGCATAACTTACATATTAGCCCAAAATTCGAGCTCATATTATAAAGTTCAATTTGTTTTATAAGTTGAATTTTGAATGAGTGACTAGAAATTTCAAAATTGGCTATTGAGGATTTTTAGTAAATATATATTGGACTAATTAAAAAACTATAAGTAAAAATTAAAACCCAAAAAAAGCAAAAAACGTTTTTTACTTTTAAACCATGATTTCATCCACCCTCGAATCCAGGGCTTTTATGGAATTAAATTAAGAGGCTTTGAGATATTTTTTTATCATCAGGAAGTGTATTACATTAAGAGGAAAACTAGACAAAGGGAAAGCCATATAATAGATAAAATAGAACACTAATGGCTAGTTTGGTACGTCATACTGTATTGACTATTTCAGTCGGATAGATTGACTATTTAGTCAAGTGTTTGGTGATCAACCGAATTAAAATGCTGACTATATTATACGAGCCGGACTATATTATACAATTAGTTATATCATATTGTGCATAGTGCAGGTTCACAAATTTATTTATTTATTTTTACATAAAATCATTTGTTTCTTATTATAAAAGGTGGATTAAGTCCAAGCACATATTTTATTTGAACTTTTTTTTTACTACATTTTTAAGGTGTTCATCCTAATGAAATATTTGGCAAGTATGTATATATATATATTTAAATAACAGTTGCATAGGGAAACAAATTAAGAAGTTTCACAATGACATCAAATTTAAAATATTCTCACACCTTCAACATCATTAAATAACATTCGAAAATACATAAAAAAACCATATGCATGAAAGAAAGACTTCGTACAATAATCAAAACAAAGATGCAACACAATTTTTTGAGTTCATCAACTTCTCATAAAATTTGGACTCAATTAGGGTTGCTTCGCTTAAGTAGCATGACCACGAATGCTTCTCTCATTGTACCTTCCAATGACAAGAATGTTCTCTCATTCTGTGGTTTTTCAAAAATGATATTAAGCGATGTAATTTGATCTTCAATAGACAAATCCATCTTTGCCAATTCAAAAGCAATTTTAGGCTTGGGCTCCAATCCATTTCCAAGTGTAGTTGTTAAAACTTGGCTCAATCAGTCAACAGATTCAGTAAGCATTTCTTTAAATGCCAAAGTAAAATCATTTTGATCATTATCAGATGTTAATCGCTTCCTCTTTCGACTAGTTGAAGTAGTAGAGTTTTGAGCAAATGGTGTTGATAGAGAAGGAGAATGATCGGGATCTACCTCATAAGGATCTTCATTAATAGGATCATCCATCATCTTCGAAGGAGTTGCATATCCTACCCCGATTGCTCGGTCTTTCCCAAATATGAATTTTAAGCGATCATACAAGGGATACCTCTTTCCTAACCAATTTTCCGCATCTGGATTATACTGCATGAAAATTAAAAATATATCAAAAGCATAAACAGAAACATGTGTGTGCACATACTATATATATAAGATTTCATACTAAGAATTTTAATAATATTATTTTAAATGACAAATCTAGTAAAATTTAACAATTTTATACTTATATGAGTGAAATTCCTTTTACTAAACTGAACATAAACTTCCCATACCTCTTTGCTATCAACTTCAATGCATTTTAATACATCATTCCAGGCAAAACCACTTTTATTAGCCATGTCATAAATTATCCCATATTCCTTTTTCCACCTTTTCATTTTGGATTCAATATGTGGACTCGCCTTTATATTCGCATTGAGGCAATTTTCGTTTATAATTTTTTCGAACTCGACCATTGTTCCTGGTTTGAAAGAGCCATTATCACACCGCTTACCATGGTTGACTGCATTCTCCAATATTGATAGCAATACCTCTTCTTCATTTTTTTCTCCATACCCGTCTGCTTCCTTTTCCTTGACTAGTTTGTCCACTTTCCATTCTTGAAATTCGTACACATTATAGATATATAAATAATGAATAAAGATTAACAATACATAACAAAGATAGATAATCAAAATAATTAATATCTTCAAACTTATTCTACCACGAAATTATAAAAAACATACTCAAATCACAGATATTCAATCCACTCATTGTACATTTGCATTGCCAAAGTGTCTCTCCATGTAGTCCATTGGTTTGAAGGTTCAATAGTACTAATGATATCGTCATCTTGCACAGTTTCATCATTTTCTGCACTATTCATTTTGTTGTCTATTGGATCAAGGGACATCTTGCCTCTAATTAGATTATGCAATAGGCAACAAGCTGTCATAATTTTAAATTGAGTTCTAATTGGAAAAAAAAGATGGATTTCTCAATATTGCCCAACACATCTTAAGTAACCCAAAACATCTCTCAATTACATTTCTTGCTCCAATGTAAAGACCCGGACTTTCGGAAAAGGAAAATTTGGAAAATTTGAAGAAAAAGACGATTTTGCCCTTGGAATTGGGTGAACGGTTGACTTTTGCTCGAGCGGTCAAACAGACTTTGACCGATGACCGTGACGTAGTTCGGGGCGTCACGAGTCTATAGACAGGTGGCACGTCCAATTCCGACGATCAGGGAAGAAGTTATGACGTTCAAAAGTTCAAGGACATTTTCGTAATTAGGACGAAAAGGGGGAAAATGTTGACTTTTTGATTGACCCTTATTTTTCACGCAATTCGAGGACCGTTGGGTAGGACTCAATACCCTGAGTCCGTAGACAGGCGGCACGCTGAAAACGGACATCGGACGGGTGAGTGACGGTTCTAGAAGAGAAGGGGCATTTTGGTAATTTTGTGAAGAATGGTAAAATAGTAATTTTCACAGGGGCACTGTTTGAAACAGTGGAACAGGGACTGAACCACCGTGCTTTGGTGGTCTGTCCAGGGAATTGTTTAATTGTTAGTGGCATTTCGGCAGTTTGAGGTAGTGGAAACACAATGGTGTCGTTTGTAACAGAACATAGAGCACAGGAGGTATTTTAAATTGGTTTTGGGTCAATTGCGGGGAACCATTTACACAGAAGACTGAGAGATACTTTAGGTTGCCGTGAAGGTTGAATTGATTATAGGGAGTGAGAATGTAACGACCCATCCCGGAATTCGGGATTAGATTAGTAACTAATCATGATTAACGGGGTTAATCGGTGATTAGTTGGGCGGAATCGGACGAACGTTGCAAAATGACTGTTTTGCCCCTAGTCGTGGGTAAAAAGTTGACTTTTTACTCGGACGGTCAAATGGACTTTGACCAATGATCTTGAAGTAGTTTGGGACGTCACGAGTTCATAGACAGGTGGCACGTTCGATTCCGACGTTCGTGGTGAAAGTTATGACGTTCGGAAATCCATGGGCATTTCCGTAATTTGGACGAAATAGGGGAAAATGTTGACTTTTTGATCGGGTGGTCCGATGGCCGAGGACCGAGGACCGTTAGGAAGGTCTTGATGCCCTGAGTCCGTAGACAGGCGGCACGCGTCGATCGGAGTTCAATTGACCAAGTTACGGGTCTGGGACGCGTGAGGGGCATTTTGGTAATTTTCCAAGTGAGGGCAAAATGGTAATTTCCTGCAGGGGGCTGTTTGAACCGTGAAACAGAGGGCTGAGCACCCGTGCCGTGTGTGTCACGAAATCCCACAATTGTCTCACCAGTTCAGTGACATTGGGGAGATTTATTTATCCCGTTAGTGACATTGAAGGCTGTGTGTGTGCTGGGCGTGCACGGGTGGTGTGTGTGTGGGAAACAAGTGATGGTGTTCGGAATTGAAAAATAGAGCTTGGACTTGAGCGTGCACGGGTTGGATTTGTTTATACCTTTGAGTGGAGGAACACAGAGCACTGAGGGAGATTTGTCTGTGCTGGTGAGTGACATTGGGTCAGTTGGGACTGGAGAATTGCAGAGCACGGGCAACCATTTTCTTCTTCGTTTTTGGGACAGTGCGGGGCACGATTCACAGAGGAGCCAGAACGAGTTCCCACGGGTGTTGGGGTCTTGTTCGATTATCAGAGTGCTGGGAGTGTTGCTCTGATTCATTTGGAACCAGAAAGTGAGCTGAGAGTTGAGAGAACCAGCTCTGGGAAAAAACTCGAAAAATGGAGGGAAATTCCAAATTTAATCTGTGAGCTGAGTTGAGCCAAACTGAGGTAAATATTAGTCTTCTGAGTTCATTTCGAACTCGACCATACGAAAATTGAAGGGAACTGATCACCGTATGGCCATGAACGGAGGCCCCTGGTTTCAGAGATTTTCGAGCTTGAAGTCGACAACCTCTAGGTAATATTTCCCGAAATTTACAGTGCTAAAGTGTTCGTTTAGGTCTCTGGAAACTCCTGTCTAAGTTAATTTGGGAATGGGGTCGATTTGGGTGAGTTTCATACTTCGACCCGTTTGGATGTTCGAGTTCGAGTTGATCGATTTAGGGCTAATGGAAGATGATTAATGAATGGGATCCTAAATTAACCTGCTGAGAAATGATTTAGGTGGAATGAGGGGAGGAATCGAGTGAGTTTTGATAAGGATTTAACCGGGTTGTGTCGCTGGTTGAACAACCCGTATTGCAGGTTTGGCGGGTGAGAACGATGAACCGTGCATGGGGTACTGTAGCAGGCGCGTGGACTCACGCGCATCCACTCACGGCGGCGCGTGAGGGCGCGTAGGTCCAATTTTCGAGGTAAGTCCAACATGACTTTTTTCCTATACACTATAACGAACATTTTAGCGTTGGTTTCGAATTAATCGGACACCGTTTCGATGTTGTTCCGAGGGTACGAAGGTTTATGTTACGTTTTTAATTAACGAATAATTCCCAGAAAATTATGGGGAATTGGTATGATGTTATTTGAGACCTTAATGACCCTGAAATGTGATTTCGGACAGGATTCGGGGTTTCTGGAAAATACCGGAAATTACGGGAATGCGTGCGGCGCGAAACCGAGCCTTAAAATTGGTGTGTGAGTGGACATTGCTTTCAAAATTTAATGCATGCATAAATATTTCCATGATTTCTATGATTATGATTATAAGTTGTGATTGATTTCGATTCCCGTATTTATACGTATTTTTGCTATACATACGAAATTGCACGTATTTCGAGACTATGGTCACTCTTATGCTTGATGATGGTTTAACGGAAGAATTTGCATAATTTGTGGGTATAATGTTTTATGAATGTTGTTTATGATTGTGAGTGTGACTCACGGTGTTGACACGGTTTTCGAGATTTCTGTGGATTTGCACGTGTTACGGGATTTCGAGTATGTCGTGATTCGATCGTGATTTTGGTGATTTGATTGTGGTTTTGATGCTTTGACCTTGGGATTTGAAAAATGATGTGATTTCAAGGATTTAAAATGGATTTTGAAAAAGGTGATTTCGGGTTTGATGCTCGGGGCATAAAAGTAATTTTGATGAACGAGATTTCAGTTTTCGGAAATTTGAAAAACCGAATTCTTGGTTTGGGTTCGGGATGATGCTTCCGGATGCCGGCTTACGGAATCATTATTGCGAATTCGAATTCGGGAATGAAAAAGGATTGAATAAAGTGGTTTGGTATGATTGTACATGCCCCGTGTGTAATGATGATTTGAATATGATTTGTGAAGTAAGACTTGGGGATTTGAATGTGGAAATTCGGACCATGAGTCCTGTTGTGAAAAAAATGTGATTTCGGGATGGATCCCGCGTTGTTGTGATTGCCAAATGTTTTGAGGTTTAAAGACCCGTTGAAAACTGTTTGGGTTTAAAGACCCGGGTGCTATTGCTGGAGCACGTTTTGAGTTTAAAGACTCGGTTAATTGATGACGGGGGAGGGCCCTTAATGAGTTTAAAGACTCGTGAGTTTAAAAACTCGGATTTGTGATACCCCCGAGGCCATATGGAGTTTAAAGACTCGTTGATATCCCGAGAAGTCCTAATTATGCGCATGGTTTTGAGATTAAAGACTCGGGCGCACTTGATATCCAGCAAAGTGTTTGACTTGTGATTTATTGTTAATTTTTTATGTTTCGGTTGAGTTGGGCAGTGGCTCGGTATGTGGTTGATGGTTTTGGATCATGTTGTGCATTTGGTTTTGATTCGTGGTTTTGGGCTGAGGCCCGGTGGTTATGATTGCGGGCTAAGACCCGATGGTTGAGAAAGGAATAATGATTTTAAGTTTCATACAAGTTTTCCTTATGTGAAATTTGATACAAGGTTTTTCTTATGTTGGAAATGTAACGGATTGCAAAACGATTTTTTTGTATGCATGCATTGGTTTTTACTTGGAGGGTAAGTACGATTTTTTTGTCCACTCACACCTTTTGGTTTTTATTGACCCTCCAGGTCGTGGCGCGTTGTTCGAGGCTGTTCGAGGGGCGGAGGCATGAGTAAGTACGTGTGGCTATCCCTGGTTTGGCAAGTACTAAGGGTAACTTGGGGATTTCTGACGTCTTGCCAGACGGGAGCAGGACCGGGCTCGCTTATCGATGCCTCTTTCGGGGGCGGTCCTGTCAAAGAGTGAGTTGAGAGGGTCATTTGGAGAGGAAGAGACTGAGAATTGGAGAGAAAACTAAGTCGGGAAAATTGGAGGGAAAATTGGAGGGAAAATCGAAATTTAATTTGTGAGGTGAGAGGAACAAAAAAGAGGTTAGAAGTAGTCTTCTGGGTTCATTACGACCTCAACCATACCAAAATCGAAGGGAATCGATCACGGTTTTGCTAAGAACCCAAGTTCCAGTTCTGGAAAGATTTCGAGCTTGAGGACGATCACCTACGGGTAAGTTTTCCTGAAATTGGCTTTGGTTTAGTGTTCGTTTAGGTCTTATGAAGCTTCTGTTTAAGTTAATTTGAAAACTGAGTTGATTTTAGTGAAGTTCGAAAGTTTCACCCGTCTGTTTGATCTTGAGAGAAGAGTTGGATTTAGAGCTTTTTTTGTGTAATTAATAATGGAGAACATAAATTAATTTACAATGGAAGATTTTCGATGGACAAATTGAAGGAATTAAGCTGTAATTGCAGGAGATTGGACTGGGTTGTGTCGCGGGTTTGGGACCTGTTTAGCAGATAGTCGGGTGAGGAAGGTGACACTGTAGAATCACTGTAGCAGGCGCGTGAGTTTCACGCCCACCCACTCACGACGGCGTGTGAGGGCGCGTCGGCCCAATTCTCGAGGTGAGTTCAACACGAATTTTACCCTATAAAATGTAACAAACATTTTAGCGTTGGTTTCGAGTTAACCGGACACCGTCTCGATTTTGTTTCGAGGGTCCGAAAGTTTATATTACATTTTTAATTAATATTTAATTCCCAGAAAATTATGGGAAATTAGTATGATGTTATTTGAGTTCTTAGTGACACTGAGGAATAATTTCGGACAGGATTCGAGATTCCTGAAAAATGTCAGAAATTACGAAAACGCGTGCAGCGCGAAAACAAGCGTTATGGACGGTGTGTGAGTGGACTTTGCTTTCTAAAATTTAATGCATGTATAAATGTTTCTATGATTATGATTATGACTTATGGTGATTTTGATTTCCGTATTTATACATATTTTGATATGCAATACAAAATTGCACGTATTTCGAGACTATGGTTTCTCTTATGCCTTGGTGATGGTTTGATGAACGATTTTATATGATTTGCGTGTATCATGTTTTAAGGATGTTTTGTTATGATTATGAGTATGACTTACGGTTTTGACACGTATTTCGAGATTATTACGGATTTGCGCATTTTACGAGATTTCGAGTATATTGTGTTTTGATCATTGTTTTGATGCTTTGACTTTGAGATTTGAAATACAATTTGATTTCGAAGATTTAAAACGGATTTTGGAAAAGGTGATTTCGGGCTTGATGCCCAGTTCATGAAAGTGGCTTTGATGAACGAGATTTCGGGTTTCGGAAACTTGAAGGTGGATTTCCGGGTTTGGGTTCGGGATGATGTTTCCGGATGCTAGCTTACGGAATCATTATTACGAATTCGAATTCGGGAATGGATGACGAATATGATTGGGATTTTAATGTGAAATTCGGACATGAGTTCCATTTCGATTAAGTGTGATCTCGGATTTGACTTGGGAAATTGGTTTACGATGGATTCTGGATTTGTTATGATTTATAAATGGTTTTGGGTTTAAAGACCCGGTACTATTGCTGGATGATGTTTTGGGTTTAAAGACCCGGATGCGATATGACAGAGCCGGGCCCAGATTGGGTTTAAAGACCCGAATTGCGTTTAAAGACTCAGAGTTTAAAGACTCGGTTATTGTGATACCCCCCGAGGCCTATTGATTATGTTCTGAGTTTAAAGACTTGTTGATATCCCGGGAATGCCTGATTATGCGCATGGTTTTGTGTTTAAAGACTCGGGTGCACTTGAGATCCAGCAGATTGATTGACTTCTGAATTATTGTTGATTTCCAATATTTTCGGATGTTTTGGGCAATGGCCCGGTTTATGTGGCTTAATGGGTTTTTGGACTATGTTCTTGTACTTGGATTTGACTCATGGTTTTGGACTGAGGGCCTGTGTTTATGTTTGCGGGCTAAGACCTGAAGGTGAAGAAAAGGAAAATGATTTGATTTTCGTACATGATTTTCTTCTGTTGAAAATGTAACAGATTATGAAATGATTTTTGAATGCATGCATTGGTTTTACGTGGAGGGTAGAAATGTCTTTCTGTAACTGTTTTATAAACTGATTCGTTTTTGTCCACTCACACCTTTTGTGTTTTTATTGACCCTCCAGGTCGTGGCACATTGATCGAGGCTGATCGAGAGGCGGAGGTATGAGTGAGTACGTGTGTGGCTATCCCTTGTTTGGCAAGTACTGAGGGTAATTTGGGAACTTCAGTCGACTTGCCAGACGGGAGCAGGACCGGGCACGATTATCAATGTCCCTTCGGGGGCGGTCCTGTTAATTTGGTATCATAGCACTAGGTTGCTGATTCTGTTGCCACATCATGCCTCTAAAACGTAAGCCTCATGCGCGACCTGGTAGTGAGACGGGTAGACAAAGGTGTATAAGACCTCGTGATATATCTCGGACGAGATTGACCCTAGTTTGAGGGTCCGATGTTATCTAGAGTACACTGTGAACTACTGTTTGTTAGATATAGAACTGTGTGGGTCCCAGGGACGAATGAGCCCTGTGGCTAGTTGCACTCTTGATGGGATTATTCTCGGTGAAATCCTTAAGTGGAATGCGTGTTTTAAGAGTCTAAAATGTGATGGGATATCTCTTAGGCCTTATCGGTCGTATAAGATACGGGTGACCTTTGGTATTTGCTCGGGGACTGGGTATGTCAGTAATGGCATGATTGATTGGTATGAGATTGGACTCAAGAGGAGTCGAGATATGGGTACGGGACTCAAAATGAGTTCGGATATTAGTTAGAAACTTGGGATGAGCCATGGTAAGGTATCAAGGCTTGAGAGGAGCCAGAACGGCTGTTTGAGGGATGTTTGGCACTTAGGATGCCAAGGACTAGTATATGGACAGGTACTGAGGAGTTAGGAAATGATGGCTTGATCTTTGTTTGGACTTGTGGGACATGTCAGTGTCCTTAGTGACTGAGGTTCGGGCAGAGACTCGAGGGATACAAGGATTTGGACTTAGTAGATAGTCCAGTTCAGTGGGATGCAAGTCGGGTCCACTGGGAGGTAAGGTAACAAGGGTAAGTATATAGTAATAGTATGATTGTGAGTCGTCTTGTCACACCATAAAGAAATGGTTATATAGATCGATGGATATTAGTGAGATGTCACTATTGGGGTGTGGTAGAGTGAGGATTGGCTCCTATATTGGTTGTTGATATGGCGAGAATGGGGAGAGTTGGCGGGGCCCGTGATGGTCGATAGGGGCGTGGTCAGTTGGGACCACATGCTCGGGGATATCCTTCGTAGGAAGACCAAGTAACCCTGGAGTGATAACCTAGATACCTATCACTCGTGGTCATAATGTAAGTTTAACCAGAATGTATGTATTGGGTAGGTCCCGGGCTATCCACTCTTCCATGTCTTGAGATTGGCTATTGGTCGGACAGGGTGTTATTGGTGATTGGTTTTGGTATGGAGGTCGTTGACCTGACTAGAGTTACCGATTTGATACTTTGTAATAGTTATGTGGTAACCTTGGTAATTATATATGGAAAAATTGGTGAGATATAAGGGGGGTAGACCTCTCGATATGAGGTTACCCAGGATGACTGGTGTTATCCGCTTAGTGGCTGACTTAGATTTGGATGAACTGGATGTAATCCTCGGATTGCATTGGTTGATGACTCATGAGACCTCTATCAAGTATGTTGATTAGAGAGTGACATGTGGAGTCTAGGATTCCAGAGGTTATGTTTCAGGGAGACTCGAGGGTGTTACCCTCTAGGGTGATTTTGATCCTCACAACCAATAGATGGTTGGGGTATGAGGTATTCAAGTTTACTGATCACATGTGTGGTATATGTGCTTAATGTATGAGACGCCTAGTGGGGGCTGAGGATGCCCAGATTTCTCAACCTATTCCTGAGATTTTGCGAGGATGAGAGATTGAGTTTACAATGATCTGAGCTTATATGTTGATTTTGGAAAACTTAATGAGGTAACGGTATGGGATAAGGATCCCGTATCACGAGTTAAGAATTTGTGGTTTTGTGGGAAGGTTGTGATTAGTGACCTTATTAAGAGAGGCCAACTTGGTGATGATTGTCGATTCAGAGTAAAAGAGAGAAAAAGGATATGTTCGGATTTGATATGGCTAAGGTTAACTGATGGTGATACCCTTGGATGGCCAGTTGGGCTAGTTATAGTTGAGAGATGAGGAGTCGGGTAGTCTAACCACATTTACATGATGTATGGTACCATGATTGATTATTGGTTGGCGTACTTACATGTACCGAGGGGCGTGTAATGTACTGAATAGATGTATTGAATGCCTTCAGAGAAGGAGATAGTTGAATAAGTGTTAGGTCTGATAGACCAGCGTAGGTCTGGGAAACGTGAGTTGGTTTGAGATTTACTGGTAACCACAGGGGATTGTAAGGGGGGTTCTCTCCCATGTTTTTCCAGTTATGGTGATTGACCCGTAAGGGGTCAGAGTTATTAGAACTGAGAACTGAGTGGTAATTGGTTGGTATCCTCCTTTGTGCAAATGAGTGTGTTCAGGGCAAAATTTATGGTTAAATAAGTGCTAGGTTTGGTCGAACGAATAACGGTCGGGGCTAGTGTGAATCCTAGGAAAAACAGACGTATTGGTCAATGGAGATAAGAACTGAGATAGAATGGTTACAAGTGGAGAAACGGTGACTTATGTTCGATCACTCACTATGAGATTTTGGATTCGGTTAGTCGGGTGTTGATGCTAGTTAATCCCTCAGAAGTTGACCTTCCTTGTAGGAGTTGAGATCGACCCACGGGGTTAAGTATGCAGAGGTCATACACCTTTAGGAAGGAATGTATGAGTACCGTATTGACCTTTAAGATTGGTAATGAGGGATAAAAAGAAAGGCTTAATGTGTGATAAGGCGATGGTCGGGATATATTGAGAAGACGACCACATTGTTGAATAAGGTATTACTTGGGGAGAGGATTGTCATGTTTGATAACCTAAGGATAGGTGAAATCCTGTTAGTTACGAAACTCTATAGGATTGGAGTAGTACATGATTTCTGATAACTTGGATGGTTGGCGTCCAACTACAAGACCATACTTGGTGTATAGTGGAGTCGAGGTTAAGAGAGAGGTGTGATTTGCGATACAGTATGAATGATTGGACCGAGTGCTTATTGGCAATAGGAAGGACTCAGGAGAAAAAGGTTAAAAATCATTATACATAGTGACCTTGGGAAAGAGATATGGTATGATTGACCTAGTGAGGGGAATGAGTTTCCAAGTTATCGAACCTTATGAGTGTATTGGCCTGGTGGCCTGATGACATTTGTGCGGATTTAGCCATTGAATCATGTCACGAGTGGATGACATGTAAACTAGAAAATTTGACTAATTCTGGTGTATCTTGGATCGTGTGGACTCGAACATGAGCTAGGCTATGTATTCCGAGCCTGTACGTGGCATGACTGCCCATGGGGCAGGGTTTTATACAGAGGTTGAGACTGGTTGTATGATTTCTATAAGCGGGATATGACTTATATCCGGTTGAGGTTGATTATGTTTTGAGTTCATCTTAAATGTGTTTCCTTAGGAAAATATTATGGCTCCCACTAATTGGAATTCGAGGACGAAATTCTTTAAGGGGTGTAGGTTGTAACGATCCGGACTTTCGGAAAAGGAATGTGGAAAATTTGAAGAAAAAGACGATTTTGCCCCTGGAATTGGGCGAATGGTTGACTTTTGCTCGATCGGTCAAACGGACTTTGACCGATGACCGTGACGTAGTTCGGGACGTCACGAGTCCATAGACAGGTGGCACGTCCAATTCCGACGATCAGGGAAGAAGTTATGACGTTCAGAAGTTCGAGGACATTTTCATAATTAGGACGAAAAGGGGGAAAATGTTGATTTTTTGATTGACCCCTATTTTTCACGCAATTCGAGGACCGTTGTGTAGGTCTCGATGCCCTGAGTCCGTAGACAGGCGGCACGTTGAAAACGGACATCGGACGGGTGAGTGACGGTTCTAGAAGATGAGGGGCATTTTGGTAATTTTTTGAAGAAGGGCAAAATAGTAATTTTCACAGGGGCATTGTTCGAAACAGTGGAACAGGGACTGAACCACCGTGCATTTGTGGTATGTCTAGGGAATTGTTTAATTGTTAGTGGCATTTCGGCAGTTTGAGGTAGTGGAAACACAATGGCGTGGTTTGTAACAGAACACAGAGAATGGGAGGGATTTTAAATTGGTTTCGGGTCAGTTGCGGGGAACCATTTACACAGAAGACTGAGAGATGCTTTAGGTTGTCGTGAAGGTTGAATTGATTATAGGGAGTGAGAGTGAGTTGACAGGGTCATTTGCAGAGGAAGAGACTGAGAATTGGAGAGAAAACTGAGTCGGGAAAATTTTGGGAAAATTGGAGGGAAAATAGAAATTTAATTTGTGAGGTGAGAGGAACAAAACAGAGGTTAGAAGTAGTCTTCTGGGTTCATTACAACCTCAACCATACCAAAATCGAAGGGAATCGATCACGGTTTGGCCAAGAACCCAAGTTCCAGTTCTGGAAAGATTTCGAGCTTGAGGACGATCACCTACGGGTAAGTTTTCCTGAAATTGGCTTTGGTTTAGTGTTCGTTTAGGTCTTATGAAGCTTCTGTTTAAGTTAATTTGAAAACTGAGTTGATTTGAGTGAGGTTCGAAAGTTTCACCCGTCTGTTTGATCTTGAGAGAAGAGTTGGATTTAGAGCTTGTTGTGTGTAATTAATAATGGAGAACATAAATTAATTTACAATGGAAGATTTTCGATGGACAAATTGAAGGAATTAAGCTGTAATTGCAGGAGATTGGACCGGGTTGTGTCGCGGGTTTGGGACCCGTTTAGCAGAGAGTCGGGTGAGGAAGGTGACACTGTAGAATCACTGTAGCAGGCGCGTGAGTTTCACGCCCAGCCACTCACGGCGGCGCGTGGGCCCGATTCTCGAGGTGATTTAAACCCGAATTTTACCCTATACAATGTAACAAACATTTTAGCGTTGGTTTCGAGTTAACTGGACACCGTTTCGATTTTGTTTCGAGGGTCCGAAAGTTTATATTACGTTTTTAATTAATATTTAATTCCCAGAAAATTATAGGAAATTAGTATGATGTTATTTGAGTTCTTAGTGACACTGAGGAATAATTAGTGGACTTTGCTTTCTAAAATTGAATGCATGCATAAATGTTTCTATGATTATGATTATGACTTATGGTGATTTTGATTTCCGTATTTATACGTATTTTGATATGCAATAAGAAATTACACGTATTTCGAGACTATGGTTTCTCTTATGCTTTGGTGATGGTTTGATGAACGATTTTATATGATTTTCTAGTATCATGTTTTAAGGATGTTTTGATTATGATTATGTGTATGACTTACGGTTTTGACACATATTTCGAGATTATTACGGATTTGCGCGTTTTACAAGATTTCGAGTATATTGTGTTTTGATCATGGTTTTGATGCTTTGAATTTGGGATTTGAAATACGATTTGATTTCGAAGATTTAAAACGTATTTTGGAAAAGGTGATTTCGGGCTTGATGCCCTGTTCATGAAAGTCGTTTTGATGAACGAGATTTCGGGTTTTGGAAACTTGAAGTTGGATTTCCGGGTTTGGGTTCAGGATGATGTTTCCGGATGCTAGCTTACGGAATCATTATTGCTAATTCGGATTCGGGAATGGATGACGAATATGATTGGGATTTTAATGTGAAATTCGGACATGATTTCCATTTTGATTAAGTGTGATCTCGGATTTGACTTGGGAAATTGGTTTACGATGGATTCTGGATTAGTTATGATTTATAAATGGTTTTGGGTTTAAAGACCCGGTACTATTGCTGGATGATGTTTTGGATTTAAAGACCCGGATGAGATATGACGGGGGCGGGCCCGGATTGGTTTTAAAGACTCGAATTGAGTTTAAAGACTCGGTTATTGTGATACCCCCTGATGCCTATTGATTACGTTCTGAGTTTAAAGACTCGTTGATATCCCGGGAAGGCCTGATTATGCACATGGTTTTGAGTTTAAAGACTCGGGCGCACTTGAGATCCAGCAGATTGATTGATTTCTGAATTATTGTTGATTTCCGATCTTTTCGGATGTGTTGGGCAATGACCCGGTTTATGTGGCTTAATGGGTTTTTGGACCATGTTCTTGTACTTGGATTTGACTCATGGTTTTGGGCTAAGGCCCTGTGTTTATGTTTGCAGGCTAAGACCCGAAGGTGAAGAAAAGGAAAATGATTTTATTTTCGTACACGGTTTTCTTATGTTAAAAATGTAACGGATTGCAAAATGATTTTTGTATGCATGCATTGGTTTTACGTGGAGGGTAGAAATGTCTTTCCGTAACTATTTTATATAGTGATTCATTTTTGTCCACTCACACCTTTTGTGTTTTTATTGACCCTCCAGGTCGTGGCACGTTGATCGAGGCTGGTCGAGAGGCGGAGGTATGAGTGAGTACGTGTGTGGCTATCCCTTGTTTGGCAAGTACTGAGGGTAATTTGGGAACTTCAGTCGACTTGCCAGACGGGAGCTAGATCGGGCACGGTTATCAATGTCCTTTCGGGGGCGGTCCTGTCATGCAACATGTTTCACATTGAAATACTCCTCATGATGCGTAGGTGCCCTTATATTTTTCCATTCTGAATGATGATATCGTACTCCCCTATACAGTGCAAGGTATCCTTCACCATTCGTGTACCCACCATCCACAAGGTAGTAACACCCTAGAAATTAAAATAATAGTATGAATATAAGGAATATACCTAGTCTAATGTTACTAATATAAGAACACAAAAAGTCATTGTCAGTACCAGTAGGAACTTTTAATCCGGTTGGTCTACTTATCACATCTCTAAGTACTCTAGAATCAGAAGCTGAACCTTCCCAACTTGGTAACACAAATATAAACTTCATATCCGGATTGCAAACTCCCAACATATTGGTTGTTATCTCACCCTTCCTTGTTCGATATCTTTATCGTGTTCGGGTACCCGAACCCTAATGTAAGTGCCATCCAAGGCCCCCAAGCAATTCTATGCATGCAAAAAATCATTAGTAAAGTAAATTTCCACCAAAAAAAAAATACTAATCTTGATTAAGTAATTTAAAAATACCTCAAACCACCTCCATCTTTGATTTGGGTAGTTATTAGCAATGGGTTCTGGCACCTTCAATAGTGTACCTTGTAGCCTTAGCACTCCATGTAGGACTGAATTGAAATTCCTACTTATAGTCTCCCCTGATATGTTAAACCTACTTCCCATGGTTCGGTTATTTACATGATGTGCAAGTATATGTAAAAACATACATACTTGTTCTTCCATTGTTACTGAACCGTTTGTTTTTACTCTTCCATCATCATGAAGCAACTGACATAGAGAATGAAACGTTCTCCTATCCATTCTAATTTGGTACACACATTGTATATCATCATGTCCTATTATACTTTCTAGATAACTTGACCCACCAAATCTCATAAGAAATGTGCGATTTCTAAGTGCAAATTGTTCATTGCGCCTTCTTTCATAATGATAATTCATCGTGAACTACATCATGCACCAAGTCACAATATGCAAGTACCACACTTTAACCATGAAGCATGACAAAATCTTTCTTCTATCCATATCTAAAACAATATTGAATAAATTAAATCCCCAAATTAAAAAAATTCAATCATATAATGAAATTATCATATAATTCTAGAATAAAAAAGTAAATCCCCAAAATAGATGTTAGAGAAGTATTGTTGTATAGCTAATGGAAGAATTGAAGTATTGTTGTATAGATGTTAGATATTTCTTCCGGGTCACTAAAAAATCCACGAATCATCCATTTTCTTCATGCAAAAGTCGATCTGTCACCTTCAAAAGAAATTTCTTAAAAAGCTTCAGATGTTAAAAACCCACCCACCCATATCCCACCTCGGTTCTCTGCCACCCTTAACCATCATTGTGATTTTAGAAATTCTGAGACTGAGGAGCACATGGACAAATGATGCTGAGGATAGAAATTCTAATGGGGGAGTTACTAAGATTAATACAGATAAGTTAATGGATGAACGCCATCATTTTCCTGCCGTACTAATGCCACGCAGCTTGTTGATATTCAAAGATAAAGCATACTCTGGTCTGTAGATTTTTTTTTTTAAAGTAACAGCTTAAATCTCTCATTAATAGTTCTTTGTTTTTCTAACAGAAATACTGAGCTGGGCTCCTACTTGTGATTTTCAGATTACTTGCATGCTATAAAAGACATTGAGATGCAATGTTACGAAGGGGTAAGATTAAATATTACCCTTTTTTGGTTGAAAATAGAGGACAATACAAAGAAAGCACTAGTGTAAGCCTACCTATGTGCTACGAAGAAAAGATAAAAGACCACAAGTAGAGATCAGTGCGAAAAAACACTTCTCTAAGCCCCGAGTTCGTCATGGCTTTTGGAAATTCCTTAAGGCTATGTGAGTCTTGATTGGTAGATGCAAAATCTTTTCTTAACCCTACAACGAACTCACCACAACTAACAACTCAACGTAAACTAGTAAACTATTCTGGTGTCTAACTAAAAACATTGGTTTTCTGCGATGGTGAAACCACCTAACACTTCTAATTCATCACAGAGTTCACAAAGCTCTCAACACATGCTTGAAACTTAACACTACTAATTCATCACCGAGTTAACAGAGTGAATCACTAGGACCAACTTATCCAGATGCAAAAAGAAGGATCAGAAGCTTGACACATTTCCACACTTTGGGTGAAAAACACAAATCCATGTGTAAAATTTACCCAAAAGTAACGTGTTCAACAATATTAACTTCCAATTTTAGGTTTCATCACAATACTTCCTCCAAAAAACTCCTAATACTTGTTAAGTTAGACAACCCAATTTGAAAAGAAAAAACACACACACTAACCACCTACGGAGTGTAATAAACCCAAGGCACCAATTCCCTTCAACTTAAAATAAAAGGCATGTGTAACTTTTCAAAGAAATAGTGCACTCGTTCACATTCCTATGATTCTTGTCTAAACTCATCTGCCACAAGTCAGCATAACTAGATCAGATAAAACTATTGTTATCTAACTCCTAGTCAACAGATGCTTCATGCTCTAAGCTCTCTGAAGATTTGTTAGCAAAGTTGTAAGGGCAAGATTTGTTAGCTCTGTGAAAATCAAGGTTCAAAAATCAGACGCTCGAAACAAATTCAAAACTGAAACATGAAACAAAAAGCAAACCTGATCAAATGGCAATGAGTTAGAGATAAGGACTCAAATTTAACTTTCTTATATCTACACATATCACTACAATCCCATGAGTTTCTTTGTTTGAAGAACTAAAATAACAAACAATTACATGTCTAGAAACCTATAAGACCATCGAAAATTGAAACAGATAAGCAGATTTTCAAAATAATCACCTAATTTGAGAGTGTTCATCTGGCAAGCACTCAAGCTGCAATTTGAACAAAGGTAAGAAAATCGTTTTAAAATTAATTTGATAAATTACACAAAACACTTGAAATCATAGGATGCCTTCAATAAGTCATGCACTCAAAAGAAAGTCTAAACGTAGACATGAACTATAAAATGGAATACTAACATCTAACAACTGATTAATGGCTTCAAACATGTCGAACGGACTTGGTAAGGTGGTTCTGGGTCGATCCAATACCCGGAGGCTCGACGATGCAAGAGACAACCATAAAGTAGGTGAGGAGAACGAGAGCGTAGACAGTCATGGGTGAGGGGAGAGTAGGCGTAGATAAGAATAGAATTCGCAGCAAGAGTGACAAAATTTATATTTTTCCTATTTGTTTTATTTGATATTTGACAAAAATCATTCCACCTAGGGTATATATCCTTCAAATTCCCATCAAATTAAACAACAACCAAAAAATCCCAGACCATTCTACATAATCAAACAAAAATCTGACAAATTTCAACCCACAAAAATAATAATCAAGACAAAGAATAGAGAAATATAAAAGATAAAGATGAACTATTGACCTGGAGAATGGATGACAACAACCAAAATTTCTTGTTGAGATAGCGTCCGCGATGATGATGAATGGCGAGCGATGGAGAAGAGGTAACAACCAGAGCAAATATTATGGTGAGCGATGGAGAAGAGAGTAGACGAGCGAGAAAAATAAGTTTGTAAAATTATACACATTTTTTCTTCCGGAATAAATAAGAGGGTTGAAGGCGTATTAAGTTTCCTCGACCTACTTACTTAAAACAGTGGCTTTTTAATACATGTCTGTACCAAACACAGGTTTCAGATTATTTAGCCTATCCGGAGTCTAATACAGCATACCAAACACAGCCTACAAAACAGTTAAAATAGAACACTAAACAACAGTTAGAAAGGGTTTCGAAGTAAAAATGCTTTGATAGGTCGTTAATTAAGCATTATTTTATATTATTTTATACCCTTTATACTTGACTTTTAATATTAAAATAATAAATAATTAGATAAAATAATTTATTTTGTGATATTTTTGTTTAAATAAATAAAGCTTGTAATTTGGAGCGTTTTGGCGAAAGAATCGTCCCGATCTGAATTATAACGAAGAAATTATGGATGAAATTCGATTGAATTATATAAACTAAGTAATATTTATTTTTGCAAGCCCAAATTCTTATTTAAATGAGCCTATCACGCCAGCCTAGATTCGAAATGCAGCCCGCGTAGCCCATGCCCAGCGCTACTGTCATGCTCAGCACAGTCGCGCGACCCAATTCAGCTCCAGCCCATGTGCGCCTAGCCCTCCCACTCGCCAGCTCCCCAGCTCCAGCGACCCGTGCACGTTGACAACCCACCTGCACACCAGCCCACCTGCTCGCTAGCCCACCTGCTCGGCCAGCCCACCTACTCGGCCTGCAACAATCAACAACCCAGCACCTAATCAGCTGCCAGGGTCCAGTCTTATCAATTACCAGCCCAACCACCTTACTCCAGCCCTTCTCCTGCACAAAAATACTCCACCCACTCTCTTTTTGCATCAGAAAATCAGCACAAAATGCTCCAAACCATGCCTATCTTCATCATTAATGACAGGACCCATCCCAATCCCCCCGGGATTACCGTGGAATGCGCCCTGCTCCCGTCCAACAAGAGGTGTCAGACAAGGGATAACCAAGAGCCACTGCCCAACGGAGCATCCAGAGTGCGCAAGGATCGATGGAGGAGGTGTGCAATGTCTCAGTCTCTGCTGCAATCGCATCCGTAATCAACCTGAAGGGCATTAAAACCAAAAGCTGTGAGTGGACAAAAACCAATAAGTTTACCAAATACATTTATAAGACATTTATGCCCTCCAATAAAAACGTATGCATGCCACGAAAACCAGTAACCAAAACGTTTGCTCAACCGAGCTATTAGGGCCTTTGCCCAAAAACCGTTAACCAAAAACCAAGTGTGGGAACTCAGCCCAAAACAATGGAATACCACAACCATACATATTAAAACCATGTGGGCCACCGCCCAAAGCCATGAATATAAATCCATAAATCCAAAACCATTTAGGGTCCCTGACCCGACATACCATTCATAACCAATAATCCATTTTTACCACATAACACATATCCAACCGAAAAGCCATTTCAGAGATCCATTAATCCACATTTTACCATTACCATCACCAGCATCCCAGATGCTTAACGTCTCAGACGCTTGACGTCCCTGACGTCATATCTCACGGTTTCGTAAGCTACGCGTGCTGCCCGGGGTCTCTCCGGGTCCATATATCTGACATCCCTGATGTCTGACGTCCCTGACGTCAATCATAGCAATCCTGCTCCTGAGTCATCATACGGTCCGGCTGCTCCGTATAATGACCCCTCGCAGGCAATGCACCGTGACTTCCCCAGTGTCCCAGACATCTGGAGGAGACCATCATATATCCTTGTATCCAGATGGTATATGGAAAACAGTTTTATTAAATCCTTTTATCACATCATTACAATGGGCCCTGCCCGAAATTTCCATAAAACCATGTAATTCCATTTAGGGTCCCTGACCCAAAATCACAATTATTAATCATAGGGTCCCTGACCCGAAATCACATTTATAATCCAACTGGGCCTCATGCCCGATTTTATGAACCACTGGGCCCACGGCCCGATTTGTAAACCAACTGGGCCCGCAGCCCGACTTATAAACCCACTGGGCCCACGACCCGAATTCGTAAATCAACTGGGCCCCTGGCCCGATAACATAACTCAAATGGGTCTCAGCCCGATTTTATACCAACTGGGCCCCTGGCCCGATTTCATTAACCAACTGGGCCCCTGGCCCGATTTCATTAACCAACTGGGCCCCCGGTCCGATTTTCAAATGGACTCCAAGTCCGAAATTTCCAACATAATTGGGCCTCAAGCCCGAGTTTATATTTCCAATTTCAAAACCATTTCATCATATTATATCCAAGACCATAAACATGGAAAATCCATGTAAAACCGGAAAACCTCGATTTACGCGCAAACACGTAAATCGCCTCGAAATACGTGAAACCGTACAATTTACCAACAACCAAATCAACATCACACAATCACAACCATAATCCATATAAAACATTTAAGCATGCATAGAATTTATAAAACCAAAGTCCACTCACAGACCGTTTTAACGGTATGCCTCGATACGCGTGCCACCGGCCCTCCCGGGCCACACCACTATCACCGGGACTCCCAATCCTGTCCAAATCACATTAGATGGTCACTAACCTCATCATTAACATCCTATCAAAGTTCCGTAATTTTCCCGAATTTTTACTTATTTTTAAACTTAATTTAAAACCTTCGGACATCCCGAACACTATCGAGACGGTGTCCGATCGACACGAAACCAATTCCAAAATGTCCGTTACATTAAATAGGACAGAAGTCATGTTGACCTCACCTCAAGATTCCCACTCACGCGCCCCCACGCGCCGCCGCAAGCGGCTGCGCGTGGAAGCCACGCGCCAGCTACAGTACCAGCACAGTCATCCCCTTCGCCCGTTTGTCTGGTAAACGGGTTGAAAAGCCCGCGAACAGACCCGATTCAGTCTCATTCAATTTAACCTCAATTCGATCCGTTCTTTCAACTGATCCCTTCCAATCCAACTCTAATTAAGTTATGCAAGTTCAATTTCTCGAATCATGGTCTAAATCCTCACGACTTTCGATCGATCCTCGACGGGTCTCCGATTCGGGTTCATAGATTTCGACCCTGTTTTTCAAATTAATTAACACAGTGAGTATCGTGAGAGTGTAAGGATCATTTCTACAAGATTAATTTCATACAATCTCACCTCTAACCCAATGAACTCAAGCTCGAACACCATCACTGTTCAACCATGGAGTTTCGTCAACCACGACCGTTTTCTTTCAATTGACGAACCCAGAAGCATCGTGGGATCATGAGAAGCAGTTTCCCCACTTCAATTCCGTCGTCTAAACACTCCACGATCACGACTCAACCTCGAAATTCCTCCTCTGTCACCAAGCTCGTTCAAAGCCAAAACGGCACCAATTCTTCTCGTTTCTTCGACAATTATGATCGTGGCACTCCCAGGAAGCTGAAGGTAATCTCCAATTCGATCCTCAAGGCCCTATGATTTGATTTCGAATTTCCCTCCCAAACTCAATTTTCGGTTTTTGCTTCAGCCCCCCCCCCCCCCCCCCCCCCCCCACACTCTGTCTCCCGTGTTTCACTCAGTTATCACAGTCTTCATACTCACTCAATTCTCCCAATTTTACTGTAAGAAATCAGCCAATTCCCCCATCCCTCACACTCAGTTGCTCACGGGTTCAAAGACACAGAAGGAGAATTAGGGGGATTAATTAGTTTAGATTAATGGTGATAATGAGGTTGTAATGATGATGTAGGGAGACATGGATCAGGTTTTAGGGCTTAGATTAGGGGATGGGTGACACTTGTCACTCATCCGGATGTGCACAGTCAACGGTCACTATTCACTATTATATTATTATTTTAATCCGAGCCTCGGTTCGTTAGTTCGTTTCCTTGACCATAACGTCGTCGTCGAATCTCCGATTTCGGCATGCCACCTGTCATTGGATTCGTATCGAGGATACCTACGTAACGGTCCTTAGCCCTCGCCCATCGGACCTCCCGGTCAAAAAGTCAACATTTGGCCCCAAACATGCCAAATTACCAAAATACCCATCAACTTCCGAACACCATAACTTTCTCTATGAATATCGGAATCGAACGTGCCACCTGTCTATGAACTCGTGACGTCCAAAACTACGTCACGGTCATCGGTCAAAGTCCGTTTGACCGCCCGATCAAAAAGTCAACATTTTGCCCACGACCAGGGGCAAAACGGTCATTTTGCACAATTTGTCCGATTCTGCCCTACTAACCACCGTTCAACCTCACTAATCAAGATTAGTGACTAATCTAATCCCGGAATTCGGGACGGGTCGTTACAATTAATCATCATTGTTCATCATTATTCATCATTTCATTTTTATTTATTTTTATTGTAATTTTTATTCACTTTATTTTATTTTTAGTAGCTTTTTCTCCCTATAAATAGGGGTTCATTTCACTTGTTTACAGGACTTTGTTTGGAGAGAGCTCCTAAACACAAATTGTATGTTTCCTTTAGAAATACCAAAACTTAGTATTTTCGTTGCAATTCTAGAGTTTAAATTCGCATTCTCGTGTTTATTCCTCCATCTTCATAAGGTTTCTTCTGCTGTCAAAAAATCTTGTGAATAACATTTCATTTTTTTGCATCCATTTTCGGAATCACAGGCTTTCTTGGATTCCGAAAGTGTAACTTGTTTTTTTTCCTTGCTTAAACTCTCATTATTATTTCGGTTTTATTTTCTTTAATTCAATATTTTTGTGGGTATTTTATTTCTAACTTTTGTAGACAAGAATATCATTATAATGTGTTTTACTTTCTGAACTTCATTTACTTCATACATTTGAGTGATTAAGCTTCAATTTTATGCTAAGTGTTTATGACCGCTGTTCGGTGTAATTAGTAGAAAATTGAAGAGAATTAAATGTTTGACACACATTCAAATCATAAACATTAGGTTAATCATTTTATAAGTGTTTATGACCGTTGTTTGGTGCATTTATAATATTAAAAAAATGTATGCATGTGTGAGATGGTGAAAGTAGAATTTTGTAATATGTTCAAATTATGCAAATGTTAGAGTGTTGGTAGAATTTGTGTTTGAATAAAGTCCACTTGTATATAGGTTAAAATAGGAATAGAATTAGTTTATTTATGTTTTTACATGTTTTGTATGATTACAATCCCTAAAAACCCCCATCTTTATTCTTTTATTCTTTAATTCATTTATTCATTTATTCTTTATTATTTAATTATTTAGTTATTTAGTTATTTAATTATTTAATTCTTTAATTCATTATTCTTTTTAACTAACATATTATTAATATTCCCTAATTTCCCCGGTTAAGAACGATCTCTATTTACCAATACCACATCTACACAAAAAGGGTTTAAATTGCATAATACTCAAATTACGTGTTTAATTTAATGCGTGGTTTGGGCTTTATCAATTTTTGGCGCCGTTGCCGGGGAAATTAAAAATCATTCTTAATGTGTTAGTATGTATAAAATTGTTTATATTTGAAATGTTCATATTTGTGAATTAAGTATACATATTCTTAAATTTTATTTATTTATTTATTTATGTGTACACTTGACGCCATGCTACTTGTTCATATTTCATTTGTTTACTTTCATAGTATGACATTTATATTACTTGTTCACAATTACTTTATTTTATTATTTTATTATTTTATTTGTTTATTTATTATTTTCTTCAACTAAAAAAATAAATAATTTGGAAAAATCATATATAAATATATTTATTATTATAATAATAAATAAATAAACAATTAAATTCGAAAAAAAAACAGAAAAGAAAATATGTATGTATATATATATTAGGCTTGATTTAATTTGTTTATAATGTTGCATACTTGATTTAATATTGTGTAAGTATATATATATATATATATATATGTATATATTAAATATTCATTTTTACTATGTTTATAAAATGTTCCTACTTGTTTATAATTACCTATACATAAAAGTGTTCATACCTTTTCTTTTGTTAGCATAAAAATGTTGTATTATGTTACTTGTTATTCTTCATATTTTTTTGTAATTGTTATACTTGTTCATTTTTTGTATTTTTATACTTGTAAATCCAAACTCTTATGACACTTGTTCATACTTTGTTTATAATTTTACATACTTGAGTTATATTGTTCATACTTGTATATACATTTTTGTTCATAACTTTTATGTTTTATGCTTGCCATATTATATTAGTTCACAATGTTCATAATATACTTTTTCATAAATTGTATTTAATGCCTATATTGTGTTAGTTCATGAATTGTATAGTATGCTAGTTCATTTTATTCTATTGTTATTTTATTTATTTATTTGTTATTATATAAAAAAATAAAAAAAAATAAGAAGAAGAATTAAGGAACTATATATATATATATGTAACTTTCCTAAAGTGTAAAAATTGTTTTCTATTAAATGTTTTAGAGTTGCATGAACCTCAAGGCCCATTTTTCTTCAAAATTTTACTTTCGGGAACAGGTAGCGCCACTTTTGTTTGTTTTCTCCTTAACCCTTCATGATGTGTGGATTTCATCACCACACACCATAGACACGAATCTATGGGCATGAGGTTGGGGCGGAGTTTGTAAACACTCGGGTTTGGTAATTCACCAAATCTTCCATCGGTTGGTTATGGTGTCTACAAGGGTTATGACTGGTGGCAAGCTTTGGATTAATAAAGGGAATACCAATGGAGTATATGCCAAGCTAACCTTGGGGTGCTCTCGAAATTATCCTTGCTTATCGCGTTACATCTATCCTAACTAGCCATGATTAACGTTGAATGGTGGAAGGGTGGTTATTAGTAAGCGCAGGCCGTACGCCCAGGAAAGTATTATGAGAAGCGGAAGGGGAAAGTTATTCATGACACTCTAAAACTTTACTTATTGCATTAATAGTTGCATACCCTCCCTGAGATTTCATGATGCTCGGATTTCATCACCGGGCCCCCCAGACTAAGTGAATCTTGGGAAGTGAGATCGAAGGTGCATGCCATTCTTTCATGAATTGTCATGTAACGACCCCTCCTGAATTTCGAGATTAGATTAATGACTAATCAAGGATTAGTAAGGTTAATCGGTGATTATTGGGGTACTTGCGGACGGACAGTGCGAAATGACGATTTTGCCCCTGAAATGGGCAAAATGTTGACTTTTCATTCTGGTGGTCAAATGGACTTTGACCGATGACTGTGACGTAGTTCGGGACGTCATGAGTTCATAGACAGGTGGCACGTCCGATTCCAACGTTTGAGGAAGAAGTTATGATGTTCGGAAGTTAATGGGTATTTTGGTAAATTGGTTAAAAGGGGTAAATAGTTGACTTTTGATCCGGGAGGTCCGATGGCTGAGGGCTAAGGACCGTTACGTAGATCGGGTCGATACGAATCTATAGACAAGCGGCACGCCGAAATCAGACGTCGAACGAGAAAGTTATGGGTCACGGAAGTTCGATTGTACTATGCACGTATTATGAGACGGGGATGATGTGGCAATATCTGATTTGGCAGATATTTTAAGTGGGACCCATGGATAAGTGACAAGTGTCACTCATCCTATTGGTGGCTTCCCTAAAAAGTGGATCTATTTTAATTATTTAATATTATCCTACTTATTTTATAATTAAACCCACCCATCTCTCAATCCTAACCCTCCATCTCTACCTCACACTCTCATCATCACCGTCCATTCCTCTATTCCTTTCACCTGATAAGCCATTCCTCTCTGCTCCTTCACAAAATCGAAACATTCCCTCCATTCTTCATCTTCATTCGAGCAAAAAAAACACACAACACACATCACACCATCACCTTACTTACATCAATACGGTTGTGTGGGAAATTGGGAGAGACTGTGAGTGGTGAAGACGGTGGTCCACGGCGGCGCATGTCAATTCTAATGAGACCTAGGGACCAAGGAGACTTGAGGAGGATCGATTTGGATGGAAATGAGTGGCTAGGAAACCAAGGAATCGAGCTTGAAGAACAAGCTCATGGCTAGTTCATGGAAGGTGAGTTTTCAGTGGGTTTTTCTATGTTTTTAATAGCTAGAAAAATTAGGTTTGATGTTAGGAAGGTTTAGGAATCAAAAAGGGAGATATTGGATTGAAAATGAACCAGTTTGGGCACTAAACAGGATCCTCTAGTCCGGTCCGGTTCAAAAACCAGAGAACCGGTTCGACAGAGGGTAGGGATGAACAGTGTTGGGCGCGTGGCTTTCACGCACAACCACTTTGGGCGCCGTGTGAGGGTGCGTTGGGAGTCTGATGAGGATGACTTCAACATGACTTTTAATCTATTCGATGTAACGAACATTTTGGGACTAGTTTTGTGTCGATCGGACACCGTCTCGATAATGTTCGCGACATCTGAAGGTTTAGGATCGAGTTTAAAAGTACTTAAAAATTCGAGAAAATTACGGGGCTTCAATGAGAGGTTAATAAGGTAGTTAGTAACCCTCTAGATTGATTTGGACAGGTTTGGGAGTCCCGGTGATGACGATTAGCTCGGTGAGGCTTACGGCACGCAAATCGAGGCGGCAGCTTAGGACGGTCTGTGAGTGGACCTTGATTTCTAAACTGTGATGCATGCATATATGTTTTATATGCTTTATAGATATTGACAGGACCCGTCCCTGAAGGACATAGATAACCGTGCTGGGTCCTTCTCCCGTCTGACAAGTCAACTGAATTTCCGAAATTACCCTCAGCACTTGCCAAACAAGGGATAACAATACCTGTGCCCACTCATGCTTCCACCTCCCGATCAGCCTCGATCATCGCGCCATGACCTGGAGGATCAATAAAACAGAAAAGGTGTTAGTGGACAAAAAGAAAGTTTTAGAAATACGTTTATCAAAATACATTCCTACCCTCCAGTTTCACAAACATGCATGCATATCATAAATCATGAGTAAAGTATATCTGGGCACAAACATGTATAAATTACAAATCATGAACAAGAAAAACCACGAGACTCATTTCCATATCCAGTCTTATATCCAATCTCATATAGTCACGCTATCCCTGCAACGCGTGCAAATCAATAGGCTCAAGGACCGCTCAAAATCCGAGCATCCGCCGCTGTGAACACATCACCAGCCGGCAATCCAGATTGTCGTGAACACATCACCGACCGATCTCCATATAATCCAGCACATCTCATCTGAATCAAGCCTCCCTCGGCTGCACGACAACACACCGTGTTACGTGACCTCTCCGGGGTACACACATCCATCCCGGAGGCGAGCGTTATCTCCTGGGTTCATTACGGGGAAACACATTCCTAACCGGAAGCCCTAATACCAGGGTGCACTTCGGGGGAAACATATTCTGCCCCGAAATCCCTAATATCCACAATATATCATCATAATGAAAACCAGTGAAAAACAGTTGCATTTGAAATCAAAACCATTTTCAACACAGGGTCTCATCCCAAAACATAATCTGTAAAATCCATAAAACCAGAGTCCCGATTTCATAAATCCGAAAACCATCAATATCATCATGTAATCACATGGAAATACTAATCCAATCAAAATCACATTTCCATTGGGTCTCACGCCCAACATATCAATTTCACGCAAACCCGCGTAACGGCAACTTCAGTTGCCATTCATAAATCCATATCGACAAAGTTATCAAATCAATTTTCCGACTCATAAACCGAGTCAAAACCAATCTCAAATCCGGGGCCTCCGGCAAAAACAGTAAGATCACAATTGTCTCGAAAATCGTGCCCAAAATCAGATACAATAATATAATATTCCCAAAATTCGAAAATCATCACATCAAAACATCAATCATACCAAATCAATGTCAAATCATATTATAAAGCATTTAAAACATATATGCACGTATTCAGGGTAGAAAACAAAAGTCCACTCACACACCGTCCTTATCGCTCGCTTTCCGAGCTGCACGTTTTTTCGTAAATTCCGGAAGTCACCATTCCTGTCCAAAATCATTATCGAGGGTCACTAACATCTCAATGTACATCATATAATTTTCCCCAATTTTTCCGAGATTTAAATACGTATTTTAAACGTAACATAAACCTTCAGACCCTTAAAACAATATCAAAACGGTATCCGATTTCCTCGAAACCAGTGCCAAAATGTTCGTTACCTTAAATAGGACAAGTTTCATGTTGGACTCACCTCGAGATTTGTTCCCATGCGCCGTCACGCTCCTGCTACAGTAACAATCACTGTTCATCTTCTCGGCCTGTTCGACTGATAAACGGGTCAGGCAACCCGCGATGCAACCCGTTCCAAACTTCATCAATTCTACATAATTTTTGCCAATTAAAACGTCTAATCTCATTGTTTTCATACTAATTAAGGTTCTGTGGCATCAATTATATCTATAGTTGGCCTAAACTAATCCAACTTAATCCAAACGTTCGAAGGCTGTTCATCGTCTGAGTTCATCAATTCATCATTCATTCCTTTAATTAATTAATCAGACAGCATCATAGCCTTATTTTAAAGATGTTTTTTGAACTCAATTACAAAATATTGGACCTCCAATTACCTGAACTCAGCCGAGGTATGTCCAAACTGTCGCGGGTCCAGTTCTTGATCAATTCGTGATCAAATCTCTTAGATTTTGACATCAGTCGACTCGTCTAAGGTCCAAGAAGCTCACCCAAATATTTTCTTCCATCAATTAATCACACAAACCAGAATTCAAAATGTCATGATGGTTTGGTTTTCTGGTTTTTGCGTCTGGGCATAACTGGGTTCAAAGCCCATCCACCCTACTTCGATATCCTTCGTTTTTCTCTCTGGAACTCATTTAATTCCTCACCATCTCAGCTCAGGAGTTCAATTTGTTGCCTGAGATCACTTTGTAGTTTTTTCTCTGTTTTTCTTCCCACCACACACACATACACGACTTGGTTTTTAAATTTCAGTTTAAATTCAGTTTGAATTAATCCTCACCAATCCTCATCAGATGATTGCCACTAAGCCACAATCTGCCCGTGACAGATGTCACTCAACAACCAAAGTGAGTCACAAGTGTCCTGATTCATCACAAAGCCCAGTCAAATTACGAATTTACCCTTTCTTAAGAAATTACCAAATTACCCTTCACTTTCTAAAGCCCATAACTTTTTCATCTGAACCCCGATTGACGCATGTTGCCTGTCTACGAATTTAGCATCTCGAGACCTACCCAACGGTACTTACGGAAATTCCAAACACGGTCCCGATCAAAAAGTGAACAAATGGACCCTTTGACCAATTTACCAAACTACCCCTACACTTCCGAACATCATAACTTTCTCCTCGAATGTCAGGATCGGACGTGTCACCTGTCTATGAACTTGTGACGTCCTAAACTACGTCACAGTCATCGGTCAAAGTCCGTTTGACCGCTCGAACAAAAAGTCAACCGTTCGCCCAATTCCAGGGGCAAAATCGTCATTTCCTTCAATTTTTTCCCAATTTTTCTTTTTCGAAATTCCGAGTCGTTACAACCTTCCCCCCTTAAGGAATTTCATCCTCGAAATTCCAATAAGTAGTACCATGATAATCATATCCATAATCAATCGCATATGTCCAGAAACACAATCAATCGCATCCCTTATGGTTCAACCGAACCGAATATCAGTCCAAATCAAACTCATGGAACAATAATCCAGTCCCCATCGATGGGTCAACATCGGGACATCTCTCTCTATAAACCTCTGCCCCACAGGCAGTCATATTCAAACTCACTCGGAATACGGAGACTCGCTCAATGTCCGAGTACATATAATCCAGAAATCACAAGTATCCATACCATTATCCCAATCAGATGTTATCCACTCATGACATGGTCCAATGGCTTAAATCACCACACATTTGCCACTAGGCCACCAAGCCAATAACTTCATAGGGTCCAATAAATCGGGAACTTTTCTCCTTATCAATCACTTCATACCTCATTTCCAAGGTCGCTAAGCATAATGAATTCAACTTTTTCTTTTGTTGTTTTTATCCTTATGGGCCTCACCGATGCTCACATCCTGCCAATAACTGGCACTCAGTAAAATCATTCACATGGTATCGTAAATCATACCCATTCTTTAACCTCAACTCCATCCAACATCATACACCAAGCATGATCCTGTAGGTGGATTCCAGTAGTCCAAATGATTGAACATTATGTACCACTCCAATCCTATGGAGTTCCATCAACAATAGGATTCACCTATCCTTACGTTATCCGACATGTCAATTCTTGACCGGTTATCTCATTAGCCTCCCCATGAATGATACCTGACCCGACAATGCGGTCGTAATCTCAATGTGTCCTGACCATCGCCTATCAATCCTGATGGTCGATACAGGACCTCTGCATACTCAATCCATGGGTCACTATGGTCGAGCCTAAATCATGCAAGAAAAGTAAAACTCCTGAGGGTTCAGTTAGCATTGGCAATCCCAACCCCATGCTACCATGGTACACCTCACCAAATCCCACATTTCATAGTGACATATCATGATGTACATAGGAAGGGTCACATCGAACATGAGTTACTAGTTCTTCACTTGTAAGCATTCGATTTTAGTGTTCATTTCCAATAACTCTGACCTCCTTCCGGGTCAATCACCATCACTGGCAAAACATTGTAGAGAACCCCTCTACAATCCTCTGTGATATCCATCTCATAAACCAACTCAGGTTTCCCCGTGATAGTTTCCATTGGCCAATACATCTGTTTATCCCGTGATTCACACTAATCACGACTATTCTTAGTATATGTTTCACAAACCGACTCTGGTCGACCAGGCCTAACGCTTATTCAACCATATATTTTTCTCTCCGAGGGTATTCAATAAATCTGTCCAGTATATCACACGCCCATCTGTACATGTAAGTACACCAATCATTCGTCAATCATGGTGTAACGACCCGTCCCAAAATCCATGATTAGATTAGTGACTAATCACGATTAGTAAGGTTAATCCGTGATTAGTTAGGCGAAATCGGACGAACGATGCAAGGACAGGTGCAGTGGTCAAACGATCCTTCAATTCTTGACAACTCCGATCACACTGCTCGTCCCAAATAAACTTTACTCCCTTCCGAGTCAATCGAGTCAATGGTGCAACAATTTTGGAGAAACCCTCCACGAATCTCCGGTAGTAACCTGCTAACCCGACAAAACTCCGCACCTCCGTTACCGTTGTCGGTCTAGCCCAGTTAATCACCGCCTCTGTTTTCTGGGGATCCACGCTAATCCCATCCGTTGGTATTACATGTCCCAGAAAACCAATACTGCTCAGCCAAAACTGACACTTGCTTAGCTTGGCGTACAACTGTTCCTGTCTCAGCTTCTCCAACACCAACCGTAGATGTTCCTCATGTGCTCGGGCACTCCTTGAGTACACCAAGATATCATCGATGAATACAATCACAAACTTATCCAAGTAGGGTCGGAAGACCCGGTTCATCAGATCCATGAATGCTGCCGGAGCATTCGTCAAGTCGAAAGGCATCACTAGGAACTCTTAGTGTCCGTAACGGGTTTGAAAAGCAGTTTTCGGAATATCCTCCTCCGAAATCCTCAGTTGGTGATACCTAGACCACAAATCAATCTTCGAGAAGCACTGTGCTCCCCGCAACTGGTAAAAAAAGTCATCGATCCTGGGTAGAGGATACTGGTTCCTCAGTGTCACCTTGTTGAGTTTTCGATGGTCAATACACAACTGGAGACTCCCCTCATTCTTCTTCACGAACAACACCAGTGTTCCCCACGGTGAAGTACTCGGTCGGACGTATCCCAAATCCATCAACTCCTGCAACTGAGTTTTGAGTTCTCGTAACTCGGCCAGCGCCATCCGGTATGGTGCCTGGGATATAGGTCGGGTACCGGGGAGTAGTTCAATTGTAAACTCGATCTCCCGCGGTGGTGGTAATCCAGGTAAGTCTTCCGGGAACACATCCGGAAACTCACGTACCACTGGTATCTCGTCGATACCCGGAGTATCAACCTGCTCCGACACGACATGCGCCAGATAACCTTGGCATCCCTTCCATAGAAGTTTGGTAGCAGTAAGTGAAGAAATCACTTCAGGAGGCGAACCATCACGTTCCCCCTGAAAGATAACCTCCGGCAAACCCGAACTTCGCAGAATCACTTGCCTGCTACAGCAATCAATGAGCGACCCATGCTCTGATAGCCAATCCATCCCCAAAATTACATCGAAGTCTTGGATATCTAGGATAATTAAGTCCGCTGGCAAATCCACATCCTCAATTCTCACCGGGCACCTCCGAATCACCTGATTCACAAGGTACACGATGCCCATCGGGGTGCCAACACCCATCTCGCAATCTAAGGCTGATACCACACAATCAAGCATACCAGCACAACTCCTGGAAATAAAAGAATGTGTAGCCCCCGCATCCATCAATACACGTACAAGAAGGTTTAAGATATGTAGTGTACCTGTAACCACGCCTGGGGCGGTCCTCGCCTGCTGCTGGGTCATTGCAAACACCTGGCCCTAGGCCGTCCATTCCGTCTGCGCCCGTGCGCGCTGTAACGACCCATCCCAGAGGTTAGGGTTAAGACCATGATTAATTAGGGATTAGTGAGCTTAATCGGGGGTTAGTTGGTCCCGATAAGGTCATTAGCTTAGAATGACGATTTTGCCCCTAGTTTGGGCAAAAAGTTGACTTTGAGTACAGGTGGTCAAATTGGCTTTGACTGGTGACCAGGACGTAGTTCGGGACGTCATGAACCCGTAGGCAGGTGGCACGCCCGATTCCGACATCCGAGGAGGAAGTTATGATGTTCAGAAGGTTGAGGGCATAACCGTAATTTGGCTAAATTAGGGGAAAAAGTTGACTTTTCGTATAAACGGGTTTTGGTACGTTGACCTAAGATACTTAGACAGATCTTGTCGTCCTGAATCCAACGGCAGGTGGCACGTATTCATCGGACTTACGAGGTGAGAGTTACGAGTCTAGAAAGGTAGTGGCAAAGTTGTAATTTTGAGGTTCTAGGAGGGGCATTTTGGTGTTTTTGCACCTTGGGATTTGTGCAACAGAGAGGGAAGTTGGAGGGTTGAGATTGAGCCACTTGGGAGAGGAGTTGAGGGATTTGTGACACGTGTAGGAGGTCTGGTTGGTTCTAGTGAGTGCACGGTCCAATTATTTGGGGTGCAACCGTGCTGTGTGTGGGTGTGTGTTCTTCGAAACAGACAGAAACAGAGGGAGAGAGTTGAGTGAAATTGAGAGACGTTGGAGAGTGTTGGTGTGAAGTGGTGAGGGGATGAGTGATTTGAGACTGAGAGGGGGACAGTGAGAAGGTTAGACGGTGTGGTGGTTGTGTGTGGGTGAGTTGTGAGCCACGGGGAAAACCAGGGGGGAGAACAGAAAACAGAGAAGAGTTTTGGACGGTGGTGCTGCCGTAGTCGATCGATTGTGGCCGGTGGAGGTGCCCAGAGGCTGGAGGAGGACGGGAGGAGCTACTGCCTCACGGCTGAGCTCACGACGGCGACTGGAGGCAGGTAGTCTCTTAACTTTCCTTCGATGCTCTGTTTTTCCCGTCAATTTTCAAATCAAAATTCGTGAGTTTATTGGTTGAATCGAAGAGTCTAGGGAGGTCTAGGGGACTCAGTTGAGGCCTGGGTGTCTTCTGGTTATGCTGCCGTGACGGGGAAGTGCACGGTGGAGGCTAGACGACGGAAGGTGCCCTGTTTGCCCTGTTTTTCCGTTTGGTTTAAATCGTAGAGTCGTGGACTTAGGGAGATAGTCGACGGTTTTGGTGAGTGTGGTGAGGTTCAGGGAGGTTTTGGGAACCGTCTACGGTGGTTACCGTGACGGGAGATGATCGGGTTGGACAGATTGTGAAATAGGGCAGTGGATCGGGTTCTGTTCGAGCTTTAGTCGACAGGTGAGAGGTTGAGTCGAGGAGTTTGAGTGAGGAGGATGTGTAGCTTAGGTCTGGACGAAGCAGTTGATGAAGAGAGGGGTCGATTTGGTGCAGGAACGGCGGAGAACCGTCCTCGCCGGTTCGAGGTGCAGAACTGTGTCGAACCGGGTCTACTCGAGGTAGACGGTGACACTGTAGTAGGCGTGTGAGGGCCACGCGCAGCCATGTTGGGCGGCGCGTGGGGGCGCGTGCGGCGGTGTTTGGGGAAAGTGTCAACATGGTTTTTGGTCTAGGTGTTGTGACGAGTCCGTTGGAGGTGGTTTCGGGTTAATCGGACGTCGAGTCTAAGTATTTACGCAAGGGGGAAGGTTTAGGGTTCCGATTCGGTACGTTTAAGACCCGGGGATTTTTGAGGGAATTTAGGTGGACCTTAGTAGACGTGTTGGTAACGTATTTTGGTGGTTGTTGACAGGATCGGGAGTTCCCGAGGAAGCTGAGGAACGTACGAGACGTTCGGGACGTGATTGAGAGCTCGGTACTGTGAGTGGACCCTTTCCTTAAACTCGAACATGCATAACTGCTTTTCTATAATCATATTATATATGTTATTTCTTGAAGGTTGGATTTATGATGTGGTTTTACATAATTTCACGGTTTTCGAGAAATAACTATTTGGCACGTTTTACGAGAAAATGTGATTTCTGAATATGAAGCTATGGTTTTGGGATTTCAAACGTTAAATGATTTTCAATGATTTTAAGTGGATTTTGGAACATGATTTGATGATCAAGGATTTTCGGTTTTGAAATCGGATTTCGAGAATCGAGATTTGGTTTTAAAATTGGGAAGTGGGATTCCGGATTTGGGTTCGGAATGCCGAAAGGGCATCAGACCGGTGATTTCGGATTCGGGTTTGGATGTGAATTCGGAAATGGTTTTCAAATGGTTTTGATTGGATTTTCTGGATCTGGATATTGGGTTTAAAGACCCGGATATTGATTTGACGGGGGACGGGCCCGGATTGGGTTTAAAGACCCGGCTTGAGTTTAAAGACTCGGGAGTTTAAAGACTCGGATATATTGATATTTCCCCCGTAGGCCTGTTGAGTTTAAAGACTCGGATATTATTGAGGTCTGGATTGAGTTTAAAGACTCGGGAGTTTAAAGACTCGGATAGGTCCAGCAGGTTTGATCGGAAAATGATTGGTTGAACTTTATGTTTTACGTTACGGTTTTATGATGCTTATGATATGGTTTCTATAACTGTTTTATAGTGTTTCTGTTTCTTATGATGTTTTATGGCAATTGATTGATAACTGTTTTCATAACTGGTTACGCATGTGGTTTCAAAACGGAGGGCTAAACCCGGTTTTCTTATAAATGGGTTTAAAAACTTCTCTGTCATTATGGTCCACTCACACCTTCTATTTTAACTGCCCTCCAGGTCGTGGAGCTAGAGCAGGGTTTCGGCGTCGAGGCAGCGTCAGAGGCATAGAAGTCGCGAGAGGGATCCCGGAGTGTTTTTCTTTTCTGCGTGCGTGTATCTAGTTTATCCGTTTTCTTTCCTGTGTAGTTGGGACTATGCTCTGTAAACTGTTAACTTCAGGATGTTTATAATTTCTCCTGCGTCTGACAGTGGTACTTTGGAGGTTTTCGTACGTTTACTTTAGTTTTGTGTTAGGGGTGTCAGACGGGAGCAGGATTTACCTCGGTTTTCGGGGTGAAACCGGGGTGGGTCCTGACACGCGCCACGCCCAGCACCACGGTCACCTCCCTGACCTTGACCTCCGTTAGTGTGGGAAGCCGTGCTCTGCACCACACTAGAGCCCCCAGCGTCGTTGTTTTTGGACAACATCTGGCAATCACAGGCATAGTGGCCCTCTTCTCCGCAAGCAAAACAGTTTACTGGCCTCGGCCTGTCCGAATTCCCACCAGAAGCACCTCTCCAAGATGAACGCTGCCCAGAGTTGAATCCTGATCCTCTGCCCTGATAGCCCCCACGTCGACCTGACCAGCCACGACCTTTAAAGGATGAGGGTGCTCCCATGTAGCCTCCTCCCTTATTGTTCTTCTGGCCTGATGGCCCTCGGTGTGGGCGATCCTGATGTCTCCCCTCACCCGAAGACTGTCGTGTCTGGTGTGCATCCAGACTGGCCTCGACACGCACCGAATCGTCGACCATATCTCTCAGAGAAGCATGAGTGGCAGCAGTCACACTTGCTCGAATCTCCCCTCGGAGTCCAAGCTCAAACCTCTAGCATTTGTCTTCCTCCGTGCTTACGAAAGATGCAGCGAACCGGTAAAGTTTCCCAAAAGTCTGCTCGTAGTTCGCAACAGACATATCCCCCTGCTCCAGCCGCAGGAACTCCGCCTCCCATGCCGCTCGAAACGATCGCGGGTAATACTAGTCCAGAAATCGGGAACAGAAGACCTCCCAGGTAGTGGTGTGGACAGACCATCCAGACATTTCAAGGCCATGCCACCACTGATGGGCTCCTCCTTCCAGTAAGAAGGCCGCCAAGGTCACCCGCTCACCCGGAGGGCAGTGCATTACCGTGAAGATCCTTTCCCACTTGGTAATCCATTCATGAGCATCTTCGGAGTTTGATCCCCCGTTGAAAGGATTGGCTCCCAAACGCTAAGCCCGTTCAATGCTTGCGCATTCCATTTCCCTCTCCAGATCCTCAGTAGCACAGCCTGGAGGGGTTACCAAAAACATTAAGGGTGAGTGGGCCGAAACTCAAGTTTATAAAACCGTTTAATAAGTAAAACATATAATTTACTCCTCCGTTTTCTAAACATGCATGCATCAGAATTTTAAACCATAAATTATATAATATGAATCATAAGTCATGTAATAAAACCATAAACATAATTTTAACCACTGCACTATACACTCCAATCCTGACATCCCCGATGTCTGACGTCCCTGATGTTCACTAAGGTTACAGTCCCAAGGCTACGCGTGCCACTCAGGGTCTCAATCCCGAATCAAATCCACGAACCCTGTCCAGGTACGGCATCTCAGATGCCTAGCGTTCTAGACGCTCGACGTCCCTGGCGTCAAATTATAGCAATCCTGCTCCTGAGTCATTTTACGGTCCTGTTCCTCCGTAGAATGACCCCTCGCAGGCAATGCGCCGTGACCGCTCCGGGGTACCACATCCGGAGGAGATAGTATCATAAGAATGGATCTATACAGTGTAGTACCAAATACATTTTATTGATATCCACATGCAAAACATATATATACATAGATAAAATCCAAACCAATCTTTAAGTTTCACCAAAACGGGTCTCAAACCCAAATACCGTGGAACGTGCCATAATCATAATTTCAATATCATCAAAACCGTTTCTTGATTCCAGCATGTGAATATAAGTAAATCAGAAAACATTTAAGCATGCAAGGGTTTAATGAAATCGGGCCCACTCACACTACGATCCTGCTGCGAAATCTGCGCGTACGGACCTGTACCGGGATTATCGTACAACTCCTGTCAGTCCAAATCACACGTAAGGGTCACTACAAGTCTTAAACATTTATACAAAAAGTCCGAAACCGAAAGAGGCTCTGGGAAACCGTCCAAACACGTTTCCCGAGACAACCGGCCCTAAACTGACCCATCAAAACTATCTCAGATCGACATGGTTAATTCACCAAAAATGTTCAGAATGATGAGAGGAATAAAAGTCATGTTGATTGTGATCAGAGATAAGGCTTAACGCGCCCTCACACGCCGTCCAAAGTGGCTGCGCGTGAAAGTCACGCGCCTAACACTGTAGCTACAGTGTCACCACTTTCACCCGTTTGTCTGTAATACGGGCCTGCCACCCGCGGCTTGACCCGGTTAATTGACCCTCAATTTCCACTCGATTTCACTCGTATTTGATCATAACATGTTCATTAACTATCCAATTTAGGTTCTGAGTCAAAAATCAACCTCAATGGTCCCTTAAATGGACTCTCGACCCGTGATCAACTAAACGGGTCAATCACCAGAACTCCCTGGTTTCAAACCCATTCTCCAATTAACTTCACAGGAAGCATAATAGGATCAAAATGAACTAAAATGAATGATCAATTGGGCCTGAAAGTACCTGAAGGTGGTCGTCCCAATCTCTGCAACTTCTCTGAAAACGGCAGCCTTCGTCCCAGCTCAACCCTGGCTGATTCCCTTCGAACTTGACGTGCTTGAGTTCCTGATGTTCCCAGAAGACTAAACCAAGTCTTGGTTTGGTCCAACAAGCACCAGAAATTAAACTTCGAAATTCTCTCCAATTTTCCAGAAACTGAATTCTCTAGTTTTCCTCTCAAGCTCACTGTCCTCTCAGCAGATTGTAGTACACACCATTCCTACTATGTTTAAACAAACTGAGCCGTCCAACAGCTCGTGGAAACCCAGCCTGGCCACTGAGAAAATTTCCAGCAAGGTTTCGAATCTTGAATTAACAAATGGTGCCATTGGCTGATGAATCGATCATCCCACGTTCCCATTGCCTTTAAGGCTTAAATAAAACCTTCCTTTACAGTTCAATACGAGTTAAACTAATGGGATTGCTCAGAATCACCACCCACGGCGGTGCAGCCATGTTCTCCCACGATTTGCTACAGTAACCCGTGAGTGAAATGACCAAAATGCCCTTCACTTTCTAGACCCGTAACTCAGCCATCCGAAGTCCAATTTCTGCGTGTCTCCTGTCAACGGACTCAGGGCGTCGAGACCTACCTAACGGTCCTCGAGTCGTGTGAAAATTAGTTGCCAAACGAAAAGTCAACATTTTCGCCCCAATCGTCCAAACTACGGTAATGCCCCTGAACTTCTGATAGTCATAACTTTTTCCTTAACCGTCCGAATTGGACGTGCCACCTGTCTATGGACTCGTGACGTCCCGAACTACGTCACTGTCATTGGTCAAAGTCCGTTCGACCCACCAATCAAAAAGTCAACAAATTGGGCAATACAATTCACAGGGGTAAAAATGTCAATTCATACAATAATTTACAAAATTATAATCCTCGAATTTCCGGGGTGTTACACGGCGGGGCCAAGAAACCCGAGGGGTGCACGGTAAGCCCATTTTCAATCCAATTTCCATTTTTATTGCTATGGGTCATTTTGGTTGCTTCCAATGAATTAAATGGGTTATTAGGATTGTGTTAGGAAGGTTTTAGGAAGCCTAGGATGGCTGTGAAGCCATGGGTGCAGTTTTGAAAAACTTGAACCGTTTGGTTCAAAATCGAACCATAGGATTTAGACGTTTTCGGTTGCGTTTAAGGATTGGAATGGATAGAAAACATGAAAATAGGAAGAAAGGAATCAAAAAGGAAGAATTGGGATGAAAAATGGGGTGTCTAGGGCTGTGAACTGGTCACGCCGGTCCAGTTGGACTGGCCAAACCAGGTGAACCGGTCCAGCACAGTGAAACCGGTCTGCTGGAGCTTGCTGATGATGAACAGTACCCAGGGTCTTCTTGGGGCGCGTGGGCCATAATTTGGGGAAGTGTTCAACATATGAAATCTTCTATTCGATGTAACGAAGATTTTGGGACTGGTTTCGCGTTAATCGGACATGGTTTCAATAGGTTTCAGGCTGTCCGAAGGTTTAGGGTCGGTTTAAAATAGTTAAATGTTCGGGAAAATTATGGCGCTTTAACGGCAGGTTAATTAAGTAGTTAGTAACCTTCTATTAAAATTTGGACAGGTTTGGGAGTCCCGGTGATAGCGATTGGCTCGGGAGAACCTATGGCACGCAAATCGAGGCGGCAGCTCGGACGGTCTGTGAGTGGACATTGTTTTCTAAATTGGTGCATGCATAAATGTTTATTATATGTTTTAAATACATGTTTGTGATGCCATGAGTGCATTTGGATGTGTGGTTACGTATAGGCACGTATTTCAAGGTTTCGGCCCTATACGGTGCCTATACGGGTTTGTATGTCTTTATTGGTCTAAATGAAATGGTTTTGGATTTCCAAAAGGATAATGAATGTGATTTAATGATGTTGATTTGGATATTTGTGAATTATATGGTTTCGCGTATTTCGAGGCGATTTACGTGCTTGCACGTAAATCGAGGTTTTTCGATTTTATACTGATTTTCCATACTTATGGTTTTGGATATGATTTCACGAAATGGTTTTGGATTTGTAAAGGTAAACTCGGGTTCGAGGCCCATTTGATTTATGGAATCGGGCCGGAGGCCCAATTGGTTTACGATTCGGTCTGGAGGTCCAGTTTGGATGTGGATTCAGGCCTAGGGCCCAGCTATGTGTTACAAATGGTTTTTATGGTTCATGACGGTTTATGGGAACCGGCATGAACCCTTGAAATGGATTTACGGGTCATGACGGTTTATGGGAACCGGAATGAACCCTTGAAAAGGATTTTATGGTTCATGACAGCTTATGGAGGTCGGGCCTGAATCCTGGAAAGGTTTAAAGAATGATTTCAAAGGTTTTTCATATCTCATCCTTGATATATGATTGTCTCCTCCGGGGAGGGTCGTTGGCCTGGGTGGACCCCGGAGTAGTCACGGAGCACTGACTGAGTGGAGTCGCCCCCCAGTTGGGTTCCTTACTCTCAGGATGGGCATGGTTCGTTACCTCCAGGGAGGGTCATTGATCTACAGACATTGACCTGGGTGGACCCTGGAGAGACTTGGGTTTGAGACCCCAGTTAGCACACGTGTAGCTTTATTTCACTGTGACAGGCTCTGGATATGAATATAATGGATAAACATGATTTCAATTGGTTTGGGAAATTGTGTTTATGATGATAAATGGTTTTGGGCTGAGATCCCACATATGGTTATTATCTTATGGTTTTCTATAAATGGTTTTGGGCAGGAGCCCGGGTGACTTGTATCTAAAGGGATTTGGGACTGAGACCCTAATTATGGATGTTTTAACATATATGATTGGATAAATGGTTTTACTATGCATGCATGCTTTTTAGTGAAGGGTATAAAGGTCTTTTTTAAATGAGTTTTACGAAACTTATTACTTTTTGTCCACTCACAGTCTTTCTGTTTTTAATACCCTTCAGGTTGGATACGATGTGGACTGTAGCAGAGATCGAGATATCACATACCTCCTCCGGATCCTAGCATACTCTGATAGCCCGGGAGGGCAAAGGTCGGAAATATCCCTTGTTTGACACTTCGTGTCAGACGGGAGCAGGGTCATCCCGCGTTAATCCCGGGGGGATAGGGATGGGTCCTGTCACATGCTACCATGCAGTATCCAAATATGGTCAGAATACATGTCTCATCAACTCACAACATAACCGGTTCATTTTACCATCCAAAGGAATCACCATTGGCTAACCTTAGCCACAACAATCCGGACATCATATTTATCTCTTTTACTCATGACCGTTAGTCATCCCCTATTCATAATCACCATGTTAGCCTATCTTAATAGACTCACTAATCACATACGTCCAACAGAACCACAAATCAGTAGCTTATGAAGTTGTCCATAATCAACATGTAAGCTCAAACCATCATTTCTTCTTGAATACCACTGGGTTCCCTACGGCAATACTGAGCCGAATGAACCTGTGTCTACCAAGTCCTGTACTTGCACATACGCGACATGCTTTCCATCATAAACTCAATCTCATAAACTTAGTCTCTCATCCTGGCAAAACCTCAGAAAACATATTTCAAAATTTGTACATCATCAGTTATCACTAGGAATTTCCTATACTAATCACATATGCCACACATCTAACCAGCACACTTTGCTTACCTCATACCAACAATCCATCGATTGTAAGGTTCAATATCATTCTAGAGGGTAATATCCTCAACTCCCCCTAAAAGGCAAGCTCTGGAAATCCTGGACTTCACATATCATTCTCTCATCGACATACTCGATAGAGGTCTCCTGAGTCATCAATCAGTCCATCCCAAGGATTACATCCAAATCATCCAAGTCCAGGAATACTCCAGGTCAGCTACTAGGCGAACAACACCTGCCATTCTGGGTAGCCTCACATCAATAGGTCTACCCCCCTTAGGTCTTACCAATGTCCTCATATATAACCAAGATTACCACATAATTATTATCACAGTTCTTACATCCGTATCTCTAGTCGGCTCACCGACTTCCATACCTTAACCAATCACGAATATCTCCATATTTTTCCAATGTACAATCTCACCACATGGAAGAGTGGATAGCCTGGGACCTACTAAATTCATACGTCCTGACCACGAGTAATAGGTATCCAGGTCATCAATCTTGGAACTACTCAGGCCTCTTGCCAAGTAACTGTAATCCTCGGGCATATGGTCCCAACTGACCATGCCCCCCTACAGTCCATCACAGGCCTACCAACTTTTTCCCCGCCTATCACATCAACCATAGTCACAGGAGCCGGTCCGTGCTCCAATGCATCCCAACTGTGCCTCTATCCCTTTGTCAATCGATCTAACCATTTCTTATGATGTGACCAGCCGACTCATAAGTATAAGCAACAGTGAACCTCAACACTTTACCTTCCAGTGAACCTAACTGGCGTCCCATTGGACCATTTTCTATGTCCAAATCGCTGTGTACTACAGGTCTTTGCCCGAACTTCCAATCATTAAGTGAAATCGACACAACCCAACCAATTCCATAAGTCCAGCAAACAGAGTTAAAAAATACCAATCCATGAAAGCACAACCCAATCAGTTTCAAGTTTTACGGCTCACCCTGAGCCCTGATACATTACCATGACTCATCTCGAGTCCTAACCAATATCCTAACTCACTTTGAGTCCCATGTTCCTGTCTCGACGCCTCTCGAGTTCAATCTTGACTCCGTTTGAGTCCAATCTCATAACAATCATCCATTCCATCATTGGCATACCCGATCACCAAGCAAGTTCGGCAGGTGAATCACATCTGATACGACCACTAAGGCCTAAGGGATATCCCATCACATTCTAGACTCGTTAACATACATTCCACTTAAGGAATTCACTAAGAAAAATCTCATCCCGGGTCCAATCTGCCCAATTATGCTACCTTTCTAGCCTCTGGGCTCATTCATTCTTGGGACCTACACAAATCTGTGTTAAACAGTTAGTAGTTCACAGTGTACACTGATTAGCATCTGACCCCCAATCCAGGGTCAATCTCATTCCGAGATCAATCACGAGGTCTCATTTACCCTCGTATACCCGTCTCACAACCAGGTCGCGCACGAGGCTTACGTTTCTGAGGCATGATGTGCCAACAGAATCGGAAACCTAGTGCTCTGATACCAATTTGACAGGACCTGTCCCTGAAGGACATAGATAACCGCGCCCGGTCCTGCTCCCGTCGGACAAGTCAACTGAAGTTCCGAAATTACCCTTAGCACTTGCCAAACAAGGGATAACAGTACCTGTGCCCACTCATGCCTCCACCTCCCGATCAACTTCGATCATCGCGCCACGACCTGGAGGGTCAATAAAACAGAAAAGGTGTTAGTGGACAAAAAGAAAGTTTTAGAAATACGTTTATCAAAATACATTCCTACCCTCCAGTTTCACAAAAATGCATGCATATCATAAATCATGAGTAAAGTATATATGGGCACAAACATGTATAAATCACAAATCATGAATAAGAAAAACCACGGGACTCATTTCCATATCCAGTCTCATATCCAATCTCATATAGTCATGCTATCCCTGCAACGCGTGCAAATCAATAGGCTCAAGGACCGCTCAAAATCCGAGCATCCGCCGCTGTGAACACATCACCAGCCGGCAATCCAGATCGTCGTGAACACATCACTGGCCGATCTCCATATAATCCAGCACATCTGATCTGAGTCGAGCCTCCCTCGTCTGCACGACAACAGACCGTGCTACGTGACCTCTCCAGGGTACACACATCCATCCCGGAGGCGAGCGTTATCTCCAGGGTTCATTCCGGGGAAATACATTCCCAACCGGAAGCCCTAATACCAGGGTGCACTTCGGGGGAAACATATTCCACCCTGAAAGCCGTAATATCCACAATATATCATCATCATGAAAACCAGTGAAAAACAGATGCATTTGAAATCAAAACCATTTTCAACATAGGGTCTCAGCCCAAAACATAATCTGTAAAATCCATAAAACCAGAGTCCCGATTTCATAAATCCGAAAACCATCAATATCATCATGTAATCACATGGAAATACTAATCCAATCAAAATCACATTTCCATTGGGTCTCACGCCCAACATATCAATTTCACGCAAACCGCGTAATTGCAACTTCAGTTGCCATTCATAAATCCATATCGACAAAGTCATCAAATCAATTTTCCGACTCATAACCCGAGTCAAAACCAATCTCAAATCTCGGGCCTCCGGCCAAAACAGTAAGTTCACAGTTGTCTCGAAAATTGTACCCAAAATCAGATACAATAATATAATATTCCCAAAATTCGAAAATCATCACATCAAAACATCAATCATACCAAATCAATGTCAAATCATATTATAAAGCATTTAAAACATATATGCATGCATTCAGGGTAGAAAACAAAAGTCCACTCACACACCGTCCTTATCGCTCGCTTTCCGAGCTGCACGTTTTTTCGTAAATTCTGAAAGTCACTATTCCTGTCCAAAATCATTATCGAGGGTCACTAACATCTCAATGTACATCATATAATTTTCCCCAATTTTTCCGAGATTTAAATACGTATTTTAAACGTAACATAAACCTTCAGACCCTCAAAACAATATCGAAACGGTGTCCGATTTCCTCGAAACCAGTGCCAAAATGTTCGTTACCTTAAATAGGACAAGTTTCATGTTGGAACTCACCTGGATATTTGTGCCCATGCGCCGTCACATGCCACCGCAAGCGGTTGCGCGTGACACCCACGCGCCTGCTACAGTAACAATCACTGTTCATCATCTCGACCCGTTCGACTGATAAACGGGTCAGGAAACCCGCGATGCAACCCGTTCCAAACTTCATCAATTCTGCATAATTTTCACCAATTAAAACGTCTACTATCATTGTTTTCATACTAATTAAGGTTCTGTGGCATCAATTGTATCTATAGTTGGCCTAAACTAATCCAACTTAATCCAAACGTTCGAAGGCTGTTCATCGTCTTAGTTCATCAATTCATCATTCAATCCTTTAATTAATTAATCAGACAGCATCGTAGCCTTATTTTAAAGATGTTTTTGAACTCAATTACAAAAGATTGGACCTCCAATTACCTGAACTCAGCCGAGGTATGTCCAAACTGTCGCGGGTCCAGTTCTTGATCAATTCGTGATCAAATATCTTCGATTTTGATATCAGTCGACTCGTCTAAGGTCCAAGAAGCTCACCCAAACATTTTCTTCCATCAATTAATCACACAAACCAGAATTCAAAATGTCATGAAGGTTTGCTTTTCGGGTTTTTGCGTCTGGGCATAACTGGGTTCAAAGCTCATCCACCCTACTTCGATATCCTTCGTTTTTCTCTCTGGAACTCATTTAATTCCTCACCATCTCAGCTCAGGAGTTCAATCTGTTGCCTGAGATCACTTTGTAGTTTTTGCTCTGTTTTTCTTCCCACCACACACACATACACGACTTGGTTTTTTAATTTCAGTTTAAATTCAGTTTGAATTAATCCTCACCAATCCTCATCAGATGATTGCCACTAAGCCACAATCTGCCCGTGACAGATGTCACTCAACAAACAAAGTGAGTCACAAGTGTCCTGATTCATCACAAAGCCCAGTCAAATTACCAATTTACCCTTTCTTGAGAAATTACCAAATTACCCTTCACTTTCTAAAGCCCATAACTTTTTCATCCGAACCCCGATTGACGTATGCCACCTGTCTAAGAATTCAGCGTCTCGAGACCTACCCAATGGTACTGAAGGAAATTCCAAACACGGTCCCGATCAAAAAGCCAACAAATGACCCATTTGACCAATTTACCAAACTACCCCTACAGTTACGAACATCATAACCTTCTCCTCGAATGTCAGGATCGGACGTGTCATCTGTCTATGAACTTTTGACATCCTGAACTACGTCACAGTCATCGGTCAAAGTCCGTTTGACCGCTCGAACAAAAAGTCAACCGTTCGCCCAATTTCGTGGGTAAAATCGTCATTTCCTTCAACTTTTTCCAAATTTTCCTTTTCGAATTTCCGGGTAGTTACAGATATGATTCTATGATGTTGATTTGGATGATTGTGATTTACATGATTTCACGCATTTTGAGGCGATTTACGTGCTTGCACGTAAATCGAGGTTTACAGTTTTGCACTAATTTTCCTTGCTTATGGTTTTTGAAATGATTTCATGAAATGGTTTTGGATTTGAAAAGGTAAACTCGGATTCAAGACCCATTTGTTTTGGAAACCCTCGGACTCAAAGTCCATTTAGTTACGTTTTCGGGCTAGAGGCCCGATTGGTTCTTAAATCGATTTCGGATTTGGAAATATGGACCAGGCACGAGACCCATTTGATTGACGAATTCTCGGAGTTGAATTCCATTTGATTTAGTGAGGCATCGGGCTGAAGGCCCAGTTGACTTACGTATCAGGCACGAGGCTCAGTTGGTTTACGAAATCGGGCACGAGGCCTATGTAGTTATGAAATTGGGCACGAGGCCAATTTAGTTATGAAATCGGGCACGAGGCCCATTTAGTTACGAAATCGGGCACGAGGCCCATTTAGTTACGAAATCGGGCACGAGGCCCATTTAGTTATGAAATCGGGCACGAGGCCCATTTAGTTATGAAATTGGGCACGAGGCCCATTTAGTTACGAATTCGAGCACGAGGCCCAGTTGGTTTACGATTCGGGCCGGAGGCCCAGTTTGTATGTGGATTCGGGATTGGGGCCCAGTTATGTTTTAAGATTTTGATTTCGGGTCGGCGACTCATAAATTGATTTATGGTTCATGACGGTTTATGGGGACCGGCATGAACCCTGAAAAGGTTTGTATGGTTCATGATGGTTTATGGGGACCGAGCATGAACCCTTGAGAGGTTTTAAGAATTATTTCAAAAGGTTTTTCGTATACCATCCTTTATATATGAACTGTCTCCTCTGGGGAGGGTCGTTGGCCTAGGTGGACCCCAGAGTAGTCAGGAAGCACTGACTGAGTGGAGTCGCCCCCGTTGGGTTCCTTTCTCTCAGAAAGGCTATGGATAACAACCCCCAGGGAGGGTCATTGATCTACGGATATTAACCTGGGTGGACCCTGGGGAGACTTGGGCTTTGAGACCCCGTGTAGCACGCGCGTAACTCTAGATACCATGACAGGATTGGTTATATGATAATTATGATGAACATGATTTCAATTGGTTTGCGAAATTGTGTTTTATAATTGATAAATGGATTTGGGCTGAGATCCCAAATATGTTTATTATGTTATAGTTTTCTATAAATGGATTTGGGCAGGGCCCCGTATGATTATGGTTGTTTAAACATATGTGGTTTTATAAATGGTTTTCCTATGCATGCATACTTTTTAGTGAAGGGCATAAAGGTCTTTATAAAATGTGTTTTATGAACTTATTACTTTTTGTCCACTCACAATCTTTCTGTTTTTAATGCCCTTCAGTTGAATACGGTGTGGACTGTAGCAGAGACCGAGACATCACATACCTCCTCCGGATCCTAGCGTACTCTAGAAGCCGGAAGGCTAAAGGTTTAATTTTCCCTGGTCTGTCACTCCATGTCAGACGGGATCAAGAGCGTTCCTCGTTAATTCCGGGGGGATTGGGACGGGTCCTGACATGTCACGTAACTCTTATGTCTTGTGCAGGTTCTAATAATTCCTCTCTTATGCATTCACACCATTCTTCATGTAGATACGTTTGTGTTGCATTAGTTTAGATGCATTTGGAACTTGTGCATTTTCTTGCTATTACCGTGACTTTTTGTTAATTCTAGCTTCTATATATGACATACTTTATGCAATCTATACTCTCATACTCTTATTATCTCTTCTTGTGTATATGTTAATTTCGGCTTAAATTTATGCGGTCACACTTGTTTATACCTCACATTTTCTTGCTAATTGTGATTTTCTTAACTTATATTCCTAACACTAACCCTAACTTTTGTAGCAACTATCTTGTTTTAATTAACTATCACTAGCTAATTACTTGTGTATACTTACCTTCTAACTTAGTGTTTACTTTTAATATAGGTACGTACTTATGAATGCGCGCTTATCAATCTAAGCTTGATCGGTTGAGAAAGCAACTTGAAATCTCACCAAGCAACGCAACATTCAGAGAAGCACTTAAGCAAACTGGCTCATCCAGACCACCATCCCCAATACTCGGTGAGTCAATAAGTGAGAAGAGTAATTCAGACGAGGAACAGAGTTTCGGAAGACCATTAGTCATGGCAAGAAATCTGAGTATCCGGAAGCAGACATGTGCAAACACAAGTGGCACTACAAACTTCTGCATCCAGTATCCTGAGCCTAGAACCAACAAGAAAGATATTGAGCTTAAGATTGGTGTCCTTCATTAGCTACCCAAGTTCCCTGGAATCAGAAACGAAGATCCACACAAACACTTAACGGAGTTCCAATTCATTATTGGTAGTATGCGTCCCGATGATGTGGACTTGGAAATCACGAAGCTGAAAGCTTTCCCATTTTCCTTGGAAGATAGAGCATGGGTGTGGATTTTGGGTCTCCCACCCAATCATATGGACTCTTGGGAGAAGTTGGTTCAGGAATTTCTTACCAAGTACTTTCTTGCCTCAAAGATTACAGTTTTAAGAAAAGAGATCACTAGAATCAAGCAAAAAGAGCATGATGAGAATTTCAACCAGTACTATGAGAGGTTTAAGGAACTTTGTGTTTCATGCCCAACTCAAGGAATCACTGAAGGCTATCTCTTAACCTACTTCTACGAAGGACTCAAAGGTTGGGATAGTGGACTACGTGATGCTGCAGCTAACGAAAGTTTCTTAGCTCGGATTTTAGTAGACGGTTGTGCACTACTTGAAAGCCGTGCACTCAATGATGCACAATACGAAGGTGCCAAGCCTATTCCAAGAAAGGTACATGAGGTGAGTTCCCATGTTATTAATGATTCTAAGTTAGATAAGATCACCTCTATGCTTTTGAATGTGTTGGAACTAAAGAAGCAGGTAGCCCCGGTGTGTTTCATATGTTCCCAAGGCCATCTTGAGGACCAATGCCCGTACACTGCAATGGAGGTAGACCCTGGGACTGAAATGGAACGTGCCATTGGAGGATTTCAAGGAGGGCTAAGGACCCAAGGTCATAGTTGGAGAGATCCAAACAATATCCTAAACCCTCAGCGCATGTCGACAGGCCCAAACCGTGCCCCGAACCCTCAGCATTTCCAAAGGCCTACATGGCAACCAAGGCCCCCGGTTCCATTTTCCAACTTTTCTCATAATCATGCAAATAATCATATCTCTTCATCGTCTAATCCTGAGTATGATAAAATGCTGGATGATCTTTCCCAAGGGCAGCAAACACTAATTGCTTCAACTCAGGCTCTTGTCACAAGTCAGAAAAATCAGTAAAAAGACATCGCTGACCTCAAGGACCAAATGGGCAAGGTCGTGGACTTCATGGATAAAATCCAAGCTAGCGGGGTGCTTCCACCTCAACCTACACCTAACCCAAATGCAAGACCTAGAGCCAATGTGATTATCACTCGAAGTGACATAACCCACCCCCAAACCCCAGGGATTAAGGGCTAAGCCATGCTCCCGTCTAACTTACGCATGACATGAGGGCTAAACCTACGTCCAACCACCGTGTAACACGTAAACCGGACAAGGGATTTCCAATCGAACCGAACACAAGTTCCGGACTTCCCAGAATGCGCAGACTCAACTGTGGATCACGTGTGTGATGTCTCCGTCTCTCTCTACCAACAGCCCGCACCGCAACAACTTGGAAGGTATCAAAAACACAAAAGACTGTGAGTGGACAAAAATAAAGGATAAGTTTTGAAAACAAGTTATAAGAAAAGTACATTATACCCTCCGTTTAAAAACCAATGCATGCATAATCAACTCATGTCAGAAAAACATTTCATGTCCAATTACGAAAACTGAACTTATTTCTTTTTCTCAAATCCCGGGCCTCTGCCCAAAACCATCAAAATTCATGACATTCGGGTCATTGCCCAAAAAATCGCAAGACCATCATTGAAAACCATCATTATCAAGTTCTCATCGAAATCCAAAACACATTTAAAAGCACATTTCCATCCATAGAAACTGCTGGATCTATCTGAGGCTTTAAACTCCCGAGTCTTTAAACTCAATCCAGGCCTCAATATAATCCGAATCTTTAAACTCACGAGTCTTTAAACTCTATCCGGGTCTTTAAACCCAATCCGAGCCCACCCCCGTCATAATCATATCCGGGTTTTTAAACCCAATAACCAGATCCAGCAATTCCAATCCAAAACCATTTTAAAACCATTTCCAAATCCATGTCCAAATCCGAATTCGAAATCACCATTTCGAATTCCAAGCCGAATCCGAAATCAGCATCCCGAATCCAAATCCAGAATCATATCCATAATCCATTTCCAAATCCGAATATGAAACCATCATTTCGTAAGTCGGCATCTGGAATAACCATTCCCGACCCAAATCCAAAAATCCACTTTCAAGTTCCAAAATTGAATCCTGAATCGTCATCTTGAAATCCGATTGCAAAACCCGAAATCAATTCATCAAAGCCATGATCAATATCACATTAGAAATCGAACCCCGTAAAACGTGCAAATACGTACTTATCCCGAAATCCGTGCAAAATCGTAAATCATCAATATCAATTCACAAATATAGAAAACATGTATAAAAAACATATAGAACATATATGCATGCATCATAAGTTCGAAAGCAAAGTCCATTCACAGACCATTTACGTCGCTGCCTCGATTCGCGCACAATAACGCTTTCTCGGGCAATCAACTGTCACCGGCTATCCCGAACCTGTACAAATCCCATAATAGGGTCACTAACTATTTCATAAAGGTTATACTAAAGCCTCGTAATTTTTCCGAATTTTTAACTTTTTTTAACCGAGGCCTAAAATCTTCGGACATCCCGAAAACTATCGAGACGATGTCCGACTGACTCGAAACTTGTCCCAAAATGTTTGTTACATCGATTAGAGTGAAAACCATGTTGAACACTTCCCCAAAAGAGGCCCCATGTGCCCTCAGGCGCCGCCCAAAGGGCTGCGCGTGGGAGCCACGCGCGACACTGTTCATCGTCGTCTACCTCTCGCCAGCCCGATTCAGACCGGTCCGGACCGGCCCGGTCCAACTGAGCCGACGAGGCCGATTTTCACCCATTTTCCAACCGTTTTCAATCCTTCCTTCATCCTTAGCTTCGTCCTTTAATTTAGCAATGATTTATCTAACAAAATCACGAAATGAAACCCTATTTCATACCTCCCAAATTCGAACTAAAACTCAGAATTTTCCAGTCTCAGTTCCCAGCCACCACTAGCCTCTTAGGTCACGATTTCGAGTCCCTAGGTTCCTTAGTAGCCTTCCACGACTGCAAGGGTCATCAGAGTCACTCAACAATTCTCCAAAACCAACGACTTCCATTTAAACCATATCTGGAAAAACAGGGGACCCGAAAGAACTTACCTGCTCTCTGTCCTCCATCGTGACCTCCAAAATGCTCACTCACGTCCAAAGGTCGATTCTGCTCATTGAACACCACCACAGACGAGGTTTTTAGATGGGTTTGATCGATTTAGGTCCACAGCCGTTCATGGCTTCCTTCTCTGTTTTTCTGGGTTTCCCTCACTACTCACACACTTCCTCACATAGTTCTTCACCAAGACACCAACACTCAAGTCACAAGCACAACTCTGATCACTCACTCACTAACACAAGGAACTCACACAAGATTCTTACACTGAAAATGATCAATTTGCACTCTGTCTCTGTTTCTTCTCATTTAATCGATATTAGCCAAATTTTTAAAATTGGTAAACCGTGTAGGACTTGGCTAGAAGCCACTAGAGAGTGGACAGGTGTCCTCATCTCTATGGTTTCAAGCCAAAATATCCAATCCTCCAAGCCGAGGTGTCCTCATCTGATTGCCCACATCATTAAAGCTGCCAAAAGACCATTTTGCCCTTCTATGTCCTAATTACCATTTTACCCCTCGTACATTTAGACCAATAGTTAAATCGTTCGAAGTCCAATGATGATGTGCCGCATGTTGTTGTACTCAGGGGATCGAGACCTTTCTAACGATCCTCGGAATGTGTGCAAAATACTTGTCGGTTAAAAAGTCAACAATTGCCCCTTTTCATCCAATTTACCAAAATACCTTCGAACTTACGAACATCATAACGTCTTCCTAGAATGTTGGAATCGGACGTGCCACCTGTCTATGAACTCGTGATGTCCCAAACTACGTCACAGTCATTGATCAAAGTCCATTTGATCACCCAAACAAAAGTCAACTGTTTGTCCAAATCTAGGGGCAAAATCATCATTTCGTACCGTCCGTCCGAAGGTATCCAACTAATCACCGATTATCTTCACTAATCTTTCATTAACCACTAATCTAATCCTAGTTTCCGGGATGGCTCGTTACACGAAGTGGTAAAGTGCTCGGTGAGATAGAGCCAGATCCAACCGTTTCTGAGGCTGAAAAGCACAAGGTGGCAACTAAGACTACCACAGCACAACCGCCAGTTCAACCTACCCACACACAAGGTAATGACCCAATCCCTTCAAGTTCGGTTGTTACTAAGTCCCCGTTTGTGCATACACCATTTCCAAGTAGGCTTGCCAAATCTAAGAAGGATGAATCTGATGAGGAAATATTGGAAATCTTTAAAAGGGTGCAAATCAACATGCCATTGATCGAGTGCATCAAGAAAGTGCCGAAATTCTCAAAATTTTTAAAAGAGTTATGCACTCCAAGGTGCCAAACGAAGGAGGAGGTTGTGATGGTGAGTGAAATAGTTTCTGCTGTAATCCAACGTCGGCTACCCCCAAAGTTGAAGGATCCATGGAGTTTTTGAGTTCCCTGCGTGATTGGTAACAAGTCTTTTGATAAACTCATGCTAGACGTAGGTGCATCCATTAATGTTATGTCATATTCGTTATATGTTGCCCTAGGTCTAGGTAAACTACAACATGATAATGTTATCATTCAGTTAGCTGATCGTTCTAATGTGTATTCTAAGGGATACGTCGAAGATATTCTTGTGCAGGTTAACCAGCCTATCTTCCCCGCGGATTTTTATGTCCTGGACATGGTGGATTCCCCTACGAATCAAGCTCCACTAATGTTGTTGGGAAGGCCATTCACGAGAACTGCCAAAACAAAGATTGATGTATTCAATGGCACATTAACTATGGAAGTCGATGGAGAGGAAATTGGCTTCAACATTTTCGTTGCCATGAGGTACCCTAGTTCCACAATTCAAACTACTTTTTCTATTGTTTCGTGCGCTTCTTTTGTAGAGAAACATCTTGAGTCAATTCAAGAAGACACACTCAATATGGTAATCCTGGAAGGTGTTGGCCTAACTCAATCAGGGGACACCTTGGTTGAAGACACAGATTATGAACTAGAGCCTCGAATTTGGGAAGAAGTCATGACCCTTAATGAGGCCCCCAGAATGGAAAATCCTCATGTACCCTTGTCACTTTCAGTTAGTACTAATGCCACTCCTCCTTCAGTGGTTCAGGCCCCCGTTCTCGAGCTCAAGGTTTTACCTGACCACCTGAAGTATGCTTATCTCGGCCCGGACAACACTCTACCCGTCATAGTGTCTTCTGCACTAACCGAATCATAGGAAGACATATTGGTACGGGTCTTGACGAAGTACAAGACAACCATTGGATGGACTTTGTCAGACATTAAGGGAATCATCCCTACAACCTGTGTGCATCGAAACTTGTTAGAAGATGATGCAAAACCCTCTCGTGAAGCTTAACGTCGCCTCCATCCTCCAATGATGGAGGTCATGAAACAAGAGGTAATCAAACTCTTGGATTGTGGTGTCATCTACCCAATTTCAGACAATAAATGGGTCTCACCAGTCCAAGTAGTCCGGAAGAAAAGTGGAGTCACAGTTGTTGCGAACAGCGAAGGTGAGCTCGTGCCCCAGCGAATAGTGACCGGATACAGAGTCTGCATAGATTATCGACGCCTTAACAAAGCAACTAGGAAGGACCACTTCCCTCTGCCCTTCATTGATCAAATGCTTGAAAGGTTAGCAGGTCACTCCTATTACTGTTTTCTTGATGGTTATTCCAAGTACAATCAAATCTTTATCGCTCAAAATGACCAAGACAAAACGACTTTCACTTGTCCTTTTGGCACTTTTGCCTATCGAAGAATGCCCTTCGGTTTACGCAACGCCCCAGGTACTTTCCAAAGATGCATGCTTTCTATTTTCTCTGAATATGTCGAAAAAATAATTGAAGTATTTACGGACGATTTTAGTGTCTTTGGAGATAGTTTTGATGCATGCTTAGAACACTTAGAACTTATCTTACAAAGGTGTGTCGAAACTAATTTAGTACTTAACTAGGAAAAATATCATTTCATGGTTAGACAAGAGATAGTCTTAGGCCATATTGTCTCTGAAAGAGGAATTGAAGTTGATAAATCTAAAGTTGATATTGTGCGCCACTTACCCTCTCCCACTTCTGTGAGAGAGATCCATTCATTTCTTGGTCACGCAGATTTTTACAGAAGATTTATCAAAGACTTCTCCCACATTGCAAGGCCTTTGTTCCGATTGCTTCAGAAGGAGACACCCTTCGTCTTTGATGCAGACTGTCAGGAAGCTTTTGAGAAGCTTAAAAATCTTTTAACCATTGCACCTATTCTTTGTGCCCCGGATTGGTCTTTACCCTTTGAACTAATGTGTGATGCCTCTGATTATGCAGTTGGTGCTGTACTCGGACAAAGGCGGGACAAGAAGCCCTGCGCCATATACTATGCATCCAGAACTTTGAATGATGCCCAAATAAACTACACCACTACTGAGAAGGAGTTGCTTGTTGTTGTGTTTTTTTTTAGATAAATTTTGCTCTTATTTACTTCAAACTAAAGTCGTTATTTACACTGATCATGCAGCACTGAAGTATCTCCTGGCCAAGAAGGAAGCTAAACCAAGGCTAATCTGATGGATTCTTCTTCTTCAAGAGTTTGAAATCGGGATTAAAGACAAGAAAGGTGTAGAAAACATGGTGGCAGACCATTTGAGTCGTATAGCACATGAACGAGATCGTGTGGCGATTCAGGAGATGTTTCCGGATGAACAACTCTTCGGAATTCAGGTAAGTACTCCTTGGTATGCTGACATCGTAGAAAACGGTCATTTTGCACGTTTCGTCCGATTTCACTCAACTAGTCCCTGATTAGTCATTCTAAAGCATAATTAATTAATATTCAATCCCGATATTCGGGACGGGTCATTACAATCTTCCCCCCTTAAAGAATTTCTTCCCCGAAATTCCAACAATCCGTATTCCACAACTACCTCGTGGAAAACAAATGGGCCTCACAACATGTGTACACCTGTACACCCACTAGCCAACGCAGAACTCGTCAGCACTCAGACGTCACATCATGGATGCACGTCGTACTGACTACACTCGACCACCTCGAGTGAAATTGGTCACCTGAAATTGGCAATGTCACCATTAAGCCGACTCCTTCAGCTTGACAATTCTTCGTAATCACTAATGTGCCCTGACCATCGCTCTCATCGAGAGTCACCAAAACTCACTTGTCAGTCCATGCCGACACTACAAGCCAAACTATCACTACCAAGCTTTACCACCCTAGTAAAGCGCCAATCAGTAACAAATTAGTGACAACACATCACACTACAACATCCGTCAATGTAGCAAAAGATCAACAACCTGATCTCACCTCGCAGGGCAAACTCAATCCTGCGACAAATACCAACCTCATTATCCACAACTTTCACCCCCTCAGCGATCCCAGATGCTGGTAAGGTCACGACATGATAACATCTGGCCGCAAAGCAACTTGCGGTCACACTAACCACCAACTCACTCAATCAGATGGTGTAACTGGAACACATTGAACACCAGCCTAGCAGTGATCACACAACTCAACACTAGAGTTACACTAGTCAACCATGGCTAAGAGCACCTGCTCAAACATTCACTGAAATCATCAGAATAACCCTGCCCAGTGCATCGTTCAATGTCCAATTCACGTTCACAACCAAAAACCAATGGCATCGGAACTAAGCCAATCTCCAACACGTTCATCGACACATCACTGGTACATCCCATGAACCGTCACTAGGTATCAAGTACCATCATACATACGACACAGCAAGTCGTACACCAAACATGATCCTACAGCTGGACCCCAGTAGCCCAAATGATCAAATGTCAAGTACTACTCCAATCCCATGGAGTTCCATTAAGAACAGGATTCCATTGATCCTCACGTTATCAAAAATTTTAACTCTTTCAATTCAGTATATCGGCTACCTCACTAGCCGTACACCCGACCCGACTACAAGGTCGAAATTCTCAAAGTCTCCTGACTATCACCATCACACACAATAGGCCTTTCCGTTTATCATCCTTTGTCATTCCTGATAGTCGCCCTTTCCAGAAGTATGACCTCAGTATACTCGACCCATAGATCAATATGGTCGATCTCAAACCAGGTAGGGAAAAGTAAAAATCCTGAGGGTTTAGTTAGCATCGACAATCCTTGTCCTATGCTACCCAAAATCACCTCGCCAAATCACAACTCTCAAAATGACACATCAACGTGTCCACAGGAAAGAACGTCTAGTTCTCCCGGGATTCACACTCACCCCGGCTGCTACTAACACTACGAATTTTTTCCTAGGGTAGTCAACACATCCATCGAGCACAACACTTGCCCATCCGTAGATGAAGGCACATCAACACATCATCATGACCAACCCAACTGTGGTCAGAAAACCTGCCTCAACAACTCACAGTCAAAACCGGCTCATCCGGAGCCCTCAAATCACACTAGGACTCATCCCGAATCCTAAACCAACTCCTGACTCCTACTGAATCCAAGTCCAAACTCGTCTGACATCAATGCCACCACTGGCATATCCGGTCACCTAGCAAATACTCCTAGGTAAACCACATCCTTTCCAAAACACAAAACCAATTCTGGACTTCCTCTGAGTCCAATCCAATATCCAAACCTACCCTCGGGTTAAGTTTATTCTGGGCCCAACATGCCCATCCACATACCAAACCATTCACAAAACAACTATTCGGACCAACACTAGTCCGACACAACCAAAACACTTGATACAATATTAAAACACAAGTGTACAATACAAACTATTTACAAAGTATCGCGAAAACAAGTATTAATACAATTATTTTGAATTACTGTCAAGTCGATCGGGGCAGTTCCTTCGCAAATGTCCAAGTTTCCTACAAAAGTGACAAGTGGCAGTGCTGAGGCGACTTGCCCCACCACGCCGCTTACTTGTCGACTGGGTTGAAGTTCCACTCGAATGAACACCCACCGAGGGTCGCGACAAAAGAGAATGAAGGCTAACACGCTTCGATGTTTCCTGACTTATCTGTTCAGTATCCTGACGCTCTCGGCGTCGTCCAGAGCCCAAAGATTGTTCTGGCACAGGTAAAATAGTAGCCTCCACTCGGATAGCAGCATCCGATAATTCCCTCAGGGTAGAATACGAGCCCACAGTTACAGCACCTCGTAACTCATTCCTCAATCCTTGCTCAAACCTTCGACACTTATCCTCCTCAGTAGCCACATACAGAGAAGCGAAACTAGATAAGTGCAAAAATTGTTGTTCATAATCAACCACTGACAGATTCCCTTGCTGTAATTGGAGAAACTCAACCTCCTTAGCGTTCCGAAATGAGCGAGGGTAAAACTGATCTAGAAATCGCTCTCGGAATGCATCCCATGCCAAGGTACGGGCATTCCAACTAGTCAACTGTAAACTATGCCACCACCTGTAGGCATAGCCATCCAGAAGAAAAGTGGCTAAGGGCACCATGTCCTCTAGGGGACATATCATGACCTCAAAAATCCTTTCCAATCGAGTAAGCCAATCCTCGGCACCATCCGGGTCCGAATCACCACGAAACACAGTGGCTCCTAACCGTCGAGCTCGTTCAATATCTGGACCTTCGCTAACACTATTCTCGTCCCTCCCATCTTCAGACCGTGTACATGACGCACGACTCGGAGGCATGACGTAACAACAGAAATCGAGAACCAAATGCTCTGATACCACTTTGACAGGACCCGTCCCAATTGGACGTCAAAAACCATGCCCGGTCCTGCTCCCGTCTGACAAGTCAACTAAAGGTCTGAAACTACCCTTCAGTGCTTGCTAGACAAGGGTTGTTTGCGCTGATTTCTGCTGCTGCCACTGCCTCACGATCAGTCCTGAACGTCGTACCATGGCCTGGAGGGTCAAAAAACAGAAAAGGTGTGAGTGGACAAAAATGACCTCTTATAAAAACATTTGCCAAAAATACAATCTTACCCTCCAGTTTTCACAAACTTGCATGCATATCGTAAAACATGAGTAATAGTATGAAATCATTCAGGTATGAACAGTGGACCGATAAAATCAAAACATATTTACCCATGGTCCATAAAACTCATGTTCACCAAATCAGTTCATGTTATAAAACATCAAATCCCGGCTCTCAGGCCAAAACATGTGAAAACATAATCACCTGGACACAAAGACCAAAAACCCGTACTCAATACCAGTATGTCATCACAAACAACATCAATCAGCACTAATCACAAGTGCACAATAAATATATCAGTCCAATCAATCCGCACTACTCACAAGTGCACAAATCATCACAATCACATCTGCACTACTCACAAGTGCACAAACTATCACTACTCACATCTGCAGTACTACACGTAGGCCAATATCCAGCCACTCTCTCGGGAACAGACACCTCTGGGCTCAACCCCCTCGGGCTCAGTCACCTCTGGACGAACACATCCCCAGGCTCAGACCCATCCGAGTGGTACATCCAGGCTCAGTCTCATCCGAGAAGCTGACTACCATAGGATCAACTCCTGATCCTACAATCACATCCCCCAAGCTCCGGTCGTCTGGGTAATCCCCCCAAGCTCCGACCGTCTGGGAATATCATAATCACAATGAAAACCATCTCGGGAATTACATCCCAAAACATTTCAATCAAATCTTGACTTCATACAAAGTCAAGATCATTTTCGACTGGGTCTCAAAGCCCAAAATACCATTTACACATAAACCGTTAAAATCACATTTTGAATCAATAAAATAATCCGGAAATCATCATTGACTCACCAACAAAGCCAAAATATCATTTTAGAAATCATTTAAACTCCGGGCCTAGCCCAAAACATCATTTGCACGTTCCTCGTAAAACGTGCCCGAGAGATTGATTAAAATAATAATAGAATCACAATAAATCATTAATTTCACAAATTCACAAGTGACTCCAAATCCGAGTCAAAATCACTATTCACTTGGGTTCTCACGCCCAAAATATTATTTTCACGCAAATCTATGCGTTGCAACCTCCGTTGCCATTTTCACGTAAATCCACGAAATTGACCCTTGACTCATTCCCGAGTCACCACATCATTTTTCAATCCATGACTCAATAATCCGAGTCCAAACATTATTTTCAATCAATTTCAGTCCCGGACTCATAAACCAAGTCCAACATCATTTTTCACCAATTTCATAATTTCTCGAAAATCGTGCCAAATATAATAATATAATAATCATAAAACCAAGAAATCACCGGATTGAAACATAAATCATGCCAAAGCATATCAAATCATATAATAAAGCATTTTAAACCATATACGCATGCATCACGGTTAGAAAACAAAGTCCACTCACACACACCGTCCAAAACGGTCCGTTTCCGAGCGGCACGTTTTTCCGTAAAATCTGGAAATCACAACTCCTGTCCAAAATCATTATAGAGGGTTACTAACATCTCAAAATACTTCATATTATTTTCCCCAATTTTTCCGGAATTTAAATACGTATTTTAAACGTAAAACAAAACTTTGGATACACGGAACATTATCGAAACAATATCCGATTTCCTCGAAACCAGTGTCAAAATGTTCGTAACAATGAGAGGATCAAAAGTTATGTTGACCTCACCTTGAAACTAGGCCGGACGCGCCCTCACGCGCCGCCGTGAGTGGCTGCGCGTGAAACCCACGCGCCAGCTATAGTAACCGTCGTCCTCACCCGTTTAACAGGTAAACGGGTCCTTTTGCCCGCGAACAGACCCGGTTCAATGTCTGTCAATTCGATACCAATTTCATCAATTGAACATTCATACATCTTCGTTATAAGTCTAATTAGAGATCTGTATCGTCATACACAAAATCATACCTTAAACCTTAAGATCAAAGATGAACATTTGAAGAACATCGCGAAGACTGTTCATCTTCGAAAATCGTCAATGTCAAGCGTTTTCCTTAAATTGATTCATCAAGAAGCTTCAATGGACTCCGTCAAACACTTAACCCAACTCAAATGCATCAATCCAAGCCTCAAACTCCACGACTCAAGCTCGAACTTGCACTCTGTTACCAGACCCAGTTCAGAGTCAATTGGGCCTCAATTGCCTTCGTTTTTGATCTGAAACAACTCGTCACAACCTCAGAAGGCTAATTCCAATCTCCAATTCGATCCTCACGGATCAATTCTTCCAACTCGAATTTCCCCCCCAATTTTCTGAAATTCGAAATTCCAGTCCCTCTCACTCTGTCAATCTCTCGTGATTACCCAGTTGAATTCAATCTCAATAATCTTTCAATTGCTCACTCTCTGGTTCAGAAATGGAAGAGAAATGGTGGACAAAGATCAAGCTCTCTTCTCTGTGTTTTTCTTGTACACGGGTTAAGGACAGAAAAGATTAATGGAAAAATAAAAGGATTAATTAATTAAAATAGTAATAAAACATCATAATGATGTTTTCCCTAAGACAAGGATCTGTGTTTAGGCCTGAATTTAAGGGATGAGTGACACTTGTCACTCATCCAAGTGTGTTCAGTCACCGGGTACTGTTCATATTAAAATATTATTTTAATCCTGGTTCGTTCGGTTAATCGAGTCCGTTCCCGTGATCATAACTTCGTCGTCGAATCTTTGATTTCGGCATGCCGCCTGTCGTTGGATTCGTATCGACGAGACCTACGTAACGGTCCTTGGCCCTCATCCATCGGACCTCCCGGTCAAAAAGTCAACATTTGGCCCCTAATATGCCAAATTACCAAAATACCCTTCAACTTCCGAACACCATAACTTTCACCTCGAATGTCGGAATCGAGCGTGCCACCTGTCTATGAACTCGTGACGTCCCGAACTACGTCACAATCATCGGTTAAAGTCCGTTTGACCTCCCGAACTAAAAGTCAACATTTTGCCCACACTAGGGGCAAAACGGTCATTTTGCACGTTTCGTCCGATTTCACTCAACTAGTCCCCGATTAGTCATTCTAAAGCATAATTAATTAATATTCAATCCCGATATTCAGGATGGGTCATTACATTGGAGCCAGCGATTGGA